>JAHFWI010000024.1:0-1329964 GCA_028554975.1 Himalopsyche kuldschensis | reverse complement strand
AAATGAACTTGAACTGACGAGTAGTAAATAATTTGTAGCGCTTACATATATACATATAACAATAAAAGTATATTCCAATGCGGGCAGTTTCAGTTTTCAATTGCATATTGAATTTTGGTTTGCATACATGGATGTATGAGTAAATTATCTCTCACGCTCATCCAATTTAAAAAAAACGGAGCTATTAGTAAACCACTAGTCATGTCCAAGTCTTTTCTTTTTATCCCTATTCTCTTCGAACAAAAGAGGATGAACAACTGAGTAACAAGCAGTTATCGAAGATAAAACTCATGTTGGATTCTATATGCTCCATTGGGAGTGGAAAACGTTCGGAAATAAATAAGCATACATATTAATAATACCTGGCTTTAGCTCCGGCGTATTCCAGCTCAATATAAAGTATGATTATGTGCTTATTCATATAGATGGAGATAAAATAAGATACAATACTATATCTAACTAGTACTGGCATAACACTTTATCTTATCTTGTTTATCCTATTAAGCCATCGTACTAGGCAAATAGAAAATATGGTTTATTGGTTGAACATAAAACAAGCTGCTGTAATCCAGGTTGTATGAATACGAATTTAGTAAATGTTCGTTTTGTTTTTAAACCCGTCAAAATATTCGCTAACAAAGTCTTATTGTGAAGCATTAGTTACGGTTTTTTTTTGACGTGACAACGTCTTATAAATCGATGAACGCCCGCTGCACGCACGAAAAAACATGACTCATTGTCCCGTTTGTCGCGTTACGCCGAAGGCAAGCGTGCGAGCGAGAGCGCGGATAAGCGATAGAGAGGCACGATCGGCCTACCGTTCGGATTGTGCCGCATCTATCTCTCTTCCACTCGATTGGTCGATGCGTCTGAGTAGAAAAGAGACAGCGGCAGCACACAACTTATACACCTACAGTACCTACACGTGATCTGTTTACAACTGTTTATAAAGTGAAGTGAAATGTTAATGTGGTTTTCATTGTTTATATTACAACAACAATTGCGGCAATAAAGGTAATTAATTCTTGCATATTAAAAATCTGATTAACGTATAACAAATATACAAAATATCGTATCCATACAAAATAATGATAATTCAATAAAAATGATTCCATTTTATTCATAAAAGTATGCAATCATTTCATCAATGTTTTCTTATGACGTTGTCACGTTAAACTATCGTCCGTAAACCGACTTTACAGACATCAATTTTTTTAAATATAAATCAATGCTTAGACCATGAGACGATATCTATTAGAACTGTTTTTAAGAAAGACACTTCAAAAAATATTTGTATACAATGAAGTTAGGGTTTAACAGTTATAAGCTAAGAATTCAACAAGTATATAATTCAGACAACCATGTGATTGATATTGACTTATATATAAGTAGGGTAATAAAAATAATAACACATTTTTAGTACTTTTTCCACATGAGATTTATTTCATCAGGACCGGTTTCGCTCATGGCGAGCATTATCAACTGATAAGGAATACAATAAAACAGTGGTATTTATGCAAAAGTTAAGTATGAAAACAAGGCATGACAAACAATTGGTACAACAACTAAGCAAATAAATTAAAGCAATTTACAAGAAAAATAGACTAATAATAAATTGTTGAAGGCCTCTTAGCAATGCAAACTAATACATCAAAAATCAATTAAGTATGAAATAACATTATCAAAGTAAAAGCCAAAGTAATAAAAATAAATAAATCTACATGTCTGTAAGTAGGGTTTCCAATCCCGGGATCAGAATACATAATCTCGAAATTTTCAGGATTGATTTGTCAATTAAAGGTTTATTTAGTCTAAATAAAGTCTTGATTTTAATAATGTGAAATTTTTTATTTCAATTAGTTATCAGATCGCATTCGAACGAGACCGATATTCTCGTATATTATGTTTCAATCGAATATTTTCACTTAATGGATAAACAGCCGAAATATAATATTCATAAAAAGATAGTGACATCAATTATTCCTAACTATTTTGAATAATACATTAACATTGCTAATATTTAATTGATATGAAAATTATTGATTATTAAAAAGAAAATCCAAATCCGGGGACTGGTTCCCGTGATTGAAAACCCTATAAATAAGTATATTTAAGTGTGTTTTCCAATAATGGATTAAAATTAATCCTTGGATCGCGTAGCTGAACAAGGACGTGAGAGATAGAGTTTCCATTTGGATAAACCAGTATCAAATTGAAAATGTCACTTTTAAATATAAATAAATAAGTATCATACGAAGAGAAAAAAAAAGTACAGAAGACCCCCCCCTCCTTTAAAGCCTAGAAATTAGGACTACGCTATCGGAATACTACATTTTGGGAGACTAGGCACTCATAAAAATATGAGGTTCGGTATATTCAATCGTGTTTTGTGAATAGCCCAAATTCAGAAAATCAAGCATTTGTCCTATTTACATATATTAAATGACGTTAGCGTTAGAGTTAGCGTGCGTGCCACATTTTTGCAATGCACGTATGCGAATGAAAATGTGTATTTATTATATAGCCAATATTGTATTAATGAAAATTCTAATCTGACCTTGAAATTTTTGTAAAAAAAACTACGGTAAAGCGGTGGTGATTGCTACATACGCGATAAGAAACTTCTTTATTTAACTATTTAATGTGGAAAAAAATAGCTGTATATTTGTTACATCAAAGCAAGATAACGATGCGCAGACATAGAGTTTGTAAGTGTTGTTTGAGCTGTCGCCACCCTTTGTTTATTGAATGAAATTCTTAACGACCAGATTACTTGTATTGCTTCACCTCTTCTAAACTCTTTATTATGCAATAAAATAAAAACAATTTAAAAATTAAAATATATGCACTTAAGACTTTACAGATTTTAAGTGGTTTCACACGATAAAAATAACCCAAAAATACCCCATTACTTTAGACTTATATTTGCACCATTACTTTAGACTTATTTAAATTCTTCCATGGTTGGTATGGTTTAAAAAGAAAGAGAGGTTGTACGGGGCACCCTGTCTAGCAAAGGTATATAAGCTATCTCTAATACACGTTTTAAAACATAGTTCTGACGAAGGCGTAAGCCGAAATAGCTATCAACAAATATATAAAATTTATGTAGAACGAAAATACATTGTTATTTTTCTTACTTTATTATAATGGAGCTCTACCAAGTAAATGCCTACTCAATCAATAATATAATACATGACATTACAGCTGACGCTGATGCGCCATGCATTTGACAAATTTTATAAAAATATCACATAGCATATTACACAAAATTAAAAAAATATGAATGAACACAACAGAAAAATATTAGTTACATAAAAAGACAAAAAAAAAACAAAGCACAAAGTACACTGCCGAAAATGTCCACATCAACAGGCAGCGCAGTCATCAGCCATTCATTATAACTAGTTCACTGCGTTTAAGTAAGTTTTTATAATGGGTTTCAATAACAGTTATCGCATCTCGAAAGTACATTCATAATTTGTAATATAAAGAAATGTAAACAGTTGTTACAGATGTTTTCTTTTAACTGCCTGCATTTAATAAAGAAATTGAACATCGAGTGGCCATTTTGTTAACCGGTGAATTGTGAATTATTTAGACGATAGAAATAATTGACCACAACTTTTGGTCGAAAACTTGTACCATAAAATTTTCGTGGTACGAGAGCATTTTTTCAACATAACAAAATAACTATCGACTTAAAAAGAAAGATTTTTTTTTGGAGTAGGGTGGCTATAAATTTGCTTTAAGCGGTATAATCTATCTTTATCAAGGTAAAGGTTTGTTTTCTTTTCAGGCTTTGGATAAATCCATTTGGTTTAATTATTAAAGTGAATCCAACTTTAATATCGGTTTGGAAATTTGAAAACTGTGTATCAACGACTTATTGACTTACGAATGGTTTTAATTTCATCTTTTTGGTAAAAGCTTTGAAAAATATATTATGGAATATTCAATTCTCGAATTATACAAATTTTAAAATATCCTTCACTTAAAAATACAATGTTATACATATTTGAAATAAATCTATTTCAACTATTTTGTGTATATTGTATAATTCAACAACATTGAAAATTACAGTACATGACTTGGGAAATATAGTTTATTTTGGAGAATATCTAATTTTAATTATTTTGTATAAATAACATATTTTTGAATACTTTAAAAAAAGTGATCGGTATTATTTTTATAACTATAATACATTATTTTAAATAAATAAAGCAAAATATTTATTTTGTACTACTTCCATATATTTTTTTTTTTATATCAGGATCAGTTTTGCTCATTCCAAACATCATCAGTTGATACTTCTTGCGATGAGTGAAACCGGTGCTGATTTTTATAAAATTATTTTTAGTAGTAGTACCTACTAAAAAAGTATGTGTTATCTTTTTAAAACTATTTCTGTTGATATTTTGATCGAGAAATGTTGGGTAAGCTATTATGCATACTAAAGCAAGGCCCATTGTTTATTGTACAGTAGTTAAAAAATAAAATAAACATAACTGGTTTAATTTTTTTCAAGACAATAATATTTTTGTATACGTCATAATTACATGAAAGGATTCAAATATTATGAAACTTTTTTAAAGGAAACAAACAATGATATGTTAGTGACGTACAAAAGGATGTAAAAAAGCGTAAAATCGGCTTCGATTTCAATAAAATATGTAAAAAAAATTACACGCAAATCCATCTGAATTCATCATGACACGGCACTTAGTCGAAACTATAAAGTATAATGCCAAATTCCCGATAGGCGATTTTATGTAACTCGAAAAAAGCGGGGAGTATAATATAACAAAGAAGAACACTGATAAAACGATTTTTATTGCCAATTGAGGGAAATTTATGCCTTCCTTAGCATTTCAGCCGATTTACTGGTGATCCGAGAACGATTTTTAAACTTCTCTCCGTGATTGAATAACGGAGGAAAAAGAAGTTTCCGTAAATAGATTAAGTATTGTTTGCTTTGAACTATGGCGCACGCCATTCTCACCTCACGAGACTGGGTAAAATGTAAATTAGACACGATTTCATTTACTTAGACGGTCTGGATAGAGTTTTTGAACCACTTCGTGAATTATTTAAGTCTTTATCTATAATACGGTGAAGAAAATAATAATGTATTTTAATTCTACAGAAATTATTTTATATATTTGTTGATAACTATTTCGGCATGCGCCATCGTCAGAACTGTGTTTTAAGCCACGGTACCAGGGTACACAAAACATCTTCTCTGTTTCACCACTCTAGTTTTATATGGCAATAATAGGTTATTAAATGTGTCAAATTGATTTGATGTATTTTTTTGAAGTGAAATATAATCTGGGTTTTTACTAAGTGGCAATAAACGTAAAATTAGTATTGTATCAAGCTGATTTAATTTAAATTGCAGTGACGCATTAATGGTGATCTGCTCGTTAAGAATGTCATTGGATTGATTATACCTATTAATTTATAATTTTTCCAATGCATTTAGCTTAAGGCCCTTATTACAAAAATGTAAAAAAATCGGCACTGAATTTATGTTATGTGATTCCTGTATGAGGTGGTTTGCGAATTGCGAATCTGTTTTTTTATATTAAAAAATCTTACATGTTCTAGAGCTCGAATCGATATACTCTGCCTGTCTGACCGACGTATATTAAATCACACTTACCGCAGGACATCTTATAGATACCGCTTCTATAAGTTTATACATCCTATCTATGTATATCTATATTCATCAGCAATTTCTTAGTTGCATATAAAAAACAGAAAAATCGTTGCGTTTACGATTTATACAAGTGACTATTCTGCCGTTTCAAGCAAAAAGGCAGTAAAGTGGCTCTGACAAACTGAGAAAAAGGACATTATTATATTTAAATAATTAGATATAAAATAGAATATTTCAACATGCCAATTGACATGTAGATATAATATTTTTCGCTTATATTAAATGAGTTATGTTTTTTTTTTTGTCATGTCCGCTCACAATTTGTAGTACGGAGCACGGAGTTTATCTCAATATATGTTTTTCTACTTTTATGTCACTATGCGTTGTTCTTTGGGATCGGAAAGGTGGAGACTTAAAAAACTGCGTGCCAGGAATAGAGCCGGGTGGTCTAACACGGTAGCCAACGACGTTGACCACTGCACCACAGACCGGGAAAAAATTCAATTTAACATACATAATTAAAACACATTTTATAGTGCTACATTGCATTGATTGATTGAAAAATGAGACTACCCGTACTGGGATTTGAGAACCCTTACCATCCGCAACTGAAGCCAACGACGTTAACACTCGACCAGGGTTTCGCCTTTCGGCAACTTTATACAGTTGAAGCGCATGAATGAACTTGAAATGAGGAAATGGAAAAGTTAAAAATTTAATGGATTAAAATTCGATATTGAAATTCCATCAACCAACTTCAGTCGAAATTCTAAATTAATAAAGTTTACGTTTCACTTTCTTAGTGTTCGATGGATGAAAATTTTGTTTACTTATTAAACTCAATTGAACTATTTATTCTTAGTGACATTGTAAACTTTTAATTTATCGTTAACTTTTTAAATTCGTTTTGGTTTTAATAATCTCCCGATGATTCTTTTGTTATAATTTTCTTGCGTTGCTGAATTGTGATTACTTACTGAGATGGCAAATACTAATGTCAAAACTCTTAATAATCTAAATGAGATATTTCCATTATCATAATAATGTCTTCAGAATAATAATGTTATGAAATTCTATTTCACACTTGACTGTTTTCATATTGGAGTATTGTAGAAGGTTTTCAGCAACTTTGATTATCAAAATATTCTTCACACAATTAAAAAATTGCGACGTCGCAAATTTCCGATCTCTCAGTAAGGCTTTATCTTGTTTATTGGTTTTTCTCGGCTTTGTAGTAAAATATTAAATTTTCTATTCAAAACGGTGCAAACAGAATGGTCGACTCGACGAAGGGAAAATTAGTAAGCAAATATTTTTCAGCTATTTTACAGTTTTCAGGCTAGGATAGGTAACAAATGTTGAAAAAAAAATATTTTTTTATTCGCAATTTTATGTTATAAAAATAAACAAGAGTTTTTATAATCAAAGCAGTATATTTCACCTGCCACACGTTTTATCAACCGAAACTTTTCTCCCAAATAAGTTTTTATAATACTATACATAAAACAGTTTAACCGTCGTAGGACTATTCTTGAAAAATGACTCAGGCCGAAGGGGGTTAAAAAAAGATCCCAGTATTTTGGCCTTATTGGCATAGACTGCAATAAAAAAATGATTGATTATGCTTTGACGTATATTAATACATTGTTCGAGAAAAAAAAATCATATAAAAATTCCTATTTTTCCTATAATTATTCATATTTAAGTCGCGCATAAAAACAACGACGATTCCACTCCAACGGCTATGGCGGACTTACAAGGCAATAACCACGCTCGAAGTCACATAACCTTATCTCTTATCTTATTGCCTTTTATTGTTGCCACATATGAAACACTTCGTCCATGTTATCTATGACTCACTATGGTCACGTTCTCTTTTCGCTTATTAGACTGAAAAATTCCGACTTCTTCTCTTTTTTAATCGATTACGGCGCAACTAGCCAATAAATATCATATTTTTTTTCTGCAAAAGGTGTAAAAAACTATGATTTAAGAATAACAAAAGTTTAGACATCGTATCACTAGTATTAAGATAGATATTTAAGGTAAAGTAGCTGTTGGGACAAAATCTATAGTGTTCGGGATGGCTAGGTTAAGAAGAGTATAATGCTGCATTATTGTAAGTTAATTATCAACGTATAAAATAAAACAGCTTATATTCTTGAAGGGTTATTCTCTATTGCTTTCTTCATACAATGCATGCTTCACATTAGAGAGTTTTCAGCGGTGTTACTAATACTTAATAATAATCTCAATAATTAAAAGTAATTATCCAGCCTAACTGTAGATAAGTCAAGGAACCGAAAGTTTATTTTAATAGAAAATTATACAAATTAAAAAATATCAACACGATCCGAAATGATAATAAAACTTCGAATTCTAAAGCACATATAAACTAGCGAAGTTTATTTTCATAAATTGTTTGTTTCTTTTTGTATTGAGTAAAATATTTAACTTACTATGTTTACAATACCGTTGAGAATCAAATAATGTTTATATTATTTAGCATACGAAACAGTTTTGCTACATAAAATATGCTCGAAGAATCTGTAATTATTTTTTTATCATGTTTTATCAGTTTTCAATGAAAAGGAGTCAGTTGTTTTGGGGATTTTGTTAAATTTCACATCTTCAGAGCTTAGAATAACGGCAGGATATTATGTAAAGTAATAAAACGTAGTTTGTGATGAATGGCTCATGAGCCAATTAAACATATTTTCTGCAATCAAAAAATGCTCGAACCAAGATGAAGATCAATCATCAGACGCTTTGAAACATCTTTCTTTGGTCCATTGAGTATAAACTTGGAATAACAAGAATGTATTTTTATAATAATGGAAGCTTTCGAGACCGTATCGTCTCACAATGAAGATTTCCTGGATCGATCAAGTCATCAATGAATAGGTTTTAAGACGAGCTTAAAAGCCTAGGGACCTTAAAGCTATCACTGAACGCAGAGGAACTGCACACATTTTCCGCAACGTAAAATACTTAAGGGAATTGCGTAGAGGAGAGAATTGTTTCTTTATCAACGACTGTTTCCCTTGTATATAAAGTTGAAGCTCTTCGTATTTCTGATAAGATTATCTATTTTTTTAATATTATTTAATAATAATAACTGTATATTTAAGAAATATGGTTGTTTGATTTATGTCACATTCGAATTAGTCGCTTTGCTGTTATTTTTATACGTATTTAAAATAAATATAATTATTTTTTTTATCACATCTTCAGAGTACTAAAATATATTATCACAATTTCGAGCTAGAAAAAAGACTGTTCAAAATGTGGAATATATTTCATTTCACAATAGAGATATCTCTTCAAATTTCGTTTTGCAAGAACTGTTTGGACTTCAGTTACTTTTTTCGTAGTAAGCAAAGGGTGTCATTAAGACAGGACTAAAATATTTCCAATCAATATCACTACGCCATATTTTATTGAAGCTTAAAAAATCCTCGCCGAACCCAAGAAAATGAATTATTTGAAAATTGTAAAACATTCAATGAAAATTAATATGCAAGATGTTAAAATAAAATATGTTACAAGTGATAATCGACTAAATATGGATTACAGACATTAAGATTTATTATCTTTTATTAAATGCACTTATTTTGGTTTTTACCTTGTTAATGATCATTCGTACTTAATTGTTTTTTGATGTAATAGCATGCATTGATAAGAGGTAATCAACATTTTAATTGTAGTAGAGTTTGCTTCAATTTATTTGCTCAGTTGTAATACCTTTTATTTCTTGCTTATATTTTGTATAAATATCACTGTTCCGTTGTATTTCTTATCAGTTGATAATGCTAGCCATGAGCAAAATCGGTCCTGATCCAATAAATTGAATGTGGAATGAATACTAAAAATGTGTTATTATTTTTAATAACATACATTTAATTTCATATTATATTTACAAAAAATATACGAGATGTTTCAACTTGTCTGTATTTTATATGATCCTAAAAAATGATTTTTATAAAAACAATCTGTATTACAACTAGTAGATTACTATTCAAACTAAAATACACAACCGGCTTATCCCTTAGAGCCATTTTAATACAGTTCAATCATCTTGTCCGTTAGATTATCTAAGTAAGCAAAAGATTTGTAGCTCTAAAAACCTTTTAGATAGATTATTAAGTAAGTGAAATACAAAATGTATTCTTCTGAAAAACTGAATATGAATCAAAGAGCTTATCTTATATCTATCATTTGCCTGAATTTGAAAAGTATTAAGATGATGTAAGAACAGTTTTATTACTAACTAAAAAATCAATTTTCCAGTTGTTTGATTTTTCTCAACGTCGACTTTGTGTTACTATGCTTTACTTACGTTTTGTTTTAAAGTGGCATCTTTAGACTGACTGGATGATTAAGGCTTCATTTGATTAATTTACATTCTAATATCATTTCAATTTAAATACAAATTACCATATATTCAATATATATATTAAAATACTTATTCCACAAAAAAATGATTGCATCAGAACCGGTGTCGCTCAGGGTGAGCATTATCAACTGATTAGTTGACCTCAGTAATTTCTAAACTCTTAACAAAAAATAATCATTATTAAATAAGATTATTAATAGGACAGATTGCTCGCCACTGCTTACATTATTTCCAATTGATTAGGTTAAGCCCAAACCTATCTGATTGATTGCAGCTCATTAGTTAATATTTTGTAATGCTAACGTCATTAATAGAATAATTGTTTGTTTGCTTTGTTTCGATTCTATAACCCCCTCATTGCTTCCCGTAAAAAGGAAAAATCCCAAACTCCATTTTGTAATTCTATCATTTTAAAATATTAGAATCAATTTGAGCAACATTTGCGATAGAAAGTCCGAAGATGCCTCTGAAAGAGGCAAAACACGCGTGACAGTTAGTAGCACAATACGTGGAATGATGAAAGATATTTTAAATTTTATACTAAAATGAAACTTCCACAAAGTCACCACCGAATCCACCGAAAGATGTTTATTTATTTTGAGAAATCTAAATAAAAAGATGTGAGTTCCCAGTTTGACTGTGATAAGCAATGTAACTACTAAAGATTCAGAAAAAGTCTAAAAAAAATAAATTATGAGTCGGTTTATATGTACATAGTTGTAATGTCACATAATCATATATAGAACAGTATCGGGTAGCACTAAGAAATCTAAAAAAATCTTAATTTAAAATGGTTAATATAAAAAGACAACAGTGTATAAAACTTGTCAATGTTATTATATTCGCTTTGAATGCCTAAGAATTTTTTTTAAATTTAAAATTATACAAATAAGCTAAATCTGAATTGACATTGAATAAGCTTTTAAAAGTTTTAGGTCAGGCTGTCATCAGCAGATGATTAATGATAAAAAGAATCTTGTTAGGGCTCAATTATATTTCGCAGTTGTTCCAGGGAAAGTTTAGTTAACTAAAGTAATAGGGATTCAGTTATGTATTCTAAATTTGAATAAATGTTTTTTTAAAACGTATTATGTCAAATATTAAAATAAAAATAATGTTTATTATTATTTGGCAAAAAAATATATTTTAAATACTTGATTACCAAAAAACTGGAATAAACGTTTTTTTCTCCCAGTAGATATCACTTAAGTGACTGCTATAGTGAAGTGGACAGCTATAGTTATTGGACACTTCAATTTTAACCATTCAAAATAAATATTTGCTTAGAATTCGCATTGGTATGAAGGATACAAATGTATCTAGTATTTCACACCAACGAAAATTCTAAGTAATTCTTAATTTTAGATTGTTAAAATTGAAGTGTGCAATAACTACAGCTGTCACCCTAATGATTTATTAAAAAATATTTTTCATAACTGTATAAGTTAGAATATAACGTGATGTTTTTGAAATGTGTATATATTTTTGCAACATACATTCTTGTTATACTGAGCGTCTAGTGAAAATAGTAAAAAAAGTTTTTTTACCTTGTACACATTACATTACTCGTTTACATTACTCCTAATATATCGTTCATTAATTAAAGCCATACATATCTGTATATATGATATACATATATGATTTCAATATTGAAACATTTTTCTCTTTTATTTCCTGATTTCTTCTGGGCCGAGTTGATAACCCTGATATCCTTAAGACTTAAGCTTGCATGCTCCCAGTGTCTACTTACGTGGTCGTAAACAAGGCCAATCAATTTTCTTTGTCCAAACTTGTTTGTCACGAAGGTATTTCGAGTTGCCAGTCGCAAGGGCTGTTCGGCTGATGAATGCAATACCAGTTGATGTGGACATCTTCGGCAGTGAACTCGGTGCTTATTTTGTAAAAAAAAATTTCATGTAACTAATATGTTTCTGATCTGTTTCATATATTTTTTAAAATTTTGTGCAATACATTTGTTGTGTGATATTTTAATTTAATAAGTGGCAACCCTTACAAAAGCTTACACATAAAATTTTACCATATGCCTAGTTTTTGACATCCAATTCTGGTCATGTAAACAATTCCTGTTTTATTTGGGTTGACACATTCAAATTTTTAACTATGTTCAAACAAGATACTTTGACGAATTACTAATTAAAGTTTTATATTGGAAACCACTGATTTTATTAAAACATAATAACCTGATAAAATGTACCAGGCGTATACAAAAAGTAACCTTTTGCGATTTCAATTTACGAAAGCAACATTTCACACAAATCAGTTCGTTAGTAGAAATCAAAAAACCTCATTCTTTTTTTTCCCACATGACATATAGGTTCAGTGTTAAACACTCGAGCCACTCGTGTTTCCAGCCACCTCGGAGATCCTCATTTGTTTCAATTACAGAATGCTCGTAATATTTCAGAAAAACTGTCGAAAAAAAACCAGCCGGGAAAATTTCTGCCGCGAATATTTCATCGTAAGGGTTTTCCAATATTTTTTAGAAATAATTAGCGGCTTTTTTCTCTCCGTTGCTTTGATAGATAATTCATGGGGAAAAATACGAGAGAGTTCTTTGTTGTTGGTGTTTCGGCGAATTCATCGACAGAAATTTAATTATATTGCTTACAAAGCATTCGAAAAATTTATTGCACCAGATGTGAATTAAATGCAGTGTTTTCTGTTTGTTCACACACAAAACACAACCTGTGAAAAATAATGAATTTAAACAACTCAATTGTTTTCCACAAAACATACGTTATTAGCCTTTAACAAGAATGGAGGATATATTCTTGCCAGGCTACTTTTTTCAATTTATAATATTCGATGGATTTTTAAATTCCTGCTAAATGACATTTTGATATATTGTCTATCATACACATGGCGTTGTGCAACTGTTTTCGTGCATCGGCTACACAAAATTGGTAATAATGTCTTAACCTCTTTTTAAGAGTATGGATGGAAAGAATACGAGGACTAGGACAGGACTATTGATTATCTAATCACTGTCACTATGCGTCGATCTTTGGAATCAGAAGGGTGGGAAGTAGGCACTCCAATTACTCGACATCTCAACTACTCGAGTATCGAGTAGTAAAATTAAAAAATACTCGAGTAGTTTCAAATGTTCCAAAATATATTTTATTAATTCAAATTTGTGTATTTAAAAAGATGATAAATAAATAAATATGGTTCATTAATACATTTATTTCAATTTAAGAATCATGTATGTCAAAAATAATAGAGAATTAATGTCTCAAATTTTAATTTGGCTTCGAAGTTTTGTTTTTTTTATTCCAGCAGTAGAAAAAACCTCTCTGTTGCTGTGAACCTCGGCTTAAAATATAACAATTAATTAAATTGTGCTATCTAGTTTTTCTGTCCGCTGTTTAAAACAAAACGAAATTTGGAAATAAATCTTAATTTATATATTACGAGTATTACTCGAGTATTTTTAAAATTACTCGAGTATCGAGTACTTGAAAAATGAACGGGTATACTCGAGTATCGAGTACTCGATACTCGAATTGGAGTCTCTAGTGGGAAGAGATTTAACAATACAGACACCCATTGCCTCTTAGCAGAATCGATTTATCGACTGAAAAAATCTACTCATACCGGACACGACAGCCAACGACGTTGACAACTGCACCACGGACCGGGCAAAGTGTTTTTAAAAGTATTAATTTATTTTAAATGAAATGTCATTCTACTAGAACAGTTGTCCTAGGTAAGTAAATTTCTTGGCAAATGAGCAGGCAATACAAAATAATCTTATATTGAGTGGTTAGTGTTTTCGCGTTAATGTCGGCTCTTTTATGTAGGGGTTGACACTGCGCGCTAACGTTGGAGTGCTTGAATACAAGCAGTTGTTTTTCAGACAAAACAAAGCTTTCAAAAGCGATAAAGTGGCATTACAAATTAAATTTTTAAATAAAAAATCTCAAACTTATGGTTCACGTTTTTCACGTCTTTTACCCAAAAAATCTGTGTATCTATATTGCATACTAATGTCTGATCCATGGTGCAGTAGTCAATGTCGTTAGCTTCCGTGACGGACGTCATTGGCTTGAGTTCAACTACGAGCAGCACTTGTTTATTCTTTGTTTCTGTGCATTTTTTGACAGTAACAATATCCATACCTTTGAACGGAACGGTCTGAAAAAAACACTGGTCGTTCCAGGACTCGAACCCGTGAGCGCACGAAAATGATAAGGCTCAGAAATGACAAGTGTTGAGTTAATTGCTCTGACTACCCCTTTTTTGAACGAAGTTGTAAGGAGGTAATTTAACCCTTTATAGGGCAAATTAAATATTATGAAAATTGAATTTAGACGATATTTTAAAATATGTTAAAAGAAGCATCAATATTTTCATTGGTTAATACATTGACTTTTTTATAATTTTTTGAAGTCAACTATGCGACATTGAAGAAGATTTTTTCCATTAAAACGTGACGATAAAATGATGCCAAGACAACAACGGACTGATAATTTATGGGATTTTTTTTTAAATGTATGTTTATTTGTATATGAAATGATTATATAATTATTTTTCTCTAAAAATCGTAAAACAGCCTTCATAATTAAGGTCCAAATGCAATACGGTGCTCCAAAGCTGTAAGTTGCACGCACAAACGGCCAATTGTTAATTTAAAGACTCGCGATATTGACATTGATTTTTAGGAAACAACGTAAACTTATTAATCGTAATAATATTATTGACGATGCATTGAGATACCAACATTGACTTTATTATGGGTGGTATTGGATATTTTGACCTTAATGCGAGTGGTTAATATATTAACCAATTTCGGCCTTTGCCCTATAAAGGGTTAAGACATCACAAGCATTCATGCCTTCGAACAAAAACAAATAAAAAATGTCTTACAAATCACGTTAAAACTACCCATCCTCGCCTCGCAATCAAACCATTGATTTCTACAACCGAAAAAACGATATTTATACATGACTATAGACCTGGAAAAGATGGCTCCGTATCGTGAACTATAAAATAAAATGCGACCAAGTAAATATGTAGTTTGTAACACTAAACACACCAATTAAACCAAACGGTCACAGAACTTCATTTCACTTATCCCAAAATTCGTAAGAACTTTATCCAATTCAGTAAAAAACTTCAGAGTATACTCATTGTATTCCTTTTCGGTTAACAATGTTTGCACAGTGTGCAAAATGAATTTTTCGGTGGTTTCTTCTGACCAAATAAAACTTTTATTTTACGTCATTTGAAAAGAATTCCGAAAGAAAAAATGTTCCCCCAATTCAAGTGGCGAATCTTTATTACTTTCTGTGGATTATTTACTCAGTGGGTATCATATATCACTTATAATTTGCCAACGCGACACAGATAAAAATGTATTTTATTACATGAAAGCTTTTTATTCATCACATTTTAATGAACGACCTTTCAATAAACGAGCCCGAAAGAATATTGTATCCAATAAAAATTGTGCATCGCTTAATGTCGATGATGTTTATTATATTTAAAATGCAAAATGTTAAAAAAACATGATTGGTTTAATTTTCTCCACGTTTTTAAAAACTGGCTAATTTTTGTACACAACATTCTTTCCAGGCATGGGATCAAACGTGTTATCTAATTTAAAGTGCAAGAATGAAATTGAACTGACTAAATTACGTTATTTATACGTATTGCATTTAGTGATTGAATTTTATTGGTAGAACAAAATTATAAAAAAAGGAAACCATAGAGAGTATTATATACCACATATACTAATCTTTACTTTTTAACGTAAAATATATATGCCTATAACTTTTGCGTAAGTGCAACAATAAGTTGTCAAAATTAACGGTATGTCAGCGCATAAAATATGAAAAAAAATGATTTTTTTATAAAAGATCTACTGTAAGTTGACTACGCCTTTAACATTTGCGCAATTGCAAGCAATAAGTTGACAAAGTTTTATCGCAATCAGATGAACGGCATGGAAACACATAAGATACGAACAAACAAAAAAACTATGCTTTTTATATATTGGATTAGATTAACAACAAAAATTATAACTATTTTGTACCTATTATTTACGGTAAAAATACTGGCGAAAGTGAAAGTTTGTGTGATATTCATAGAAGTGCTCAAAATTATCCTAAAACCAATCTTTGTGTGGAGGCGAAAATATAAATTGTAATATTTCGTGAAAAGTTTTATCGTTTCTGACGGAAAATGACGTGGCGTAACGAATAGGGGTCTTTCCCTAGCGGCAATGTCTCTTGAGGAGGGATGTTTTCATGTCAAGAGGTCGTCATGCAGCTAAAATTAATTCCATTATACTGTTAACTAATTTAATTATCATTTTCATTAATCTTTTATGATAGAAATAAATCGAATTCCGTCAGTCAGCGCACAACAATTGAGTAGAATATTTAACTAAATTTTGAATTCCTCTTTTCAAATATGATTAATAATTTGTCTTGCTTTTAACTTTTAAAAGACGGAGCCCTAAAAAGAGACGCGTCAGCTGATGGGGAGGTCTAAAAAATACCCCGTACAATATTCGAATGCACATATTTATGTAAAACATTACTAAATTACGAAACATATGATTTGCCTGAAGACTGCAGAACACGTTAAAAAAACCGTATTAAAGTAGAGGGTGCTATAGGAAGATTGACTGTATTTGAAAGGAAGATATATAAAATGAACAAAAGTAATACCTTAAATAAATATCTGGAGAAAAATCTCAAAAAATTGTGATGGCTTACATTTCGGCATTCAAACCGTTAAAAAAAGATCAAATCATTAAATTGGAGACACTTAATATTATAAATACAGTAAATATTTTTTATTACATAAAAGAAATAAATATTATTTCATTCTAGACTCAGAGCAAACTCATTTTTCATTAAATGCTTTGCAATGAAAATAATTTAATATAGCCCTGACAAAATAACGTTTATTTTCTATTGAAAATAATATCTCTTTGAGTTTGCATTCAAAATAATAAACCATTCTCTTTAAAATAATATTTTTTTTAAATCCACAGCAAAAATAGTTTTTGTTTCGCAGTTTATTAAATGTTTGAACTGAAAAAATTCTTTGTTGCAAATTTAATCCAGGTGAGTTGTAGAGTAGATAATAGTACTCGAGTATCGAGTAGTAAAAATTAAAAATACTTGAGTATGTATACTCGAATAGTTTCAGATGTACCAAAATTCTGTTTGTAGTTAAAAAAATTGTATTTAAAAAGATAAGTAATTGAATTTCATTTAGACATTTATTTCAATTTGTAAAACACATATTTCAAAAAGTAATAGAGGATTAAACGTCTCAAATATCAGCAGGACCCAAAGCAAAAGTAACAAAAGAAGTTCTCCCATCGGAAAGTTAGCGGCAAAACCATTTAAAAAAAAAATAAAATTACCTGACTAAATTCTAAACTAAAATCCACGCGAAAGACTCATAGAGTTAAACCGCAATGATAAAACATTATATATATTTTTAAATAAGTAAATAAAATTTGGGAATCAAATCTTTATTTATAAATTACGAGTATTACTTGAGTATTTTTCAAAATATTGAATATCGAATACTTGAAAAATGGACGAGTATTCGATACTCGAATGGGAGTCTCTAGTATATACACATTAAGTTACGTTATAGATTTCAGCGTATAATTAATCCAATCTGGAAACTTGGGAGAGCTTTTTAAGGAAAGCAATACACTTAAGGGAACGATGCCATACTGTTGCGAAGCCCAATGATATTCCTTTGTTATTAATAAAGCAATCAATTTATATCGCCCATTCACTTAAATAATCACAAACGCGATTGAAGTAAACCATGTAGAAACTGTTTGCATACTAATATTGATATGTTTATAAATTCAACAAACCGATTGCTTTTATTTCATTAACACATTATAAAACTATCTAAAAACGTATAATAAAAACTAAACAAAACGAATAAAACTAATTCCACAATTTAATTAAGATAATGACAGTTCCACTCTTCGCGAGCATTTTTAAATGATACCCTGAAAAAAACCAATGTCCATTACTTCTTTTATTCTTCAGCTCAAAAAGCTATATGTGCTATAAATTTTCGCCAGAAAACTTTGATAATACTTCTCTAAGACTTGGTTGAATGAACTACAGCAGAGGTTTCCCACTGGTTTTAGATTAGGAACACATTTTCAAGCAGGAATTGACTGAAATGTGCACTTTGATATATTTACATAATATGTGTTGCAATGCCACTAAAAGAAAGTTTTTGTGTTTTAATTCTGTAAATTGAAGTGTTATTGTATACAGAGTATGTTTTGTTTTTGTCTGGTGCGTATACGAATAAATCAGAAGTTTTTCCAACCACGAGCAGGCCACCCAACAGAAGCATGAATTTTCCAAATTAAATCCACACACTTGTAGCGATTGTCCCTGTGCTTTATTGATAGTCATTGCAAATGCGAGCCGCACCGTAAACTGCAAGCGTTTTAATTTGAATGGCATTTCTGTCATAATCATTGGGATGCGTGGCAACAGTACACCTTCTCCTTTAAATTGTCCATTTTGAATACCAGATCGACGATATTATTCATTGAAAGTCTGGTGCCGTTGCAAGTCGTGGTGGATTTATATTACGGTGAAGAATGATAGTTACGCCGATTTTACATATTAAAATCCACGGCCTGGCAAATCAACTAAATATTTTTTTAAAGAAACCTTTCTGGCGTCAACACAACAAATTACATAAGTTTTATCACAATCGGATGAGCGGTATAAGAATGCATACGGGATTAACAAACCAACATTCATTTTTTTTATTAAATATGTGTGATTACCAATATAAATCACGTTAAATATATTTTGTTGTAAATAAGAATGCTTTAATATATTATATCAAACCAAAATAGACTGGTATAATAAATTGTTTTTGAACAAAAATTAATTATGAAAGAATTTTCCGCTGACGTAAAAATAACTATGAGAATGAAAATACTTGTAAAATCGTTTTATTTTTCGATGAGCTTTAATATTGAACCCAGATAGTCTTTTCAATATGTGTCGGCAATTCTAAATAGAGGCCGCGTACGATCAACAGAGAAATAATCTTCTCCCGAAAAAACTTTTTTAATATACGATAACAAAAGGAAGCTTCATAAATTGAATAAAATTACTCGAAGAAGAAACTCCAATATTAAACATGAATCATAAAAAAACCGATTATCTCCGAGCCCGTCGTGAAAGTAATCTGTCAAAATTTGTTGGAAAAAACCCATACGCTGCCATTTCTAGAAATCTTGATTAAGAATTTGGTCAATCGTATGTCGATGAATGTTTTATTAAAATGAATGATTAAAAAATAGATTAAATCGTCTAATGAGTTCTAATTTTAAAAAAGAGAACGGCTTTTTCTTTTAAACAAATAAATAGCATATTGATTGAGTAGCCATTTACTTGGTAGAACTCCATTATAATACGGTAAGAAAAATAACAATGCATTTGTATTCTAATTTAATTCTGACGAGAGCGCAAGCCAAAATAACTATCAACAGATATATTATATATAATAATTCCAGTAGAATTAAAACACATTGCTATTTTTCTTAGCGTATTAAAAAATTAAAAAAAAGCAAAAAAAAAATATGAACATGAATTATTTTATATATTTGTTGAAAGCTATTTCGGCTTACGCCTTCGTCAGAACTATACTATAAGGACTATAAGGCTTAAGCCGAAATAGCTATCAACAAAAATATGAAATAATTTATGTAGAACTAAAATACATTGTTATTTTTCTTACCGTATTATAATGGAGTTCTACCAAGTAAATGCCTACTCAATCAATAACAATAACAGTCCACTCAAACCTCTTTTTGTGCAATTTCAAAGCTACGCAACTTTTTTAAAATATATTTTTCGGACTATGAACGTACATATGCAATAAGCGCATTATTCACATACTGTACATGCAAAATCCAGTGTTTCACCTGTTTACTACAATGTGAACTTGACACGTGCGTCATTGTACATGTTATATTCCCATATTAAGTCATTACTTGTTTGTGCGATTTTCCGCGGAACGCATCTACCGCACAAAAAAGAGGGTGCATACTGCATTTTCAAGGAAGAATGCAGTAAAAGTAAGCTATGAATGCCATTGGCTAAATATTTTGGAAAGCTATATACGGTGGCTCACTTTAATAGCAGTATACTAACTAAAATACTTCAAAAAAAAGGGTCTCTGCTTAAAGTATAAATCTTTCGGTAAATTATGGTTATATGGTCACGGGACAAAATTTTTGTAAAGATTTATGAAAAATAAGCACATTAAATGAAATGAATGTAAGGCTTACGATTTTTTTTGGAATGTTTCGTCTTTGATTTTTAAATTTATTATAATAGAAGATCCTAAAAAATACTTCGTAATAAGTATGAAATCGAGTTGTTTTAATTTACAGGAGCAAAAATGCAACCACAAACTACACAAATAATAATATTATACAGATAGAGCTAGTCACATAAGTTTAATATTTGATCAAAATAAAAAGAATAATTTTATTTTAGGCTAATATTAAAAAATAAATTATTCTTTCAGAACTCATACAATAATCAGTAATATTCTTCAGATTTAATCATTTTGATTCCACATTTTATAATAATCCACAAGAACTCAAAGATAAAGTCAAAACATAAAATTATAAGCCAGTATGTATAATTTTTTTGAGCTTAGCTCGATTGGATTGGGATTCTGTCACGTGACCATATATCCATAATTTACCAAACTTTCTTAGCAAAAAGGCAGAAAATCTAGTTTTCTTAGTAAAGAGGCCATTAATGCAACAGCTTGCTGCTTATTTACAAAGAAATTGTTTTACTTCGCATCAACCACTTTTCATAAATTTTTCAATACTTACACATTATTTAATTTTTCACAAAAGATTTTCAGAGTCTGTTACTGTATTCATGCTTAGAAGGACTGCAGTATACTGAAGTTTTTTATTAATAACAAAACGAAAACATTTCAAATCTGCGATAAAAAACAATAGTCATACAAAATTGTTATATTTAGAAGATGCAATGCTTTGATAAATAAAAATCATTACATGTCCCCATTCGCTGCTAGCTTATGTTGAAGAGTAATTAAAAAAACATATGCATAGATGTATTGAAATATAATTTCAATCAAAAGAAATCTTTAAAAATTCTGTTGAGCACTTCACGCAGTAATTGCCAAATGCAAATACCCACATGAATTAACGTTGGTCGTCCCTGAAGTGTACGATGCCCGATGTCTAAAAAAGCTTTACATTCATCCGAAGGGTCCAATGAAATTGTGTTGAACCATCCTTTTAATGGAAAATTTAATTATTTTTCAAGTAATTTTCCCATTTTCTAAAAAGCAATGTTCTTTGTCAACGGACTGAGAGATTGATGAAAAGTTTGTTATATTAGGATAATTCAAGTGTTTTTTCTTACTTTGCTAATAAAACATTCAATTTATTTAATTTCGAAACTGTTTTTAATAAAATTGCCTTTTTATGTATGCTACATATTTAGTTAATAATGTTATTATTAATAAAAATAAGTCATTACATCTGACGCCAATGCGTTATGCATTTGAAAAATATAATAAAGATATATGAATTAAATAGGTTTGTTTATAATTATCGGGATTTTTTAATTTAGTATCGCAAATACTAGTTATCAGATAATAACCTAGGAATATCGATATATAAATCGAATGTTTTATCTAACCTATTATTATTTAATTGATTGATTTCAATTGTTTGAATGCAGTATTTGCTAAACTCATTTACATTAAATTTTCGCTAATTCATTTTGAGTACGTTAACAGCAATTACACTTAGTGGTCTGCTTGTATTTTTGTACATAAACGATACAAACTGTTTACTACGCGTCAGTTCAAGTAAATCCGTGCACTTGAAATGCCTGAAGATGCCGAAAGGCGAAACTCTAGGTCGTTAGCGAAAAAACACATGGAAAAGAACAAAATTCAAACGATTCAATTTTGATATTGAAATTCCATAAAGCACCCTCAGTCGAAATTCTTAAGAATATTTTTGTGTTTTAATCGCGTAAAATTTTAAATGACTGTTTGATTTGAAGTTTTAAGAAAAGCTCATTGGCACCTGATTGATTCTTTGAGACATTTCACCCGACGTCAAAGTAAATTTTAATTATTTACTCGACAATTCCACTGAACAAAATAGCCAAAATACTTCCGGTATGGTTTTATTAAACTAAACTTGCCAGTAATGAATTGACAGAATAATCTGTTTTTGATGCTTCAAGTTATTTCAATGAAGTAATTTATTCTCAATGTTATTCTATATTAAGCAGCAATTTTTTCAAATATTATTATTTTTCTTGGAAATATTGGAATCCAAAACGAAACTCAAAAAAGGAATCGATCATGTTAAAGTCCAGCCTGCCAATGGGGATGTCACTAGAAAGAGCTTTAACGATATTGTTTCGGAGATATTTCACATGGACGTGAGTGAGATCAGACGATTTGTTAATTTTGTCAGAACTCACTCAGTTAACTTCTTTGCAAATTTAGAATGCGATTTTTTCTCTCCCTCTCGCTCTCACCTTGTCCGCTCCCAAATTCAAGCATATGGACTCCTCACGGTGTTAATCTCAATATGTTTTTTTTCTACGAGAATTGGTTGTTAATCATTTAAACTCAACCTCTCTTTTTCGAAGTTAGTATGGATTGTAAGGATACTAGAAATAGGACAGGACTAGTGGTTAGCTTATCTCTCTCGCTAGGCGCCGCTTTTTGGAATCGGATAGGTGGAAAGGATATTTAACAACACGAACACCCATTGCTTTCACACAGAACCCGGGCGGTCAATCTCTGAAGTCAACGACGTTAACCACTGCACCACGGACCAGGCTTCAATGTTTTAATGCTATAGTGGTTACAATGTTTTAATCTTTTTTTACATTGCAACAGCAATAAAATTATTATCAGTGATTTTTCTGTCCATATATGTATATAAAAATAAGAAACTTTATTTAAAAAAATAAACCAATTCTTAGTTCAAAAAAAGCTTTAAATAACAATCCATTCTGAGCAAAAATGTAGACAGGCATGAAAGTAATTCTAAGAAAAACAAAAAAGCTCTAAATATAAGCCTCATTGTAAGATTCATATAGACTTCCTGACATAACTTATTTTTGTTTACAACTTCAAAGAAAGGAGGTACTTTTTAATATTTGCACAATATATTGCCAGTGTCTGTGGTCTAACGGTAAAAGTTTTACCGAACCGAGCATTGTGTCACGAGTTCGAGTTCCATGAAATGTAAATATATGATATGAATTTTGTGGGATGGGTTTTATCATGATCTCTTATTGGATTCAATTGTCGTGCTCGAATGAATGAATCTAACCATTTGCACTCCTAAATATATGATTTTTTTTCCTTCCAGCAATTCCTCAATTGATTAGTATCACTGAGTTTGCGTATTTATTAGCATGATATAAAGAAATGTCGAACAATATTCTACATTATGACATCTACAAAATAAGGCACACAATCCAATGTATACGGTTATTCAAATAAGGATTATTTAAAATTAATAACAATATTTTTCTAACCAAGTTGTACAATTTCAAGCAGGACTCGACATAAGAGTTGCGCATTACTTATACGATGTCGAGATAGACTCGACATATGAGTAAATATTAACCATTTTAAAAATATCTTTTTTTTATCTGATGTACCGTTCTTTTTCTCAGATATTAAATGTGTAGAGAGGTATATGATATATTATTATTTTGGTTTACAAAATAACGTTTTGTAGTGCTTTGGGATAAAAGCAAAGCAGTGGCGTACAACATTAAAGCAACATTTAGTCAATTGAAATTTTGGTAAATTATGGATATATGGTCATGGGGCAATGGGGAGTCCCAATCCTCTCGAGCTAAGCTCAAAAACTTTATACATACTGGCTTATAGTTTTATGTTTTGACTTTACTCTTTGAGTTCTTGTGGATTTTTATAAAATGTGGAATCAAAATGATTAAATCTGAAGAATATTACTGATTATTGTATGAGTTCTGAAATAAGAATTTGTTTTTTAATATTAGCCTAAAATAAAATTATTCTTTTTATTTTAAACAAATAATAAACTTATGTGACTGGCTCTTTCTGTATAATATTATTATTTGTGTTTGCATTTTTGCTCCAATAAATTAAAAAAACTCGATTTCATACTTATTGCGAAGTATTCTTTAGGATCTTCTCTTATAATAAATTTTAAAAATTAAAGACGAAAATTTCAAAAAAAATCGTAAGCCTTACATTCATTTCAATTAATGTGCTTATTTTTCATAAATCTTTACAAAATTTTTTGTCACGTGACCATATATCCATAATTTACCGAAATTTTCATCAAAAAAAACTATGAAAAATATGTGTCAATCAATTAACTACTTTAAATAAGTAATTTTAGTAAATATTTTTTTTGCAAATATCTGGAACAGTTTCACAAGCATCTTCAACTGATGAGATTGCTATGTGTGAAACTGGTCCTGATCTTAACTTAATAATGCACCGCTACATAAATACAATTGACTTTCGACGAAACATGAGTTTTGAGCTATGAATATCATTTAAAGGAGAAAATGTGTCCATTGTAATAGTTGGTTAAGTTAGGTTAGGTTAGGAAGGAAAGGTTAAGTAATAAAGGAAAAGTGATTATAATATTCTTACATGAAAAATTATAATATGGAGGTTGGGATTTTTCTTTTTTAAGGGTAGCAAGGAGGTGGGATGATAGAAACCAACAAACAATTATTATACTACTAGCGACATTGAAAATTATTAAATATTTTTATTATATTACCCGCCACGCGTTACAATGTCACTCAGAAATAGAAAATGTTGATATTTTAATTGTGTTTATTGATGTGCTTTTGAATACACAATATACATTGATAGTTAAAAACCTTTGTGATCGTCCACACAACAAATCACTCAAGTTTGATCGCGATCGGATGAATGGTATAGGAACATTAAAGCCTTCATGGGCGTCCACACAACAATTCATCAAAGTTTGATCACAGCAATCGGATGAACGGTTTAAGAACGCAAAATCCTTCTTGTGTAAGCAAACAACAAATCAACAAAGTTTTTTCACAATCGGATGAACGGTATTAGAACGCATACAGGAAAAACAAACAATATACATTTATAAGTATATATAAATATATAGTAACGCTACTGGTCTTCAGCTACTCACATTTGTTTTCTGCGGATAATAATGTTTACAATTATTAATAATTTATGTCTGGCATTAATAATTTGATATTATATAAAACGAGTTCAAAGGCAAATGTGGAATAAATTAATATTTGCTTAAAGTAGCAAAACCTTAAATTTGAAATGAATTTTCATATTCTACATTAGCTGCCTTAGGCTGTTACAGAGTCCTTTGATCTGTATCTAATTTAAGAGAAGCTTCTGTGTTAATTGTATTAACATATTTCTGAAAATGCATGCTCATTTTACAGTATAAATGAAAATCTTTAATACTAATCTTGAATAACGGCTTTTAAAAATTTGGTTAACCCTAAGACTGTTGAGCTTTCAACTTTACGATTACATTTAACTTTCAAATAAATGCTTTTTACGTGATGATTTAAAGTGGCAACGTTCTGAATTTGTAATGATTAAACGTGGCCAACGATGGGTGTTAATATTGGGTATGCAGTAAAAAAATAAAAAACATTTTTTCATTTTTTACTAGCCGAGATTTCAAATTTCAAATAATCCTGAAATAATATAATTATTTATGTATTAAATCTACTCTTCTTATCACGTTGTCATTAGAGGTGCTCTTTTTTATATCCATCCTGAATATATATTAATTAATGACACTCACATGGCTTATTATTGTAACAAAGCAGAGATGATTTTATTTTTGTAATTTTATGTATTCAGTTTTTGTGACATTGATATCTTATAATGAAAACAGTAATTATCAAATGATATTTTTTCACACCATATATCTGATATTAGAAATTAATAATGATCCATTTCAGGGGTTTCCAAATTTTTTTCATTCAACGGCCTAAGACTGGAAATTTTGTCAGCGGCCCCCGGCTTGGGAATCACTGATCTATATATCTGAATACATCAACTGAGACGTATTCTGAAATTCTAGTTAGCTTTTTTTTACCAATCTCATGAATGTTTGTCAATGCTACTTGTGATACAACATTAAAAAATAGCGATGTCTTTTAGTTCTTCCAAAAATATATATTATATGATTAAAAGTCATTTCGGCTTAAGTTTAATTGGGCGTAAACCGAAATCAACTTTATATTATAAAATTTTTGTAGAACAAGAATACAGTTCAGAATCCTACCAAGTAAATGTAAATTCAATCAACTAAAAAAACTTTAATTATATACATGTATATATATATTTATATATATAAATACATATATATATTTAATTATATGTATGTATTTATATCTCTTCAATTTGTCCATTATTATACTTGTACATATATATGATTTCAAAATTTTATAAATATTCAATTTTATTGATTTTGCTGTATAATTATAAAATATTTGAAAAAAATATTGTTATTTGAATTGAAAAAACATTTTAAAACCAAACTCATAATTTTGTTCGCTTGCGATAGAAACTGTTTATAAAAACTCCAATTAAAAAAAACCTTTTTTTTAACTAAATTTTTTTATGAAAAATTCAAAAAAGAAATAATCAGACATTTTCAAATCTAAAAGTTTGTGATTTATTTTCATTGTTATGATCAACTGAAACTTTTGTATAACGGTGTTGTGAATTTTGTACCGCTTCGATAAATCTAAATAAACCGATAAATAAAACGCGAGTGGTTTCTGTATATAAAAAAGGTATTTACGTTTACAAATTTTGGGCAATTTTTCATTGTGCCTTGGCAGGTTTAATATGATTTTATCTTTAGCCATCTTGCACGTCTTAATATTAACACAAGTAAGAAAACTGGGAAAAAATATGTTAGAAAAATTGAAAAGCGATAAAAGTTCTATCAACCAGGGGAATAAAGTAATGAAAATGTTATTTCATGTCCAACAACTTTTTGCTTTAGGTGGTTCGTGATAAATAGGCTATGTTCGGAAATTGAAAATAAAGTTGGACAAAGAAGTTTTGTGACGAAATTAAAGAATTTTTTAATTAATACTTTTAACTGTGATGCTATGAAAAGTGTTTGAAAGAAAATTTGATTTTACATTTAATTAACTACAAATTAAGGAAGCTTCTATTGTATTTGAAGATTTCCGGATTTTTCACATATTTTCGCTGTAAGATACAAAAGTTAAAATCAAGGAAAATTCTTTGATGTTATATTTTATTATATTATATATCCGCTTGTAGTGGAAAGCATTAAGATTCCAGTACTTATATAGTGAAACCCTGATCTAACGTTTTCACATAAACCGTTTTCCCTCGTGGATTCGTTTATTGTCCCATAGTCCCGGCCAAACACCCTTAAGAACAATGTTAAAAAATCCCGCATTAATCGATTCATCGATTTCTTCGATTTATCGTCTTAAAAATATGGTCGCGTCATAAATATTATCCCGATTGACCGTTTTTGTTAAATATAATTCATAAGCAAATTCAACAACATCGAATCAGTTCGTAGAAAAGAAAACTAAGACTGGAAGTGTGTAATTGTTTAACGTTTTAAAAAGAACTTGTTGTAAGAGGACGTCACTCTAAGAAAAGACTTACGAAAACATGATAAAATGAGATACTTACGTAAAGCTAATTTATGATATTGACTGTATGTGCTTGATGGAAGTTCAAGACTGAATATTTCTATCGCTTTACGACATCAAGCATTTCAAGTGCACTTGAAATATCCGAAAATGCCGATAAGCAAAATTCGGCTCGTTATTAACATAAATGGCAAATTACATACAAATTTGATATTGAAATTCAGTCGATATCCTCCAAGTTACTAAAAAGGTGTGGACTGAAACTTTTACAATATATACAACAATAATATTTATTGTCTGCATTGAGACATGCAATTAATAAACGGGGTGGATTATTCAGCTACATGAAAAATATATTATATTATAATATGTATTAATGTACATATATAATTGATTGATTAACGTCAAAACGTATTTAAGAATTAAGCAAGATTTTTAATATATACGTCCTTAAATTCAAAAAGGTTGGTTTATGGAAAATTTCTTTAATTTTCTTTGTAAGAACAATTTGTTTTAATTGCACTTTATATTGAGTTTGACAAGAATTATGAAATATTATTTTTTTCGATTTCAAGCATCCGTCAGTATATGTACTTTCAGAATAATCTCGTCACTGATACATTCTTATATCAATTATTTAATAAAATACTTTGTTATTTTTCCTCATCAAAACCAATGCACACTTTGATGTTTATCAGGAAAAATAACATCATTTCAGTCCCTGTGGTCAAGTGGCAAGAGATTTTTCCTAGCGATCAGGTGGGCCCAGGTTCAATTCCCGGCAGGGTCAGATTTTTTCAATTAAAAAAGATTTCTTGGGCTGTAATAATATAATTTACCATAGAGTTTATCTCGTATGACTTTCATAATTAAAAATATTTGGCGCATTGGCATTAGTTGTAATGCCAAATATTGTTAAAATTTTAAAAAATCAACTTAAAATTCCGACAAAAGATTTTTTTTCGATAGTTAAAAAATAAATATTCTTTTGAATTTTGTAAGTATCGTTATAAATTTTCCCAACACCCGACATCATTATTTGTTATTCATTAAAATATGTATCTTTGTACTTCTCTCCGTCATAGTGTAGTAAAAAAACAATTTGCATTTGGCCGGAAGTTTTTATTTTCGATTGTATTTGTCACGTGACTTAAGCTGGGAAATTCGTTCGATTTTCAAAGTTCCAAACGTAATTTACATACCTTTAAATTCTTGCGCTGAAAAATGCAAAAACATTTTTGAATATCTGCCAAGCCTCATTTGTTTATCTAATTGTTTGTTTTATTTGATCTTTAGCTTAAACAAAGTGAATTATTTTTTATAATGCAGTTTCACTTCAGTTTTTCACATTGCTAAGTATACAAAAGCTCCGCATTCTAAATATGCACGTTAAAAATACATTTAGCGCAGGCATGTTCAAACCTTGGCCCGTGGGCTCCATGTGGCCCAATTCAAGGTTTAGTGTGGCACTTTCCGAAATTAAGACAAATAACAATGTGCATTATAGGCTGCATTTGTCACCAAATAAGAGTCATTTTTCCAAACACTTGGGACTGATTCATTGTAAAAACACTTTGACTGATGAAAATTGTACTGCGATGTGGGACGTCTAAATTACCGGTACAGTAAAAAAAAACATATCTATATATATATATATATATGTATATAAAAATGAATGTCTGTATGTATGTCTGCTATGGACAACTAAACCGCTCGACCGATCGATGTGAAACTTTACAAATTTATTGAGTGCACCCCCGCGATGGTTTCTGGCCTACCATCCCTTCCCCCCAACCTCCCCCCCAATATTTTTTTTTAAACTTTAAGAATTTTTCGAGTTCACTTCTTCGAAGGTTTTTGGCATACCACCCCCCCATACGCTCCCCAAACCCCACCCCGCCAAACAACCCCCCTCTCTCCCAAAAATTGATAGTGAATTTTTACAAATTTCTCGAGTATTAAATATATGCAAATTGAATTGAATATTTGCGTAATGTCTTTCCTTCAAATTTATTTTAGTTGCTGGCGTAGCAACGCGCGCAGGGTACAGCTAGTGTATAATAAAAATAAATGGGTTTTAAAAAACAATAAAATTATTTTAATTGTGAGCTGTTTGTTTGTGATGGATATAAAGAAATCTTATTTTGTTATGCGGGCTTAAAATAATGATGTGTGGATCATCAAAGACATGCACTTTATTATCTGGCCCGCCGAATGATTTCATTTGGGAAACCCTGATTTAGTGGATCTGTTTAGAGTTCAACAAATGAGATATTAATATGGACTTATATTTCACCAACTAGAAAAATTATTTAATCTTTAATATGAAACATGTACATATAAATATAGCGATGTGGTAATAATGGTTTTGTAAAGGTCAATGAATTGATAATATCAAGATCTAATTTCTAAGTTATAATAAACATTTATTACATAAATCAAACCATGATATAACAAATCTCATACACAATATTAAACATTTAATAGTCTATAAGAAGCAAGTCAAGATATACTGAACATAAACAAATTTAAATATTTCAATTGAGTTTTATAGTGTCAAAAGTAGAACAAACTGAAATAATACTGTAACAATATTCTTCTAGTCATACTGTTTGGCTAGCTATATAATATTTGCATACAAATCATACACGTTTAACTACCAATGACATGTTCTGATAAATAGCTATCAACTATATGGTATATAATTTTAGTGGGAATCAAATACATTGCTATTTTTTCACCGTGTTATAATGGAGTTCTACCAAGTAAATGCCAATTCAATCAATAGAAGTATGTATAATGGTTAAGTCAATCATAGTTTCTACCAATCACAGAATTATCCTAAGTGATGTTGCAATGTGGTCGCTCATACCAATTTTAAGTTTCAGGCTTATATGGGCTGTTCTTTTAAATAACATTGAGAAATATAAATTCTACTCAAAAAGCCAACCAAACATTTAGTTGTATTTTTTCGAAACGTCGTACAGTGGATAGTTCCACCTGAGATACTATTTGACTCAAATATAAATTGTTTTTTAATGGTATCAAATTTCATTTACTAAACAAAATAAATTCATTGTAATATATTATAGTCCGGTCCGTGGCGAAGTGTCAACATTGTTGGTTTGCGTGCCAGACCACCCGGGCACGATTCCTCTGTGCTGTGTCCGAAATCTGTTCAAAGGCATGGGTGTTTGTGTTGTATAAAATACCTTCCCACCTTTCCCATACCAAAGAGCGACGGATAGTGACAGCGATTAGATCATCACTAGTCCTGTCCTAGTCCTCGAATCCTTTCCAGCCTTAATCTCTTCGAAAAAGAGAGGTTGAGCAACTGAGTAACAAGCAGTTCTCGTAGAAAAATATATGTTGAGATAAACTCCGTGAGGAGTCCATATGCTCCAAGTTGGGAGCAAACATGGTTAAAAAAATATATATATATTTATATCCCCTAAAATCGCTTCTTATTTACGTTCATGGAATAAATCACTCTCCAGCGTATGGATAAAGTGCTTAATATATATTTTCTATTCTAAATACTGCTTATACTGCAAAAGACTGCCATTCAGACGATAGTTTATATGCCTTATGTTGTCAATACATATTGAAGGTTATCTTTGTCTTGTGGGATTTGAATGTTTTTTTCTAAATACTTTTTATCTGACGTGTATCTACATGTATTTTTTTTTTACAATAAACATATAAAAGAAGATATTGTTCGATTGAAGTAACTGGGAAGAAACACAGTAGAGCAAATATTATTTTTCACTTTTAAGGTGTTCACTGTCAATACTTGGTGGAAAGGCATTATAATAAAAATAATAAAACATTTTTAGTACTTTTTCCACATGAGATTTATTTCATCAGGACCGTTTCGCTCATGGCGAGCTCAATTGATAATGCTCGCCATGAGCGAAACCGGTCCTGATGAAATAAATCTTATGTGGAAAAAGTACTAAACATGTTTTATTATTTTATTATAAATATTATTTTATAAAACAAACAAGATAAAACATTATCCACAATTAATAATATAATAATTAATAACACTTTTTTTTCTTTCGAGAAATTAAGTAATTGTACATTGGCATACAAATATTACAGTGAGAAAGACTTTACTTTGCAAATACTAAATTCTTGTATATTATTATAAGAATACAATAAAAAAGCAGGAATAATCTCAATACTACTGTTATATTGTAGTTAGTGAAAATACAGCCGACAACAACTGGTATATATTATTCTGCAGTGTCTGAAACAGAAATTGTGTTAATATCCTACCTATTTTCTTTTCACATAACTGCATTATTTCTTTTGATATCAAATAATCGAATTTAATACTAGGATTAAAATTGAACGAAGAGTACATTGTATGAAGAGTATGACAGGAAAACAGCAGTTATTTCGTTAAAAATATTTTCAATAAGCAAAAGTATTGTTTGGTACTTCTTTCACATAAGTATACAATGGTTAAGATTGAGACCGGTTTCATGATGAAACTTACGATTTAATTATAACGCGTTTCCACCTCGTGATCCTAAAACCTTCAATAACAATTATGAATAATTTGTTATTTCTAGATAACTCTCATCTTCTTGTTTTGTCATCATTCTTTCAATCAATGTTTCATTTGTCCACATTATTTTAGCTAAATAATTAAAATCAATACCGACATTAAAGAGCTGTTTTGCAATATGTTAAGTCCGATAATATTTTTGTAATGGTTAATAATGATTATGAATTTTAATTTGCTACTTATATTAGATTGTGTAAAAAAAATAGAAAACTATACGTGTATACAAAATGTATCGCCTCCCAGCTTCCCAAATACATCAAACATATATAGAATGACAAAAGAGCGTGGCAATATGCAATCCAAGCTCGTTTTAAAAACGTGCTTTATCCGAAGGTGATTAAATCCAAAAATATCCACGTATGCCTGGTGAAGAGTTTGTGTGCAATCAAATAAACAATGACGACTGATGATAATCTAATTATGTTTTATAGTTGATGGAAAATTAACAGACATTTTATGGCCAGTGGCATGCAGTCCGCAAAGGCTTTATAGCTGCAAAAGAAATTCAACCATTTGCACTCCTCAATATACTATTTTTTCCTTCCAGAAACTCTTCAATGGATTTGAGAAATTGATTTATATCACAGAGTTTGCGTACTTATTACCATGGTTAAACGGGCTGCTATCTTGTCTATGAGTGTGTAAATATTGGATTAAAACATGTATACAAATACAAACAATAATAATAAATATCAATGCGTTACAGATAAACAGACAAGCATTTTATTTGATTTTCTCTGATGTATAAATTTTATTATTTTTTAATTATATACAACAGACATCTTAAAAATCCAGCCCAGCTCAGGGGTCTGTAGACTTTAAAAAAATGTTGAAAACTGGAACAAGCATTTAGACTGCTTAAACTTTAGAGAGTAGACATAACCCTTCAGCCGACTGATCAACGCAGTTTTTAAACAACCCTTTTTTTCATCAAAGTTTAATATTTGGTACCAATGCCTCGCATTTCTAATGATCATTTTCGCTCATCGCATGCATTATCAACTGATCGCGATGAACGAAGCCGGACCTGATAATTTAAAAAAAATTAAGAAATTTTTGAAAAAGTAGTGTTTTATGTATTTAAACCTTATTCGTGTTCACAAAAAATGACGTTAGGCAGCTGAAAACAATGGTAAATATGTGTTACCAACAAATAAGATAATAAAAAAAAAAAATACATTTTTAGTACTTTTTACCACATAAAATTTATTTGATCAAGACCGGTTTCGCTCATGGCGAGCATTGTCAACTGACAAGGAATACAATAAAACAGTGATATTTATACAAAGGTATGACAAACAATTGGTAAAACAACTAAGCAAATTACTAGAAAAATAGACTATAAAAAAATGTTGAAGACCTCTTAGCAAAGCAAACTAATACATCAAAAATCAATTAAGTATAAATTATCATTATCAAAGTCCAAAAATTAGTGCATCTAGTAAAATAAATAAATCTGCGTGTCTATCAACCATAATTAGATGGACATCACGCTAATGAATTCAATTGAGCCTTTTTTCGTGTGAACAGAATAAAAGCCATATCAATTCTTCCAAATTAAAAACAAACAAAGGAAAAATATTTTTTACAGAAATAAAAGTGTACAAGGAAGAAATACAATAAGCTTGAAATCGGTTAATGAATCGGATATAACAAAGGTGAAGAAACGAAGACTAATTGGTCATTTAATAAATTGCAGTCTGGAATGAATTTATGTCGGTTTATTTCAAGGATTTCTAATTTATCGAGTTTTAAAGATTTATTGATAAGTTAAATAAAAAGAGAAAAAAAAAAAAGTTTTTAGCGATATCAAAAGTATGCTTATTTAGGAACAAATGGTTTCCAAATAAATATAAATGTATTATTATTTTTATTATAATGCCTTACCACCAAGTATTGACAGTGAACACCTTAAAAGTGATAAATAAGATAATCTTGGGAAAAAGACAATACATCAAATTTTACTTTAAGCATGTTCTTTTACTAGTGATTGCATGACCGAGGCTTGTTTTGATATTAACATTGAGCACCAAAAATGAAATGTTGAGATAAATTCATAACTAAAGCGCGCCACTGCATATGCAGATGTTTATAAGATAAAATGTTTGTTGTTGATTTATATATCGGTATATTATATTTTTCCAAATCGAATAATATTAAATCCAATCCATTCGAATGTTATTTGTAGCTTCGGAACGGAATAATCTAGTGTGGTACGATTTTCCTAGAATTTCACGCACCCGACAAACATATATGCCTGGCGTATGTTAAGTGTTTCCCATTTCCGACATATTGGCGAGTAGTAGGGCGCCTGTCATTTCTCGTGTTTGCCGAGGCTAGGGGCCCCCGTGCAAATACAGCCCGGTCTGCCTAATGGTGTGTCCATAAAACGAAATAATTCGCTATAGTCCCCGATTATTCGTGAGAGTAAACAACGCTCGTGTAAATTGAGCTAGTGAAAAAACGAAGTGCCGGCTGTTAGGCCAGTCTTTTTGTACGCAAAGAAAACATTACCAAACCGTTTTAATTGTTTCCAAAGAAATGACCAAAAATTTTACGTAGTTACAATTCACGTTTACTGTATTTACTGTCCTATTCAGTGTCTACAGTATATTAATTAACCTTTAACTCCCGAAGGCGGTCCCTGAAAAATAACGTGTAATCCGAAGGGGGAGGGGACTTATAAAACCCAAGTGTAATGGCTTTATTGGCATAGTTTGCATTGAATAATGTTATAATATGCTTTAACGTATCTTTATGCATCGTTCTAAAAATATATATATATTAAAATCGATAGTTTTCCTAAAGTAGTGCATGAACGAACAAGCAGATCGTATTGATGTTCAAGACAGACTGGCATAATCAAAACTGTTTGCGTGAGCGCTTATCTACGTCTTTTAATGTAAAAAGCATCCATTTGATTTGAAACATACGTACGTAATTCAACATAATCTTACTTTATTACTAATTACACTTTGCGATAGTTAGTCTGAAGATGCCTCTTAAAGAGGCGAAACACATAAGTTAACACAATATTTGGAATAATCGAAGTTATTTTAAATATAACATTGAATTTAATTCATTCTACTGCGAGAACCAAAAGTACGTACACACTCCTTCAAAGGCTAATAAAAAAAACCATTTATGTTGTAGGACTGTTTTTTGTATGTTAAAAATATTCACAAAGATTTTGCTAAGACAGTCCAAATCATTTGATATAATTGTAAAACAAAATACTGAGCTGTTAACACTTTAGTCAAAAGATTGCGTCGCGATGTATGATTTTCCTAAATTATTTTATGGATTTTCATCCAAAGATATAGATCAAGGGTGGCCAACGCGGGGCCCACAGGCCACATGTGGCCCGCTTAGTGTCTACTTGTGGCCCGCGGAGCAAATGCACACATTTTTTTCTTTTAGTGTACATAGAACCAATTTTATAAAAAAGTAAATTTCGATGACATTGGAAACCATATTGAAGATAGTTGGGAAAATCGAATATCCAAGTTCATATTTTATGCTCTAGCATTGGATGAAAGCACAGACCTACCAGATACCACCAAAGTGGCGACTTTTATCAGGGGTGTTGATGTCTATTTGAAGAAAATAGATGAATTAGCGGCACTGTATCGAGATTTGTTAAGAGCGTTACATCGACATTGAATCGCTTATCGTTATAACTCAATAACCTAACGGTCTTAACAACAGATGGTGACCCAGCAATGGCTGGGAAACACGAATGTTTAGTAAAATTGATTGAAAATGAAGCCTGCAAAGTTGGTAATACTTTGATGCTAAATATTCATTGCATTTTTCCAACATTGATGGACTTAGTTCTGACAAACAAAATCAGACGACCCAATAAAATTTATTTTATTTTGTTTATTTTTTTTTGTATTGCGTCAATCTAATCTAATAAATATGTTTGATTCTCATTTTTGATATATCTTCTTAAAAAAACAATATGTTTCTTGTTGAATAAAAAAAGAAATCTTGTTGGGCGGCCCGGTAGGAAATCTCATTTCCAAAATATGGCCCGGCTGCTGAAAAGGTTGGCCACCCATGATATAGATCATAGATGGGCAACCACCGACCCGGCCCTGATTCATCACAACATTGCTTTGGAGAAAATTTTTAATTTGCAAGAAACATATTGTCTTTTTTATTTTTATTTTCGGATGAAACACACTAAATCAAAAAAATTCGAACGAGAGTAACAGATGAAAATCTCAAAATTTTTCATGCAAACTCCTAAAAATGTCAACGTCAATATTTAGTCTCGAATTCAAATAAAAATCTTCAAACTTAATTTTGTAATCGGTATATAATATTAATATTATGTCGCTCATTATATAAATAAAAAATATATGAGAAGTAGCAACGTATTTTAAGGCTCCCGACCCCCAAAGGGGTTGCGGTGGGTTTTCTGTGGGGTCACCAACTTATACAGTAAAGTAAAAAATATATTCACTTTCATGAATCTTCGTTGTTTTTTATTATTTCTTAATGAAAAATACCATTTTAAATTCCATCGGGGTCGTGAGTCAAATGGCTTTTATAAAAAGGGGTTGCAACCAGAAAAGGGTTGGGAGTCTATGCTTTATAATGTTTTGATTTACTAATTTCACTAATTTGGTCCGTGCCTTGACTCAGAGAGAGAATGATAATTTGGCCCCCGTCCTAAGAAAGGTTGCCCATGCCTGATATAGATGATTGTTTTTATTTCTTGCTTAAATTCTATACGATTTTAAATATTCAGAAGAAAATAATGTACAGATACAAACTGTAAATGTATAAAGACTTGAATCAGCTTATTTTTTGGTATAGAAAATCTGTTAAAAGGTAAAACATAATAATATGAAAACCGTCCTACTTCACTCGGACAATTTTATCAGAAGAAACTTTACATCTTATCCATCAAACAACATTCAACAATGCTCAAAATAAACATCCTTCAAAAATGTATCTAAAAGATATTAAGCATATTCTCAAAAAGCTAAATTCCATAAATAATGTTAGAATTTTTAAATTTTTATAACTATGTTCTCAAAATTTTTTTTAGATTGAAGATTTGTTTGTATAGTAAAATGGCAAATATTTTACGGAATTCTTTCATAACTAAATTCTTAGGCGCTTTCCATAAATTACGTCTTACTATCATATTAGTATTTTTCAGTTTTATTTTGTCGCACTGTGACACAAAATATTCAACCCTTTTGTCTAAACGACTTCATATTTATGATACTTCTCTCTTTTTTTCTAGGTATTGTTTTAAAAGGTTTTTAAACTGTCGAGTTTATCTTCGAAGACATGACACATGAAGAAACTATTATATGACGTCAGGTTTCCCACCACCCCTCTCTCAACATCAACACTAATCGTCACACTTTGTTTAACCCCCCTAGAGCGTGATATCATAATAAAAACAAAGAAAATAACATTGCTTAAGGGACCATGACGTATTATTTTCATTTTATACTTTTGAATTCACATTTGTTTTAGTTATTACGCTATGGAAAATCAAATCGGTTTCAAGAGACTGTTTTGTAATGAAGATCAAAATTTCCAGAGTTTAATTTTACCAGCTTATGTAAATTTCAACATTTAAAGTCCTTGCAAATAAAGAGCCGTTTTTTATGAGGGGTTTTTGTACGTGAATTTTCCATTTTTGTTTGAAAATTCGTGTTATTTAGTTTTTTCCTAGCGACAAATGCCTTTTGAAATACACATTTTACGACAAACGGCTTCAATGGATATTATAACTTAAAATAAATCAATTTATATGGATATGGGGTAGTTTTTTGCGACCCTCTCAATATTACTATCATAATAAAATTATTCAATTTGGGTATTTTACCCTTTCCCTTGTGGCTTGAAAGAAATTTTCCTAGAAGCAATGACAATTAGTTTGGACAGATTGCAAAATTTAAAATAATGACAGCAAGTCGAAATTATGGTCTAGATCACCGGTCGTAAACCTTTTTCGGTACCGCCCACTAGTGGGTGATAAAGGCTTCTGTGGTGGGCGTTTTTTTCCATTACCCTAAAAAAATTTACAATCTTGAAAAACCAAGAAGTAGTCTAAAAATCACTGAAAGGTCTTCCCCTTCGTTTGGTTTTTCACGAATATCGAACCAGATATAAAATAAAACATCAGTCTTAAGGTTGTCATGAATTTTTGAATTTGCTTTTTTTTTCTTTATTGTACATATGTGTACGCACACTTTATTTGTTGCAATGAAATTTTGGTTTTAAAAATCCCTAATTTTAAGTATTTAAAACCTGTACTGAAATATAGCAATATTGGTAGGCGGTAAGAAATTTAACCATGAAAAATAATCAAAAATGGGCGGTAGGCATAAAAAGGTTGACGACCCCTGGTTTAGATGTTTATTCACCTCTGTCTCTAGAAATTGAATGAAACATTAACGTGACTGTATGTACATGGACAGAAAAAGACTATAAGAAAGGGTTGTAGAATCTCATAAAGTATTGATTGATTATTCTAAACTGAGAGAAGTCAACGCCATGCTTTATGGCTCATTTTCGTTTTTCCACGGACAAGGAAGGACGCTTTCATAAATCGATTAATGAATTTGTGTTCAACGGCGTGAACGTTTATTAACGAAAATAGATTGGCTATTTTTAGACCCCCTTAATTCTATTCTTATTTGTCTGGAATAATGAGAAGCTAATCAATTTGCAATCAATATTCGTGCACGACACTTTTTGAGATGTATCTTTTATGAATTTACTGGTTTTTGCGGTTTTTTTAAACTAGGGACAGCTACACTGTCTTTCAAGCAAGAAGACAGTGAGTGACTTATAATAAACTTTTTAGAAAAATGACATAAAGTTTTTTTGAAGTTTTAGTACATATTTAGAATTTATAAAAAGCAGTTGATTCGAAAATGAAATAAATCTTTGTGAATAAGCAGCGTAACAGACGTCCATTTTGTACAAAAGATTTTTACAGTATTTTAGTTAAATACTGCTTTAAAAATGTGCGCCATATGTAGCTTTCAAAAATATTTAGAAAATGGCGTTTATAACTAAATTTCAGAAATTTTGGTACTCTGCCTTTTTTCTTAGAACGGTAGTGTACTGTTAAGCAAATTTTCATACTGCTTGCTATATGTATGATATCATAAAAGCATTTATTTACTATCACTCATCATCCATAAATATCGTGGAAGTACGTTTTCATTCTTAGATCCTCGTCATTTTAATCGTTAGCTGTTATAAAATGAATATTTTTAATAATGTTTTTTTTTTAATTTTAATAATATTTTTTTTAAAAAATATTTGGCATTACAGCTTACGACAATGCGTCAAATATTCTGAGTTGTCAAAGTCATACGAGATTAACTCGATGGTTAATAATGCATCAGTTGTGCACAAAATCAACGATAAATAACATACACCCAACCAAGATCTTTTTTTTCAATTAAAAAATCTGACCTTCCGGGGATGGAAACCGGGCCCCCCGATTGCTAGGACAAAGCTCTTGCCACTAGAAATCATTCATTTCAACTATAGTTTTTCAGTTGAATTTAGCTTTTTAAAAAATATTTTGGAGCTTGGCTTTATACGTTTTATTTGATATTCAAATAAAGCCATAAGTCTCTATGGAGTAATAAATTCATGTAATTATATTGCTCAATTAACAAAGTGAAAAATAAGTTGCAAAATTAATTTAATTAGAGTTAAGATAATGAAAATATTCTGTGTAGCAGATTCTGGACGATATTATTCTGTATATTTAAAATTCCCGCTATGAGTTATCATTTCAAGTATTTCTCAATTAGTCTGCGTTTTAGAAATTTAGTTTATTTTAAATCATATTTTAAAGCTGACATATTGTTGGTATATGATAAATGAAAGCAATTACGTTGCGATTTAAATAAATAGTTTTAGTTAAAACATTATCGGAAAGAAAATAGAATTTAATCTGTTACAATATAAATATATTTATTTGTGTTAATTCAGCCGTCTATCTGTAGCGTATTGATTATCTTTGTTACTAAGCCGTGAAATATGAAAACAAAATTTAATTAAATTAATATTATAATATTTTGAAGTATTCTTGTACGGTTTCATACCATCTTAAAATTGAGAACCAATGAAAATGCGTGTTATCATTAATATGGCAGTGTCAGAAATGTCGAAGTATATTAATCGTTATATTTTTTAGTAAAAAACCGTGCACTTTTTTGTATCCGCAACGGCTCACCACGTAAAAATATATCTATGTATAATTTAAGCCGATAAAAACACCAATTATAATTGAGATTTTCAAATGTATTATTAATTATCTACTTAAGGTGTTAAAACTGCTAAAACTTGGTGGATACATTAGAAAAAAAAAATTAAAAATAAATTGTGCTTATTCCACAATCAATTTATTAAGATCAGGACCGGTTTTGCTAAGCGCGAGAATTTTCAACTGATGTTCACGATGAGTGACATCGCTACTGATATCAATAAATTAATTGTGGAATTACAAACAAGGTGTTATTAATTTGTAATCTATTGTCAAGCTAAATTTAAATAGTCGATTTTTTTAAAAAATAAACACATTTTTGTACACATTTTTCGTTGTAACTGCTAATAGGCATAGTCATTTGATTGTGTTTCTAAGAATTTAAATGAGTGGAATTTATTGGTGAAGCCGTATCGATTCAAATGCTTACAGGAATCATTTTACAACGTTTATATCAAAGTGTAAAGAGGATACCTCAAAATCATAGCCAATTAATTACATTATACAAGTTTTATGTAATTGAATGGGCTTAACTGAGCTTCTTCTGTGCTTCCTATTTCTATTTTAGTGTAATTAAATTCTATAAAGTTTCCGAGCTTTTTTAAATCAGATATTGTTTGAACACCTTTGCAAATAACTTTTTCACCATTCCCGCTCCTAACGTGTAGTACAAGTATTCCTGGTGTGACTGATCTCTTCAGGAGTTATAGTCTGCGACAATTACTTGTTACACAGTCACTTAACGTATCTTTTTTCGAAGAAGTTTAGTATTGCAGGATAAGGATTAATCAGGACTAGTTTTTGGATATCATCATTCCCACTACGCCCAACTTGTAAGATAAGATTTGTAGAAAATTTTGAAATTGATTTAATAAAACTGTCAAGTTGTACGTGCATCAATAAAGAAACGGGACCAGGATTAAGGATTTTGACTGAAGATGCTTGATAGGTTTTAATATCGCTATTCTTAACGATAAAAATGTCGAAAAGCGAATCCCGAATCTTAAATTAAAAAACTCATTGAAAAAGTAAAAAATCATACCATTCAAATTTAGGAATAAGTTTTTACAATCTACATGTTTGTGAATTTCAAAAAGAGAGCATTAGGTACTATTGGTTTGTCCGAAAAATATTTTCGTTAGAATAAAGAAACAACCGACATAAAATCAACATACGAAATGATTTTTTAGCTTATTTTGTCATATTTAAGCTAACAAGAGAATATTAATATATTTCCTAAAATACTTGAGTTCTATTACTTTACTGAATGGCGAGTAAATTAAGAGTTCTTTTTTTTAAATTAAATTAATAGTAATTTGTATTGCCAACAATAAAGATTCATAAATAGTAGCATTTGCGTGCCAGCGCGCCGTAGTTTAATTTCGTATAGTTGTGTATTTAGGCGGACCAAGTAAGAGCGCTTACTGGAAAATAGCCAGATAATCTGTGGAGTAATAATGAAGTCTCACATGTGATCAACCGCTTATCTTAAAATTGATAAGAAAAGACGAAACTGAATTGTTTTCATTGTTTAGTGATGAATACATTTTCAAACTAAAAAATAAATGACCGATTCAGTATTAAGTCAAATTGTTGACAGTCATTATGTCTACAAAAATGCACTTTACTAATGATTTTAGAAACTATTTTCTTTATTTTTTCCCAAATTCAATCAAAGGGTCTTTTTATAAGGACGCTTAGTTTTGAAATGTAAATAAAACAAGTTGTTTGTGAGATTTCGACTAAATTTTAATTTCATTTGTAAGTATATTTTACAGCATTAAATATGGAATATAGCATCAAATGTCTGCCAATATCCATTCATTATAAAATGGGCCATGTCGCTAAAGTTGACTTTTTTGACAAATTTGTGTACACTTCCAACTGCTCCAGAACCCAATCAGGCGTTGTCTGCGGTCGTTTACCTGAAGTTCCTTGGTAAGTTGGATTTTATACGGGTGCAGACATAAGGCCCGATTCAAAATTCGCCAGGTTAAAGTCGCAGAAAAGCCAAGTTCTTGTGAACAACGAGAAATAAGCTGCCTTGGGTTTTCCTGTACACTTTCACACACAGCAGCAATGTTTTCACCAGATATTGTATTTTGATGACGTACAGGTAGGTGTTGGCCAATTATTTACCAAACTGGTTGACTCAAATTTGGCCACTAAACAATGAATAATCTACTCAGCAGGACAAAGTAACATATTTTGAGCGTCCCTATTGAAATACCCAATATGCTCATTCATTTTCACACAAAAAACACATTTCTTGAATCAAAAAATTCACACAATCAAAGAGAGAAATATTCTCTCAACTCAAAGACAATAACACCACTGATGATGACTTCTTTAAATATGCTTTCTTATCAAACATTGATGATATTATACTTATCTATCATCATAACATAAAATTTCTCTATACTTTCAGTGGATTTGGTGGAACTTTGTGGAAGTTTATTTTAATATAAATTTTCAAATAACTTGGATAAGCCCCTCCCCCTCTTTTTAATTTTGAGGGGTTGAAACCTGTCAAACTGATGCTAGTCATTAATTAATAATTGTGTAATGTACAAGTCATTGGTAGTATAATTATTGTCTGTTTGTTTCTATCCTCCTCTGCATGGTTCTCGATTTTATAATATATCATGTAACAGAATAAAATCAATTATAATTTATTACTTAAGCAACCTTTGCGAAAGTAAGATAGTCTGGAGATGTCTCTGAATGAGGCGAAATACGTGTCACTAATAGTAACGCAATACGTGGAATAATCAATTATTAAAAAATATATATTAAGATACTTACCTACAGCTTCGTCCAATATTTACCAGGAGGTCCGGAATATTTTGTAGTATTTTACCTAAACTCACATTAACGGTATAACCTGGAAGAAAGGTTTGCATTTTGATAGAGCATGTGCAGTAGTATACCTGATTCTGTTGCACGTTTGTCATTATACTGTCCAAGAAGGGGTACAAACAAACTTAAAATAAGGCGATCTTTTCCGATAGAGCAAAATAATTGCAAACATAAATATATTTCGGTTTTGATTTTATTTATTTAGAAAATGTCACTGACGTCATTTTGGCTTGCCAAAATCGAACAAATTCAGATTTTATGCGAAAAATACAAAAGAATATGGCTGCTCTTTTGTAGAATTTACCGCAATATTTTATATATTTCCATATGAAAAGTAACATTGAACGTCATAAATAAATTTTATTATTTCTGGTGATACTATATCTAGCAAAGAATTGAAGTCTCTACTCACAACGGCCACACCAAAAAGCTAAAATAGTTATTACTCTAAATTGAGTTTTTAAAGATAATGCATTTTTTTTCAATTCATTTGTAATAATTTAACAATTTCTTTACGACCTCTTTTAATTACTTTGGTAATAAACATGCTATGTTTAGTAAAACCACAATTACGTGCACACCGTAAGCATTATGTTAAACCAGTGCTTCCCAAACTGAACGCTGCAGATTTCATTTAAATTTAGGGGGCCCTTGCATGAAAAAGTTTGAGAAGCACTGTGTAAAACAATATGATATATTTTTCCTAATTTTTGTTCTGAAGTCAATACTACATAGATAGAATAATAAAAAATAATTAAAGAAATCGACTGAAGTTGATGGAATTTCGATCGCTTGAATTTTATGCATTTTCATGCGTTTTTCCACTAACGGCTCGGGTTTTGTCTTTTGGCATCTTCATCCATTTAAATTGCACGCATGAACTGAACAGTTCAAGTTTATTTCTATAAATATTTTATTTTTAAATGTTCATGAAAATGAAGCAGTAAGTTAGCACATATTGTTTAGTAAATTGTGGCATTTTTGAGATATATTTGTTTACATTGGAATTACCTTTTGTCTGATTATGACGTGAATAGAACAAGCACTTTATTGGGCCGTTATCAAAATTATTATCTGTCAGTGTAATATGGATTATTTTTTTGTTTTGTTTGAATACAGAAATAAAGGATAATAAAAATACATGCATTATCTCCATAAATATCAACGAAAATTGCAGATAGATTTTTATGGTTGCATATAGTAAAACGATTTAGAAATTAATGTCATAAGGGCCAAAAGGGCATGATGGTACTGCTTACGAGAAAATTTATATTTAATTTTCAATATTAGAAAAATATGATATTTACTATACCTAGATATAGAATACTTGACCGCTGCAGAATTTGGAACTAAAATTGTCCCCAATAGAGTATATATCTTCAAAAGCAATTAAGTTGTACTGTTTTAATACAAAATAACTTTGATTATTTCACGTATTATGTGACTAATAGTGACACGTGTTTCGCCTTGATATGTACTATTTTCGTAATGATATTACTTAAACAACCTTTGTGATATTAAGATGGTCTAAAGATGCCTCTTAAAGAGGCGAAACACTTGTCACTACTAGTAACACAATACGTGGAATGATCAAAGCTATTTGATATAAAAATGAGCTTCCACAAAGTAACCACAAATCTATCGAAAGTATGTACTGTTTGAATTAAAATATATCTACATAAAGATTTTATGGTAAATTATGGATATACGGTCACGGGACAGAATCCCAATCCTCTTGAGCTAAGCTCAAAAAATTTATACATACTGGCTTATAATTTTATGTTTTGACTTTACTCTTCGAGTTATTGTATGAGTTCTGAAAGAAGAATTTGTTTTTAATATTAATTAGCCTATAGTAAAATTATTCTTTTTATTTTAAACAAATAATAAGCTTATGTGACTGTCTCAATCTGTATAATATTAATATTTGTGTAGTTTGTGGTTGCATTTTTGCTCCTGTAAATTAAAACAACTCGATTTCATACTTATTGCAAAGTATTCTTTAGGATCTCCTATTATATTAAATTTATAAAATTAAAGACGAAACACTTTTATATATATCACTATTTTTCATAAATCTTTACATAAATTTTATCCGTGACCGTATATCCATAATTTACCGATTTAATATCATTTATATCTAGAAATATAAAAATATTTTTGAGTATTCACTTACGCGATTGTGGCGCCCTCACTAACGATCCACGTACAGTGGTACATCTATAGTAAAATTTTTATAATTTTTTTAATGTTGAGTAAAACATTGTTAAGTAAATGCTTTAAGTGAAAAAATTTTGTACCTCCGTTTTTTTTTGTAACGCATTTAAATATGGTTATCAGCAGACGAAATTATTTGTTTGGTATCGGTAACTATGACAACCTTTTACCGAAAATGACTTAGATGTGCTTATATTTTTTATCGTGGAAGTGATTCTCTCTCATAATATATTAATAAGTGTTAGGTCTGATAAAATTGATTGTATTTTATAAAGTTATTTATTGTATCATCCGATTTAGCGCATGTTTAAGGAGATACGGAGTGGAAGCTCTACAACCAAACCTGGTCAAATATTAATAATTATTTAAAATCTATCATGACATTTGACGTGAGTTGAAAATAAGCGGCGAGACCTAATTGAAAAATTCTTTAATGGCCATTCTGAATTCCGATTGATATCAATGAAGACTCGATTGATAATTCTCGCGATGAGCGAAACTGGTCCTGATCCTAATAAATTTTGTGTGCAATAAGAAAAAAAATGTGTTATTAAATATAAATGTTCATTTTTAAATATTGTGACACCCGTTGAGATGAGGTGAATGAAAAAGTTTTTCGATGGATTCGGTGATGGCTTTGTGGAAGTTCATTTTAATAAACAATTTAAAATAGATTGTGTTTCTCATCTTTCAGAGGCATCTTGGTACTTAATGTCGCAAAGTTTGCTTAACCTGCCACAAACGTCTTAAGACGCGAACTTTTCCGTGAATGGCACGCAAATCATACAAAAAATGACATCCTTGAACGCTCGCCTTAAGCGGGATTTTAATAACTAAAATCAATTGTATGTAACATACAAATATCGGCACAATCGCATCGTAATCGGCGCAGTTTTTATTTGTTTTGTAAGTTTTTACAAATAAACTTTAATACATTTAAAAGATACATATTAAGAACCTTTTTTTTTACAATAAAATTCGTGGCGTCCGCGAGGTACCGCCATACATGCACATGCTGGCAGTTAAAAGGTTAGTAATTCTTCTCTCAAAGAGGTCAAACCAGTGTCACAATTAGTAACATAAAACGTCTAATAATCAAAGTTATATTTTCGATGGTTTCGGCGGTAACTTTGTGGAAGTTCATTTTAATATAAAATTTAAAATAACTTTGATTGTTATCGCAAAGTTTGCTTAAGTAATGAAGTAATGAACATTACTTAGCAAACTTTGCGATATTAGTAATTCTTCTCTCAAAGAGGTCAAACCAGTGTCACAATTAGTAACATAAAACGTAATAATCAAAGTTATTTTAAATTGTACGTGTGAATAGTCTTTGCTTAACATTGAAAGCAGCCAAAGAGTATTGAAAAGTTTGTAGTACAAATAAAAATACCGAAAAAATGAAGAAATTATTCATTTTATGTTTCGTTGAAATAATTGAAGAGGGAAAGCATTGTGCGAATATTAAATCATTAAGTCATGTTGAAATGTTGATGTTAAATATAATAATTATGCCGTCAAAGTTGCGTAAGCCGTCGTGTAAAACTTCACAAAAGCTCTCTTATATAAATGAAAGCTACAACACATTAAATAAATTAAGCGATTACTGTAGCCTCTCGTCATTAGCACATTTAAGCTCGGCGCTTAAAGCAGGATCGGTTTTATTATTGAAATTGTTTCATGATTCACATTTGTTCGTTACTTGTTGTACACGAAAAAAGAAACATCGCTCAGTGGAGTCGTAAACGTTGAGTTTTGTTATTTTCCAGTCAAATAAAACACACGCTTTACGGCGGAGATCATTCCAGGGGTTTGGTTTATTTATCTACCAAGCCGTAAAGATTCTGGAACATGTGGTTGAGGAAAATCTGGTTGACGCATTTGCGGTCAAATACATGATACTGTGGCTTCAGACCAGTTGAAAGTTGAACAATACAATGCGGTTACGGGCGGTAATTTTCTGAAAAGTCAAGATGGAAATTTTAACTGTCATCGTAACAAGTTTAGGTGTTAATTAATAGTTTAATGTTTGGCTTATTTTTACGATCTTCTACTGTCACAACCTGACTTGTCATAGACGAAATGTTTTAAATGACTTTAAAACATCTTAATATAGAATCATTTTCACAAGTTAACATTTGTTTATTTAACCCTTTCTTCCCGATCGGTTAGATAGAAGAACTGCGACTTTATCTCAAATATCATTGATATAATGTGTTAACTTTTTATCTAATAATTATTTAATCATTGTTTTTTACACCTTCTGCAGAAAAAATATGATTTGTATCGACGAGTTTCGTCGCAATTAAATAAAAAAAAATCGGTTTATTCTTGGTCGAAAATCATTAGTATCGTCGCTAACAATTGCCAGAATTCAAACTTCACTGCCCATACGCTATAAGATAACGTGATCTTATCTCAATTGCATCGTTGCAATTAAATAAAAATCAGTTCGATTTTTATTGGCCGAAAACCCTTTATAACGTCGCTCCAAATTGCCAAGATTCAAACTCTACTGCACATACGCGATAAGATAACGCTATATTATCTCAAACGCGCTTCATTCAAATGTACGCCTCAAAGCAAATGAATGCTTTTTACAATAAATTGCGTAGATAAGCGCCCGTGATCATAGTTTTAATAGCGTCAGTTTGTCATGAATATCAAATCGAACACGTCTTCAGGTCATCGTCGTTATAAGACAATTATCGATTTATATATATATTTTTAGAAAGATGTATAAAGGTACGTTTAAGCATAATATGACATTTTTTTAAATTCAATCTATGCCAATAAAGCCATACCACTGGGGTATTTTATAAACCTCCATTCGGCAGACGCGTTCTTTTTTTGGGATCGTCATTTGAAAGTTAAAATATCAATCCTTGATAGGTAGTCTCTCAAAAGTTAACCTTTATTTATTTAGCGTCATTGGCTCAACGATGAAGACATTGATACCGCATGATGTTGTAGGGTATCAGAACTCTCTCGGACGATCTTATTTATCACCTCAATCAATAATAATAAGACCAAACGAGTAATATAACGCGAATAAATGCATTCAAATTGTTATAAATTCATGTAACCGACTCATTGCGACGGCTTCGCAGTGATTGGTTGAATTCAGCTCAGGCCAGAATGCGTTGCGTTGATTGGTCGAGCTGTTTTTCATACTAGAATCACGGAATATAAATGTGGCTGTCAAATAAAATAACCGCCAAGTCAGTCAGTCGTTATCCTTCTTTCAAAAGTCATGAGTTTTTTTGCGCTTGCTTCGGACAGCAGGCGTAGTAACATATTCATTTGGTCTTACGCGTTTAAAAATGTTCTTACTGCAATGTATTCGTGTGGAATAAAAAAATGTAATAATTTGAAGACAATAAATTAGCCGGACTCTAGGATAGAGTTTTCGGCCAAGATAAATTACCGATTGAAATCTATACAGAGATACCTTTCCTCCCATCCTATCCCTAAGTTCCGTCTCCGAACGCCGTGGAAGGATGCTGTCTGACGCCAGTCAGATGGAGAAGGAACCCTGGTCGTCTCAACATGAATTTTGAGTTACTATATCAAAATAACAGAGATTACATTCTTTATATCAATAAAAATGGAACAACCGTACAATTCCCGTATCTTTCCTAATGCTTTACGAGATTGACCTTTTTGATTTACGAATAATAAGATATACGGTGACTTTTTCTCGTGAGATCAAATACTTTGAATACTTTCGCAAAACAGTACAAAGGCTACAATTTCTATTCAAGCTTACTAATATTGTGGATTGGATAAAACAAGTATTTGGTGGTTATCCGTACGCCTATAATCCGTACGCCGTCGACAATATGTTCCGGTGCCTGAAATTCTCAGTAAAATAAAATATGGACATTATACAGTGCCCTGTGTGTGGTCCTGCGAATTCATCACGTCCTCCAACTATGTGCAAAATGAATGCGGTTAACCAAACGCTGCGTGCCATGGGTTGCGTTTAAGCCAGCCTGGAACGCTTTGAATTCAATAATGTTTGCGTAATTTCAAAATAAAAATGGCAGTTGGTTTTTACCACCAAAGCGCCATGCATCCCGTTTCTTTAACAATAACTGACCACATCTACAAAGCAACACTATTTTAATTCAATGTTATAATTACTAATAAAAATAATAAAACATTTTTGGTACTTTTTCCACATAAAATTTATTGGATCAGGACTGGTATCACTCATGGCGAGCATTTTCAACTGATAAGAAATACAATGAAACAGTGATATTTATACAAAAGTTAAGTGAGAAAAACAAGGTATGACAAACAATTGGTACTACAACTAAGCAAATAAATTGAAGCAAAATACAAGAAAAATAAACTATAAATAAATGTTGAAGACCTCTAAGCCAGTATGAATAAATTTTTTGAGCTTAGCTCGAGAGGATTTGGATTCTGTCCCGTGACCATATATATTTTTAATTTACCCTTTTTTAAGGGTATGCTGTAGAAATCGAATAGCTACGATGAAATAATGTTATCAAATTATTAGTTTTTTTCTACCAAGCTTGGACGTACATAATAAAGCTTTAATATATTTTTGCCATATAATGTAAATGTATATAAAGATCAATTTTAACGTGTTCACTGTCAATAGTTGGTGGAATCACATTATAATAAAAATTAAAACAAAAACATTTTTAGTATACTTATTCCACATTGAATTTATAAGATCAGGATCGGTTTCACTCATAGCGAACATTTTAATTTAATGTGAAATAATCAGGGCTGTGGAGTCGGAGTCGGAGTCAAAAATATTTAATTGAATACACATACATAAATAGGAAAATTAGGGGAAAAAAGACGATATTGAACTTATTTTGGCCGGAGTCGTGGTTTTGCTAAATGCTGGAGTCGGAGTCGGACTTTTTTTCACCGACTCCACAGCCCTGGAAATAATTACTAAAAATGAACAGCAATATAATTAATTAAACATATTGTCTAATTGTAAGTCGTTAGTTAAATGAAATATTCTTGTACAGTTTTAACGTAAAATAAACATATTATGCGATTACTTTTCATCTTAGTGTATTCAACTAAGTGAAATGTTAACGATATGTTTAAATAAACAAATGCCTCTGAGACGGCTAATAATTCCTCTGAGCTTTAAGTTAAATTAAATAGTTTTAGAGACAGAATAAAAGAATTCAAAGCTATTTACGTGAGCGGAATAAAGTGTGTATATATTCACTTCAAAATGATTATAATTTGGGCTGAGTCAGATTAACTGAGACCACAATAAAGGTCGACTATGGAAATAAATGTTTTACCTTTTACAAGATTTTGCAGTACGTTTATATTATTTTAAATTGTTGTTGATATTTAAAATCTGTTAAACTTACATACAAAGCTTTTGTTGTTTTAAATGGCTGGATATATTTAATGTTATATGTATTTAAACATCTCGAAGTACGTTTTCCGCAATGACGACGCAATATGACAAAAGACGAAGAAGATTTATTGGTTGAATTGTCATTCATATGTTATTATGTCGGTCCCTGTGGTCTAGTGGCAAGAGCTTTGTCCTAGCGATCTGGAGACCCGGGTTCAATTCCCGGCAAGGTCAGATTTTTTCAATTGAAAAAAAGAGTACTTGGGCTGGGTGTATGTTATTTATCGTTGATTTTGTGCACAACTGATTTATTACTTATCATCGAGTTAATCTCGTATGACTTTCACAATTAAAAATATTTGGCGCATTGGCGTAAGCTGTAATGCCAAATATTTTTTTAATATTAAAAAAAAAAAAAAATGTTATTAAGGGCTATTCGGATGATAAATGCGCTGCCTGTTGATGTGGACATCTTCGGCAGTGAACTTGACGCTTTGTTAAACAATTTTGTCTTCTTATGTAAATAATATGTTTCTGTTCTGTTTCTTATTTTTGTGTAATATGTTATGTAATTTTTATTAATTTGTCAAATGCATGGCGCATTGGCGCTTGCTGTATGCCATGTATTTTATATAGTTTTTTGCCAATAAATAAAAAAATAAATTATCTGGTAATTTTAAACGAACAACTTAATCATTAATTAATAATTCAAACACTTGAAATCAATCAATTCAATAATAATAGCTTGGATAAAACCCTAGATTTATTCATCAATATTTTTATTTTATTATCTGGTAATTAGTATTTGCGATACTACATTAAAAAATCCCGATAATTATAAATAAACCCACTTAATTCATTGATACAAAATTTTCGAAAATTCATATTTTAAAAGCAATTTAACTATGATGTACTTTTATTTTGTATATGTTATAGTGAAACTGTATTCTCAGTGAAAATGTATCAAGTAATAGATTTGTATGACAACATGATTTCACTGGTCACGATTATTGAAATTATTGGCCCAAGTCGATGATTTGCCGGACTTAAATTTTGGTTTGCTTCAATGAAACAAAAACGGCAAGTAGTTCCTTTCATAAAAAGAGAACCAAAGAAAAACGCCGATAAACATTGGGCTGAAGATAGGGCGGTCAAATTTAATTTCAATGGAAGCTTGGGGAACAATACATTTTCACTGTGAATACAGTTTCACTGTAACATATATAAACGATACAAACTGTTTACTACGCGTCAATTCAAGTACATCCGTGCACTTGAAATGCCCGAAGATGCTGAAAGGCGAAACCCGGGTTCTTAGCGACCAAACTCACGGAAAAGTAAAAAATTCAAACGATTCAAATTAGGTATGTTTTAATTGCGATAGTATTTTGTGAGATCAACATCGCGTGATGTATGATTTAAACGGTTAAATTCGCGGTTATCCTCTGAAAAGATTGCCCATACTCATTACTGGCTATCATGTTAGAAAAATACTTACTCACTTTGATAAGGCGTGGTTGCTTAAATAATAAATGAACACCGATCGCTAAGTGCATAGAAACGTGTGATAAAAAAAAACTAAGTGCATGGCAACCAGCGTGTGGCCCGAGTATTGAGTAAACTAGATTCCATTATGTTTTTAGACGTTATACTTTTCTGTATTTTTCAACGGTACAGCGATAAAATTGGTGTACGTGCTCCATAATGAAGCACTTTTTCTTCGAAGATAGTATATGTAGTTTTGGGGTGAGACAAACTGTTAGTATGAGTCCTTTAAATGAATTTAAATATTTTAACATATTCACGCGAAAGAAGTTATTTTGTAACGAACATGAAGAATAAATTATTACATTTAATCAAAAACTTGTCTTAACCTTTTCGCTGCCTAAAAATAAGCCGCAGTATCTCACAGGCCAAATATAATTCACAAAATTAAAAAAAAAATGGTTTTTTAATTACATTAAAAATAAATCATAAAACAGTTTTTCTTGAAAAAAATGGATTTGAAGCTATTCTTTTCGGGCAAGGCTGTCACTTTATCTGGCGTAGCGAGCTTGGACAATTTGGCGGGATATCTCTTATCTGGCAGTAAAAGGGTTGAAAGATTTTTAATTGAGACAGTATGTGTTAATACATTTTCTTGATCCTTCGGTTTTTAGAGAGAATATTAATAAAATAAATCATCAAGAATTAACCTACAAGGAGTGTGGACGTACATATACGTCATCGCCGTCTTTCTTTAGAAGAGTGTGGGCGTAATATTGGTTCAATACAGTAGTGTGTTTCTGTAAGCGTATGCAGGCTTAAAGTATGAATTACATTCAGAGAAGATCTATTCGCTCCTTGAAACAAAGAAATTTAAAATTTCATAAATAAGTTATGTGTGGAATACTATATAATTATTCATCATGGCACGTGCTTAAAAAACCGAAATAACGAATATGGTCGAGAAGAATTTTGAATAAGAATAAAAAGTAGTTCTAGTAAAAAATCAGTGTTCTACAGCCTTTCTCCCCCCTTCCACTGCGCCACAAAATTTTACTTAGATTCCTGCGGAAAATACAAATGAAAACATATTTACAAAAAGCAGTAGTCACATAAGTGTCGTAAGATTAGGCGGTTTATTTGTAAACTACACATGAAATATTACTTACATGCTTGGGATATACAATACAACTTATTTAATTTGTGTATACTGTAAAAAAAGTCACCACTAAACGGCACCATTTTGCAGAACATCTGTTGCGGACCACTGGTGTGGAAAATGCGAAAAAAATAGAATACCTACAAGGATATGAGAAAAAAAAACAAATATGAACATCAAAATGAATAACATTGAAGTATCTTCCATTAAAGGAAATAAAAAGCTTGTTGCATAGTTGCCGCATTTGATAAAACTTTTTGACAGAGTTTTAGGTTCAACAGAAAAGAAACTTTTTAATCAGTAGTAAAACAAAACTGTTTGTTGATTATTTACATCACTGATATTAAAGTGGTTTCTGTTACAAAAACAAAACGTAAGCATAAAAATAATGATCAATTTAGGGCTCAAAAGATTAATTTGCTTTATCTATTAAAAATAACGATTCATTATATATGATTTGGTAACCCTTAATTGTTTTTAAAATAAAACATTTTCATTCTCTTTAATTTACTCAAAAATACGTAATTCTGTGTGGCATTAAATGAAGACTAGAAGTGAAGAAGATTTATGATAAAGTTATATCTATTAAAATTAACATTTTAAAACGATACATCTATCACAAGGTTGGTGTTTAAAATTAGTAATTGTACATGATTGATGGAAATTTATATGATTTGGAATTATAAAACATCATTAATTTTTGTAACTCAACAATACAATTTAATAACGAATTTATGAAATATTAATAAGAATAAGCCCGATGAGAATATTTAACATCACTGATCAACTCGAGAAGTAAAAGCATCGTGAGCCGTTAAGTATGTCAATGTTAACCAATTGTAAATTGTGAACCTAGATTTAATAATAAGCCAGCTGGAACTGGATTTATTATTGATTCGCTAAAGCTCTTATCGGTAAACTAAAGATATTTGAGATTGTGAGAAACTGGTATTGATCATCTTTAAAATATGTGGAATGACTGGAACTCAGTTTCTAATAACTATTTAAATGAAAAACACAACCAAGCCTTTACTTTTGTTCATTACTTTATTTGGATAATTGTTCTGATATTACATTAACAAGATTTATAAGAAAATCTATGATTTAAATATTTTAACCGTTTTTAACTGATTTGATAAATCGTTAATTTACTTCTAATTGACATTTTTGCGTTAAATGATCTTTTGGTCTTGTATTTACCTTATTTTAATATACATATGAATTTCAGAATTATTTATGGTTGAATAACGGAGTTAGCAGGATTCCAGAGCTGCACTGCATTTGCACACTTTTTTTACTAAATTTATTTGAAAAAGATTGTCATTATTACTTCCATCATAATATCATTATTTTTCAGGAAGAATTGTGAAAAAATATAATTAAAATAAGTAATTTGCAACAATTTTACTTGCTCATTGTCACGAGTGAATTTTAATCAATCGAAACTTCAAACGGTCATATCTCAATCCGTTTCAAGTGTCAAGTGTCAAGAGCACTACGATCCTTTTTAAATTAAGGTACCGAAATGTTCGAGGGAAAAAAATGCATAACAAGGAATGTGCACAACAAGAAATATAGAAGCACTCCTAATTTAAAAATCAAAATAGATTGTAGTTCGTTTATTTTTTATTGAGAAAACACATTGTGTATGTATGAAAACAATGTGTGCATATTGTCTTACACAGATTTGAGGTAACTGTATTCTCAAGAAAGTTTTGGCGTAAACACTTCAGCTGGAAGAAAATTCCGAGCTGAATTCCCTTGGGCCGTTAAATGATATGTACCATATCACAGCTTTTTGTCAAGCCGCAAGACTAGGAAAAACAAAAAGAAAAACAACACGATACAGAAAAACTATTTCGAAGCCATCGCACACGAAACAAAAATATCCGATAACAGTATAATATAAAGAAAATAAAAATAACAACATTAAATACTGAAGCATCAGCTGGCATGCAATTTGATTATTTATTGAAAACATTACATTATTTATTAAACATTATGTCAAAAAAAGACACCTATTTTAAGGAGATTCAAGTTCTAAGGTGCGTTAAAGTCAAAGTTCTTCCCGTCTCTAAGTTGTATTTTATATTCATGTTCAATTTTTTTCCCATCGCTGCTGACTGGAGGGCGCGATCACTTTAGTGGTGAGTAATCCACAGCAAAGCCATTTCAAGAGGTCAGCTTACTTTTTACATATGGAGGGTCATCGATAAATACTTAAACGGAAATAATTGAATTGGATTTTTACATATATGTCTTGAACTAGTGTGGTAGTTAGATAATAAAGCATAATGTCAAACCTAAGGATCGCGGGAACTACAAATTATAAGTGTCATTTTATTTAAAGGTATCAATCTTTTGAAATGACATGTAGTTTAAATTGAAATATTATCATTTTATGGTGTTCAATCTCAATACATGATGGAATGGCATTATATTCTAAAATTATTCCACTTGATTCAATTCAGTTGATGATGTTTTCGATGAGCGTAACTGGTCCTGATCCTAACAATTCCAACGTGGAATAAATACAAAAAATGTCTAATTATCTTTTATGAGCAGTCAAGAATACAAAATAATCTTATATCGCGCGCTAGTATCGACGCGCTAACATCGGCGCGCTTATGTAGGGGCTTGTATTGCGCGCTAGTGTTCAGTGCTTTAGCCTCGGCGAGCCAATGTGCTCCGTTCAATATACATTAAAAAAATATCACGTGGCAAAGCGTGATTTGCATCACGACGGAAGAAATGTTTCATAACGATTTGTATGACAAAGTTTGTATTAATTAAAAAATATTTTGTCATAAATTGTTTGCTCATTATTAGTCGTGTCTTAAGAATTTTCTTCATTAATTTATTTCTTCCGGTTTTAAAATACTTTGTGGTATTTCGGTGTCTAAGTGAGAGTATTTTTATTATTTATAGCACACAAAAGGCTTAGTTATACTCAGTGGCGGCTCGTCCATGCGCACCGAGGAACAGCAGCACCCTTAAGCAAATTGAAAAAAATGTAAAATTATTATATACATAAATTTATGTATATTAAGGATTTCGACTGTGGGTGCTTGATTGTATTTCAATATCAAATTTTAATTGTTTGAATTATGTAATTTTCCATGTGCTTTGTCGCTAACAGTTAAAGTAGATCCATGCACTTGAAATGCCTGAAGATGCCGAAAGGCGAAACCCAGGTCGTTTGCGAAAAAACTTATAGGGAACTACAAAATACAAACAATTAAAATTGATGTATTTTATTTAAAAAATATCATTATCTTTTAATCGTGTATTAAGGTCGCCCGCGCACCGATGCATTTAATAATTATCACACACCGCGCTACAAATATATATTATGCAGTACCGTTTGTGATAGAATATATTCGAGTAGGCGAAACAAGGACGCGGGGAGGGTATTTCGAATATATAAGTTTGCTTTGGTACTGTCTTTCAAACAGTTTTGCGTCTTAGAAACGGCTATATACGGATGCGAGCTTTATTTCTTCTAATTTGTCTTAGTGTTTTACTCAAAGAAAGAAATGCAAAGCTCTAATGAGTTATGAGATACGTGTCGTTTTTAATGAACACAATTTTAATGTCAATATTAAAATGTATTGAAAATATTTTTTTATTTTTAATTATATCAACCGTAGCACCCCCAGCTGTCTTATCCACGACCGCCACTGGTTATACTGCACATATTATAATTTTTTTCTCCTTTTTAACTTTTTTTCATTAAGTACAACAAGACTCAGAAAGTTGGTGGTATTTAGCCCTCTTGGCCATATTAATTTAATGACACACCCCTAATACTTGACGGCCAAATAACTTGAATGGACTTGTAAACTTTCCCATAAGCTCGTCCCAAGGGAATCAACTTTAAGAGTACAACCATTTAAGCTCGCGGTGTTGTTTAGAGTAAGTTTTAGAGCGTACAACTTGTAAATACATCCCGAATTATTAATTAATTGGTTGTAGTTCACTTGTAGCTTAAGTATATTTAAAATAACAGGTACTGAAGTTTGTATACTAGTTGCCCGAATTTTCCTCCTTATGGTCATAGTATATTTGTTTCGAAAACCAATTTTTTTAATTAAAAAACATATTATACTAGTATTAATAATATTATCACTAAGTTATTTGTCAAATATTTGTTTTTTAAAATAATAATTGACGACGCATTGATCGAGTACATTGTAAAACATTCTTTCGATGGATTCGGCTGTAACTTTGTGGATGTTATTTTAATATAAAATTTAAAATACCATTGATTATCCTACGTATTGTGACACGTGTTTCGCCTAAATTATTATTTTGTAATTTATAACCTCATTGGTAGTATAATTATTTGTTTGGTTTGCTTTGATTCTAAATTGATTCCTTGCTTCCATTAAAAAATAAAAATCCCAAACTTCATTTTGTAATACAATCATCATTTTAAAATATTAGAATTAACTTGCTTTTAAGCAAACTTTTCGATAGTAAGTCCGAAGATGCTTCTGAAAGAGGCGAAACACGTGTCACAATTAATAACACACTACGTGGAATAATCACAGTTATTTTAAATTTTATATTGTTGAAAGTATTTAAATCATATAGTTAATTGATTGCATTGGCATTTACTTTATAAAACTCTATTATAACGCGGTGAAAAAAAAAACAATGTGTTATTCAACGTATTTTAAACTGTTATTTTTTTATTAGGATTTCTGCAGGACTAAAATAGTGTCATATAGTTAATGTTTGGTGGTTCATTTTTAAGTTTCAAAACTTTTCACTTAGGCTCGTAAGGTTTTAAATATTGGATACTAGTATTGCTACCCAGCGTCGCTCGGACTAAGAGACCAATAATTATTTAATGTTATATCATTCGACATATCACAAAATCTAACATCCAAAATAGAGTTAAAATAAAATCACAAACTTTATTTAATTTGATGACAGCCCCATTCTCGCCCATTAAAATGTCCAAATTCAAGGAAAAAATCTAATTTGCTGTCAAAGAAATGTCAAATAATACCTTCACGTAAATAATAAACATTATTATTAATAATAAAAGTTCAGTAGAAGACTAATTTATTACATTTTGACTAAATGTCTTCGCCGATAAAAATTCAAACATATTTTCTTTCATATTCGTTTTTATGGCAACTTGCAACAACAATGCAAAATGGAATTACAGACACACATACATACATACGCCGTTTCGGTTTTATATATTGGATATAGTGCTTAACCGAATAAATAAAACTCGAGTGTGCGATAAAATTTTAAATTGAACTTAGTTTACTTTTTTAGAAACAAATAAACATATTTGATAAATTGAAACGTGACAAAACGTGTAAATATAGTTGCAGCAAATTATTGAAAAAAATAGCGATTAACTATTTAAGAGATATCTTTGAGATATTATCATTAATCAGTCTTTAGATTAATAGATATCGCTTTCAGAGAACCTTAACATTTGCTTAGCTGTGCTCAGTAATTAATTATAATTTATTAAATAATTGTATGGGTTAATACCGCTGATATACTTAAAGTCTCTTGATCTTATCCATATTTAACCCTAATGTTGTACATTATGAAGTATTAATATAGACATCCCAACAGTAGTTGTCATTTAAAAACTGGTTGTTATTTAGTCGCTCAACCCTGTTGGTAGAGAAGAAATGTAAAAGAATACGGTAAAATCATGAATAATATTGCTTTCGCTTGTTTTTTGTTTAGAAAATTAACATCACGAACTTGAATTGATTGTAGAATATTTTTATAAGTGAATCCCTTCTGTGTTTTGCACCCGCAGATAATGTAACCGAAGAGAAAAAATTACCAATCAGTTAAAAATGTGTTGTAAAGTATAAAATTATTTAGTATAAACAGTAATCGAATAGCTAAAAACTTCTTGCACTTTGTTTGTCTTTGAAATGGTTATTCGATGAGGAAAAAGTTTTTCATTCGATTTAAATTTCTTCAATAAAGAATACACACAAAAGTCTCTCTTAAAAAGCTCTTCAGGCAAAACTTTTGTATTAGGATGTGTTTACTTTTTCAAAAGCTCGCGAAAAAGCACTTGTTTACACAGATCATTCATCATAACGCCGCAAAAAACTCTTCTGTAAATATAATTTAGCGCAAAAATACTCAAATATTTTAGCATTTTTTGATCCAATTTTTTTATTTCAGACTGTTCAAACATATTTTAAAGCGTGTTACTTATATTTAGGTAGAAAATAAAACATACGGTAAAAAACAAAACAATATGAAGAATCGCAAAACCGTGAGAAATAATGTTACTTAAAAGTATCTCTTACAAATGATTATTGTTTTAGTTTAACGGAATAATTGATCATTTTAAGAAGCTGTAATTATTTATTGAATCTTTAAGTAGTATGATTATCCATTGCCGTAACCAGCTTATAACAACTGTCCCGAAAGATTCTTTTAATCAGTTGAAATGGAAAGAGTTCGAATAGTTCATATACGGCCTAGATTACATATGTAGGTTGTTAGACGATCAACTGTTCAATCAGGAAATTGGACAAATCAGGTACATAGTACATATATTTTTTGAATGACACAAGAAATTCAAGACATGAAACAATTGTTAACACTAACTGGAAAAGATTATCGTTAAAATGAAAAGAAATTATGCATAATATTAATACATATTATATTTACTGTTTTAATTCTAAATGTTACATTATAAGACTTTGCTCATTCTCCAAGATCCTGTAAATGACGTATGTAAATAAAATATTATTGCCAACTTGGAAGACATCTGTAATTAAAAAGGTCACTGAATATCTAACAGGAAGATGAAGTAAATAACAGACACCTTAATCAAGATATTTAATTAATTCGGTATTAAGTTCGCCCTGACATATCACTAAAGAGTTATCATTTTTGTCTGTTTTCATCTGATAATTTATGTTCCTTTTTAACGCCAAATCTACTGTAGAGTTAATTTCTTTTGAATATTCAGCATTAATATGACAATGTAACTCAGTATGGAATGTTAAAAATATTTTTTTTTAGTAAATTTATGATTGATGCATGGATTGATGTATACATTAATCATTTCCCAAAATCCGACCCTGTTCCTGTGCTAGCATCATCTTTTAATTATAAGATTACTAGTATTGCTACCCGGCGTCGCTCGGACTAAGCGACCAATAATTATTTAATGATATATCATTCGACATAATTATATCACAAAATCTAACATCCAAAATAGAGTTAAAATAAAATCACAAACTTTATTTAATTTGATGACAGCCCCATTCTCGCCCATTAAAATGTCCAAATTCAAGGAAAAAATCTAATTTGCTGTCAAAGAAATGTCAAATAATACCTTCACGTGAATAATAAACATTATTATATTAATAAAAGCCGGGAAAAAGTTGGTAGAAGACTAATTTATTACATTTTGACTAAATGTCTTCGCCGATAAAAATTCAAACATATTTTCTTTCATATTCGTTTTTATGGCAACTTAATGACCAACAATGCAAAAGGGAATTACAGACAGACATACATACATACGCCGTTTTGGTTTTATATATAAGATTACTTGATTACGAAGCAGATACAATGTGAGCGACTAAATTCCAGATACAGGTTTTGTAGAACAACGTATACTAAGATAAATTTCATAGTGTCCAAATTCGTAAAGTTTCGAGTGTAAATGGTATAAATGTAAATGTTGAGAAGACCTTTATTCCGGCTCCCTCGTAAATCGAGAAGGAGCCTCCTATCCGACACTCAGGAGAGGGATTTTGGGGATGGAGTAGGAGAAACATGGTACTCTTATAAAGAAAAGACGATCTCAAAGCGTTATGTGGGTGCGGTTAGCATCCATTATTTAATTGTTTATAGTTTACACAGACTATACACACGGATTTAGCACAGATAGATTAACAATACACGTTACGTTCTACAACACATAATACACGACTATTATTATTGCGAAGGCGATATCAGGAATTTACTAGAATTTATCCTTAGGGAGAGAATTAGGAGCTTGCAGGCCACTTCCAGCGCTTACCACAACTGTAAGACTTCTCAAGCAAGGCAAGCGCGTGCTCTCTCTCTGCTACCCAGTCTCTAACTGCTGTATGAAAACAAACGGTTACTTTATAAAGAAAAAACAATGGCCGTTTCAAAAATCGTTAACACGTGCGCCCGCCGATAAGGGATTATTTATCGCCTAACGAACTTTTTATGAAGCACATGCACTGTCGGGCGTCAAGAGATAAGAGAAATTGAAATAACTCTATATTGAATCGCTATAGATTTCAATATAGATTATTATAAGAATGAATTTATTTCCTGATATCGAGTTAAACTCATAGACAGAGGTGAAAAATAGATCGTTCGGGAGAGTTCTGATGACCTACCACATAAGGCGCTGTCAATGTATACTATAAGACGCGATAAAAAGAGGAGATTTCTAGCCAATGGAATAATTTGGCTGTTTCATTTTTTGCTTATCTCTAACTTTCGCCATTGTTTCTGCAAATTTAATTCGTAAAACATAATTAAATCTACAAATAGAATAATCTTAATTTAATGTTATTTTTCGAGTCTCACTTCTTATTTTCATATGCGAATACCAAGAAGAGTATTTTAATACTTCTTCAATCAAGTAAGAACCGTGTAGGTGTAAGTTGTTTTCAGCATATACACATTAATCCGATATTTTAAGACGAACAAGTAAACTCAAATCTTTTAGACGCATGATTGTTTGGTTAGCACAATACTTGAAGCTGTCGAATGGAAAAGATTACCAAACATATTGTAAACATTTTTGAAATATTTTTTTGTTATTCATCCGCTCAGCTTTTAATACTCAAACTGTTTATTGGTATTGTTTAGCTATTTTCGTTTCCAATTTTTATTGTATACAGCAGGTAGCGCTCGAATATAAATGAATTTTTCAATATTATGATTTGTGAATTATTGAGCGAAACTTTCTATCATATTTATCTTTTAACAGATAAATCATAATAAAATTTTAAGTAGAAAAATTGGATCTATCTTAACACACGTATATTATATACAAAATCCTGCTGAAAGTAAAATAATATTAATTCTAAACATGTAAAACATAAGAATTAAAGATGCGTTAATATTAGTATACATTGTTATTTAAACTTAACTAAACTCAACTTAGAGACGAATGTGACGGGAAAAACCTTGACACTAATGCGCTTTAGAACTTTAGCCTGCTTCAACTTTTTTATTTTTTACCATGTCTATTCCTAACTTCAAGCATATGGACATCTTATGGTGTTTATCTCAACATGTTTTTTTTCTCTACGAGAAATGCCTGTTACTCAATTGGTCAACCCAACTAGTTCGAAGAGAGTACGGATTGAAAGGATACGAGGGCTAGAACAAGACTATTGGTTAGCTAATCGCTCTGGCTATGCGCTATATTTTTTGTGATATGAAAGGTGGGAAGGGTATTTAACAATACAAACACCTATTTCCATTCAACAGAATCGATTTATGGATTGCTTGAAATCTGCTTGTACCGGGACTAGAACCCGGTGGTCCGTTACGGAAGCCAAGTCATTGAGCACTTCACAACCGACCGGGAAAGATTAGACCATAAACTAGAAAGGAAAAAGAAATGCACCTATTTGTATAGGCTCTCTTTACTTCGTATTCCAGCGATTTGAAATGAAAATACCAATCAAGTTATTTATCCTTATACATTCATTAATAAATGAATATTTTTTTAGATATTGAAACAACTTGAGACCAAGAAAGCATCTCCATCACCCACGCTATATATGTCACGTCATGTATACATAATGTGTATATTCCAACGATGCTATGGAGACGAAAAAAATAATGAAAATTTCCTTCACCTTTATTATTATATGATAGAACTCCAATCTTTCAAAACATTCAAAAATAATGAAAAATGCACAAGGACGTGACGTCGTACACACCATCCTTAAAAATAGCGTGGCGTGCTGTGGAGTATCTCTAGTAACCATTACAATTTTTTATTGTTCAATCCTATTTTAGAAGCGAAAAAATAATATAAAGGTTCGGCTGGAAGCATTCACAAAACTAAAAGTGGTGTCGAATGTTCACCGTTTGATTTTTTTTACAGTTCAATTAATTTATCGACAGTTTATTCGTGCATTTGTAATGACTACAGATTCCGATAGGCGAAACCTCTTGTCACAAGCGACAAAACTCATGGAAAAGTACAATATTCAAACGATTCAAAATTGGTGTCATTTTTATTTTTATTTAAATAACTAGCTGTACCCTGCGCGCGTTGCTACGCCAGCAACTAAAATAAATTTGAAGGAAAGACATTACACAAATATTCAATTCAATTTGCATGTATTCAATACTCGAGAAATTTGTAAAAATTCGATATCAATTTTTGGGGGGGAGGAGGGTTGTTTGGCGGGGTGGGGTTTGGGGGGCGTATAGGAGGGTAGGCCAGAAACCTTCGAAGAAGTGAACTCGAAAAATTCATAAAGTATAAAAAAAAAATTGGGGGTTGGAGGTTGGGGAGTGGTTGGGGGGAAGGGTTGGTAGTCCAAAAACCATTGCGGGAGTGTACTCAATAAATTTGTAAAGTTTCACATCGATCAGTCGAGTGGTTTAGTAGTCCATAGCGGAAATACAGACAGACAAACATTCATTTTTATATATATAGATTTAAATAATTGCATTGGCTTAAATTACTTTGGTCACCGCATGGTTGAGCAAGCTTAAAACAGGATTTTTTTTATAAAATTTGTGTTTCCACATAAATAATGACAAAATTATGCCATCTGTTGTAAAAATACCTTTTCTGTTTCATACAAGAGGCAATTTACCATTGCTTTGATTAAGCTTACAAAGTCCCTTAAAAACCTTTTCGGCACCTAGTCATAGCTGTGAACGAAAATTGATTGCCCAACCATACTTCAAGATTTGTTTTTAAATGCCAAATTATAGTTTACCCTTATGTCACCAGAATTTTCGATCACAGGGTTTGTACAAAAATAACGACATTTTCTATATAAAGGTCACATTTGATTGATATTATCTACATATATTTCATCAACTTAATTTTTTAATGTCATCTTGCACTTTATTTAGCTATCGATCTTTTGCCCAATCTTAAATTAACGCTGATAAATTGAATTGTATGACGCTGCTATTAAGCTCAAATATACATCATCCATTCCTACAAAATCTAGAATTTTATAGAATTTTATATGATGGTCGGGTCGGAAGTACAGTGGTCAACGGTGCTATTTACCGTAACAGACCTCACGGGTATCAGTAGATTTAACCATTCTATTCGAAGACATGGGTGTTTGTGTTGTATAAAAAATCCATCTCACCTAACTTAAAACTAGCCCTGTCATAGCTTTATTATTTGTATCACTACTCTCATAGGAATAATGAGATGTTGAGCGGCTGAGTAAAAAACAGTTCTTGTAGTAAAGATATGCTGATAAATCTCCATTTGGATGCCACATGCTTCACATCGGGAGTGTAGATGGATTAAACAAGTTTATATTTTCCTGTTAAAAAACTTTGGAAAATAGTCTGAAGATGCCTCCCAAAGGAGTGAAACACGTGTCACATATAGTAACACAATACGTGAATTAATGAAAGTTGTTTAAAATTTTAAATTAAAATGAATTTCCTCATTACTGCCGAATTCATCGAAAGTATTACTCTAATCTCTCACCTCAACTTTTCTTTTTATTATTATTCTTTTATGTTAGTCTATCGGAGGTGACGAATTTAATGCAAAACATAATGCAAGGTCCAAATCGCAGAGCCTGTCATACAGTTTGTATAAACATACATCAAACAATAGGAAAAGCTTTTAAAAAACTGGCTGATATTTTCTGCTGATATTACTAGTAATAAAGCTCGGATTTGTTCGAAGAGCTTTTGCTATCGTCATGACCGTTGTCTTGTGGTGTAAAGTAAGCAACCCGATCTGTATTTATTGCCAAAAGTATCCCCTTACAAGTTATCAACATTCCCTTTTAATTAATAATTTACGAGATGGGAAGATTTTGTAATGCGGACGTTGATAAATATACCTGGCGAAGAAAGATTATTGTTTCTAACGGGAAATGATATATCTCCGTATATTCGCTATCCATCCTATTTACAATATATATCACTGTAATATAATATACCCAGACAATAGCATGCAAAGTTTACAAATTAAATCATTTCACGGAGCAGGTTGGCATGGCAGGTTCCATGTCTTGTTCAGCCGATTGTTTGTTTCGTATTCAAACATTTGTTATTTCATTATTTGCCTCTAATTGCTTTGTGTAAATTCATTTCTTCTTTATAAAGATCCTTTCGAGCACACTTTTTAAGAAAATTTACATAAAATAATTAAATACATAACAACACAATTTGCAATTAAAAAGGTTAAAATTTAGTATGTTTAATTAAGGTTTATATTCTCGGAAGCAGACACTTAATATTTATTCTCGTGTTTTCCATTTACTGCTCGTAAAAAACATACTTTGTTTCATTTAATGAATGATGCCGCATTTTCTTAAGTTTTTTTTAACCGAATTTAAAATGAAATTTTTCAATAATTTTTATCGAAATAAATAGTACTTAAGGCGCACACGATAAAGTAATTTAAAACTAGACTTTATGAAGTCTTCCAACTAATTAGTGATAACATGCGAAAAAGTTTATCGACTTCCAAATAAAAAAATAAAGCTTTTATTTTCGATTGACAGACAGTAAGTTTGTGAAAAATATTTTTTAGTACAAATTTAAATATGTTAATCTTAGAAACACCGAGGAGTTGGTACGCCAGAAACCATTGCGGGAGTGTATTCAATAAATTTGTAAAGTTTCACATCGATCGGTCGAGCGGTTTAGTAGTCCATAGCGGATATACACACAGACATTCATTTTTATATATATAGATAGATAGATAATAAATGAATCAAATTCAGAAGCAGATTATTATACTGGTGACTTAACTGAGTAGTTAATGGAGAGTTGTGTTGTAAAAATGCTTCATTTTCATATTTGTATTATTGTTAATTTAATTAAGCCGAAGATGATATCAAATAAACTTTGAAATTTAATTTGATTGGATGATAATTTGGTTTTTGTTTTGTTTCAGATTTTCTAGTGCCATGACACCGCAAGCTTGCCGTTCCAATTAAAGCCGAGATAAAATGAAGCCACCAACGTGACATGCTCTCTCATTGTGCTAAGTCATTTCATTAAAAATGAGAAATAAAAATAACATCACAGACTCGAGAAGAGACATTTCAAAAAACGTGTAATTAAATTCGTCTTACCAACACAACAAAACTGACGAAATTCTTCGAAAAGATTAGAATTTAAAAAAAACTAAGTGAATGTTTATTTAATAATATCTTAAGATAATTTAAAACGTGTTATTATAAAACGTTTATCAAGATGTTAAAATTGTACAATGAATAAACCAAAATGGCCGTAAATTTGTGTTACATAAATAATTAAATTATAATAATTGTTATCAATGTTTCGTATTAAAAAAACGCGTTATGTAAAATTAATGAATAGCGTAGTTAATACGCGCTTTATTTAAAACCACGTGCCTACGATCATGCTCGCAGTAACGTGAAGCGTGCCGAGATGAACGGGTCAACACTGTGGATGGGGGCAGCCTCTACGGCCTACGCCATGGACACATCTACGCCGACCGGGTATTTAGACAATAGTGCAGTGAACGCTACAAAGCACGATATTATTGAAACCAAATTTGTCCAGGCAATATTCTGCGTATTGTATACAATTATATTTGTGCTCGGTGTGTTCGGTAATGTTCTCGTATGCTATGTCGTGTTCAGAAATCGCGCAATGCAGACCGTTACGAACATGTTTATAACGAATCTTGCACTTTCTGATATACTTTTGTGTGTTTTTGCAGTGCCTCTCACGCCTCTATATACATTTCTAGGAAGATGGATCTTTGGAAGATTGCTATGCCATGTTATGCCGTATGCCCAAGGAACAAGCGTATATATTTCCACGCTCACTTTAACATCGATAGCTATTGATAGATTTTTCGTGATAATATACCCTTTTCATCCAAGAATGAAGCTGACAACTTGTATATGGATAATCATTTTTATATGGACCTTTTCTCTTCTTGTAACGTTCCCTTACGGGCTTTATATGGAGCTGCAAACGGATCAAACAGTTTTCTGCGAAGAGGCATGGCCGTCTGAAAAATCACGTAAAATATTTGGTGGACTGACGGCTACGATGCAATTTTTATTGCCGTTTTTAATAATGGCATTCTGTTACACGCGAGTAAGTTTGAAATTAAACGACCGAGCTAAGGCTAAGCCTGGAACTAAAAATACACGCAAAGAAGAAGCTGACCGCGATAGAAAGCGAAGAACAAACAGAATGTTGATAGCCATGGTGACTATATTCGGAGTTTCGTGGCTGCCTTTGAACTTGATCAACATCTCGTCAGATTTTTATATACCCATACAGACTATGAATTATTACTACCTTTGCTTTTTCCTCGCCCATTCCGTGGCCATGTCGTCTACCTGCTACAACCCCTTTTTGTACGCTTGGTTGAACGAGAATTTTCGCAAAGAGTTCAAACAGGTTTTACCTTGTTTTGACCCCACCGCAGGGGGAAGGAACGGTAATCAAGGGGGGAGACTGGGTGGCTATCGATCTGAGAAGACCTGTAACGGAAACAACGAAACTATTCAAGAGAGTTTGCTGCCTTCATCTCTGCATCGTGTGGCGTCTATCAAGAATAGTGACGAGAGAAAAGAGAGCAGAGTAGAAGTGGAGCAAGTAGTTTTGGGAGCGAGCTACAGTCCTCACGGAGAATCTGTGCGGCTGCACCTCATATCCGAGGAGTCACCGGCAGGACATTTTTCTACAGCGCGGTCACCACCTCCTGGAGTTTAATTCTTCAATAAGTGAGTATGAAATAATCTTCATTCAAATAAAACCAATATTTCACCAGCATTATGTTACTCCATATACAGAAAAGTGGAGCGAAATACTTAGTGATATTGACCTTCAAAAGACTGTCCTTGAAAAATAACTCATAGGCCGAAGAGGGTTTAAAAAAGACCCCAGTGGTATAGCCTTTTTGACGTATCTTTGTACATCGTTATATAAAAAAAATATATGAATATCGATAATTTTCGTATAATTATTCATATTTTAAGTCGCACATGAATGAGACAACTTGATCGTGTTCTTGTTTATTCTAGACTGGCGATGCGAACTATGAATGCGACTTCTTATCTACACCTTTTAATGTAAAAAGCATCCATTTGATTTGGAATGTTGGTTGAAAGAAGCGTGTTTGAGATAAGATAACGTTACCTTATCGCGTATGAGAAGTGTAGTTTTAATCCAGGTAATTGGTAGCGACAATATAAATGGCCAACAATAATCCGACTTCTTTTCAAAATCATATTTTTTAGTGCAAAAGATGTAAAAAACAATGATATAAGACTACCAAAAGTTAACAAATTGAATTACTAATATTATGATAGATATTTAAGATAAAGTAGCAGTGGTGGTCGACTGTTTCACCCTCAGCCTGGCAAAAGTTAAAAAAAAAAATTACACGACAGAATAAGTATAAAAATAGTCTTATTTTCTCGGTGAGTCCATAATATTGAAAACACAGTAGTTATAAACAGATTATGATATTATAAGTCATTTTTCGTTTCATAAGTATATATCAGATTGTGGATAGTGAAACGTTAAACTAGGTTTAAATTGTAGCAATGAATAAGACTTCAAATATATTATACTAATGTTTAAGCAAATATGTAGTGTAATTAACCAAATGTTGTTAGAGCGATTAAAAATGATATTATCGCTTTTGAAAAAATATACTTATAGCTTTTGGCTAATGACCTTAAAATTCTTTTATAAAAAGAGGCTTTTACTAGGTACACGTTTTTTTAAATTTAAATATATAGCAGACGGAAATATTTTGACTTTGATTATTGTAAATATTAAATAATTTTGTGACGTTAAATATCTTGACGAAGGTTCAATTTTTGCGGGGTTAGCTGTCATAGGTACTTTTTTGTTTGTTTGTCTTTGGTTCTGAATAATTTTGATTGATATTGTCGATTTTATTTATATATATATGTTTTATATAATTTGAGAAAAATTTTGAAACAGTGAATTATATATACACTTTGGCCTCGTATTACACGATTATATGGATCCACAAAAACGTCGTGTAATACAAATCTGTGTTAAACAAGGCTTAAAGCTCATATGAAATTAGGACTTTTCCAGTATAGGAATATTTTCAATAAAAACAAATCTAATTTAATAGTCTATTTCAGGCCGTAATTTATTGTTTTTATTTACTTATTTATTCAAAAAAAAAATACAAATCATTGTATTTCAGCTCACGCCAATACGCCGTGCATTCGACAAATTTATTGATATATAAATACATACTTGTATACACATAATAATACAAATTTAAAATTGTAGCCATAAGAACAGAGAGAAAAAAATAATAAAATCACATTAGAAACACATTTATGTTTTCTGAATAATTAATTGTGGTAGGTTCATCCACAATTTTGACTAATTCTTCTTCATTAGACGTACGATCTTCCAATATTTCTTGGATATCATGAATATACATGTCATAAAAAACTTCTCCACCAATACCACGACAAATATTTATTGTAATTTTATTTTTTTACCTTAAACCGTGTTATTATACAAAGCGTGTTGAATAAAAATATGTCACAATTTATTCATCCATGTTGAATGAATTCTCAATGTACACTATTTAAAAGACAGCGTGTTTTTTGCTAACACAACATATTTTGATTTGTTTTTCACTTGCCTATAAATAGGGTAAAACCTACAATTGTCGGACACTTAAGGATTTTTTCAACTTTAGTAATTTTTTTGTGGACACATCATAGAAGAAGCAAAATAAAAAAAAATACTGTGTGCTAGATTGATGATTTTTTTATAATAATCAATTTTTAAAATACGTAAAAAAAAAAAATTTTCATAGTAAAAAAATATTTAAAAAAAAAATGGTACAAAACTACAATTATGGGCCACTTTCTGCAATTGTTGGCCACCAAAAGATTCAATTATTGGCCACCCCAAAAGTTGTAAAAAAAAATATATTTTTTTTAAAACAGAAACTAGATGTATAATATGACCCCAGATCATTATTGAGTGTAAAATCAAATATTCTGCGTATTGTATACAATTATATTTGTGCTCGGTGTGTTCGGTAATGTTCTCGTATGCTATGTCGTGTTCAGAAATCGCGCAATGCAGACCGTTACGAACATGTTTATAACGAATCTTGCACTTTCTGATATACTTTTGTGTGTTTTTGCAGTGCCTCTCACGCCTCTATATACATTTCTAGGAAGATGGATCTTTGAAAAGATTCAATTATTGGCCACCCCAAAAGTTGTAAAAAAAAATATATTTTTTTTAAAACAGAAACTAGATGTATAATATGACCCCAGATCATTATTGAGTGTAAAATCAAGTGATTTATTGGATTCCAACATCATTTGTTAAGCTGCAGTCATTGGCAAAAAGTCAACATTTTTCTAGTAATATCGGAGAAATGTAATAAATACATAGGTGATAAGTAGTAGCAATAAAAAATTATATTTTAGATTTTTTTTATAAGAATTTATAGGATTTGCTTGGCCGGCCAGTAATAGAAATTGTATGTGTTTTTGGAATCAGTCCACCATCATAATAACCTTTTACAAAAATATTTTCCATGCATACAAATAATTATTGTATAACTTCACTAAAGACGAATAATTCTGTTCAATTAAAATTTAAATTAATTAACTTACAAACGTGTATGATGCTTTTAGACTGAAGTCCAATCCTTATAATATTTACAAGAATCTCACATGCTTCACGGTGACACTCCGGCTGTCTGATTAAAATGCGTTTTTGGAGTTTTTTGGGAATTCATAAAATGACAATCTAATGCTTAAACGATAGAGGAATAATAAGGAAACTATATTATATAAACCAAAAGTTGGAAATGTTGTTTTGGTTTATAAGAAAACTAGATTTTATATGTAAGTGGCCAATAATTGTAGCTGGCCCACAATAGGAGGTTCTACCCTACCTCTTTCGTTCCTTAGTTTCGTACTTTGTGAACATATTCTTAGAGAATTTCATTGCAATGTGCCTATCAATATATTTCATACGATATCAAGCATTCGCAATGATTCAATTTACAATAGAAAATCTACGAAAAAAGAACTTAAAAAGTTGATCAATTTTTAGTAAGAAAACTATCTGCAGAAGATTGAAAGCTCTCTGAAAAGTTTGACAATATGGATTTATTTAATCGGATAAAATAAAAAAAAGATATAGACTTATTCTGAAATCATAAAATAAGTAGAATTACATAGCTAACTTAATAATTCAGTCATAAATACCGAAACTTTGTGTTTCTCAAAAACTTTATATAATAAATCGAATGATTATATATAAATATAAAGTACAAGTAGTCAGGAAAATGAGAAAATGAGTTGAGGTTCCGTTATTTTTGGATACATATTAAGCAGTCTTGAAAACATTTCCACTTACTGATGAATATTTAATTAAAGCAGTGGAAATTAGATAAATGAATAATGAAAATTATTTTAAACAAAAATGAGAAACACAATTACCTAAAGAATATTGGAATATTGAATAGTTAAACAAAGATTTAACAATACCAGCTATTTGCGAGTTCGTTCGTTCACAAGACTATGGGCAACTATTGTAACCCAAATGTCTCTTATCTGTATAATTATGACGAGAAAATATCTGAGAGTCGCTTTTGATCGTGAGTCATTCTCTTAGATGAGCCTCCGTAAAGAAGCAATAAGACCTCTCGTATCACGAAAATAATTTTCGGTTCACTTCTTAGTGAACTGTATTGATTACAGACGCGTGCATGTGTTTGGATGTTTAATTCATATATATTCATACATTTCTGTTTGTATGGGTATGATATACGAGAAAATGATATGCATAGTAAATATTATAGATATACATATATGCATAAGCAAACCTCTTGAACTGGCTTCACCATGAAGTGATCTTTACTAGAGCGATCATGCAGAATTGTCATGAAATATGATAACTCAGATTCGAAGGGAACGGAAAGAGTTTGACGTTAACACGCCTTAGAACATAAAGTTACATCAAATATATATTATATTTTAAAAAAAGTCAATATCCGCAAAAGGTTTTTTGAAATTATTTTTCTCATAAACTTCCGTCTGACAAAATCATAGGAGAGAAAAATAAAAAAGCTGTTTGTACTTTCCATCCATTTTTGCAGAAAATAGCCAGGAAACCGACACATAAATAGGTTTAGTAGGTGAATAAAATTCGGGAAAAATACATTATATTATGTTTGCGATACATGATACAGAATAAAACATCATGTTCGATGCCAATTCGGAGCATATAAACTTCTAATAGAGCTTTTATCTTCCGAAGTATTTCAAGAAAAGTGCTTCTCGGACCACACTCACTACGAATAGTTTTAAGGATTGGATATATAAATTTGTAGCAGTATAATTCATACCTTTGACCTCTTATAAATTTGCTATACTGTCAATTGTTTGTAATAGTATTCAAACCCATGAATACGGCAACACAAGACAAATACTTTTCACACTTGGCTACAGGCCTAGTAAAGGCACCTCGAAATTAACGCGTCGACATTACCGTGCCAAAATTTGCGGAATTTTGCGTAATATCAGATTATTTTGTGTTCAAATATATTTACTTACCAAAGATAACTTTTCTACTAAAGTTGCATCTTATTTTAAATTAATTCGTTCGTTGAATGATTTGGATGAATATGATATCTTTGACATAGAATGTTTTAAATATTTCATAAACATAAACACACTAAATGAAATGATTATATAATTTTAGCAGTTAAGGTATTTGAAAGAAGATAAATAAATAAATACAAATAAAAGGCTTGCAATGCATTTTATTTTATTTCATTTTTTTTTCATTTACTCGACATCTCAACTACTCGAATATCGAGTAGTACAATTTTAAAATATTCAAGTATCAAGTGTTTGAAAAATGGACGATTATTCTTGAGTATAGAGTATTCCATACTCGAATTGGTTTCTCTAATAGGAACAATATTGCATCTTCGTTAGCACGTAAAATGAAACAAGTCATATATCTTTTTGAATGGTCAAAACATAAACAGAGCATGCATCAGTCTTGTCAAAGCATTTGCAAAATGCATGTACAGATACGAATAGAATTCATTTGAATACCTTTTGCGTGCATCTAAACCCATTTTCAAAGCCACTGAAAATGTCATGAATGGGAATGAGGTCGCCGTGTTATTTATTCGTTTCCCAAGAAAATGCTGCTTATAAAATCGTTAAATTCGATGTGAGTGTTGTACACTTATTTTTTACTAGCACTATCCGCACTTAAATTGCAAGACTTCACTATAACTTTGTTTTCTTATAAGTGAAACGGAAAATATTATGTTGAAACGTGAAAATTATGGAAATAGAATCCTTGATTGCGCTACCGATTAGAACGTAATTATCTCACAATGACAAAAAAATCAGTTATAGATTGAAAAAAATTCACTTGCTCACAAGCTGAACAGTGATTTTTTAACCATATCCGCTCACAATGTGAAGCATATGGAGCGTAACGTTTTTCTATGAAAACTGATCGTAATTCAATCACTCAATTCTATTTTGCGCATATGTGAGGTAGATTTAATTGGGTAGGTATGAACTTTAGATATCACAGAAATACACGCATTCGAACATAAATGACTGATTATTACTTGTTAATAAAAGATAAATATTTTACTCAAACTTTTTCTATTCATATATAGATAGTAAGTAAAAAAACATACATATAATATGAGTAAAGTTATCGTTCGTTCTGTTAATTTTGTTGAAAACTAATTGGACAGCTTGTTAAACACTAATATAAAATAAATTCTACATTGTAAACGTTAAAGTATGGTCTTTGCAAATAAAATCATTTTTATAAAACAAATGAGATACTTCTTATAAAACCTTCTTAATTAGAAATATTTGGTTGGCATACATTGAATATTACTGCTTGGAAATACATGTAATTCATAATTTTGGTAATAAGTGTTAAAATAACGAAGACAGTATGTATTTTAGTGTTCGTATTCGACACGTTTATCGAAGTTTTGCAGAATTGAAATACATTATATACATTTAGACAAAATAACGATCTATCATTATAATATAAAGGAATTCTTTTTCAAACTGGTAACGACTTCACGCTCAAAGCTTTAAAAATTATTTCCTTGAAGACGTCTTATAAAAAAAGGGTCATAGTTTTCAGAAGTGTTTTTAACCCTAAATTGACGGTTCTTGAAAAATACTCGTGATCTGAAGGGGGGTTTTAAAAAACCACAGTGGTATAGCTTTACTGGCATAGATTGCATTAAAAAAATGTTATATATTGCTTTAACGTATATTTCTAAGCAAAAAATAAAATCGATAATTTTCCTATAATGAATCATATTTTAAGTCGGATTTTATAGGATGAGCTGTTTGCGTTGATGTACACGACAGACTGGCGTTATCAAAACTATGACCGGAGCGCTTATTTACGCCTTGAGGCGCGTTTGAGATAAGATCGTTAATAATCTAATCGCGTATGGGCTGTGAAGTTTGAATCCTGTTTATTTTTGACGACGATATAAATGGTTTTCGGCCAATAATAATCCGACATATTTTCTTTTTTATTTAATCGTGACAAAACTATTCGATCCAAATCATATTCTGCAAAATATTCATATGTTAAAAAGCAATGGTTTTAGAATACCAAAAGTTTACACATTGCATCACTAATATTAAGATAAAGTGGCAGTGGTGCACAACTGTCTTACCCGCCGCGACGGAAATGATGTAAGATAAAGAGGCAGTGGCGGTCGACTGTCTTGCCCTCCGGCCGGTAAAAGTTAATCCACGATAAAGTATGATATATATTTTTTAAAACTTGAATGATTTTTTTAATGAATAACGTCGTAGGACTTGGTCTTAAGCTGTAAATTCTTAAGGTATTAATATAGGAAGATATCACAGTAAGATTAATTTATTTTCAATACAACGCGTAAGATTAATTTTAAAGTAAAATAATCAGATAACCTCCGATAGTTGGAGGTTGTTAATATTTACATTTTATTCGCTCATTTATCAAAAGCGTTTCGCTTTTGAATGCTTCAAGGAAAAAAATCGTTTGAGTGAACACGTTTCTTGATTTTTCACGTTGCTAATTATGGTTTACAGACATTAAGATTTATTTATGCACATATTTTTGGATTTTACTTTGTTAATGATAATTCATGCTTAATCGATTTTTGATGTTATAGCTTGCATTGATAAGAGATCTTCAAAATTTTGATCATAGTCTATTTTTCTTGTATTTTGCTTACTTGTAATATCAATTGCTTGTCATACCTTGTATTTCTTACTTAACTTTTGTAAAAATATCACTATTTAGTTGTATTTATTATCAGTTGACAATGCTCGCCATGAGCGAAACGGTCCTGATACAATAAAATTTTGTGGAATAAGTACTAAAAATGTGTTATTTATTATAATTATTATAGTGCCATTCCGCCAAGTATTTACAGTGAACACCTTAATAGTTAATGTTTGTTGGTTCAGTTTTAAGTTTCTAAAAATTTTCACTTAAGCTCGTAAGATTTTAAATATTGGATACAGTGCTTAAACGAATAAATAAAACTCGAGTGTGCGATGGAATTTAAAATTAAATTTACTCCTTTGGATACAAAAAAACATATTTGATACACTGAAACGTGACAAATCGTGTTCCTAAAGTTCCTGCAAATTATTGAAAACTATTAATTATAATTAATCAGTCTTTAAATTAGTATAAATATATCGCTTTCAAAGAAACTAAACACTCTCTTTTTACTCTCCTTAACACTTGCTTAGCTGCGCTCAGTAATTTATTCAATAATAGTATGGGTTAATACCGCTGAAATATAAATGTCACTGTTTCGTTTTATTTCTTATCAGTTGACAATGCTCGCCACCAGCGAAACCGGTCCTGATCCAATTTTTTTTTTTTTGTGGAATAAGTACTAAAAATGTTTTTTTATTTATTAAAATGCTTCAAGCCTTGAACCAACATTATCTTATAAAAATATGCTTTTATTTACAAATTGTTTATTGAAGTATAAACGTTACTTTCGAGATAAAAAAAAGCCTGTTGTATATGGCGTTTCCCCCTTGAAGTAATCCTCTGTCATGTGCTACATAACAAGCGCTATCAATATTGACACATTTCGGCGGCGGCCCTCAAACATCAAAAAAATAACGTCCTGAAAGGATGGGCGGTAAAATGGGAAATAATCAATCACGTGAACACAATAGCAATGGCCGCCCACGCGTGATTATGTGGCGGAGATCCGAAAAATAAATATTTCATTGCGCCTCTTCCTGCCGATGATAGATGTCATTTGATTACGATAAGCCCGCCGACACTTAGCACGTTCGATTTTTAAAATTAACTTTTCCCCCGCGCCAATTTTTAGATTGACGTATTATTCGATTTATTTGTGAACATATTTGTCAAAAATCGTTTTGAACGCTTTCGTTTGAAAAGTGTTTAATACATGTTTTATTAAAATAAGTAAAAAGCAGGGCTGTAGAGTCGGAGTCGGAGTCGGCGTCTTGGCCGGAGTCGTACTAGGAGTCGGAATTTTTCAAAAGTTTTATTTTTGCATATAATATGTCAAATTTGGCTATTAGCTGGATTGGTTGGTTGATATTTAGTTGTATACACATAAATAGAAAAATTAGGAAAAAGGTGACGAAATTAAGATTGTTTTAGTTGGAGTTGGAGTCGTATTTATGGTAAATGTTGGAGTCGGAGTCGTGTTTATGATAAATGCTGGAGTCGGAGTCGAACTTTTTGTTTAAAAACTCCACTACCCTGGTAAGAAGACATCGTAAGCTTTCAGAAATAATTTCCCCAGAGAAATAAAAAATTTATTAAGAAAAAATGAAGAAACGAAAGCTTCTGAAAAAAGTAGAAATAAATCAACATTCAACAAAATCAGATCATCATCTTTGAATGATGGTGGTAAGCAGTGGCAGATTATTTCATAAGCACAGAAAGCGCTGGGGCTTCCATATCTTGGGGGTCCAAGCGAATTTGCTAGATAATCGTTTTGAATTGTTTTTAGTGAACTGCAGGGAATACCGTACATGCTTCAAGTCATATATTCGATCACATTTGATAAAAAAAGGAAATAACAATTAAGAGATACAATTAAAAATGAAATCATCATTGACAAGAAAATATGATATTGCATCTAATTCGTGTTTTCGAAAAATGCTATTTGGCTCACTTCACCTCTCAGGGGCTCAATTATATAGTTAGTTCATTCCACCAGCTTAATTTTAAAAAAATGTTTAAATTAATCGATACTATTGTACGCTAATTTTTAGATCATATTTAATTTTATACATTAATATTTCCACTCGTTTAATATTGATCAATTAATTTGTATAAACATTTAATTATTTTATGCCATGAGATATTTAATTTTCGAACAGCTATATTTAGAAAAATAAAGCGCAAAAATTGTGTTAATATACAATGGGATTTATTTGGTTTGAGAAGAAAATATATAATGATATATTCTTCTGCAGGGGATAAAAGAATTTATACCTCATTAACGTTCATTAATAATTTAAAAAGCAGTGTAATGTAATAACAATGTTTTTTGCCTCATTATACGAATATAATTATTGAAATATCTATTACATATTTCGATTTGATATTTTCTTATGATTTAAATATGAAAAGAAAGTTTCTTAATTAAATTGAATTGTTAAACAAACAATTTTATTTTTCCATTCGTTTTGAAGCCAGGATAAAGTTTCGCTAGCAAAAATAGTTATAAAAAACATGATTTAATGGAACGAAAAACAATGAATTGTAATTTAATCAATATTTTCTACTTATCGGGCTTTAAACCAATATTCATTTAATACCGATATAATTATTTAATGAAGACATTTATTTTTAGGCAAGCCTTAAAAAATACTGACTACAATGGAAGTATTATATAATATCAAAGGAGCTGTTTTTTAAAAAAGCACCCACTTAAGTTTATCAGATTTTGAATAAAACTCTTTTATCTTAGTATTATTTACAACTAAATTATAACATTTTTTGGTTTAGCAATCATTACATTTTGGAATATCAAAAAAGACAAAATGGGTGGATTAATCTAAAGCCTTTGTGACGTAACACTTCACAGCAGTGACGGCTGGTGACAGAGTATTAGGGAGTACAAAAAAAGATTCAAATATTTTTGCAAGAGTTCTTGCTTATTCATTGGATTTTAAAACACTTCTATAACATGGACTTTCAATTCAGATGTTCGCAATACCAACGGAGTGCCAGTCTTATGAATTTTTGGCTGTCCGTAGTACGGAAACCGAAGCAGTGGTAGTCGCCACCACCACTGCTTCACAGGTATTAAAGAATGAAATATTAACTGACTGAATTTCCCATTGTCTCAAAAAATATACTTTTTTAATTTCGCGTTGACATTTAAATCAAATCTATTTCCATTTTAAGACGTTAATGATTCGTAATTATTGACAGTGTACTTGTAAAAAGCTTTAAAGATAACGGTTATTATCAAGGAAGAAAATATTGTTATTCGAACATATTCCTAATCAAAATAGTCAGGTTTTCAGATGTTTTATCTTTGGTTTTCGATAATTATACACTATTGACATGAATGACAAGGTCATCTTCTTCTAATTCAGTGATGCATAACTTTTTTGTGAGAAGGGCCAGATAATCAATTCTAAGATAGTTCGAGGGCCGCATGGGTAAAAGTGATTAAATTACAGATATTTTTAGTGTATAATATCGTAGTGTTTTGTAGTGTTCTTTCATCGTCCGTTAAACATTTTGAAGAAAAATGGTCATTGATATTTGTAATATTGGACCGCATGAAATATTATTGCAAGCCGCAGGATGCCAAACCTGTTCTAATCCTTGGTTGATTTAATTTAATTCAGGAATTGCAGTTCAATTTAAGTTGTTGTTGCGAAAGAATTTTTAAATAATCATATTATTCACTTTTGTGAATTCCATAAACGAATTTTTTTGAAACAACCATCCTTTATAATAAATATTGACCAATAAAGCGGTATAAAAGAAACATTCTTTATTTCGCGGATTTATTTTTCGCTTTCAAACAATATTATACGTGAAACATGTCACGCATGGAAAAAGAAAGCGGAAATAAATGTCATACTTTATTTTTGAAGTATTTATCAATGTCGAACAAACATACCTACCCATTAAATTAGGTCTTCTTTCAGAAAAAAATGAAGCTTAGAGAAAAAAAGTTTTCTTTATGGAGTCTGTCTCGGTTAACGCTCTGAATAAATCATAATCAATTACTAAATATATTTTTTGGAGACAGATAATAGTGATATTAAACAACGTTTGAAATCTTTGGAACTTTCTGTAGATGAAAAAATTGTCCCATACATAAAATATATCAAGTTCTTGACAACTATTTGATTTAAAGCAGTCCGTGGTTCAGTGATCAACTTCACTAGTTTCGAACCGGCTAGGTTCGAGTCCCAGTATGAGCAGTTTTTTTCAGTCGATAAACCTGTTCTCTGACTCTGACTCAAGTCTCTGTTCGAAAGCATGGTTGTTTGTGTTATTAAATCCCGTCTCACCCTTCCGATCCCAAAAAGCGGTTAGCTCTGCACTTGCCCTGTACTAGTCTTCGTATCCTTTCAATCCTCACTCTCTTCGTAATAGAGAAGTTGAGCAACTGAGTAACAAGTATTTCTCGTATAAAAATCCTTTTATAATATATGATAAACTCCGTGAGGATATATCTCCACTGTACCTCCAAATATTCCAAGTTCGGAGGGGTACACGGTAAAAAAAACATTTGACTGATCTTCATGAACAAATAGAAGATATTTTTTAGGGCAACATGACATAATAATAATATCTTTTACATTTGAAATCATCAGTAATGAAATGAAGGTAAAAATTATTATCAAATCGAGATGACATAAAAAAAAATTAATTATAAACTGAAAAAATATAAATATTTGATATTTGACGTTCCTGGGACTTGAAACCAAAAGCTAACGAGGGAGCTTTTAGTGCTTAAGCCGAAAGGCAATCGCAATTATTATTTGAAAAACATGACAAAGTATTCCAAAGCTGAAAATACCGCGCTAAAAATGTTTGGTTACTTTACAAAAATAGTAGTTCATATTACGATAGAAGCTAAGTATCGTATTTGTATCATGCCTGATTTGAAATTCATTTGAATTGCAAATGCTCTTGACTGTTTTGTAAACATTAAAAAAAATGTTTCACTCTTTTAAAAAATATTAATGAATAAGCTTTTTTAATAGCTTACCTATAAAGGCTACGTTTTTTGCTTTCAAAAATTATTCAGTAGACAGAATTTGCGGGAAACTTTTGCAAAAATATTCAAATTAGGAAGACGCATTATCCCTAACGAAGAAATCCTTTTTCGTTCATTTTTAATAAAAGTTGTATACGTTTACCGAGATTTATTACTGTATGCGGTTTTATTTTCATGCTCATGAGAGCTTTAAGCCCCTAGATAGAAAATTAAATAGTTTTTAATCCAACGAATAACCTTTTCATTTTTTTTATATTGCGCAGAGAAATTTTGACAAAATAAATCATTTATTAGAAATTTTGTACACTTTATAATCTGTATTTTTTTTTAAGTACGTCTTCCAAAAAAACATAGTTTGATTCAAAATTATAATTTTGTCTGTTAAACGGATTAAGCGAGCTTTTATAAAGTAGACTGCCATTGTATATTATGTATAGCATTGAAATTATAATCTGTTTTGTGCTCAAGGCTTTTTTTGGCGGATGTGTGCTTTTGTAAGCTCCTGTCTAAGAATTATTAGAAGGCGTTTGAGAAATGTTTACCCAGCACGATTTCAGCAAGAAATATTAAGTTTTAAAGCTATCGTTATATTATATAAAGCTTATGTTACGCAACTTAGATCGATTGAATTTCGTACTTTTAAATGTGTTATATCGCTAACGGTTTCGAAATTTGGCATCTTCAAGCAAATGACCCTTTGCGGTCCTCAATATATATTTTTTCTCCTTCCTGCAACTCCTCAATAGATGATAAAGAATAAATAATTGATATCACATGGTTTCCGTATTTGTGAGCATGGTAAAACAAAATATATGTTACAAACATTGCACGAATGCATGAAAACACCGAAAAATGAAACCCAATTCGTGAACAAAGAAACATAGGTGAAAGTAAAAAAATTAAATGATTAAAAAATGTGGGTGTCTTATTTATTTAAATAAATGTGGATTTAACGGTTTTTGCTTTACGTCGGCTCATATTATCAAGTGTACTCAGTTTTTTGGAATTTAGCTGAGAGGAACCATTTATGACTGTTTGACAGGAGTTATCTATGAATCTCCAGTTACAAGGGCTATTCGGCTGATAAATGCGCTGCCTGTTGATGTTGACATCTTCGGCAGAGAACTTGATGCTTTGTTTAAAAATTATGTTTTCTTATGTAAATAATATGTTTCTGTTCTGTTTCTTATTTTTGTGTAATATTTTATGTAATCTTTATTAATTTCTCAAATGCATGGCGCATTGGCGCTTGCTGTAATGCCATGTATTTTATATAGTTTTTTGCCAGTAAATAAATAAATAAATAAATCTATTCTTTCCTTTCAAGGAAGAAGACAGTAACTCGCAAAATTTCTGAAATTGATTTATGAATGCCATTTGCTAGATATTTTTGAAAGCTTTATATGCTGCTCAATTGTTTAGCAGTATAAAAACTATAAAATAGACATCTACTGAAAGTACAAGAATTCCTTACGAAAAAGGCTAAACTAGTCGAGTTTTATTAGCAAAGAGGCAGTCAAAGCAACAACTTACTGTTTTTTTTACAAAGAATATAGTTCATTCCCGCATCAACCGCTTTTTATAAATTCTAAATACTAAAACTTGAGTTATGAGTCACTCGATGCATTTTCGCCTGGAAGGCTAGAATTGAGCTGCCATTGAAAAATATGTTAAAGTTCTTCTGAGATTGTGCAAAAACTTTTATAGCCTTTGAAGATAAATGCCTTCTTTAGTGGCTGAAATTTACTGCCTATGAGTCTATTTGCAGTCTACGCGCGTTTTTGTTTTGTAGAAATCCGATTCCAATCCTTAGGCGTGTTCGCAATATTCGATAAATATTTACGAATAAGCGTATAAAATCTTCCGCATGGGCCAAACGCTTCCGAGGGAGCCGTTTTTCATCACTATGCACAGTGTTCTTCAACCGGATGTCCGCGAACCGTCAAGAGCTTATTTTTTTAACCATGTCCGCTCTCAGCATGTGAACTCATCACGGAGTATATTTGAACATATGTTTTTTTGCTTGCTTGTTACTCAGTATCTCAACCTTTTTTTTCAAAGAGTGTAGAGATGAAAAGGATTAAGGAAAGCTTAGTAAAAGACTAGTGATTAGCTAATCGTTGTCACTATGCGTCGCTCTTTGGGATCGCAAAGGTGGTAAGTGTTTTAACAACACAAACCCCCATTGCCTCTGAGTAGAATCGATTTATCGACTAAAAAATCTGCTCGTACCGGGAATCGAACCCGGGTGGTCAGATACGGTAGCCAATGACGTAAACCACTACACCACGGACCGAGCAAGAGCTTATTGCTGGTCCGAAAAAACTTTCATTTTTAAAAAACAATATACTACAGAAAAGAAGCAATAACAAAAAGTCGTGATTTTATTTATTTGAATAAATATAATTCTATGTTAGTTAAGCTTTCAGTTGTCACTTTTTGAATTTAAAATTTAAAAAAACATGTTGGTGCCTATGACGTAATGCATAAATTCAAATTTATTCTATACGTCCAATTTTGATATTACAGGTGTCACATTATTTATTTATTTAGTTATTTTTACTGGTCCGTGGATGTAAAAAGGTTGAAGAACTCTGACTTTCCAACCCATTTATATGCACGATTTTACCCGCAGCCATTTTGAAAAACAGTACAATGTGATACGTTGCCTGTTTTGCGTACATTTGTGTCGTAAAAATCATAAAAATGAGTAAGCGTGTTTCGCCACGCGGATGAGATTTTCCGATACCCGCAAAGTAAAAATATTGCACAGCCCTGATGACTTATGTTCAAATAATTTCCAGCATCAAACACATTTCCCATACAGTTTCTGATTTGCCGTATATCAGATATTTTGATTAAATAGTATACTGAACTTTTTCATGAAGAAAACATGAAGTTCAATACACTAGAGCAATGGTCACCAAGGTTTTTAAGAAACGGGATGAATTGAAAATTTTAAAAATTTGGCGAGCTGGATGACAGATAAATTTGTGTTGGAATCCAATTATAATAGGAATTTATATGTTCTAATATAAATATGTAATGTAATACATTCGATGGATTTATTTGTTTGCTTTGTTTTACTTCCCGTAAAAAAGAAAACTCCCAAGCTTCATTTGTAATTTAATCATTTGAAAATATTAGGATCAATCTTGTTTCATTACTTGAGCAAATTTTGCGATAATAAGTCCGAAAATGTCTCTGATGGAGGTGAAACACGTGTCACAGTTAGTAGCACAAAACGTGGAATAATCAGTTATTTTAAATTTTATATTAACAAATCTAATTTCCATTGGAATTTATAATAGAAAATATTTATTATATTTTATGTGATCATACCTACGTTGTCCTAATTTCAATAAGCCTAATGTGGAATGAGTACTAAAAATGTGCTATTATTTTTATTATAATGCCATTCCACCAAGTATTGACAGTGTACCTTAATAGTGATGTCTCATTTTAGATAAACAAAAGGTATGTGCTTTTATTTTTATTGCTTGTTATTCTATTCTCTTTTTAAAAATATTTACAGCAACTTATTTTTGAAACGTCGGTATTTTCACAATCTGTTGTATCGACACAAAAACTTCCAATCATAGATGGCGTAGTTCAAGCTGTCATAATCTTATTCTAGTGATTGGTTTCAAAAAGTTTCTTGTTGAAATTATTACTAAATAAAATAAAACAATCAATTCTGAGTTTCCAACTTGTACATACACATTGAGATAATTTAATGAACAATATATACACAATCGATTACACACACACACACATTGACCTATACAGGTTGGGCTAGCAAGAAAATGGTTGTTTCCAATTAACAAAACATTTTATTTCTTATTCGTCTGACAGAGAATTTGAATTTATAGTTCTAATGAATATAGTTATTCGATATGATGAATATTTGACATATAAAAATAATTGACGATTAAACTTTATATATTCAAAGTCCTTTTTTACGCGATAATAATTAATATGTTAAAATAAAACATTTTGACCGTTAATATTTCCCAAATACAAAGAGTATATGTATTGCCAATTGCAGTCAAGAGGTCCAAATATTTTAAATAGAACATAATTAATACGAAACGAAGTTAGAAATAACACTGAAAAAATAAGAATGTACCTTAGTTCTACAAAAATTGTAAGAAATATATTTGGTAACTATTTCGGCTTACACCATCGTCAGAACTATTTAGAATCTAGAGCATAGTTCTGACGATGGCGTAAGCTGAAAAACCTATCAACCATATATCTAAAATTTTCGTAGAACTAAAATGCATTCATATTTTTCCACCGTGTTATAATGGAGTACTACTAGGCCAATTCAAACAATGAAGATAAAAATATTGTTAAGCTATAGGTTTTACCTACAGAATAAAGCATTAAAACTCAAAATGATTACAACAATAGCGCTATAACAGATTTTACACGGTACGTATTTCTAAAAATCAGTTATGGCTACAATTTTAATAAAAAGCTTTCCTTCGTGAATTTGAAAAACAATTTTAGATTTAAATACATTTTTGACACGTTTTACGTGATACTTTTGGAACTAATACACATCAGTAACGTTTTTTTTACGCGTCAATTTTCTACACCAATGAATAAATAGAGTGTAAAAGAACATTGAGTTTATTTTAAGCAGATCTATAATTTCAGCTTATTTGACTTGAGTTAGTAATCTTTGGAATTTTTTTATTAAATATGTATTAATAAGACTCTTTTTTCAGTGTACTGTAAAACAAATTTATAGCGTCTTAAATTTGTATTAACACAATCAGCTCAACAGCCTTCGTCGATACTCGCAACCAAAGTCGATTGCTTCTTGACTTTTGGATAAAGGTTTTTGATTGAACAGTTATTATACAAACTAAAGTTGAGTTTCATTGGCTTTATGAATATTTTAACTACCCTTCAAATATCCCTCTAGAGATCGTTATTATTCACTATAAAGCTATTATACCACAGTAAATATATCGTCTGATTTATTATTTCAGTATGTATTCAAGTTTATTGTAAGAAATATTACCAACATAACATTTCCGTCCCTGTGGGTAAGACAGTTTACCACCACTCCCACTTTATCTTTTAATATCTATCATAATATTAGTGATACGTATACTTAAATCATTTTTTATTACACATTTTGCAGTAAAAAATATGATTTTGATTGACTAGCTTCGTCGCAATTAAATAAAAAAGAAAATAAGTCGGATTATTTTTATCCGAAAACCATTTATAAAGGGTATTTCAATAGGGACGCTCAAAATATGTTACTTTGAGTAGATTATTCATTGTTTAGTGGCCAAATTTGAGTCAACCAGTTTGGTAAATAATTGGCCAACACCTACCTATACGTCATCAAAATACAATATCTGGTTAAAACATTGCTGCTGCGTGTGAAAGTGTACAGGAAAACCCAAGGCAGCTTATTTCTCGTTGTTCACAAGAACTTGGCTTTTCTGCGACTTCAACTTGGCGAATTTTGAATCGGGCCTTATGTCTGCACCCGTATAAAATCCAACTAACCAAGGAACTTCAGGTAAACGACCACAGACAACGCCTGATTGGGTTCTGGAGCAGTTGGAAGTTTACCCAAATTTGTCAAAAAAGTCAACTTTAGCGACATGGCCCATTTTATAATGAATGGATATTGGCAGACATTTGATGCTATATTCCATATTTAATGCCGTAAAATATACTTACAAATGAAATTAAAATTTAGTCGAAATCTCACAAACAACTTGTTTTATTTACATTTCAAAACTAAGCGTCCTTATAAAAAGACCCTATATTTTCGCTACCAATTGCCAAGATTAAAACTTCACTGCTCAAACGCTATAAGATAACGTTATCTTATCTCAAACGCGCCTCGATCAAACGTACGTTACAAATCAAATTGATGATTTTTACATTAAAAGACGCAGATAAGCGCTTTCGCAAACAGTTTTGATTATCCCAGTCTGTCTTGAACACCAATACGATCTGCTTGTTCGTTCATGCACCGCTTAAAATATGTATTATAGTAAAACTATCGATTTTTATATAAAATATATATATTTTAGAACGTTGTATAAAGATACGTTAAAGCATAATATGACATTTTTTGAATGCAATCTATGCCAATAAAGTCATACCACTGGGGGTATTTTTAATCCCCAACCCTCGGTACATACGTTTTTTTTACAAGGACTGTCTTTCGAGTGTTAAATTTAATTTAACCGAATTCAAGGAAATTTTTAATACGATTACATGGAGGATATGAATTCAAGGAATCGGGAAAGTGGGAAGGAATTTTTAACAACACATGGAAGCCAACGGACATTGATCACTGCGCCAAGGACCGAGGAAGTAAAATTTTGTTCCACGCATGAAAAGTTCGCAGATCACTGATATTAACCCTTAACATATGCTCAACATATGCTTATATAAAACTGATGTAACATGCATCGGCACTGTTTGTGGGACGTATTTTATTGTTATTTACGCAAGACTTCCCAGCGTAGAGAACATCTTTATTATCGTCAGCTGAATTGGAGTAACTGTCAAATCAAAAATAAATTGGTTCTTTTAATATAGACACAAAAGCTTTTTTCCGCCGTCCCCGAAAAGCGACGTTTCAATTTACATACTCATAAATTGAAATCGTGACGGGCTAACACAGTGAATTGTTTGCCATTCATATGTCTGAAGCAAAAGATTCATAGATTTCAAAATGTTGTTTGCCTTGGCACAATCAGATTATTTCAAACCAAGAATAGTCTTTTTGAACGACAGAAAAATACGAGCACATTATTTTTATTAAATAACTAATAAATTCAATATTTTTGACGCTCGAGTCTATATTTATCAGTTGCTACGCCATGCAAAAACGATTTTCACTAGAAAATCAATAAAATTAAGTGAAACAAAACTCGCATAAAGTGAAAACTCGTTGAAAAGATTATCAGTCTCAATTTTTTCTTGCTTTGCCTTTTCTTGAACACAACCTGCAAAACATGAAGCTATTCATATTGTATTTAGTTGGTAAATAAAAGCTTTGACAATAAAGAAGACATCGATAGTCGTAAACTGCAGAAATCTCTCTTCAAACTGTTTTTGAAGCACCTGTCGATGTGATATCCCCAAAAATAATTTTGCAAAAATGAAAAGTTGAAAACGTTTCGAGCTGACGTTAGCGGGCGCCGTGGCGCCCGCGGGTACGGGGTTGGGAACTCCTGACTTAGTTATATCGTATTTTAAAATGTATAGATATTTTATTGACAAACCAATCAATGAGATGGCAAAGAATTAAATTTATTTCAGCGCTTGTGCCTGTCTAAATAATGCATTAAATGCGTATAAAAATAATGATTGGCTTAAAGCTACGCAAGTTAACTACCTTATTATTATTATAATCCGCAAGAGGAATATTATATATTTTTTTCAAATTCTTTTATTGTGATGTATTTTTCCGACCCTGTTTTCCGGAGGTCAGCTTACTGGTACACCTCCAGAATAATTATGAAGCTTGCAGAAAATTTCGTTGAGCTTTCAGTGAAAATCATTTTCTCACTTTGAGGGTTCAAGTTGTTTTTTTACGCTTCAAATTACTACGGGTAGCCTTTTCCTGTTTTAGCTTTGTTTCCATTCATCAAAAGGATAACGTTGGGCTGTTTTAATTTTTATTGAAACAAGGTTTCTACTTCAGGAAGTTTTCCAAACGAGCTTAATATCCAAATGGCAAGATGATAAAATATGCGCGACATTTTTAATAGTCCATTAAAAGCATTTTTCTGTTAAAAACGATGTCACTTATATTGTTGTATACCTCTAATACTTAATGAAAAGATATTCTATTTACGAAAATAAATCACAGCATGTATTCCATAATTTCAATACGTGGTAAGAAACATCAGACATACAAATACACAACGATATAGCAATACGTAAAAAATGATTATCTTATTAGAATGTATAAATAAAAATCATGTGATCGTTGATTACACAGTAGTTTAAAACATTATTAAAAAAATACGAAAATCTGAAAGAACTATTTTTATAGTAAGGACCAATATTCACTATTTTGGTTAGCTAAATGCTATGTATGGCAAAAAGCTTTGAGAAAACCCCTTCAAAAATAAATTCTGCATATGGTTTTAACGAATACTTAGATGAATAATTTTGTTATCAAATTTAAAATAGCTTAGATTATTTCAAGTATTATGCTTCTATTCATGACACACGTAACAAATAAATATGCCAACCTCAATTTTGTAATTTATCATATTAGAATATTAGAATCACTCTTACTATATTACTTTAGCCACCTTTGCACTTCTGAAGAGGTGAAGCACGTGTCATGTAAGGAGTTACTATAAATGTATATTAAAATTGAATTCCACAAAGTTACCGCAAAATCGATCGAATATATTACATTATTTTATCATTATTTCTGGTCGTTTGATTCACCACCTGACAAAAATTACTTCAAATATTAATAACAAACACATAAATCTCAGACTTAACATTTACAACAAGCCATGTATGAAAATAATTTGCTGTGATGGTTTTAATATATTGTTTATAATAATGATGTGAATATTCCAAGGAAGACTCCCTCAATTGATAATCGTTACACAGAATACAATCTTGTCTTTGTTTAAATTTGAGATTGACCGTCAAGTATTCTTCGATATCCAAATTTCATAGAATTATCTGCCTTAGTTATGATGTCAATAGTCAGTTGATAGCACACCGATTTTCATTTGAAAATATTACCCAATTTGTCAATCCATAAAACCTCCCACTTTCGACTTATTGCGATGTCAACCAGCTATTTTCCAATTATTCATTATCTGAACAAATGGGCAACTTTCTTAGAATTTATAATTTTAAAATGGCCGTATCTTATATATAAAACCGAAACGGCGTATGTATGTATGTGGGTCTGTAATTCCCTTTTGCATTGTTGTTGCAAGTTGCCATAAAAACAAATATGAAAGAAAATATGTTTGAATTTTGATCGGCGAAGACATATAGTCAAAATGTAATAAATTAGTCTTCTACCAACTTTTTTCCGGCTTTTATTAATATAATAATGTTTATTATTTACGTGAAGGTATTATTTGACATTTCTTTGACAGCAAATTAGATTTTTTCCTTCAATTTGGACATTTTAATGGGCGAGAATGGGGCTGTCAATATATGAATGGGGCTGTGAAATGTCAATGCCAGTCTGAAATGTTCATTTTAATTCCATTTTAATTGACCTAGACTTTTGAATTTTGAAAAAAGTTGTTTCAACTTGGCCCGTCTGAATTTACGCGCCGAGCTGAACATAACCCCAAACTGGTCCGAGCGAAGCCGGGTTCGAATACTAGTAAGTTATAAAGCTAGATTATGTTGAATTACATTCAGTATAGATTTACTCACTCCTCTAACCCCTTCCTGCTGAGCAAATCTTCGAATTTTCTAACAACCAAGTTTTCAAATATTAATTCATAAGTATCTGTGCTAAATATACCCACGTAGATCATCAGATCAAAAAAGCATACATATTTGAATATAACAAATCTTGTCCGTCATTGTTTTCACACAGTTAACTCCATTTATATTAGAATACCAATTTGCTACACACCGAAATGAGACGCTAGCAGTCATCAAATTAAATAAAGTTTGTGATTTTATTTTAACTCTATTTTGGATGTTAGATTTTGTGATATAATTATGTCGAATGATATAACATTAAATAATTATTGGTCGCTTAGTCCGAGCGACGGCGGGTAGCAATACTAGTATTTTCATAAAACAAGTCTGAGCTATTTATAAACGAGATTCAATTAATAAAGATATTCTCTTAAGCGGTACTTATTGTACGCGGTTAAAATTAAACGAAAGTCAACTCGAGAATAAAGTTTTTATTTATATACAGAAATAGAAATTTCTGAAAATAATTAGATGTTATTTACTTGGATATTGTTTGAAAAAAACATTAATAATTGCCAATTGTAAGAGGCCAAATTATTTTATTTTGAAATAACTGAGATAAATAAATATATATAACTGAAAATGGCTGTTGGTAAAGCTATTATTAGAAACACGTATTTTGCTTTATTGATTTGGTATAATAAAGTGCGGTTTCATAATATAATTACAAGTGGCAATTAATTACGGATTGGTTAATTTATTTTGTCTTTTTTCGAGAATATATTTTTTGGTTAAATATTGAATTAGTCAATTTCATTTGAGCCAAAATTTTGTAAACTAATGAGCCAATCAAATATGAGAGTATTTCCAGACTGAGAATTTTATTAATATACATACAAGCAACTCGTTATTATCTACTCGAGTTTTTAATAATGAGTTATTAGGAGATATATATTGGAACCAGCTTTTCTATTGATTTATTTGTCACAGGTCCAGCTTATATCATGTAGTCGACCCAGTCTACTATAAAATCATTCAACGATATGTGATACGTATATAGCTCTCCGAATAATAAATACTACTTGACTTTGTCGAAAACTATTGGTAAATAATCATTTTATAAATATAAGCTTATATGCCCTCTCTGATCCGATATCTGAAAGTATAAAGTCGATCAGATTACAATTAACAGTTCACCTCTGTTAAAACCTTTAACAAACAATAAACTTAAAACAATTTAAAATAGATGCACTTAGACATTACAGATTTTAAGTGGTTTCACACGATCAAATAACTCAAAAATACCCAAATTATTGTTTCCCACCATTACTTTAGACCAATAAATCAAACTTATTTAAATTCTTTCCTGTGACATAGGTATGGTTTCAACAGAAAGAGATGATGTAGGGGGCACCTTGTCTAGCAAAGGTATATAGGCTGTCTCTAGTACACGTTTTAAACATAGTTCTGACGAAGGCTTAAGCCGAAATAGCTATCAACAAATATATAAAATAATTTATCTAGAACTAAAATACATTGTTATTTTTCTTTCCGTATTATAAAGTGTAGATCTTACACGGAATTATCATTTGAATTATATAATAATTTGGCAAAGAGCATATTCAAAATCAATAATATTAAAACTCCTTTAATTCATTTTTGTTTTCATTGAAAACTTCTTCCATTAGAATAGTGAAAATGGCCAATTGGATAGTAGAATAAGAACTTAATTGATATTTTTGTATTCATATAATTACTTGTATATTATCAATGTGATCACTGTTACACACAGTTTGAAGTGTACCCACTATTCGCGAGCTCGTTCGTTACACCTCTTAAAAGTTTCATAAGGCTGTGGGCCTTCACTGTAACCCAACAATCTCTCGCCTGCAGAATAAGGTCAAAAGCCATCAGAGAATCGATATAGTCCGAGAACTATTCTTCTCAATGACCCTCCCTAGGTAGAGACGAAATATTAAGCTGACTTAGCGTAGCGACCGCGCCCTCCTGTCGGCAGCGATGGGAAGGGCTTGCAAAAAATAAAATTAAAAAAAAACACCTAAAGACGAGAGAGACTGGAAGAACTTTGGCGCTAACGTGCCTTAAAACTTGATGTTCCAATAAATCGTTATCAAAAAAAAAAAAAAACTTTATTTCAACTTTGTTTATTTGTATCACCATATAATATGTCACTGTCATAATGAAGCTTCATCATTTCTATCTATCTTAAAAAATGTGACCATTTTACAATAGAAATAACGTATCTAAGACCAACAAAAATCTATATATCATGCTATAATAAAAACTAATATGTAGGTCAAAATATCCACTGGCCATGCTAAAGCATCGTGGCATAAAGGAATAATGTTTTTTGTGTGTACCTATACTTCTTATGAAAAGTGTGACTTTGAGTTTTGAGAGCTTTACGCCCGGCCGTTAGTTGACGTAACAAATAAGGAGTAACGACCCCGAACGACTGAGTAGTAACGGATAATGCCGCTAGCGCCGCGGGTGACCCATTTGAACTCAGGATGTTTTATCGTCTGGCAGAGAAATCTCTTTCATTATATTCCTTTTTGAGTATATTTAAGCTCTCTGATAATGTAAAAGTGAATGGAGTTCTGAGAACCTTATTTTCTATATCACATATAGAAAACTTTAACCTTTTTTCACTGTATGTAATGATGAATGAACTCTCTTTAACTCTTTGCAGTGAACAAATTTATTTAATCTCTGGGCGCTCTTTACATGCGCATAATAAAATCAACTTACATTAGGTAGGTCTTTTATAATAAAATCAAGGTTTTTTCATATTATATGTTTTTTTATATATTCATTGTTTTTGACGTTTTGATCATTTTGACCACTTATTGTTGCACTTGTGCAAAGTTTATAGGCATAGTACAATTAACTTTCACTAGGTGGTGCGTGTAGACAATCGGAAAAGACACAGCAAATGTCATCGATACCGATCAATGTTAGTGAAATTAAATCGAAATTATTTATTTAAAATGAAAGCACTTCAATAAAGACAAAAACTTTCTTTCTTTAAGTGGTATGGCAACGCTTGCCACTTACCGGCTAGTTTTAAATAAAAATAGTCCCTATCCACATATAATTGACAATTAACGTCTTAAAACTAATGTCTAGTTATCCTCATTACACTGTTCTAATCATATCTGTAAATGGAAATTGGATGATTAATTTGCAGCCAGTTTTTTGAAGCTAACATTTTGTCTTAGTATTTTTAATAATTATTTGAATTTATATAATTTAATATATTTTTCGGATTTAATGAATGGTTTGAATCTGTGGTGAGTGAAGATTGCAAAATAAGATGATAGACATTTTGTTTTTGAGTATGTACTGAAATAATAATTTTATTATAGACACAATAACACTTTGCAGTGAAACATCTTTTTTTATTTATGTGATTGTGAAAATTTTCAGAATATAAAACTTTTAGAAGATCAGAAAAGTCAAAAAATTTAGTCTTCGAAAAAATTTGCAAGTATAAAAACAATAAAAAAATATATCATAAATGGAAGAAAGCATGTCAGATTTGTTTTACTACACAAGAAAAACCATATCCTTAAATTGGCCCCAAAAATAAGCAGTAAAGATTGTATCGGCGAAGATTTAGTGGCCACAAAATATTTTTCAGCGCACATGTTGTGTGTTATGATGCAAGAACTATTTCGAACGGTTGACGGCTAAAAATTGGCCAGAGCAATGGCCGCGGAATATTTTTCTGAGATATTACAAAAAAAATACAATAAACCCTTTATTGAGTCTGATTTAGAGTTCATAAATGTGATGGTCAGTCAAAAAGTTATGTTGTTCCATAAAAGTTTACACTTAAAGGCGGGTCTAAAGCTTTTTGAATATACAAAAGGCGTATGATGCGGATCTTCGTTCATGCGTCAAATTAAAAAAATCTACTAAAACACATTTCATATTCATCTCCTTATTTCAAAAAAAGAACAATATGTAAGTGTCAGTAGTATCTTTGGAAATGCAACAATCATTTGAAAAAGAATACAGTGGTACCTCGAGATACGAATTTAATCCGATCCATAACCTTTAAGCATATCTATATTTATAACCTTCGTATCTCAAAGCAATTCTTCCATTGAAATTAATTAAAATGCTATTTATCCGTTCAAGTTCTCAAAATGTGGCGTTGTGAAGCAGTAGTATAGCGCCATCTATGTCTTACGTATGGAATTTTTTGGATGTGCGAAAGAGATGCAGCGAAGAATGTTTTTATAGTACGTAAATAGCGTTTGACAGGCGAAGTAGAAACCAATACCAACATAGATAAACATATACGGATTTGCCACCAATGCATTCATATGCACCCCTTCAACATATACGCAAAGCGCACACAGATACTGACAAACTGATGGGTCGTGTGGAGCCGGCCGTTTCTCGTATCTCAAATGTTGCTCGAATTTCAAAGCAAAATTTCGCTCATTCGACGGATCGTATCTCAAATATCTCGTATTTTACGGCACTCGTATTTCGAAGTAACACTGTATAAATTTTTTCTTTAAAGACGTTTGATATTCATCTCCTTATTTCAAAAATAAAACAATACGTGTCAGTAGTATCTTTAAAAATGCAACGAAAATTTGAAAAATAATCGTTATTTTGTCACGTATGACTTTCAATTCCGTGCATCCGAGTGAAAAATTGGCGAATCTATCATTCTTCTCCGAAATATAAATCCACCCCGACTTTGCAACAGTACCAGGTTTTCAGTAAGATAATGAACAATATTATTGTAGCTACAATTTTATCTAAAAAATTTGAAGGATATAATGTTCTGTTGCCACGCATCCCAATGATTCCGACAGATATAACATTTGAATTAAAACGTTTGCAGTTTACGATGCGACTCACATTTGCAGTGACCATCAAGAAAGCACAGGAACAATCGCTACAAGTGTGTGGACTAAATTAAGAAAATCCAAGCTTCTGAAATAAACGGCTGTATTTGTCCTGCTCATGCGTTTGGAAAACTTTCTGATGTATAAGTATCGTTGTTTCTACCGCCTTCTGTTTACAGACACACACTTTTATCATAGTGTATTTCACAGCATAACAGATCCGATGTGATCATTTTTTTTGTTCGTTGTCCATGTTAAGATATTAACAAAAGATTTAAACACCATCATGAATCATATTGCTGCATTTACACGCTAGACTTCTTACACGCAAATCTTTTGATTGACGAGTTCAACCACCAGTTTTAAATTGGGTGAACCAGGAGAAAAGTTACAAAACTTTGATAATCTCCATTTACCACTTTATATTTAAAGAGTTTGCCCGCCAAGAAAAATGTCATGGAAATGTAGCAAACAAATTGGTAGGTAAACTACACAATGTGTTATTTTTCTTACCGTATTAAATATGGTTCTTTTACGCTACGGTTGTTTAAAGCCATTTCATAAAGTGTAAGTTAAAATATAAGTGGGGTCCTTTTTCTATTTGTTATGATGCGATTACAATTCAGTTGAGTATACCACTCAACAGAGCGTCCCAAGGTAAAGAACATTATGTCGAGATCTCAATGTTGCTATAAATACACATAGTGTAGTTTAATTCCGAGGTACAGATATTAAATCATTAATTATTAACCTCGTCGCTTTACATTTATTCATTTTGAATTCTTTAAAAATATATCAATCAGCAGGATAGTCGTTACCATTAGAGTCTCATAAAACGACACGATAATAAAGAAGTTATGAGAAAAACAAATTTATGGCTTATGGTCGTAGCCAAAAATCGAGAGTTTGTAAGTTTAAATCTCCGAGAACTTCAGTGTCATAAATCGTTCCCGTATAGTAATTCCAACTCGAATATTCTAATATTTTATATCCGGATATATTTGGCTCATTTAAAACTATTAGATATTCGGATATTTGGGAAAATATCCGAATGGTATTCGTAATATAGTATTTTGATGAAATATTTCACAAAATCGAGGAAAGATTCCATCACAATTTCTCCACATTTAACGAATAATTATGAATATCCAAGGTGGTGGTTTTTTTTGCCTTCGCCCAACATTAAAAAAACACCGTAGGAGTAGTCAGATGCAGCTGAAAATTTTAACTGAACGTTAATAGCCAATATTAATGGAACGGTATTTATATGTATTGTCTCTATCTAAGATTTTACAAAAGTGGGAAAAAATTTAATCTTAAATTACAGTGGAACCCCGATCTTACGTTTCCGCATTATACCTTTTCCCGTGTGGTGCGTTCATTTTCTATAGACCCGTCATTTAGTTCATATTTAAAACTTTCCCACATTCATCTTTTCCCGCATAAATCGTTTGTTTTATACGGTCCATTGAAAAACGTAGAATCGAGGTTTCACTGTATTATACAATTTATATCAGTGAACAAGGAAACGTTGATCGTGCAACATCTCTATTTGCGTGCGAGTTAATCGATTATTTATTAAAAACTTAAAAATCAAGACCATTGTCCGCTTGCAAAAGCAACTGGCAATTTTTTGTTTATTAAAATATGTTTTTTAAATCATATTTTGTTCATAATTCTAAAACTATTGTACCAAATTTTACCCATGTCAAAACTATCCGGATAGCTTAAGTTTTACTAGTGGATATTCGAATAGTTGATATTGACGAAAAGTTGGAATCCCTATTCCCGTATCTATCTATATATATAAAAATGAATGTCTGTGTGTATGTCCGCTATGGACTACTAAACCGCTCGACCGATCGATGTGAAACTTTACAAATTTATTGAGTACACTCCCGCAATGGTTTCTGGCCTACCAACCCCTCCCCCCAACCACCCCCCAACCTCCACCCCCCAATTTTTTTTAAAACTTTACGAACTTTTCGTGTTCTCATCTTCGAAGGTTTCTGGCATACCCCCCCATACGCCCTCCAATCCCCACCCCGCCAAACAACCCAGTAACAATTTTAGTTGCTGGCGTAGCAACGCGCGCAGGGTACAGCTAGTATAATATATAAATAACGTGTTAGAAATAATCCTGGCTGAGATATTTATTAAAATAAAAAATTGCTTCATTTTTACACACATTAATTAATACCCAACGATATATTTGTCACAAAGCTCTTTTTAATCATTTTCCAATTGAGTTGGCTATATTCATCGAAGTAAATAACTTTCAATTGGCGCATTTGATTTATGTTTTTTCAAATACTGTCACGCATATTGACAAAGCAATTTAGAATGATTTGTTGACTCGCAACTCTTTGATTTGTGTTGTTGTACCCGGAGCGAGAACTGGAAGAGTAAATAGAAAAAATGTTGCGCATTTTTGCGATAGCGGATTTAAAATTGCGTGATTCGGGAAATAATATAAAACAAAATATTTGATTATTTGAATTTTTTAAATTAATTTTAAGATTTTAGTTCAATCAGGATCGGTTTTACTTTATTTTATAATTGATCACTTGAGAAATTTGAAATAATACACCTTCCTCACTAGGTGTTGTTTTAAAATGGCCACCCTGGCACTCCATTGGCTATATGGTGACGTGTAAGTGGCTCATTCCGACCACAGATGCCTTAACTTGTCTGAACTTTACAATTTAGAGCAATCCCGCATCTGCATTGCTTATTTTGGGCCATTTTATTCTCAAAAGGTTAACTACTGGTACATGATCAACGACTGGTACATTTACCTTAATGACACAAACGATAAAGTTACAAACTTTAACTAAAGGACACAATCCATACGGTTTTTGAAATAAAATTAAAAATATCGTAAAAAATAAGTTTTTCAACCATGTTTTACAAAGGAGTTGGTTTTTCCCCACCACCACCCGTTATGTATTTGCAGTCAATCGATATAGGAAATGCACGTTACCTATACGACGTCAAGGTAGACTCAACATAAGAATTGTAGGAGTTAAACCAATTACTTGAGGATTATGACCCAACGGTCACTCAATATTACTACCATTGTCAATGCTTTTTTCGTTGTGACATCATACTATTCTAAGCCAAGTTTTACAATGCCGAGCAGGACTCAACATAGACGTTGCGCGTTACCTATATGATCTCGAGCTCGACTCGTCAGAAGAGATCTGGAAGTTAATTAAATTGAAATCTTTCATTTAATTTTATTCATACATTTATTAAATAATGATGTATTTATTTACTTCAAATGTAGTTTTATGGCTGAGGTTTTATTACGTTATAAAAAAATGAATGAGGCTATCTGACAAAGAAGAAAAAAGTTTTTCCACTCTTGGAGGAGACGTTAATGTTGACTGTAAATAATACAAATGCCTTAACACTGATTTACGAAGTACGAAACCCCCAAATAATCATCTAATTCTAATAAATAATGGTCTAGTAAATCAATTCCCGCAACAGATGTACGGATGGCTTATTTTCTATCATGTTACCAGCAGCGTAACTACGTTCATCATTATCTTCCCAAATTGCTAAGGTCCGCAATAAAATCAATCATAATAATAATAAAATATGATCGAATCTCAAGACGTTAAGTAAATCTCATGAATTTTACGACCAGGCGGCCGCGGCACACTGTTGTGCCGAAAGATTTTTCAAATGAGAAACGGAAAAGTTTTGTGGAACATTACTTATACCGATTTTCTGGACTTTATAATCGTAAGTATACGAACTTTTGCCTTCTTTTCGCGATCTCTTGGATTTTTTACAGTGCGCTAACGTAAACTACGCATACTTTTAAGAATGCTGACAGGATTGGTTGTTTTTGTGAAACTTCCTCTAAAAGGGTAGCTAAAATCATATTCATAAAATAATGATGGACGCGCGTAATTCGTATCTGTTCAGCTTTCGTTCGATTCGTCTCTGATTTGCTGTGGCTAATTTTTTTTTTAAAAATTACTAAAAAAACAAACGAATTTAGTTTACGTATATCACAACAGAATAATTTGGAATTCATTGTTAATTTTTTTTGAATTTTTTTTCGTAGAACTAGATAATATGAATCTAGGTATATAACAAATACCGAGTATTTTTTTAATCGTGTTTTATAGAGTTCTACCAAGTAAATGCAAATTCAATCAATAAATAGACACAATTTGACCTTGCCGGTGCTTGAATCCAGACCAGATCGCTAGGGCAAAACTCTTGCTACATGACAACAGTGACCGACAATGTTATCATTATTATCATCAGTTATTTGGAAGAAAAACTAATTTTAATCGCTATGCCAGAAGACAAAACAATCATAAGGTGTGCCTTGAAAAAAACGCGTGCATATTTAATAAAAATATTTAGCGATGTTTTATCTGACATCAATTTAAATTTCAGCCGCAGGCGTAGAGAACTTCGCGTTTACCTACTTATCTCTTATCGCCCCATCTACCTTCTACGTAATCTCTCCTATATGCCCCAATCTCACAATCTCACAGTCTCTCAATCTCCCATTTTCTTCCGTTCGCTATCGCCAGCTTACTTCTGTCATAATACGTCGTATATTTTGACGACACTTTCTATTGTCGCTTTATTTCCCCTTACATTGAACGTAATTGTTTTATAAGTAAACTAGCTGTACCCTGCGCGCGTTGCTACGCCAGCAATTGTAGGGGGGATTGGGGGTGGGGGAGGTTGTGTACGCCAGAAAGTTTCGCGGAAGTGTAAATTTGTAAAAATTCGATATCATTTTTTGGGGGGGAGGGGGTTGTTTGGCGGGGGTATGCCAGAAACCTTCGAATGAGTGAACTCGAAAAATTCATAAAGTTTAAAAAAAAAATTTGGGGTGTGGAGGTTAGGGGAGGTTGGGGGGAGGGGTTGGTAGGCCAGAAACCATCGCGGGGGTGCACTCAATAAATTTGTAAAGTTTTACATCGATCGGTCGAGCGGTTTAGTAGTCCATAGCGGACATACATACAGACATTCATTTTTATATATATAGATAGATAGATAGAAGATTGATTGTCTTGGGGAATATTATTATGAATAAAATTTGTATGTATTAATTGTTCAACATGACGTGGATTGGGACCATGGATCCTGAAAGAAAGAATAACTAGATTTTTTCTTTTGTTAATGGAGTAAAAATTACATTCAAAGTATAATAATAAGAAGATCAATATTCTTACAAAGCAAAGGATATCAAAAAAAAAAAAATGCAATTCATGTATCGAATCTCTGTGTAAAAAAGATTTTAACGTAAAAAAAATGGTAATCTTTCAGATGAGAGGCTTAATCAAAATTTTTGCATTTGATACATAATGGATGGATGTCGACAGTGTTCCCTATTTATTAATTTATTGCTGATTTGCAGAATGATCAAATTGTATATTTAATTAATTAGCAATTTTTTATTTTATTTTTGGTCAGGTTTGGGTAAGGCCAGGTTTGGTTTGTTAAGTTTAGGTTAGGTTTGGTTTAATTTTTTTTTTAACAAGTAGAAATTTTACTTGTTCCAACAAGTAAAAATATACATCAGCAATTAATTAACAGATAACTCTGTCGACACGTATCTTGAATTAAGTGTCAAATGCAAAAAAATGATTAAGCTCCTCATCTGAAAGATTACCAAAAAAAATATATTATTATACATTTGTTATGGTCAATATTTTAAATGTTTATTTATTAGAACGTCTGAAAATCTTAATAAAAGGAAAATTTCGTATTGGATATCCAAAACAATTTGTGTCTACAACAAGAATGATGTAAGTGTATGAATCTGTTTATTTTTATACACACAATAAATATCTCTAAATATTAAAGTTATATTTCAAATGTCGAACACAAAGTATTGCAAAGAGTGCTTAAAACATTTTTTACTACGAGAACTAATGCTTCTTAGTCTATCTATTTTCGATGAGATTAATGGTAGTATGATGGCGTTTAAATCCCCCGCTACACCCTTTTTTAGGATCGGATGGTATGGAAAGAAATTTTAGGCACCACATGCATCTATGCGTTCAAGAAAAAGTGCAATATTCGAAACGCCAATAACGTTGACCACATCTTTATTAACTGAATGGGTTGATATTTTTTTTTTAGCCACAATTAAAGCAAACATATTTAAGGGTAGTTTTAGTTTCATAAAAACCGTTCGAATTCTGTAATTTATATTGAGATGACCTTGATTCGGCTCCCTCGTAAATCGAGAAGGAGCCTCCTATCCGACACGAAGAGGAATTTTGGGAACGGAGTAGGAGAAACATGGTGCTCTTATAAACAAAAGACGATCTCAAAGCGTTATGTGCGTGCGGTCAGCACCCATTATTTAATTGTTATGATTTTTCACAGACTTTACACACAGATAGATTTAAAATACACGTTACGTTCTACAATACATAATATACGACTATTATAATTGCGAAGGCGATATCAGGAATTTACTAGACTTTATCCTTAGGGAGAGGATTAGGAGCTTGCAGGCTACTTCCAGGGCATACAGTTGGGAGAACCCCCTCAACCACGACTGTAATATTTATCTGGCAAGCACGTGAATTCTCAATGCTATCCAATCTCTAACTGATCGTATGAAAAAAAAGCGGTTCCTTTCGGTAGCAAACCGTTACAAAAAATCGTTAAACGTCCACGCGATAAGCCATTCGAAGCCACGATGGCCCATCGAACTTTGCATGAAATACCATAAACTCTTATGCACGCAGGGCGTGAAAGAGTCAAGAGACATTTAGAGCGAGACGTCCGCATAAATATCTCTTTTACAAATTCGACATTACTCTACATTGAATCGCTATAGATTTCAATATAGAGTATTATTAGAATGAATTTATTTCCTGATATTGACTTAAACTCATGGAATGAGGTGAAAAATAGATCGTTCGAGAGAGTTCAGATGACCTACCATATAGGGCGGTGTCAATATATACTTTATCGACGAAATAAGCAAACACGGTCGATCTCTAGAGATAATTTTATTGCTTTATCACCAGGGGTCTTCAATGTGAATACATTTCGCAGCCTTGGTATCGTCGTGCAATAATTAAAGCCCAACGTTACATAAGTTTGTCATTTCTGGTTTACTTGATGATAGTATATTTTTTTGTCAAGTTGTCCAAGCCGGTGTTCCCCAACCAGTGGTCTAGTGCCGGACCGCAAACAGTATGCCAAATTTCAATAAATTTGCTATGTAAAAATATTGAATATAGGATTTTTTCGCCTCCACGTTTACTTGTATTGTTAGAAATTGATTGGATGATGTGACACAATGATCACTGATTTTCCCATAATGGACAGTCATAAATCTTCTCAGATACACTCGTTGCTATCTAAATTCGAAATGATTGGTTAAAATTATAATGCAGCAAAGAATATCCAATATATTAGTAAAGATGCAACAGCAGGCTTCGCATAGGTTTGTTGGAAAAAAACCGTCTTTGTTAAATTTACTAGTAACAGACTGTTATATGTACATTTGTTAGTTATAGTGACATATGTTCATCTGTTACAATATAAGAATGAAAAAATGTTCAGTAAAAAAACCATTCAGTCAGTATTAGTGGTCCGCGAAAAATTCTACCTTTTTTACCGGTTCGCAGGTGTCAAAACGTTGTGGAACACTGGTCTAGAGTCTAGACCAGTTAGCTAGTAAGTAAGCTATATATATAACTACATATGTACATTTAAGTAAATACTATAATATTGAAACGAAAAATTTTTGTGGCTTTTAAAAAACTGGGAATTTTTGTAAATTGTAACTTTTGGCTCTTCCGATTTAATAGGTTGCCGACCCCTGGTCTTGACGATTTGAAATACATAGGTATAATTATATCACACATTCGTATAGACGAAATTTTTATTATTATATAACGCAATGGATAAAGAATAATTCGCAAAATTTTACGCATGACATGCTATCGAAATAAATTGTATCTAAGAAAAAATGTCTATGGTGAAGTTTTACGAATTCTCTCAATATTTATACGCGTCTCTTTTATTCTATCATAACTCTACTGTAAAATGAATTTTTGCATATATGTAGGTAGCTTAGAAAAATTCTTCCAGAAACAAATATCTTTGCAAAAAGCTTTACATCAATGTCATATAACAAATGAATGCGGATGTTTGGAAAAAGGTTTTTACAAGAATGGGAAGGATGTTAACATTTTTTTTTATGTATTTTTTTGGGTCAAACAATATACATGGAAGGTTTTTGATCGAAAAGTATCACCATGAGTTGTAACAAGAGCTGCGGAGACGCGCACTGGCGGATCCAGGAATTGTCCCAGGGGGTGGCCATTTTGAAAATAAGCATGATACATTAAAAAATATTTATACACCCAGCCCCCTTTTTACGCGATTTTTTGAACGGCAACGCTACATTTTATACACGATTTTTTTTTTACGGAATAAATGATGACTATGCGTTTATTGAAGTGATGACGCCGAACAAAAGCATGTGATATAATTGATGACCTTGACTATTATCATCGATTCTTTTATTTCAATTCAAAAATGCAAACATTAAAAAACATAATATAAAAAAAAAATGGTTGTCTGTAAAGTCGGTTTACGGACGATAGTTTAACGTGACAACGTCATAAGAAAACATTGATGAAATGATTGCATACTTTTATGAATAAAATGGAATCATTTTTATTGAATTATCATTATTTTGTATGGATACGAAGAAGGAGTGAAATGAAATCTACAATTGTTTATTGATATATTTTATTCGCACTCATTAATTCAAGGATTAATTACCTTTATTGCCGCAATTGTTGTTGTAATATAAACAATGAAAACCACATTAACATTTCACTTCACTTTATAAACAGTTGTAAACAGATCACGTGTAGATACTGTAGGTGTATAAGTTGTGTGCTGCCGCTGTCTCTTTTCTACTCAGACGCATCGACCAATTGAGTGGAAGAGAGATAGATGCGGCACAATCCGAACGGTAGGCCGATCGTGCCTCTCTATCGCTTATCCGCGCTCTCGCTCGCACGCTTGCCTTCGGCGTAGCGCGACAAACGGGACAATGAGTCATGTTTTTTCGTGCGTGCAGCGGGCGTTCATCGATTTATAAGACGTTGTCACGTCAAAAAATATTGAATACTACCAGTGAAAAATCGCAAAAATTAAAAAAAAATGACAGAATATTAAATATGTTTTTATGTAACAAGATCTTATTTTTTTTCAATTATAGGATCATAAAATAAACGTGAAAACAAATATTCTAATATCGAATATAAAAACGTTAAAGCATTCTCATTTATTGAATGTCTACAAAGTCCCAACGTGTACATGGCTCGGATGATTATTAATGTGTTAATACAAACACAAATATATTATACATATATCAAGATAAATTGCCATTTTTATTAAAGCAAAGCTAAAATAATATTCGTAACACTTATAATGAATGATATTATTCATTTATTGATTGAGTAGGCATTTACTTGGTAGAACTCCATTATAATACGGAAAGAAAAATAACAATGTATTTTAATTCTACATAAATTATTTTATATATTTGTTGATAGCTATTTCGGCTTACGCCTTCGTCAGAACTATGTTTAAAACGTGTATTAGAGATAGCTTATATACCTTTGCTAGACAGGGTGCCTCCTACATAATCTCTTTCTGTTGAAACCATACCTACGTCACATGAAAGAATTTAAATAAGTTTGATTTATTGGTCTAAAAGTAATGGTGGGAAACAATAATTTGGGTATTTTTGGGTTATTGGATCGTGTGAAACCACTTAAAATCTGCAATGTCTAAGTGCATCTATTTTAAATTGTTTTAAGTTTATTGTTTGTTAAAGGTTTTAACAGAGGTGAACTATTAATTGTGATCTGATCGTTATGAATTTTTTCTTTCCGTATGAATGATATTCGTATAGTTTTTCAAAAACTTGAATATTCTAATTTCTAATATCAAAATAGAGCCGAATATATTCGATTATGTGATAAGAATCTCTAGTCAATTGCCTTAACTTCTTTATAATTGTTTGTCTTTATCACGACATTCAAACACAAACTTGGGTAGTTTAAATAAGAAAACAAGTAAATTGCCAAATAATAGTGTAAGTAAACTAAAATTTCATGCTGCGCACTCTGGAAAAGCGGCTTTTCAATGAAAAAAAACGATCCTGGATATCGAAATATTCTAAACATAATAATTCCAGCAAAACAGTCGTTCAGGGCGCTGATAATATTTACATATACACCTCCCAAGACAAATTCCATCAACCAGAGAGATGAGGGTCTTCAAAGATTTACTCGAGAGACTCTGTCAAAGAAATTTCAGGAAACGTGTTTCTGACACGGGTTCCAGACGAAAAATAAAGTTTATTAATATTTCTAGACCTAGATAACAGAATCCGTATAAACAATAATAATAATACCTGGTAATTTTTTTTCATTGTTTTATATCCAGCAATACCAAATATTTTTCGTTTATTTTTATGAAAAATACGATGAAAAAGATTATCGCATTTTCTTTTGTGTAGGTTATGAAATAACGATTGAAATTTTTATTTAATCAAAACCTTTTTATTCAATTTATTAAAAAAATCTATTATGCGTGGGAAAATAATAGTGAATTTCTTCACTTTAATAAAAACACAGTGGTAAAATCATGCACGCTTTCATGCTAATAATAATTTTGGCTCGAGGCAAATTTCTACTTCACACTTTTTTTGATTCTCTTACATTACACCTTTCATTTAAATAAATAATAAAAAAACACATTATTCAGATGAAGTTCAGGATCTGTTTCGATCATTGCGAACTTTGATGAGTATTCTATGTGTTTTACTAATTTTAATAATGCATATCCACTAAGAAGGGACAGGTAACACTTTTTAAGTGATAATACATTCCATTTATTTTAATAGAATATATTATGATTATTCAAAATCATTATGGTGAAAATAATAAAATAGAATTAAACAAACGTATGACACATTGTCTGCTTCCAATAAGAGTGTATTCATGGACTCCTAATGTAACTAAAGAACCTTCACCCTTCCGATCCCAAAAAGCGGCGCCGAGCGAAACTGATAATCTAACCACTAGTCCTGTCCTTGTTCTCATATCGTTTCAATCCCGACTCTCTTCAGAAAATAGAGGTTAAGCAACTGAGTAACAAGTTGTTCCAGTTGAAAAAAAATGCTCGGGAGCGGACATTAACGGACAATTCAGAACATTGGCGACCGCTTAATAACGCCATTTCGAACATTGCGATGAAGCACTATGCACGCAAATTCGATATTTTAATCATTTGGTGGTACGACCAGCTGCTCGCTAGTTGCTCGCAATTTTTATAAACTTTATTTTTATTTACTATCGTTGAAAGATTGTAAGCTTCTGCTGAGATAAACTTTACGAGCCCATAATCTTCACATTGGAAACGGAATTGAGAAGTCATTTAATAATTATTGTATTAAAATGTTTTGTAATCCCAAAAACCGGTATTTTACTATCAAAAAAGAAGCTGAAATAACCCGATTTCGGTTTCGATAAAGCCAATATTGCAATCCCAAGACACAGCAATACTCTAGAAATAAGTCGATTTTTGTACTACATTGTGTATACAATAAATGAAACATTTTTCTTTTGAGACTTAATATTATTGCGTCTAGAGTTACAGAGGCAGAGTAATATTATTTGATTGAATACGTGACCATTATCAATGTTTCAAGATTACTTTAGATATCAGTTTTCTATATATTATATGTATATGGTTGGTTATAGTGTAGAGTAGAATATCGTATATTTATGTTACCCTACAATAGTTTTCGTATACGAAGTAATGCTAAAGTGAGTGAACGGTTCGGTGCGTTTGAAGTGGATCAGCGATAATATCGTTGGAATTTATTGAATAGGATGCAGAATGAATTGATTTTTTTATTTCTTAGTCTACCTGCCTGTGGTTAATTATCATTGCTTTATATATTGGTTTATTTTTCCGAATAGATATACTTAAATACGCTAACTTTCAACGGATTCGACGGTAGCTTTGTGAAAAAAAAAATTGTATATAAAATTAAATCGCTAGCATAGTTTATTCCACGCAGGGTTGTGAAGTTGTTAAAAAAACACGACTTATTCCACATTTATTTTTATTTTAAGATGATTTAAATTTCTCACTAATCTCAAATCTACGCTTATTATTCAGACGACTCGTTGATTCTGCCAAATCAGATCGATTTTTAACAAAGCAGCATTTGATGGAACTATATTTAATCTATTGTCTCATTATAAAGAATCAATTAGAATTCATAAATATTTAACGAAAACCCGATTGTCAAATTCGAACGTGTTCCAATTTTAACTTTAAAACATTATGGTTTTATAAAATGCGGATTGGATTTAGATGAATCGATTTGTTGTAAATTCACTTATTGGCATTTTGTTAAATCATGCTAACAAACCAACTTGTTACAATATATGGTTCATATACAAAGTATTTCAACAGAATTTGTTCAACAAGAAATCACTGCAAATCGTTCGCTCTAGTTAGATCCATCATTATAATGTTAAAACTAACTACAAAGTCTTAGTTAAACTTTTTGTTTGGTGGACAGTAAATCCAACTAAAAAAAATCGAAAAAAGGTTTAAGGCAGTATTCTGGTCTAGGATTCTGAAAAAGCCGTTTTTTTATATCATATTAAATTTGCAATGTGAAATTTTTGCTTAAATTGTAATTATTGTTAGAGATAAAGCTACTTTAGTGGCGTAGAATCTAACCAATCTGGCCGGTTTTTAACTTAGCCCGCAACTTTAAACACGTTTTTCTCGGAATTGTTTTTCGAATTTATTCAAAAATGGTTGCCATGATATCTCAAGTTCTACAAAACCGTTATAGATGAAATTTGATGAGAACTTACAAGGATTATCGGATTAAATAAATCTAAAACTCAAAAATACAGGGAAAAAAAGTTTTTTTTTCAAAACTCCGCCGTTATGCGAAAAACATATTTTTGACTTTGTTCTAGTAAATATCAAAATGACATCTTTACTGATTAAGAATATACTTTTTTTTTATTTCATGTGACAAGAAAAGTTGGGATCAAGGAAACCATGGCGCCCACCTTTTTTGAGACCCCCACTTTTACCAGCCTGGAACTTTTTAGGATTTTAGTGTTTTGGCTTGAACAATTTTTAGTATATTCTTAAAACATTAATAAATATCTGGTAATAAAATTGTTATTCCTCTTTTTTATATTGCACTTGCAAAAAACACCTAAAATTTGAGCCTCTAGACCAGAATACTGCCTTAACAACTTAGTAACGAAAAATTATCGTAAAAAAAACGTTCAAACGCTAAACTCCAATAAGAGATGTTTTTAGATGGGAGCGATCATGGTAAAAAAATAAAAATATTGAAATACGCTTTGAAATAAGCATTTTCAATATTCAAACACTTTACGACAATCTTTTTAATCTATTCACTATTATTTTTTGTTGCCGAAAGAGTTATGAACCGCTTGTTGAATAAATAAATGAAAAAATGCGATTTATTGAATACAATATTATCAGAATATTTACAGTTATTTTTATTTGCAAAATACATCAAAATATCTGGCATCGCCTAAATCTTTTTTCTAATGTAAACATTGGGAGCTTTTATCAGCTTTAAGTTATCTTGTAATTGAATTTATTATTTGATGTAAAACTTTCAATTCGTAGAATCTTGAACAGACATTTATGTATATTAGTATTTTATTTATATTTTTGCAATGAAATCTTTATAAGATGCGAAGTACAAAACTTGACAGACATATTTGAACTAAACATTTGAAATCAGACTAGACAGCTTGAGTTTGTCCCTCTACTTGAATGTATGAAGATGCAGACAGATGAAAGCTGGATCGTTTCAATGATTCAAGTAAACTAAAGCATGGATTTATTTACTCTGTTCATCTATGTATATATATATATATATATAAAATTAATGTTTGTCTGTCTGTATTTTCGCTATGGACTACTAAACCGCTCGACCGATCGATGTGAAACTTTAAAAAATTATCGAGTACACTCCCGCAGTGGTTTCTTTTTTTTTAATAATAATCTTTGAATCGATTGGAAAATTAAAACAGTACCAATCAGTCAATTTGAGACGCTTATCTGGCAACTGAGTTAAACAAAACTCACAAATGCGCTTACTTTTAACCTATACCGTCCAACGCAGAATTTTCGCAAAAATATTAATTATTAAATTATCAAAAAAAATATCAAATTTCGGTTAGCATCCGATATGAAAATTTACTAATTACTGTCACACCCTTGTTAGAATTGTTAATGACGGGAATTTGACTCTTTCGGATAATGGCGCAAACGGGATATTATAGAATAGCTACCATTTCACCCACATGGGAATTCAAAATTTCATTGAATACATTTAACAAGAGAGGCCAATTACCAAACAGTTATCCACTTTTGATTAATTAACTTTTTACAAGCAGCGGATAAAAGATTTTTCCATTATTCTTTTTAAGGCAGCATGATATTATTTAATTAACTTTAATTTACTACGCTCAATGACATCACACCGTAATCTAGCTGGAAACAAATGGCACATATTTTTAACCATTTAAAATTGTTTGTACTGTAAGCCTGTAAGTGGCGGCTTATTAAGAACAAATTGTTATGTAGACAAAAGATTCAACTATTTTTCCGTACTGCGGACATCCAAAAGTCATAAGACCGTTGGTATTGCGAACATCTAAATTGAAAGTCCATGTTATAGAACACTATTTTTACATACATATATATAAAAAAACATTTATTTAAAAAAAAAAAACCATAAATAAAATCCACCAAGACACTGAAAGTTTGGAACAAACAAGAACATAAAATTGTTATGCAAAATTACTTAAAGTTAATTTTAAATCCTATAAAAAATTCATTTTTTTTTTAGAATTCGAATTCACTTATATAAAGTGGATAAACGTCGACTTATTTTATTTATTTTCCATTGAATTTCAAAATTTTACATAAAAAGTAGAACAAACATAACATAAATTTATCTTAAAATAATTTTTTTTTTTTTTAGAATTCGAGTTCACTTTTATAAACTGGATAAACGCTAATTTATTTTCCATTGAATGATGTTTTTTGTTGAAAAGTTATCAAAGGTAAATTTATTTATATGGGCAGTCAGCAATGCAGCATAATCTTAAATCGCGCACTAACGTTGGGATGTCTGCTGTGCGCTTGTGCCCAGCGCGTTAATGTCGGAGTGCCACAAAAGTCACCGTTATAAGGTTAAGTAAAAGTTTGGCGGATGATATGTCTGACTATCTTTCTTCTTGAGAGTAAATTTGCGAACGCGTCGTCATTCTTTTCTCACACTTGAATTATTTCAAACATCCATAAATATTCACCTGTATTATTTTACAAACACCATTCTTTGATATTATTTGAATATTTCTTGAAAATACGTGACTAAATCTTGAATGTGGGATATTTTACGCTTTATCGTTAATCTGAGAATATCTTTTAAGTTAGTTGGTTTCTCACTGAATTTATAAAAAATGGTAGTTCAAAAGTTCGGTAACAATTTATTTAATACTAGCCGGTACCCGGCAAGCGTTGCAATTTCACTCAAAGAAAGAAAGAAAGTGTTTGTGTTTATTGAAAATGTATGTTATTTATTTATTTACGGTATGTTATGCGCTATATGGTAAAAAACATTGATTTGTATATAAAAGACCTACTTGTTAGTCAATTTAACCATGCCAAAAACATACACAAAAGTGCAAGCAAACGTTTGTCAAAGTTTCATTGCTGTCGGACGAACGGTATAGAACAGTGGTCTCCAAACTCAATGAGGATGCGAGCCACTTTTATAAACTGAAATTATCTGGTGAGCTACCATACATATTATTATACTCCTTAAATAAAATCGGACCTCCAATAGAACATAAAATGTGCACTTTAATTACGTATTTAGAAACAAAACTAGCGAGCACCCGATATGCGATTAAATGCCACTCAAAGAAAGAAAGTGTTTATTTTTTAATTGTGTTCATTGAAGTGCTTTTGGATACAAAATATTTTTTTCCGTCTGGTGGGTATACGTATAAATCAGAAGGTTTTCCAATGTAAGAAACCTGAACTTTCCAAATAAATCCTTCGCGAGCTACCGAAGATGCCACCGCGAGCTACCGGTAGCTCGCGAGCGACCGTTTGGCGATCACTGGTATAGAAGCACATAGAGTACGAACAAACAAACAAATATTCATTTTTATGTATTAGATTTTAAAAAGCAATAACATGTTTCATATTTTTTTTGTTTGAACTTATAATACGCTTATCTTTGAAAACTAGCTTTCCCGTGAAATTTTTAAAAAAAATAAAAGAATGTACTTTAAAATAAAGGAAGAATGGTCACCGTTGGTGGAGTTTGTCTTTTAAGAGATAGAACATAAATCAGTCATGTGAAAGTGCTCTTAAATTGATGCCTTCACTTTGAATTTAAAATCTGTCAATTGACCAAAATATAACGCGACAAAATAAGGGTTTTCTTTATTTATTAAGTCATAGAGAACCATTTCACACGTGAAATTCATTTTTTCATTACCTACTGTAAACTAAACGTGAAGAGTTGTATCCTATATTATTAAATGATTAGTTTAAAAAAGATTATCACACAGTATTTTATCAATACTTACATTTCTGAATTTTTATAATGACGCAACCTGACCAATCGAAACCTTAATTTGAAAAGGTTCTTACTGCTGTTGACCCATGTTATTCAAAATATAAAATTCATTTCTAACAATGAACAAGTAAATAAGTTTACACGTTACTTATTTTAAGCATGGTTTTTCATAACTGAAACCATTCTATTTGGTAAAGAAGATAAAAATAATGATGACAATGAGGAATTTATAAAGAAAAATGTGCAGAAAAAACTTTGGCATTCTGCTAACTCTATTATTAAACAACAGATGACTCTGAAGTCAACACACATGATAGAATACGATTAATAGAACCCTTTTCTACCAAAAAGTAGTATTAGGCCAAAATGTCAGTAAGAACCATATCAAAGCAAGTAACGCAATGTCTGAATTTATAAAACTACTAGTATTCGAACCCGGCTTCGCTCGGACCAGTTTGGGGCTATGTTCAGCTCGGCGTGTAAATTCAGACGGCCAAGTTGAAACAATTTTTTTCAAAATCAAAAGTCTAGGTCAATTAAAATGGAATTAAAATGAACATTTCAGACTGGCATTGACATTTCACAGCCCCATTCATATATTGACAGCCCCATTTTCGCCCATTAAAATGTCCAAATTCAAGGAAAAAATATAATTTGCTGTCAAAGAAATGTCAAATAATACCTTCGCGTAAATAAAAACATTATTATATTAATAAAAGCCGGGAAAAGTTCAGTAGAAGACTAATTTATTACATTTTGACTAAATGTCTTCGCCGATAAAAAAATCAAACATATTTTCTTTCATATTCGTTTTATGGCAACTTAATGACCAACAATGCAAAGGGAATTACAGACCCACAGACATACATACGCCGTTTCGGTTTTATATATGTACTACTCGATACTCGAGTAATTGGAGTCTCTACACACACATTGATAACGAAACAAATTTACCGTCGAAACTTTCGCGAGCGAAATCAATTCGTTTGTTTGAACTTGCAACAACAATGCAAAAGGGAATTACAGACATACATCCCCCGTTTCGGTTTTATATATAAGATTGAAACAGTCGAAAATATTCCCATTAATGTTATATGTATCAAAACAGTCGTATAAAATCAAACCTTCTTCAATCCCATTCAATGATCTTTTAATTATTACTTCTTTGAGAACAAAAATTTGGGAATCATTCGTTTACATTTATCAAAAATAAAATTATTGTAAGTATTTCGTCCGATTTTAATATCATATCCAAAACCTCGGTTAAACTTTTTGAGCATCTTAATTGAATGATCTTTGTATTACTGCTTGCTTTGTCGTTTTTTTCGTGATTTGCTTGCTATCTTTATTGTTTTGCTTAACGTTGCGAAAAATATTAAAAAGAGATTTATGGCGTTCATCTCGTAAGAAAAAAATTGAATAATTTTAATGTCTGCTACTTTTCTTTTCATTTATTTTTTATGTTATAATTTTTATAACTAAGCAAAAGCATAATAAATAAAAAGTATGTTAAACAGCTATGACAACAAACATTACCATGATAAATAGATATTTTTATGGCATGGTTAATGTTAATAGGTTTAGTAACGAGGGGCTAGAATAAAACTAGTGGTTAGCTAATAAAGGGTATTTCAATAGGGACGCTCAAAATATGTTACTTTGTCCTGCTGAGTAAATTATTCATTGTTTAGTGGCCAAATTTGAGTCAACCAGTTTGGTAAATAATCGGCCAACACCTACCTGTACGTCATCAAAATACAATATCTGGTGAAAACATTGCTGCTGTGTGTGAAAGTGTACAGGAAAACCCAAGGCAGCTTATTTCTCGTTGTTCACAAGAACTCGGCTTTTCTGCGACTTCAACTTGGCGAATTTTGAATCGGGCCTTATGTCTGCACCCGTATAAAATCCAACTTACCGAGGAACTTCAGGTAAACGACCACAGACAACGCCTGATTGGGTTCTGGAGCAGTTGGAAGTTTACCCAAATTTGTCAAAAAGTCAACTTTAGCGACATGGCTCATTTTATAATGAATGGATATTGGCAGACATTTGATGCTGTATTCCATATTTAATGCCGTAAAATATACTTACAAATGAAATTAAAATTTAGTCGAAATCTCACAAACAACTTTTTTTATTTACATTTCAAAACTAAGCGTCCTTATAAAAATACCCTTTAGCTACCCCTACGCGCCACTTTTGGGATCGGAAAGGTGGGAAGGCATTTTTACCAACACAAACACCTATTGCCTTTGAACAGAGTCGAATATCAATTGAAAAAATCTGTTTGTACCTGGACTCAAGGTGGTCCGTCAGGGAAGTCAGTGACGTTGACTACTGCACCACGGACCGGGCAAAGCCTACAAGTACATATTCATAAACGAATTAAACAAAGGTTATTACTTTAATTTGAACTAGTTGACAGTGCAATCTAGTTGGATATATGTATGCTCGATTATTTAATGATTTTTTTTAAAGTAAAACAACCATGCGAAAAAATATCAACGCACAGATTAATTGACAAATTATCATCAATTTTTGAAAGGTATCCAAAAACCAAAACCTTGTATACCATTTAGCTCTGAATTTGACGAAGTGAAATCCTCTTTTTGTCGGTCCCTGTGGTCTAGTGGCAAGAGCTTTGTCCTAGCAATCGGGGGGCCTGGGTTCAATCCCCGGCAAGGTTAGATTTTTTCAATTGAAAAAAAAGATCTTGGGCTGGGTGTTATGTTATTTATCGTTGATTTTGTGCACAACTGATACATTATTTACCATCGAGTTAATCCCGTGTGACTTTCACAACTCAGAATATTTGGCGCATTGGTGCAAGCTGTAATGCCAAATATTTTTTTAAAAAATTTAAAAATTAAAATTAAATTAAAAATTAAAATTTTCGCAATACATAATTAATATTTTAAAATTGAAAGTGATGTGTGAAAAAATCAGAATTTGATAAAAAAACAACGACATTTAACAGTGAAAATAAATGTTAAATAACTTTGACAAATATGTATGTAATTTTTAAAATAAAGCTAAAAAAATTATCACATGAATTGATATAAGCATACTTTTTGTTACCTACTATTCAACAATTATTCTGCGTAACATGATTCTAGCGACATGCTTATGAAGTGACTTATTCTTTTCAATAAATAAGGTCATCTAAAAAAAAATGCAAAATTAATCAACATCAATAAAACTTTCAATTAATATGTATGTATTACAATTTATATAGTTGAAATAACAACTGGTAAAATGAGCATTAAAAATCTTAAATTTGTTTTGTCTTTCCGTACGTATTACTTAATATTTATTTAGATAAACAGTTAACTGTAATGTTAGTGTATAGTTATAAGCAGTAAGTGCCTACACGAGTTCGTTCGTGAATCTTCTAAAAAGTTTCACAAAGCAGTGGGCCATCACTGCAACCCAACCATCTCTTGCCTGCAGAATTATGATGAGATGCCATCAGTAAATCGTTATAGACCAATTGTCATTCTTCTTGATGACCTCCCATAGGTGAAAAGAAAAATTATGCTGACTTTTTGAACTGTAGCGATTGCGCCGTCCTGTCAGCAGCGGTGGAAAGGGAATGCAACTTGAATATGGAAAATAGAATTAGACGGAAAGAACTTTGACGCTTACGTGCCTTGGAACTTGAAGTTCCATCAAATAGACCTATATCAGGAGGTTATCTGAAAACTGGTCATTTCCAAAACTGCCAAGCTTAGATTAAACTTTTGAGACCTTTTTTATTCACACGGAAAAGTTTGAATTTTTACACAATATCTGTAATTCTTTCATTCAAAACATATTTTGAAAATATTGCTAATAAAAACAAACTTATGAGGAAAAAGTAATGAAAATATCTCAATTTCTCAGTTTGTCAACAAATGTATTTGAACAAATTTGAAAACTACAGCCTGATATATGTACATACGTTTTCATAAATAATATGGACATTGTTTTTGATAAATATGTGTCGTATCAAAATCGGAAAAGTTCGACTCTTTGTTTATGTATCCAAATAATGTACTATCTACGATTGATATAAAAAACAAAATATAAATCTGCATTCCTTCATATTAAACGCTAATAATACTCAATGGGTTAACACAGGGTTTTTTTTTGAATAAAAAGGTGTCGGAACTCACTTCATGTCAAGCTTTTTACTGAATAAAATTATATACAAACATCATTTAAGTAAAATTTCGTCTAATTGATTTTGAGATCTGTGAAAAAAGGTGCCGGAACGCCGCTCCACCGCGTTAAATGGAAAAAAGCCCTGGGTTAACATAATCAGTAATAGGTTGTAAGAAAATCAATGATTTCTGCCACACAGATGTAATGTTTTGATAGTGTAAGTCCTCTAACGGACTAATAATGAATTCATCGGAAAAGCGATGACAAAGGTTATTTCCGTTTCTAAGCAAACAAAACGTGATGTACATAAGCTCGAAAACTTATCGGTTTTATAACAATGGCATACCTATCTCTCAAACGAGGATGATGCCATTTTACAACCGCGATTCTGTGGAAAATGCGCGCATGTGATTTGTTTAACCCACTGAAGAAATTGTAGAGGTTTTAAAAGCATTGTGCGAGTATGTATTAAAAAAAGGTTTTATCATCGTATTTGTAATAAGGAAAAACATTTTACAAGACTATTTGTAAATATTTGTTTTGTTGAAAAAAAACAACTGGGCATTATTTAAGCATCGAACAATCTGACGAAAAATAAACTAATGAATTATTTTCTTCATCTATCTTTTTTTTTTTAAATATATTCGCTCCCATTAACTTTGAGCATACGGACTCCTCATCATATATTTTTCTACGAGAGCCACTTGCTACTCAGTTGCTCAACCTCTCTTTTTGAAGAGAATGTAAAATTAATTTCAAGCTGGCAATTCGTGACGTGTTTCGCCAGAGTTTCCCAAAATGTGGTCCGCCAAACCTGAATAGGTGTTCCGCAACAATTTGAAAAAATTTAATACACTGCAACTCATTTAAAGATCTTCTACTTACAATTGAAAGGCAAGTGATGATCAATCTCTAAGGATGTTAAAGATACGAGTACAAGGACAGGACTATAGATGTACCATCATAACTTGACCGCCGTTTAAATTCGGAACTATAATTGTCCCCATATATAAATACATTTAAAAGCCTTTGTAGTTATATAGTCTTATAAAAATATATTTACATGAAAATTTTGTTTCATTTTTAGCTTGCATATTAAATGTGTTAGTAAATTATACAAATTTGGTATCGACTTTTTACGCGATAGTGGCGTCCTCATAAGCGGTCAAGTTATAATATAATGGTACATCTATAGTCGTAAGCTTATCGCTCTTTTGGGATCGGAAAGGTGAAAGGAAGACTACCAACACAAACATCCATTGCCTTTGAACAGAATCGATTTATTGACTGAAAACATTTGCTCGTACCAGGAATCCAATCCAGGCGGTCCGTCACGGAAACCAACAAAGTTGCCCACTGCACCATGGACCAGGCAAACCCCTATCTTTTTAATGATAGTAATTTAATCAATTGCTAAAACTTACGATGTATTCGGAATTAATTTAATGGAAGTTCATTTAAATGTAAAATTAATTTCAAGCTGGCAATTCATGACGTGTTTCGCCAGAGTTTCCCTAAATGTGGTCCGCCAAACCTGAATAGGTGTTCCGCAACATTTTGATAAAATTTAATACACTGCAACACATTTAAAGATCTTCTACGTACAATTGAAAGGCAAGTGATGATCAATCTCCAACGATGTTTATGATGTTTTGTAAAGTATCTAGGCGCATGCGGATTACCATCTTTTCTCACCGGTTAAGCTGACCATATGACAAGTCATGTCAGATAAACGACACTTGCCAATAATAGCAGGACGGTTAGCCACGCTAGTAAGTGTTGATTAAAAATATTAGGATATAACCCAATGTAAAAAATAAGTTAAGCGTTCCGGCCTTGTGAAGTGTTCCATCGCAGAAAAAGTTTGGGAAACACTGTGCAATTAAAATTCATTTATTTGTTGTGTCGTTCGGCCATGGAGTTTGATTTTTTTTTCTTCAAATGAATGTCTTAAGCAACGACTTTCTTGATTTCTCAAAAAAAAAACAAGCGGCGTTTATTATTACAAAAGGTGGGTATTTTTACTAATTATTTACACTACTTAAAGCCGTCAGTGGAAAAAAATCTTAAATTATATGGTGCTTAGCTGGACCAAATTTATCTAAGGGGTATGAAGATGGCTTAAGTGTGTTCTCACCCTAAAATAATAAATTAGCCAGATTTCAGCGCAACGAAACAAAATTCTGAATAGGACATGATAAAATGTCGGTCCCTGTGGTCTAGTGGCAAGAGCAATTTATCTAAGGGTTCAATCCCCGGCAAGGTTAGATTTTTTCAATTGAAAAAAAGATCTTGGGCTGGGTGTTATGTTATTTATCGTTGATTTTGTGCACAACTGATACATTATTTACCATCGAGTTAATCTCGTGTGACTTTCACAACTCAGAATATTTGGCGCATTGGCGCAAGCTGTAATGCCAAATATTTTTCTTTAAAAAAAAAAATATACGCGGCATGATTATTTCAACCACTATTTTTTTACTCCCACTTTAGTTGGTCGTATTTGAATAATTAACCGCTTGTATGCCAGAAAATTATATATACGGTCTATAATTCTGTGAGCGCAGTGCCGGCCAAAGAAAATGCGCGTATATATACGGTCTAGTTTACACCTACTAATATTGGACAAGGTCAACGATTTTAATAATTTAAACATTTATACACAAAGCGACATCTCTTAGAATCACATTCCTATAATCACAGTTCACATATTTTATATTATAATCAATTTAAAATCGATTTTTAAAAGAGCTTCTGTGTACTACCGAAATCCGTTTCTATTTGTTTCAAATAAAATCGCGACGCTGCGGTCCGACTTCTCAGACGGCGCCCATTGCGGCAACCTTTGATAATGAAGCAAGTCTCGCCAGACTACGCCAAAATTTACGTTCGTCACTGTGGCCATAGCCTTAGTCTTTAATACTGGTACTTGTTAGAGATCAGGAACTTTATACTATTTGAGAACTATTCTTCCCTAGCTAAGCTCTGTTATTGTATGTAATTTATTCAAATTATTCATAAATTATTCTCGCTTTTGATAAACGGATTCAAACTTGCATTCTGTTTGAAGGATGTCGCAGATTACAGATTAATTTTCTATAGAAATTTTACATACAGTTGGCCCAGTAAACACAAGGCAAACAACACTATTCATTGAAATGGGTAACAAAATTTTAAATATTTTACATTGGCATTTCATATAAAATAGAAGAAGAAACTAATATGATGACACCAAAAGCTAATACTTTGAAAATTATGTTCTACGACAAAATATCAATATTCTTGTGTAACGTATTTGAAAGCTTATTAATTTTACAGAACGTTATACATACACGTTTGTTTAATATTATTTACACTATGACAGCTCCTTATGTGGAGCTTATGGATTCTTAATGTAGTTTATCTCAACAAAAGTTTCTCTACGAAAACTGAAAACTGTTACTCATGGCATGGGTAAAAAGATAAATCTAGAACAAGATTAGTAGTTAACGAATCAAATTCGCCCCCCTTTCGGATCACGCTTTATTTTTCAGGGACCGTCATTTAAAGGTAAATAATTTCTTGAAGTAAGGTGAGTTCATAAGTTGGTATAAAAAATTTTGATCCTTGATCAGAGCCAAAAAAAATACAAAATTCAAAGCTTGTTGGACAGTCATTATTAAATATTAGCTTATCTTATATATAAAACCGAAACGGCGTATGTATGTCTGTGGGTCTGTAATTCCCTTTTGCATTGTTGGTCATTAAGTTGCCATAAAAACGAATATGAAAGAAAATATGTTTGAATTTTTATCGGCGAAGACATTTAGTCAAAATGTAATAAATTAGTCTTCTACTGAACTTTTCCCGACTTTTATTAATATAATAATGTTTATTATTTACGTGAAGGAATTATTTGACATTTCTTTGGCAGAAAATTAGATTTTTTCCTTGAATTTGGACATTTTAATGGGCGAGAATGGGGCTGTCAATATATGAAAGGGGCTGTGAAATGTCAATGCCAGTCTGAAATGTTCATTTTAATTCCATTTTAATTGACCTAGACTTTTGAATTTTGAAAAAAAAATGTTTCAACTTGGCCCGTCTGAATTTACGCGCCGAGGTGAACATAACCCCAAACTGGTCCGAGCGAAGCCGGGTAGCAATACTAGTAGTCTATAAACTATACTGTTTTACTATTTTCTTTCAGTTCTCAGTTGCAGTAATAAAAGTATTGAAACTACTAACCGCATAACTGTTAAGTTAATTACTGTATAAAATATCTACCTCGAACATACATAACTTTATCAAATGAAATCATTTGAATTTACATTATAACAAATGTCCAACTATAATTTGAATTTCTCGTTAAGTCCAAACATTCATAGCAAATATTATTGACGTTTAACAAATTTATTTCACGTGAAATTTGATTTATTTGAACGTTTCAGATTCACAGATATATTTCAATATCCAATTACTAATACATCGTAATACTCTGTAACATTAACTAGATAATCGTGTTTTTGGTTTTGATACTAAATATTTGAGGTTAGCCATCGAATATTCCCACAATTATTTTACCACAATATCAAATATACCCAGATCAGTGGCAAGCGACGACACAATGAAGGGTTGGCAGGATTGAGTAACCAAGTTCCTGTCAAAGAAACCCCAACGAAGAAGGGGTAATGTAAATATTGATTGCAATCCTAAGTAAATGGCGAAAAACATTCAAATATACTCGATCGGATAAATCAATAAACTAATCCCTGATTGTAACCCTAACCTAAAATACTCGTCATTCAACAGTCTGTGTTCATTAAACATTGACATAAAAGGTTCACATTTCTTAATAGTAAAGGTTTGGCATGAAGTATACTATAATGTCGGTCCCTGTGGTCTAGTGGCAAGAGCTTTGTCCTAGCGATCTGGAGACCCGGGTTCAATTCCCGGCAAGGTCAGATTTTTTCAATTGAAAAAAAGAGATCTTGGGCTGGGTGTATGTTATTTATCGTTGATTTTGTGCACAACTGATTCATTACTTATCATCGAGTTAATCTCGTATGACTTTCACAATTAAGAATATTTGGCGCATTGGCGTAAGCTGTAATGTCAAATATTTTTTTTACTTTCAAAAAAAAAAATAATGTAGTTGTGTGCATATTCTTTGGGAAAATAAAATAATCTTTCGATCGGTTATCTTATCTTTCGGCACAACGAGCTAATATCTTTTCTCGACGATGGGTTTTCTATTTACGTCATTTTCCGCGTGTTAATTTTGAAATTTGTACAGTTTTTTGTACACGTGGAAATTCAAATATAAGTAGATTCAAATTTCTTTTTATAAACGATAGTTTAATCATTGCTCTTTTTGTGTATAGGATTCAATAGCCATGAGGTTGAAAATGATGAGTAAACTGTTGATATTTCAACCAAAAAATGTTGCTTTTCTAAGTAGTAAAGTACACTGGCAAAAAAGGAACTGAATTAAAGGAAAATAAAATTTATTTAATAATATAAAGACAATTAAGTTGCATTGTTTGTTAGTTATAATAAATTATTTAAAGTTCAATCATAAAGTACATCAGCAAATAAATAAATGCTTTTTTATACCATAGATATTAACTGAGTATTAAAAAAATCACGCATAGGGTCAACTAGAATCACATTTCAATCCCGGCATTTCAGACACTGGAATCCAGCGATCCCGAAGATTTCCAAAGTCCGATGAGCCCCGGTATTATAAAACATAATCCAAAAAAATTCGGAATTGATTTGTTTATCAAGCAAAAACGAATTATTGTTCAGAATTTCGTAATATTTCGTGTTCTTGCACGTGTCATCTTTATTATACTGAACATAAATTATTTTCTGCTTTATACATTGGTGACCAAATCGAATATATAAAATAATTATATTCAAATAAATCATCAATATTAATCAATAAAACTAAAGCTCATTTATGGTGATGATGTTTTAAGGAGTGTCAAATCCATCAGGGATCGACTATTTGCAATCCCATCCAAATTTTGGCTCGGGATTTTACGCCCCAAATCCCAAACATACATGCCTTGATCGTAAAGGCAAATAACACCTCAAAAATATATATATTTGGTATTGTCTCGGTTTGTCATAATATGTCATAAAATGTTCACTGTGTAATAAAATTAATATATTTTTCCTCTCTATTTTTCAGATGTGCCAACTAAAAATATGGTTTCTGGAGTAATCAAGAATAAAACACAGTAAAAAAGAATTTAAAACAATTATTAATTAATTTTTGTTAACTTTTTTTACATTATATAATATTTCAATTTAAACTTTTTTTGAAATTGTATCGCTGTATTACATTTGAATACTTTAGCTACATCGCTTGAAAATAAATATTTTTGTATCTACATTAGCTAAATAAATATGGTATTTAAAGTAATCGATGGAATTTAGGGGTGATTTTAAATAAAAATATTGATATGATCATTATTATATGTGCAATTATAAGTACCTAAAATATTGAAATACTCATCAAAAGCACATTTATTTAAATAATGTTTATAGCAGCCAATTTAATAATGAATAAAACATAAATAGCCGGATTGTGTATAAAATATCGAAAATGAGATTGAATTTATAATAAACAGACTGTTTCATCATCCAAAATAACTTAAAAAATCCGTAAAGTTCCGTAAAAAATAATATTTGGAATATTTAGTCTTTCCAAAAAATATTTGTTTTTGTGACAACAATAGAATCAAGTGTTGTAAAATAGCAACAACTTAAATAAATAATTGTATGAAATTATTTTCATGACGAATTCAAAATAAAAAAATATTCCACACCATGGTGAAGCCAGTTCAAAACATGATAATTCAAATATTTTTTTTTCTCACTAATTGAATGTTTATGTGAATAATATATGGATACATTGTTACTTAATGTAAATATTTAAAAATATTAAATTACTGTAGTGTATGCTTATATATAAGCTTTTATTGATAATTTATATGGTAATATTTTCTTACAATATGAACGGACATACCAATATGAGCCCAGATTTAAACCGAGATTAATTTGACTGAAAATATTTATCAGTTATTTATTATAAGATTTGTATTATAAAAATGAATATTAAAATTTTTTCAACGATTCAGTGGGAAAATAGCTCAAATTGATTTTGGTTTAAATTTTTACGTATTTCCGTGCATATTTCAAGACAATATTAATTTTTAAATAAATATAATATTATTCGTCAATTTTTAAAGTCTAGATTTATAATGCAATGAAATGTTTACGCTTTTAGATTTACTATTGTAACATGTTGTTTAATTATTTAAATAAAAGAAAATGTTTGCATACGAGTAGTTTATAAAATATCAGCTTATTAGAATAAAGACAGTTTATAATATATAAATAAATTATTATACGAAAATAAAATTCGCTTTGAATAATTGAAATGTATCTACATATGGCTGTTAAAAATTGGATGACAGAAAATATATTATTACAATTATTTAACTGAATGTTTTAACATTTTCTAGTATTTTATAAATACATGTGATATAAGCAGAAATAAATATATGTAGCTGTGTTTTGAAATATCTGGCATCAATATTTACTTCGGTTATGATATTGTATTTAGGTAATTTCAAAATGAATGGTCAAAAAAACACTTCCGCTGTCCAACTGACTTTATATATACATAAATCATGTTGGAAGGGTGAAATTATTTTGAAAAAAAATCGCCAATATATCAGAAATTATTAAACATATATTTAAAGGCATTATATAGCATTCAATTTAATAATTTTTGAATTAAATAAAAGAAATATCTTCTTATTTAAGTTAACCGAAGTTTAAAATAAAACATTTGAAAGTTAACTAAGTCAAACACTGTGTGAATTTTGATTAGACAATGTTAAGTAATGGCCTATTTATCTTGTAGCTTTAAAACTATATGAATAAACTATTTTTATGTTTTTAAATAAACAAGCTTCATGATAAATTTGCTATTATATTTAGATGTAGCTTTGTGAAAGATAAATAATTGTGATGTTTAATTAATTAGAAACATTAAAAATACTAATATATTTATAAGTATACATAAGTTTGAATACTATTCGCTAAAATATATTATATATAAAATAAAATATAAAATTTTGCTTTTATATTTGAATATTGGACATTTCTGTGATGTTTTGTAGGAAAGAATAATTTAACTCGACTTATGTTGTGTAAATAATATGCTGAAAATAAATACAATGAAGTTTTTTACTTTGCCCTTGTCAATCGATATCAAAATATTGCCCCACCATCTTTCCCATACTGTCTTTTGTGAAATCGTAAGCTACAACGTACTACTTAAGTTGTCACATTTGGAAAAGTGAAGATAAAGAATGGATATTATTTTGTTTCGAAAATGAAAAAAATATTATTTTGTGACATCCTTTTATATTACGACTGATGAAAAATAATGTGAATGTGATTCTACAAAACGTTTCGAAATTGCAGGAACTTATAAGATTATGAGATAACAGAATAAATGAACCTTAAATAAATTTCAGATTAAATTACTAAGCAATGCATATTGCATGACATAAGTCGGTCCCTGTGGTCTAGTGGCAAGAGCTTTGTCCTAGCGATCTGGAGACCAGGGCTCGATTCCCGGCAAGGCAAATCTTGGGCTGGGTGTATGTTATTTATCGTTGATTTTGTGCACAACTGATTTATTACTTATCATCGAGTTAATCTCGTATGACTTTCACAATTAAGAATATTTGGCGCATTGGCGTAAGCTGTAATGCCAAATATTTTAAATTTAAAAACCAAAAAAGTAAGTAAAAGTAAATAATTGAGATAATTGTCTCAAAAATATTATTTAACGTAAGAAAAAAACAATTTCTGAATGGAAAATTTAACAACTATTCTTACTCAGTCATAAGCGTTACAATCAGTGGCGGCTGGTGACAGAGTATTAGGGAGTACAAAAAAAGATTCAACTATTTTTTGCAAGAGTTCTTTCCTGGTTTAAAACACTTCTATAACATGGACTTTCAATTCAGATGTTCGCAATACCAACGGAGTGCCAGTCTTGTGAATTTTTGGCTGTCCGTAGTACGGAAAAATAGTTGAATCTTTTTTTGTACTCCCTAATACTCTGTTGCCAGCCGCCACTGGTTACAATTATCAAACAATAAGAAATAACTAGTTTTATTTGTTGGATTATGATGTTAAGAATTTAACCAAACATGCGTTGTCTGAAATAAGTTATCTTGTAAATTTTTTGCGACTGTTTTTATCAGTCAATGAATGATATTGCAGTGATAACCTGTCGGGTTCTTAGCATATTATAATATATTTGGTGGACTAAAAGGATGCTGGCATGGTGAAAAAGAATCATAGAGGATTACCTATTGTAAAAGAAAGAAAAAAATAGTGAAGTATACGTTTTCTTATTGTTGTGCTATTTAATCGTTTTCATCAATTTTAGCGATGGGAAAGCTGAAGTATAAGGTTTACAAGTTGGTTTTTCCCACCACTACCCGTTGTGTATATGCAGCTAATGTTTCATGGCCGCCTTTCACAACGCTATCGACTAAGAAAAAGGAATTTACCCCTCACATTCATGGCCCGAGTAGATCTGCACGGGACTGATTTTGAACCATGCACTAAAATGCTTTAAAATAGAAAATAATAATAAAATAAATTGGAGAGACTAGCTCAGCCACTGAAATCATTTTGATACAGAGTATCCTGTGTATAATCCATATACTGAGAGCCCGTCGTGTTAGTCGGGTATATTGACTCTAGTGAAGAATCGAGATTATGTCGATCCCCGAATAAATTTGAAAATTTTTCAAATGCAATGAAGTTAGCCTTAGTTGCAATCAAGTCAGCGTGGCCTATTGGGCCCGTGTGAGGACGGACCACAGCAAACAGTTCTGCTCGTTCGGAATTCATTTGGGGGCAGTCCCATAGGATGCGATTAGCGTCCTGGTGGACGTGCCCACAAGTACAGTCCGGCTTTAAAACCAACTTGCCCAGCGCGAAGAGTTTTGCATTGAACTTGCCATGGCCGGTAAGAAACTGGTTAGTCCAATGGGACGGTGTTAGTGATTTAATTGCAAGCCTCCAGGACACATCCGGGAAAATAATTGATACTTTTGACTCCCCTTGGAAGATGCAGTCCATCTGGTCTGCCATGCTGTGACGACAATTGAGAGCACTAGCTTGCCAACGAATGAGCGGTAGGTGTGGCCTTCAGGTATCTTCTGGAGAGGAGGGACCGCTATCCGGATGGTTATTAAAAGGGTAATTGCTCCACGTAACTGTATGTATATGCAAATCTAGTGGGAGCACCCTGGCAAGGACTGGGAGCGCGTCCGCCGATGTCGTCCTGTAGGCTTTGGTTAGTGATATTAATGCAAGCCGTTGTCCACTTAGTAATGTTCTCCTAACGAAACTGATGTTGGTTCTATGATGCCAGACGCTAAGAGGCGTAGCCAGCGATCCCAATGAAAATCGCTCCATAAGTATAAGGTTTGATAGAAACGATATGAAAATCAAATATTTTGTTTCCGATCGAGGAAGAAGTGTTTTAGTAAGACTTAATAAATATACTTTTAAAGAACGGCCGAGTTCAAAAAATGACTCTTTAAGCTCAATAAAATAGGGCTACAGATTTATGTTTAAATAATAATCTTTTTATAAATTTCTTTTCTTTGTTTGTAACATATAATAAAAATAATGATTCAACCAAAAAATCACTGATTGATATGACTAGCTTAAATATATGAAAAAATAATAACATTTCAATAAAATTATGAGCATGGTAAAAGGTAAAAGATGAAAATCTCAGGGCTGTGGGCGGAGTCGTTGAAAAAAACGCGATGGGTATTCCGACTTAAGAAAACTTAATTTTGTCAGGTTTTTTTCCTACTTTTCCATTTTATGATTGATAATGAAATTAAAGATCAACCAACACACAGTAGACAATTTTTTTCATATTAAACAAGTTAAATGCATAAATAAAAAATTGAAACTTTTCAAAAGTTTTTCACGACTCCGACACCCGCCAAAACACCGCGGCTCTACGACTCCGACTTCACAGCCCTGGAAAAACTACCATTACCACATACGTGCGGCTATACTTCTCAAAGGGTTAAGACTAGGTTTTATAAGCCCACTTAACAGTTATTTCAAATCTATGAGATACTTTCTTTCTTTCGGAAAGCTTACGGCTCGTTGAGTAGAATCAACATCGCCAAAAGAATCACGTTTTGCTCATTTTCATTCCAAAACAGCATTTTCGCAACACCTTTATCGAAGCAATGCCTCTACTTTCGTATGAAAACGTGTGTAGCGTATTAAATTGTCTCGTAAGATATAAGAAGAATGGCCGTTAACATTTGATTCTATGTTTTCTTTCGCCAAAAACTATTATATCTTTCTTAATGTTCTACTTAGAATTTATGGTGACGTTAATGCAATGAAACTTTGGCAACATTTAAAACAACATGTTTAAAACCGTAAAGTGTATTTTTTAAAGAAAAACTTATAAATAATAAAGACAAAATGATTTGAGTTTACTGATATTTTGTTTTTATTCTAATTTAGTAAAATAAAACCAGTGAAGAAGATTTATAATAAATGTAATGGTTATTATGAAACATGATATCCTTATAGATAAAACAGAATCGCCCCGCTTTGTTTAAAAGTAATTGCATGTAATTAATTTAAATAGGCAAAACATATGGCAATTTTTACAAGCAATAATTATATTAAGGTACTGAAGGTTTCCTGAAACAGTTGACACTCAATGAGAAGCGCATGAGTTTTTGAAGTATTTAGAACTGAAAGTGTTTAACGAAAACTGGTTGTAATTCAGTCACGCATTCTTTATTTAGATAGTGTTAGGGAAGAGGCTCTGGGTTCAGGATAAAAATTGTAAATGGATTGACTGAAAAAATATGGAAACATAACATTGGAAATTGTCATCAGTAAAAAACTTGTGCTGAGGGTTTCCGCTGGTTTTATTATTTCAATAATAATTTAAAAGCATTTTTATGGACTTTACTCATTAAAAATAAATATAAAAATACTGCAATATGAAGCCAAAAATGTGTTCACAGATTAAAATTATATAAAATTAAATAACAGGAAAAACAATCCCTCGGAAAAAGTATAAATGTATTTAATAAGCCCTGCATAGGAATGACAAATCTGACTTCTAACACATGTGTGTAGGTAAATAAATATCAGGTAAAAATTTTATCGCGATACTTTCGCATGCATGCGAATTTTTTAATAAAAGATAAACAAATGGTAAATTTTGCGGCACACTTTTATATGTACGTATTCAAGCCGTGAAACGCCAAGTGAATTGGTTTAAACAAAATAACAACACACGGCTCTTATGCAACGTTCAGCAAAAAAGCGTTTCGTAATTTTTTGGCGAGGTACCCTCAGAATATTAAATTTATTCTAACAAAAAAGAGATGATTTTTAACAAAATAAGACTGGGTGGTTGTGATAAGATTGTTCTAGATCCCAGACATGTATTCTTTTTCTTCTACGGAGACAATTTCATAATTCCTTAAACGCTCAAAACTATTATTTATTTATTTATTCAAGAGAATACAAATCAACAGCTGATGCCAATGCGCCATGCATTCGACAAAGTTAAATACATTTATTTATATATACATAGATACACATGTACCTGTTTATACGAAAATCACAAATTATTTAAAGATGAAAACATTGCAGTCGAACAGAGAGAAAAAAATAATAAAATCACAATTTTCAAAGAAGTCAGCCGAGTGAGTTCCGATAAAATCAACTTTTTTTCAAAAAAAATAGAAGAAGTCTGAACTCTCTCACGTCAATATGAAATTTGTCAACATCCAAAGCAATGCCGCTTAAAATTGCTAAAGCTCTTCCCAGTAGAAAACCGCTTATTTAAATCAATTAACTACTTAGATATTAGTGAAAAAATTCCCACGAGATTAAAAATTCAGTAAATGTAGCAATTAAAGTCAACTTATGTTCACGATTCCTCAAAAAATATCAGGAACAACTTGATAGAAGCGGTATATATAAGATGACTTGCGGTACATGTGATTTAGTATACCACAGACTGAAAGATTTTTTATTCCTAAAATTGGTTCTTTAACAATGGAAAACTGATTCACAATATGAAATCGTTACAAGGGCTGCAGGGATTATTAATGCACTGGGCCTAAAACTGAATGCATTGGAACAGCTTGAAATTAATAGATTTTTAGTATTTTTTCTTTCAAAATCATGGACTCTGTTAAAACCATTAACAAACAATAAACTTAAAACAATTTAAAATAGATGCACTTAGAAATTGCAGATTTTAAGTGGTTCACACGATCAATAACCCAAAAATACCCAAATTATTGTTTCCCACCATTACTTTAGACCAATAAATCGAAACTTATTTAAATCTGAATATGGTTTCAACAGAAAGAGATTATGTAGGAGGCACCCTGTCTAGCAAAGGGTATATAAGTTATCTCTAATACACGTTTTAAACATAGTTCATTATAAAATTTTATGTAGAATTAAAATACATTGTTATTTTTCTTTCCGTATTATAATGGAGTTCTACGAAGTAAATGCCTACTCAATCAATAAAAATTGTTTATATTTAAAAAGAATTTCAGATTTAGAATTTTAAGCCCGAGATGATGTTGTCTTTATCTCTTCTCTCGTAAGGTAGTATAATGATGCAAAGCATGCTGCAACATTATATTGACATAGCAGTCATTGCATTTAATTTATTTTAAATCGAACAACACCGAGATTTATGGCATAATAAGAAAGATTATATAAGTCCAAATTGCCAAAATATGACATAAGCACTTTAAACACCGAGGCCCAGATGTGTTTGGAATCAAAAACGCTATCAACTAAAATCTATAATTCTTGCCAAATTAAAAATGAATGGCCAATTCCACCAATTAAACAAGGTGTGTCAATAATTTATCAGTTTTCTTTTTATATTCATTTGGCATTTATATACTTTAACGCCCTCGTACTACACCACGTAGATGTAATGATGCCGTAAATCTTTTAGACGTCTCAAAATGAATTGTAACGTATCTTAACTAACGGCTACGCTATTTTGGCAGTCGACTCGAGTGCTCTCATAGTATCTACGTGATAAGCCTCTTGATGTTTATATGTGCTTACAAGTACAATCCGGTTTTCCAAATATCTTATACAGACCAAAAAGTTTACCATTGAACACGTCGAGGGAGTTTTAAAAGTCGAGTATTGAAGGGTATGACATGGTCATATTTCTTCAACATCTATTACATATTATATAGTCGGTATACTGTCACATCGGCTTTAAGTCAAAATCTAGTGTTTGTGGTATGAATTCATATCGATAGATTTATTTGATGAAGCTTTAAGCTCTAAGACGCGCTTAGGTTAGAGTTCTTCCCGTCTCCTTCGTCTCAAAGTTTAGTTTTCAATTCAAGATGCATTCCCCTCGCATCGTCTTTGACAAGAGAGTTCGATGCGTGTCGCAGTTTTTTCGATACATTTTCTTGACACATCTTTGTTGAATAACACAAAAAATTTACAATGTAATATGCTGGTAAGAATGGCTAAACAAAAAGTGCTCCAGTGTACTGAATTTTGCACTCGCTACCACCCAATACGGATTTTTTTGCCTTAACTAGGTGTCTCCCTTAAATATAAATAAGCACTCAAATAATTGCTAGGAGTGGGTTGATTTAAAAAGAGATAAATTATAATTGGAAAGTTTCTATGAGATAAAATCAATTCCCTCGAGAAGAGATTGGTTTTGATAAATCTACATACTGTTTATTTAGATCTGTTCAAATAACCATAGTTAAGAAGCAAGAAGCTCTTATTGAAGCCCTGGTTTGTAAAACTCCGGCGAGATAAAAGTTATTATACGGTTATTTTATTACAGCAATTTAATACAATTCTGCTAGGGGATGCCCCGGAAACGTTTGTTGAATTGGTTTGTTTTTGTTATTTATCAAGCACCATTTATCATCGTACAGTGGGTCAGTTCACACTGACACTGCTCAGTGACGATATTTAAAAAAAATGTGATTTATTTTCATGTTGAATAGAATTCTTTGTAAAAAATAATAAATACAGTTGCGATGATATAACTTAAATATATTAATAAAATGTGACAGTAATGTCCTCGATTCATATTTTTCTTTTACATGTAAGTTATTTCCAGTTCAATTGCAATGTAAGTGTCAAAATTTGTATTCAGAATAAACAAAGCGACAAGTTTACGCTGCTAGAAATCCGTTTCAATGAAGCGCGAATTGTATTGCAATAACAAACAAGATTTTTTCTTGAAAGTTAATATTTTGTGGAATGACATTATATAAAATAAAAATATTTACTTATCCCACACTCAATTTATTAAGATCAGGACCGGTTTTACTTATCGCGAGCATTTAAAACTGATGTAATAAGTGCAATATGTTTTATCATTTTTTATCCAAAAATGTGTCATGAAGAATATTCGAACTCTGAAAAAAAACAAGTGTCTTTGAAATCTTGTTGCTTTATTAATTAAAGATTTCGACTGTATTGTGTAGCTTAAATCGTTTGAATTACGTACTTTTCAATGAGTTTTGTCGCTAAAGACCCGTGTATCGTCCTTTCGGCATCTTTGGGCATTTCAAGTGCACGAATGAGCTTGTACTGACAGTGTCTTGAGTCAGTAAAATATATGATTGTTTTATTAGTTTCGATTTTCTATCTCTCGTTTTATTATAACTTAAAATAAGTGTGGTTCCATCTTTACTAATAATAATGTTGCCAGTTTTAATATGTTATTTCCACATAAAAAAATATGATCTTTTAGATGTTCAAGGATCTGAAAAAGGTCTGAAAAAAATTCTCTATTAAAAAGTAAAAACATTTTTTACTATGCCACGTTACTTTTTTCAACTCACTGGCTTAAGGAGATATCAAAACACATACAAAAACAACGCGTATTCCACGATCCCCGTAGTCAACGAGTGTCTCACGGAATACTATTTTTTTTGGCTGGCCTAAATATGCTAATATATTCTCACTGTGCGACGGAATGTTTATCGAACTCACGAGTGCCAGAAAAGCAAAGAGCTTCATTAAAATTCTGACTTAATTTCGCAGTGGTCGAACCGCCTGCCATCGTTGCGCCGTCCACCCCTTCTTAAACTCTACTCGGCCGCAAATTATTGCCTATTAACAGCGCCTCTGGCCCTAACTTAATTTTCTGGCCGCTAGAAAATTAGTCGAAAAATAACTTTATTACGATGCCGGATTGCGAAATAATTCGAGCCGACGGATGCAAACTAAAAAAAATAGGGTTGTAAAGTGTTCTCTGCTTAATCTTTTTGAATATTTTTAAAAAACGGGTCTAAGCATTATATATATTGACCAGTGCTTTTGGAATGAAAATATGAAAAAAAGTGTTTCCGGTTCGCGGTGCAGTCGTCAAAATTGTACGAATATCATTCGTCAAAAATACGGACATAATTATTTGTTGATTGATTTGACATTTACTTGGTAGAACTCCATTATAAAACCGTGAAAAAAAAACAATGTATTTTCATTTCTGTACAACTAAAATATATTTTTTTTCATCGTGTTTTATTATTTTCACATGTATATTCACTGTCAATACTTGGTTGAGTGGCATTTTAAAAAAATAAGCCACTTTTAGTACTTATCCACATTGGTTTTATTGAGATCAGGACCGGTGTCGCTCATGGCAAGCATTATCAACTGATAAGGAATAAAACGAAACGATGATTATAATTATAATTTAACAAATACATTGAAGCAAAATACAAGCCAAATATTATTAGACTATAATTAGAATTTAGACCTTTAGCAAGACAAGCAATTACATCAAAAATCAATTATTTTTAAATATGGTATAGTACTTTGAATTTAAGGTTCTGAATATTAAATTCAAATTGAATCACCAGTTGATGCTAGCGATGAGTGAAGCCGGTCCTGATTTTAATAAATCTAATGTGGAATAAGTACAAAAAAAATTATAATGTAAAATTGTAAGATATTGAAAGAAACATAAAAAAAATAAAGTCAAAGTGTCATAGATTCATAAAATAATTTGCGCAGTTAAAAATATCAAATGTTTCAAATAAAAATAGCCTTGTTCTTTAAGCTTGTTTTGCAGGTGAGGAAAAATCTATTTTATAAGTTTTCTTAAAGCTTCCATCGTTCTCAAGCTTTATTGTAAAAAGCGCGACTCATTCAGCTTTAGTTTCTTCGAATAAGGCGAGTAGAACAGATTTTTTTGGTTCCTCCGCGCAATTCCATTCGTGAGCTTATTTGACTCAACTTTTTTTGATCGATGCGATCGACTGGTAGTTTCATATGGACGTGCTTCGACTGTCTATTTTTTTTAAAAAGAGCCATAACGGTTATTTGAAATTTGCTATGAAAAACATACAGGCTTTTCTCGACTGAATTGGCATTAATTTAAGCTGTAGAACTCCATTGTTATACGGTAAAAATATCAAAGTAATAAATTTCATATGAGTACCAAAAACGCGCTTAGAATCAAAAACTAGGAACTTTAACCTTGTAAAAATGTCCCTTGTATGTCTTATAAAATATTTATGTAGACATGGAAAATATTTGTAATGTACCTACCAAATTGTAATCTTTAGTGTGACATAAGATTATATGAGAGTCCAAATTCCATCGAGCACCTTCAGTTAAAAAGGAAAAATCTCAACCTCCATTTTGTAATTTACCGTGTAAGAATATAAGAATCACTTTATCTTTATAACTAAAACAACCTTTGTGATTTTAAGTCTGTCACTAAAAGTCACACAATACGTGGAATAATCAAAGGTTTTTTTAAACTAAATGTACAAATACGGTAAGAAAAATAACAATGTATTTTAATTCTACATAAATTATTTTATATATTTGTTGATAACTATTTCGGCTTATGCCCTCGTCAGAACTATGTTTTAAACGTGCATTCGAACCAGCTTAAATACCTAGGCTAGACAGGGTATACTATATATCTTCTTCTCTGTTCCACCATCTTAATTTTATATGGAAAAAATAAGTTATTGATTTGGTTTGGTTTGATTGGTGATTTGGTTATAATGGAGTTCTACCAAGTAAATGCCTACTCAATCAATAAATGTACAAATCTTTCGCACGTACTTCCACAAAGTAATCACCGAATCCATCGAAAATACTAGGTGGCATATACTGGTGTTGGCATAAGTTATTCATAATTTTATATTAAGTCTATACAGTTGAAAGAAAGCAATAAACATTGAACTTAAAAAGTCTCCGAAGTTTCGAAGCTATGAACTTAACATTCTAGGCTGACTGTAATATGTATTTTAACCGAAAATTTCCCACGATAAATGAGTGTTTCTATGAATGTTTAAAACAAAAAACTTGCCGAAAAAATGTACTCATATTTTTCACTTTTTGATGTCCTTCATTGCCGTTCTAATATTTTAAACTTTCATTTTTATGGCGCAACTAGTTTTTGTCTCGAGCGAACGCATTTATTCGGGGGCTTACATAGTTGTGGGTGATAACTCGTTCATAAATCAGGGAACATTTGGGAGGACAAGATATTCGGTCACAGTGTGCCGTGAATATTAATGACTTACAGTATAACATTTACCCCAGGGACTCCGTAAAGAAATGAAATGTTGCAATAGTGATCATAAATATATCCGTGACGAGAAAATTGCGACACAATTTTGTATTTTTCGAACAAACTCTTAAGCTACGTTCACACGACGGACTATTTCCCGTGTACCGTATTCGATATTTTGCCGAACAGAACATACGACACCTAACTTTGAAAACGCTTCTAACTGCTCTTGAAACGGTTTTGAGATATGAGCGTTTGAAGTTTCGATTGATTAAAATTCACCACTGTAATATTGAGCAAGTAAAAATGTTTTAAATTACTTATTTTAAGTATATTTGTCCACAACTGAGAAATAAAGATGCCAGTCTTGGAACTTTGTCAAATAAATTATGTAAAAAAAGTGTGCAAATAAAGTGCATCTCTGGAATTCTGCTTACTCCCTTATTCAACCATAGATAGTTCAGAAATTCATATACATGATGGAATGCGGTAAATAAAAGCATTTCCGACCAAAAGATCATTTTAGGCATAAATGTAAATTATAACCTTTTCAAAGTAAGGTAACGCAGAGGCAATTGTGTTAGAACAGCTAGATTTTTTAATTTAGCAGACAGTGCTTATAATAGACCACGATGCAATACAAAAGCGTATGATTCTGTGCTTAAATTATAATTCTACTGATATTTCAACTTTCAAAAACCAAACTTTCACTGTCATACCAGACAAAATTACATAAGTTGAAATATTTTTGTATCAAATCTTATAATCATGGATAATAAATAACAAAGAGTAAATACATACCAACGTAGCAATACACTTAAGCATTTTAGTATTCAAAAAATCCACGTCTTTGTCTCACATAATTTAACAGATTTGTCATTATGAGTATTCCACATTTATTATCCTTACCACTGTCATAATACAAATATTGCGCTAGTAAACTAAGTTTTCGGTATATTAGTGTTTATATCATTCAAGAACAACGTAGGGATAAAAGGAGTGAATAGATATCACAGAGACGTCCGTTCTTTAAATATTACTACACCGATTAATTGAAAATTAAAAGATCGTCCGTATTGGTACTTGAACTCGTCTATTCGTCGACGTCTGACGATGTTCACACTTGACTACGAAACCAGCGTGTTTATAGATTTGTTTAACCCTCGAAAGACGGTTATGGCTTTATTGGTATAGATTGCATTAAAAAATTTAAATTGTGCTTTATCGTATTTTCATACTTCGTATTAAGAAATCTTATATGTATAAAACCGAAACGGCGTATGTATGTATGTGGGTCTGTAATTTCCCTTTGCATTGTTGTTGCAAGTTGCCATAAAAACGAATATGAAAGAAAATATGTTTGAATTTTTATCGGCGAAGACATTTAGTCAAAATGTAATAAATTAGTCTTCTACTTAACTTTTCCCGGCCTTTATTAATATAATAATATTTATTATTTACGTGAAGGTATTATTTGACATTTCTTTGACAGCAAATTAGATTTTTTTCTTGAATTTGGACATTTTAATGGGCGATAATGGGGCTGTCATCAAATTAAATAAAGTTTGTGATTTTATTTTAACTCTATTTTGGATGTTAGATTTTGTGATATAATTAAGTCGAATGATATAACATTAAACAATTATTGCTCGCTTAGTCCAAGCGACGCCGGGTAGCAATACTAGTATATATATAAAAATCGATAGTTTTCTTATAATTATTCATATTGTAATTCGTGCTTGAACGGACAGGTAAGTATTGATGTTCAAGACAGACTGGCGTTATCAAAACTGTTGAGATAAGATCACATCATCTTATAGCGTATGGGCAGTGAAGTTTGAATTCTGGCAATTGGTAGCGACGAAATAAATGGTTTTTGGCTAAGAATAATCCGACTTATTTTCTTTTATATTTTATTGCTACGAAACTTGTCAATCTTAAAAATATTTTTTTACTAGAAATGGTGTAAAAAGCAATGATTTAAGAATACTAAAAGTTTACCAATTGTATCATTAGTATTAAGTTGGATATTTAAGATAAAGTGGCAACTGTTTTACCCACTGGGATGGAAATGTTAAAGAATGGATGATTTTATATCAACACATTCCCAATTTTCAAAGAAACAAAGTTCTTACGAATAGAAATAAATTCAACGGGATATCAAAGCGTGAACAATCTGTTTACATTTTAGTATTTTGATATTTTTTGCAGGCGTATTGTGCTACAACCTACAACGCATATATTATCCTTGTGAGAGTTTTGATGTAAAGTATCCATTTCTGGTAACACCTGGTCTTTTGAAAGTTCATGGTGGGAAGATCCTTTATATTTTTAATGCAAAAGAAACTCTTTTCAAAAGTGACAGCTACGAATATGTTTGTTATAATTTTTGTATATTCTGTAATCGGCACCCCGACATTAGCGCGCCGAAGTTACCGCTGCGAAACTTGCACACAGTATAAGATGATTTTTTTCTGCTCATTTTACCTTTAACCTATTGACTGCTAGCGTCTCATTTCGGTGTGTTGCAAATTGGTATTCTAAAAATAAATGGAGTTAACTGTGTGAAAACAATGACGGACAAGATTTGTTATATTCAAATATGTATGCTTTTTTGATCTGATGATCTACGTGGGTATATTTAGCACAGATACTTATGAATTAATATTTGAAAACTTGGTTGTTAGAAAAATGGCTCAGCAGGGAAGAGGTTAAAGGAGTGAGTAAATCTATACTGAATGTAATTCAACATAATCTAGCTTTACCAACTTACTAGTATTCGAACCCGGCTTCGCTCGGACCAGTTTGGGGTTATGTTCAGCTCGGCGCGTAAATTCAGACGGGCCAAGTTGAAACAACTTTTTCAAAATTCAAAAGTCTAGGTCAATTAAAATGGAATTTAAAATTTGAACATTTCAGACTGGCATTGACATTTCACAATGCCCCTTTCATATATTGACAGCCCCATTTCGCCCATTAAAATGTCCAAATTCAAGGAAAAAATCTAATTTTCTGTCAAAGAAATGTCAAATAATACCTTCACGTAAATAAAAACATTAACAATTTTAAAAGCCGGGAAAAGTTTAGTAGAAGTCAATTTATTACATTTTGACTAAATGTCTTCGCTAATAAAAAATCAAACATATTTTCTTTCATATTCGTTTTTATGGCAACTTAATGACCAACAATGCAAAAGGGAATTGCAGACCCACAGACATGTATACGCCGTTTCGGTTTTATATATGTACTACTATGTTTTCGTCTTGTTTTTAATTGATAACGAAACAAATTTACCGTCGAAACTTTCATAAATAGAATCAATTCGTTTGTTTGAACTTGCAACAACAATGCAAAAGGGAATTACAGACATACATCCCCCGTTTCGGTTTTATATATAAGATTACACTTTGCAATAGTAAGATGAATGAGATCCGAAGATACCTCTGAAAGAGGCGAAACACGTGTCACAATTAAATAACACAATACTTGGAAAAATCGAAGTTATTTGAAATTTTGTATTGAATTTAATTCATTCTACAGTTATGTAACGTACAAAAATTACGTCCATACTCCTTCAAAAGATCAAGAAATTTCCTGTCCTATCATAACTCTTCTACTTAAACTGCATCTTATTATTATCTTAATTTATCGATACTTTGAATGATTTCGATAAATATGTTATGTTTGACATATAATGATTTAAATATTACATAATTATAACATCCAGAGTGCAGTAAGAGGAAAGTTGATGACTAGGTCTATGAAAAATAAACAAATGAAATGAAATGATTTTTTAAGGTTAGAAATTAAGTTATTTGAAAGCAAAATAATACTATTTAAATATTTTGCAAATTAGGCTTGCATTTTGTTTCAAATTTCTTTTATGTTTTGTCAGTGTAATTTTCTAACTTTTTAATTTTTGCAAATTAACGGATTTTATTTTCTTTTATTATTAAAATGTTTCAATTACAAGAATTTCGCGCTAGCGTTGGCGCAGTAATATCAGCGCCGTAATTTTGTTGCGCTCTGTAATCAATTGCAGTTTAAATCGATACTATTTTTTTTACTGGTATTTTGGTCATAAACTGTAGCTTAACGTGCCCGCGGGCGCAAATGTGCGCGGGGTGGGGTCATTTTCGTGCACCCGGCAAAGAATTAAAAATATTTTATAAAATTGCAAAAATATAAACTTATCTATGCTATTTTTAGAGGTTATGATATTTTTACAGTCTTTAATAATAACGTGAAAGAAACAAGCATGCCTTCATAGAAGGTATCAGCAATAATTACTGATAATGCTCCAGCAATGGTCGGCTGCAATAATGGATTCAATTCCCATTGCAAGAGAGATGAATCCTTCACGTACTTTATGAACTATCATTGTATTATTCATCAAGAAGCATTATGTGCCAAAATGTTTTCCTTTGAACATGTTATGAATGTCGTTCTGAAAATAATCGACAATATTTGAACAAATCACAGAATATTACAAGCCCTCGTAGAAAAACTGATATACCTAACATGATTTTGTCAATGTTAAATGCTCTTAGTGAAATTCAATTATAAATAAATGCATACATAGTTTTTCCGATTTAAAATAAATAATTTAGTCCGACAATATAATGAATTTAAGACAATTAAAGCTGTAAGGGAACAATAATAAAATTAAAACAAACATAAATATGTTTGTACTCTAAAATCTTGTTTTTTAAATATCCGGCTTGCGTCCGTGACTCATCTCCAAATTCTCACTGCAATAAGGTTTAAGAACCCCTGGTATAAACGATGGGACAAATACATGTGTATATCCATATAAAACAATATGACTGTTTGTCATGCAATATTATTTCTCTGCCATCGTACAGTCATTAAAGTGATTTTGAGAGAAGTAGATTTTAACAAAATGGCATTCTACATCTGAAGTGAATCTGTTCTTTAAAAGCTTTCTTCAATTATCAACCGCTGAAGTTTTAGATATGCGTGTGAAGCCTCGACTTTAAAGATATCCGAAAACTAAAAGTATTGCTGAGTGGAAATGCGGGAAAATAAAGAGCTGAGGTAAATGATCGAGAAGAACGAACATCGTTCTTACTTGAATTTGTTTAATATGTTTTTATTTATTTTGTTACATATTCATTCTGTGTGAAGATTATAATAAGAAAATTTCATCAAAAGTTGACTAACGAAGTTGCTTGATGGAGTTTTGTACTTTTCTATGAGTTTTTTCCACTAACGACCCGGGTTTCACCTTTCAGCATCTTCAGGCATTTCAAAGGCACGAATGAACTTGTACTGATGCCAAGTAATTAATTTGTATCGTTTTTATATAAAGGAATAAAAGTAATCACTAAGTTTAATTGTAATTTACGTAATCTAGATGAATTAGCGAATGTTTTGAAGTTACAACGATAATTATAATTTACCCACTTAATTTCAATAAATTCAAGTTCATAGAAATTAATGAAGAAATACAATCAAATGCGGTGAAAAAATGGCAATGTATTTTTGAAGAACTAAAATACATTGCTATTTTCTAATCGAGTTCTATCCAGTACCACTACAAACAAAATAATACCATCGAAGATTTTGATTTTCAATACCTACTAAAATTATATAAGAATATGTATTTACAGGAATCTGTTTTATCGAAGATAAATTAAGAAAGGATCTCCCACGCCAACTTGCGGATATTCACAAAAGCGACGGAGCAGTTCACAATTCGGCAATAGAAAAAAAAAACAAAAATATCTCCTGAGAATTGCGTCGTTGATAATTATTCCCGAAAAGATTACCATTATATTGTAAATATTACATTATAATGAACGTTAAAGTTTTATAAAAGATTTTGTATTGTAAAAACAAATAAATACTAACAATAGTTGGTCATGGAATGAGTACAAGCATTTAAAAAGACCTCAGGGGTTGGTTTGAAGTATTTCCCTGGCAAAATTATATATCTAAGATATTTTTTTTAACCATAACCGCTCCCAACTTGGAGCATATGGACTCCTGACGGAGTTAAATCTCAACATATGTTTTTCTACGAGAACTGCTTGTTACTCAGTTGCTCAACCTCTCTTTTTCGAAGGGAGTAAGGATGGAAAGGATACGAGGACTAGGAAAATACTACTGATTAGCTTATCGCTGTAATTATTCGTCGCTCTTTGGGATCGGAAAGGTGGGAAGAGATTTAACAACACAAACATCCATTGCCTCTGAGCAGAATCGATTTATCGACTGAAACAATCTACAGGTACAGGGAATCGAACCTAGGCGGTTCGACACGATAGCCAACAACATTGACATAAAGATATGCTCACCACAAATATCTTCAGCGACAAGTTATCAATATTTATCTTAGCATTAAGGTAAACACATTTGCATTGGGGTGGGGAAAATTCTTTGATAAATCTCGTGTATATTTGATTGTTGTAGTATTATGGTGATTGTAATATTGGTTGTATAGTAGCCAAGTGGTTGATGTTATATTTAGTTGCAGTTGTCACGGACTCGATTACTTGAGAGGTAATTAACTCTGCTGTCTGCATCATTAACTTGGAAAGAAAGGTTAAGCAATTAAGCTGCAACACTTTGAAAAACATAGGCTCAGGTAATCTATTAGGCGTTTGCTGCCAATGCTGAAAATGTATGTTTTTGGGCAAGACAAAGATAATGTGATTGCGCTAGGAATAAACGCAAACGTTTTGGATTAGATCTGAGATAAGTATCACGTTATATAAGCATCATAGACAGGGGGACAATATTTTTTATTTAGCTTATGGACTGGTTGGACTGATTGTTTGTCTGTTACTACCTATTTTTTTAAGAGAGTGAGGATAAAAAGATTAGATTTGATTAAGATAAGTCAAGTGGTAAGCTATCACATAGGGTGTATGAGGAAATTGTTATTTTAATAAATAAAGCACATCTTATTGTATGTGTTAAAAAATATTTTTTCCAACCAATAAGGAACATTAAATAACTAAAAAGAAACAAAATTTTTTAGACAAAACATACATTTATGACTTCGAATAGAGATCAAAATATCGATCGAATGATTAAATTTAGTGTACAAGGGCTCACATCTGTAAGCTCTGTAACCGAAGTCAACCAGGGTGACTGGGGTGTTAAAATGATTTAAAACTCTTTACTTCTACAACATTGTAAAACTTTTATATTTTTAAATAACCCCTATTTCAAAAACCGTTTTTATCGGATTGTGTGCCTTAGTTAAAGTTTGTAACGTGTTATAATATGGAATATTTTTCGGTATTTCGTTTTACCATTCTAATAAATACGCAAACCCTGTGATATTAATTAATCTCTCAAATCTATTCAGGACAAAAATAATATATTAAGGAGTGCTAAAGGTTAAAACTGAAGCATATAATAATAATATACAATGAAGACTAACGTTGCTTTCTAAAAATGTTTGACAATAATTATAATTTCATGAATTTCGACGCTTAGCCAACAAATGAATGTTGCAATAACTAAAAAGCTTTTTCAACGTTATGTCAAAAAATCCGTCGCAATTTTTTTATTTCAGTAAAGCTTTTATCAAATTTTTTAAAAAAATAACTCAAAGTTCGCGTTTTTTTTTTGTTAAATAATAAAGAAATATTTTTGCGAATAGTTTTAGCGAAGGGTTTCTACCATAGACTCCAATTTTTGTATCGAATACTTGATTCTCGATAATACTCGTCAGTTTTTTAAGCACTCGTTACTCGAGTATTTTGAAAAATATTTGAATAATACTCGTAATTTACATATAAAGACTTATTTCCAAATGGTATATACTTTAATTATATAATTTTTAACCGTTGCGCTTAACTGAGTCTAACTCGTGAATATACTATCATGTAATATTTATTTTTTAGTGGAATGTCATTTTGCCTTTGACAATGCTGTGCGAACATTTGTTTTGTAACCCTTTGCTTTGGGTCCTGCGGACTTATCTTATCAACGATTATGATGACAAGAGGCAAAATACACCGCACCTGTGGCATCACCAATTAAATACGCTTATTCATTTATTTACTATCTAATTATAAACAAAAAATTTGAATTAATTATATATATTTTGGTACATATGAAACTACTCGAGTATTTAAAAATTTATCTACTCGATACTCAACTAGTTCAGATGCCGAGTGGTTGGAGTCTCTAGTTTCTACGTGACTGATTCGATTTCACTCACTTTTCCATATTTCATATTTTTATTGAAAACTTATGCTAGACAAATGACGGCAAACTTAAGCGAGGGTGTCTTTGTCAGATGAGCATTGTTAAAAAACTGATGCCGCGTAAATTTTAATGAAAATCAAATTAGATCGGAGACGTGTCGCAAACCAATACTCTTTTACGCTCCGACGGAGTAAAATGAAGAATTATGAACATAAATCAACAAAAGAAATTTCACTATAATGTAATAGGTAAAGTTATTAATTGAACCTATTCTATCTCGGCTGCTCGGGTAGATTTCTTAAAAAAGTAAAATTCTAAATTTAAATAAATTACACACTTTTTAATTCAGAATCATGATATTGTTAATCTTTGCATGAGTCGCATAGTATCAAGAGTAGAACTAACCCGTATTTTTATAAGCTGAACTAATGCTGTCACATTATTCTTCTGGTCACAGTGTATGGCTAGCGATACAATATTTGATAAAAATCATGTACATGTGATACAAAAACATTAAAGAAAATGGTGGTTGGTATCAAAATCAGAACGGTTCACGGCTTTGGAAACAAAAGTAGAATAGTTTGGTGTAACATTCTTTTGACGTTGGAAGTGTTATTGCAATGTGGCCGCTCATATAAATTTTAATTTTCAGGCTTTCATGAGCTGTTTTTATATTGAAAAATAGTTAAATAGAAAAGTGTTTATTGATAAATAACTTCACTAACATTGATCGGTATCGACGACATTTGCCGTTTGACGTTTGCTGTTTGCTTTTTGCCGATTTGCTATGGTACGGCACACGCGCCACCTACTGAAAATTAATTGTAGTATGTCTATAACCTTTGCGAAGTGCAACAATAAGTTGTCAAAATTAACGGTGTGGCAGCGCATAAAATATGAAAAAACATTGATTTGTATATAAAAGACCTACTGTAAGCCAAAAACCTCCGCGCAAGTGCAAGCAAAAAGTATGTCAAAGTTTTATTGCGATCGGATGAACGGTATGGCAGGGCATAGGGTGCGAACAAACAAACAAATATTGATTGTTATGTACATATTAGATTTGGTTTCATTAAATAATAAAATATTTTTTATAAATAAAGTGGTGTTTTCGTGTCTGCACGTTGCGGCATCTGGAAGGTTTATTATAACTTGATACTATAAGTTATTGATAAGAGAATTTATGTTATATGCTAATGGTTGTAATTTATATTTGGATTCTGGGCACTATTTCAAGAGGAAGTGGCCGTGATTGACGAGCGTAAAAAAGTAACTGACCCTACATTATGAATATATTTTAGAGTATGTTATCAAGTTTATGTATGGGTTTGCTTTATTTTTTATCTGGCACGTCTTTTCCACTGACCTCACCATTTATAAAACTCAATTTTGGCAAAGGGAAAATATATTCGAAGAGAATTAGACGGATAAATGATAGCTTTTATATCAGGACTTTAGTCGACTTATAATATAATATATAGGTCAGTATGACTTATGAAAGCTCTATAAAATAATAATTTTCAGAAACGATTTTAACGGCTCTATTCCGCAATGCAGCTAATTCTACGACATTAATAAATCTGTAGGATTGCATTCGATTGGAAAAGATATATACGTATAGATGTCGATAAAATAAAATGTTTTATTTAGAATTGAAGAATTCGACGGAAGAGGCATGAAGAAATTTAAGACGATCAAATTTGAATAGTTTGAAATGTGTACTTTCAGCATCTTTAGGCATTTCAAGTGTACGAATGTACTTGAAAAGTCAGTTGCCGGGTCGTTGGCGATAAAACTCATGGAAAAGTACAAAATTTAAGTGGTTTAAATTTAAGATTGAAATTCCATAAAGCACTTTCAGTGGAAATTCATAATTTTTTGTTAACCATGTTTGCTCCCAATTTGGATTTATGATGTTTTACGAGAACGGGTCCGTTTCTCAAATTCTCTTTTTTTTCGTAAGGAGTAAGGATGGAAAGGATACGAGGACTAGGTACAGGATTAGTGGTTATCTAATCACTGTCATGCGTCGCTCATCAAAAGTGGGAAATGGATTTTCAACAACACACACACCCATTGCCTCTGAGCAGAATCGATTTATCGACTGAAAAAATCTGCTCGTACCGGGGATCGATCCCGGGCCGTCCGACACGGTAGCCAACGACGTTTACCACTGCGCCACGGAATAATTAATACAATAATAATATTTAACTGTCACTTGTTTTTTTTATGAATTCGATTATTCCTCATGACACATTCTTGGTTAAAAAATAATAAAATTAAGAAAAATCACAAATTTGTATGTATTTTATAATATGTAATTTAAACACAGCCAGAAGTTATATTATTTTATTCAAATATAAAAAAACAGATGCCCCTTTATAATTTGAATAAGTTTATACACTTAACTTTGGTTAACTTCCGACAATTACGGAATATAAAATTAAAACAAAGGAAAAACAAGTAGGGTAGTTAAAAACTCCGCCAGTCATTTCATAGTTTTAATTACTTAAATAGTGAGAAGTCTGTCTTCGCACTTGTTTCAAATCTTCGCTGCCAAAAGATTATCTTTATTACGGATTTCTTACGACTGTTGAACAAAGTTGTGAATCTTTAAAATATTTCCATTTTATAAAATATTTAGTGTGGGCTGGAGTTTTCGGCTTAGAAAGTTTCCAGAGATCTCATACCATACTGTTATGGCAAACAAATTCCAGGTAAGCATTTATTGTTTTTAGACTTTTTAACAGACCCAAAAGTTTTTGATGTCATTATCACAACTGCTTTGGATACAGTGGCGCATTGCAAATTGCTGTTCTCAATTTAAAAAAAAGAAAGCATCAATTTGGTTATGAACAGATTAAAAATAGTTGAATTTGGATCGCTTGAATTTTGTTTTTTTCCGTGGTTTTGATACTTACAACCCGGGCTTCACCTTTTGGCATCTTCAGTCATTTATTATGCACGAATGAGCTTGAGTTGACGCCCGAATCGCTGGCGACAAAGCTCATGGAAAAAAACAAAATTCAAACGAAGCTTATATAAAAGCACCTTCAGACAAAATTCCAAATAATATTATTTAAATTTTTTGAATCACACAAACAAATAATACAAAGAATATGACGACCATCGCCAAAAAAGTGTTAAAATATGGATTTACAAAACATTTTTTTTTTAATAAAATCAGTAAATTATTTTTATAATCATACACAATTTTTGCGCACAAGGGCATGAATAAACATTGAACGTATGTGTGCTATTAGATAGTACGATAAGAGAAACCAGTTCATGGGGAATGGTGTTTAAAATTTTGGGCTTATTATTAAAAATTTATTTGTTTAAAAAAATAAATTAATCATTTTTTTAAACTATCTTTCTTCGATAATTCGATCGTCGAAACGACTTTCAATTCCCTTTCATTTTAATATCTTTGTTTTTAAAGTTTTATTTAATCTCTAACCTTGAATTAATAAAAACGAGTTTGATTACAGATATTATTAATTTCTGTTTAGGTCTACTCAAGTTGAAATAAAACCTCAATTTAATTTTTATTCAATCTTAAAATTAAAACTTGATTAAATTAAGTCTTTTCAATATTCATAGTGAAAAACAATCTTGTTATTTCGAAACTATTTTCTATCAAACTTTTTTAATTAAGTATCTTTTCATTGTCATGAATGCCAGACGTTTGAATTCGATTGAATAACGATGTACACACTTCTCCACACAAAATAAAATTATTCAAATCGGTTTGAAATAGATGATTTAAAAGATTATTTCTGAATATTCGATACAGCTATTGTTCTGGTTACCTTAAATTTTAATTTTTGGCTACTCTTTCTATTAATTTATAATGATAGTTTTGACTGAGAAACAACACCAGTTGTATAGATTTTTAAATACTTGAGGCCAGACAAATAGCTTAAATTAACACTATTTTTTATTATTTTGATTTAGACTGTAATAACTGTAAATAACAATTTATCTTCATTTATAAATGTTTTGGTATAAAATAAATAAATTATCGTGACGTATTTCGGATCGATCTTTTTATTTCATTACAATTTACCCACACAATTTATTGAAACTCATTTATATCAAAACTTTTGCTAATTCATCATGAATGTTTACGAGGAGCTCACGAGTATTATTCTTTCAATATTCAATGAATGGTCGAATTCTCTCACGAATTTCATCAGTAAAAGATCTTGGCGTACAATTTGAAAGCAAACTAACATTCAACAATCACATTAAGATTACTTGCAACAAAGCTTTGCAAATGTTGGGCTTTATCCTCCGCACTACCAGGGTCTTTCCAGGAGTAAAAATTTTGATACTAATGTATAATTCTTTGGTTCGAAGCCGACTTGAGAGTGGATCGATTGTTTGGGCACCGAGGAGTGCGAAATGTGTTCTTATGGTGGAGAGGGTTCAGAAGAAATTTTTGAGAATTCTCTATTTGAGGACATATGGGTACTACCCATGGCTTTATCCAACAGACTTTCTCTTAGGGATGCTCACTTTCAATAGTTTGAATGCTCGAAGAGAAATGTATTTGGCATTATATTTCTTTCGGCTTATCCGAGGCCAAAATGAGAATTCCACCATTCTTGAAAATGTTAAATTGAATGTTCCTGATAATTTTTTGAGGAATCGTGAGCATGAGTTGTTTGTTCTTCCAAGGGGTAGAACCAGTCTGCCAATGGGAATGCCTCTGGGAAGAGCTTTAACAATTTTAAACGGCATTGCTTCGGATGTCGACATATTTCATATTGACGTGAGTGAGTTCAGGCGAATACTATATTTTATGAATAAAAGTTGATTTTGTCAGAACTCACTCGGTTGACATCTTTGAAAATTTCTAATGTGATTTTATAATTTTTTTTTTCTCTCTGTTTTTATGATTACAATGTTTTCATCTTGTTTTTAATTAATTAATGATTAAAATTATGTATTTACATGTATGTATATATATAAATACATACACGTATTTATATTTGTCAAATACATGGCGCATTGGCATTAGCTGTAATGCCATGATTTGCTTTTTCTTAAATAAATAAATAAATAAATAAATAAATAAATGATTTTGTAAGTAACAATTAAACTTAGTGATCTACTTTTATTCATATACATATATATATAAGCAGTACAAACTTTTTAATACGCATCAGTTTAAGTTCATTCGTGCATTTAAGAGCCTGAGGATGCCTAAAGGCGAAACCCGGGTTGATAGCGACAAACCTCATGGAAAAGTACAAAATTCAAATTTTACATTATATAGTATTGCTACCCGGCGTCGCTCGGACTATGCGACCAATAATTATTTAATGTTATATCATTCGACATAATTATATCACAAAATCTAACATCCAAAATAGAGTAAAAATGTAATCACAAACATTATTTAATTTGATGACAGCCCCATTCTCGCGCATTAAAATGTCCAAATTCAAGGAAAAAATCTAATTTGCTGTCAAAGAAATGTCAAATAATACCTCCACGTAAATAATAAACATTATTATATTAATAAAAGCCAGGAAAAGTTCAGTAGAAGACTAATTTATTACATTTTGACTAAATGTCTTCGCCGATAAAAATTCAAACATATTTTCTTTCATATTCGTTTTTATGGCAACTTAATGACCAACAATGCAAAAGGGAATTACAGACCCTCAGACATACATACGCCGTTTCGGTTTTATATATAAGATTTCACTAATGTTTTCAGAAATTGATAGAAATCAGTGGAGCTAAGACATTGATGTTTTTTCTTAAGCTCAATTTTAAAACCATAGATAAAAGCAGTTGACTAATAGAAATTAATATGGTTTTTTTCGTAAAACCGACAAGGGACTTTCTTCTTTCCAATTAACAGAAATGTGACATGGAATTACTTTAGTCATATAGCATAGCCACATACCAAAGACGTTAAAAGTTATCAGCAGCTTCTAGGAACACAACCCATACAAATGTTCCTCGTCTCTTGTAATACTATATGTGGATAAAGCACACCAAAGCGATTACTCAGTTAGCGAAGCAGGATAATTCTTAGTCACGACACGCACAGCTTTACTCTGAGCCAAGTGTTCGGTTTGACTACAATATTACAGGTTGTTCCCAAAAAAATGTCAAAAAGCTACAAATGATTTTGTTATTGCATCATTTGAAAAGAGTCGTCGATTATTGGTGGAAAATCATTTCACAAAAAACTAAATAACACTTTTCACTCACAAAATAACCCTCGAAAGACGGTCCCTGAAAAATAACGTGTGATCTGAAGGGGGGACTAGAAATACCCTAGTGGTATGGCTTTATTGGCATAGGTGGCATTAAAAAATGGTATGTTAGGCTTTAACGTATCTTTATACATCGTTCTAAATATATATATATGTATATGTGTAAATCGATAGTTTTCCCATAATTATTCATATTTTAAGCCGTGCATAAACCGACAAGCAGATCGTATTGATGTTTATGACAGACTGGCGTAATCAAAACTGTTTGCGTGATCGATTATCTACGTCTTTTAATATAAAAAGCATCCATTTGATTTGAAACGTACGTTTGATCGAGGCACGTTTGAGATAAGATAACGTTATCTTATCGTGTTTGGGCAGTGAAGTTTGAATCCTGGCAAGGTCAGCACAGGCAAGGTTCCACAAGGTTCTGTCTTGGGAACCATACTGTATAATTATTATGTGACCAATACTGTGTGTTATATTATTTTCAACCGGCAGGCTGTGAATGCGAACTGACCGCTGTGAAGGTGTGTGTGAAGACTCTGGGTGAGCTCATCTTCATCTTTCTCTATGTTTGCTGTTTGTCTTTGACCAATATTTTATATATCATACTTTCCCTGATCGTGACTAGTGAAATCACATTTTCATTGGCCAGATCAGTGAAAATATATTTTAACTTTTGAAAATATGTTTTCGCTGATAATATATTTTTGCTGTAACATATATACCAACAAAAATCCTACCAGTGATTGGTGAAAACTATATGAGTTGTTTAATAAGTCCTCGTAATAAGTCACTTGAAAAGTGTAGTACTTTTTGGTGGACAGTCATAATTTTAATTGAATAATACAATTTTTTGTACGACTTTCTCTTGTAAATTAATTGAGATTAAGACCGGACTCACTCATTGCCGGCATTATCAACGGATGAATAGTCCCTTCATTTGATACTGCTCGCGACGAACGAAACCGGTTCTGATATTACTAAAAATATATGTGGAAGTCGTGCTTAAATGTGTTTCTAAATAATCGTTCACAAAATTGACAAGAGAGAAAATTTTGCAGTAAAAATAACAGCTACCTGAAGCAGCCGATGTTTTGATATGAATTTTAAATTAATATTTGTAATATTCAATATAATTTCAATGCCATTATTAATTAAGTTGAAATTGAAACATAACAGTAACAGTAAACATTAATCTATATATATATATAAAAATGAATGTCTGTATGTATGTCCGCTATGGACTACTAAACCACTCAACCGATCGATGTGAAACTTTACAAATTTATTGAGTACACTCTCGCAATGGTTTCTGGCCTACCAACCCCTCGCCCCAACCACCCCCCAACCTCCCCACCCCATTTTTTTTTTTTAAACTTTACGAATTTATGAGTTCACTTCTTCGAAGGTTTCTGGCATACCCCCCCCATACTCCCCCCTAACCCCACCCCGTTAAACAGCCCCCTCCCCCCAAAAATTAAATTGAATAATTGTGTAATGTCTTTCCTTCAATTTTATTTTAGTTGCTGGCGTAGCAACGCGCGCAGGGTACAGCTAGTTACTTAATAAAATTTATTCCTCGACTGTACCGCCCTTTTCCAGAAAACGTATCGACAATTCCACTGATCTTATTTACACAATTCGTGTGTTTCAAATAGTTTCATCAACACAGACAATAAAACTACAATGGAGATGAAATATTTCACTAAAAATAAAACTATCATCCCATTTGCTACATTTTAAGTGAAGATACATTATTTTGAGACAACCTGTTCGTATAATATATTACATTCACAAACTTTACAAAAGAAAACACGTAAAACATTTTACAACTTTGTTCATTTTTTTTGCGACTGTATTATATTTTTTAAATAATATACCCTGAAACTACGGATAAATTATGTCTACGCATATAAATAATGATACCTTATTCATCTTCATTTTATTTTGCATATTTTTTTAAAGTACTAATATTTTAGCGATCTTCGTAAAAACATAATGACGTATATATTCAGGCCCATAATTCCAGTCACCGTTCTTGGGCTCTCATTCTAGACAGTAACGAGGTACCGAGTTTGAATTTTCGCACGAAAAAATTGCAGTATTATTTTGTGTATAGATTTGTTTCCAGCGTTATGAATGTTTGGTGATTTTAACATTCGCTTCTATGCATCTTCTAGATTTTTTTTTAGTAACGGTATTGTCTTATCCTTACATGATCATACCATCCAAAAGTAAAGGTTGGATAACTGAACGAAGATTGGTTTGTTTCACACAATTTCAGTTTCGATGCTAAAAAGAATCATTAAACTAGTGACATGATCATTTACAAAAAAAATGGTTGTCTGTCGGAAGTCGGTTTACGGACGATAGTTTAACGTGACATCGTCATAAGAAAACATTGATGAAATGATTGCATACTTTTATGAATAAAATGGAATCATTTTTTTGAATTATCATTATTTTGTATGGATACGAAGAAGGAGTGAGGGTACTGTAGGTGTATAAGTGTAGGTACTGTAGGTGTATAAGTTGTGTGCTGCCGCTGTCTCTTTTCTACTCAGAGGCATCGACCAATCGAGTGGAAGAGAGATAGATGCGGCACAATCCGAACGGTAGGCCGATCGTGCCTCTCTATCGCTTATCCGCGCTCTCGCTCGCACGCTTGCCTTCGGCGTAACGCGACAAACGGGACAGTGAGTCATGTTTTTTCGTGCGTGCAGCGGGCGTTCATCGATTTATAAGACGTTATCACGTCAAAAATACAGATTAATTATGATCAAAAAGCATTTAATTTTTTGTTTAAAAATGTTTATTATTTTTATTAATTTCCCACAAATTATTATAAACTGACAAAAAATACGATACAGCGATATTTATACAAAGTCACCATTAGTGAAACCCATCCTGATCTAATAAATTTTGTGTGGAATAAGTACTAAAATTGTTTTATTATTTTTATAATAATTTGTCTGATTTCTCATCGTTCAATAAAAATATATTAGCATTGAGTCGTTGCAATCGATTATTTTCCACGCTACACGCGTGGTATTATAATCTTTTTTCCGAGAAAAGAATAAAAGCCCTCACAGATGATATATTTCACTTAGTAATACGTTTCAAGAGAAGCCCATAAATAAACGCCCATGGATATTTTAAGATGTCTTAGAACCTGTATAATACTGTATTGTGCGTAAAATATATCAACTATTTCATATAATCGCAATTATGTACAAATTAATACAGAAATAGTATAGTAAATAGCTAGGCAGTAGAAATTAATTAAAATTAGTTAATCTTTGATTTTCAAATAATCGAAAATAATTTGAAAAATTTCATTGAAACATGTAAAAGTATTATTCTGAACTCAATCACGTCGATAGCTGAAGCAATATCGTTCAATATCAATAACATAGTATATCTCCACCCAGCCGCATCACCATTGGCAGGTTGGTTAATGAACAATTTTATTCATATAATCGCCACAAGCATATATGTAGCTTAGTAATTATCACAAGTGTTTGTATAATCAAATACATTTTTATTAACATTAGAGGATTTGTTTTTCATTCAATCATGGATACTATGTTGGTTATCCCCTCACCTCCCGCTACGTGTATGCAGCCATTGCTCACGGCCGCCTTCCATAACGCAAAGAAAAGAAAAGAGTTGATCAGTTGATAATGATCATAATAAATCATAAAAAACAATAAACTTTGTAAGTGTTATATTATATTCATAGATTCATAAATAAATATGGTTTTAAAGAATTATTGCTTCGCGATATGCAATTCCTATCTCATAAAAAGTTCGAAAATTTATTTTCAATTTTACAGTCTATCCAGTGAGCGAAATAAACTTTTGGCAGTATTGAGAAAATAACGCGTCGCATAGCCGTTTTCGAAGTGGGGTTTTAGAATTTTACGCTTCCATTTTATGACCGCTTACTGGTGACGTAAATGTCTAAAATTGGGTACTTTATAGAAAAAGTTGACAGTTTTTGAAAGCTCTTCGAATTACAAAATAGAAAGAACAAAGTGACAGCTACAGAACACGCTTCGTTTTAAATTCTTTTTTTAAAAATAGTTGTTTGATAGAAAAAAAATCTTGAAAATTTATAGCGAATTAAGAGTAAGTCCTTTACTTACGTAATTTTGACTTGCACAATTTCGGGCTTCAGCGATTTAAAAAAAAAACATTTCTTATAACATTTAGTTATGCTGAGTACCATACATTCAATGCAAGCCACAGACTCCATCTTGCGACTAAAATTAAAATATAAAAATAATATTCCTTCCTCCAAATACAACTAGTTATGTATTTAATAAAGTCACGTTGAATTTTCTTTGAAATATGTTTACACAAACTAGTTTTTATTCTTTCTTTTTTTTTGCTGATGACAAATTATTTTCTAAGCCGGGCAAAAAGAAAATCAGCTGTCTCCACATGTATCAATATCGATACTCGGTTGTGTAATAAATCGGCAGAATTTACCATGTACCTGAATTAATAATATTTTCTTTTCATGTTCACTCAAGTTTACGTAGGTATGTAGATCGATTTTACTTTTACCTATCCTTTGAAACGTATTATTTAAAAAAAAAAAAAAAGTTCTTTAAAGTTTTCCTCGACTATCGACATGCATGAAAACCTTTATCAATAAAAGTCGAAGACTAACTGTATACTGACCGGGAAAAATAATCAATCAAAGAATCATTTAATCAGTATACAGAGAGGTTTCCAAATTCAATAGACCTTTTAGTACACTAATTCATCTTTAGAGGCTTTCATCAACCTAATGGTTGAGTGCATTGTTGCATATTGCGATGGTGATATTAAAACACTAGTGAGACGTATACGTATTAATTTTCGTAAGCGTGTCCGAGTGCTTCTGCATTAAAAGTTTAGTTTTGTATAAATTGATGATTACGCTTAAAAAAAGATACCTCCACCTTCGCCAACCATTTAATTCTTGAAAACCATACGTTTAATTTTGACTCAGGCATTAAGTTGTTACATACTAACAGGGGTGAGTTTAAACTATTTTATCAAGAAATCTTAGAGATTAATCGAGCTCAGCTCAACGGTCTGCCAATTTTGAACGAGCAACTATATTTGCCTAGTTCACCATTGTTGTACCCTTTTAAATAATTGTTAATTTATTGTCATTTATTAATAATTGTCATTTATTAACAATTCAAGCACTTGCTATTATTAAATATCAATTCACTTACTATCATTAATGAATATAATAATAAAGGCTTAAAATCAATCAACTCATTAACGAGACGACGGATAGGACCCTAGATTTATTTTAAATATTCTTATGTTATCATCTGGTCATTAATATTTAAAAAAATCCCCGTAATTATAACAAACCCACTTAAATCATGGAAACTTGTATTCATTCAAATTTCGCTAATTTACATTTTAATAACCTTTTAACTTAGTGACCTACTTATATTTTTGTATATAAACGATACAAACTGTTTACTACGCGTCAGTTCAAGTACATCCGTGCACTTGGAATGCCTGAAGATGCCGAAAGGCGAAACCCGGGTCGTCAGCGACAAAACTCATGGAAAAGAACAAAATTCAAAAAATTCTAATTTAAATAAAATATATTTGATTAGTGGGTAAACGCTTAAAGCAAATTTTTACAATTTTTCATTCAATTGTTTAATCACCCGCGGGTTGCCGACCACTGAAATGTACTATAGTGTTATAAAAATTAAATAAAACAATGCCTTATTGAATCGTCGCAATAAATTTGAATTTTTATCTAGCAAGAATATTCTATTTTATTCGTTACTTTTCTTATGCGCTGTACTTCTGTGCCCCCTTGACAATTGCTACGACGATTAAATTTCTTTGAATTTATTCCTCCAACTTGGAATAAACAATATGTTATTTATTATTCAGAGCACAGCTTTGTCTATGTAACACTTTTATCCAGAAAGAGGATAAAAAATTTAAGAGAAAGACGCAAAGACCGTTCATTCGAATCAAATAAATTAACTACAACACGCCATTTTTCATATTGAAAAGGCCCGTGTATTGGGTTTTTTTTTCTCACTTGTATATTTGTTTCCTGGTATTACGGGTGTATAAAAATTGCAAAAAATGAATGAATATTAAATATATTTAAACCAAAACGCATCATTCATGCAAGAGTAGATTGTTTGCATATGCTATATGGCACAATTATGTGTGGCTTATATTATTATTTATATAATGGTAACCGGACACATCAGAACATGACAATTCAGAACAATCGGCCTACCATGGGCCTACCTACGGACGCCTGAATCTGGCGCCTTGACACCGTCCGAGCGCGCTCGCTCTATAATATTGGGTTTTCACATACGTATTTGTTTATAAACACTTTACCAATTATAAATAGGGTTGCCACAGCAAGAAAATATCTGCATTTCCGAGATCGCCGAAATTAAAATAAATGTTTACTAGCTATTGTAGTTCGCGTGCGGCATTTAAAAAATTTATTCGTAAGGCTGGCAAAAAAAAAATATATATAAACCATTTTTAGATGATTGCGTCTACATACCTCACGTGCATAATCCAGTTCTCCATAGGCAAATAAAAGGTGAACATAAACACGTGTAGCCAGTATTATATCGGATGTTGTTTGTATGGTAGGCAATTTCAAACGGATTTCGAACTGCATTGCACCGAATATTGTCATATCGTGACGAAAGTTATGATTATAATTTAATCAAAACAAAGCAGAATATTTTTCCTTAAACATTTTTATGCGATTCTGGATGTATTTTAGTTAACCATTTCAAAGTTATGCGGATGTCAATATTCATAGAAAACCATACTCCTTATTTTTTTGGGCTTTTACAAGTAAAACCCATCTGCCGCATGTATAGACGATTGAATATATGACGTGGGCTAGTAATAGATGATATATAATTGTTTAAAACTTGCTAGTCATGTTATTTCTAAGGAACTGAACATTATTTACTATTATAATTAAGTTTCTAAAATAGAATCAAGGACCCTTCATATACATATAGGTTGACTAATTTTAGCAAGTCTGCAGTAGGGCTTGAAATTTACCGTCAAATTCCAATAACCGGTAAACGGTAATTAATTTCACCCATTACCAGTTTACCGGTTATTTACCGGTAAATGAAACAAAATTGATAAAAATAAATAAAATAACTATATGTGGCTACTTTTACTAACGGTATACTAAAACGTAAAGAATTTAAAATACTTTTCATGAAAATAGCAATGTCATGAAATGTACTTATATGTTTGTCCTTTTTGTTTAACTGAGATATTGTAATGGGAGATCAGATAATCTTTTATTTGCCACACAAAGCTTGGTTAAGTTAAATTACGACTTTGTAATATTTGATTTACAATTTATTGGTTTATAGAGTTTATTAAAAAAATGTTTATTTTTTTTGGTATAATGATTTTTCTGAATTAAAATATGCTTTCATGAAACAAATAATATCAATACAATATTTAATCACTTCGGAATATATCGTTCTTCTTTCCTTTATTCGAATTATTAGCTGCTTTAAGTTCCATGGCTAAAAAACAATTGAATTTAGAAAGTTCATCAAGCATAAATTAATGTCAATGTTATGTCGGCTGTATATAGATTTATGTGTTTAAGAAACAGAGCTTCTACAGCTACTTTTACTGGTTGTAATGCCGATATTATGTCCGAGATCTTATCAAATTCGATTCCGCATGCATGTCACAATAAAACTTCGTTATAATATGCCTGTATCTGTCCTTAATTCGCGATAAAATCATTTCCGGTAAAAAACCGGTATATTTTTCAATTTACCGGTAATTACCGATGGTGTATTTTGACATATTTACCGGTTAACCGGTATTGCAAGCCCTAGACTCTGCAGTGATTACATAGAATTATTTAAGATGGCATTGTGCGGGTTAATGAACATAGAGTTCTCTACACATCAACTTCTATTAATCGTTTCATCTAGGTATAAGGTAGAGTGAGAGGTGGAACGTGGCTGCTTTTAAATGGTAGATTTTATAACTCTTGTATAAATTAAACGTTATTTGTATGCACTTTACTAAAAATACAAATACATACATTATATGTCAAACTTATATCTAAAATATATAAATGTTTATTTCTTTAATTTGATTCATTTAATTTTCACTTACGACTTGTGTGTCGTCTTTCAGCATCTTTTAATGTTTAAAGTGCACGTATTAACTACAACTTACAGGTTATAAGTGGTTAGTGTCGTTTAAATTTAAAACAAATACGAATTGACGATACAGAATATTAACTACTCGTAAGTTCAAGTTCACTCGTGCGCTGAAATACACACATTAACTATACTTGAAATTCATCAAAAATATTCTTTAATACATAATTTAAAGTCACTTATCGGTGGAAAACATTATTTGAATAAAGAAATCGAATAATATAGTACTATTTCTAAATACATATATTCTGATAAAGATCAGAACCGGTCAGTTGACAATGCTTGCGATGAGCGAAACCAGAATGGGTTTTATTTATTTATATAATTGAAAATATGTACGTATGTTCATATATTGTATTAATCGAGATACTTTAGGGTTCTTTGTGTTAGTACATTTTTTTTTCCACCGTTGTATAATAGAGTCCTACCAATTTAATCAGTCATGAATGGTTTATCAATACATAAATCTACCAACAATTATTATTAAGACAATGAAAACTTTCTCAGTTATATGTAACACTTATAGAATACTTTTTACAAATAAAGTTGAGTTCTACCTACAATGAATAAAAAAATTAAACTTTACTTCGCTGTTTTTTGGAAGGTCAAAACTAAAGTTTTTTTTTGAAAAAAAATTTACATGCTTTTTTTTTCGAGTTGTAAAATTTTTATGAAATTCTTGAAAAGTTTAGCGTGTTTGCGGAATGAACTTTTTCACGGTACACAGCTCAGAGAGGCGTGAAAAGATTTCCAGCGCGAGGCTGCCCGGGAAGAATGAATTGTGTACTGCGACACAGTAAAGTTTCCACAGAAATGGTTCGTTCAATAATTGACCGAGCTTTATGTTAACTTTCCGAAAATATGTAAAATTTAAAAATAAATTACGCAGATTTGGCATTTTAATGTTTTTTAGTTTCTTTAAATGTCAAGGTTGTATCTTTTATATTATTTCAACCAAAAGTGTTTTTAGCCATGCTAGCTTTTGTGCTAGAAATATAACAAGGTTGCAATAAATGTTATTTTAATATGGTAGTTTTTTAGTTATTTCATCAAAATTATCTGATGAACTTTGAATTACTGAATAATTGTAAAAAATAGCAGAGCTGATGGTGGCTTTATATTATATAATATGAATGATCCAGCAATTAAGAGTTTTTTTTATTATTATTAAACGAAGTCAGTAAAAGAGTTTGAATTGAAAATAGTTTAGCTGATAAACGCAACTGTATTGATAGGTAACCATATTGAAGCTTGGATAGTTGATGGTAATGATAATAACTATAATTTTGTTATTTGAAAAAACCTATTTACGAAAATACTTAAGTTAAAAAATCTATTCAAATTTGGATATAGATGATGACCACTGTTTTTTAAGCCATTAACACTTTCAATGTGGAGCATATAGACTTCTTCCGGGGTTTATCTAAACTTATGTTCGTCAACAAAACTGTTTAATACTCAGTTGTTCAACCTCCTATTTTCAAAAACAGTAGGGATTGGAAGGATAAGAGGACTAAAACAGGACAAGTGGTTAGCAATTACTTTCGCTAAGCTCAGCTTTTGGGACCGGATGGGTGGGACGACTATAAACAACACGCCTTCGAACAGAATCGATAAATTGCCTGAATTAATGAAGGCTCCAAAGCGTGAGGTCCGTCACGGAAGTTATCCACGTTGACCACTGCACCACGGATCTGGCAGCATTGAGTCTGATTATATTTGTATCCCACTGCTTATTTGAACAGAATCATTAGGCTAACTCTGTTGAAAGACTTTTCCCATCCATTGAAACAGTTATTTAATTGATTGATATTAAAACTTTTAAGAGTTATAAACTATTAATTTTATAACTTTCATAATTTACTCAATGTAATGTTTTGACAGTCCTTTTTTGTTTTATTCTCTTACGATAGAGTTAGTCTGAAGACAAATTAAAAGAAATGGAAATACTAAGCTCGAATTGAAACGAAGTGTAGAATCCATCTAAATAAAAAAACGCTGTAAAAGAAGAAATTCCCTAGTAAAATTAATAAACCACATCGTCAAATTTGGCTTCTATTCAGAAAATAATGGAATAAGAATTCACAAAACTAAGCAAATAAATTGAAGCAAATAACAAGAAAAATAGACTATAAATAAAATGTAGAAGACCTCTTAGAAATGCAGTATTAGTTTGCATTTACCAATTGTTTGTCATACCTTGTTTTTCTTATTTAACTTTTGTATAAATATCACTGTTTTATTGTATTCCTTATCAGTTGACAATGCTCGCCATGAGCGAAAACGGTCCTGATCAAATAAATTTTATGTGGAAAAAGTACTAAAAATATATTATTATTTGAATATAAATATCACAGACATCTCCAATACAAATCCATTAATCGAATGTTTTCTTATCAGTTGATTGTTTTTTATCGCCATAAGCGAATCCAGGCCTGATCCAATAAACTTCATGTGGAATAAGTACTCAAAATGTGTTATTTTTTATACCATTTAAATAACTTAAAATGTGAGTTGAATTATACATAGAATAAAATCGTGTATTGAGCACAAATTTTACTCTGTATGGACGTATTGATTGAACAGACAGATGTTAAGGTGTCGATATGTACAGAGAAATTGAGCTCTTAATGTTTGAAGCAAGGAATATTCATTCTGTGTCGTCGAGTATAAATTCATAAATGTCGCGTTGAGAAGAGAGGCATCGCAACGAAGCAAAATGGATTATGCAAATGCACGTCGAGCCCCAAGGGGATTTTTAAAGCACTACATACTTACTTTGTCGACGGTGAATAAATAATTCCAATATGCTATTATACTTCTCATACGAGACCGTATATATTTCTTGCTTAAAAAGAAGCATATTATAATAGTTTACATGTATGTACGTAGCTAAAAAATAAGAACCGAAACTGCAATTGTGCTATTGTTAACGTTTTATGGTCATAATGTTTCCGGCTAGTCTCACTCACTGAGCACTGCATGTGTGCAATTTTTTACGTTTTATGGTACAGTGGAACCCCGATCTTACGTTCTCGCTTTATACGTTTTCCCGCGTGGTGCGCTCATTTTCTATAGTCCCGGCATTTAATTCATGTATAAAACTTTCCCGCATTCATCGTTTCCCGCATTAATTGTTTGTTTTCACTGTGATAATGTTTTCGGTGATGTCTCACCAACTAGCACACTTGCAGGTTTGGTTCGTTATTGCGAACCGATGGGATGGAGTCGAATGTGTTTCTAAGAAAAATTCAACAAAACGGTAAACCGGGATAATATTTGTGACGGGACCAAAATATTTCGACGTTAAATCGGGGAAGGGAAATGCGGGATTTTTTTACATTGTTCTTATGGGCGTTTGGCCGGGACTATAGAAAATGTACGAGCAACGCAGGAAAACGGTTAATGCGGGAATTTAAGATCGGGTTTCCACTGTATACAGTATAATAGTCTCGGTTGCTCATCGCTTTCGCAGTATGTATTGGGCCTGGCGTGTACCTAATGAAACCCGCCAACAAAACCCATTACATTATGTTAAGAAAAAAACAGTTTTAGCATGGTTCAACGACAAAGCAAATAATAATGCAACAAATATCTCTAAACCACTCAACCATAATCAATTCGATTTTAAGCGACACAATAGCTTATTTGAGTCATTATAATGTTGTGTATTTCCATTCGATTTATAAATGTTCAGGATTAGTTTAGCCTTCGTAGGACTATCCTCTAAAAATGACTTTCAAGCCGAAGGGGGGTAAAAAAAGACCCCAGTGTTTTGGCCTTATTGGCATTGACTGCAATAAAAATATGATTGATTAATGCTTTAACGTATATTTATACATCTTTCTGAAAAAAATATCATATAAAAATCCCTATTTTTCCTATAATTATTCATATTTAAGTTGCGCATGAAAACGACGACGGCTATGGCAGACTAACAAGCTAATAGCCGTGCACGAAATCACATTACCTCATCTCTTATCTAATCGCTTATCGCCTTTTATTGTTGCCAGATATGGAACACTCTGTCCATGTTATCTATAACTCACTATAGTTACGTTCTCTTATCGCTTATGGGCGTGAAAGTTTATGTAAGCAATTGCTAACATCGACAATTAGACTGAAAAATTCCAGCTTCTTCTCTTTTTTAATCGATTACGGTGCAACTAGCCAATAAATATCATATTTTTTTCTGCAAAAGGTGTGCAAAACTATGATTTAAGAATACCAACAGTTTAGACATCGTATCACTAGTATTAAGATAGATATTTAAGGTAAAGTAGCGGTTGGTACAAAATCTATACTATTCGGGATGGCTAAGTTAAATTGACTCCAGAAATATTAGTTCAGGCTTAACCGTTCTCTTAAATTCCAAAATATGACATCAATGATGATTCAATTCTTTTTACTATAGCAATTTTGGATATCTATTTGATGGAGCTTAAAGTTCTGAGGCGCTTTAGCGACAAAGTTTTTCCCGTCTTATTTATCTCTAAGCTTAGTTTGTATATAAATACAAGTTGCATTCTCTTCACGTCGTTGCTTACAAGAAGCTGCGATCACTGTTGTGGTGAACAATCCTTAGTGAAGCCTGTTCAAGAGGTTAGAATACTGTATACTTTTACCTATAGAGGTTTATCGAGAAGAATGGTTCTCAGTCTAAAACGATTCTCAGATGCAAAGAGATCGTTGGGTTACAATGATGGCCCACTGCCTTGTCAATCTTTTTAGAGGTTTCACAACCGAACTCGCAAAAGGTAAACCTAAATCTCACACTGGTCACCCAACTACGGCTCAAGATTTTAGTTAGTTATGATGATGGCGTATGCCGAAATAGTTATCATCCATATCTAATATATAAAAATCAATATTTGTTTGTTTGATCGTATTTTATGCGTTGCCATACCGTTCGTCCAATTGCGACAAAAATTTGCCAACTTATTGTTTGGACTAGGTGCAAAGGTTATATGCATAGTACAATTAACTTTCAGTAAGTGGCGCGTGTAGACAATTGGCAAAAAACAAACAGCAAATATCAAACGGAAAGTGTCATCGTTATCGATCAATGTTAGTGAAATTAAATCTAAATTATTTATAGAAACTACTTTATTAAACTTCAATAAACACAAAAACTTTCTTTCTTTGAGAGTGGCATTGCAACGCTTGCCGGGTACCAGCTAGAATCATATAATTTCTGTAGAACTAAAATACATTGCTATTTTTTCACCGTGTTATAAATGGAGTTCTACAAAATAAATGTCAATTAAATCAACAAATATTGGTTTTGTTACAAAGAATGTAAGGCGAAATAATTTATCACGCATTTTCGCGTTCACATGGCTTCAGCAGGCATGTAATGATTGAAAAAAATGCGTCACGAAAATAGCAACAAAAAATGACCCAAATAGATACAGCCAACTTCCATGAAGATGTCGATACTTCGTTCCCCTTTTCCAGCAATCAATCAATCGTTTGATTCCGACCGGGAAACTTTTTATTCGTAAACTTAATATCCTAAGAATATTCTAAGAATATATTTATTTGAAAAAATGTGGGTCATTTTTTAACATGAATTGAATGGAATCATTTTATTGAATTTGATATTTGAATGAAAATTTTGGAAACTAATATATGTATATATTTGTCAGATGTCAGTTCAAGTCTATATTGCTTTTATTTCGCCCGATTTATTTGCTTAGTTGTTGTAATACCAATTGTTTGTCATACCTTGTGATTCTTGCTTTACTTTTGTATAAATATCACTGTTTTGTTGTTTTTCTTATCAGTTGACAATGCTCGCCATGAGAGAAACCAGTCCTAATTCAATAAATTTGATGTGGAAAAAGTACTAAAAATGTTTTACTATTTTTATTATACATAATGCCATTCCACCAAGTATTGACAGTGAACACCTTAAAAGTAATATACTTTTTTTAATATTTTGTTTTTAAAATGAGCGTTCCTAACTTGTATTATATTATATAGGCTCCTCACGGAGTTTATCTCACCATGTTTTTTCTGCGAGAGCTGCTTGAAATCTGTTCGTACCGGGACTCAAACCCGAGTGGTCTGTCACGGTAGCCAACGATGATGACCACTGCACCGTGTATCGGGTATACTAAATGAGCCTTGTATATATAAGGATAAAAAAATATTCGTTCCTTATATCTTATATATAAAACCGAAACGGCGTATGTATGTCTGTGGGTCTGTAATTCCCTTTTGCATTGTTGGTCATTAAGTTGCCATAAAAACGAATATGAAAGAAAATATGTTTTAATTTTTATCGGCGAAGACATTTAGTCAAAATGTAATAAATTAGTCTTTTACTGAACTTTTACCGGCTTTTATTAAAACAATAATGTTTATTATTTACGTGAAGGTATTATTTGACAGCAAATTAGATTTTTTCCTTGAATTTGGACATTTTAATGGGCGAGAATGGGGGCTGTCATCAAATTAAATAAAGTTTGTGATTTTATTTTAACTCTATTTTGGATGTTAGATTTTGTGATATAATTACATATGTCGAATGATATAACATTAAATAATTATTGGTCGCTTAGTCCGAGCGACGACGGGTAGCAATACTAGTATATCTATAAATCAGACGTTTAGTAAGCTACAATATTGGCCGTAGCCCAATCTTTCTGTTCTTAGTTTTAGAAAAATTAAGGTTCATCAACTGAACATCAAGCAGTTTTCTTATAACAGATTATATTGAAAAGCTACAAAATACAATCTTTTGTATTATGATCTTCATGGGAGCAGATATTTAAATATACATTTTATAATAGCTTTGTTAAGGTCACGTTTTGTGTTACACATAGTGACTATGGTATCGTTTCTTAAAAAAGCATAATCAAACTAACAAGACTGTAAAACAATTAAATTTAAACTTTCTTACCGCCGAATCCATCGCAAGAAAGCAAACATGGTTAGAAAAATAATGAATCAAACAGAAATCAATGTCAGGAAATTTCACTGTTTGACAATGATTGTTTGATGATGGGAAATACTCGCAAAGACTGTACAAGAACTCTGAGTAAACCCAAAAATATTTTCAATTCATACTGTGTTACAAAATAACGGATTTTAGAGAGATATGTATATTTCATAGAGTTTTATGTGTAGTAGCTGACCCGACGAACTTCGTACCGCCTCATAATTGATAGATGTTGTGTTAACTTATAGGCTGAATTAAATTCAGCTTTTTAAGTCAGTTAAAATTTATGTATACTCAAAATGAATTTAGTTCAATAAATGTGCAAAAATAAAAATGAAAAGTATTTCAAAAAAACGTTCCATACGAAATGTATGAGAACATGATTTTCCTTCGATTTTTTTTTGCCGTGATACTTTGGGTTGTTTTAAAACTTATTCTGCTATTCGGGACGGTGACAAAGTCAGAAAATTTAATATCATCAAAATCGGTCCAGCCGCTCTCGACTTATAAGTGGTGTAACTAACACGACTTTGTTTTTATATAAATACATTCATATATTTATATAGATTTACGCGTATATTTTTAAATTATGGTACAGATCAAGCCATCATTGTACAATCTTAAAATCCAGCTGCTGTGTTACATAACAAAATTGTATGTTCTTTTGTTGTTTATAAAATATGAGGTTCAATTTTCATATTGAAATCGAATACTACCTTCGGATACTTAATTTTTTTTAGTCTGTTTATAATTTTATCTCAGAATGAGAATTTATTAAAGCATGAGAATTATCTTAATAGTCATGCAAGAAATGAAATATAATATTTACTATTATCAATATAATTCGTTTACCACCAAAAAAGCAATAAATTTAATTTTCAATTACTTTTTTTTGCTTGAACGTATTTCATGGTGAATTTACTCAGGCATTGAAGATATTTCCAATATGTCAAAATATTTAATCAAAACGTAAGTATCTAATAAATGAATTCCTATTGGAATATATTCGGCCATAGTTCACAATATTGTTTGCTTTGAATTATTGTTTCTTATCGTAGAAATAAATCTTGTATTATGTTACAGACAATGTGGGAAAAAATATAAATCGAAATATGGGTGGATTATTATAGCAATACATAGATTATCGATGAAATCAGGCGACTCAGACACATCTCGTCTTTCTACCATCACAAGGGAACAATAATCTGGAAAATTATTTTATAATGTTGTCATAACCTTTATATATATTATTACTCAGGACCAGTGTTTCCAATCCCGGGATCCCGGACGATTTTTCGAAAACTGGGATTTTAAAACAGTCGCGAAATTTTTGGGTTTGATTTATTTATGAAGCACAAACGAATTATTTATTACTTGCACGTGTCATCTTTAGACCACCGGATCCTCTTAAAGAATAACATTAAATTAAAAGATGACAAGTTCCATTACATAATATATTACGGTTTAGCAATAATTCGTTTTTTGCTTGATAAATAAATCAACCCCGAAAATATCGCGATTATGTCTTCTAATCCCGGGGCTCATCAAGTATTGCAAAATCGTCGGGACCCGGGAAAGTCAGTATCCGAAACTGGATATCGAAATCGGAATTATGGTTGAAACGCTGCTTGATTTTTTTCCTCTTCGGTTACAGGTTCAAACGATTAAAAACCGAAAAGAATTTTTTAGCAATGAAATTGTATGAAATGCAAAATTGGCAGTAAATACATTAAAAACCATGTCCTCTTCCAACTTAGAGCATATGGATTCTTCACAAAATCTCACGGAGCTTATATCAACATGATTTTTCTACGAGAACTGCTTGTTACTCAGTTTCTCAAGCTTTCTTTTTCGAAGGATTGAAAGGATGAGAAGACAAGTGCAGAACTAGTGTAAGCTTACCGCTCTCACTACACTACGCGACGCTTTGTGCGATCGGACGGGTGGGAACGAAATTTTTAACAACACAAACACCCATTGCCTTCGAACAGAATCGACTGCAAAAATCTGCTCGTACCGGGACTCGAGCCCAGCCAGTCCGTCACGGAAGCCATCGACGTTGACCACCGCACCACGAACCGGTGAAATAAAAAGAGTAAATATTTTCAAAAAAAATAAAATTAAAACAGCGTTAACAGTTGTCAATTCTATTTTTTTGAATTGCGTACATATGTACGTAAAATCAGGAGTTAACTGTATTTTCTTATAACACTGTTTCCATGTTACATATTATAAGTCACCCTTATATGTATGTATATAATTTCGAAACAACAAAAAAGCGTTTCGATGTCAAATTAATAATTGAATAATATTCAAACTTAGCCACGTATCCTATATTGTTAATTTAATGTTGTACAACACCCTTTCAGACAGTTTAAATTACATATGGCTTAAAAAACATTTTGGTTAAGCTCTGTTTGAAGTTAATTGTTAATTTACATTTAACATTTCGGAAAAGCTTCCAATATTTGCTTGACCAAGTTATATATGTTTGAATAATCGACAAATTAATTTGATGTTACTATTAATGAACTGAAATAATACTTTTTCAATGTATGTAGAGACAATTGAGTCATATAGTATCAAAAGTAGAAATATCCCATATTTTTACAAACTGAACTTATGCTGTCACATTATTCTTCTGATCATGGTGTATGTCTATCAATTAAAATCTTATATATAAAACCGAAACGGGGGATGTATGTCTGTAATTGTCAAATAAGCGCCAATCCTATTGGCCAAATTATTGAAACTTTGTAGCCCACTTTCCCATTGGTCAAGATGGACGGATTCTAGCTCGAAAAGTCTAAACGACGGACGCGCTCGGACGGGCTGGAAACGTGACGTTTGTACTGGTTATACTCGGACATAAACTTCTAAACTGGGAACAGTTGTTACTCTGCCTTGCTTGGCATTGCTTGCTTTGCAAAATATTGATAGAGCAAATAGTTTGCTCCTCTTAGAGCCATGTCAAAACGGAAAAGATCGTTTAATTTGGGTGAAACTGCCGAGGAACGAGAGTATAGACAGTAGATTTTTTCCTTGAATTTGGACATTTCAATGGGCGAGAATGGGGCTGTCATCAAATTAAATAAATTTTGTGATTTTATTTTAACTCTATTTTGGATGTTAGATTTTGTGATATAATTATGTCGAATGATATAACATTAAATAATTATTGGTCACTTAGTCCGAGCGACGCCGGGTAGCAATACTAGTATTTCTATAAAACCATGTACATGTGAAATAAAAACGTAAATGAAAATAATGGTTGGTGTCAAAATCAGAACGGTTCACGACTTTCGAAATAAATGTATAGTGGTTTTGTCAATCATATTTTTGACCAATCACAAAGTTGTTGCAATGTGGCCGCTGAAACAAATTCGAAACAAGTTTCAAAACGTTTTTCGTATTTTGGATTCAAAAAGTGGATAGTTTTACTTTTAATACTATTCGACTCAATTAAGCAAACGTGTCAAATCGTTTCATGAAAAGTTCGAACATACATCTTTTATGGTATGCTTATTAATATGAAAGCGTTGTGTTAAAAGATTTGGCATTTGTCATGAAGTCGAGACGGTTGTTCTCAAATATATGTCTCTAAGTAATAACCTTTCTTTTATTGAGTAGGGATTTAATTGGTAGAGCTCCATTATAATACGGTAGCAGAACTAGTTCTGACGAGGGAGTAAGCCAAAATAGCTATCAACAAATATATAAAATAATTTCCAGTACCAATTTTACGCGGTTAGGAAAAAATCACATTTAAAAAAAAAAAATCAAACATATTTTGTGACTCCGTGTTACACAATTGTGAAATATATATGTAGGATTCGCAAATAAAGAAAATAAAAAGTCAACATTAAATGCTTGTTGGAGAGCAGTATGGCCAGAAGTAGTTGAACCTGATCATATAATTCCAGCAAGAGATGAAACATTTAACAACATTTTAACTATAAAAAAAGCGTTGGGACAAGGGTTGGAGAATTTGGAATTCAGTGACATCGATGAATTGTTTGTTAAGAGTGAAATAGACGAAGAAGAATTGATTTATATAGTGTCAACCATCGAAAGAGAAAATGTTGAAAATTGCGATGATAGTGATAAAGACATTACTAATAAACCAAATAAATGTACGTGTTTCTGAAATTTTACAATTGGCCAATAACTTAGAAAATGAAGTTTTGGCTACTGATCCGGTTATTGAACGTGCTGTTAAATTTCAGCGAGACCTCAAAAGCCTGTGCGCGCAATACGGTGAAATTTACAAAGACTTAAAAAAAACACAACACAAAAATTAGTTACGGACTATTTAATAAGACGAGCCTTTTTTGAAGATTTTTTTTTTCTGGAACCTATCTTCCGTTTCTGTATGAGCTTGATGTTTCGATTTACGCGTTTTATCTTGGAACGTATCTACCGCGTAAATCGAGGGATGAGTGTAAATTGTTATTTTTCTTATTGGAATGAAATATTGTCAATATGATAATTAATGACTCGAAGAAAGATTTATTATGATTACTATATGATTGATTCCAAATTTATATAATAAATAATTTAGTTCATAATATGTATGCTAAAGTATTAACCAATCATAAGGTCAAATGTTTACGCATATACCTTGCTCAACATTTTGAATATTACGCAACTTACGGGGTATGGTAAGAAATAGTTTGAGAACTAATAACATAGTAGTTTGCCCAAGTTCTCTACAGATAATTAATTATCTCAAAACTTTAGGAATAGTTTCAGTTTCAATACAGTGTTTCAAATGTGTGAAGATAATTTGAATGGCCTTAATCAAAGCCGTCGAAATCCTTGTTTAATTATTATATCAGCAATATTTGATGATACTATTAAATTATGTCACTTTTAAAGAGTCAACAGTTACTTCTTGGTGAAAATGTATTAAATAAAAAAATAAAGCACACACTTCGTTTTATAACTCCCACATTTTATTTTATAAAGATGGGTTTCACTCATCGACCTGATCAAAATAATATATATAGGGTATTTCAATCAGCACGCTCGTTCGTGTAGAATGTGCTGTGTCCTGTTGAAACCACATGTTATCGGTAATCATATCATCCAGTTTACGCCACCAGAAGTAATATGGCAATGCCAGTTTCGTTTTGGAAGAAGTACGGACCGATGATTCCGCCAGACCAAAATCCGCTCCAAAAAGTGACTTTCTCAGGATGCGTTTGGTGCTGGTGTATCTCGTATGGATTGGAATCGCCCCAAATCCGACAATTTTGCTTGTTCACATATCCATTCATCCAAAAATCTTCGTCACTACAAAATAACTCTAGCGACGAACGCTTCTGCAACAGAGCAGTGACTTTGATAATAAAATTTGATGATTTTTACATGTTGTTCAACGGTATAACCTTCCATGGTGATTTTCCGTACACAACTAAACAATTGAAAATTAATTTTACAGATATCACTTTAACAACATGGTTACTATAACCTAAAAAATTTAGAGCATCCCTATAACCTGTATTTGGCACCGATTAAATCTAAAATATTAGATCTTACTTTTTTGCCAGATGCGTTGTTACTTTGTCAAAATACGAACGGCTTTGTAATGAATCATTCAAAAAAAAGTTATCTGGTAAGTAGTTTAGTAAAAAAATTCTCAAATATCAAAACAATCCTAAAGTTTTCAGCCTTTCTATTAAATAATTAAATGTACAAAAGATTCAGATCTGTCTGACACAGAAGGATACCTGTCCACTTTTCAATATAAGAAATATGCTTCACAAAAACCGAACAGTTTTTATTAATTGCCAGAAAAACATTTAAAGTGAAAAGAATGCTTTGAGCTGTAGCTTTCAGATAAAATGTAGGTGTTTTTTTTTTAATGAAAAAAATATTTGTGAGAAAGCTTTTTTGATTTTAGATATAACAGGCTTTCAAAGCGAAGAAACCCAATGGCCACCGAATTCAATGTCGTCGTCAAAAGTGATAAAATAAATTCGGTTTTAAAAAAACACATCTATTTTTCCACAGCTTTACGAAAAGTCTTATTTGAGATTTTTTTGGTACTCTCGATAAATATAAACAGGAATTCGTATTTTATTTAAAATTTAATTATAAAAAAATAGAAAAGAATTTAAATTCTGGATTTTTTAAATTCTTTATAGCGAAAAAAGCTGAAAACATTTTATATCAAGCGTAAATAAGAAATATTTAGTGAAGTTTTTTGTAACTTGTTTCGTTTTTCAACAATCTTTTCAAGTATCTTTTTTTTGTACATATGTTTATTATTAAAATTAAGAAATTTTAAATAAGCGATGTTCAACACGAGATGTTATAAAGGGTGTCTTTTGAAGGTTGCAGCTTTTCTTGCAATTTTATATTTATAAAAAAAAAAAATTCCATGTGAATTAAACTAATTGTGAGTTTGGAAATAAATGGCTTTATAATCTCTCTCAGACAAGTTGAAAACTAATGTAGTGCTTTTGTGAGTTTGATGTGCCATGACAACATATGTACTTAGCTTGGCAAGATTTTAGATCTTGCTGTTGGCCAACGGCAAGGTGAGTTGTAACTACACAAGGTCAATCTTACAACCGAACAAAATATACAATTTTTCGTGAATTCTTTTATTCATTCAATTTTATTTTTATAAAATGTTGAATTTTTAGTGTTAATAGATAAAGAAAGAATGAAAATATGAAAAAAAATAATGAAACATTTTTCTCAAGAGACGAAGGCTGATGAGATTAAATGCTATTATTATTAAAAGACTGGCCGCGCAATAAAAACATAACATGGTATTATCAAAATAATACTAATCACTAAATTACTCTTAAAAAAGAACGGTTCTGCTCATCGTAAGCATTTTCAACTGGTCTTGAACTTGGTGAATCAATTGTGAAATAAGTACAAAAAATGCTATACTAATTTTCAATATTATGCTTTTTCTACAAAAAATCATAAATACAATACACATTTATCTTTGATCATTTAGATACGAGTATGGACTCCAATTACTCGACATCTCAAGTACTCGAGTATCGAGTAGTAAAATTTAAAAATTCTCGAGTACTCTAGTATACTCGAGTAGTTTCAGATTATTAGTTCAAATTGTGTATATAAATAAATGATAAATAAATAAATAAGCTTATTTTGTTGCATTAATACATTTATTTCAATTTATGAAACATATATTTCGAAAATAGTAGATAATTAAATGTCTCAAATTTTTAACTTGGTTCGACGCTTTGTTTTTTTATTCCCGCGGAAATTTAAAACTCTATCTGTTGCTGTGGACGTCAGCTTAAAAAATAACAATAAATTTAATGGTGCTATTAAGTTTTTCTGTCCGCTGCTTAAAAAAAAAGATTTGCAAATAAGCCAAGTATACTCGAAGTTTACTCGAGTATCAAGTACTAAAAAAATGGACGAGTATACTCGAGTATCGAGTACTCGATACTCGAATTGGAGTCTCTAGATACGAGCAGGGTTGAGAATCAATCTAGTATATTATTTCAAAAATGCCTTAAAATATACAGTACTACAAACACTCGAACGTTCCTAGAGATAAAATGTTTGAAAATATTTTATTATTACTTCATATTCGAAGCACGGCTTGGCATCCCTTACTGAAAAGAAAAACGAAACAAAATACAAAAAGAAAAAATATAGGATGAGAAATTTCAAACAGGAAATACTACACCGGATGGAGATAGAAATATGTTAGATGATTGCAAGGGTCGATTCGAATCGTAGCGCCTTTGATGAAAACATTAGTTTAATTAGGCTCTACGTGCACTATTTTACATTAAAAAAGAAACGAGAAAAAAAGAAGGTTTTACTTTTGTAGCGGATTTGCTACAAAGTAATTTATATATGTATATTACTAGCTGGTACCCGGCAAACGTTGCAACGCCAGTGTTTGTGTTTATTTAAATGCTTTTGGATACACAATGTTTTTTTATTTTCTGTCTTATGCGTATGCGAATAAATCAGAATGAACGGTATAGGAACACATACGGGACATACTTCATTCATTTTTATGTACATACATAGGTAGATAGATAATTAAGAAGCCTTCGTTGACGTCAACACAACAAAACATCAAAGTTTTATCGCAATGGGATGAACGGTATAGGATCGCATAAGGAACACAAAAAATCATTTTAATTAATATATGTACATATTATATATAGGTAATTAAAAACATTTCTAGGCGTCTACACAACAAATCACCAAAGATTTATCACAATCTGATGAATGATTTGGGAACGCAAAAACCTTTCCGGGCATCTACACAACAAACACCAAAGTTTCATTGCAATTGGATGAACCGTATGGCAGTGCATAGAGTACGAACAAACAAACAAATATTGATTTTTATATATGTATGTATGTATAGAAGAATAATTTAAAATCGACATTTGCTTGCGTCATATGTATGTTCAGGCAATTCTTTTGTCTTCTGCCACATAATAGGCTTTGAATAAGCTTTCGTAATTGGGTCGGCGTGAGGCAGTGATTTCAAAACCCCGTTACATGATCCTATTCATGAATAGTTTGAGCACTTTACAATCCGTTTCAATTATTTTCAATAAAACAATAATAATATTATCAGATAACCAAACAATTCACATTGTACTGAATTGAATTTTCAATAACAACGTTTACTGTAAAATACCGCCTGATATTGTAGGTCATCAGGACTCTCTCGAACGATCTTATTATCACCTCAATCAATGATAATAAGACCTAAACGATTAATATAACGCAAATAAATTCACTAAAATCTTGTAACCGACTTCTAGAAACGACGTCTCTCGTTCAGTTCATTCGCGACCACTTTGCGTCGATTGGCTGAATTCAGTTCAGGCCCTAACGCTTCGCGTCGATTAGTTGAGCTCTTTTGCACGCTAGAATCGTAGGGTATAAATATGCCTGTCAAAGACAAAAATTTCTCTCAGTCATGATCGTTCATCCAAAGCCAATAGACGAGTCGCCTCCTGCCTCCGGACAGGCAGGAAGTCGCAATATAATCGTTTGGTCTTACGCTTTTAAATGTAGTTGTAACTGCAATTGTATCCGTGTTTTGTAAACAATGTAATCTAATTTTGTGTAGAATAAACTAGCCAACTCTGGGATAAAGTTTTGGCCAAGAGAATACCGATTGAAATCTTTACAAGAGATACCTTTCTTCCCATCCTAACCCTAAGTTCCGTCATCGAACGCTATGGAGGATGCTGTCTGATGCTGTCAGATTGAGGAAGAAACCCTGGTCGTCCCAATATATAAATGAATGTTTGTCTTCTTTCAATGGATTCGGCGATAATTTTGTGGATGTTAAGCATAAAATTTAAAATAACATTTTTTTTATTCCACGTATTGTGTTACTTATATAGTAATAATATCCTAAATATCCTAGACAGCTTGCTCGCCACTGCTCACATTATTTCCAATGAAGGGTTTAACCCTACCTAATTGATTGCATCTCATTAGTTAATATTTTGTAATGCTCACGTCATTAGTAGTATACTTATTCGTTTGTTTCGTTTTGATTCAATAGCCTCCCCCCCTCTCTTGCTTCCCCCTCTCCCCTATCTTGCTTCCCGTAAAAGGGAAAAGACCCCAACTCCATTTTGTAATTTTATCATTTTAAAATATTTGAATCAATCTTGCTTTATCATTTAAGCAAATTTTGCGATAGGTGTCACAATTAGAACACAATATGTCGAATAAGCAAAGTTATTAAAAAAATTAGAATGTTTGTCTGTTCCGAATGTGTTTCTATACCGTTCATCCGACTGCGATAAAAATTATGTGAGTTGTGTGGGCGCCCGAAAACGTTTCTTTAAAAAAAAAAAACTATTCTAAGATTCACTTGATTTGCCTGGCATACCGCCGCGCGTTTTATCATTTAAAGTTGGCGTACCTATCATTCTTCTCCGAAATATAAATCCACAACGACTTTGCAATGGTACCAGGCATTCAGTGAAAAAGAAAATGAACAACACCATCAAACCTTCAAATGTTAAATGTAATATTTAAAAGAGAAGATGTACTGTTGCCACGCATCTCAATGATTCTTACAGATATGTCATTTGAATGTAAAACGTTTGTAGTTTCCGGTGCGGCTCGTATTTTCAATGACTATCAAAAAATCATAGCGACAATTGCTACATGTGTGTGGAGTATATTTGTGAAATCCATGCTTCTTACATGGACAGCTGGAAATGGCCTGCTCACGCGTTGGAAAACCTTCTGATTAATTTTTTTAGACCAGAGAGAAAAACAAAAAAATGTGTATCCAAAAGCACTTCACTGAACAGAAATAAAACGCAAACACTTTCTTTCTTTGAGTGGTATTGCATCGCATGCCAGGTACTCTCTGGTTTTGAATAAATCAGTCTATTCTAACTTCTAACCCATGCTGTTTTTTTCGAAGCCTCGAGTACCAAAATGTACATTAGCTCACGTCAATACCGCAAGAAGTTTAGGGCTTTTAGCGTAAGCTCGTTTTTCTAAAGCCCTGTCTTTAATGCCAGTTTTGTATAATTATTGGTAAGTGGTAAAGCTACTGCATCTACGATTATTTACGATCAAGTTTGCAGTCCCCGAATAGGAAGAATATTTATGATTATATACAAATGTGTGTACAAACATTTTGAAAGCTTATCACATCTTTATCCAAAGAACACTTTTTTATTGATTGTTAGCCGGTACCTAGCAAGCGTTGCAATACCACTCAAAGAAATAAAGTGTTTATTAAAATGCTTATTGGATGCAAAATATTTATGAAAAATAATTTCGATTTAATTTCACTAACAATGATTGGTATAGAGCAGTGATGAACAAATTTGGCCCGAAATGGATTTTTTTGCGGCCCAAAATAACAAATACTTCATCAACAATTTTTTTTCATTAAATATGATAAAAAATAGTATTCGATATGTGAACAAATTATGCAGTAGCAACGGTAAATAAAAAAATTAACCCCTTCTCAGTATCCATCAACGAGGCCGATTCATCATTGCAACTAGAGTTGATCGATTTGCAGAACAACGATCAATTGAGATCGAAATATCAGGAAGGCGATCTGCAGAGTTTTTACAAATATCTCCCCGAAGAGCAGTTTCATACCCTACGTAAAAAAAGCTGCGCTTTATGCAAGTCTTTTTGGAAGCACCTACATTTGCGAGCAAGCATTTTCCATATTAAAACTAAATAAGTCTCAACACAGATACCGCTTAAACAATGATAATCTCAGTGCTGTACTGAGGATAGCAACCACAAACATTGAACCCGACATCAAAATGCTTGCTGCCAGTATACAGTGTCAGAAATCTCTCTAAGTTCCATCGTGAACATCTGCACGTAATGTGGAACGGAGAAGGATCGAAGTTGCTGATAAAGTTATGTTATTATTAAATTAAAAATAAAATATTAAATTTGTTTCTCATCTAGTATAATATATCAATATTTTTCTTCACTTTTACCCTTTGCGGCCCGCGAAAAATTTTAAATGGATAAATTGGCCTTTCTCTCAAAAAGCTTGTGCACCACTGGTATAGAGTCTATAGACTATAGACTATAGATGAAATTTTCCGTTTGATGTTTGTTGTTTGTCTTCTGCCGATTTTTTATGGTAAGACACACACGCCATCTACTGAAAGCTAATTTTACTATGGCTATAACCTTTGCGCCAATGCAACAATAAGTTTTCAAAATTAGGCAGCGCATAAAATATGAAATACATTGATGTTTATATATAAGACTTACTATAAGTTGATAAAGTTTTATCGCGATCGGATCATCGGTATCGCAACGCATAAAATACGAATAAACAAACAAACAAACATTGATTTTTATATATTAGATTTTCTAATACATTAATGTTTGTTTAAGATGTCAATTGGCTTTTGTAGACAAGGTGTCTAAGCAGGGGCGAATTACTCCATAAGCGCAAGATGAGCACGTTTTGGACCTCCAAGTCTTGGGGGTCTCAAAAATAGCTTAAACAGAGCCTACATAATATGTTTTGAATGCGGAAAATATTGGTGTAAAATATATTATGTTAGTAATATTGAAAGAAAGATGGTTCATAAATCATATATTACGATGCGCGATTGTTCTAGGTACACATTATGAATTGCTTCTCGTGAACTGCGGGGAATACCTACACTGTTCAAGCCATCCTCTCGATTACAACGATAAAACAACGAAATCGTGGTTTGGAGGAATGACCAACGATGAAATGATAACTAATTAACAATTTATTTTTATAATTTTTCTATGCTTTTTTATGATACCAAAAAGAGGGCGTCCTTAATTATATTGCGCCTGGGGGTTCCCAAGTGCTTAATCCGCCACTGGGTCTAAGTTGAGTGAAGGTTTTAAATACTCCTTGACTAGAATAATATGTTGTACGTCTTGTTTTAATCCAACCATATTTTCACTTTAATTTCTCATTGTAATTTTAATGTATCTAGAAAATATGCTGTTGTGGAATAGAGATCTAAGTATGCTATGGTCTTTAGATAATAACTGTACCCTGAAGATCAATCAGCTGGGTCATTTGAGAGATGTATTTGAATTTGAATTTGATCTCGAATAACATTCTCATTAAATTAGTTTATAATGATTTAAATCTTTGAAAATACGTAGAGCCCCATAGATGTATCATAACTTGACCGCCGTTCAAATTCGGAACTAAAATTTGTCCCCATGTAGTAGATATATTTAAAAGCTTTCGAAGTTATTTTGTTTAAGTAAAAATATATGTGCAAGAAGATTTTTTTTTCATTTATAGCTTGCATATAAAAATGAGTTTCAAATTTGATTGATTATTGCATATTACTGAGGCGATAGTGAAGCCGTCACAAACGGTCAAGTTATAATGGTACATCTATAGCTGTGACGCTTTTTTGTAGCCATATCGGCTTATGATTTAATTAATGCAGTATTTTAATATAAAAAGGTTTCCGAGCTCTGCTTGAGCCATTTTGCGTTAGACCTCTGTAGATTTAAAATACAGATGTTCAGTGCAACGAACAGTATTGGTGACACAGAAAGATGCTGAGAACATAGACAGTGAGCTTACAAAGCTCTTCATTTGTGCTTTCGAATAGCAGCGCTAAGAAAGCCTTTTGATAAAGCCATTTGGACTCAGCCTTCTCCTCCTAATTACGAATGGTTTTTTTATTGCATGGTTTTTAGCTTGGAATTTATCCCGTACATAGTTTGTCTTTTTTGTAAAAAAAGCCTACATATAAACACAAAAACAGTAGTTTCTAAGTATTGCAATTTGTAGCAATTTCTTCTAAAGACATGTTTGTTCTGTGTAATAGCACCCAAGGCGGAAATAAATTCTCCTAATCAAATGTTTTTTAGCCGTCTTTCATTGCTTGTATTGTTGATAAATAGAAATAACAATTTTCAACTCATTACCGTTTGAAATCATTCAAATTTGAGTAAGCATTTAGTGAATCACTTTTTTTAATACAAATTCTGTGGTCAGCGTCATTGGCTACCGTATCGGACCATCCGGGTTCAATTCCTGGCACGAACTGATTTTTCAATCGATAAATCGATTCTGTTCACATGCAATGGGTGTTTTTGTTGCTTAAAATTTTTTTCCCACTTTCAGATCCCAAAGAGTGACGCATAGTGTCAGTGATTAGCTAACCACTAGTTCTTTCCAAATTTTCATATCCTTGTTATCTCGACTCTCTTCAAAGAAGAGAGGCTGTCCATCTGAGTAACGAGCAGATCTCGTAGAAAAAAAAATATGTTAAGATAAACTCCGTGAGAAGTCCATATACTCCAATAGACTCCAATTCGAGTATCGAATACTAGATACTCGAGTGTACTTGTACATTTTTCAAGTAATCTATACTAGAGTAATTTAAAAAATACTCTGGCAATACTCGTTATTTATAAATGAAGATTAATTTCAGCAACAGATTGAGTTTTTTCTTCGCTTCGAACCAAATTAAAATTTGAGACATTTAATTCTCTATTATTTTCGAAATAGGTTTAGGTTTCATATCATCTATTTATATACACAAATCAGAATTAATAATATATATTTTGGTATATCTGAAACTACTCGAGTATTTAAAAAAATTAATTAAGTTGAGATGTCAAGTAATTGGTGTCTCTAGATCGGAAATCGTTAATATCTTATATATAAAACGAAACGGCGTATGTATGTATGTATGTATGCTGTGGGTCTGTAATTCTTTGGGAATGATATAACATTAAATAATTATTGGTCGCTTAGTCCGAGCGAAGCTGGGTAGCAATACTAGAAATACCGAAACGGCGTATGTATGTATGTATGTCTGTGGGTCTGTAATTCTTTGAGAATGATATAACATTACATAATTATTGGTCGCTTAGTCCGAGCGAAGCCGGGTAGCAATACTAGTATATAACTAACACTACAATGTAAAAATTAATTTATCCAAATATGTAGGTTTTTAATCCATTTTTTTCCTGTCTTTACATTAATTTTTCAAGAATTATAAAATAAGCAAATTTGTTTACACAATAACCAGTAGTTTTGATAAAAAGCAATCCTTTCTTTAACTGTTTAGTCAGTCGGTCAATTGGTCTTGAATGTATCAACTTCACAGTAGATTTGGCGCCTTGATCGTTTTTCCCGACTTAAAGGCAATCCCATATCGGTGATTGAATTTCGTCTAATCGCCTTCTTTCGTGCAAGAATCGTCACGTGATATCTTTCGATTTCTATGCAAATAAAGATAATGCTTTTTGGTCTGAGTTCGAAAAAAGAGTTTTTTTTTATCATCAGTTGGTCGATTGAAAATCTGAAATGTATATGCCACTGTGTGACATAGCACGGAATTCAAATATTCCACAAAATTTCCACTGACGAAAGTGATCGCAATTAAAAGTGGCCTGTATTTTTTTTAATTACGTCATAAACAGCTTTATCTCATGATTTCTAAATAAATGCTATCAAAATGTTTAATTATCAATTAAGATATACGCTTTCATATTAGTGTTCATGTAAAATTTATGATATCGTTACTTTACTTTGAAAAAGTTCTAATTGACTTATTGGCCTTAAATGACCTTTTGGTCGGAAAAGTTTGTATTTACCGCATTCTATCATATATCAGGAGGTAATTTTCAAAAGTGGACAATTCCAAAATAATTTTTTTCAACTGCCAGTTTTAGATTAAACTTTTGAGACCTTTTTTACTCACATGGAAAAGTTTGAATGTTTACACGTTATCCATAATTCCTTAGCTTAAAACATATTTCAAAAATATTTATAGTTAACACAAATTTATGAGGAAAAAGTAATGTAAATATCTCAGTTTTTCAACAAATGGATTTGTCCATGAATGACGGAGTTATCAGAATTCCGGAGTTGCACTGCATCTGCACACTTTTTTTTACTGAATTTATTTGACAAAGTTCTAAGATTGGCATAATTATTTCTCAGTAAGAGTTGTGAAAAAATATGTTTAAAATTAGCACATAATCCGAATTCGGTCCCGATTCGTTTACATTCCTGCAATAAGGGCCTAAAACTGAATGCATTGGAACAGCTTGAAATTAATAGGTATAATCAGTCCAATGAAATTCTTAACGATCAGATCACAATTAATAGCTCACCTCTGTTAAAACCATTAACAAACAATAAACTTAAAACAATTTAAAATAGATGCACTTAGAAATTGCAGATTTTAAGTGGTTTCACACGATCCAATAACCCAAAAATACCCAAATTATTGTTTCCCACCATTACTTTAGACCAATAAATCAAACTTATTTAAATTCTTTCATGTGCCAGGTATGGTTTTAACAGAAAGAGATTATGTAGGAGGCACCCTGTCTAGCAAAGGGTATATAAGCTATCTCTAATACACGTTTTAAACATAGTTCTGACGAAGGCGTAAGCCGAAATAGCTATCAACAAATATATAAAATAATTTATGTAGAATTAAAATACATTGTTATTTTTCTTTCCGTATTTAAAATTAGTAATTTGAAACATTTTTACTTGCTCATTGTTACAAGTGAATTTTAATCAATCTAAATTTTCAACGCTCATATCTCAAAACAGTGTCAAGAGCAGTTAGAACCTTTTCAAAGTAAGATATCGATATGCCAATTTCATCCATTTTAGCACAACGTGTTTATCTCGGGTTTTGAATCAATTTTGTATTCGCCTATATTAATAATAGACTATAAATAAAACGACGAAAGAATCGTCATTAAGAGACAAGAATAAAAAATAAGTCATTTCGATAAATAAAACAATTTATTTCCAACAATTTTAATAGTCCGATATCAAACAATAATTAAGGACTTGTCACAAAAGATAGAACTTCTACAAATGCATAAATTAGAACCATTAAAATTTGTGAAACGGAAAAAAACGTAAGAAAGCTTCAGATCAATGAATACTTTATTATCAACTGCGAAAAATAACGAGCCCAAACAAAACATTTTGTTTTCTTTAGTAACGATTTGTATTCAATTTAATTATAAATCAGGGACGAGAGTCGAATATTAGTAATCGCTACTTTAGAGTCAAAATAGGACACGTTTGATTACACCCCATTCCAATCTCTTGATTTTCACGGTAAATTGGTTTCTCAAAATCACCGTGTAATTCAAAACGGTGTTAATCGAGAAGATCGTTATATATTACATAAGTACATCGTATTTTTTTATATCCACTGCCGACATAGAGAAAATGCACTCTCAAGTCGTTTTCCGACAACTATTGGGCTATTTTTCATTCAATATCGCTTTTGACAAAAGATAAAAGTTGAATTTAGAGGTTAGGAAGCGGAAAGCATTTAGTTCTTTAGTTCGAAGCCGGCTTGAGAGTGGATCAATTGTTTGGGTATGTCGTATATTGTCGAAATATGTTCTTATGGTAGAGAGGGTTCAGAAGAAGTTTTTGAGAATTCTCTATTTGAGGACATACGGATGGTTTTATCTAACCGATTTTCTCTTAGGCATGCTCACTTTCAATAGTTTGAATACTTGAAGAGAGATGTACCTGGCCACATATTTCTTTCGACTTATCCGAGTCCAAAATGAGAATTCCACCATTCTCGAGAATGTTAAATTGAATGTCCCTGATATTTTTTTGAGAAATCGTGAACATGAGTTGTTTGTTCTTCCAAGGGGTATAACCAGTCTGCCAATGGGAATGCCACTGGGAAGAGCTTTAACAATTTTAAACGGCATTGCTTCGGATGTCGACATATTTCATATTGAAATGAGTGAGTTCAGTCGAAAACTATATTTTATGAATAAAATTTGATTTTGTCAGAACTCACTCGGTTGACATCTTTGAAAATTTCTAATATGATTTAATATTTTTTTTCTCTCTGTTTTTATGACTACAATGTTTACAATGTATGAATATATAAATACATGTATTTATATTTGTCAAATGCATGGCGCATTGGCGTCAGCTGTAATGCCATGATTTGCTTTTACCTAAATAAATAAAAAAAATAAAGCAGTACGCTTATCTTTCTTGCTGAGCCTTATTTTTAGAATTGAGTGAATCAAAAGGAGTAATTATTCACCGGGTAGGCGTTCGTATCCTTGAACCCAAAGTTTAAGAGTTATTAATGTTGCTTAAGCATAGCTGAAAATCAACACTTGGATCCATGTGGTTTTCATGTCACGATATGTCATTCTGGAAAAAATATTCTTTTTAATAGTTTATCCATTTATGAGGCTTTTAATTTAATACGGTGAGAAAAATAACAATATATTTTAATTCTAGAAAAAATATTTTATATATTTGTTGATAGCTATTCGGTGTACGCCCTCGTCAGAACTATGTTTAAAAGGTGCATTAGATGAAGTATATGTACCTTTTAGACAGGGTACACAATACATCTTCTTCTATGTTCCACCTTCTAAATTTAATATGGTAATAATAAGTTATTGAATGTGACAAATTGATTTGATGTATTCTTGAAGTGAAAGCTAATCTGAGTTTTTACTTAGTGGGAATGAACGTAATATAATGGAATTCTACCAAGTAAATGACAACTCAATCAAGCTATTAATTTAAGTTCAATTTAATATTATATAAAATGTATGTATGCAATCCTTGTAGTCGATTAGCAAAGTCGCTAGGTTCAAATAATATAGCATTGTTAGTACTTATCCCACATTGAATTTATTTTGATCAGGACCGGTTTCGCTCATCGCGAGCATTATCAAATGATATGATATACAAAAATACAACGTTATTTATACAAAAGATAAGCAAGAATCAAAAGGTATATACAAATATGCAAATAAATCAAAGTAAAACAAAACAAAATAGACTATACTAAAAATGTTGAAGACCTCGACAAGCTACTAAATTTAAAAAAACAATGAAGTTAGAATGATCATTAACAATATTATATTAACACATCCAGCAGGTGTGTGCATTTAAAAAATGGGGAATCTTAATCCTAGTAATAAAAATCAATTTATAGAAATATCCGTTTGGGGATGCAAACCAGTTAACTAGATATAACGATCGCGCTGACCACTTGACTAAGAGATGTTTTTTTCTCTTAGCACTCGCCATATTCTCTGATAAAATATTAATTTATCAAAGAACTTTAACAATTGTTTAACATTAATTAATACCAAAGGAATACAATAACGAGTCTGTTTATGTAGGATTATGATAATGGAGAGAAAAGGCCGCTCTTATGAATCTTATATATAAAACCGAAACGGCGTATGTATGTATGTCTGTAATTCCCTTTTGCATTGTTGTTGCAAGTTGCCATAAAAACGAATATGAAAATAAATATGTTTGAATTTTTATCGGCGATGACATTTCGTCAAAATGTAATAAATTAGTCTTCTACTGAACTTTTCCCGGCTTTTATTATTAATAATATTACGGAAAGAAAAATAACAATGTATTTTAGTTCTACATAAATTATTTTATATATTTGTTGATAGCTATTTCGGTTTACGCCTTCGTCACGTCATAGTTCTGACGAAGGCGTAAGCCGAAATAGCTATCAACAAATATATAAAATAATTTATGTAGAACTAAAATACATTGTTATTTTTCTTTCCGTATTATAATGGAGTTCTACCAAGTAAATGCCTACTCAATCAATTAATAATAATGTTTATTATTTACGTGAAGGTTTTATTTGACATTTCTTTGACAGCAAATTAGATTTTTTCCTTGAATTTGGACATTTTAATGGGCGAGAATGGGGCTGTCATCAAATTAAATAAAGTTTGTGATTTTATTTTAACTCTATTTTGGATGTTAGATTTTGTGATATAATTATGTCGAATGATATAACATTAAATAATTATTGGTCGCTTAGTCCGAGCGAAGCCGGGTAGCGATACTAGTAATATACATATAAAAGAAAATCATTATAGAAAGTTAGAGTAAGCTTTTTTATCTCACCTCGAATTTTTAGCTTACCTTGGGATAACGGTCTAAAAACTTCTTACGATATGAAACTACCTTTGGAAATAATTCCAAAAGTGTATTAAATATTTTCAACGTTAGAAATTTACCAAAAGGACTTCACTATCCAGTTCATAGTATTAAATAAATATTTAAATTTGACTCTTTTTTGCTACGTTATTTTAAGAACTCGCAAATTATTATTACACAAAGGTAATTGTCGTCTGACCTAACTGAATATTTTATACATTTTTTGATTGTCTCAAAAATAAATATGGTAAAACGAAGTTTACTTTGTCAGAAACGTTGTATAAATAAATGAATGTTGAATATTTTTTCTCAGAGTAAAGATATAAATCTCTCACTTATTAACAAGTAAAAAACAAACGTTTCTAAACATGAATAAAAAATAGCAGCTTTAGAAACCTTCTCTCTTCGTGAAATTAAGCCTTCAAATTATTGTTTTCTTTTTCCGGAAAAATACTCAATTAGTCGCTTATTAAGCCGAAAATAATCATTAGAAAAAGGATTTGGTAAAGTGCCAAACGTTTTAATGTTTAAATCTTGAGTATTCAAATGCTTGTTTGTGCTTTCTTTATGTGGTCTTTCATTGGTACACTAAACCTGAATTTATAAAAATATAGCATATTTTCACATATTGTGTTGTTTATTCGCATTGAAATAAAGAAATTACCCAGTGCTGCCGTTTGTCAAGCTACTTAAGTGTTTCATTGCACGGATACTTTAGATACTTTAAAATCATGTTGAAAATTGGTATGCATTCAAAAAAACCATCGTTTTGCTGGATAATGTTTTTGAAATACAGCATTAATATTTATAATGTTGGTATGGTCATCAAAACATCATCATGCACGTGTGAATTGTTTGTATCGTATCAAAAGTTTTAAAAGGATTTCACATTTCAGGAACATTGGCCAACACTGGCAAGAGCTTTAGAAGATCTATCTAATCGGAGTTTGATTCAATGAAACCGTTTCATCTGTTAATTTTGAGTGATAAGCCACCTTATGGAACATTTTAACGAGCTTGTTTTCAATCTGTCATTTAATCTCTCTCTTAACAGAAAGTCACGTAGAATGAAATAGTTTATCTTAAAGTGAAGGAAACTCGAAGACTCTGACTTGATCGACGATTTTCTCTACAACTATCTACAACTCCTGGTTTTGATATCCACGTTTACTAAGAAATGTATTTCCAGGTGAAAAGGTTGGTATTGAAAAGCATAAATCTGAAGCATTTATTATTTAAACATCACAGTTAAATATTATATATTCTAAGTTATTCAAAAATTAAAATACGGAAACCGAGTCGCAGGTGCTCGATTTTTGATACTTTAAATCCATATTTCATCTCGGTTTTAATGATTGGATCGGGGGTGATTTTGGAAATCTAAATATAATTTAAAAAAACATATAAAATATAAAAGCATTGACTGGCCGATTGCGGGACTGTCAATTCGATATATGTACAATGAAACCCCGATACTACGTTTTTCAAGGGTCCGTATAAAACAAACGATTAATTCGGGAAACGATGAATGCGCGAAAGTTTTAAATATGAACTAAATGCCGGGACTATAGAAAATGATGGCACCACGCGGGAAAACTGATAATGCGAGAATGTAAAATCGGGGTTCCACTGTACCTTGTAATTACAAACGGTATTCTAAATATGAGTAGGTATCGTAAAGTGTTATAACTATCCCATATTTTACTAAAACTGCACCAATACTGTCACATTATTTTTCTGGTCATAGTGTATGACTCGCAATATCTGTATAAAAATCATAATAATAAAAAATATAATAGCATAAAAAAAGTATATTGGGATCAAATCAGAACGGTTCACGACTTTGGAAACAAATGGATAATGGTTTGGTCAATCATACTTTCAACCAATCACAGAGTTATCATGTTAAAACAATGTCTGACATGTTCTGATAGTTTTGACGATGGCGTAAGCGGAAATAGCTATCAACCATATATAATATAATTTCTGAAGAACTCAAATACATTACTACTTTTTCAATGTGTCATAATGGAGTTCTTCCAAATAAATGGCGATTCAATCAATAAAAGTATATTAGTTTGATCAATCATAGTTTCTACCGATCACAGAGTTATCTTAAGTGATGTTGCAATGTGGTCTCTTATACAAATTTTAAGTTTCAGGCTTTTACGGGCTGTTTTTTTAAATTGAAAAATACTAACCAAACTCAAAAAACCAACAAAACGTTTTTAGTGTTTTTCTCTCGAAAGTGGATAGGATACTTTTGATGCTATACGACTTTTGTGCAAATTATTTAAAATGGTTTCTTGGAATATCATCGATTAATTGTATCCCAGATACAACAGCTTACATGGCATGGTTATTATTTTAATCTTTTAGCTTTTAATGTCATCATTTAAAACGTAATCGCAGAGTCGTTATGAAAAAGCGAAGCTCTCATTAAAACAAAGCTGCCAGGTGATAGTATGGAAAATTTTCCACAGAACGGTCCATTACGTTCCGTCGCTTATTAACTTTGGAAATCGTTCGAACCTTAAAAGCTCCGTCCCAAATTCGATTTCTTTTTTTGTTCTTTAAATTCTTTAACCAGTCTCAAATTAAAATCTTCTTTTTTAAGTTAAGCCATCGAGACTGTACGTGGCTACATTATTTCCCGTGGAAACACACATTCCACAATTAATTCATCAATATCAGGACCAGTTTCGCTCTATGCTAGCATTCAGTTCAGTTGAACATGCAATGACACCACAGAGATATCATATGCAATATAACTTGCTTTCGTTTCAACCGATTTTGCATAGAATAGTAATGTATTGATTGAGCTGGCATTTACTTGGTAGAACTCCATTATAATACGGTGAGAAAAATAACGTTCTGACATAGTTCTGACATGGGCGTAAGCTAAAATAGCTATCAACAAATATTTAATATAATTTCTGTAGAATTAAAATATATTGTTATTTTTCTCACCGTATTAATAGTTATGTAAATAAAATCACTAATACAAAGTAAAAACATTATAAATATTTTTTCTACAATAAAAAATAATTGAAAAATAGAACAAACATTGAAAGATTTGCTTTATTGAAGTAATAACAAATAAATTGCATATTTTTTGTAAAATTCTGCAGGATTACCAACATTAAAAATATCTGCGCCGACATCTTTTTTATTCGATAATGGTTTTTCGATTTCATTTACAGTTCTAAAGTAAACTTCGAAAGCTCCCAGACAAATTTACGCAAAGGACATGAGCAAACAGTCGATAAAAGCTACACTTTTATTTATTTGTAAGATTTTCACCTACGTACCCCTTTCCCTTGCAATTTTCCCCACAGAAATCTCTCTGTCCGGTAAAATATTTTCTTTTTACCTCGATAACGTTATTCACAAAAGAGGCAAAAAAGCAAGAAACTTGTAAATATTCAAAGCGACCATTGATTGTGGCTTTTATTTCTAAAAAAGGTTTAGCCAAAGATTTCATGCAATAAAATATTTTGGCAACTTTATATATCATATGAAAAAAGTAAGCGGTTGGCTTAAATTTCTATGTACATATATTATTTAAATCAAGTTTTATTTATTCCTGATTTATTTTTATACGAATGAACTTAACTGACGCGCAGTAGATAGTTTGAAACACTTCCATATTTTTGGATTATTAGTAGGTCACTAATTTTAATAAATTACTCGTTTCGCAACCTGAATAAATTGGCGAATGTTTGGTTTCGAACAATGGAAAGTTTTTTAATAATACGTCGGAAAAGCCCACCTTTCTAATGATTAGGCATTTCCAAGCTATTAGCTATGAACTAATTTTTTCGATAACACATTTAAAATACTCATACAATTTGTTGAAACTCGTTAACATCAAAACTTGTCCAGAAACATCAATCCAGATTGCGATGATAGTAAATGTACTTTTCGGTCCCTAAGGATAAAATAAATGTGTGATTTTCGCCGGTTTGGGTTAGATATGAATACCACTTGATATAAAATAATATATTACATAATGTATGAAAGAGTTATATCAATAGGAGAAATAAATACATCATCATTTTCTTTTTTATATTTCCACTAAACCTTAAAACAAAACAATAGAATAAATTACTATTTTATCTATATATATAAAAATGAATGTCTGTGTGTATGTCCGCTATGGACTACTAAACCGCTCGACCGATCGATGTGAAACTTTACAAATTTATTGAGTACACTCCCGCAATGGTTTCTGGCTTACCAACCCCTCCCCCCAACCACCCCCAACCGCCAACCCCAATTTTTTTTTTTAAACTTCATGAATTTTATGAGTTCACACCTTCGAAGGTTTTTGGCATACCCGCCCCATACGCCCCTAAAACCCTACCCTGCCAAACAACCCCCTTCCCCCCCAACAATTGATATCGAATTGTAACGAAAAGCTGCAATGTCACATTTTTTCCAAAATGAACGAAATCAATAAATTGACTCAAATTGAATTGAATATTTGTGTATCAGACTTTGACTTTTGTAGGGGCCACTTTAACAGGGACTTGGGCGGTAGCCTAATCCCTTTCATCTGTGTTATTGTTGGGGTGGTGAGATGGTGTCGGTTTCTTGAGGGTGGTCGCCCAGAGCGGTGATGCAATAACCTCGGGTGGAAATTTCTTGTTTTATAGTTTTTTTAGGGCTATGTTATTTATTATGATTTTTATAAATATTCATGTCAGCTGTGCTATGCAGCTGACATCTATTTTCTTTTTTGCCCTCTTTTTTTGTTATTTAGACTCGAGAGGAGGTCAAACGCTCTGGGTGCCATGTGATCTGGAAGTTCTCTCTTCTTCTCCGGGAGTCGAGATGTCATCTGCTTCTTGCTGGTCCGGGTCACGCGACGTCGGCCAGGCTTGGTCGGATGCTGGATGGGAGGGTAGGGTAAGACTAGCTAGGGCGGGTCTCGACGTAAGACGTCGAGAGGCCTAGGAAGATGTATGTGTGCGAATTTAACGTAATATCGTGAGAGTGCTTTTATCGTGGGATTTGGGTGATCTTTAATGTCTGTGACAAATTTATGCGCGAGTTTCTGTGTGTGCTCTTCGAGAGAATCTATCTTTAAATCGCGTTCTAGTGTGGTGGTGCGTACATTTGTATAATGTCTTTCCTTCAAATTTATTTTAGTTGCTGGCGTAGCAACGCGTGCAGGGTACAGCTAGTACTTAATAAACTTATCAGAAAGGCAAAGCATTGCTTTTCAAAGAGAAAATGATATCTGATTGATTGTAACCTGTTTTTGTCTCTTCTCAAAAGTAGAGAACATCGAAGCTGTTTCTAAGGATCCGTTGTATTCCTATTTATTACATAAGCGTTACAAATTATTTACTCCACGCAAGCTTAAGTTCATTTGTGCACTTAAAATGCCCGAAGATGCCGAAAGGCCGTTAGCGCCAAAGCTCATTGAAAAGTACAAAATGAAAACGATTCAAATTTGATATTGAATTTCCATAAAGCACCTTCAGTTGAAATCTCAATTATGAATAATTGAAAATCGGTGAATCAATACATACAATAATGATAATACCGTTCTAGTATTTAGTGCAATGGTGAATTAAAATGGAAGTTCTAGTCTGTACTCTAATTGCTCAGATGTTTATACATGTTTGTACCACTGTGGGTCAATTTGTAACCGGAGAGATTATGGCAGTCACTGACTATCTGGGGCAAATTTATTTACACGGTGTCTCGTGTCAAAGCAATCAAAATACAGTTAACGCTTTTTATTATCTGTTTTAAATTCACGCTAATGACGTGACGTAATTATGATTGGCTATTATGGCTTCTTTATTGAAAAGGCTGGTGCCTTAGTTAAGTTGATCTTTGTTTGATTAAGGCTCGTTAGAACAGGCAGCTCAAAAGAAATTGTTGGATTAAATTGCTCAGCGTAATTTTATTGAAATCGTTATATAATATTTTTAAAAGAAACTTATAAAAATTTAAATTACATTCTCAAGCCTTCATATCTTCATCACTTTATCGCCATGGAAACTTGTAAGCTAAATGAAAAACCATTTTCAACTAATTTTAATAATGATGATTACATATGTATAGCTTGTAAATCTTAATTTGCCGCTTTTTTGGATATCTATTTAATGCAGCTGTAAGTTATCAGGCGCGTTTGCGTCAAAGTTCTTCCCGTCTCCTTCGTCTCTGAACTTAGTTTTCATAGTTATTTATCTTCCCCCTATCGTTGCTGACCGGATTGGGTGATCGCTGCAGCGGTGAGCAGTCCATGGTGAAGCCAGTTCAAGAGGCTAACTTTTGTATCTTATTTATCACTTTCCCGTATACCCTACACGCACAAATTTAATACGACGCTACTTTCTTTGAAAACATTTGTTTTAACGATACAATACTGTATTTCTGTCGATAAAAATACATTGTAGTGTTGCCTAGTGGTGGATACATTTAAAAAATTGTCCTATTTGGTTTCAAAGTTCACCTGCTAAGCTTTAAACGAAAACCGTTATATGGAAAACCTATTGACAGTATACAATTGAAAATTAACTTCCACAAAGTTACCGCCGTATCCATCGAAACTCTAAACATATTGACAGTTCAGTAAAATGGTATGAAAGACCAAGCAAGCTAAACTCTATCATATTGCAAACAATTCCTAGTAAAACAACAATGTACATATACTATACCTATTGATTATGGCTTTTTTAAAAATTGTTTTTCCAATTCATTACCTTAAGCTTAAAAAAAAAATATAGTGTACTTATATAAATACACGTAATAAAGCGATATAAATATGAAGTATGCACGTATCATATAAAGCTACATATTTAAATATAGGACCATTCCATGTATCCATTTAATTTTACAAAGAGCACTACGTAATAAACCTAATCCAAAACTCTTGTAGCAAATTCATTAATAATTATTCAAAATCTTTTTGTTTTAATTTAATCATAATTAAAAGATGGTTTCATAAACTCTTTAGTATTAACTTGATATTTTCCAACGAAAGCTATGTAAGTTGAAATATTCTCCAGAGTATGAACGGGTAAATCACAAAGCTTTCTTCGAATCTACGTCAATATAATAATGTAACATCTTGCAAGTTTGCCCCGTAACCATCTAACTTAACTTTGTTTAACAAAAAACTCTCGTGTTCGGGTACCCTTTGGCCATTAAATATGCCAAGTGGGATTCCTTGTAGCGTTACATTAAACAGAGTATTTGAAATAGAAAATATGATGCTTTAACATTGTTTAACCTTATATCGAAGATATAAGTTTAAGCTTGATAGAAAGAATCATTATGTATTATTGAAATTATTTATTTAATTATTTATTTATTGGCAAGTAAATAATATAAAATACATTGTATTGCAGCAAGCGCCAATGCGCCATGTTTTTGACAAATTAAATAAAAATTACATAACATATTACAAAATAAATTTAAAATAAGAAACAGAACAAAAACGCATAATTTACATGAGAAGAAAAAATAAATTAAGCAAGGCATCAAGTTCACTGCCGAAGATGTCCACACCAACAGGCAGCGCATTCATCAGCCAAATAGTCCTTGCAACTGGAGATTCAAAAGACCTACGGGACAAACAAGTTTTGACAAAGAAAATTGATTTGTCTTGGTTACGTAGGTAAAAACTGGGAGCATGCAAACTTAAATATTTAAGGATGTCGGGGTTAAGAGCTCGGACCCGAAGAAGAGAATTATATATCACAGGTTTCCAAAGTGGGCCTGGAAGGAGCTGAGGGGGCCGTGGTGGGGTAGGGGAGCCCTGGGAAACAAAAATTGGGCAGCAAAATACCAATATTTATAACCTTATAGATTTTAAAAAATCCACACATTTATATTTTCTCTAATATTATTCCCTAACAATCTACAGACACGTGCAATTTATATGTCGTTATTTTATTGCAATAAACACTTTTATAATTTATTTTTTCGAATATTTTTATTTCCAAAACACCTTTCTGAAATTGAAAAAATACTCTCATAGTTTTTATTTTTACTTAAAAAAATAAAAATATTGGTGATTACACATCAGGTTCGTCTTCTCATTAGGATTATTTAATAAATATAAGTTTCTCAACAATTTAAGTATCGGCTTATCTTATTTATAACACTATTAGTATGTTTATAAAAAAAATAAATTCACTACATCTTTGTTATATTTATTCAATAAAGGGAAATTTCCATGGGTCAAATAATTTAATATATGAAACCGTCTGTCTAATGTTATATATGAAACCGTCTGTCTAACCAAGAGGTCAATGTCTTCCTAATTGGTTGAGATTAGTTCAAATCCTGGATAAGACACCACTGCAAATTATGCGTGATGTCGTTGATGCCTTTGTACCCTCACAACTTTCATGCTTATTTGATGTACAACCAAATAAAAATCATGGCGATAGAAAAGAATGGTAGGTACGCCAATTTTCATTGTGAAAACGTACGGTGGTATGCCTGGAAAATCAAGTGAATTTAAGAATTTAAAAACTTTTTTTTCAAAAGAAACCTTTGCGGGCGTCCGCACAACGACTCAACAAAGTTTTATCGCAATTGGATGAACATTATAGGAATTCATACGGGACAAACAAACAAAAACTCATTCCTTTATATCAAATTTGAATCGTTTGAATTTTGTTTTATAAGTTTTGTGGCTGACGCCCCGGGTTTCGGTTTTCGGCGTCTTCGGGCATTTTAGGCACCCGCGTCGTTAGCGACGAAATTCACGAAATTGCTCGCTCAATAACTTTTAGTCCACAGCTTCGATTCATATAGTATTATATAAAGGTATAGAGAGTAGAACGAACCTTTTTCTGTGTAGTATGAGAAAAGGCGAAATGTAAAAAATCTTAATTTACAGGTAAGATTTATGTAGTTGGCAAGAAATGGGAAAAAAATAAGGACTAAATTACATTAGGTGCTTTTACACAGTAAATTAGGGGAAAATGTACGGGAGAAAATATTTTTTCCTCGTGACTTTTGCATGAATAGAGTAATTTATTATTACTGCAGCAATTTGGTTGAAATCTAATTTAGTGTTAAAAAGTCGTAGTGCCAAGTGAAGAGTTAATTAGAAAAAAACTTAACGAATATAAATAAAATAAAAGCAACCATTTAAATTAGTGTAAGTTCTATAATTTTTTTATATTGGTCAATTGGAAAACTACATCACTAAAACTATTACATTTTGGAGCAATAACTACTCCCTAATACCTTTTTTGTCACTTTGAACTTAATAACATCAAATACTATCGAATGTTAATTTTACATTTCTGGGTTTTTTTAACATTTCTAGATAAGAAGGCATCAAAAATATTGATGTCATATATATTTGAAATGTGAATTTGTTAGTGATCAATATTTGATATTGTCATCATAGTAACTGAACCTGTTTTCCTCCGATCGCCAAGCGTACTCTTACAACTGGTATAAATAATTCAATGAAAATTTATAGTTAAAAAAAGTCATTTACCAAGTTTATTACAATTATAATAAATGAAACCAATTTCGACCGGTTCCGCGTATCACGTGCATTAGTTGACAATGCTACTACAATTCTACTATGTAGTTTGTTTTATTAATTTTAATTTACAGTAGGTTGTAATATAACCGTAGGTTCATTGAATTGTACATTACAGAAGCTTTTGAATAAATAAACTTTTTAATTTAGAATTTCGACTGAAGGTGCTTGATGGAATTTCAATATCAAATTTGAATCGTTTAGATTTTAACTCGTCAGTTCAAATTCAATTGTGCACTTAAAATGGCTGAAGATGCCGAAATGCGAAACTCCGATCGCTGAGACAAAACTAGTGGAAAAGTACACAATTTAAACGATTCAAATTTGAATAAGTAAACGTTGTCTATATTTTTGTCACATTTACTTTTATCTCAGGATTGAAGCAACTCTGGGATATCGAAAATTGTTACTCTTACAGTATATCGATTAAAAAATCTGTACCCAAAAATTCCTAGCTAGATAGAGTCAGAGCAAATGACCAACAAATAATCGACGCAATATTGCTTGCATATTGTTTCCTTTATATATGTATGTATAACTTCCAAATAACAGAACAATCGAGATGAGTTATCATAGAATATTATCGTGTGGGAAAGTTGTTAAGGACCCTAATAACTAACATACTTTTAAGTTGTTTCGCAGTGTGTTCCTTATTTACGGGAAAAGTTTCAATAAGTATTCGATAAATCAAAATGTATTCACTTCCGAATGAGTAACTGGTAAGCATATTTTGTGACCCATGATTGCTTTACTTTTGAAAAACTTTTAATGGAAAAAAGCAATGCTTGGAACGGTGAGCAATTGATTTTGGGTAATTGAAATTCTGCTTTTTTTTCAAATACAAGTACTCCTCAACTCCTCAGTTCAATTTTAATTACATCATCTAGCTTTGATCTTTGTTTATAAAGGGTCTTTTTATAAGGACGCTTAGTTTTGAAATGTAAATAAAACAAGTTGTTTGTGAGATTTCGACTAAATTTTAATTTCATTTGTAAGTATATTTTACGGCATTAAATATGGAATATAGCATCAAATGTCTGCCAATATCCATTCATTATAAAATGGACCATGTCGCTAAAGTTGATTTTTTGACAAATTTGGGTAAACTTCCAACTACTGCAGAACCCAATCAGGCGTTGTCTGTGGTCGTTTACCTGAAGTTCCTTGGTTAGTTGGATTTTATACGGGTGCAGACATAAGGCCCGATTCAAAATTCGCCAAGTTGAAGTCGCAGAAAAGCCAAGTTCTTGTGAACAACGAGAAATAAGCTGCCTTGGGTTTTCCTGTACACTTTCACACACAGCAGCAATGTTTTCACCAGATATTGTATTTTGATGACGTACAGGTAGGTGTTGGCCGATTATTTACCAAACTGGTTGACTCAAATTTGGCCACTAAACAATGAATAATCTACTCAGCAGGACAAAGTAACATATTTTGAGCGTCCCTATTGAAATACCCTTTACAAACATATAAAAAGGATTGACGTAAGAGGTGACTACTGCTTTTTCTCTTAGTTACAACTGATGATGAACCAATGTATTTTATTCACATAAGTAGATTTTTCATATTAATTAAGTAAATGTCGTTGTTTTCTCAGTAAACAACAACAAATATAACAATAAAAAAATATTTCTTACATTCCACACAGTACTTTTTACTACGCGACTTTTTTTCTATTTGGTAATTTTTCTCGTGGCTGTCCATAATGTCGTCAGATGTTTACGTAACACGGTTTGGCTCAATACTGTTGAAGCTTTCAAATGCTTTTTGTTCTTGAAAACGTGGTTATTAGTTTTTTTTTTAACAATCTGAATAAAAGAAAATGGAAATCGCAAATGAATGGAATTTTGAAGGGTGCGCAGATTATTCTTTCCGCGACAGTACATGGTTTATTTTTATACATATTTTGTATGAAACTCGACGTACAGCCAATTCTTTGACTTAAGTTCAGTAACGTATCTCGATAGTAAGTCGAGGACTACCTTTATACTTGATTTGTCAGGATTCGAATGAAAGGCAACCCAATGGTGAGTGAAAAACTACGGCTTCTGACACCCATGAATGTTGTGAAAATAAATTCACTGAATCGATTCTGTTTTACAGAGAAGATTCCGCATTTCTACATTCAAGATGTAAGCCTTGTGCGTAATCGAAATCTGAGAACCATTTTATTAATAAAATAACAACTTCACAACACTTTGATAGATGGTATCTTTCAAGAAAACAAATGCAAGCTGACAATTTTTTGTCGCCACTTATTTAAATTTGATTACGATAAATTGCGAAGATTAATCTTTTTGAGACTGAGAAGTGGCTGTGTAACACAGAAAATAAGATATAAAATAAGTAAATGTCCGTTAGGGAATAGATGTTCGCAATCAGAATTTATTACGTTAAAGCTGCGATTTTTGCTATCATCTGCTATTGCAAATTATTAACATTCCTTACCAAATTTTGGTTCCATATTTTAAATCTTGAGTATGATCATTGGTACCGCCGTTTTATATATTGACAATAATAGTTTTCCAATTTTAAATGAACAACTCGATCATCCAAACTCACCAATTTTATACCCCTTTAAATTAATTATAAACTCAAGCCAAGGAATAAATCAATTCTTTAATGATATGTCGGATTAAGCCCACGAAATATATTTATCGGCATTTCCATGTAAAATGGCCCCCCAATGATCTGGAAATAAGTATTTGCGATAGTACATTGAAAATACTCGATAATTATAATTAAGCCACATAATTCCCTGACTCATTAACATCAAAAATTCTAGTTAATAACAAGTTAACTTAGTGATCTACTGTTATTTTTGTATATCAACAATACAAACTGTTTACTGCGCGTCAGTTCAAGTACATTCATTGAAGATTGCATCCACTGGTCCATAAAATGAGTATCACCGCAGTTTCAGAAGTAGTTAAAACTTTTCTACCTTCGCATGTCCTTGGGGTGGATGAATGGTACATATGTAGATATTCATCAAGGCACCAATTAAATACTTGAGCAAGTCATGAGTCAGTAACCCAGAGGTGAAATAGTTTTTAGAATTCATTTGCATAAATGACAAGTAATTTATTTGTGATTGGTTGTACTAAATTATGAAATTCCACAATTACCGAAAAAGATTTTGTTTAAAGACTAGTTATTACCCGGCATGCGATGCAATGCCACTCAAAGAAAGAATGTGCTTTTGAATTATGTTTATTGAATTATTTTCCGATACATAATAATTTTCTGTCTGGTGCGTATACGAACAAATCAGAAGGTTTTCCAACGCGTGAACAGGCCACATACGGCTGTCCATGTGAGAAGCATGAATTTTCCGAATAAGGTCCACGCACTTTTAGCGATTGTCCTTGTGCTTTGTTGGTGGTCATTGCAAATGCGAGTTGCACTGAAAACTGCGAACGTTTTAATTCGAATGGCATATCTGAATGGAATCATTGGGATGCGTGAAAACAGTACATCTTACCCTTTAATATTGTAGCATCGTGATATTGTTCATTAACTTGTTCACTCAAAGCCTGGTACCGTTGCAAAGTCGTTGTGGATATATATTTGGAAGAAGAATGATTGGTACGCCAATTTTCATTGTGAAAACGCGCGGTGGCATGTTTGGCTAAACAAGTGATTTTTTATTTTTTTGTTAAGAAGAAACCTTTGCGAGCGTATGCACAACAACTTATACGGTATAGGAACTCATACGGGACAAACAAATAAACAAAACATCATTTATATGTATATATAGATCAGCGTTATGAATGCTTAAGACAATCAGATGTCTTGTGATTATCATGTAGATTATATCAAATATTTAATAAATTACCTCCTTTTAATAAAAAAAATATACGTTTTATTCCATTAATATATGTATTTGTGTTATACTTTGAACGAAATGATAAAAAATATGTTTCATAATAAGCATGAATAACAACAAGCAACTCCAGGCTTGTGAGAAAAAGACCATACTTGAAGGCAAGTAATTATGGAGGTCCTTTTTAATAAAAGTAGATTTATCACATTTTCCCTCATAACCGTTCCGCGTCTTTTTTTCCTAGCGATAAATTTAATTTAAAAATAAGGGCGTCTAAAAAGTGTTTTTATTAAAACACCACTTTAACAAATATGCTATCCTAAAAGTGGTTTCAAACTTTTTGCGACCTAAAAAACGAACTTTCTTTTTTTGCATTACGTTAAAATTATTGCCTGACGTAGAGATAAAAGTTTTGTGAACTAATTCTTTTTTAAATTGTGTCAAGATTACTTTTATCAAGTAAATACAGAAATGGTTGTATAGGGATATTTATTATCAGTTATATCTCATGGCCAAACATTACTTTCTACATTAAAGGGAGGGTTCTTAGATTTCATGGTTTTTAACTTAAAAATATTATTAAATACCCAAATCTATCTACAAAGATAATTCTTGTCGTATTTCGTCAATTTTTTAACGCTAGAAATTAAAAAAAAAGATTTTTTGTTATATTTTTATCATTTTAGCTTTATGCCAATACTGGTTTCAGCTTGAAACAATAGACATGCTATTGTAGCTAAAGTACCTATGTACAGGTAGTCCTTGACTAACGACGGTTCGACTTTTCGCACAATTCGCACTACGGTGCGGTGCGCCTTTGTCAACCCTGATTCATGTGTAAACAAAAATGATTAATAATTTTAATTAAGATTTTATTTCTGAAGTGAATAATCAATAAATCGTGCCCATTAAGACTGGCAAACGGAGAAGATGTGACAAAAAAAGAGAAGTGCAATAGACTTAGAAAAAAAACTTAAAATAATTAAACAATATGAGAGTGGTAAAAGAGTGAAGGACATAGCTCGCGATCTACACTTATCAGATTCAACGATCGGTAAGTATATTTTACGGCATTAAATATGGAATATAGCATCAAATGTCTGCCAATATCCATTCATTATAAAATGGGCCATGTCGCTAAAGTTGACTTTTTTGACAAATTTGGGTAAACTTCCAACTGCTCCAGAACCCAATCAGGCGTTGTCTGTGGTCGTTTACCTGAAGTTCCTTGGTTAGTTGGATTTTATACGGGTGCAGACATAAGGCCCGATTCAAAATTCGCCAAGCTGAAGTCGCAGAAAAGCCAAGTTCTTGTGAACAACGAGAAATAAGCTGCCTTGGGTTTTCCTGTACACTTTCACACACAGCAGCAATGTTTTCACCAGATATTGTATTTTGATGACGTACAGGTAGGTGTTGGCCGATTATTTAACAAACCGGTTGACTCCAATTTGGCCACTAAACAATGAATAATCTACTCAGCAGGACAAAGTAACATATTTTGAGCGTCCCTATTGAAATACCCTTTAGTTGTTTTACATGAGCAATTCTGAATATGAGAAAAAGTGGATTCGGATAACGAAAGATTTTTGAGTATAAGCCGCTGCTGTATTCAGGAAGATCTTGCTTGCTACAAAGAAATATTCAGGGGAAAAAACAACTCAACTAAAATTGGATATGTTTTTTAAAAAGAATACTACTGCTTCTTCTTCCACTACTGATGATGAGCCAATGGATTGTACTTATATATGTAAGTACAGATTACGAAAGATTTTAAATATTAATGAAGTAAATATTTTATTTTATATTAATAAATAAGTATAAATTTAACAATAAAAAAATATAAATAAATATACATGTTTTATTTTAGTATGTACATATGTAGATAAATGCTAAATTCTAACATCGACAAATTTTCGCTGATTTTGGTCAATTCGTGCAAAATAATGCGTTGCGATCAATAAAAGGGAACATTTTATTCTCGGCATTTTTAATTAACAAAATATTTTAAAAAGAGCTATTATACCGTATGGTTGGCTAAACCTGAAAACCGGTTAACTTGGACAACATTTTCAGTAAATTTTTCTACAAATCTTATCCGACCACTGAGAATTGATTAATTCCAAACGTATACTTATTTAATTTTCAATATACGAATATTTAATACACCCGATTAAGAAGTAAGTTCTCTTTTGAAGTAAAAATCATGTATTCATATTTCAATCCTATAACATGGATACAAATTACAGGATGGGTTACAAAATCTAATGAATATTATATTCAAAAACACATTTGGTATTTCATATCTAATAGTTTCAATAACAAATCAACATCCGTTTAACTCAAATGGTAACAATCTATAATAATAGGCATCTTTAGACTATCTGACTTTCAAAAGGAATGTTTAAGGTTTTACTTTAAGACGCCTACTGGTAAAGATGTTTTGATTTAAATATCAAATAGCTAAATAATTACTTGAAAATTTGTTAATGATAAGGCAAAACTTCCGGGTTGTTTTGCTTGTCCTTGATTCATAGAATTAAACAACAATGCGGAAAAGGTTCATGTTAACATTAATATCTTCTTTCTTAGGTGGGCGATGACGCAGAAATATTTACGCAGCTCTGACCCGGGAAAGTGATGAAAAATAATCGAGTTTCGGAATGTGAAAGCTGAGTCAAATATTAAGTTACCAAATGACAAAAGATTCTCTTCGTATTACGAGACATATTCAGCCTTTTCTCAAAACCATTGGAATTGTAAATATATGTCACTTAAGATTTAATTCTGTACAATGTCAATCATGAGCTGATTTATGTCATTTCCATAAATTTTATATTAAAATGAACTTCCACAAAGTTACCGCCGAAACCATCGAAAATATGTCATTTCCTGTTGTGAGGTCAATGACTTCCCCGAATGAAGAGTTCAATGAGTTGATGATTCAATCGATTTGCTAATAATAACATCACTGATATTACAAACCATTTCCATGCTCTGTCATACACAATCACCTATTCTGAAGAGCATCTCAGCGCAAATTATTGTATTTTACAACTACTTTTAGTAATCAAGTTGCATTCCTTTGGAGAAGGTATGATTATATTGATACCGACCAATATGGTAGAACATCAGAACTCTCTCGAACGATCTATTCACCTCAGTTTAAGTTGATATCAGGAAGTAAATTAATTCTAATAATACTCTATATTGAAATCTATAGCGATGCAATATATGTAGAGTAATTTTAAATTTTGTGAAAGAGACATTTAGACGCAACGTCTCCAAATCGGAGCAGGAGCTTGCATCTCGATCTAAATGTCTCTGACTCTTTCACGCCCTGAGTGCGTGAGATACATGGTATTTCACGCAGACTCCACTGGACCGAAAAAATGGTCCAGCGAGCGCATCTCTAACGGCTATTTTGCTCCGTTCAGATGGGCAATATCCGCTACACACGGATGATAATGGGCATATAAGAAACGGTTTTTATTTTTATTAGTCAGTTAGAGATTAGAGAGCCTTGAGTGTGCACTTGAGAGCCAGATAAGCCTTGCAAAGTGGTTGAGAGAATTCTCCCAAGTGTAAGCCCTGGAAGAAGCCTTCAAGCTCCTAATCTTATCCCTTAAGATAAATTCTTAAATATAATTCCTGATATCTCCTTCGTAATCGCAATAAGTAAATCATTATGGAGGTATTGCCAATTTTAAACTTAATTCAGTGTATTGTAAACGTATCGTGTGTAAACTCTGTGTATAACTTTAAAACTAAATAAATTGTGTGTGTGCTAATCGCACTTGTTTAACGCTTTGAGATCGTGTTTTTCATACTCCGATCCCTAAATTCCTCTTCCCGAGTGTCGGATCGGAGGCTCCCTCTCATTTAACGAGAGAGCCGAGATCGAGGTCGTCTCAATATGTATGGCTTCTTACAAAGATTGAAATAATTATTATGGGACGTCAAATAGTTTCAATGTTATATAAAATAAAAGAAAATTTTCCTGTTACAGAATTAATTATGACGAATCATTTTTTCTATTAAAAAAATCTAAGTTTATTCCACATCACTTTTACACTATTTTAATTCAATGTTATATTTACTGTTAAGATAATAAATTTAACACGTAAGGTACAGACTGTCGATACTTGATTGAAAGGTATGTATATTTAAAAATAATAACACATTTTTTGTATTTATTCCACACAAAATTTATAGGATCGCTCATTGCGAGCATTATAAACTGATGAATTGTCTGACTAATAGTTGCACGTGTTTTTCTTCTTTGAGAAGCATCATCAAACAAACTATCACACGGGTGCTATAGTGATTAAAGCATTTTAAAAATTACAACAGATTTAGTGCGAAAGTAATTCAGAAGATGTATTTGAAAGAGCCAAAACACATGTCACGAATAGTTACACAATACCAGGAATAACTAAAATTATTTTTAATTTGATATTTGAATGGATTTACACAAAGTCACCGTCGAACCCATCAACAAACTTATTATATTTATATATAAAGTTATATTATCGTCATATTACCACCATTATAAGGAACGGATATAGGAGTGTTGGGAAAAGGGGTAATAAAGTGAAACATTGAAGTTTAGACACAAATCCTCAAATTGGTGGTCCACGGTAATATTTAGATTTACTGCCGAGTGTTAAACACACAGTTTCGTTACTGGAACCAAAAATCCATAAACTTATATTAAATATGCGGCAATAAATTATCAGGCTTATTTATGTATATGTCATGAGTCACTCAGCGTTATAATCGTTTCATGAAGACAAATGTACGATCTGTGCTTCTTATTTTATATATAAATATATTTGCTAAAAAAAAACCGGTAAGCGGGATTCAAAATTGTGTATCTAGTGGATCGTGAAGTCCGAAATGTTGGCAAATGTTGCTTTAATGTGTTCGTCCGGAAATTTGACCCCGCCATCCCATAGCCAAAGTGTCATACACTCATGATTTTTATTATATTCACAGCGAAAAATAGAATTTTAGAATTGTTTGACTTTGTAATAAGAATAATGAAATCTGTGCAAAGTAATTCAATATTGCCAGATGAAAAAGCGATCTTGATTTCAGTAAATATTCAAATCACGTAGTAAAATATTTAACAGGCTTTTTTGCAATTCAATCATATATTGAGATATAAAATGACAAAGGAAAAATACTGTCGGTAATTCTCAAAATATTATCTCAATAAAGAGATTCGTGAAAATATCTTATATCAGAATAAATGCGTTTGTTTTGTGTAAAATTGAAACGTCCTTCTGATATTTCTAATAAAGCAATATTACACGCTTCTTTATAAAGAAACTGGATAATATATTCCAGACAATAAGCTTTTAAAATTGAGAAAATTGCCTGGAGCACAGAGAGTTCTCAGAATATTTTCTGTCTGCGTTTTTAAGCATTTTGCAGCACCTCTGATGTAATAGGCATTTTAAAGCTTATTTTATCGTGAATTCATATACCAACATCAGCTTAAATTTTATCGCTACAGGTAAAAAAAGCCTCTTTGAAAAATGTTTTACCTGTTTATGCTAGAAATTATCTGTTTTATTATGTCTTCTTTCAATAGTCAATATTGTATATTTATTGAGTGCTTCAGTGTGATAAAGCAGAACAAATATACTCGATTTTGTGTGTGTGGTAATAGTAACACGATTGATTTTTACTTAATTTTCTTGATTGAATTAATTGTATCTGGTTTTTTATGACCATATTCACTGTCAGTTTAAAGTTGCGTAATTTAATTTAACATTAATGAAACAACAAACATCGTTAGTTTAGTTATTTATTAATTATAAAAGATCTTTGATACAGGTTCTTATGATGTTGTTTCTTTTTGCGTTGATTTCGAATGGCCTAAAAAATATCGCATCAGGATTTATTGTTGTGATTTAAAATAAAAATATTTAGCTTATTTGCAATTAGTAAATTTCATCCAAAATACTATATTTAAACGCTGCAAAATGATCACATGTTTTATAAGTAACTAGTATTGCTACCCGGCGTCGCTCGGACTAAGCGACCAATAATTATTTAATGTTATATCATTCGACATAATTATATCACAAAATCTAACATCCAAAATAGAATAAAAATAATAAAACATTTTTAGTACTTTTTCCACATGAGATTTATTTCATCAGGACCGGTTTCGCTCATGGGGAGCATTATCAACTGATAAGGAATACAATAAAACAGTGGTATTTATGCAAAAGTTAAGTATGAAAACAAGGTATGACAAACAATTGGTAAATCAACTAAGCAAATAAATTAAAGCAAATTCCAAGAAAAATAGACTAAAAATAAAATGTCCAAGACCTCTTAGCAATGCAAAACTAACACATCAAAAATCAATTAAGTATGAATTAACATTAACAAAGTAAAAGCCCAAAATTAAGTGCATTTAATAAAAATAAATAAATGGTTGACAGAATTCTACAATTCTTGAGAATGTTAAATTGAATGTCCCTGATAATTTTTTGAGGAATCGTGAATATGAGTTGTTGGTTCTTCCAAGGAGTAGAACCAGTCTGCCAATGGGGATGCCACTAAGAAGAGCTGTAGTGATTTTTAACGAAATAGCTTCGAATGTCGACACAAATCACATGGACGTGAGTGAGTTCAAAAGAGTACTATTTTTTATGTATTATAGTTGATTTTGTCGGAACTTACTCGATTGACATCTTTGAAAGTTTCTTACATTCAATGTTTTCGCATTGCAAAAGCAATAAACATATAATTTGCAATTTTTGCAATGCACATGTACAAATTAATTGTTTAACAATGCGTTTCCGTATAACCCTTCCGAATAGTACAACTACAGCACTGGTGTAATACTTTTACGACGTAAAATGATGGTTAATACGTAAAATTGTAAAAAGTAAAAAGGCATGAAACGGAATTTTTGTTTTACCTACATAATTCATATATTAAATGATTGGCGAGTTTTCTCCAGCAGTGTGGTGTTGAGAATAAGTCAAAAGGGCTTGTTCGGTCAATTTCCGTGAAAATTGAGAAGGGTAATCAATCCCGTGAATTTATAATAAGAATATTGCCGGGACCGGACTATGGGTATACTTTTAGACCTGTTAACTTGTAATTGATTGATCGTGAGTGGCAGGAACTGATTCGAGGATTTTAAGCCCATACATGTATTGAATATTTAACGCGAAAATATATTTGATTTTTTGAATGGTTTTTTTTTTCACTTATATTACTTATTTTTGGAACGATGTGAAGAATTTGCATTAACTTAAATAAAAATTTCAATCGATTCACTAACTTTACATCAAAAGCATGGATGTCTGCTATGGTTTTTTTATCAGCCCACCCGTTCAATCCCTTATGCGTAACAGCTTTATTGATTGAATTGGCATTTAGTTGGTGGAACTCCATTATATTACGGTAAAAAGATAGCAAAATCATTATAGTTCTACGATAAATATTTTTATATGGTTAATAGCTATTTTGGGTTACGCCCTCGTCAGAACTATATTTAAACTTACAATAGTTAACTTAGTACTTATTATTCTACATTCAATTTATTGGAACGGTTTCGCTTTTCACGAGCATTTTCAACTGATAAGATACACAACAACACATCATTATTTATCATCAAAAACTAAGCAAGACAAAGTTATTACAAACATATTTTTTTACCATGTCCGCTCCCAATTTGGAGCATATGGACTCCTCACGGAGTTTATCTCAACATATGTGTTTTTCTATGAGAACTGCTTATGACTCAGTTGCTTAACCTCTCATTTTTGAAGAGAGTAGGGATGGAAAGGATACGAGGACTAGGAAATGACTTTTGATTAGCTAATCGCTGTCACTATGCGTCGCTCTTTGGGATTAGAAAGGTGGGAAGTAATCTAACAACACAAACACTCACTGCCTTTGTCAGAATCGATTTATCGACTGACAATCTGCTCGTACTGGAAATCGAACCCGGGCGATCCGACACGGTAGCCAACGACGTTTACCACTGCACCACGGACCGGGCAAACAAATGGTAAAATAAATATGCAAATGATTAGAATATAATTCATATTCAATAAAATATTAAGAGTATTATTTAGCAGAAAAAGCATCATAAAAAAAAAACCTTTAATTGATTGCGATATGACAATATTTGGTTTTACATTTCTAGCACTTGTATTATTTTATTTAAATTTATTCAAATAAATATTCATAGCATTTTATTTATGTGCGTTTGCTATATGAAATGTGTTCACGCGAGTATTACATCGTAATGGAGTTATGTGTTGTGTTTATTCATAATATTCATCGTTTGTTTTCGAAAAAAGCTAAAAATTTTGAATGTATCCGAAATAAATATTTTTGTTCGCTGTATTTTTAAGCGAATAAATTTTCCATTTTCAATTTTCCCTCGTTGCAAAAACACATTTGTTTAAGCGGTGGTATTGAATTTTGTGCTTTTTATTTAGTGTGTTCAAAAGTTAACCTCGCAGTAAATTTAGTTTCGCATTTTGAAATCAATTTTTATTTTACTCGCGGAACATGTACATATAACTTAATTTCACACATTTTATAACAAACAGTATTGAAAAACATATTATTTACATTTGAATCGTTTGAAGTTTTACGTTTATACTTTTCCACGAGTGGGCGATAGAAGCTTCTGTGGTGGGCGGTGGGCGATTTTTTCTCTTAAACCAAAATATTTCACAATCGAAGAAGTCTGAAAATAACTGAAAAGAAGACCTTCACTTGTTTTTAACGAACATTGAGCCAAACATAAAATATTTAGTCTCAAAGCATTAGGCTCAAGGTCCTCATGAATTATTGATTTTTTTTTTCAATACATTTGCTTTTTTTTTGTAGCAATAAAATGTTGGTCAAAAAATTTTTTGTAAAAAAATTCATTCCAGACTTTTTTTCTCATATACTCAATTAAAATATAGCGATTTTGGTGGGCGATATGGAAATTTTACCATGAAAAATAAACAAAAGTGAGCGGTAGACATAAAAAGCTTGACGACCCCTGATCTATGTTTTCCCATACAAGAAAAATAGTGCCCACCTGTTTTTTAAAGAATTATTCAACGATAAATAATGGAAAATCATATATTTTTACAAACTGTTTTTTTTAAGTATAGGAATCAACAGCTGTTTTTGACAGACATCATCTGCAAGAGATATCAACAAAGAAATGTCGTAAACATAAATAATTTGTTTGTAATATTAAATCGGATAACAAAGAAGATTCCACGAAAATAAGCTATAGCCTCCTGGCATCCACTGAAAGAATGTGATTGAAAGTATTATATATCACCCAAGGTAGTATGATTTATTAGATAGATACCATGAAATAAGACGACAAAACCATGATATATGTACATTTGCCTTGTGTAAAATTAATTTGATTTTGATGTATACATACTTGTCAAAACAACATAAGAAAACCAATTCGGATTCAAATTAGAATAATTTGTAATTGAAACATGTTATATCTTTACGCAAAGATCAAAAGTGTTTCACTGTCTGGACTAATACAATCATATTTTAATATAAAATTTAAAATAACTTTAATTATTCATCAAAGTATTGTGTTACTAATTGTGACACGCGTTTCTCCTTTATGAGAGGCATCTTCGAATTAACTATCGCAAAGTTTGCACAAGTAATAAAACAAGTTGATTCTAATATTTTAAAATGAAAAAATTACAAAATGGAGTTTGGGATTTTTCCTTTTTACAGAAAGCAAGGAGGGGCTATAGAATCAAAGAAAAAAAGCAAAAAAAAAAATATACTACTAATGACATTATCAATACCAAAATATTAACCAATTAAATGCAATCAATTAGGAGGGTTAAACCTTTCATTGGAAATAATGTAAACAGTGGTGAGCAACCTTTCATATTTAAGATATTATATTAGGATATTGCTTCCAGTAAAAGCAAAAAATACTCAACTCCATTGTGTAATTTTATCATTTTAAAATATTAGAATCAATTTTATTTATTACTTAAGCAAACTTTGCGATAGGAATTCTGAAGATGCCCCTGAAAGAGGCGAAACGCGGGTCACAGTTAGTAGCACAATACGTGGAATAATCAAAGTTATTTTAAATTTTATGCTGTTTCATCCACTTGACTGCGCTGTCCACTTCGAGGCTCATCTTTTAAATCGAGATTGCCCGAGCGAAATTTTTTGAATCATCGTTGGCACTTCCTTACGTCCAGTATATCACCGTAAATCTCACAAATGGATTCCGTTGCCTCTGTTGCAGTTATTTTTGAATGGAACAAAAACAGCATACAGCTTCTTAAATGTGTTTCCGAAGGACACGTCTCTGCCATTTTTTTAGATGAGGTAGAATTGTTTTTTTTTGTTTAAAAGACAGGTAAAGAATCACAGAGAAGAGAAAAACAATAACACACGTCTTTACTAGGCAACAGACCCAAACACTGAGTCAAAGTTGCATATTAAAAAAACGACATTAATTCCGGGATTACCTAATATTAGGAGTGCGGTGGTTTGACTTTGTCAGGAACACGGAGGTAAGAGAACGGACAAACCAGCCCCTTATTACTTTCAAAGTACAAAGGGTGACGATGGACTTGGCTAAGACATATGCTGTGGATGCCCCAGGAATCCTGCCTGTCTCTTCTATCATCCTGATGGAATATATGAACCGAATAGGAAGCGGATACGGAAAAAAGATTGATTTATTAATTATGACACCGCCCATAGTCATCATCAAGATATTGTTACACCAATCAAACAATCGTCAAAAAACGAATTTGAGATATAAATGCAAATTTAGTAAGTAGAATGATTATAGTTATTCTGTACTTAAAAAAAATTTACTTGGATATTAATTACTCGGCAATTCACACTAAAAAAATTTACATATAATTAATGCAACAGTACAATAATTAATCACTATTTTGCCACTCAAATATTGTATGGTCATCTTATAAATAAAAATCAATATTTGTTTGTTTGTTTGTTCGTACTCTATGCGCTGCCATACCGTTCATCCGATTCCAATGAAACATTATTGATGTGTTGTGTAGACGCCCGGGAAAATTTTTTTAATTACCTATATATATGACCGTTTTTTCCGTATGCGATTCTATACTGTTCATACGGTTACGATAAAAATTTGGTGATTTTTTGTGTGGATGCTTACGAAGGTTTCTTAATTATCTATCTATCTATACATATACAAATTAATCACTGTCGTTTCTTTGAGGGGCATTGAAACGCTTGCCGGGTACCAGCTAGTATTTAATATTTTCGCTTTGTCGAATTGCTGCACAATTTTTCATTGTGAATACTGTCAGTAAACTAGAATGCAGCAAAATGTTGTGTGATTTCGCAAACACTATACAACCATTATCTCGAAATTAAAATTGTCCTACTTTTGCATTGATGTAGAGATTGCAAAGTTAGCTTATCATCAAAGTATTTTTAATAATAGAGCGAGGATAGCCCCAGAAGAAAAGGTTTTACGCCTGAGGTTCACAAAGTGTGGCCCGCGTGACTTTTTTATGTTGTGTTAAGCAGGGCAGAGTCGGAGCGGAGCCGTCGTGGCGTTATGGGCCGGAGTCGAAAGTTTTGAAGAGTTTGAACTTTTTATTTGTGCATTTGTGTTAAATTTGGCTATTGGCCGGATTGGTTGGTAAGTATATAATTGAATACACATACATAAATAAGATAGGTAATAAAAAACGTGGCAAAAGTAAGCCTTTTTTAGAAGGAATCGGAGTCGTGTTTTTGGTCAGTGTTGGAGTCGGAGTCTTATTTTTTTTAACGATTCTACAGCTCTGGTGTTAAGTAAAATTAGTATTTTTTTCTTAAGAAAAATAGAGTGAATTATATTTTGTTAACGAAAATAGTAAAATGCTTTATGTTTCAATTGAAAACAAAATATCTATATCCGTTATGAAGAGTATAACATACAAAGAAACTGTGATACAAACAACGTCAATTTTAATAATATACATAATTGAGGATAATCTTTCCGATTGTCTTTTCACAAATCATTAAATGCACAAAAAGAAGTGTTTATTTATTTATTTATTTATTGGCAAAAAACTATTTAAAATACATGGCATTACAGCAAGCGCCAATGCGCCATGTATTTGAGAAATTAATAAAGATTACATAAAATTTTACACAAAAATAATAAACAGAACAGAAACATATTATGTACATAAGAAAACATAATTTTTAAACAAAGCATCAAGTTCACTGCCGAAGATGTCAACATCAACAGGCAGCGCATTTATCAGCCGAATAGCCCTTGCAACTGGAGATTCAAAAGACCTACGTGACAATCAAGTTTTGACAAAGAAAATTGATTTGTCTTTGTTACGACCACGTAGGTAAAAGCTGGGAGCATGCAAATTTAAATTTTCAAGGATGTCAGGGTTAGTGTTAGTTAGTATAAATAAGAGTAAAACTTACGTATAATTAATTGATAATAATAGTTAAGACATTTAAATGTTTTTTTATAGTGGCCCGATAAATATTTTTGATTTCAAAATTGTTCCGTTTATGAAAAAGTTGGTGAACTCTTGCTATAAACCCTTATAGGCTTTGCATGAAGTATAAAAAGCAGCAATTTTGTAAATATTGTTCAACAAAGGCACACTTTTCAATATTCAACACATCGTATATATGTAGATAAGAAACAAGCGCTTATCGAACGATAAAAATATCCGGAGAAAGGAAATGTGGCCTTAGCATATTAAAGATCAATTTTTTTAAGGCTCTATCAACCGTATTTCCTTGGCGATAAAAAGCAATTATGAGATCAATTTTTTTTTTATGTCAAATATTTTGTGGTTTTTATAAATAGGCTTATCACAAGTCCCGGTTTTCGCGTGACGATGAGACACGTTTCAAAACTTCTGATTGTACTTCTAAATTGATCTAAAAATTTGGTGACGCGACGAGTTTCTACTTGCAAAAATTCGTACTATGTCCAAAAATGAAGACTAAAGTTCATTCATATTGAATGTTTTGAAATGAAATGGATCCAATTATTTCAAGCATTTGTAAGAGAAACCATATCGACGTACCTAATCTGACTAAAATGATCCAATATATTTTATATCTGCCAGAAACGTCTGCACCTTTGAAGCGTGTTATCTCGTCAATTATACACATTTGGTCGGATGACCGAAGCCGCATGCTGGAGTCGACCGTACAAACGTTTCTGTAATGTATTTTGAGCTTTTGCATACCACGTAGTCATTTTTATAATTTTTTTTTAATGAAATGGTAAAGTTCAGTCCACCTTCAAGTTCGGCCGGTCAAAAAAATTTGCATCTGCTCTTAAAGATTGAAAGGTTCTTTTTCACTCGGTTTTTAAAGTATTTTCATGAAGTTTTTGTCAAAGTGGTTTTTTTACTATTTCTTATGATGCAATTGTTGATAATGGAGTATTGACATAGTATGAGTATGCCACTTGACAGAACTGCCCTCAATATAGAACTTTATGTCGACATCTCAATTTTGCAAAAATTAACATAGTGTTGTTTACCGCCAAGGCACAATTTTATCAATACCATTGGTCAGTTTGCATTGTTCAATTGAAACACCAAAGAAACTTTGATAACGATAAAAAGTTTTTCCATTATTATTAAGCAATGTAACTTTTCAACATCGAAAAGACCTTGATTGAAAACTGCATTAATTTAATTAAATTCCATCATTTTGAATCAATTGTGATGCCGGCGTTGATTGAATTTTCATCTCAAACTTTTAAAAACAATCGTTATTATTTCAAACCTTTCGTACCGCGTCACCTGCAATCGTGAAAAACGACAATGGCGCAAATTTGAAGGCGGCGGTTTTTGAAAAGCGTTGAAATTTCCCCCAGTAGCCACACGTGACATTTATTGTTAGGTAATCATTGTTGTGACAGGGCACCACAAAATGTGGTGGCGTTATTAGAAATTTTCGCAGATGCAAAAGATAAAATAGTCATAAAATAAAAATAATAATACATTTTTAGTATTTTTTCCACATTACATTTATTTGATCAGGACCGGTTTCGCTAACTGATCTTCTTGTCAACTGATAAGAAATACAATACAACAGTGATATTAATACAAAAGTAAGATTAAGACTTATCATTAAAATTAATGATATATTTAAATGATTTAATATGTTTTAGTTTGTATTGCTAAGAGGTTGAAGACCTTTTATTTTTCGTCTATTTTTCTTGTTATTTGCTTAGTTTTTCTACCAATTGTTTGTCATATCTTACTTAACTTTTGTATAAATATCACTGTTGTATTGTATTTCTTATCAGTTGACAATGCTCGCCATGCGCGAAACCGGTCCTGATTAAATAAATTTTATGTGGAAAAAGTACTAAACATGTATTATTATTTTTATTATAATGCCTTTCCACCAAGTATTGACAGTGAACACCCTAAAAGTGATAAATAGTCAATTTAAAATAAAATAATCAATTTTTATTTTCAAATTTGAATCAATTAAATTGTGTACTTTACAATGAGCTGTTTTGCTACGACATGGGCTTGACCTGCTGGTATTTCAAGTGCACGAATGAACTTGAACTTTCATGACGTAAATAATTTGTGTCGCTTATATATAAAAAAAAGTAGATCAATAAGATTTATTTATTTATTTATTTATTTAAGAAAAAGCAAATCATGGCATTACAGCTGATGCCAATGCGCCATGTATTTGACAAATATAAATACGTGTATGTATTTATATATATACATACATGTAAATACATAATATTAATCATTAATTAATTAAAAACAAGATGAAAACATTGTAGTCATAAAAACAGAGAGAAAAAAATTTATAAAATCACATTAGAAATTTTCAAAGATGTCAACCGAGTGAGTTCTGACAAAATCAACTTTTATTCATAAAATATAGTATTCGCCTGAACTCACTCACGTCAACATGAAATATGTCGACATCCGAAGCAATGCCGTTTAAAATTGTTAAAGCTCTTCCCAGAGGCATTCCCATTGGCAGACTGGTTCTACCCCTTGGAAGAACAAACAACTCATGCTCACGATTCCTCAAAAAATTATCAGGAACATTCAATTTAACATTTTCAAGAATGGTGGAATTCTCATTTTGGCCTCGGATAAGCCGAAAGAAATATAATGCCAAATACATTTCTCTTCGAGCATTCAAACTATTGAAAGTGAGCATCCCTAAGAGAAAGTCTGTTGGATAAAGCCATGGGTAGTACCCATATGTCCTCAAATAAAGAATTCTCAAAAATTTCTTCTGAACCCTCTCCACCATAAGAACACATTTCACACTCCTCGGTGCCCAAACAATCGATCCACTCTCAAGTCGGCTTCGAACCAAAGAATTATACATTAGTATCAAAATTTTTACTCCTGGAAAGACCCTGGTAGTGCGGAGGATAAAGCCCAACATTTGCAAAGCTTTGTTGCAAGTAATCTTAATGAATTATTAGTATCGCAATCTGGATGAATTAGCGAAATATATCATGCCTATGAGTGTCACACAATTACTTACACAACAATTCAATTATAATAACAATGTATCTTACTGATCTACTTTTATTCTTATACATAAGCGATAGAAACTATTTACTACGCGTCAGATCAAGTTCAATCGTGCACTTGAATTGTCTGATGATGTCGAAAGGTGAATCCCGGGCCTTTATCGACAAAACCCATGAATAAAGTGAGACAACAGTCACCTTCAGTCGAAACCCTCAATTATACTTTTTTCAGTAAATCATACGATTTAAAAAATGTACCGAAACCATTTTTTATATATAAGAACCGTTTTCGCTTATCGCGAGCACTATCAACTGCTAAAAATAAACATAAATACAGTATTGTTTAATTTTATCGGTGAACGGGGCGGGGCGGGCTGCTTTATCATTTTTTAATTCATATCTCATCGGTTGAGAATACTCGCAATGAACGAAACCGGTATGGACCTTCATGAAATATATGAAATAAGTATTGAGAAATACAAATCATTCATTTCAATTGATTAATTTTCTGATAAGAATTAACATTTTCAGCTTAAAAGTGATTAAGTAAATAATTTGATGCAAAAAAATAAATGAATATAATCTTCAGCAAAGGCTTTCCAAGAAAATCATAAATAAAACAACTGTCTAACAACCAGTCATTTCAAAGAAAATTAATTTTAAAAAAATGTAAAAAAGAAATCACAAACGATACTTTGAAATAAGCTTTTGTCCACATTTTTTTATATTCGGTACCATATTCATTCTTTCGCAACTGTTTGCCTCCCATAAGGGTCAAAGACTTAATTAAAGGTTTTGCATGGCAGTACAAGCAACCTTGCAAACGGGTGTGTACGTGCGATAAGGGATGGTATGAAACGCATGAAATTGACAGATTTCATTTACAAAGGGAGCAGGTATTCACGCGGTCGATTGAGTCTTCATATGGCAACCCCGAGATCAAAAGGATGAATTTTTCAGCCGTTAATAAAAAAACGGATTTATTTCTAAGCCACTTCATGATACACGTATGATTACAAAAGCTCTCTTTTACAAGTATACTTTGTCGAGTATATGGTCTAGTCTCAACTTTATTTGCTTCGGTTGCAGTGCTTTTTAAATCAAATTATTCATTTCTTTTCGATTACATTGATATCTGTGTCGTCGAAAATTACCATCCACAGCCATACGATCTTATATGCGGGGCGTAGTGATTACCACTTTTCCTATCATCTATATCGATCATTTGAGAAAAACGCGTTATTTTATCCAAGTGCTTCTGCATTTAAATAGTATAATCTATAACTTCTTTTCAAGAAATGGAATGCAGATATACGATAGTGTAATTTTAAAATAGATTGAATGGGAAAAACAAGTCGAAGTCTATTGTCGTGTAGATTAGCATAAGAAGAAAATGGCAGAAAGAATGACAGTTTTTTGAGGAAAATGAGTAGAACACCTTTTCAAGAAATTCATTCAGAAATCATTTAAGTATTTGATGAAAAAAAGACGGTATTTTAAAGAAATATGTAGACAAATCGACTTTGAGTCGAAACATGATAATATATCGGGACTCCAGACACTGATTTTTTTAAAATTATACTCTCGAATGTACATTCGATGTTTACCTACATAAAACTAAGTATTACTCTTGATGACGTCTTAGAATCGGAATAAAAAGATCTGTATAATAAATTGATTGAATTGTTGTTTACTTGCTAGCACTCAATTAAAAAACGGTGAAAAAATAGCAATGTATTTTAGTTCTGCAATAAGAAGTTTGTAAAGCTAAAATACATTGCTATTTCTGCACCGTGTTATATATTTTATTATTATTACCATATTCGCTTACTTTTTAGACGTAGACCAAACATACTATCATGTGTACAATTTTTTCGATCGATTTGTGAATCTGTGTTTTAAGTCGACCATCTCTTAAATGGATCTGCAGACAAAATTTATTATTAAGCTAGTTTTTTACTATTCCAATTCTATTATCGCCACCCTTTCAGAAGACCAACTTCTATCGATATATTTATATATACATATTGTAAGATTTTTTTTTCTGGAAGCTTGGAGCAAACTTGGTAGAGATCGTTAATTTTTATTGCTTTGTTTTTAAATAGAATTTCTTCACTACAAGTCTTTCAGTAGCATGACAACAATACACTTTATAAGTTTATGTAATAAAAGATTTTGGCTTCAATGATATAATTCTCTAAATTAGAAATGAAAAATAGAACTCAACTGAACGCTGAAAAACACCAATAAACATACTGCTCCAATGCGGAATGAAGTTAAAAGAAAATCTACGCTTTAAATGAAAGAAAATTCTTGAATTCTTGGATGGAAATAAATATCTGTGCTTTATGCTCGCCATTTTGTGTGAGCCAACTGTAAAACGAAAGTTTTCCAGTGTTATTTGTGCCACTTTGGCTTCAATATTGACTTTCGTAGAAGGCGTCTACCCTCTTTCTCAACCCTATTCAATTCTTGGTTACGACTGGCAAGTATCCGGTTTCAAACATACCCCTGGACAATAGAATACGGTCAGCTAGATATTTTCTGCAGACTTGCAATAATAATTTCCCTGAATGCATCTTGACATCGCTTTAGATGTATTTTCCATACTTGCATGCAGTGCTCCTTTCTGATTTCTACGGGATTGTAATCCCGGTACTAAGGGTGTATTTTTGAATACCAAAATGCTGATATTTAATCCAACATAAGGAGTTTAAGGCGTGCATTTTACCCTTAAGATCCACAGAATGAACACTTTTCTTCATATCATAGACATCATCGACACCATGAGTGACTTTTTCTTGAAACATACATATAATTTTTTTCACACAGGGTATTCTTTGTTTGCATTTACTCACACATTGGTCCATGCAAACTTTCTACATATAATCTTATTCAAGATAACAGCTACGTTTAACAGTGCATACAAGTAGATTTTAAAGCAAAATCTGAAAATAAAATAAATGCATATTTATACAATTAGTCATTTCACAAGGCATGTAAAATTTGGCCCATTAGAGACAATAACCCTAACAGATTTTTCAAGAGAGCAATAATTCAAAATGTTTATATTGTGATGCGTATCTTATATTGACATCTTATATTGACATCCCGTATCCGTGGTGCAGTGGTCAACGCCGTTTGTTTCCGTGACGGACCTCACGAGTTCGAGTCTCTGTGCGAGCATTTATTTTTCAATCGATTTATGTATACTGTTCGAAGGCATGGTTGATTGTGTCATTAAAAATTATTTCTAACCATTCCAATCACAAAAGCAACGCTTAGCGATAGCGCTTATTTAACCACTAGTCCTGTCGTAGTTGTATCTTTTCAATCCCTAATCTCTTCGAAAAAGATAGGTTGAGCTACTGGGTAACAAGCAGTTCTCGTCAAAGAAAATTATGGTTATATTTTTAATTGTTTTTAATGTCGTGGCTTGTTTTGCTAAGCGGTCTTCAACATTACAATAGTCTATTTTGTTTAGCAATTGAAGTCTTGCTTAGCTTTAGTAACAATAGCTCTGTATTTATGTATATCTTATCAAATTTGAATCGTTTTGTCCCTAACGACCCGGGTTTCACCTTTCGGCACCTTCGGGCATTTCAAGTGCACGGATTTGTTCAATTCAAGTACATCCGTACAAATGTAAATATACATGTTCGGATCAGCTCAAGTAAATCCATGCACTTGAAATGCCTGAAGATGCCGACAGACGAAACCCGTGTCGCTAGCGGTACAACTCATGGAAAAGTAAAAAACTCAAACGATTAAAATTTGATATTGAAATTCCATCAAGCACCTTCAGTCGATATTTTTTTTTTTTTTTTTAAATTTATAGATAAAAAATATTTGGCATTACAGCTTTACGCCAATGCGCCTAATATTCTTAATTGTGAAAGTCATACGAGATTAACTTGATGATAAATAATGAATCAGTTGTGCACAAAATCAACGATAAAATAACATACACCGAGCCCAAGATCTCTTTTTTCAATTGAAAAAATCTAACCTTGCCGAGAATTGAACTCGGGCCCCTGATCGCTAGGACAAAGCTCTTGCCACTAGACCACAGAGACCGACATTATATTTATGATATCTTATCAATTGACAATACTCGCGATGAGCGAAAACGGTCCTGATATACACTGAAAAAGTAATTAAAATGTGTTATTATAACGCCATTATACCAAGTATTGACAGTGACCACCTCAAAAGTTATTAATCTCATTGTTTTTATTATTTGTCATTCCAGTGTTATTTTCAGCATCAGTATTTAATATGAAATACAATACCGTATTCGATTTAATCTTCTTTTACTGCAACCCCTACTCTTGCCTTCGTATTCAGTAATAAAATGATTTCGCGAAACGTATTAATACTACATACATATGTCGTGTTTATTTAATAAGCTCGGCAAGAATTTCTATGGAGTAAAATCACAGTACAATTATTCCACTGTACGCGTTCACAAATAGTGCGCGGTATTATTAATGTAAATACCTTGGAAACGTGAAGTATTTATTATTACAAATAGAACACAAGTTTCATCAACTACATCTCAAAAATAAGCATGAACACATGAACCTTTTTTGCGATAGATGTGTTCGGCGGAAAATCGCACAACATATGTGACTTTAAATAGGAACATAACCGTGTCAAGGTCATGTGGTAAAAAACAGGTGAAACATATAAACAACGCGCTGTTATTTATTCAATTACATATGTACGTTTATATAGTCCCAAAAATATATTTAAAGAAAAATTAAAATTGCATAAAAAATCACGATTGAACTTGAACTGACGATTCAAATTTGAACTTGAAATTCCACCAAGCACTTTCAGTGTTAATTCTAAATTATATATTCACTCTTAATATTCAATACCAACAAATGAAAAATATTATTTATAATGCAAATAACTGATGTGTTTTGCCAGCTTACGCGTCGGAACTAACGAACATGGATATGAGATATTACAATTTAATGTGGGAACTCTGATTTTGTCACATAGGAAATCCTTTTATTTACAGTGCTATATTTGAGAAACGATGTATTTGAAAGCTAATCCAAAGAATGCTAGTATTTAAATTGAAAAAAAAATATTTCATTTGGAACATTGCTTCAAAATGGCAGCGCGTATACCGTTCGTCACAGGCACCTAAAGCGTTATTAAATCAAAAAGCAGAATATTATATTCCAGTCAATTTGAAAGTGGAACGATGAATTTGGGATCAATAAACTTTTTTATTATGGTTTTTTGGCCTGGTGACAAATGCGGGAAGACAATGAATATGAGAAATTATAGCGTTACTTCACTATTTATCACATGACTATTTCATTTATTGAGAATACTAAATAGTTAAAAGATAAACATTTCGCACACTTGTATCCTTTGCGTCGGTAAACTTACTAATACTTAAATAATATTTTAAATAAGAAAAGTTGCTCACCACTGTTCAATTTATTCCCTATCGGTTTAACCTTTGCAATAAATAAAGTTTCTCATTAATTAATAAATTAAAGTGTTAGTGACGTTAGTATAACAGTATCATTGTTTATTTATCAGATGATAATTCTCAAAGAAGCGAAACACATGCGACTGTGCTACACAACTCGTTGAATAAACAACGTTATTTTTAATTTTATATTTGTAATACTCATGCTAACAAATTATTATGTATTCTTATTTTGCCCGGGACTCAGAATGAACTCAATTCTTTTAAAATAGTAATTTAAGAAAATTGCATTCCAACGAAGAAGTGCAAACCTAATGATCAAGATATCTGAGATTCTTCATGAAAGCAGAAAATAAAGTATTCAATTCTAAAGACTTCTAGTTACGATAAAATTGTTTCTTGTTGTATTTATAAAATCTATGCGTTAAAACGAATCTAAGGAGTATACTTCGTACATTCACATTTAATTAATTATGTAACTTCTTAGAAAATATTTTGCTCATTGACGGCTGATTCTAAAGAAAAACGACTGGAAACATTATTTTCATTAACTAATTAAAATGATAGCTTATAATCTTGATATAACAAGAAAAATAAAATCTGTCATTAAATTTTTTTGAGAATAATAGTTTTCTTTTCAATGTAAAATTCTTTTAATCAAAGTTTCATTAAATAATTAAAACAAACTATTTTCGTTTTTTTTCTCCTTTATTGAGAACAAATAAAAGTTTAAACAACTGATTAATAATATCGATCGTTTTGCTATTGATATAAATTTGGTTTATTTCAATTCTAATTCAATAATCAGAAGTTTAAACGAGCTATTTGATTGGAAACAAAGTAATATTAGTTTATGTTTGTACAATTAATAATAATTTAGAATGAGTTGGCCAGTTTAAATTGTAGAATACGTTAATCAAGTAGTTATGAAGCGTATGTTAAATAATAATTTAGACTGGCGATTAAATATTGTATTTGAAGCAGGCTGTTGCAATAGTTAATTGTCATATATTATACTGATACTGTAGCTGAGCGGTCAACGGTATTGTTCGGTAACGGGGTTTTGCGTTCGGATCCCCCAGAACGAAAACTTTATAAAATTTGAATCGTTTGAATTTTGTGCCTTTTAATGAGTTTGGTCGCTAACAATCCTGGTATTTGATTTTCGGCATCTTCAGTTAATTTAATGTCATGGATGTCTGTAAACCGTAACTTTTTTCAAACCTTACGGCTCTCCTACCTATTATCGTGGGATTAATTTAAAATTAAGGATTCCCGTTTTCAGTCATTTTGTTTGTAAGAAATTATATTTTTTTATTATTATGGACAATTTAATTCTACTTATGTATTGATTATCTCTTAATTCTTGCTGTTTCTTGATTAAATTTCCCATTTTACATTGCCTTATGGTTCTATTTTTTATTTTAAAAAACCTTGTTTCACTGTATATTTCATCAGTTGACAATGCCCACGATGAGCGAAACTAGTTCTGATTGTATCAGAATACAGGTGAAAATAGTACTATATAGTGTGTTTTTTTATTTAAATAATGCCTTTCCACCAAGAAGTTACAGTTGACACCTTCAAGATGATTCTTCTTTACGACCATACGAACGAGACAATTTTTTTTTCAAAAATGATTAAATAATTACGTAATTCGAACTCATTTATCTGCATAAATCGATATAGATCACTGCTAGAGTAACCCAGTAGTAGAGCTCTAGAATCCTTTTACTTACCAAATGAATATAATGGAAATAGCTGCATATATTGCAGAGCTTGCATATAAGGCAGAAGATCTGAAGTTAGAGATTTTGGACCTTCAGAGTGATATTATGTTAAAATCCTTAATATCAGATGAGGACTTCTGGAATACAGTGGACGGAAAAAAGTTTCCATTTTTTAAAAAAGCGGCATATAAGATAAAATTATTTTTTGGTTCCACATACCTTTGTGAATCATTATTTTCAACAATGAATTTAATAAAATCAAAATATAGATCTCGACTCACCGATGAACATCTTTATGATTGCTTGTTAACAGGAACGTCATCATACTCCCCTAATTATGAGGCACTGGCCAATAAAATGTAATGTCAAAGATCACACTGACTTATATTTATTTTATATAATAGAATATAAACAATAATTAAAAAAAAAAAAATTTTGTTTTATTTATTACCAATTTTTCACATAATTTTTCGCTTTGAAAAAATATCTGGTGTCTGCCGCCCTACCGATATTTTCATATGTGCTCTAAGATACAAAAAGGTTGGTAACCCCTTGCTCTATATTATAGTGGGCGTATATTTTTCTCGATGAGCCTCCATAGGTAACAAGATAAAGACCTGACCTCTTGAACTGGCTTCACTAGGGATTTACATTGCCAATCGCACCCTTAGGAATGCAAGATGGTAAGGAATGCAACTTGAGTATGAAAAATTAACTAAGAGAGAAGAAGACAGGAAGAAGAAGCTCCATTAAATATATATCCAAAAAAATAAGAAAATTTTAAATTGAAAGAACAATCGCGTTCAGCTTATTAAAAAGATTGGTGTTAACGGTATGTATTTTTTGTCATTGTTTTAAATGTGACTATAACATGAATACACTCAAACCACTTTTTGTGCCATTTCAAAGTTATGCGTTTTTTTACTTTTTGAGATATACTGTTGGGACTATATAAACGTACATATGTTTTCACATAATTAACGGCGGGCCGTTCACATAATGTACGAACAAAATTTAGTTTTTCACCTGTTTATTACAATGTGACCTTGACAAGTGCGTCATAGCTTTTTTGTGCGATTTTACATGGAACGCATCTACCGCACAAAAAAGGTTTATGTGTGATGTGTTATTGAGCTGACCGACTTGTATTTATTATTTTTCAATCCTATTATTGCTCATGGATGTAATTAAATCAAAATTATGTTGTTCCGGAAAATATGAATAATATTGAAAATCTTAAACTTGTTAACTTTCTAAAAACAATAACAGGCACGTTTAAAAGTTACACAAAGATACAAAAAGACATCAAAGCCCAACGTTGACTGAGATTGACTATGCTCCAGGCGGCCATTAATATAGTCCGTTCATATAACTGGCACTAAATCATTTTGGGAATTAAGTTTGAAAGAATGAAATATAAAGTACTATGTTTCATGTATGCATTTTATAGTGGCTAAGTTCTGATAAAGTAATTTTATCTTTTTATTAAAAAACAATGTATTTTTTTTTATAAATGTCCTTTTTATTTATTTAATACTAGCCGGTACCTCGCAAGCGTTGCAATGCCATTCAAAGAAAGAAAGTGTTTGTATTTATTGAAGTGCTTTCGGATTCACATTATTATAGATAAATAATTATGATTTAATTTCACAAACATTGATCGATATCGATGATATATGCTGTTTGACGTTTGCTGTTTGTATTTTATTGTCTATGGTACGACAAACGCGCCATCTAATGAATGTTAATAAATTGTACTATGCTAATAACCTGTCAAAATGAACTATATGTCAGCGCATAAAATATGAAAAAATATTGATTTTTGTATTATATTATACGTGTTTTTTAGCGGTTCCACAGCCCTGGTAAAAAGCAATCGTGTTTTATCTTATATATAAAACCAAAACGGCGTATGTATGTCTGTGGGTCTGTAATTCCCTTTTGCATTGTTGGTCATTAAGTTGCCATAAAAACGAATATGAATGAAAATATGTTTGAATTTTTATCGGCGAAGACATTTAGTCAAAATGTAATAAATTAGTCTTCTACTGAACTTTTCCCGGCTTTTATTATTAATAATAATGTTTATTATTTACGTTTAGGTATTATTTGACATTTCTTTGACAGCAAATTAGATTTTTTCCTTGAATTTGGACATTTTAATGGGCGAGAATGGGACTGAGAAATGTCAATGCCAGTCTGAAATGTTCATTTTAATTGACTTAGACTTTTGAATTTTGAAAAAAGTTGTTTCAACTTAGCCCGTCTGAATTTACGCGCCGAGGTGAACATAACCCCAAACTGGTCCGAGCGAAGCCGGGAAGCAATGCTAGTATATAATAAAAGCATAAAAATGAACAAAAAAACGAATGCTTTTAAAACAGGTTAAAAAAAACTGGACCCAATGAATCGATTTCTGTTATAATACGCAAATATTTTCCAGGTGATAAATCGGCTCCGTGGTTAATTAAGATTTTTTATATCCATGATCATATATTTTGAAGTGAACGGACTATAATATTTCTGATTCCAGTGACTATCGATAAAATGTTTGTAAACCGAAAACTTTTCAAAAAACCCTTGTTTGCTTACGGCCATTACCTATTTGGGTTCCTTTTTGTAACAGATTTAACCGCATCTGATCGTTAGGAAACTCAATGGACCAAAAACTACGTTTTCCGAACACACAAAATACTGTACAGATAGAAACGTTGTTTTTACTTCATTCCAAATTTACTGAAAATCAATTCCTTAAGGAAGATTTATTTTAATGATTGTGAACGAAATGAAAGCATAAAATATTAAGTACTTACACCGTCACGTTTTGAAACGTTCTTTTTTAGAATTTAATGTTTTTCATTTTAATTTTTTTTTTATGAATTCATATTAAAACGGCCATAAAGCATGCACTTAAAAGTATTATTTAAAAGAACAGGGAGGGTAAATAAAAAACGTTAATAATGAAGGTCTGCTTTTAACCTGTTGCCATCTACGACTTTTTCAAAAATTATAAAAGGACAATACCTTAAAACTACTTACGTTAATTAAGGGCTTAGATGTCTTTGATCCCTTATGAAAGCAGTCCCATGCTAATTACCATACCGCATGGCTTTAAGAGCGTATTTACGAATCGTCGATAAGGGTTGTCACACATAGTTTATAATAGTATGTCAATTTGGCACCCCGATTGGCTATCATAAAATGATTTTTGTTGAATTCTTCTTATGGTTATATGATTAATTTATATGTATTCAATTCGTTTGAAACAAATGTACATGCAAAATAATAACGCAAATATTTTGAATATTTTATGAAAAGTTTTGACAGCCCTGATAACTTCTATACACATTTTTTTTGAATATCTTTTAAGAAAACTATTAAAACGAAAAGTTTATATTCATTTTGAGAGGCTTAGAGGATTTCGAATATATATTCGATGTGATAATTTGATAAATATTATTTTTGACGCCTTAAAAGTAGTGTTGTTAGCTTTAGAACGGTTAACAATACATCGTAAAAATCTTAGAACACGCAGATTTGCCATTAGTATAGTCCTTAGACTCCTCAGTGAACAGCTTTACCTGATTACACCAGAGGATTCTTATAGCTTTAAATTTGCTGTAAAAAATAAAAAATAATAAAATAAAAAGTTCTTAGCGACATTTAGAGTTTATATTATATTTATTAAATATTTGTTGGGTCGGGTGTAGGGACTCCAATTACTCGACATCTCAACTACTCGAGAATCGAGTAGTAAAATTCAGGGCTGTGGAGTCGGAGTCGGAGTCGTGGAGTCGGAGCCTTTTGGTTGGAGTTGGAGTCGGCGCGGCGTTTTGGCCGGAGTCGTACTCAGAGTCGGAAATTTTGAAAAGTTTGAACTTTTTATTTTTGCATTTAATATAATATGTCAAATTTGGCTTTTGGCCGCATTGATAGGGTTGATATTCAATTGAATACACATAAATAGGAAAATTAGGTGGAAAAAGTGACGATATTAACCTTTTTTTAGTCGGAGTCGTGTTTTTGGTCAATGTCCGAGTCGGAGTCAGAGTCAGAGTCGGACTTTTTTTCACCGACTCCACAGCTCTGGTGAAATTTAAAAATACTCGACCACTCGAGTATACTCGAGTAGTTTCAGATTTACCAAAATACATTTTTTAACCATGTCCGCTCTCAATTTGGAGCATATGGAATCCTCACGGAGTTTCTCTCAACATATGTTTTTCTACGAGCAGTTGTCGTAGCAAAACCATTAAAAAATATATATTACCGCATACATATATATTGACAGTAAAATTCACACGTAAGAAACGCAACGTTCAAACATTATATATATATATTTACAAAATTTGGAAATAAATATTCATTTATAAATGACGAGTTTTACTCGAATATTTTTCTTAATACTCCGAGTTTCGAGTATTTGAAAAATGGACGAGTATACTCGAGTACCGAGTACTCGATACTCGAATTTGAGTCTCCAGTCGGGTGCAGTGGTGCAGAGGTCGACGTTGTTGGCTTCCGTTACTAGGTTGAGTACTAGTACGAGCATAATTCTTTCAGTCGATCCTTTTTTGTTTAATGAATTTGTTCCATCTAAAAGCACCCATCAAAAATCCACAAAATCATGCAATCGGGGCGTAACGAACGTGATTAGCCAGCCACTGAAGCTGCCTAAGCCTTATCATCTCAATCCCTAATCTCTAATTCAAAATAATCAAACTTTTAAGTTAGTTAATAATTAGTTTTTAGAGATAGCTTATACCCAAATTGGTGGGAAACAATAATTTGGGTATTTTTTAGTTATTTGATCGTGTGAAACCATTTAAAATCTGCAATGTCTAAGTGCATCTATTTTAATTTTCCCACAATTACTTAAGACCAATAAATCAAACTTATTTAAATTCTTTCATGTGACGTAGGTATGGTTTCAACAGAAAGAGATGATGTAGGGGGCACCCTGTCTAGCAAAGGTATATAAGCTATCTCTAATACACGTTTTAAACATAGTTCTGACGAAGGCGTAAGCCGAAATAGCTATCAACAAATATATAAAATAATGTATGTAGAACTAAAATACATTGTTATTTTTCTTTCCGTATTATAATGGAGTTCTACCAAGTAAATGCCTACTCAATCAATATATTATAAGTAGTATATATTCTTAGAATGACTTAATAAAAGACAATAATAGTCGAAATTAAGCTCCTTGCGCTTACAGAATTAAACATCTATTGTGCACCTATTCATTTTGATTGTAAGTGCTTCTTAGTTTCATCATATACCATATAGGTACAACCCTCAAAACTCAAAAGTAACTACCGGTTTTATAATGCGACGAAGAGTAGATTTTCATTTGCTTTTAATGATGTGGCGAGGCATAAAACGTAGGAAAATGGCGTCATCAAACATGCTTTTGTTTGCTGTCCATAAAAGCTCGACAAGATATGCTTTTCTCTATACATTATCTATACGGCGTAATTTGCTTTTTGAAAGGTTTCATTAAATTATGTTCTCTTGACCGAAAGCTCAAAAGAGAGATTTTAGTTTTGATGACATAATGTCATAAATGATATCTTTGATTAGTATTTACTATATTACGCGTTCAGAGGTTTGGCATATTTTAGTTTACGAGATTAATATGACACTATTTTTATTAATATATATGGCTAATATTCATTGTGATAGAATATCCAGAGTAGAGACTCAAATTACTTGACATCTCAACTACTCGAATATCGAGTAGTAAAATACTCGTACTACTCAACTACTCAAGTATCGAGTAGTAAAATACTCGACTAGTTTTAGATGTCCCAATATATATATTATTAAATAAATAGATGATTAATACACTGTCTCTTGTCATCATAGACTTGTCATTGATTTCATTATAACAAAAGAAATTCTCGCATTGCATATTAAACGGCATAACAATTTAAAAAACAATACCTGACAGTAAGATCCACACGTAAGACTCAGTTAAACGCAACGCTTAAACATTCTAGAAATATTTTTTCAAATTAGTAAATAAAATTAAAAAATACCCCTTCATTTATAAATAACGAGTATTACTCGAGTATTGAGAAATTGAAAAATACTCGATTATCGAGTATTTGATACTCGAATCAATATAGATTAGATTGGTGTGTCTATTTCACAAAAGGATTGTTGCTATGTTATAAAAATGAAAATGAATAATCTGTCGTTAAAAGTTTTTTAAAGATTTTTTAAATTTATAATTGAAGGAGTTGTGAGCTTAATTTAAAATCAAAGCACTTCAAATTGTCATGAGTGACCAATGCACGAATTGACTGGAGCAGCGATATCGATATATCACCGCCGCTTGCCTACATTTATATCTGGCTTGTCCATCTGATAATTAAAACGTAAGTAACATTTCAAATAATAGCAATTAATTTAAATGTTCATTTAAAAAGTCAATTTTAATTTTCAATTAAAAGTAAGTTTTCTTCATTAAATAATAATAATAATATATTTATTAGAAATTCACCACAGCAATACCTGAAAATACCTAATATAGGAAGATTAACGTGTTTCTAATACTAATATCTTATAGTATATCTCAAGCGTGTCTTTTCTAATGTGCCGAATGGTTTTTTGTGTACATAAGAAAACAACATAGTACAACATATTTACGGCAAAAAATACACAAAAAATAATAGACAGTATTCCAATTTTGAATATAGATTTAAAAAAAACAAATAAGTCAAAATTGATTCGAAAATTTATTATTTATTTCCACAATTTCCGGGTGAAATGAGGTGTTTTTGGGCCTGTAATTTTTCAAATAGATATTTGGAGCTCACTATAAAGATATTCTGAAAAAATACCCGTAAAAGCATTCTGTGCAAATAAAAAAAATGCTCAAACCTTTGACTTTCTGATAAAAATATTAGCCTTTTGAAATTCATTCAAACGTCGTTTATCTGAAATGACATTTTTGTTGAGTATTTCAATTATGTTTTTACCTAAGTAAGAGGCTTATTTCAAATAGCCCTACGATAGGAAATAAATTGCTTTTTGATTATTTTTTCAATGATTTTTTTATTTAATTGAATCACCTACCAGCGTGATATTGACCTTAAATATTATTAAGGTTTGGCGAGAATATTTTCCACAACGAAAACCACGTCAAAAATTCTGAATTATAGCCATGAATAATTGAATACCATTAAAATGTTTGTGGTTTTTATGTATAAAAAAAATGTAAGCTTTTTCGTCATTATTTGAAAGGGATATATTTTTGTAAAAGAATGGAGTTCACAAAAAACGATGTAGCCAATACCTGAATCATCCGTTTTCAATATAATTTAAAGCGGTGCTGTTCAACCTTTTTATGCCCGCGGATCTGCGAAAATAGGATAAACATATATACACTTTCAGTTTTCAACTTTCCACTAAACTGACTGATGACGGAGTATAATATATAAGTGAAAAATATTTTACTCTGCATTTTCTGCTAAATATTTTATACTCCAGTGACCCATATAAAGGTAAAAATTGGACTTACGACCGTTTTGAATTACGTCAAAGATAGCGGAATGGAACTTGTTGCAAGTCAAAAACTGTGCATTTTTGCTTTAGATAATAAATTAGAAAAGTAAAAATTGAAACCGGTAATAATGTCACGCGGCCGGTGCCGGCCCGTGGACCGCAGGTTGAAGAACACTGATGAAGGGTGGGTCTGGTTTTTCGATTGATTCCCAGAATTCAACTGTTTTAAGTTACTAAAAAAATAATCTAAATTGCAGTTTTTAATACTGGCCTGTTCTTATACATATAGTATTTAAGCCGGATTTTTAAGGTTTATGTATATGTTACAGTGAAAATGTATCAAATAATAGATTTGTATGACAACATGATTTCACTGATGTCACGATCATTGAAATTATTGGCCCAAGTCGATGATTTGCCAGCCTAAAATTTTGGTTTGCTTCAGTGAAACAAAATCAGCAAGTAAAAAAAATTCATAAAAAGATAACCAAAGAAAAACGCAGACAAACATTGGGCTGAAGATAGGGCGGTCATTTAATTTTGACAGTTTGGAGAAGAATATATTTTCACTGAGAATACAGTTTCATTGTAACATATACATACATCCACCTAAGCAAGGGTTATCATGAATAAAGTAACCACCTTCTTAGCGTCTGAAGTTAGACCGAGAACTTTTAAGCTTTGGTATTGAAATGCTTTCAAGAAGTAGAACTCTATTAACTAGAATTCCTTTAAGCACACGTAGTTTTCTCATACTTGATGTGCATTATTAATAGTTCACCTTCGAATAGCACTTTCCTGAAAGATGTGAAAGACTTAACCCTCAAAGTTTAAGGCTGTTCAGCTAGTGTATGCGTTGTGGTTAATAAAACACTCATATTAAAGGAAACCTCCATGAAAAAATAAAACTGACAACTTGTACTTGAACTGTCAGTTCAAGTACGTCCGTGCACTTGAAATACCTGAAGGTGCTGAAAGGTGAAACCCGGGTCGTTAGCGACAAAACTAATGGAAAAGTACAAAATTCAAACAGTTCAAATTTAGTCTACTTTTGTTTAAAACATTCATGGAGACTAGCACGTAGTAAATGTATATCTTAATTTGACATCACTTCGGCATACTTCACACTAAAGCGTGTACTTAATTAAATATCTTTACTACTTGATACCAATATAATGCCATTATACAACCTTCATATGCAAAACACATTATGAGATGCGTAAAGCTTTCAAAGAATGCGCCGCAAACGTATGTGTAAGCGAGAGCTTGAAAGCACTCAAAAAGATTTGCAGCTTTTCTTATTATTGTCATTCCTTGTTTGCGCTTATGATTTTTCATCAAAGAAATAATGGAACTTGAACGCTGTAGAAAATGTATTTTAATATGCAATTCAGAGCCATACAAAGTTATCTAGCATAACAGTGTACACCTAATTTTGCATTCCTCGTTTTTCACGCGGCCTCCAAATTACACAGTCCTAGAATATAGAAGAAATATTACATTGAGGCTTACCAATACTTTGAATATCTAAACTAGGAAAATTGTGAGGTGAGAGAAGTTTTTGAAAAAAGAAACAAATACTTATTAAAAATTATTTAACGAAATATTCATATAAATTTAGTTTGAGTTAGGTTATAACTTTGAGATGCTAATTTTGTTGATACCCTTTTCATAAAATTCGCTACACGGTATGCAAAAGATAATTAACAGTACAGAGTCGCTCGTATGGTAGACCCCAGCATGCGACTTCGGTCATCCGACAAAATGTATTTAATTATCAAAAAAGCACACTTCAAAGGTGCGGACGTTTCTCACAGACGTAAAACACATGGGACCATTTCAGCCAGGTTAGGTTAGTTTAGTTTCACCGTACATCGATACGGTTCTTTACCAAATTCTTGAATGGTTGGATCCATTTATCAAAAATCTCGTTAAAAAAGTTTTGAAACGCATTTCATCATCATACGAAACAACCGGGACTAATTTGTTTCCAAATATCCGATATTGCTTTCAAAAAAGGTAAGTATTATATAATATAACAGAAAACATTTCTTTTCATCCTGTTCTCATAAAGTTTGATCTTACAAACGTCTACTAAATACCAACATTTTTTTATCAAAAATACTTCAAATCTGATCTTTAACATAAGTTGTTTGAATATTTTTGATAGTGTTATCTTGAACTGATGTCATAACATTCCATTTAATACTCTTATATATCAGTGATTTTAAAAATTGCAACAACTTATCTCATTCTTCATCTTCATCTTAAAAGTCTCCCGTCTTTCAACGAGGAAGTTTCCTAATTATAGTACGAGCATGGGAACTTTTTCATCAAACGAAAATTTCTTATCTTTCAAATTTGACTTGACAAGGTTAAAAGGTATATTCTTTATAGAAGAAACATCATAAATGTATAAAGTTTAATAATTATAATAATAGTATTATGTTACAAATGTTGTATCCCTAAATGGATATAGAAACAAATGCGAGTGCTTGATGTTACGTGTAAATTTATGTTTTATATTCACCTTTAAATAATGTACTGATAAAAACTGTAAAGCAAACAAACCTTTTTTTACTGCAGAATTATTTATATGCAGTTGGTTAGCATTATTGTCGGTCAACAGTGTGCAGCATAATATATAAAATACACAAAGAGTAGCAAAAATAGCAAACACATATGTAATCGCTCTTTTGATCACGGTTGGATAGGAAATTAGCAACCATGTCTATGGATATAAAATCATCAAAATTAAATTCAAAATAACTTTAATTATCCTACGTTTTTTGTTTCTTATTGTGACACGTGTTTCCTCTCTTTTAGAGGCATCTTCGGACTAACTAAACATGTGTCACAATGAGAAACACAATACGTGGAACAATCAAAGTTATTTTACACTGTATATTAAAATAAATTTCCATGTATTAAAATTAGAAACGAAAGTATTAAAATTAAATTAACTGGAGTTATCGGAAATCAAACCAGTGACTCCGCAATTATGTGGACAAAATCCCATCAACGTTGACCACTTGTCTTTTACCTAAGCTATTTTTCATTACATTTGTAAAATGAAGTTTCTATATTGATGCAAATTTAAAAGCTTAGTAAAAATAGTTCTGAGCTAAAAGCCCAGTAGAGCTTTTAACTAGTTCAATTTTCTTGAATATTTAAGTAAGCCACCGTTCAAGCGATACGATGATGAGTCGTCTGAAACTCTATGGTAATTTCCTGCGCTGCCACTCTATGGTAGAGTGTCTGGGTCGACGATGTTTTCATCGCTTGCTTTCGTACGCTTTCAACGAAGAAAGTATGAAATGAATTTAAACTGTTTTCAATTTGGATAATATTTTGACACGGTAAAATATTCTTAGATATAGGATAGCAAATATAATTTGTCTAGTAATTATTCAGTACCGTAAAACGGGGTCAATAGAGACACTTTTTACCTTTCACGACTATGTATCTTCATACCTGCGCCACATATAAATGGCTTGAAACTTATTTCTATGGTTCTACTACACATGCATGACAATATTTTTCAAATATTCACTATCATTAAGACGCAGTCAATTTTGTTCGATGTCTCTATTCACATTGAATCGGGGTAAATAAAGACGGGAGAAGGTAAATCGAGACAAAAATACAGATTGTAATGATTGGAATAAATAAACCTCTCTTCTATACTACTCTATTTATTCCGTTTTACGGTACGTATTAACCAAAAAAAACACGATTGATTTTAATTTTCTTCCAATAAAAGATAAGTTTTTAAGGGGTCAAAAAGTAACGATGCACAGGCAGCGAACTTTAACACGTTTAATTTAATTTTGACCAATCATTTAGTTGGTTTGGTTATGTCATTCAAGAGATAGTATTATAGTCATTGGAAAGAATTATATGAATAATATGAATAGTAAAAATATACATTGGATACTTAGTAAAGTTGTGCTAAAGTGCAATCCTTGTTTTTATCTTTATTCACCTGCCAGTCTCTATTCTTTTACTGTTTTACTGGTATCAATACTATGGGTTGGTATGAAAAAATGTATTTATTTCCAAGCAATTATTGTTACCTATGACGTATATTTCAATGTGTTTTAATCAGAATGATTTGTTCCACGGTTGTGCCCGCTTTGTGCTCGGTAAAAAAATACCAATTGAGATGACAAGTAGACCATGTGCTCATAAAGTGATAGTTTAAGTGGAAAAGTTGATGGATGTTCAGGATATAGTGCTTGAAAGATGGAGATTGGTTTCGTTATCAAATGAGACACACAGAACAGTTCTTACAATGGTGTGCAAAACGTGGTTTGTCAGATTGTTTTTTCTGTGACGTCTGTGGACAGCCTCACTGTTAAAGATTCCAGATGGAATTTATTGTGTCAGATGGGGATGCAACTCCTGCAATTTTAGTAAATCGGTACGTGCAAATTCATTCTTTGAGCGCAGCAAGTTAGCCGAAACAATAATCTATGGGTTTTTTTTGAGCTAAAGAGTTTATATGAAGAAAAACTGATGAATAAAAGCTTGCATGATCGGTGAAAATATTATTATTAATTATTTATATTTATTTGCCCTCGTATATTTAATACAGATTTTGGACAGAGAAATATTAATGCGTTATATTTCTGCACAGTCTTAGTAGAATTTAACACATTAACATAATAATTAATTGTCTCTTCGGCTCGTAAGTTATTGCGTATGTATCGGTGGACTGTTATTAAATACCGTAGATCTAATTTCAGATTAACCAACCATCGTAAAAAAGTAGTTTTAAAAAGAAAAGATTCTTTTCGCACATGACGCATTCTGCTAAAAACAAGATATGTCTGGCGTGTTTTGGTAAATTGACGCGAAAAAAATCAGCCTCGATAATTTCAGCAATTCAACAAAAGTTAATTAAAAAAAAGTGCAGAATTTAATGCCATTTATATACATAAATGGTATCTATAATAAATGTATCTATTTTATCGGGAACTCTAAAACACAAAACTAACGGATTTTGAAATGTTGTACATTTAAACATACCGCATATCACTACTACACGCTAGTGGTAACTACCCCGTGATCCACGGAGTAGCTGTCTCATGTCAATGCAGATATTAGACAAATAAATTTAGCGTAATGAGACAAAAGTACCATTTTATGATTTTGAAAATTTTACAGTCACTATATTGTAGGTCATTTTTAAAAAATAGTGTTATGTGAATTCACCGCGTAAAAATTGTTCGTTAAATCTGAAAGGTTGGTGACCCCTGCTCAATGCCAATATGTACATAAAATAGCGCACTGTAGATCTCAATTTCATGAAGCACGTCCCAGCTAAGTTAGCGGCGTTTCAATAAATCCGTCACGTTACCGGGAATTCCCGAAAAGTATACCCACACGGCCAAGTTGATATGTCGCGTAGAATGAATTATGTCGGTTACATGATCTATACCCGATTAGGGATTGAAGTTTACCTATCGAGCACTTGGCTGTTTTCTACTTTCTTAGTAAAAAATAACAGTTTCGCACAATAATCTGACCAATACCGCTCAACTACCTACTAAATCAGTGGTGCTTAACCGGTGTACCGCGAAAAAATGATAAAAGCAGAAAAATCTCGAAATAATAAAAACATAAAAATGTCCTTCGCAAAATTATAAAATCGACGAATATACAGTTAAAAATAATAATACATTTTTAGTACTTATTCCACATCAAATTTATTTGATCAGGACCGGTTTCGCTCATGGCGAGCATTGTCAACTGATCAGTTAATGCCTTTCCACCATTTATTGACAGTGAACATCTTAAAAGTGAATATACAGCTCTTTACATGAGGGCAGTTCTCAACAAAATATTTGTAAGAGTTTGGCTTTTCAATAAACAAGAAACAATTACTAATTTAGAAGAAAAATTGTAGCCATGTAATATTAGATGTAATTTTTCTAAGCCTACAAAATCTTATAAGCTAGGTACCACATTAATTGATTTTCACATTTTATTAAGTGTAATTTTAGTTTCAGTTTGCTCATGTACATCTTTATATATTTTCTTTGACTTTCATGTAATCTGTCCGCATATTATTTTCCGACCGTTTGATTTGTGCTCCGAAAGATTTTTCAATGAGCAAATGAGCACCGCGACTTCGAAAAGGTTAGAAGCCACTGTTCTAGAAGAATCTTAAATTTAATATAGTAAAAATATGCGTACATTATTACACAGTAAAATAAAGCAATGTGAAGCCGGCTAATAAGCTGCAGGTTCCAAATATTTGATCATAAATTTTTGACTGATTAAAAATACTTAGAAATAACGACCGACTGATTCATTTATTTTATCAAAAGTTTTGAAAGTCATTTTATTGTTTTCGTCCTCATTTTGGCAAGGCACGTTGACTCAATAGTCCTATTTTCTATCTATTTCTTAATTGGTTTTATATTACGGACCAAAATAATGACTGTTTGGTAATAATTTGGTGTGAATCATACTTGCTTATTAGCAAAAAGTATTTAGGTATATTCAGATTAGCTTGGCAACATTGTATTTTTGTTTATAAACAATCCTGTTGCTTGAAACATAAGAACACATTTATTTTAAATTTGGCTATGATACTATCTCTTATTGATATATGACAGATAATTTAAAATGTATGTAACCGATGTCTAGGGGCTTTATTCTAAAAATATAGCACGTCTTGGGTGAAAAACGGTTCAGAATTTTGACTTCTAGACACGATCCAATAAGTTCAGCAATGAGCAACGTTTGGTAATTCACTTTCGAAGTACTCTCGAGTCACGACTTTTCGCAAATAAATTTTATTTTAAATCGCACTTTAGGTCGTAGACGGTAAAATAAATATTTATTTCATCGATTGGATATGTGAAAAGATAAAAAAAATGGTAACAAACATTACTTAAATGTTATTCCTTTTTTTTGAACTGCTTCAAGACTAGAATACCCCTATAAATCAAAAGGTTACTAACCGCTGTCTTTGACTAATATTTTTTTTAGTCATATTGATTTCGTCACCTTTTGTTAAAACAAAAATTAAAAATTTCACTTCTTGGAATATGTGCCGATTAAAAAAAATTGGATTTAAATGTAGATGGACTCTGATAAACTGATGCAGATAAATGAATACGCTGGTTTCACAAGGAATTCAGCAGCGCTTTCAAATTGCAAAAGTTTTGAACACTACCAGATTTTACCTATTATATCCCGGTAGGTATAAGAACGGTCGTGCACCGAGGGTCACGATTTTCTTTGAAAAAGTAGCGACGGATTTTGGTAATACAAGAAAGCTCTCTTTAATTGTGAGCTGTATATATACGCTTATGTCATACAACCGGTTAAAAGCTCACTAGGGGGCGATTCAAATGAGTAAAACACGTGGCCTTAAATCGTTAACAGATTATTATAAGTGTGACCTTTTGAATGAATCCTTCGTGTATAACAGACCATTTTATTTACGTGTATGTATTTTTGAATATTCCTGAACAAACATTACTCAACCGATCAACCCTTATAAAGGGTATTTCAATAGGGACGCTCAAAATATGTTACTTTGTCCTGCTGAGTAGATTATTCATTGTTTAGTGGCCAAATTTGAGTCAACCAGTTTGGTAAATAATCGGCCAACACCTACTTGTACGTCATCAAAATACAATATCTGGTGAAAACATTGCTGCTGTGTGTGAAAGTGTACAGGAAAACCCAAGGCAGCTTATTTCTCGTTGTTCACAAGAACTTGGCTTTTCTGCGACTTCAGCTTGGCGAATTTTGAATCGGGCCTTATGTCTGCACCCGTATAAAATCCAACTAACCAAGGAACTTCAGGTAAACTACCACAGACAACGCCTGATTGGGTTCTGGAGCAGTTGGAAGTTTACCCAAATTTGTCAAAAAAGTCAACTTTAGCGACATGGCCCATTTTATAATGAATGGATATTGGCAGATTGTCTGCCAATAGACATTTGATGCTATATTCCATATTTAATGCCGTAAAATATACTTACAAATGAAATTAAAATTTAGTCGATATCTCACAAACAACTTGTTTTATTTACATTTCAAAACTAAGCGTCCTTATAAAAAGACCCTTTATTATATAAGTGTAACTCTGATAGTATAAACATTCATATAATATGTAACGCTGACAGACGACACGAATGTGCTAAGGGTAATTAATCTTTTGTCATGACAACCCGCTATCAAACAAAAGCGAAGTGTAATGCACTTAGATTTCCCGGGGAAATCTTTTACGCTAAGTGAAAAATACGAACTCGTGATGGGACATTAGTTCTTCGTCTATGTCATGATTATTATCTCAAACTGTGATTTTTATCCGGATGTTAACGTCGTTGGCTTCGGTTGCAAAGTTCACAGGCTCAAGCCCCAGTACGTGCAGTTTAAAAATATTGATTTTTCAATCGATTTATTGATTTCTTTTCGAAGTCATGGATGAATGTGATGACTAAAATACCCTGGCACAGTCATTACATAAAAACTTTTCTACTCAATTTATTATGTACTTCTTCTAAAGAAATATATATAAATATATATATAGGTAAATGCTTGTACATAGTGCTGACGAGAGCGTGAACCGAAATAAATATCAACCGTATCATTGAGGATTTTGACTGAAGTTACAGTACGTTTCCTTGTTGTTCTTTCATTCTCATCAGTTCAGGTTTATTCGTGTGCTTGAAATTCCTTGAAAATGCCGAAAGGTGAAGCTCGGGTCGTTAACGACAAAACTCTTGAAAATGTACAAAATTCAAACAATTCAAATTTATTATCAACTTCATATTATATTGAATGAATTGGCATTTACTTGGTATAACTTCATTATAATATTTTAATTCTACTTAAATTAAAATTCATTGTTATTTTTTTCACCGTATAGTATTACGTAATATATACTTAAGCTCTATTTTCAAAGATATTATCTAGCTTAGCGATGCTTTTTTTTTTAAATATATAGAATTTTTTAACATGATTCTACGTATTTAAAGTTTCCGTGCAATGAAGCACTTGTTTAACAAGCAGCATTGTATCATTTATAGATTTCGATAAAATATTTTCTTTAGAATTAAAATACATTGTTATTTTTTTCAGCGTTTTACTATATATAATTTCTTATTTTACCGTTTCCCCATAAACGCCACTAGTATTATAATAATTCACAAATGTTTGTCAAATAAATGATGCGTTATGCTTCTTTTAAGTGTCAGTGGCAACATTTATAAGTGGCACTTTATTACGGCGCAGTATTTTATTTAATTCAAAAGACAATAATATTAGATTATCGCAGAATGTTTATTTGTAGTAAAGACCCAAAGGTATGTAGGTAAGTAGAGACAGCTTTTAAAATTTCTATTTGACATGATTGATTACACTTTAGGTGAGATGGCAATTTTACATGGTTGAATTTGTGTTATTTGGAAAAGTAATACTTCTCTAAGATAAATCATCAAAAAATGTGAAAACCGTGCTAAAACACCAAAGTAAATACATCATTTATTTGAAAAAAGAGAGAATAATGTTTTTTACGCTGATTTCTGGCAACTTGCCATAAACAATTGAAAAAACATAACCTCAAATTTTGTGTTAGTACAATAACATACTATATATTCATATGAGGCCGGCTGCATCAAATCAACCAATTGTATGCCAGAAACGTATATATACGGTCTACAATTCCGTGAGCGCAGTGCTGGCTATAGAAAATGAGCGTGTATATACGGTCCACTTTACTCCCACTTATACTGGAAAAGGTCAACGATTTAATTATTTAAGCATTTTATTAACATGGCGACATCTCTTAGAATCACAGTCTTATACTTGCAGTTGACATATGTTGTATTATAATCGATTTTAAAGAGAGCTTTTTTGTATTACCGAAATCTGTCGCTTTTTCTGCGAGGCTTTTTGTGCATGACCGTTTTTATACCAACCGGCATATAGCGGGTAAAAATCTGGTTGTTTGCACAACTTTTTCAGTTGGAAAGTGCTGCTGAATTCCTTTTAAGACCTACGTTTTCATTTATCTGCATCAGTGTATCAGAGTCCATCTACATTGAAATCCGCTTTTTTGCACGTCTTCCAAGAAGTGAAATTTTGAATTATCGTTTCAGCAGAAAGTGACGAAATCAACATGCTTAAAAATAAATATTGGTCAAGGTCAAATCGCGGCCCTCGGTGGCGACCGTTTTTATACCTACTGGCGTATAACGGGTTAAGCATAGATTTTGAAAAATACAGCGTGTTACAGAACTGTTACCAAAAAAAATAAAAATCATTCCTTGACGTAATGTGTATTTAAAAAACGTTGATTCAATTGCTAATAATGTTATTTTGCTTGAATTTCATCATCCAACATTCGTACATGAGTTTTTTGAGTCTGAGAATATTTACTAAAATAATTTATTATAGTTTCGGTAATACGGGCAGTTTAAATTCCAATTAATATAGCTTTAGCGCCTAGAAATGTTTTTAAGAAGCTTTGTTAGCGATACGTTAGGTTTTCACTCAGTATTCGAGATGATAAATTACACAACGTCTGATGGGAAACAAAACCCCTTGTCTAGCAAGAAACAAGAGTTTGAAGGATTTAGAATTATGGCGATACCATCTTAGAGGCTTCTTGTGCTAATGGCATTTCTCTCGTCTACATCCCATAGAGACATTAAAAGAATTATGAGGGTAAAAAAATATGTATACAATATAACACAGTCTGACAACTTTGAAACAACATCGAAACTAAAGTTGGCATTTTTTTTTATGAATATTCGGAAAGACCGGGCAAAGCTTTAGCGATATATACGAATCCATAAATCGATTTATGTAACTCACCAAACTGCGATGTTGTAGTAATATTGTAAGACACATTTTTTTTTACTAAGTCCACATTTTTTTTAATGCCCAGCATTTGTTTCGCTTGTAGTGAGCATTTTCAACTCATTAATACTGTAGTTTTTTTAACCTGTCCGCTCCCAATTTGGAGTATTTGGACTGCTAATGGAGTCGAAATGCCCGCGATGAGCGATACCGGTCCTGATCCATACAAAAAAAAAATATTATTTAAAAAAAATTATAGAGAATCCTCGACACTATTTAAACATTATACTACCCTCTCAAGTGAGAAGGCAGCAAGAGTGACTGATTTGTTTATTGAAGTTTTTTTAACCATGACCGCTCCAAGCTTGGAGCATATGGACTCCTGACGGAGTTTATCTCAAAATGTTTTTTCTTCAAGTTGTAACTGCTTGTTACTAAGTTGCTCGACCTCTCGTTTTAGAAGAGAGTAGGGATTAAAAAGATACGATTATTATGACAGGACTAGTGATTAGCTAATTCGCTATCGCTATATTGGAATCGGAATGGTGAACAGGGTTCTTGACAACACAAACACCCGTGCCTTAGAACAGAATCGAATGATGGACTGAAAAAATCTGCTCGTACCGAAAATCGATCCTGGGCGGCCCCCCGTAACGGAAGCCAACCGCCGGGCAATAATTATTGAACTTTTAGTAGGTATTTAGAATTTATAAAAAGCGGTTGATGAGAAAATGAAATTATTTCTTTGTAGACAAGCAGAAGATAGTTGCATCGACTGCCTCTTTGCTAGTATTTAAGTTATTATACTGCTTTAAAAGTGGCCATCATATATATAATATTTAGCTTGCAAAAATATTTAGCAAAGGGCATTCATAACTAAATTTCAGATTTTTTTCGAGCGTTGCGTTTGCTGTAATGTTTGTTACGTCGAATTCAAAAAGCAAAGGTGTGATTATTGTTGATATTCGCAACTGAACGCAACAGATGGTGCTGCGGTAGTCACGTACTATCGGATAACTGAAACTCGTAGTAACGTATTCCCATGATAAATGGTCGCCAAAGGGTTCAACTCCAGGATAATTCAATATCATAAAAATCGCATTTTTTTAGCCGCACATTCATTCACGTTGCACGTTGAACGATCGGGTAATATTTTGATGTGAATAAAGGTCAATGTCAATTGAGCCCGTCTTTGGGATTAGATGATTGAGAGGGAATACTTTCCAACATGTGTTGGAAAATCAATATATAGCCCCTTTCAAGCGAAAAGGGAATTTAGCCCGAGTCGATATACTCCTGCCTGTCTGTCCAATATATATCGATTCGCATGAACTACATGACATCTTATAGATACCGCTTCTATCAAGTTTATTAAGATTGTTTTTACTATTTTTGTGTGATTTTTTCGCTTATACGCCCTAAGTAGTTGATTGATTTGAAGAAGCGGTTCTCTTGTATTTAGTTGGACTAGAAGAGTTTTCTAGAGCGCTCCAATATGTTTAACAATTGAAGCTCTGAAAAACATATAAGATCATTTAATAGTAAAAAAAACAGATTCACAATTTGCAAACCATCTCATAAAGGAATCAATCTCATAACATAAATGTAAACTCAGTACCCATATGTTAGCATTTTTACAGTAAAAACCCTTATCTAAATGTATTGGAACCATAAGAAGTTAGTTGGTATCATCAATCTAATTACCTTTTTAATGAGCAACCTAATATTAATCAATCACCACTTCTCAAGTCTCAAGTTCAAAAGTTAATTCAATTTCAAATAAATCGACTTGATCAATACTAATGTATGTTTATTCCAACACTAAATGAAGATGAATTGTGTACTCTGTCTACAACAGTATGTATATATATGTAAATGTATGTTTCAGCATAGTTCTGACGATGGCGGTTAGCCTAAATAGCTATCAACCATATAGAATATAGTTTCTGTAGGACTTAAATATATTGCTATTTTTTTTCACCGTCTTATAATGGAGTTCTTCCAAATAAGTGCTTTTTTTATCAATTATTAAATTAGCTGTCCGTGTTGAGATAGTATATTTAACTCTATTGTGTTTTTGACTAAAAGATATTGATTAATATTTAAAAAAAGCTTTTTCTTAAGCAGTGTGTGCGGAATAAGCTCGGATATTTTCGTCGAGTGTAAACGTGACAAAATTGCAAGTGGAAATGTATGAGCAAAACGCTTGTGGGCTTATTTTGAAACATTGCCAGTATTGAACAAAACAAATCGCTGACACAGGATGATTTCTATAATTGCTTGCAATGGATTGAAAGAAAGACTATTTTTGCTCAGCATAACTGTCCAATACTGGTATCTACGGTGCATAATTTTGTTCTTTTGTCAATTTTATTTATAACTAGCTGTACCCTGCGCGCGTTGCTACGCCAGCAACTAAAATAAATTTGAAGGAAAGACATTACACAAATATTCAATTCATTTTGCATGTATTAAATACTCGAGAAAATAGTAAAAATACGATATCAATTTTTGGGGGGGAGGGGGATTGTTTGACGGGGTGGGGTTTGGGGGGCGTATGGGAGGGTAGGCCAGAAACCTTCGAAGGAGTGAACTCGAAAAATTCGTTTAAAAAAAAAATGGGGGTTGGAGGTTAGGGGGTGGTTGGGGGGAGAGTTTGGTAGGCCAAAAACCATTGCGGGAGTGTACTCAATATATTTGTAAAGTTTCACATCGATCGGTCGAGTGGTTTAGTAGTCCATAGCGGAATTACAGACAGACAAACATTCATTTTTATATATATAGATAGATCACAGCCAATGGAAATGAACCCTTAAGACATTCGACTTATTAATAAAAATCTATTTGTTGACATACCAGGAAAGTGAGATATTTTCATTACTTTTTGCTCATTAGTTCGTGTTTACTAGCAATATTCTTAAAATATGTATTTGTTTTAAATTCAAGAATTACAGAAAATGTGTAAAAATGGAAAAAAAAAGTTAAAAAAAAAGTTTAATCTAAAATACTTTTAAGGAGTTCACTGTCAATACTTGGTGGAATGGCATTATAATAAAAATAATAAAACATTTTTAAGAACTTTTTTCACATAAAATTTGTGTAAGCTTTGTCAACTGATAATAAATACAACAAAAACATGTGATATTTATACAATTGATACAATGATATTTGAACAAAATACAATGATATTTGTATTTCTTATCAGTTGAAAATGCTCGCCATGAGCGAAACCGGTCCTGATTCAATAAATTTTATGTGTAAAAAGTACTAAAAATGTTTTATTATTTTTATTAAAATTAACAGTAAAAAAAACAATTTTGGAATCAACTAGTTTTGAATCTATGTACGCAGTTTCTGAAATCAATAAATAGATGAATAATTAGGTTTCCTGAATCTTTAAGACTTTTTTTTAAGTGAATTGTAACTATTTGTAATTATTAAATTGAAATCGTTCATTCTTTGGTGACGATTGTGGGAAAATTTGTAACCTAAGCTTGGGGAACATGTAACCATTTTCTATTGCCAAGCCGCACGTAATTCTGGGATCGAATATTCTCCCTGCGGAAGGGTAGATATTGATCACAGTGAGTGGTTTCAGCCCCTGATCAGATAATTATTTGGATGACAAGTCCACAGAATCGTGAATAACTACCCTATTTTATATGCCAGAAGGAACTAAAGCTCGCCGGATATTACTTGGGATTTTTATGAAAATTCATCAGTTTTATTTGATAGATATTTGCGAAATCGTACCGCTTTGAAAAACATCATCAGAAAAAAAAGAAGCGTAAAAATATTTTTAAATTGTGTGAACGCATATTCAAAGTTATTGAAATACCGGACGAATATTTTACTACTGACATTACAAAAAGATCAATTTGGTTGACACGTTGACAGCGGGCGTAAAATTTTGTTTTTCTTCGTACAAATTAATATCAATATACAACAATATTTTGAAGTAGATGTAGTCAATTACACCCGATTCTCTTTTTACACGGTTTAGAAATAGGACGTTTATTTACACCGATTGTTTTTCACGGCTTAAAAAATATACAAATACCTTCATATTTATGATGGTAGTTAGTGGTGATGAAAAAGCGGTGTCACTAACTGCAAGCTCAATTCTAGAAGGCCACTATCTAGCCAGTAAACTGAGAAAATGATTTATAACAATTTCTGAATTAATTTGTAACAAGGTATGCAATTTCAACGTTTTTTTAACCATACCCGCTCCCAATTTGGAGCAAATGATTTCTTACGGAGTTCATCTCAACATATATTTTTCTACGAAAACTCCTTGTTACTCAGTTGCTCAACCTTTCTTTTTCGAAGAGAGTAGGGATGGAAAGGATACGAGGACTAGCGACAGGATTAGTGGTTAGCTAATCGTAATCATGCATCGTGCATCGGAATCGGAAAAGGGTTTTTAACAACACAAACACCCATTTCCTCTGTTATTCTACCTCTTTTTTTACACGTATTTTTTGTCTGCGCCCGTGTACAAAGAGGATCGGGTTTATAATGTTTTTTTTTAAGCTCGGTGTCAGGATATCAATTGAAATAAAAAGAGTCAATAAGAGAAACAGGAAATGTATAAAGCTGTAAAATATTTTGAAATTTTATTATTTTTATCTAACACTGTGCGTATACACGTCAGTAAAATTAATTTAATTTAAATATTTAATTTCGCATTTCCACATCCGGTTAAACAATTTTAAAAACCATTTCGCTGGACTCTTCAAACTGAATTTTTCGAAAATACAGTAAGAGTTTGAAATTAATTATACGGCATTTAAGTACGGTAAATGGATGACCGTGATGTCTAAAACATATTCCTCCTACCCATGCAATTGATTCTTACAACAGGGCGTAGCGAAACCGATAAAGTCACCACTAGTCATGTACTTGTATTAAATATTTATGTATTGTAATTTCTCGGAAAAGGGAATTGAGTGACTGCATAACAAGCAGAATAGTTACTGTAGACTGTAGAGCACGGGTCATCAAACTGGTCTGTACTGCCTACTAGTGGGCGCTAAAGGCCTCAGTGGTGGTCGGTGGGCTATTTTTGCTTTCACCCGGAAAAAAAAATCGTTTGACAATTTCTGTTTTTCGGCATATCTTCACATATGAACTAAATGCATTGCGATTGGATTTACTTTTTTCATTGGTGCATTTAGAAAGTAAAGCGATCATTTTTGCAAATTTTTAGAATTTCGTTTGTGGAAATAAAATATTATAAAAACTTGTCTTTTCATATCTAAATTACTTGATTGTTGGTGAGCGGAAAGAAAATTTTACCATGACAATTAAGAAACAGCAGGTGGTAAGCATAAAAAAGTTGACGACCCTCTTCTCAACTTTTTCATCGACAACTTACACACTTTCATCGACAATCAAATTTTACAAAAATGTAATATGCCACCTTAAGGCACTACCTTAGCTTGCCTTTTTTCCCGTAACATTTATAACATCTACTTCTACGAATTTGTATATGCAGTTGATGAGGAATATTTATATATTTACTATAATGTAGTACAACCGATTAAAACGTAAGCAATAATCAACGAACGCACTAGAAACATTGTGAGAAAAGGAAAATAATGTTTTTCTATAAAATATAATATTTCAATTTCGTTGATTTGGAGTGCTCTGCAATACAATAGATATTGAAACAGGGAATTTTGGCCTTAACCTGTCACCCGCAAACTCAGCGTCCTGTAGCACCGCTGAGCACATCCTATGGATGTTCATCTGGACGGACGGAATCCATTAGTTTTACAAAATAGAAATGCATGGGTAAGGTTCCTCTGGAACATCTACAGAACATGCCTGAGGCATGTTTATCGTCGTCTTTTTATTTTTGACGTAAAAAGTGATTTGTTTTTCCGCTTTCTTCCTCCGTGTTCCTGAAAATTCAAACCACCGCACTTTTTATATTCACCGTAAGCACCCGTTTTCGAAGCACAATACTCGTCACCAAGTTCTTTTGTAATGTGCCATAACTTGTAATCGAAAATCATCACAGTATGCATACATAAAACAAGTGGCACTTGCAGTGGCGGCTGGCGACAGAGTATTAGGGAGTACAAAAAAAGATTCAACGATTTTTCCGTACAGCCAAAAATTCATAAGACTGGGACTCCGTTGTTATTGCGAACATCTGAATTGATAGTCCATGTTATAGAAGTGTTTTAAAATCCAATGAATAGGAAAGAACTCTTGCAAAAATAGTTGAATCTTTTTTTGTACTCCCTAATACTCTGTCACCAGCCGCCACTGGGCACTTGATTTTGACCGAGTACAACCGTGAGTTCCAAAATTGCCGCTTTAAATTCAGTAACCCGTAAACTTATTTGTATCTCATTTAACATTTTCTCCATAATAAATGTAGTTTTCCATATAGAGGCGATCGGATTTTTCAGGTGACAATGCCAATGCCCCGTAAAATACTCCTTTGTAGATCTTACGAACACATTTTAACCCTTGTTTTCACAGGGATGACAAAAGAGGCGCAAGTGGCGATATTACACCCTTGTAATCCGTTTTATTCCACACGCGGCCATATTTAACATACACTAATTGAATGCTAGAGACATTCGCATTTTCAGGCGTCAAACAATGGCAACTCCACACATTGTTTGCCAGCCTAATGAATTATCAGCACATAGAGTGTGAACGCCGCACGATAATTGGGGCCCGAGAATATTTTAACATACACCGTAATTCATTATTACTAAGCTGGATAGAATAATGGTGAACGGATCACGTCGTCGACTTCAAAGTCATTGACCAGATATTAATGAGAGATATTAGAATCAACGCTTAAGAATCTTTTCTATTATTTCTATCTTTCTATCTTTAATATAATACATCCATAAAAACAAATTTACTGGCTTGTTGAAAACAATTCATTGCATATTTATTCACTTAACTTTAAAATCATGGTAAAAATACATTAGCATTCATTCATAATAAAAGTAGCAACTTATTTTTAGTACTTATGCCACATCCACAGTTGATGATGCTCGCCGTGAGCGAAACCAGTCTTGATCTAATAAATTTTATGTGGAATAAGTACATACTAACGATGCGATATCATTTTCAATTCTAGCGGTAAACTATTTTTAATTCTAACGGAATAAAAAGTTGTATTTTATTAGTACTCGTGTTTATTTGCAATATCTTCTTTTTAGAAATGCGATTTATTGTAATTGGCTCTTGAACTATTCTGACTAAACTAAACTAATTTTCTTTACCATATATCTTTTAAAAAAGAAATCAATTGAAGTGAAACAAGTTTCCATGAAAAAACTCAATGTTGCAACTTAACATCAGACAGAAATTTAAAATAAGTGTGCTTGATTTTAACGTATTTAAATCGTTATCGTTAAGCATGAAATTCTGGAATATTTAAAAATAAGCTTGAAATGTTTTGGATAACAAATGAGATAGTACAGTAACTATTTTCTTATCTAATTAAAGCTCAATTGATTAAATATATTATTATTTGTGTTAAAAAAGTTTCATTAATAATAAAAACTTCTTGAACAAAATCATTTCCTTCTGAATAGTTATGGATATAATGTTTTTTTTTTACTTTTTTAACCATTGAATTTATTGGCACTTTTATGCCGTTTTGAAAAATGTCAGGTTTTTTTTTGACAAATTTTGTTTTTACATTATCACAACAAGTATGAAAAATGTCAAAACTTCTTTTTAGCAGTGAAAAATAGTTTTTACTATAATAAAAGTTATTTGTTTCATTACACTTTTTGTTACTCTCTGTAGTAATGAAACACTTCTTCCGCTTTGAAAACACTGTGCATAAAAGTTGGATGAGCTGTAATCATGATAAACGGATAATTTTTACACCGCCATTTTAAAAAACTTTCAAATTAAGTGTTCTTAAGTTTTAATGAAATAGAAAAACGTCCTGAAAAACTACGCGTGTGGCGCAAAATTACTTCCGGAAATATTTCCCCATTATAAACTTTATTTTCTACTTATGTATGTGCAGAAGTGCAATCCTATTTATGGTCTTAAATAGTTTCTTAATACTAAATCCACTCATACCACAGTTTGTTTGTTTATTTATAAAGGGTCTTTTTATAAGGTCGCTTAGTTTTGAAATGTAAATAAAACAAGTTGTTTGTGAGATTTCGACTAAATTTTAATTTCATTTGTAATTATATTTTACGGCATTAAATATGGAATATAGCATCAAATGTCTGCCAATATCCATTCATTATAAAATGAGCCATTTCGCTAAAGTTGACTTTTTTGACAAATTTGGGTAAACTTCCAACTGCTCCAGAACCCAATCAGGCGTTGTCTGTGGTCGTTTACCTGAAGTTCCTTGGTTAGTTGGATTTTATACGGGTGCAGACATAAGGCCCGATTCAAAATTCGCCAAGTTGAAGTCGCAGAAAAGCCAAGTTCTTGTGAACAACGATAAATAAGCTGCCTTGGGTTTTCCTGTACGCTTTCACACACAGCAGCAATGTTTTCACCAGATATTGTATTTTGATGACGTACAAGTAGGTGTTGGCCGATTATTTACCAAACTGGTTGACTCAAATTTGGCCACTAAACAATGAATAATCTACTCAGCAGGATAAAGTTACATATTTTGAGCGTCCCTATTGAAATACCCTTTATTACTCGTATGGTTAAAATCAGTTAGTAAGTATAGGAAGACCCAGAAGTGGTGTTGACTTCCAGCCTTCTTCACGTTTCTTGGACAAGTGTGTCAGATTTCATTTAATGAAGCGTTGAAAATTGACTTTCTAGTTTTTTTGCCTCATACTCTAGTCACTTGAGTGTATTGGTGAAGTAGTAAGAGCTTTCCTCTATCGATCAGATGTGTCTGAGTGTCTGAGATCTAGTCAAAAGGCCAATTTTAATAATAGTGTGGCCAAAGTAATTCTTGAGATTACTATACTGCCAAAATTCTCAAAACAGAGCGTTGCAATATACGAAGCTTAAAGCTGTAATAAATGCAATTATCGTCCATATAAATTGTGTCGGGCCGTGTTGCATTGGTCAACGTCGTTTTCTTCCGGAACGGACCTCGCGTATTTGATTTTCAGTACGAGCAGCAATTGAGACAATTTATCGATTCTATTCGGAGGCATGTGTGCTTGTGCTGTCTAAATATTCCCTCCTGCCCATCCAATACTATAAGTGGTATGTAACTAGGACACTAGTCCTATCCTTGTTTTATCCTCTATATCCCTATTCTCATCAAACTGAAGTTAGAGGTCGAATGACTGTATACCAAGAGGTTTATTTAGAAGAAATATGTTAAAATACCTTCATTAAGATGCCTTCCATATTATAAGTGGGCATGCATTACAACAACAACTACTTTTCGCCTTTTCTATTGTGCTCAAATTCTTAAGCATCTTAGACTTGAGACTAGAGACTCCAATTACTCGACATTTCAACTACTCGAGTATCGAGTAGTAACATTTAAAAATAATTAAAACCTCGAGTATACTCGAGTAGTTTCAGATGTACCAAAATATATGTTATTAATTCAAATTTGTGTATATAAATAAATAAGCTTTAATTTCATCAAAATATATATTACAATTTATAAAACACATTAAAATAACAAAGACTTATTGTTTATAGTTCCCTCCGTAGAAAAAACTCTCTCTCTTCATATTTATGTATAAATCACGAGTATCGAGTACTATAAAAATGGACTCGAATTGGATTCTCTAGTTGAGACCTCTAAAAAACCCTTTCAGCTACGCAATGGTTTGAACTTTTGAAATTTTCTTATCTATAAATTATCTCATAATATACTAAGCAAACTATGATGCTCTTGAGTGTACTTTTGTTTTCTTTTCTTTCGCAAACATCCGTTTCCGCTTCACTCTCAATTAGGTAGAATGAATTCACCACATCTACAATACTATTAAATAGCCCCATGCGGAACAATAATGTTAGCAGTACATTTCCTCACTAAACTTAATTAAAAATGCCCAATCTAATGCCGCGCCATCTTGACGAACATTGCGATAGCTTTTGTCAGTCGCTCTCAACCATTTACGCCGGGTACAAATTTACGATGCATTTAACACAGTCATATTTTACACCGTTGGTTAACAGCGCCATTCCAGAAGAAGGTCTAAGCTTTGTGACTTTTTAATTAACTCTCTCAATAAACCTACCATACAAATATTTTGTAAAGCAGTGGTGGAATTATTTTTTTTAATCTAGTTTTTCAATTTTCCGGCTAGTGGCTAGCAAAGTACTATGAAGCAGGATGCTGAACACATTCTATAATGTAGCTTAACACATTGACTACGAGGGAAATGAAAACACATATAGAAACAACGCGTATTCCACGTTCCTGTAGCCAATGTGTTAATACCTGAGGATAGAGAAGAATTATGCAAGTCAATCCAGCCTTTCATACAGAGAGTGCTAAACCTCAACTCATAGAAACTTTTTTAATATTTTGAGGGATGCATTTTCAACACACTTAAATTCACGCCAAATCTTGGGCAGCTGCTTCTAAGACTCTCAAAAAAAAAAAGCTGTAGATAGGTTTAGCGTCTAGAACACTACTGAATCCTGCCGTATAAAATAAATCGACAGGAAATCAGTAGTGAGATGACGAAATAACATCAGAATCTGAAATAAGACATTTTTTGTACTTATTCCAGAATAAATTTACTTAGATCAGGAAAGGAAAGGCTTAAGCTTCGCTCATCGCGAGTATTTTCAACTGATCAACATCAATATTTTGAAAAAAAATATGAAACTGCATACTTTTAACATCATCCACTTATTTAAATTAAATTATAATAGAGTACTTAAACAAAATAAAGTTAACAGGGACTTGTTGGCAGTTTTTCAACACACCTGATTCATAAAAGTAAATAAAAGAAACATGATGTTAAGCGATGCATTTTTGTTCATTGTCTTACGCTCCTTTCGAGCGTGCGTAGATTAATTAACTCGTCTTAAAAACCCTAAATCTGACCGTGGAGTAACATGAGTCAACATCTATAAACTTTTCACTTTCAAAGTGTTCACTGTCAATACTTGGTAGAATGGCATTAAAATAAAAATAATAACACATTTTTAGTACTTATTCTACATTGGATTAATTGAGATCAGAACCGGTTTCGCTCATTTAGACCATTATCATCAGTTGAAAATTCTGGCAATTTATTTATTTATCTTTTCAGGAAAATACAAATCATGGCATTACAGCTGACGCCAATGCACCATGCATTCACAAAAATATATACATTTATTTATATTTAGGTAATCCCGGAGTCAATGTCGTTTTTTTAATATGAATCTTTGACTCAGTGTGTTTGGGTCTGTTACCTAGTAAAGAGGAGTGTTATTGTTTTTCTCTTCTCTGTGATTCTTTACCTGTCTCTTAAGCAAAAAAAAACAATTCTACCTCATCTAAAAAAAATGGCAGAGACGTGTCCTTCGGAAACACATTTAATAAGCAGTATACTGTTTTTTTCCATTCAAAAAAAACTGCAACAGAAGCAACGGAATCCATTTGTGAGATTTACGGTGATATGCTGGACGTAAGGAAGTGCCAACCATGGTTCAGAAAATTTCGCTCGGGCAATCTCGATTTGAAAAATGCGCCTCGAAGTGGACAGCGCAGTCAAGTGGATGAAGCAGCCCTGAAGGCGGAAATTGAAGCAGATCCGACGATGACCATCGATCAATTATCCAAGAAGTTCGGGACATCACGAACGAATACTCATTGCTATCTAGAAAAACTGAGGAAAGTTAAAAAAAAAAGGCATTTGGGTTCCTCACGCGCTAAGTAAAAGCCCTCAGAAAACCCTATTGTGTGTGTGGTGGGATTCAAAAAGCGTGATTTATTATGAAGTGTTAAAACAAAGACAAACTGTTACTGCAGCTCTCTATTGTGATCAGATGGACAAATCAAACACAAAGTTACAAGAAATTAGACCCGCTCTTATGAATAGAAGAATGTTATTCTTCAACATGACAATGCCCGTCCGCACGTTGCCGATATTACACGAAAAATTCCAGGACCTTGGTTTTATTGCATCCGCCCTATTCACCGGACATGGCACCAAGTGACTATTACTAGTTTCGTTCTTTAGAAACGCAATTAAGGAACAACAATTCAACAATATTGAAGCACTAAAATCAGATCTCTCGGAGTTCTTCGAATCTATACCAAAAACCTTTTATGAGATAGGAATTTTAGATCTTGACAATAGATGGCAAAGAGTATGACAACACTGGTAATTACTTTGTTTAAAAAAAATAATTAAAAAAATCAAATTTCAGTTTTAGTGTAAAAAACGACACTAATTCCGGGATTATCTAATATATGTATCTACATTACAAAATTTACAAATTAGCATAGCTTAGTAGAGAGAAAAAATAAATAAGTTCCGACAAAATCAACTAAAATACATAAAAAAAAAAACTGTACTCGTCTGAACTCACTCACGTCCATGTGAAATATGTCGACATCCGAAGCAACTTCGTTAAACCTCACTTAAGCTCTTTCCAGTGGCATCCCCATTGGCAGACTGGTTCTTCTCCTTGAACGCGATGTTCTACGCAATGAGCGAAACCGGTCCTGATCTAAATAAATTGTCTGTGTAATAAGTAAAAATGAATAACTTAATATAACGCCTTTCCAATGAACATTGACGGTGATAATTTTTTATCAATATTCTTTTAACACAGTATAAGCTAATCTTAGTGTTTTTTTTTACTCACATAAACAAAGCGTCTGAGCATAGCAATAATGAAATCTGATCGCACAAAGAGCATTTACAAAGGAACAATTTGAAAAAGTGTTGGGAAACGTGACATTTACAGTATAATACAGGCGCCCCCACTGAAGTGAGACCACCCCTACACCGACCCCTCTGCCACCTTTGCCTATATTGCTTTGTAAAATAATACGTATCAAATTTTACGCCTGTATATTTTATTGTGGATCCATTTCACGAAAAGTGTTGACGTTCGTAAAAAGTTTTTCCAATGAAAATAATATAGATTTATTTATCTTATTTTATTTATGTGTATAAAAATGAATGTTTGTGTGTTTGTTGGTATCTTATGCATTCGTATACCGTTCATCCGATTGCAATGAAACTTTGGCGATCAGTTGTGTGAACACCTAAGAAAGTTTTTTTGTTCGCACGCCGTTCATCCAATTGCGATAAACCTTTGATGATTTGTTGTGTGGACGTGGACGAAGGTTTTGTAATTCATATAAAAAAATAATTTTTGCTTGTCTCGTATTCATTCGTATACCGTTCATCCGATTGCTGTTAAATTTTGGTGATTTGTTGTTTGGCGCCCACAAAGGTTTGTAATTGATGATTTATATAAAAAAAAAAATGGTTTGTTTGTTCCGTACGCATTCCTATACCGTTCATCTGATTGCTATGAAACTGTGGTGAATTGTTGTATCAAAGCTCAGGAAGGTTTTGATATTGTATATATGTATATAAGAATGTTTTTTTTTGTTTGTTTGTTTTTTGTCCCTTTTATAAATTCCTTTACCGTTCATCCGATTGCAGTGAAAATTTGGCGATTTGTTGTGTGGACGCTCACGAAGGTTTTATAATTGTCGATTTATATGAATAAAATAATGTTTGTGAGGAATGCATTCCTATACAGTTCAACCGATTGGTGAAACTTTGATTATTTGTTGTGTAGACGCACAAGAAGGTTTTTATGTTTCCAAACCGTTCATCCGATTGCGACAAAGATCAATGAGTTTTAGTGTGAACATCCACGAATTTCTTTTTATTTTCTATCTAGCTTTACATACAAAAATCAATGTGTGTCTGTTTGTTTGTCCCATATGCGTTCCTTTGCAGTTGTACGCGTTAAAAAACCTTATGATTTCTACTTATGTACTAGTATAATCTATGGCCGGTCCCGGTTCCTCAATCTATCTTTTAAGAAGAGAGAAGGGGCTAAAAATATACAAGGACTAGGATAAAACTAATAGTAAACGCCGCTTTTTGTAAGCAGGTGGGTGTGGAAAGGGATTTTAAAGCAACACAAACACCCATAGTGGCGTTTGAAATAAAATTTGAATGAAAATCTACTGGGGCTATCCGTCACGTAAACCAACGACGTTAACCACTGCGCCACAGACAGGGCGAAGTCATACATATGTATATCAAATAATATGCATACATTTTAACCATGTGCACTCCCAACTTAGAAACATACGGACTCCTCACGGAGTTTATCTCAACTACTATTTTATACGAGAACAACTAACTTGTTAGTCAGTTACTCAACCTTTCTTTTTTTCAAAGTGAGTATAGATTGAAAGGATACGAGGACAAGGACAGTACTAGTGTTAAGCTAATTAATCTTTGGGATCGGAAAGGTGGGGAGGGGATTTTAATACAATACAAACACCCATTGCCTCCGAACTAAAGTCGAATAAAATCTCGGCCAGGGTGGTCCGTCACTTAAAACAAACGAAGTTTACCTCCGCGCCACAGAACGGGCTAAGCCATACCTATATCAAATCACATATAATATAAATAATTTTTTTTTTGTTTCCTTGGTATACTAAAATTTTCAGTGCTTTATTATTATTTTGGCTCAACAGTTTGGAGTGGGTTTTAGTCATGATAATAAATATTGTATATTACGTACAATGGGTAGTAAAAGCTTGGACAGCCGCACGTAAAAGACGTCACGCCGAAACCGTATCGTTATCTTATATTATTAAAGCTGTCTTTTTATATACCAATAAATCATAAAGTTATTTTACAACTGATTTTTTTTAATTGAACCACCCCATGATTACAGATAAAAATCTATATTTTTCTCATCATACTGACATATAAAGTTAAACAGCTAAAATAAATTATGTTATTACACTCAGTTGTGTAGTGATGCACAACCTGCGGTATGACATGACATTACATGCGGCCCAATATAAAAATTCGTTACCTTACTTTGAAAAGCTTCTAATTGACATTTTTTTGTCGGAAAAGCTTGTATTTACTACATTCTATCATGTATATGAAATTCAGGATTATCTATGGTTGAATAACGGAGTCAGCAGAATTCCAGAGTTGCACTGCATCTGCACACTTTCTTTACTAAATTTATTTGACAAAGCTCTAAGATTTTCACCACTATTTCCGACATAAGATCTTTAAGATCATTTTTTCTCAGCAAAAGTTGTGAAAAAATATACTTAAAATAAGTAATTTGAAACATTTTGACTTGCTCTTTGTTACAAGTGAATTTTAATCAGTCGAAGCTTCAAACGCTCATATCTCAAAACAGTGTTTAGAACAATTAGAACCTTTTCAAAGTAAGGTAACGAAATATCAATCACATTTTTTTAATTGAATTATTCACGGATGATACAAAAACAATATAAACTGACAAAAAAACTTTTAAGGTGCTCACTGTCAATACTTGGTGGAAAAGCATTATAATAAAAATAATAATAGGTTTTTAGTAATTTTTCCACCTAAAATTTATTTGATCAGGACCGGTTTCGCCCATGGCGAGCATTGTCAACTGATAAAATATTGTATTTCTTATCAGTTGACAGTCTCGCCATGAGCGAAACCGGTCCTGATCAAATAAATTTTATGTGGAAAAAGTACTAAAAATGTATTATTATTTTTATGACAAAAAAACGATTAAAAATTATTTATTTATTTTTCCCCACGCGGCTTTCGAGCAATTTGATAACTGATAAGCTTGCCCTTATGCCAAAAAGGTTTTGCATCACCGCACTAAATGAATGATTGTGTTTTTATTGTAACATCACACGAAGACCAAATTTTTGAGTAGATAATTTAAATAAATAAGGCATATTATGAATATATTACTGTTTCCACTTGATTGCTTTGGCAATGCTTTCGATAGGCAATACTGGTCCCGATCTTCATGCAAATGTATGTGTGAAAAGTACTATGTAATTTATTTTATTCATTTGAAAATAATTTACCACTAATAAGTAACAGTTAACACATTTGAAGGGATGGATAGACAATATCAACTAGTTACTGTGAACATTTTAACAATTCTTTCTGTTACTCGAAGCATATGAACCCGTAACAGAATCCTTACAGAAGTCTTTTAATAAGCAACTTAATTTCTCCTTTCAGAATGCTTATTGAGAGTAATGTAAGATTATATGACGACTGTAAGTCGGGCTATAGATTGATTGATATGATGGTTTGGTTAGATATCTCGGATCCGTTTTCAAAAATACATTAAATAAATTTGAAAATCAATGCAATATAAAACGAAATTTCCGTTCGAAAGCTCAATCATTTCGAAATATTCAAATATACAAATAATCATAAAAATAATAACACATTTTTAGTACTTATTCCACATAAAATGTATTGGATCAGGACCGGTTTTGCTCATGGCGAGCATTATCAAATGATAAGAAATACAAAAAAATATCACTGTTTCGTTGTTTTTCTTATCAGTTGATAATGCTCGCCATGAGCGAAACCGGTCCTGATCCAATAAATTGTATGTGGAATAAGTACTAAAAGTGTGTTACTATTTTTATTATAATGCCATTCCACAAAGTATTGACAGTGAACACCTTAAAAGTGAGTAAAACAAATTTTACACTGTTTATCAATTAATATGATCATACCTGATTATTGACTGTTTTATTCACAATGATTGGAATATATGAACCTCTCTTCTATATGAGTCTCGATTCACCCCGTTTTTCGGTACTTATTAACTAAAAAAAACATGATTCAATTTAATTTTCGTGCAATAAAAGAGAAATTTATATGCGGTCAAAAAGTAAGGATGCACAGGCATCGAACTTAAACAGGTTTGTTGCAATTTTGGCCAATCAGTTAGTTGGTTTGGCTTTGTCATTCGAAAGATAGTATTACAGTCATGGTAAAGAATTATATATAAACAGGTCTGTGGAGTTGGAGTCGTGGAGTCGAAGCTTTTTGGCCGGAGTCGGAGTCGTCGCGGCGTTTTGGCCGGAGTCGTACTCGGAGTCGGAAATTTTGAAAAGTTTGAACTTTTTACTTTTGCATTTAATATGTCAAATTTGGTTTTTGGCCACATTGATAGGGTTGATATTTAATTGAATACACATAAATAGGAAAATTAGGGGTAAAAAGTGTCGATATTAACCTTTTTTTAATCGGAGTCGTGTTTTTGGTCAATGTTTGAGTCGGAGTCGTGGTTTTGGTAAATGCTGGAGTCGGAGTTGGACTTTTTTTTTTACCGACTCCACAGCCCTGGCTGAATCTATAAAAATAAAACTGTATATAGCTCGCAAACGTTAGGCTCCTAGTTAAATACATAAGTACGAAATACAGAAAATTACATTTTTTACAGGGGATCCATAAAACGTTTACTTTAAATAATATTGTAATAACACTTTTCCGTCTCGATGTCTAGACGCCGAAAACATGGAAATGGGATTCACGGAAAGCATGATTTCTTTACAACTGGCAGTTTTTAGTATCGATATCGATGGATTTTCACGAATCAGATTTTTTGCTTTAAATAGAGGAAAAAATCGCTATGCCAACCAACCATATCTATAATTTTATAAACGGATGTTTTTTAAGAGTTTGAGATATTGATTGAATTGGCATTTACTTGGTAGAACTCCATTGTAATACGATGAACAAAATACAAATGTATATTAATTCTACAGAAATTAGTTTATATATTTGTTGAAAGCTATTTCGGCAAACGCCATCGTCAGAACTATGTTGAAACATGCATTTACATATACTGTTGTAGACAAGGTGCACAACACATTTTTTTTCTGTTCTATTATAATAACACATTTTATATCGCGCATGAATGAGACAATCTGATCGCACTCGTGCTCATTCCAGACTGTTGTAATCAAAACTATGAACGCGACCGCTTATCTACAACTTTAAATGTAAAAAGCATCCATTTGATTTGATTTGAAACGTACGTTGGAGTGACGCGCGTATGTGATAAGATAACGCTATCTTATCGCGTATGGGCAGTGATGTTTGTTTCTGACAATTTGTAGCGACTATATAAATGGTTTTCGGTCAATAATAATCCTGATTAATTGTGACGAAACTAGTCAGTAAATTTCATAGTTTTTTTTCTGCAAAAGGTGTAAAAAACATTATAAAGTGTCTTTTTATAAGGACGCTTAGTTTTGAAATGTAAATAAAACAAGTTGTTTGTGAGATTTCGACTAAATTTTAATTTCATTTGTAAGTATATTTTACGGCATTAAATGTCTGCCAATATCCATTCATTATAAAATGGGTCATGTCGCTAAAGTTGACTTTTTTGACAAATTTGGGTAAACTTCCAACTGCTCCAGAACCCAATCAGGCGTTGTCTGTGGTCGTTTACCTGAAGTTCCTTGGTAAGTTAGTAGGTCCGATTCAAAATTCGCCAAGTTGAAGTCGCAGAAAAGCCAAGTTCTTGTGAACAACGAGAAATAAGCTGCCTTGGGTTTTCCGTACACTTTCACACACAGCTGCAATGTTTGCACCAGATATTGTATTTTGATGACGTACAGGTAGGTGTTGGCCGATTATTTACCAAACTGGTTGACTCAAATTTGGCCACTAAACAATGAATAATCTACTCAGCAGGACAAAGTAACATATTTTGAGCGTCCCTATTGAAATACCCTTTATAAGAATATCAATAGTTGACATCGTGTCACTTAACTTAAGATAGATATTTAAGATAAAGTAGCAGTGGTGGTCGACTGTTTCACCCTCCGGCTGGCAAAAGTTAAGCAAAATTTATTTGCATGTTCTAATCTTTTGGTGAAATGTATGTTGGCTAAAACCCCGCATGTTCAGGAAATAGCTGTCGCATTAGAACGTATCTATCTATATATCTATGTATCTATCCTTGAATTCTGTTATAACCAAACTAGTGAGGTATCAGATAATATTTGCGCCTTCAAATTCATACACCGTAACTAGAGTTTCCATTATCGGGATCCCGAGGATTTTCAATGCCTGATAAATCCCGAGATTAGAAAAGATTATCCCGAAATTTTCGCGATTTATTTTTCATCAATATAGCGTTATTTATTTCCACTAACGAGTCGTCATTTTAACAATCTGAATTTTTGTTTTTAACCTTCGTAGGACTATCCTTGAAAAATGACTCTCAGGCCGAAGGGGGTTAAAAAAAGACCCTAGTGTTTTGGCCATATTGGCATAGACTGCAATAAAAAAATGATTGATTATGCTTTGACGAATATTTATAAGCTTTCTGAAAAAAAAATCATTTAAAAATCCCTATTTTTCCTATAATTATTCATATTTAAGTTGCGCATGAAAACGACGACATTTCTACTCCAACGGCTATGGCGGACTAACAAGCTGATAGCCGTGCACGAAATCACATTACCTTATCTCTTATCTTATCGCTTGTCGCCTTTTATTGTTGCCAGATATGAAACACTCCGTCCATATTATCTATGACTCACTATGGTCACGTTCTCTTATAGCTTATTAGAAAAAAGAAAAATAAATCGTAATATTACTGACCGAAAACCATTTATATTGTCGCTACCAATTGCCAGGACTAAAACTTCACTGCGCAACGCGATAAGATAACGTTATCTAATCTCGATCGCGCTTCTTTCAACGAACATTCCAAACGACATGGATGCTTTTTAAATTAAAAGGTGTATATAAGAAGTCGCATTCACAGTTCGCATCGCCAGTCTAAAAAAAAACAAGAACACGATCAGGTTGTCTTATTCATGCGTGACTTAAAATATGAAATATTATAGGAAAATTATCGACGATGTATAAAGATACTTCAAAGCATAATCAATCATTTTTTTATTGCAGTCTATGCCAATAAGGCCATACCACTGGGGTCTTTTGTAGACCCCCCTAAGGCCTACGAGCTATCTTTCAAGGACAGTCTTTTAAATGTTTACCAAGTAGTTCCTAAGACTGACACCATCAGCCGATACATATATTATGGACAATATTTTCAATTCATTATTCCCCCCCTTTTTTCACAATATTATTTGTCATGGCGTTCATTAAACGCATAATCTAATTTGACAGATGATATATATGGGTTTATTGAACCGATTTACTCTTGGAATATTTTGATTAATCACCTGTTGAGAACGATCGATTTATCATTTTATTTCAAAATGACAGTGAAATTATTTGAAATGCTACGAACCAATAAATAATGATATAATCACTGCAATAAAATAGCCACTGTGGCCACAGTATACTGCAGATTACAATAAAACATATGTGGTTTCGAGAATTCGAATTCTGGAATAAACGCTCTCGCATCGATTTTTTTTCAATTGATTTCAGTGTTCATCTAAAGGCAACTATTACTGTACTTTTGATAACATAACTAACGTAACTTTGTGGAAGTGCTTTTTAATATAAAAGTTAAAATAACTTTGATTATTCCACTAATTGTGACACGTGTTTCGCCTCTTTCATATGCATCTTTGGACTTAAGGACTTTTGGCCTTATTCCATATAAAACTTATTGGATCAGGACCGGTTTCGCTCATGGCGAGCATTTTCAACTGATGATTGTCAAATCTTTTATTATTTTTATTATAATGCCATTCCACCAAGTATTGACAGTGAACACCTTAAAAGTTATACGGAAAGAAAAATAACAATGTATTTTAGTTCTACATAAATTATTTTATATATTTGTTGATAGCTATTTCGGCTTACGCCTTCGTCAGAACTATCATTAGATATCGTATAGATTAGTTCTGACGAAGGCGTAAGCCGAAATAGCTATCAACAAATATATAAAAAAAAATTATGTAGAACTAAAATACATTGTTATTTTTCTTTCCTTATTATAATGGAGTTCTACCAAGTAAATGCCTACTCAATCAATACCTTAAAAGTTATTTTGAATGTTATATAGCTGTCGTATATTCGTATTTCTCTATTTAACTCTAAGAACTGTGAGAGGGGAGTCATTTAATTTCATTGCTACCCCAAACTGTTATATTTGCCTTCTCTGAAAAGCACAATTTGAGCTGCTACCACTAAACGATTTCACCGCGCATATGTTGTGTTGGAATGCTTCATATGTTTGTAATATACCTGTGAGTGGACATGACATGTTAAAATAAACAAAACATAATTGAATAACTTCGATGGATTCCCCGATAACTTTCAAAAGTTTATTTTAATATAAAATTAAAAATAATTTTGATTATTCCACGTATAGTGTTACTAATTATGACATGCCTCTTTTAGATTCATCATTGGACTAACTATCACAAATTTTGCTCAAGTAATAAATCAAGATTGATTCTAATATTTTAAAATGGTATAATTCTGAAAGAGGCGACACACGTGTCACAATACGTAGAATAAACGTTAAAAGTTATTTTGAATTTTATGTTATAACGTAATTGTTGCATACACTTTTACGTATATTTTGTAAAAATCAAGATCGGTTTCGCTAATCGCGAGTATTTTCCAACTGATAAAAAAAGAAACGGGATTAATTAATGTAAAATTAAAAAAATCCTCATGTTTTTTACTCTCTTATTATGTCTATTATGTCACTATATATAACATAATACGTGGAATAAACAAGGATTATCATAGTCATAGACAATAACGACTAATATCATAGACTTACATACGTCATCTTTGCTTTAAAGTTTTAAAGGATTTTTCTACAAATCGACCTTGAAACTATACGATTTTATGATCAACACTACAAAACTATACCCTACTCAACCTGCTAAATATTTTCTAAAGGTTATAACGAACTTTCAATCCCAATCAATCATTACACAAAACAATAATAAAATTACAGACGCCATTTTATTCAACAGTGAATTGCCTTGCTTGAATATGGACGTTGATGAATGGCCAATAATTTCTATCATTCCAATAGGTAATCATCGAAATAAAAGATTAATTAACTACCATCGACTTGTTTCTTTTATATTTTCCGAATTTGTATTGAATACAAAAAAGTATTATCATTGATTTATTAGCTACACTTGCATTTTAAAAAAAACCACTGTGAAGTGATGTGACAAAAAGAATATTCCAATTTCAAATTTCGATTGTCAATTGTCATTGAATAATTTGAAAACATATTTTCTGCGTTCGTTCACTTTTCATTAATCAACTCTTGAGTTCGTCGAAACGTTTCTTTGATCACATCACCGTATAAAATTACTTCGACTGGAAATTCAGTTGAGGATTGGGCAAGCCAAGGAAAACTAATATATTTTAATATAACACCACGAAAAAGTTCTCAGCTAGCGAGTTTAAATGCTGGACAGAGATGCACATAAGAGAATGGTCCAGAAAAACTTTCGGTACCGTAAAACGGCGTGAATAGAGACTGGCAGGTAAATAGAGACAAAAACAAGGATAGAACAACTTTACTAAATATCCAATGTATTTTTTACTATCTATATACAGGGCTGTGGAGTCGGTAAAAAAAAGTCCGACTCCAGCATTTACCAAAACCACGACTATGACATTGACCAAAAACACGACTCCGACTCCGACTAAAAAAAGGTTAATATCATTAATTTTTTTCCCTAAATTTCCTATTTATGGGTATTCAATTAAATATTAACCCTATCAATGCGACCAAAAGCCAAATTTGACTTATAAAATGCAAAAACAAAAAGTTCAAATTTTTCAAAATTTCCGACTCCGAGTCCGACTCCGGCCAAAAAGCTCCGACTCCACAAATCCGACTCCAACTCCACAGCCCTGTTTATATATAATTCTTTGCCATGACTATAATACTATCTTTTGAATGACAAAACCAAACCAACTAACTGACTGGCCAAAATTGAAACAAACGTGCTTAAGTTCGATGCCTGTGCATCCTTACTTTTTGACCCCTTATAAACTTCTCTTTTATTGCACGAAAATTAAAATGAATCATGTTTTTTTTAGTTGATAAGTACCGAAAAACGGGGTGAATAGAGACTCAAATAGAATAGAGGTTCATATATTCCAATCATTGTGAATAAAACAATCAATAATCAGGTATGAAAATACATAGTCGTGAACGGTAAAAATTGTCTCTATTCACCCCGATTTACGGTATATGAGTAAAAGTAGCAAAACAAATATGGTCTGGATAACTGAAATTCTACGTTATGAATATTGTATTTTTATATATTTACTAACTTGTATCATTAAAAGATAAACAAGCATAAAAATGTCGCTGAAGATTTGCGTCACATAGTAAATCAAATAAGTAAATTGGATTACCTTTTTCTCAGTATAGAAATAAGAAAAAACAATCTCGAGTTTCTCGTACTTGTGTCAATTTTTAGCGCTAGCAACACTTGAGCACTGAACATCGATTTGTCTCTTTCAAAACTTTACCGCAGTAATCAAGCAAAAGAGAAATACTCTTAGAATATAATATTACTGTACATAAAATTAATACAAATATACCCTAAATATTTCGTTTCAATCTTACTTACTAGATCGGAAAATTACACACAAAAACAGGTAGAAAATATATCGCTGTATCATTTTATTAGAAGGTAAGTTAATCAAATATCATTTTTATCAAAACCTTCGGGAATATTTATATAAAAAGATTTGTTATTTTTCTCTGATTGTCTTACAATTTGCGACACGTGTAACGCTTTTATCAGATCCATCTTCTGACTAGCTATTGCGTTAGATTTTTATTTATAAAGTAGAAATAACATCAAATTTTGATCTTTTGAATGTTTTTCTTTTCCATGAGTTTTGTTGCAAACAACCCGGGTTTTGCCTCCAAATCAGTTCAAGTTCATTCGTGCATTTTAAATGCCCGAAGATGCCGGTAGGTGAAACCTGAGTTGTTACCGACGAAACTCATAGAAAAGTACAAAGTTAAAAACGATTCAAATGTATAAATGACATGTTGACAAATTTGTGAATTTTAAATGCCTGAAGATGCAGAAACGCGAAACCGGTAAAAAACAGACAAAACTCTTATTTTAAATTGAAATTCTTCAAAAATGGAAGATATTTTTTTTTATAATTATAAAAAAAATATTTGGCATTACACCCAATGCACCAAATATGTTGATTTGTAAAACTCATACGAGATAAACTCGATGAAAAATAATGAAGAACTCAACAAAAAATTACATACACCCAGTCCAAGATCTCTTTTTCAATTGAAAAAATCTAACCTTGCCGGGAATCGAACACGAGCCCAAGTGATCGCTAAGTCAAAACTCTTGTCATTAGATCACAGAGGCCGAATTATACATATATTTATATCAACATTCTAATGTTTTTTAAATGAAAATACTTGCTTACAGAAAAGCATAGATCCTACACTGCGAAGTGAAAATAGCTTTGTCAGCTCCCACAATGAACACTGACTTGGAATTGCAGATTTGAACCAAAATACACCCAACCATACGTGATTAATTGTTCTGGAAATAACTACGCATAGCTTAAATCGGGTTAGTGACTTTTACATTGGTAAACCAGGGATGCTGTGCTGAATTCTATAGAACTCTTTTAGATATAAACAAAAGCCTTTGAATCTTTAGATATTTTTCAACCATGTCCGCTCCCAGTGTGAAACATAACGAAGCATTGCAAGAAAATCAGGAAATTACTTATTTTAGCTTGCAATCTCATCTTCATCCCGTTTTTTGGATCGGATAAGTTGGGGACTGAGATTTTCAGAAAATATTGCTGTCATCGTTTGAATCAACAAATTAATTGACAGATCCTTAGCTACTAAAATCATTTTTCATACTCAATGTCCCCTCAAAATGTGGAACATTTGGCCTCCTATTAGAAGTGTCTATACATTTTTTTTTCTGATTATTCAGTCGCTCAACCCCTATTCAGTTGGGTTTCAGACAAGGATTTTTTGACAACACTGACAGCCATACCTTCGAACACATTTAATACAATAAATTTACTGTAAAAAAATGTATGTTTATTTTTTAAAAAAGCTGTTCGTACTGGGACTTGAACCCGTGAAGTTCGTCACAGAATTCCCGAGGATGACCTCTGCACCACTTGGAGTGTGTATCGGACACTCACGGTCACACCATGTTCATGGTGTTTTAATTTGCTTGAATAAAATGATGTTTCTATAAGTAGACAGCTTAAAAAATATAGCCATGAAATGAAATCAATTTATGATACCAAATTTGAATTGTTTGAATTTTGTACTTTTCCGTGAGTTTTGTTGCTAACGACGCGGGTTTCGCCTTTCGGCATCTTCAGGCATTTCAGTTCAAGTACATCCGTGCACTTGAAATGCCTGAAGATGCCAAAAGGCGAAACCCGGGTATTTATCGACAAAACTCATGGAAAAGTACAAAATTCAAATTTTGATATTGAAATTCAATCAAGCACCCTCAGTCGAAATCCTTAACATATGATACATTCCTTACTGGGATTCAAACACATGAGCATCTCATATCGCAACCGAAGCAAATGACATCTACCAATCTACCACGGACTCACTATACATAACAATATTTGTTTGTGAAAAATCTTTCCACTTAAAGAAAAACAAAAAATATTATTCAAACACGACAAGCTAAAATCTTTTTTTTTCACTTTTGAATAAGGAAGCGAGTACATTAATTTTCTAGCAGATTTGTTCGTGACAGTCATTCTTCATCTCAAGGGAGTTACAACGATAATAAATAACTTAAACGTTTACCCATTTCCTACCGACGCAATCAGAAAGAATCACATTTCCTACCATTTAAACTTATCCGTATTATGATTGATAAACAATCGGTTAGAACATTTATTTATTTATTTTCTCGGAATATAAATCAATTTATCGGTCAGTAAATTCAGCGAGTTTTTATAAATAAAGTAGAATCACGATCTCTCACAATCATTTATTTCTCTTAGTGGTCGTTATGTTTTTTAACCCTAGCTGTGGGAACAGTATAAAATAACCCCGCATCAATCTTCTTCCTGCATTCATCGTATTTTTTGAGACCCCGCTTTAATGATATATTGTGGATCCTGTGTATATATTGACACCGCCTTATGTGGTAGGTCATCAGAACTCTCTCGAACGATCTATTTTTCACCTCAGTCTATGAGTTTAAGTCGATATCAGGAAATAAATTCATTCTTATAATAATCTATATTGAAATCTATAGCGATTCAATAAAGAGTTATTTCAATTTCTCTTATCTCTTGACGCCCGACAGTGCATTTGCTTCATAAAAAGTTCGTTAGGTGATAAATAAGAAACGGCCATTGTTTTTTCTTTCTAAAGTAACCGTTTGTTTTCATACAGCAGTTAGAGACTGGGTAGCTGGGAGAGAGCACGCGCTTGCCAGAGAAGTCTTACAGTTGTGGTAAGCGCTGTAAGTGGCCTGCAAGCTCCTAATCCTCTCCCTAAGGATAAATTCTAGTAAATTCCTGATATCGCCTTCGCAATAATAATAATAATAGTCGTGTATTATGTGTTGTAGAACGTAACGTGTATTGTTAATCTATCTGTGCTTAATCCGTGTGTAAAGTCTGTGTAAACTATAAACAATTAAATAATGGATGCTAACCGCACCCACATAACGCTTTGAGATCGTCTTTTCTTTATAAGAGTACCATGTTTCTCCTACTCCGTCCCCAAAATCCCGCTTCTGAGTTTCTTCTCGATTTACGAGGGAGCCGGAATAAAGGTCTTTTCAATATGTATATATATGTGTGTAATATCAAGCAATTCTGACAGTTCTCTACAAAAGTTTTTGGAACTTCCAACTTAAAGCATATGGGCTCCTCACGGATGTTATCTCGAAACATGTTTTTCTACGAGATCTGCTTGTTACTCAGTTGCTTAACTTAACTTTTTCGAAGAGGCTAGGGATGGAACGGAAACGAGGACGAATACAGGACTAATGGAAAGCTAATCTCTTGCGCTATGCGTCACTTTTTGAAATCAGAAAGGTGTGAAGAGATTTTTAACAACACTACAACTCATTGCCATCAAACTGAATCAATTTATCGACTGAAAAATCCTGCTCAGAACGTGAATCGAGCATGAGTCAACCGTGGACCATTACACTACGGACCGATTTTTGTTACAACAGTTACATATATAAAATGTTTTTTCAATGGGATACCTGAAATTCTGAAATTAATTGAACGTATTTTTGCAAGATTTGTTTATGATCGATCCCATATTTATGTCATACTGAGATATGTAAGTCAATATTTGAGAGAATATTGATATTAAAATCGTCAGAGTTTCATCAGAATCTCCGCATCACGTTAATAGTGTGAAACATATTGTAAAAGCGTGAAAAAAAATGATGACGGTATACTTACCTAACTAAGAGATAGGTAAATGGGTACCATCTCCATTTTAAATTAATTGAAAACAGATTAAAGTGCTTTTGGTCTAGTCTAAGTAATATTTATTTTTAGCAAACAATACCTTTTGACAGAAATCACATTTATGTCTTCAATCTCTTTTTCAGCACTTAGTGAACAATTTTTTCTACGGTCAATTTTGGTCATTTTGTGGGTTGGATCTCTTTTACAGAAAAACTTTCAATTATTAAAGCCATCTTTGAACAAATACTCTTTTAATAATTAATAATTTCGACTGAGGGTGCTTGATGGAATTTGAATTGTTTGAATTTTGTACTTTTCCACGAGTTTTGTCGCTAACGACCCGGGTTTCGCCGTTCGGCATCTTCAGGCATTTCAAATGCACGGATGTACTTGAACTGACGCGTAGTAAACAGTTTGTATCGTTTATATACAAAAATATATGTAGATCACTAAGTTAAATGGATTTTCAAATGTAAACCATTTAATTCTTGAAAACCACACGTTTAATTTTGACTCAGGCATTGATTTGTTACATACTAACAGGGGCGAGTTTAAATTATTTTACGAAGAAATCTTAGAGATTAATCGTGCTAATCTCAACAGTTTGCCAATTTTAAACGAGCAACTTTATTTACCAAATTCACCATTGTTGTACCCTTTTAAATAATTGTCATTTATCAATAATTCAAGCACTTGCTATCATTAAATATTAATTCAAAGATTTAAATCAACTCATTAATAATAGGTCGGATAAAACCCTAGATTTATTTAAGGTATTCCTATGTTATTATCTGGTCATTAATATTTTCAAAAATCCCCATAATTATAACAAACCCACTTAATTCATTGAAACTTGTATTCATTCAATTTTCGCTAATTTACATTTAAATAGCCATTAAACTTAGTGATCTACTTATATTTTTGTATATAAACGATACAAACAGTTTACTACGCGTCAGTTCAAGTACATCCGTGCACTTGAAATGCCTGAAGATGCCGAAAGGCATAACCCGGGTCGTTAGCGACAAAACTCATGGAAAAGTACAAAATTCAAACAATTCAAATTTAAATACTCTTTTTGTTTTTAAATTATGTCTATGAAATAAGGTAATCTTTCATTCTCTCTCAAAGTAATGGCATCTCGTTGATTGTAGGTAAATAGTTTTATTGAATAGTCAAACCATGTCAACATTTATAACATTCAAGCCAACATTTCCGCGATAAATTGTTAAGAGATTAATATTATTTAAAGTTTGATAATGATCAGGACGGTTTTTGCTCATCGCAGCATTATCATCTGATCCAACTTAACTCTGACAAATAAGATATGTGGAGTACTTTCATAAATACAATGTAACTTTAATTGCTGGGGAAAGCTCATTAGAGAGTGCATAAGCCATTGCAAGCAGGGGTAATAAAGCTATCTTTATGTTCTACCACTATTTAATTTCTGCAAAATTTTATCGGCATATAAAGGCAGCTTTAATTAAATTTTCATGTGTTGTCGAAGAAAACGATAAATTACTTTGTATACATTGTCGACGCAGGTAAATAAGTTTTAAAATTAACTACCATTTTAAAGTAGAGTCCCACCACATTGTTTAGACCTGCGGTCGCCAATCTTTTAGACCCCACAAACTACTAAATCTACAATTTAGAATCACTCAGGGTCACCGGCATTTTCATTCTCACCGGCACATTCGATAAGTAATAAGTTAACTGTAATTTTTTGTCATTATACCTTATCAACGGTTTTAAACTGTTTTTTACCAAGTTTACTCACAATTTGGAAATCTTACGGTGTTTATCTCAACACTTTTTTTTTTCTTAGAGAACAGTTTATTACTCAGTGGTTCAACCTCTTTTTTTCGAAGAGAGTAGGGATTGATAGGATGTGAGGACAAGAAAAGAGCTAGTGATAAATTAATCGCTCTCGTCACACACTGCTTTCTGGGATCTCAAAGATGGGAAGGAATTTTTTACAACACAAACACTCATTGCCTACGAACAGAATCGATAAATTGACTGAAAAATAATCTGCACGTACACGGACTCGAGCCCGGTGGTACGTTATGGAAGTCCACGGCGTTAACCACTGTATTACAGAGCGAACCATGTTATAAAATAACAAACCAACTATTTAAAAAAGACTCAAAAACTAACAAGAAAAACTAATGAACTTTGTAAATAAACCTTTAATATATTGATTGAGTATGCATTTACTTAGTAGAACTCCATTATAATACGGAAAGAAAAATAACAATGTATTTTAGTTCTACATAAATTATTTTATATATTTGTTGATAGCTATTTCGGCTTACGCCTTCGTCAGAACTATTTCTAGAACTAGTTCTGACGAAGGCGTAAGCCGAAATAGCTATCAACAAATATATAAAATAATTTATGTAGAACTAAAATATATTGTTATTTTTCTTTCCGTATTAAACCTTTAATAGTTAATTAAATGCAACTTTTATGCATTGTTATATCTATTCTACAAAGTGTAATGTAGACTTAGTAGGGTAATGCTTTCAGGAAAAAATGCAAAATATAAAAGCTCCGTCCGCCGGGACGCTGGGAAACTTTTTCCAACTTTCCAGTGATGCTGTTCGAAATAAACAACGCTAGAAAATAGCACAAGGATAAAACCACATCATACTTTGTGTATCAAGGATGATTTTTGAATGAGTTAAGTTTTAATGTTACTTTCAACTAAGATACTTCTGTCAACACCAGAAGTTGCAAAAGTTTACTTTATGAATAGTTTAACAATTACATTTATTTAAAATGATTACAAATACAGTCAATTCGGGTAACTTTGGACGTCAATATAACATTGGACAAAACTTGAGCAAGTGCCGCTTATTTTTTTTCTGCTAACTAGTAATCGGAAACATTCTTGCGATTAATGAATATAACAAATCAATTGTTCGTCTTATATATGTATGATCAACAAAAGAAGTCACATTCACCTTTAAAATTATTTTTAAAACGAAAATGAAAGATCACAACCTTCCGAACCCAAAAGCGGCGGGTAACGACACAGCGATTACCCAAACCACTAGTTCTGTCATAGTTCTCGTATCCTTTCAATACATACTCTCTTTGAAAAGGTCATATACATGTGTGTTGACATATTTATCTGTTTCACTGTACGATACGCTGTAAAAACGCTACCGCTCAGGCCATACACGAAGTCAATATTTATATTAACTTGGTTGCCTCAGCCTTAAGATGTATAATTTTTAAATAGTTTTCAAGGTTTTTTTTACATAGTATATTTAATGGCAATAACTAACATAGTGAAGTCACAATAATTGGATAATCGTCTTTATCAATCATATGACTAAGCCATCAATTTTATTTTGACCATTAGTTACTTAAACTGTCATATTTGGTCTACTGCGTCATGATTATGTGACTTGTTCGTAAACGAATCTGAATCAAAGAGACGAATGCATTACAAGAGATGCCAATTTGATCGATTCAAAAATAATTGATCCGCTCAAATTAAAGGTGCCAAGGATTCAAGTTTATGGAAATTTGCCAAATAGAAAGCGTTCAATGTTAAACGAATTCACATTCAGACAATATTAGAACGGGTTCATGAACGTTAAAATATTTAAAATTTATTCAAATAAGTTTTGTATTCTTAATGGTTTTTTAAGAGTTAATTGAAGCTGTAGAAACACATACAATAATTTAGTAATCAAGCTGTTGGGATTTCCTAAAATGGATTTGTGAAATGCGGTAAAAAAAAATAAAAAATACAGATTATTGGTTGTTTATTGAAAAAAATATAGTACCTGCCGTTACAGATAACGCCAATTCACCATGCATTTGCAAATATTATAAAGCATAAAAAGTTATTATGCAGATAATGGCATTAAAAACATATTATTTACATAAAAACTATTTGAGTAAAAATAAATTTAAAAACAAAACCCCAAGCTTATTACTGAAAATTTCCACCTTAATTTTCATTGCGCTAATCAGCCGAACAGCTCTTGTGACTGGTAACTCAAATGACCTACGCGACAAAAAGGTCCTGGAAAAAAATGTAATGTAATAGTGAGAATCTCTTTATCAATACTTTTTCTCTCACACACACACTCTCGCTCTGCGGATACACATGCTGTTGTACAAAATTGAATCATACCTGAGTTTTTTTTCTAAAATATGTATGAGATTCAATTTTTTTTTGACTTTTTAATTCGCCATTGATTGGTGAATTTCAATTGAAATGAACATGTACGTTCTTCCGGACTATTGATCATGAAAAGGTAACATTTAGGAAATAAAACTTCATCGAACACACGACGAATAGAAAAAGTCGAAAACCGTTTTTTCTGCATTTCATTAACTTAATTGAAACATACAAACGATGTCAGTGGGATGCCCTCAATACGTTCGTAAAATGCGCAGCATGCCGGAATATTTTAAAATAAAAAAAAAATCTCACGGTTTTGCTGTACATAACTATGAAATAAAATTGCTTCAAAAATGCGCATTTGTCGCTAACTTTAGACTTTTGGTGCATCCTGTGTTTCTTCGTTCTTATCGGCCGTGGACGCTTCCATAAAAGTCCGTTACGGTCTTTGACAGTCTCTGAACAAACACGTGCGACGCTCATACAAGAAATACACTTCTTCTATTGATATGTTACTTTGGCACATAACGTTACACATTATTTTGTATCTAGTAGCATTCATAACTCAAAACCGGCAATATTCGAGATACGTTTCTTTATCCGAAAGGGCTGATTAATGGGATAATAAATTGGTACATTTTAAACAGAAAGACAAGCTAAATTATGTAGGCTCTCATTGAATTTATATAATGTAGACTTATCCTTTAAAACCACTTCAGTACCGTATGGCCACTGGTGGCCGCTTCGTACAGACGTCGCTAATACCGTCGCAAATATTGCAAAATATATTTTCAGTAAGAATTCTTATGATATTTTCCTTTTCATATCTAGTGACATCTATCACTGTCTCTAGAAAATAATGTCTTTCTGTCATTAGTCAATCGTGTTGAGAAAATGATTTTTTTGACGTAAGCGGTAGATGTGATCAAAGCGACCACTTTGCTTGGTACTGAAGCAGTTAAGTATTGAGAATACTATTTTGTGTTATGCTAAATTTGATTTAAAAAAATATTCGGTTCTGATATTTCTCGTGTTCAAGGTAATACAAACAATTCGAAGCATTTACCAATCGTTCGATCTATCTGTCATTGTAATTCTTGAGATATTTGTAACAGTAATCCCTAGTATCGTATCCATTATCCAAAGTCCCAAAAAGCTCAATCGTTTAATTGTATCGTATAATCTATACGCTTTTGGATATCGAATATGAATGTTTACTCAGGCCACTAAGAAAAGTGAAGCAAAAACAATTACTACGCAAAAGCATAGACGAAATAATATCTGCTGTAATTTAACTAACGAGTTAAATCCAATGAGTTAACGTAAGTGAAGTTGTGTGCGACTCTGCAGTGTAAATGTTGCCATAGTTAATTCACGGAAAAACGGGTTATTGCAGTACTTCTACCAATTTGGATGATGTAAATACGAACAGATCTGAAGCAAAACCTAACTAGGCAACACTAAAAAAGGCAATGTGATTTTAACCAATTATTGAGGCGCACGTTTTCAAACGGGCTTTAATTGAACGATTTAATTTTGATATAATCAACATTACGTATTTTTTCTTTTTCTAGAACAAACAAACAAATTTTAGTCACGTATATTTGTGTATCCTGTAACTAATATTGAGGAAGGGATAAAATTATAAGTATTATACTTTATACACATAAAATTAAAAAATTAAGTTTCAACAAAGTGTGACACGTGCTTCGATTCTTAACGATGCATCTGCCAACTAACTGTCGTAATATTTTTAACCATTCCATTAAAATATATACCTTTCCCGAGCTGGTCAAAATAAATTACTACAAATTTCCAACCGAATAAAAAAAAAGAGTTACTAAGTGTTTTATGTATGTACATTTACGTTTTTTAATTATTCAATTAAAACTCAATGCTTAGTGTATGGAACAGGTGTGAAGTATTTTAAGTGAAACCGGTGACCGAGAACTGGTTGTAGGTAATTGGGTTAACATACTTAGACAGAAAACTTTACTTAAGAATTTTGACTGAAGGTGTTTGATTGAACGATGGCGTAACCCAAGTCGTAAGCGACAAAACTCGTGAAAAAGTATAAAATTCAAACGAATCAAAAAAGAAAACTTTACGTTATCTATTCAATCAACTCACTTTTAATGTGTTCACTGCACGGTGATATGTATTTACTACAACTCGACTCTAATAATGAGAATATTTCTATTAAATATAATAGATACTGATCTGAGAATTTTTGTATTCCTCAGTAATGTTATTACGTATTAAATACAATTACAGTTATGTATGGTTATTCATTTGCAGCGATGGAAATAAATAATTAGTGGAAGAATCGGGCAAAGAATCACCCATACACACAAACGTATTCCAATTTATGCGCGTGTGTAAGCGCGAGTGCGAGCGTACTCTTGCACGTGTTCAGCTCCGGCGCGAAAGCGCATGCGTAGAAGTGATCGACTTCCAACTAGCCATTCATTTCGTCATTACGAATTCGACTGCCGACGGGTGAAGACGTCGGAGCGGCAGCTAATTGCGATGTTTTTTTCTTCTTTTCAGACACTTAGATTACAAAAATTGTTATATTTCAACTTCAACCATAGTCAATCAAAGCAATGTCTAGAAATATTCACATTTCTCCGGTTTTTAAATAACTTTTTCATATGGTGTAGTAAATACATATCACCGGAGCTCGCGGAAGTTTTTAGCACAGTATGGGGAGGGTTAAGGTCTTCACTGGCAATACTAATAATAACACATTTTTGTACTTATTTCACGATAGATTTATTAAGACCAGGACCGGTTTCGCTCATCGAAAGCATTATCAGCCGATGGTTGTGGAAAAATTACTAAAAAAATGTGTTATTATTCTCTTTAATTTTTAGCTGAGAAAGAAAAAGTTTTTTTTTAAAATACAATATTAAAAAAACAAACAAATTCTCACATAGTTATATCAAAAGATTAAAATAGTGTCAAGAAGCCACGTCTTTGTTGACAAAAGAAAGTCCTGTTTATAAAATTTTTTCGCCTTAAAAAAAGTAGGATATGCATGAAATCGCCTCCGTGTATCGTATGAAAAGAAAGGTGAGTAGGTATAAACACTTATTATGTAGGTATGATGTTTTCGCCAATTCTTTAGGATTTCCACATTTTGTATTTAGTCTCGAAACCAGGGTGAAGAAAAGGACAGTTAATTATTTGGTCAGTTTCTAATTCGATAAATGGTCAGTTATAAATACTTAAAATGGTCAGTAATAAATATTTAAAACGGTCAGTTAAAAATAATAAATGGTCAGTTAAAATAATAAATGGTCTGTTTACACTTATTAAAATAACAATTTCTGCTTTCAAATACCTGAACTTAAGAAATAATTTCATTTCATGCGCTTATTTTTCATAGCAGATGTCATAAATTTGCCTCTTACGACCATATTTGATAAAATTCACAAGCTGTCAAAATAAAACTTATCATTTTTTTTTAAATTACAGACCATTTAAATTAAATACTGACCGTTTTATTTAATAACTGACCACATTCACACTGATACAATGACAACAGACCGTTTATAATATTAACTGACCATTTTGATTTTTAACTGACCATTTATTTATTTAACTGATCGAAACTTGAATTAGTTACTGACCCATTAAATACATGCCGAAGAAAAGTGGCTTACTTACGAATAGTATAAAGAAAGGATTAATATTGATATTACAAAAAAAGTAACAATGATTGCGTATTCGATACTCTTGTAAGATCGCTAACGACCTGGGTTTCGCCTTTTTAACGTTTTTTCAATGTAGTGTCGTAAAGACCTATTATCAAATAGTAACATGTAAATTCCTAAAATATTAGTATTATTAGTATTGAAAATACCTGATAATTATAATTTACCCACTTAATTCATTGAAATTCGTTAACATCAAAACTTTAGCTAACCCATCTGGATTACGTTAATAACAATCAAACATTGCGATCTGCTTTTATTATTATATATAAACGATACAAACTGTTCTCTTAGCGTCAGTTTGAGTTCATTCGTGCACTTTAAGTGCCTAAAGATGCCAAAAGGCGAACCCCGGGACGCTTCGTTTTAGAATTTGGATGGGTTTAATTTTATACATTTTCCATAAGCTTTGTCGCTAACGACCCGGGTTTCGTCTTTCTGCATCTTAAGGCATTTCAAGTGCATGAATGTACTTTAAATGAGGCGAAGTAAATAGTTTGTATCGCTTAAATATAAAAAAGTAAATCACTATGTATAACTGTTACTAACGTCGGTTCAAGTACATTCAAGGCAAAACCCGGGTCGTTAGCGATAAAATTCATGGAAAATTACAAAATTCAAACGATTCAATTTTGATATACCTTCAGTCAAAATTCAAAATTTAAGTTGTTCAAAATATACAATATTTTGTCTGATAATACTTATTGAAGGCAACAATATGTCACTTGTTTAATATAATATAAAAATATTAATAAAACATTATTTTATGGCGTTGTCTATGTATATCAACTACGAAACATAAGTTTCTTCATAAGAAGGTGTTGCATTTCATATAAAATTTTATGGTTTATAAAGTTTTTTATACAAGTATGATACACTATCATTTCCTTTAATGAAACGTTTCTAACTCGTAAAACACCTTATAAAAGTGCCCCCAAATTAAAAAGAACCCTAAAACACTTTGGAAAGGTCAAAAAATATCGCTTTACACCAGCGGTAGTAGGAGAAGTATCAGAAGGGTCGTTAAACTCGCCTTTTTATTGTCTTACATCGAAGGCACTTTTTTTCGCCACTTCTTTTGCCAGCAGCAAAATATTTTCTTTTATTTTTTCGTCCGACCGTTTTGTGGGGCAAACTTATAATTGTGGTTCGTGATTTTCTTCGAGGGAAGCATATCAGAATCAGGGTCGTTCTGCCTGTCGAGAAAGGCAATAAAGTTTATATCTACTTTCTAATAAAAAGTAACTCTTTTATTCTGCATACTTTGTATAATATAATATTCTAAGTAGTTTTGTTATAAAATGGCGTGTATGTAAAGGGTCTGTAATCTTATTTGCGTGTTGGTCATTCAATTTAATAAATGGTCGATATTGTGTCAAAATGGTCAGATAATATTTTCAACGGTCAGTATGATTGTGGTCAGTTATCAAATTAAACTGTCAGTAATTTATGTAAAACGGTCAGTATTTGAATTAAAAGGACATCTTTAGTTTGGACAGCTTGTGAAATTGATCAAATATGGTCGTAAGAAGTAAATTTATGATCAAGGCAAAGGGTTTGATTTATAATTAGCCCAAACCTAACCGTCCTATACCAAATTGTCATACCACAATTAATTGCAGACCGTTTATAGGTATCTAATAACCCTTTTACAAAAAAAATACTGACCATTTTACACTTATATACTGATCAAAATTAATTATTTACTGACCATTTATCGAATAAGATACTGACAAAATATAATTAGTAATTATTATTTTTTAACCTTATTTTCAGTATCTGCGAATTCACCTTAATAACGAAACACATTGAATTCTTAACCATTCCTGATTGATCCTGACCTCTTAGCAATACAAACCATGATGTATTAGTTTGCATTGCTAAGAGGTCTTCAACCTTTTATTTATAGTCTATTTTTCTTGTAATTTGCTTCATTTATTTGCTTAGTTGTTTCACCAATTGTTTTTCATACTTAACTTTTGTATAAATATCACTATTTTATTGTATTTCTTATCAGTTGACAATGCTCGCCATGAGCGAAACCGGTCCTGATCAAATAAATTTTATGTGGAAAAAGTACTAAAAAAATGTATTATTATTTTTATTACAATATTTTTTGTTCGCCGTTAATTTAACTACTAACATTATCAGCTTTAGTGATATAAAAATAAGTATATATGATACAGTGAAACTGTATTCTCAGTGAAAATATATTCTTCTCCTAGCTGTCATTGAAATTAAATTTGACCGCCCTATCTTCAACCCAATGTTTGTCTGTGTTTTTCTTTGGTTCTCTTTTTATGAAAGGGACTACTTGCTGATTTTGTTTCATTGAAGCAAACCAAAATTTTAAGCCGGCAAATCATCGACTTGAGCCAATAATTTCAATGATCGTGACCAGTGAAATCATGTTGTCATACAAATCTATTACTTGATATATTTTCACTGAGAATACAGTTTCTCTGTAACATATATAATAATGAATAAACGTTCAGAATTATTTTGAATTTTTATGTTTACATACAATAGAACACTTTATGTCACTCCACTTCTTTTGAATTTTCTGTGATAAGTTAAAATCTTCTTATAGAAAATATATAAACCAATCGAATCTTTTCAACTTGAGATGAACATTAATTTGATGCAGTTTTTTCGAAACAAATTAACATTTTTATTTTTTCTACGCGCAGTATACGTTAATATATTGTGATAAATTGCCAGTTAGTTATGATAAAATTACTACTTTCTCACCTCAAGTTATATCCGTTTTTGATATTGACCGAAGCCGGACAGCTAATATTAAATTGAAAAAAATGATAATGTGTCCTTGCTTTCTGTGTGTATGTTTGAAAAATAGTGGAAATAAAATCCGTGTCTCGAAAAGAAAGTATCGGTTATATACCACAGTAAACTCATAAAAATCACCAACAATGTATACGGCACAGTATGAAAAATATTCATCGACCCTCCATGCGGCTTGCAAAAAGCATAAATCAAATAAAACTTTCCTATACGAAATATTTGAATATCTGATATCTAGCGGAATTTGCGTGGGGTTTCCAATACTTGCATAACAAAAAACGAGATCACCTAATTTGTGTAACTTTTGTTGAACTCTTGATTACAGCAATGTTATAATTTTACTGTAACTGATGTGTATTTTTATTATGTATTGAATTAAGTGTGAAACGATCATTCATTATGTATTTTTCTGGTATTTTAATACCTACATACATTAATTTATGATTATAAATACACCACACAATGTTGTATACAATCTCTTCAAGTTTTTTTCCGTAATCTAAATAACGTACTTCAAGTAAGTTACTATTTACAATAAAGTGGTTTTTTAATACTTATTATATAACAAGATGATTTGTATTATTAAATTAACGACTATAAATGAAAATAGGCCAAACAGAATCATTGACAAAAAACGATAGAATCCCAAACCGATTTCTAAAAATGAAAGCATGCGTTATTTAAATGTCAAAGTAACATCCTAGACTAAAGTTCTCAAAATTGTTTTTTCTTTTTTTGTTTTTTTGACAGTCGAGGATATTTTAAATCAGTTCTTTTTCCTATTTTTGTTCTGTTATAATATACACGTACAGATGATGATTTTTGGAAATCAGTTCTTTATTCCTAAACACATTTTCAGTTTCTTCGCTTTGTGATTATAATAATACTAGTAATGAAATTTGGAATTACGCTCAGTATTCAAATATATTCAGATAAACACACCTACATTCAGTTTCACCTCGGCGCAATACAAAAAGGGAATTACAGACCCGCTCGGACTCAGTTTTTGGTTAATGTTCACCTCGGCTTGAGTAATTGGAGTCTCTACACACACATTGATAACGAAACACATTTACCGTCGAAACTTTCGCGAGCGAAATCAATTCGTTTGTTTGAACTTGCAACAACAATGCAAAAGGGAATTTCAGACCCACATACATACATACGCCGTTTCGGTTTTATATTATAGATAACCAATTGCTTCAATAAATTAACGATACAAACTGTCAGCTTACTATTAGTTCAAATAATTCTGTACACGCGAATGAGTGTCATAAATTATGGAAGTAAACACAATTTGATATTGAATTTAACCCAGTCGTAATCTTAAATTAAAAGAACTGTTTACTGTATTGTATTAGGTAACGTAATTTATTTTTTGACGTCTCTCGAGGCGATTGGGTACACTGTGCCATGTTTTCTTGGGCTCATAACATATTTCTTTTCTCGGAAGTGTGATGCGGCCCGAATACTTACGGACTTTCATAACCATCTGGGAAATCTTCTCTGCACTACGTATGTATTTTTTTCTGATACAAAGCACTACCTGTTTGACGAGGGAGGCATATCTTTGAAAGCATACTGTATTGAGCTGTATTTTTTATGATCTCAATTGACAAAAAAATCGACCGTCTATCTGAGGTATTAATACAAGTATACCTTATTTATAATAATAAGTATACCTTATTTGTTGACTGCTAGTGTATCATATGTGAAGGCGCCTGATTACGATGTCTTGCAAAAATAATATTCAAAAATTAACTTTGTTAAAACTATCACGGACAAGATTTTTTTCCTCGATGAGTGTACTTAATTCATACAACTCCTATATATGTCAGCGTCTAGCTCAACTTCGTTTAGGTAACGCGCTATACCTATGTCCATACTCCTGCTCGACATTGTATGGCATGGTTGGAAAATTATGTTTTACTAATTTTTAATGCCACGCTGACTTGATTTCAACCAAGGCCAATTTTGAGGCATTCGATAAATTTGCAACATCATATGGGGAACGGGATAATCTTGATTCCTCTTCAGATTCAACGTGAAGTATATTAAGCTCCACGGATTCTCAGCATACGGATACATAAGATACTTAATATCACTCTAACAAGTCACATTTTCTTTTTTATTTTCTTCTCTTTAAGCACCTTAGAGCATGGTTAAAAGATCAGTCCCGTCTCGGGCCAAGTAAGTGAGGAGTAAATTCGCTTCTTTTCTTGATCGTATAGCGTTATGGAAGGCGGCTGTGAAAAACGGCTGCACACACATAACGGAAGGGTGGTGAGAGAACCAACTTGTTCACCCAAATATATTATTTTTAATTATCCTCATTTCAAAAACCGTATTTATTGGATTGTGTACCTAAGTTAAAGTTTGTAACATATCATAATGTGGTTTATTTTTCAGTATATCGTTTTACCATGCTGATGAATACGATATAAATCAATTTCTCAAATCTATTGAGGAGTTGCTGGAAGGAAAAAAATAGTATATTGAGGAGTGTAAAAGATTAACAATAACATTTATGAAATTTTAAATCTTAGTTTTTGGAATATTTTTAAATTGGCTTTGTAGGAAAGAGGCTAAAAAGAGTTTTATCTTTATATTCATGCTGGATTTTCCTCAATAATTATTACCGCCCCCCCTCCTCTCAAATTAAAATTTGTCAGCGCGAATTTATAAATACTATCTGGGCCAATTGTATCAAGCTGAATTAAATGCAGAAGAGTTCGGATACACCGTTGCAAAAAAGAAAACAACTCGCATCTTACAGTGAAAATAAAAAGTGCATAAAAACAGCCCTTAGATTTTATAAAACATGCTGTTCAGAAATAGTGCTCTAATCTGTTAGCTTAATATTACTCATCATTCGCCTACTATCCAACACTACCCACGACTAACGAGAATTGAAAACGTGGTTAGCTGAATTATTTTTCCTTTCCTAGCCATATTTTTATAGCAGTACCGAGAAATAGATTGACTTTATTAAAACGGGTTTCTGTAAAACCATTTCTTTTAAAATCCTCACCATACGCTTCGAGATGGAATTGGAAATGCTTAAAAAAAAATACAATTGACTTTGTGCGGTCCAAATCAACTAATCTAAAAAATCTATCTTTGGCTCCACAGGCTAAGTGGAAAGCTACTTTTTTCTACGAGGGTAAATCCAAAGACAAAAAATATCAAATCGCAGCTATCTTGGATTGGTTCCAAAAATTTAGATTATATTTATATTTCATAGACTATTATTCCATCGTTTATCAGTTCTACGATAGTTTAGTTGCGACTGAATTGCCGTAAAAAACTTTTCAGTATCAATATTGCAGAAACCATGATACCTCTATTACGGCTATTTTTTCGGTTTAACATTCTGTTATTTAAGCATTGATTACCTTGCAATTTTTTTAATTAAACTTCTACTTGCATAAATGTGGTAAAGAACAAAAAAATAAAAAGAATTATTTAATTCTATTTTCATAACTTTTCTTAACCATTTCCTCCAAGTGTAGAGGATATGATCTACTTGCGGAGTCTATCATAATATGTTAATCTTCGATAAGTTCTTGTTACTCAGTTGCTCAATCTCACTTTTTAAAGAGAGAAGAGATTAAAGAACAGGATTAGTGGGTATTAACTAGTCCTTGTCGTTATGCCCCACTTATAGGATCGGATGGGTGAGAGGAAGTTTTTAGACAGCACCTACATCGATGTCTTTAAAAAGTATCAAAATCTTATTTTTACTGGGATTTGAACACGTGAAGTCCGTCACGGAAGCTAACGAAGTTGACCACTGCACCACGGATCCCACTCATTACGCCTACATATTAGTTGCTTATAATTATTATAATTCTATGGAGAATTTTCAATTCAAGACCTTGTTATTATGATATTTGTTCTTGTATTGTTTTTTTTAATTAAGCTAATTGGTTGCATTAGAATTAACATTTTAAAACTCAATTATAAAATGGTGAAATTAGCAATGAATATAGTTCTGTAGGGAATCCTCAAAAAGGTATTATATTCCAAGAAAATAACATGATATTCTATTAACTATTTTTTGTAATCGTATTTATCAATTGAATTCGTATGAATTTGAATTAAATGACCAACGTAATAGCGTACAGCTCTACGGTAAACATTTGAAACGGATTCATTATTTGTGTTCATCGAATTATTATTATGTTTTATGTACTGATGCTTTGACAATTTTAGCCCTGCGTCTGCAAATATGATTATCATTACCCGTGTATGATTGAACATATATGTCGTATGCAAACAAACCCGTTATTTACTTTATTGGAACAAACGTATATCGATAGAAAGAGGGCGAACTTATATTTACACAGCAATTCGTTAAATAAATGTGTCATTTATTACGGTGAGAATGTATATTTGGGTACTTTTCACTCTGTGGTACTAGCGGCACGAAGCTTTAACCACACTCTTCGAGGATAACGTCGATAAAAGCGCAATTTTAATAGGGCGACTGACCTTTTGTGACTTGGGATAGAGGCTTCTTTTTTCTCTTGTATTTATCGAGCCTCTTTTTATATAGAAAATGTTGGTACATAAAAAAAATTGAGATTAGATTGCCTTTGTATGTAATGTTTAATTGAAATTGATTTGAATTCAAGGTAATTTTGACATGTGATTGTACGAGCATTTACTGGTTAACTTTCTTGTACATTATTAGTCCCTGTGGTCTAGTGGCAAGAGTTTTTTCCTAGCGATCAGGGAGCCCGGATTCGATTCCTGGCAAGGTCAGATTTTTTTCAATTGAAGATATAAGAGATCTTGGGCTGGGTGTATGTTATTTATCGTTGATTTTGTGCACAACTGATTCATTATTTATCATCGAGTTAATCTCGAATGACTTTCGCAATTAAGCATATTTGGCGCACTGGCGTAAGCTGTAATGCCGAATATTTTATTTATATTTAAAAAATAACAAAATATCATGATATATTACTTCACACTTAACAATTGTTTTGCCCTGAAATAAACATAGTCATATTAGAATTTTTTTAATTTTGTACTTTTCCATGAGTTTTGTCGCTAACGACCCGGGTTTCGCCTTTCGGCATCTTCAGGCATTCCAAGTGCACGGTTGTACTTGAACTGACAAGCATCCTCAGTCGAAATACTTAAACATAGTCATATTTTATGAACAAAGTTTTGTCAAGACAAGGTTAAGTTCATTCGTACACTCAAATTACCAGAAGATTCCAAAAGGTGAAGTCCGGGTCATAAGTTATAAAACTCATGGAAAAGAACAAAATTCAAATCAATCAAATTTCATAGTGCTTTAACTCCGTTAAATATTTAACCAAATATATGTAAATATATAGTGAGTGGTCTTTGCTTGCAAAGTTGAACTCATAAAACTAATAACGTTTCTCATTTTTTAACTTGTATTCAGTATTTTTATAGCAGAATGTATTAACTCCAACGTGGAGTCTATCTTGACATCGCTTAAGTTACACGCAACTCTTATGTCGAGTTCTGCTCGAAATTGCACAACTCGGTGGGGAAAATACGTTTTATTAGATTTAAATTATCCTTATTTCAAAACCCGTACATATTGGATTATGCGTACCCTGGATAAAGTTTGTAAAATAACACAATTGAGTATATATTTCGGCATATCGTTTTATAAAACGCTAATCTTGGGATATCAATCAATTTCTCAAATCTATTGAGGAGTTACTAGGAGGAATAAAATAATATATTCAGTCGTGTTAAAGGTTAAGTTAAATAAAGATAAAATTGAAACTGTGCACATTTTTTTATTTAGAGAAAAAATTATTTCTTTTGTTTTTAGCTTTTGAAATAGGTTTTCATGACAATTCATATATGTTGACTAATGTAACTACTCGGTCACATCAACGGTTTATATGGTGGCTTTGTACAGGTTTATCTATCCACACTCGAACAAAGAACATAGAATAACGATCAGTAAACAAAAATGCCCAGTCCGTGGCGCAGTGGCAATGGTTTTGACTTGCGTGCCGGACCGCCCGGGTTCGATTCTCGGTACGAGCGAATTTTTTCAGTTGATAAATCTGTTCAAAGGCATGGGTGTTTGTGTTGTTGAAAATCCGTTCCCACCTTTCCGATCCCAAAGATCGACGCATAGTGACAGCGATTAGCCAATCACTAGTCCTGTCCTAGTCCTCGTATCCTTTCCATCCCTACTCTCTTAGAAAAAAAGAAATGAGAGGTTGAGCAACTGAGTAACAGGCAGTTCTCGTATAAAAATATATGTTGAGATAAACTCCGTGAGGAGTCCATATGCTCCAAGTTGGGAGCGGACATGGTTTAAAAAAAAAATGCATCATTTAAGGTCATGTTTCTTCTTTTTTACTTATGTATATAAACAGGTATATTGAACAACTGCCAACAAGCCCGTGTTTACTTTATTTTGTTAAAGTACTCCATTATAATTTCATGTATTAGTGTTTTCATGTTATATGTAAGCAGTTTCATGTTCTTGTATAACAACATACCATATTACTTCTCTAGAATCTCGAGAAACATATTAATAATTTACCAAACGTTTCCAGATAGGAAAAGCTTGTTTTAGCAGTACTCTACCTTTTACTTTGAAATGATTCCAATTGAAATTTTTGCCTAAAATGACCCATTGGTCGGATAAGCTTTTTACCGCATTTTATCATAGCACACGTTGTTCGACGCTTTAACATTCCATGGTGATTTTCCGAACACTGCTAAACAATTGACAACAAATTTAACAGATCTTCATCTTACTTAAAGAAGGTTTTCTCTAACATTTTTTCAAAAAAATACCCTTTGGTCGGAAATTTTTGCATTAACAGTATTCTAGTATAAATTATAACTGCAGAATTATATATAATTGAATAATGGAGTTCCGGCAGAATTCCGGAATTGCATTGCAACTGCACATTTTTTTTTACAAAATTTATTTGTCAAAGTTCTAAGATTGTCATCATTAGATCTTTAAGATATGTAATTATATCTCAGCAAGAATTGTGAAAAAATATTCTTAAAATAAGTAATTTGAAACATTTTCACTTGCTCATACATAGTTACAAAGTTACAAGTGAATTTTAATCAATAGAAACTTCTAACGCTTTTATCTAAAAACAGTTTCAAGAGCAGTTAGAACCTTTTCAATGTTAGGTGTCGAGTATCTGAGACATGTTGTTAACAAGCTCGCTTAGCGCCAAGAAGGTTTCAAAGAAAAGCTTTCATGAACTGAAGGCTTAATCGTTTCACATAAATATGCACTGTGGGATTTTTTTTTATTTGGGTTCGTTTTTCTTACAAGCGTGTCATCCTGTTTTTATATAATACATGAAAATAGTTTGATCGACTTATTCAACTTTTTTCATGTCTTATATTTGAATGATTATATTTTTAATAAATTTGAAAACGAGCAAAAAAGCTAACGGAAAACGAGATCACTTCAGTTTCTTCATTTCTATGCAAATCAAATGTAATAAACCTTCTTTTTGGATCTCTCTACAACATATTAACAACTTTTCTGCAAATCGATTTTTTTTTAAATTAACACACCCAAGAAACTATCCATTTGCCATGAGCTACAGAAGAAAAATTCATGAAGAAAAGCCGTAAAACAATGCCACACTAATAAGCTTTTTCTTAATATAAAATTTAAAATACCTTTGATTATTCCACGTATTGTGTTACTTATTGTGTTTCACCTCATTCATAGGCATGTTCGTTCTTACTATCGCAATGTTTGCTTAAGTAATAAATAAAGCAAGATTGATTCTAATATTTTAAAATGGACTTTGGGATTTTTCCTTTTTACGGGAAGCAAGTGTATAGAATCAAAAATGTTTTGCTTCTAAAACATGCCCGCTACCAAAGTGTAGCGTATGGGCTCAATGAAGCATCTCAATATAAGTTATTTTATTACAACTGCCCGTTATCAGATGGCTCGATCGCTTTTTCAGACACCATGATAAGAATAGATAAAGACAAGTGGGCTAACTGGTCGCTCTTTTTATGCCCTGTTTTTTGCTTATGGTGGTTGGAGAAAATGTAAGCCATACAGATATCCGTTTATTGAACTAGGTATTATGGAAATAATAAATGTATTGATTCAATTGGTATTTACTTAGTAGAACTTTATTAAACTCCAAAAATTTCTGATGATGGCGTTGGTCGAAATAGCTATCATATTATATAAATTTCTGTAGGACATTGCTATTTTTTCGACGTGCAATAATAAATCGAATTAAATTGATTAAATAAAGGGAATCGTACCAGTGGACACTGTTACTGAAATATACGATTTCTCAAGAGCGAAATAAATTATTAGTTCACCTTTTGTCGATTGTAGTTTATTCAGATACTATTTCATTACATTACGCTTGCTCGGCCAAATTTCGTTCGCTTTGTCGGAAAGTAGTCGCGACTAACACTGCTTGGAATCCGTTCAACTTTTTACTGGAAAATAATAAAAACTTCGATTGGTAATATCGTGGAATACTTTTTTCAAAAAGAAAATCTTAGATAAATAAAATTTTCCGTGATTTGTGCGGACAGGTGTGCTAATTTAGGGTCGCGGCGAAAATTTACGAGGCCAATAAACTTAGATAAGAAAATTTCGCCAAAATTTTACATGAAGTCAGTGGGTTTTTTTTTAAATTATGACCGCTTTCAATGAAATGCACATTTACTTCCAATATATTAGTAATTATCTTAAAATCTTGATTGAAAACTGTGTTTATTTCACGTGCTGTGTAGCAAATAGTGACACATGTTTAGCCTCTTTAAAAAGCATTGTCAGGTTTAATATTGCCAAGTTACTTTATTAATAAAGTTATGATTGATTCAACAATTTAAAGTGATATTGTAGACTCCATCAAGCACCTTTCGTTTTACAACATCTTTTAATTTAACCAATTCACCATAGAAACAATAAAACCTTTCGTACATCGATAATTATTTTCGGCTTACTCATAGTGTACTGTACTATGTATGTATGTACATATCCATATATATGTATACATTTGTGATAAGTATGGGTATGGGATGTGAAAAGTTGATATGCATAAAAAATACTGTACATAAAAATGCTAAGATAACCTCTTGGACTGGCTTCACCATGGACTACTCACCACTACAGCGATCACGCCCTCCCAGTAACAATGATAAAGGAATGAAAGCTAAGAATGAAAGCAAAAAAGACCGAAAAAACTTCGACGTGAACGCATCTTAATGCTGAAAACTCCATCAAATAAAAATGTTAAGTAAACTAAAGGAAAAATATATTTGTGTTTTAAGTTAACAAATTAATATAAATATGTACATATTGTGTTAAGCGCTTGTCAAAAATGTCCAAAATGAAACAGGAAATATTAAATTTCAAAACATACAACAACAACACTATTAATGTTCGTATTTTTTCCGGCCATAAATCTTCTTCAACTTGTTAACAGATTTGATGAAAGTACTCTCCGAGCTCGGCTGTCAGTCAGTAGTAAAGCTCATGTTTCAAAGCTTAACGCTGCAATAAAAAAGTATGAACATTTATTATTCATTATCTAAGAATTCTAAGATGAAGTAGAAACTAATAAAGTCGTATTATTTTGAAGGACTGATACAAACGATGGATACTCGATGAACAATAATGATTATTGCATTCAAATTGTTTCTTCTTTCCGTAACCAACTTACGGTTCTTTCAAATAGTATTCTATTGCATTGTTATTTCTTAGGTCGTTACGTTTGTTGAGGCTTGTTTGTTGACTTGTTGCGGCTACTGAATATTGTGTTTTGTGTTGCAAATAAATGCAGAAAATACTGTAAATGAAAAATTGTTAAATTCAATTAATTTTTATTATTTTTAATCCATGTCTGCTACCAATGTACAGCAATTAAGCCTCGTAATGGAGGTTTCCTAAATGACATTTTTTTCAACGAAAACATCTCATTTAGGTCGATGAGAGTATGGGTGGAAAGTATAAGGCAAGGAAATGACTAGAAGTTATCGATTCATAAAAATATAGAAACCAAACCATGGGTACTAAAACAGTATTTGTTTGCATAGGTAAAATTACCTTAGAAAACGTTTTGATAGTAAGTCTGAAGATGCCTGTGAAAGAGGTGTCACAATATGTGGAATAATCAAAGTAATTTTAAATTATTTAGAATTTCAACTAAATCGACGGAATTTCAATATCAAATTTGAATATTTTAAATTTTATACTTTTCCACGAGTTTTGTCGCTAATGACCCGGGTTTCGTGGTGGAAAAGTACAAAATTCAAACGATCCTAATTTAAATCTTCAGATTATCAGAACGAGTTCTGATGAAGGCGTAAGCCGTAATAGCTATCAACTACATATACTATGATTTATTAAAGCTGAAATATATTGCTATTTTTTCACCATGTTTTAAAAAATGTAGTATTGTTTATTTTTCCAGCCAGTAGCCTCAAGACCCATGCTTGCTAGTGAAGTACTTTCATTCCTTGATTTTTCATAAGAATTATAAAAATTTATCGAAAACATTATTCACTACCCAAAGTATCCGATCCTTAAATCTGAACATAAAGCGAAAGATTATTTCTTTTTTTTATCTCATTCGTACCATTCTCATAAACTGAGTTTGATCGACTCTTTTTAAGGCTTCCTTTTAAGCACTTTTAAAACCTCCATTAAGATTTAATACGATTCACATTTAGAATATATTTACGTTGTTTTAAAAAATGATAATAAGAAGCAAATCCCGGGAAATTTATCGAAAATTGATGGCTGCTTCATTTGAAAAGTTAAAAACTTTATAAGAATCTTTATTGCAGACGAAGTGTCCTCAATGCTTCATGGTTATAAAGATTATTGGCTTTTGCGAGATGAATAGCGCCATTATTTCGCTTCTGCGGTTTCCTTCCGAGTGTTCTCTTTCTTTTACAGTTACTCTTATTTAACCTTCGTAGGACTATCCTTGAAAAATGACTCTCAGGCCGAAGGGGGGTAAAAAAAGACCCCAGTTTTTCGGCCTTTTTGGGATAGATTGCAATAAAAAAATGATTGATTATGCTTTGACGTATATTTATTCATACATCTTTCTGAAAAAAAAATCATATAAAAATCCCTATTTTTCCTATAATTATTCATATTTAAGTCGCGCATGAAAACGACGTCGTTTCCACTCCAATGGCTATGGTGGACTAACAAGCCAATAACCGTGCACGAAGTTGCAATATTTTATCTCTTATCTTATCGCTTATCGCCTTTTATTGTTGCCAGATATGAAACACTCCGTCCATGTTATATATAACTCATTATGGTCACGTTCTCTTATCGTTTATGGGCATGAAATTTTATGTTAGCGCTTCCCAGCAATTGCGAACATTGACAATTAGACTAAAAAATCCGACTTCATCTCTCTTTTAATCGATTACGGCGTAACTAGCCAATAAATCTCATATTTTTTTTCTGCAAAAGGTGTAAAAAACTATGATTTAAGAATATCAAAAGTTTAGACATCGTATCACTAGTATTAAGATAGATATTTAAGGTAAAGTAGCTGTTGGGACAAAATCTATACAGTTCGGGATAGCTAGGTTAATAGAGACTTTTAATCATGCAGAGAGTTGCTGAGCGATGACTTTTACAGTCCTCACTTTTTTTGAAACGCAAACTATTTAATGCGGTGAAAAAAATAACAATGTATTTTAATTCTACAAGAATTATTTTATATTTTTGTTGATTGAGATTTTATAAATGTTTTACAAAACAAATAATACATTCATCCATGCATGTATACTTTTTTAATACAATACAAGGCCAAAAACATCTGCTTCAATTTTTTAATTAACATTAACATTTCAAATAATTTGAATAAACGTTTGAAGCTAAGTTTTCTACTTTTTCAAAGGGTATAAGGTGCTGTATTGTTCGACACCAATAAAATCCATCTGTTGTTCCCAAACCGCAAACTTTTATTCTCAAAAGTAGTTGTTCGTCGTAATATTGTATGTGATGACAAAGTTTCATTCGAGACTTTTCTATAGCTTGGAATAGTTTTCCGCTTTTGGAAAATTTGTTGACGTCTGTAAACTTTTCAAGTTCATAAAATATTTTCAAATAAGTGTAAAATTTTACACACTGTTTTAATTTTATCAATACAAATCAGAGTCTGCGTTTTTTAAATTCACATAAATAACAACAAATAAATTAGTCAATATGATTGATGACAAAATCTTTCACCGTCCATCGTATTGTAAAAAGTAGTTGACGGATCTGTAGACGAGTGGCTAGCTTCGTCAGGATGTAGTCTTCTGGATTTTGGGTTCACCAAGACGAATCCTTAAACAGAGACCTTTCATGAATGGATTATTCAATAGATTTCTGGTATTGTGTTCAAATACGTGTACCCAAACACCCTCCTATCCGATCCCGAAAGCTTTATGAAATGCCATTCTTGTTACTCTCTTTCCGTCTCTGAAGGTGTGGGTTGAATAACTGACTTACAATCAATCTTTATTAAAAAGAATTTGCCATAGTTGTTTCATTATGAATCCACATACTTCTCTTTCGGAGTGAACATGAATCTAGGATAACCGCGGCTTTTATTTAAAATTTATATGTATCCTTCTCATTTTCAATGTTTCTAGTACCGGTTTGGATATGAACGTAATAAAGTAAATTTTTGTATTTTGCATAACTGGGAACTGAAAAATATTGAAATAATAAGTAGAAATAAATAAATTGTTTTCATAATTTAAATTATTTCACTTATCACCCAAATAATAACGGTTTTCAGTGTTCAAATATTAATATTAAAATTATATCTCAAATTCAGTTATCAGGTTATCCCAAAACAAAGCCGATTTGTACTATGGTATTTAAGAATATTTAAAAAATAACGTGACAACGTCACAAAATTGAAATATTGCATAAATAAAATTATTGAATTATCAAATACGAAGAAGTTAAATGAAATCTACATTTTTTATTGATATATTTTATTCCTCATTAATTCAAATATGTTTATTACTTTGATGAACAGTTTATTTACAATTCTTTAACTTTTATACATGTATAATCTCGAAAAAGTCTAATCAATTAAGAATTAATTACCTTTAATATAAACAATGAAAACCACATTAACATTTCACTTCACTTTATAAACAGTTGTAACAGGTACTGCCGCTTTTCTTTTCTAATAACGTCGCGACAAACGGTACAATGAGTCATGTTTTTTCGTGCGTGCAGCGGGCGTTCATCGATTTATAAGACGTTGTCACGTCAAAAATAATCTTATAGCTACGAGAACTGCTTGTTACTCAATTACTCAAAAAAACAGGACTGTGACTTTTCTAAGTAAAGATAACTAGATCAATATAATTTGTATAGAGGCCTGAAGACTGATTACATTTTGGAATAAGATATCTTTAAGGAAATACAATCGGCCTTAATAAAATAACAAAAAGTAAATTTTATTATATAAAATTGTTATTCAGAATTTCTATTCATTTAGATATTATGAATTCATCGGCGAGACAATTTTATTAAGTAAATAAATTCGTTAGTTGATAGGGCGGACATCAAAAATCCTCCTTGTCATTTTTGGGTCGGCGCCAAAACAAAAGACTCGACACGATTCCTTTAAACAATAATTTTCAAGAAGCCTCCTCCCAAATAACATCGTATGAAATATTTTCAATCGTATTATCTCATTATTTAAGGAAGATTCTGTGTTTTTAATAAGTACTCGGAATTACTAGAAAGGCTTTCTCGAATGATCGATTTTACTCGTTTCCAATAGCAAAAATATTTACATAAATGAGACACAATGTTTTTTTATCAATTATCCACAAGTATTTTGTAAAGAGCAGTCTCCAATTTTGCGCATATACAGATTTTCAAATGATGAAATATGAATAGAAACAGTAAATATTTATATAATAACTAGCTGTACCCTACGCGCGTTGCTACGCCAGCAATTGTAGGAGGATTGGGGCGGGGGTGGGGTAGGGGCGGGGGTGTACGCCAGAAAGTTTCGCGGAAGTATACTCGAGAAATTTGTAAAAATTCGATATCAATTTTTGGGGGAGGGTGGTTGTTTGGCGGGGTGGGGTTTGGGGGGCGTATGGGGCGGGTATGACAAAAACCTTCGAAGGTGTGAACTCGAAAAATTCATGAAGTTTAAAAAAAAAATAGATTGGGGGGTGGAGGTTGGAGGTTGGGGGGTGGTTGGGGGGAGGGGTTGGTAAGCCAGAAACCATTGCGGAAGTGTACTCAATAAATTTGTAAAGTTTCACATCGATCGGTCGAGCGGTTTAGTAGTCCATAGCGGACATACACACAGACATTCATTTTTATACAAATTTCCGGACAAGCACAAAGTAATTAAAGAAATGTGTCTTATTTCTTTAAACCTAGCGCCTTTCCAACTAAAATTTATGCGTGAAATATGTTTACCAGTTGCACTCAAACTAAATATTTAAGAATTTTATTTGTTCTGCTTCGGCAAACTCTTTCGTTTTTATACTTCTATTTACTCGTTGACAAAGATTTTTTTTTTTTTAAGCGAGCCAATAGTGACCCTGCACTAACACAAGCGATGACCATGCGCAAAATAATGTCTTGACACTGTTCTGAAAGTTCATTGCGTTTATTAAATTCGTTGAATGGTACGTTTCTCGGTCATAATTTTTATCGCAGAGAGTTACTATTAGGGCTTGAATTACCGGTTAACCGGTTTACTACACCATCGGTAATTACCGAAATTGAAAAATTTACCGGTTTTTACCGGAAATGATTTTATCGCGAATTAAGGACAGATACAGGCATATTATAACGAAAGTTTATTGTGATATGCATGCGGAATCAAATTTGATAAGATCTCGAAATAATATCGGCATTACAACCAGTGTGTGCGAAATTTATGCTTGACGAACTGTCTAAATTCAATTCTTTTAGCCATGAAACTTAAAGAACAGCTAATAATTCTAAAGGTCGATATATTTTGTTATTACTTAGAGATCCTATTATTTAATATGACAAATAAACTTCTAGACATCAGACGATCAATTTAACTAAACCAAGCTTTATGTGGCAAATTCCCATATCTCAGTTTAACAAATAAATTCTTTACGTTTTAGGATACCGTTTTAGTAAAGTAGCCACATATAGCTATTTTATTTATTTTTACCTATTTTATTTCAATTGCAGACATATTATTGTCAAAATGCAATAAAAAATATTGGGTGCTTTTGATGAACAGCTTTTGTTTTTCATATATCATTGATACTTTCTACGAGATATTGGAATCAATTTTTAAAAAATTTTGAAAGTAAAGTTTTTTTTACGGGTTTTTTTTTCACTCGCCACTTTCTGGAAATAATTTATCACGTCAAAAAAATAGGGTAAATCTTTTTTTGATACATTTCTATTCATATATTTAGAGTTAGACGTTACAGTAAGACAAATATGGCCCTACAAAAAACTCAAGACCTAAATAACTAAGAGTAAATAGTCACATCAGTTTGATCATTCGTAATGAAACTCTTTAATTAACCCTCGAATTTTGGTCCTCACTAGTTTATTTGTTAAGAGTGAAATTGAAATTTTAAATAATATATTATTCTTTATTATCCGTATACTTAATTTTGCAACCAATGTGAACCGTATTAGTGATTAAAATATCACTTAGTGTAATATTTTGCATAAGTAAGTCAACCCACACATTCTTCCGGTTACTAGGATACACCGATTAGAGGAAACAGTAAATTGATAATACCCCAAACAAATACCCCGTATGACCCTCCCGACAAATTATTGGATAACATTTATTATCAGTCATGGGTTAAGGGTTGCCTTAACGATGCTATGCATTTTCACCCAACTTGGGGACTTTGCCTAACGAACTTTTTTAAAAGCGCTCGTTTAAGGTATGATTTATATTGAGAATACCTTTATTCCGGCTCCCTCGTAATCGAGAAGGAGCCTCCTATCCGACACTCAGGAAGAGGGATTTTGGGGACGGAGTGGGAGAAACATGGAACTCTTTAAAACAAAACACGATCTCAAAGCGTTATGTGGGTGCGTTAGCACCCATTATTTAATTGTTTATGGTTTTACACAGACGTTATACAACACACAAATATTACGATAGCGAAGAAGATATCAGGAATTTGACTCGAATTTAATTCTTAGGGAGGGGATTAGGCGCGTGCATTCTCAATGCCGTCCAATCTCTCACTGCTGTATGAAAACAAACGGTTACTTTAGAAAGAAAAAACAATGGCCGTTTCAAAAATCGTTAACACACGCGCCCGCTGATAAGGGATGATTTATCGCCTTGTGAACTTTTTATGAAGCACATTCATTGTCGGGCGTCAAGAGATAAGAGAAACTGAAATAACTCTACATTGCACCGCTATAGATTGCAATATAGATTATTATAAGAATGAATTTATTTCCTGATATCGACTGACTCATTGACTGAGGTGAACAATAGATCGTTCGAGAGAGTTCTGATGACATACCACATAAGGCGGTGTCAATATGACGTACATGAATTAGGCATTCAAATTTCTAAAATTGCGTTCTTATTCCGGCTAACATGATTTTTTCGCCTGTAAATTTACTCGTTGTAATTAAACTATTCACTCACATAAAAAAAAACATGTAAAAATTAAACAATATGACAGTAAAGTTCTGTTCTTTTACTTATATGTAGACTATTTTTAACGAGTAATAATACAGAATAAGAAATAACTTTCCCCTTTTCAGCTTGCATGACTGAACATAAAATTTATAATTAAGTTAACAATAATTTACTGTAAACAATATTATATATATGTACGACAATATCTGAGTCATTAAGTATAGTAAAGTAGAACTATCTACGTGACGCCAATGCGCCATGTACTTGACAAATATAATAAAGATAGAACATTACATATAACAAAAAATTATAGTAATTTAATAGAGAATTGCATAGAAGATAAAATATTACCATGCAAATCTACTATTCATTGTGCGCTTCACTGAACGATCTAAATTTTCTAAATAAACATTATTTTAATAATTTGTAAAAAAACTTGACTTAGAACGTTATTCTAGAGATCGCTTATTGACATTTAAACAGGAATTTAATTTAAGATCCTATAGTTACTTCCCGCTTGCCTTAAGCTGTCTTATTCAAAAGGAAGTTGGGTGCTTAATTAAAATTCTATCTCAAAATTTTAACAAAACATAACTGTGGAATTTATTGTCATGCCGAGAAACGGCTTAAATTTTTTAATAAATCAAATATGCTGTGTGCAGAACGCGTAATATAACGTCGTTTTTTCTGAAACGGACAACACATCATGGATACACGGCAGGGAACCAATCCTATTGTGGACAAGCGTTTAAAGGTTAAAATTCCTCGAATCGTCAGATACTATAACGTACCCAACTGTGCTAAACATGGTATAATATAAAGTTTAAAATAACTTTGATTATTCCACGTATTGTGTTACTGATTTTGACACGTGTTTTGCCTCTTTCAGAGGCATCTTTGGACTTACTATCGCAAATATTGCTTAAAATAAAGTGAATTTTTCATTAAAATCATAAATTTCTCGATGATATTGTAGGAATTTACGCAATTATTATGGACACGTTTCGGATATATAATATATTACCAGTCATACCCGTTAAAAAGTTAAAAGTTCTATCGCTTATATACATACATAGAGTTTAAAATCACACTAGTGTCAGTCTAATTAGCAATTTAAAACTATTATTACCTATTTGGAGCCATTGAATACATTTATTGTTCATAATTAATTAAGCAAGTAATTAAGCAAGATTGATTCTAATATTTTAAAATGATAAAAATACAAAATGGAGTTTGAGATTGTTTCTTATTACGAGATGCGAGGAGGGGGGGGGTTAGAGAATCAAAACAAAGCAAATAAATAATTATACTACTAATTAAAATATTAGAATCAATCATGCTTAATGACCTAAGCAAACTTTACGATAGAAAATCCACAGTTGTTTCTGAAAGAGGCGAAATACGTGTCACAATTAGTTACACAATACGTGGAATAATCAAAGTTATTTTTAATTTTATATTAAAATAAACTTCAACAAAGTTACCGCCGAATCCATCGAAAGTATGGTATAGTTTATTTCACGTATTCTTTTTCAAGTCAAGTATTTTTAACAATTTGTTTGCGGGCCTTTTTAATTCACATTTAAGATACGCGTCATTCAATTCCAAGTGTATTGTTTGTTCACTATATTTATATAAGGTAGACTTTTCCAGATTTCACTGATCTGCCACCGCTTTATACTAGAGTATGGGTTGGGACTAGGGACTCCAATTACTCGACATCTCAACTACTCGAGTATCGAGTAGTAAAATATTAAAATACTCGAGTATACTCAAGTAGTTTCATATGAACCAAAATATATGTTATTCATTCAAATTTGTGTCTATAAATAGATGATACATAAATTAATAAGCTTATTTTATTCTATTATTATATTTATTTTAATTTATAAAACATATATTTAAAAAATAATACAGAATTAAACGACCCAAATTCTAATTTGGTTCGAAGTTTTGTTTTTTTATTCCAGCAGTACAAAAAACTCCCTCTGTTGCTGTGGACCTCAGTTTATAAATTAACAATCAATTAAATTGTGCTATCTAGTTTTTCTATCCGCAGCTTAAGACAAAATAGAATTTGGAATTAAACCTACATTTATATATAACGAGTATTACTCGAGTATTTTTCAAATTACTTGAGTTTCGAGTACTTGAAATATGGACGAGTATACTCGAGTATCGAGTACTCGATACTCGATTTGGAGTCTCTAGTTGGGACCCCTCTGAAGCTTTGAAAAATCTTAAAATTAATTATGTTGATTTATTATAAAGGGTATTTCAATAGGGACGCTCAAAATATGTTACTTTGTCCTGCTGAGTAGATTATTCATTGTTTAGTGGCCAAATTTGAGTCAACCAGTTTAGTAAATAAACGGCCAACACCTATCTGTACGTCATCAAAATACAATATCTGGTGAAAACATTGCTGCTGTGTGTGAAAGTGTACAGGAAAACCCAAGGCAGCTTATTTCTCGTTTTTCACAAGAACTTGGCTTTTCTGCGACTTCAACTTGGCGAATTTTGAATCGGGCCTTATGTCTGCACCCGTATAAAATCCAACTAACCAAGGAACTTCAGGTAAACGACCACAGACAACGCCTGATTGGGTTCTGGAGCAGTTGGAAGTTTACCCAAATTTGTCAAAAAAGTGAACTTTAGCGACATAGCCCATTTTATAATGAATGGATATTGACAGACATTTGATGCTATATTCCATATTTAATGCCGTAAAATATACTTACAAATGAAATTAAAGTTAGTCGAAATCTCACAAACAACTTGTTTTATTTACATTTCAAAACTAAGCGTCCTTATAAAAAGACTCTTTAGTTATAATATTAATTATATTTATAAATTTGACCGCATTCCTTTACAAAACAAAACAAAATTGAACTTATAAAATAAGAATATACAAGCAGTTAGAAAAACAACTCATTTGACAAATAAACAGCTCTGTATTTGTTTGGAAAATGTACTGGAAAAGTGTTGTTATTTTATTTTGAATTAAAAGAGCCTATGAACACTAGAGCTGTCAAAAATTCCGAGCACTTGATCGATGGTAGGCAAGTCTGATCATTTATTTTCTGTTCCATTTTCAAAATGATAGAGATACTTTTATCAAGTCTATTTATTTTTTTATTTATAATAGAATACATCTATCTATCAAAAATATTTCAAAGGCGTCATCGGAGCGTGAGAAATATCTCGGTCCTATTTTGTTAAGTTGATTGATATTCGTGATATTTTTTCATTACATTTTACCCAATTTAGGAAATAAATATAATAAAAGTGTTTCGGACTATGTATACTCGTGATAGACATATCAATTGTGTACAAACTATTTCCTTTACTCGTATAGTATAGTGTTGCTAGCGTCAAGTAATAAAATATGGGATCCAAATAAATAATATTCGACAGCCAGTATTATATGTAAAAATATTTTTCATGTGCTTCAAAAAAAAAAATATATTTTTATAAGCTACTAGCTGTACCCTGCGCGCGTTGCTACGCCAGCAATTGTAGGGGGATTGGGGGGGTGGGGTGGTGGAGGGGGTGTACGCCAGAAAGTTTCGCGGAAGTGTGCTCGAGAAATTTGTAAAAATTCGATATCAATTTTTGGGGGAGGGGGTTGTTTGGCGGGGTGTAATTTGGGGGGCGTATGAGGGGGGTATGCCAAAAACTTCGAAGGAGTGAACTGTAAAATTCATAAAGTTTAAAAAAAAAAATTGGGGGTGGAGATTGGGGGGTGGTTGAGGGGAGGGGTTGGTAGGCCAGAAACCATTGCAGGAGTGTACTCAATAAATTTGTAAAGTTTCACATCGATCGGTCGAGCGGTTTAGTAGTCCATATCAAAATACAGACAGATAAACATTCATTTTTATATATATAGACTAGCTGGTACCCGGCAAGTGCTGCACTTAATGAAAGAATGTGTTTGTGTGTATTGAAGTGCTTTCGGATGCACAATATTTTAGATAAATAAATTCGATTTAAATTTCAATAAGATTGATCGGTATTGATGACATTTGCCGTTTGAAATTTGATGTTTCTCTTTTACTGATTGTCTATGGTAGTACACACGTGCCACTAACTATAAGTTGATTTAACTGTGCCTTTAACCTTTGCGCAAGTGCAAGCTATAAGTTGACAAGGTTTTATCGCAATGGGATGAATTATATGGCAACGCATAAAATACAAACAAACAAACATGGAATTTTATATATTAGTTGTTATACCTTTATTATATTTGCCAAATGCATGGCGCATTCGTGTCGGCTGTAATGCCATGCTTAATATTTTTTTCTAATAAATAACTAATACATAAACATGTGTCAAACGAACAACCAGGTAATGGGCTTTCCTGTGGGAAAAATCAGGATTATGCAATCTGATACGAAAGTAAATGTACCAGTCGTTGACCATGTACCAGTAGTTAACCTTTTGAGAATAAAATGCCCCAAAATAAGAAATTCAGATGCGGGATTGCTCTAAATTGTAAAGTTGAGACAATTTAAGGCATCTATGGTCTGAATGAGCCACTAACACATCACCATATAGCCAATGGAGTGCCAAGGTGGCCATTTGGAAAACAACACCTAGTGAGGAAAGGGTATTATTTCAAATTTCTAAAGTGATCAATCTAGAAACGGTGTTTACCTTTTTCCTGAACCATCCATTGCTACTTGATTTAACCCAGAATGGTGTGACAGAAAGCCCTGAGGTAACTCTGACAGAAAGTTCACTATAAAGCCCCCTGTTTAGACATGGTCAACTACTAGATTTTTCATTTTGTGAGTTGTTCAACTACTGAAACAAAAACATGACTTCAAATAATTTAACATAACTTTTTTTCATCAGGCCCTTTCGTAATTTTTGTTACATAATATTAATTAAGACATGATCCAATATGAGTATACTTGCTTTGCCTTCATTCGGTACAATGCTAAACCTTAATCGTTATTTTTGTTGAAATTTTCTCTTAAACGGTCAGCTACTGGTACATTTACCTTATGGGGTTGCTGGTTGGCATGATTGTTATGAGAGCAAGAAAAATTAATAACTGATAACATGCCTCACAAGAGAAACAAAAAGACCAACGATCTCTTCTTTAATAAAGAGTTTAAGAAGATTTTTTTTTATTCGGAAAATTTAAGAAAATACCGCCTAACTTTAAGATTTCTTTTTGTATGAAGCAGTTTAAAAATTATATTAATTATTCTGAATATTTTACAAATCTAACAGTTTCTTTGAAAATAAAACTTTTTATTTTTTCCACAACTTTATCTTTAATTCACACCACGTAATCAATCATTTAAAGTTTTCCTTTTTCTTGGCAAAGAAGTATCTATCACAGTGATGCACAACCTGTGGCCCACAATGATATCTCATGCGGCTCAATATGACAAATATCAATCACCTGTTTCCTTCAGAACTTTTTACGAACGATGGAAGAACAATATAAATTTCATTTTTATATACACTAAAAATATCCATAATTTAATCACTTTTTCCCATGCTGCCTTCGAACTATCTTTCTTGATTGAGTTGGCATTTATTTGGTAGAACTGCATTATATTATCGTTGTGAAAATATGTTGGAACTCGTATTTATAATGTGATAATACTAATTATTATAGTGGGTATATGAATTGCTTGTTAACTAATTCATGAACATCAATTTGTTTAAAGATAGTTCTCAAATATATTAAATAATTTCTGTAGAATTAACGTACATTTTTTTTTTTGCACCGTATGATTATCTTTCCTTTCTCACAAAAAAGTTGTGCATCACTGATCTAATATATCTAAGCAATATATTGATCCAACTTTAGAATATTACTCAATTTTCAATGGGATGCTGATCTGTAAAAAATTGGAAGGAGTTAAAGAAAAAAAGAAACAATATGTTCAAGCAATTTTCATTTTTGAACTTGTAAAACTAACTGAATTGTTAATAATGAAGTAAAGTTATCAGAGTGTTTAGTTATTCAAGAATTATAACTACACGCTATCTTCAAAACTATGTTTAAACAAATTGATATTCATGAATTAGTAAAGAAATTATTTATTTACACAATATAATAATTAGTATTATCATCATAAATACAAGCTCTAACATATTTTCACAAACAATAAGTTGACAATACTCGCGATAAGCGAAACCTGTTATGATCTTTTTTTTAATCGATGTGGAATAAAGTGCTTTATGATTTTTTTATATTCGTCGTTTGTCAGTAAGTTTTTTTATCATATCGACCCTTCCAACCCAAAAGGCGTTAGTGATAAATCGCTACTCTTAAAGAGAGCAAAAATAGTGAACAAACATTGTGTCCTTTCGATGGTTTCGGCGGTAGCTTTGTGGAAGTTTATTTTATATAAAATTTTAAATAACTTAGAAATACTCCACCGAGTAAATAAAAAGGGTTTAAAGATGAATAGTTTAAAATTTTTAGAAATAAATAAATCTCTTAGCAAAAGTATTGTTAAATAATATTCTTAATAGGATAGGTTGCTCGCCACTGCTTACATTATTTCCAATTAATAGGGTAATCACTAACATATCTGATTGATTGCAGCTCATTAGTTTAATAGTTTGTAATGTTAACATCCTTAGTAGTATTATTATTTGTTTGCTTTGTTTCGATTCCATAACCCCCTCCTTGCTACCGGAAAAAGGAAAAATCCCAAACTCCATTTTGTAATTTTATCATTTTAAAATGTTAGAATCAATCTTATTTCATTACTTAAGCAAACTTTGCGATAGTAAGTTCGAAGATGCCTCTGAAAGAGGAGAAACACGTGTCACAGCTAGTAGCATAATACGTGAAATAATCAAAGTTATTTTAAACAGTGTTATTTTAAACCAAAATACACTTATCCTTTGATTTTCGCGGTAGATACGTTCCTAGAGAAAACGCGTAAATCTAAACCGCGTAAATCGAGACTTAAAGCTCATACAAAAACGGAAGATAGGTTCCAGAAAAAAAAACCGCGTACATCGAGACTTGAATCTCATATAAAGTAGGGGATAGGTTCCAGAAAACCGCGTAAAACGAGTACATTGTATTTACACATATTTATTATATATCTGCATAAAAAAAATATATTAAGAAAGAGATTTATTAGCTCGACATAAATTTATAACATGTTTGTTGTCATGAGGTACATTTAGAACTAATAAGGGATCCAGTAGCGACACTTCTTCTGACAGCTATTTCGTTTTAATTGACGGTCAGTAGATTCATTAATTCCATAAGTTTTTGCAAGAGATGCAAAACTATCAACTTTCTGGAGGGAATCCAGAATTTGAATCTTCATATCCAAAGAGATTGTGTTTCTTTTCTTCTTTAAGATACGAGTAGACATTCCTGGGGTAAAAATACGTAACTAATCACAAAATATGTTTGATTTTTTTTAAATGTGACTTTTTCCTAACTGCGTAAAAGTGAAACCGCGTAAAATGGGTACCGCGTAAATCGAGAGATAAGTGTATTACTAACTCCCTTTTGGCTTAGTAGGGACGATATGTATATAATTTAAATGACGTTGGTTGGTATTTTTGAAGCAATTAGTTTATTAACAAGCAACATGATTAGTTTTTGACCTCTAAATAAAACGATATTATATCACTACACCAAGTGTTAACCGGAAAGCTCTATTTAACTTCAACTCCATACTATATTTATACGGTTAATAATCTGACTTCATCCATTATTGACGAAATTCCTAGGTAGGTCTGCAGCCTCGAGAAATTTAATTAAAATCTGCTTTGCATGGCAGTAGAAATTCTTGCATTCAGCTGGAATAGACCAAACAATAATACGGTTTAGAGATTGTTGTGACTGCAATACGAGATTGATTCAAATTATTATTTATTTATCTAGTTCTGCATATGAATAAAAGCAACGTCCTCGCCTAACTCTCAGTTAATAGAGTATGGAAATAATAATGTTGCTGAAACAATACTCGTTGTTAAGCGGGTGTTTTATCTTTTACGCCGATTTCAAAATGTAAAATTAACAATTGTAGATAGAGAACAATTAATATGATAAATAACAGAATTTGTTTCAGTTTCTGATAAGCTGCGTAATCTAGTGCAGTGGTTCTCATGTGCAGCCACCAGAGAAATTTTCCTGCGGCCACCAACAGCTTGAAAGTTAATATTAATCTTATATATAAAACCGAAACGGCGTATGTATGTCTGTAATTCCTTTTTGCATTGTTGTTGCAAGTTCAAACAAACGAATTGATTTCGCTCGCAAAAGTTTCGACGGTAAATTTGTTTCGTTATCAATGCGTGTGTAGAGACTCCAATTACTCGAGTATCGAGTAGTACATATATAAAACCGAAACGGCGTATGTATGTATGTGGGTCTGTAATTCCCTTTTGCATTGTTGGTCATTAAGTTGCCATAAAAACGAATATGAAAGAAAATATGTTTGAATTTTTATCGGCGAAGACATTTAGTCAAAATGTAATAAATTAGTCTTCTTCTGAACTTTTCCCGGCTTTTATTAATAAAATAATGTTTTTATTTACGTGAAGGTATTATTTGACATTTCTTTGACAGAAAATTAGATTTTTTCCTTGAATTTGGACATTTTAATGGGCGAGAATGGGACTGTCAATATATGAAAGGGGCTGTGAAATGTCAATTCCAGTCTGAAATGTTCATTTTAATTCCATTTTAATTGACCTAGACTTTTGAATTTTGAAAAAAAGTGGTTCCAACTTGGCCCGTCTGAATTTACGCGCCGAGGTGAACATAACCCTAAACTGGTCCGAGCGAAGCTGGGTTCGAATACTAGTATTTAATAAAAATGTGTTTTTACAAGTTAATTGGTCAACAAATACTCTGTATGTATTTTGTATGCATTGTATTGTGTATCAAGAATTGATAGTTCGCAAAAACTCAAACACATACATGTTTAGGTAATTTTGACAAAAAAGACTAAACACAAAAATTTTGTGCGGCCACTAGACATTTTCGTAGGACCACTGACGTTCCTAATGCGGCCACAGCCAAATGTTACGTGAGAACCACTGATCTAGTGGACAAAACTACATAAGAATTGAAGATACAGCTATATTACCGTCAGAAAACTTTTATTCAATTTTAATGGCATTTTTTAACCAAAATATCTTGCCGTAATAGGTACATTGAAAATTTTAAAGTATCAGAGTTCAAGTTTCTATTTATTAATATTTAATTTATAATCAGCCTGGCCCGTGGTGCAGTGGTTAACGTCGTTGGCTACGGTCCCGGACCACCCGGGTTCGATTCCCGGTACGAGCAGGTTTTTTCAGACTATAAATCGATTCTGCTCAGAGGCAATGGTTGTTTGTGTTGTTAACTCACTTTTCACCTTTCCGATCCCAAAGAGGGACGCATAGTGACAACGATAAGTGGACCACTAGTCCTCGTATCCATCCCTACTTTCTGTAGAACAGAGGTTGAGCAACTGAGTAACAAGCATAAGTGTTGAGAGATTGCATATTAATTATTGATGTTAGTTACAACCGGATATTTCTACATTGTGCCGAAAACGTGATTACTAAAATAAATTAACGATCGCATTCATTTTATAGAATACTAGTATTGCTACCCGTCGTCGCTCGGACTAAGCAACCAATAATTATTTAATGTTATATCATTCAACATAATTATATCACAAAATCTAACATCCAAAATAGAGTTAAAATAAAATCACAAACTTTATTTAATTTGATGACAGCTCCATTCTCACCCGTTAAAATGTCCAAATTCAAGGAAAAAATCAAATTTTCTGTCAAAGAAATGTCAAATAATACCTTCACGTAAATAATAAACATTATTATATTAATAAAAGCCGGGAAAAAGTTGGTAGAAGACTAATTTATAACATTTTGACTAAATGTCTTCGCCGATAAAAATTCAAACATATTTTCTTTCATATTCGTTTTTATGGCAACTTAATGACCAACAATGCAAAAGGGAATTACAGACCCACATATATACATACGCCGTTTCGGTTTTATATATTTACTACTCGATACTCGAGTAATTGGAGTCTCTACACACGCATTGATAACGAAACAAATTTACCGTCGAAACTTTTGCGAGGGAAATCAATTCTTTTGTTTGAACTTGCAACAACAATGCAAAAGGGAATTACAGACATACATACGCCGTTTCGGTTTTATATATAAGATTCACCGAACAACTCACTGTTATTAACATAGTTAAGTAAAGAAAATTTGAAAAATATATTCAAAATTAACTAAACCATGCGAAATCAAATGAAAAAGTCGGTCTTTTTTCTCCTTTTTGAGAAAATTAAGCGAAAAATTATAACAAGAAATTTGACTTCTATTTAAATGAATTAACTAAAACTCAATTCATTTCGATGGTTTACAATGATATCGTACATAAATTGATAATAATTGCTGTAATTTTGCTTCGTTAAACACATTTTGTACTGACACAAATTTAGATTGATTGGGAGAGCTACCGTTACCGGGATAATATAAATTGAATCTAAATGGTCTTTTTATAAGGACGCTTAGTTTTGAAATGTTTATAAAACAAGTTGTTGTGAGATTTCGACAAAATTTTAATTTCATTAGTAAGTATATTTTACGGCATTAAATGTCTGCCAATATCCATTCATTATAAAATGGGCCATGTCGCTAAAGTTGACTTTTTTGACAAATTTGGGTAAACTTCCAACTGCTCCAGAACCCAATCAGGCGTTGTCTGTGGTCGTTTACCTGAAGTTCCTTGGTTAGTTGGATTTTATACGGGTGCAGACATAAGGCCCGGTTCAAAATTCGCCAAGTTGAAGTCGCAGAAAAGCCAAGTTCTTGTGAACAACGAGAAATAAGCTGCCTTGGGTTTTCCTGTACACTTTCACACACAGCAGCAATGTTTTCACCAGATATTGTATTTTGATGACGTACAGGTAGGTGTTGGCCGATTATTTACCAAACTGGTTGACTCAAATTTGGCCACTAAACAATGAATAATCTACTCAGCAGGACAAAGTAACATATTTTGAGCGTCCCTATTGAAATACCCTTTTATAATAATGGTGCTAGTAATGAATTGTAAATGGAAAGGAGTACGAATATGATAGAACAAAATAGTGGGCAATTTTTGTTTTTATTTTTCAAACCGATTGCCCCTTAGGCGTGCTCACGTTCACTAGTTTGAATGCTCGCAGAGACATGTACCTGATCGTTAATTTCTTTCGGCTTATCCGAGGCCAAAATGAGAATTTCACCATTCTTGGAATTAATAAAAATAATAAAACATCTTTAGTACTTATTTCACATAAAATTTATTGGATCAGGACCGGTTTCGCTAATGGCGAGCATTGTCAAATGATTAGAAATACAACGAAACGTAGTGGTATTTATACAAAGTTTAAGTAAGAATTACATGGTATGATGTATTTAATTGCAAGACAATGTTTTATTATTTTTATCATAATGCCATTCCACCGTAATATTGACAGTGAACACCTTAAAAGTGATTCTTGGAATTTTTTAATTGAATGTTCCTGACAATTTTTTGAGAAATCATGCACATGAGTTGATTGATCTTACAAGGAGAAGAACCAGACTGCCAATGCTGATGCGACGAAGAAAAAACTTAACGATTTTAATGAGTGGTGCTTCGGATTTCAACATATTCCACGTGGACAGTTCACGTGAATGACAGTTCAAGCTCATCCGTGAACTTTAAATGCCTGAAGATGCCGAAAGGCGAAACCTAAACCGTTAGCGACAAAACTCATGGAAAAGTACAAAAGTTGAACGATTTAAATTTGATATATTTATAAATCTAAATGTAAATATATAAGAGTACAAAAAAATGAATATAATTGTGCAGTCAAATAAACATGAAGACAAAATGCTGTGAACAACATACTTCCGAAGAAACTGGCACAAAAATTATTATACGAGTCGTAAATAACAATATTGTGCGGACAAAATTACTATCGTAAAATTTTAAAAACAACTTAAAAATCATTAACTCAATGTACTGAAGTGCAATGTAATGATGATCGAAACCGGTCTTGATGTTTACAAAATATGTGCCACACAGTTTCATCCGTATCGTTTGGTATATAATTTTTTTCCGGTCACCAAAATAGTGCACGTAGTGAGCTAAGCTTCAAAACCTTCCATAAGTGAACGTTAAGTACGCACCAGCTTTATTTATATTCTAGTTTCATCAGGTGTAAGTTTTTCATTAAGACGTTTTTATGGAAAGGAAAATAGTAAATTTCACAGTGAGGCAATAAAACACGTGAAGTCAGTGTATTACCTTAGTCTGTTTATTAAGACTTTTTATAATAGTTGAGTCATTTTTTTTCTGTATTGTGGAATTGTGATTCAACTTTATTCTTTCGATCTCACCTTAAAATCAACGTATTTCTCTGCATTGATTGAATTGGCATTCACTCGGTAGAACTCTATTATAACACGGTGAATAAAAAATTACAATGTATTTTAGTTCTACATAAATTATTTTATATATTTGTTGATAGCTATTTCGGCTTACGCCATCGGCAGAACTATGTTTAAACATGTACTACGTATCTTTATATCCTGTTGTAGACATTGTACACAATGCATTTTCTTTTCTGTTCTACCGTCCTTATTTTATATGATAATAATATGTTATTAAATGTGACAACATTGATTTGATGTATTTCTCGAAGTGCCAGCTAATCTGGGTTTTTACTAAAATATATAACATAATTTCTGTAGAACTCAAATACATTGTTATTTTTTTCACCGTGTTATTTCTCTACCCTGGAACCATACTCAGTGACGGCTGGTGACGGGGTGCTGGGGGGTGCAAAAGGAAGATTCAACTATTTTCCCGTACTACGGAAGAGAAACAGTTGGTATTGCGAACATCTGAATTGAAAGTCCATGCTATAGAAGTGTTGTAAAATCCAATGAATAGGACAGAACTCTTGCAAAAATGGTTGAATCTTCCATTTCACCCCCCAACACCCCGTCGCCAGCCGTCACTGACCATACTATATAATTATATATGGAAAAACGATACATAGAATAAAATGAATTATTAATTATATTTAATCGCCTATTGATATGTCACCGAAAAGTAATATTTCTTTTCTAGTTGTGGTTGAATTTTAAAGTTATTTATTCGACACTGAGTCCACCTATATTCAATTAATTTGATTGTCTGCTTGAAAAAACTGTCGATTTTAGAATAGGGAAGATTATGTTATACCCTGCAAGAAGCATTGTATTTTATGCATCCGGTTCGCTTTTTTCTATCTGATAGCGGTTATACGCTTCACTAAGAAATATTATAGTTCTGATCTCGATTCCTGGTTGATAGTTGTTAATTTTTCAATACAGTGAGATTGAAGATTCTGAAAATTGAATAATCGGTCTACGTTGCTTGTCTTTTGTATGTATCTTAGGTTATAAAAAGTTATTGGCACACACACAAACTCTCTCTCATTCTGTCTGAGCTGGTCTTGCGCTGTGCGGTATAGACAAGTAAGTTGGAAAATTAAGACGAATATAATTATAATTTAATTGCAACGTTTTTTTCATTTCTACTCCAAAAATAAATCATTCGCCTCTCAAGCGTTCTTAAAATATTTTCCTACCAAGCCAGACAGAGAAAATTCTAAAATTTATTTAAATAATCATACAGCACTCTCTTATAAAGAATCGTTTAAACATGTGAAGAAGTGATGTATTTGCCATGGGTGAAACCAATAGATGTCGGAGGTGTTGCACTGACAGAAAAAAACCTATAAATCAGTAAAATAGTTTCATTCTTTTGTTTTAAATTAAGCTTTTCACCAAGAATTGTTTCTGGCTGATTAAATTCCATTTTTTAATTAAGTTTATTCTTACATCCACTATTTCCTACAGTCTCTTTAATTATTTTTTATCTTGTCTATTTCTCTTATTTTGTTTCCCTGAAAACTGTTTTTTTATTAACTTAAAATAACCGTTAACATCCCTAAAAATAATTTTGTTTGTCTGTAATAAGTTCTGTCTCAAATATTTATTCTATGCTACTCTACCATTTATAACTTAAAATAACCGTATTAAGAATACCGTAGTTAGTAGATTTCCAGCCCATCTGTTTTCGAAAATTACTTCATAATTCAATATTTAATAATTAAATTACGTGTGACACCTAATAAAGGAGCATCACCAGACAAAACTAGATGGTGTTATTATCATTTTACAAACTTTTATGTAACTGAAGCTACCAAGATAAAAGTTGTCGTTATCAAAATTGCAGCATAGCTTAAATGTCAAAATTGTGATTCAAAATTTAACTATTTTTAGTAAACACTTACTCTTAGCCACGCAATCATAATAAGTTGACATTTACTCGGTTCGTATTGACCTGCCGAGCTTCGTTTTTCAATACACTTCGAGCGGCCAAAAATCCAAAAAAAACACCGCTGGCTTTGGCGATTTTTATTTCCAAAGATGGCCGAGCTGCAATGGTTTCTGTTAAAATTCTCTTGCCGTCTTTCCTGCAGAATTACTGGCCGGTTAAATATATTCGACAATAAAAGTCAATTAAATGAATAGAATAAAAAGCTGTAAAAATAAAATTTAACTTGAATGGCTACACCTACAACTTTTTCAATGCAGAATCATGGCACGTGCTAAGATTGTGCTTTTACTAGATGTTCACGCGTTTTGTGAGCTGCTATTATGGCATAAAAACATTCATTCTGAAGGAATATCTTGAGTTATACCACCCATGTTAGCAATTTTTGCCGGAAATCTCTCTTCAGATAAAAGCTTTCATAAAGCCAAAAAGCTTGCAAATTGATTTTCGAGATGAAAACATTAAACTAACGAATATTGGAGAAAGTTGTTGTGTGAGAGCTTCCATTTCAGCTTATTGCAGCATTGTAATTGATTAAATTGAGTATCAGTTATGTTTTATATTATTATCATATTTTTCTTCTATATTTCTAGATTACTGAAACTATTTTCAAGAATAAATTTGTGGTCGTTGTTTTCTTATCCAAAGAAAAGTTTTAGTGAACTCTCTAAAGAGAAAAATCGTCGAGTGGCAACGTCTTACTTGATACTTGAGAAAGGATTTCTGTTCGAAGGCATGGATATTTCAAATTCTCTCCCACCTTTCGGATCTATATTATTTTTCGGATTCGTATTATATGTACATATATACTATACAGTATAACCCAAAACAAAATATGAGCAATTTAATATATGTACGTCGGTCAGACAGGCAAGAGTATATCGATTCGAGCTAAAGAGCATTTTAGATCATTTAATAATAAAAAAACGCAATTTGCAATCCACCTTATAGAGGAAGCACATGATATAAATTCAGTCCCAATTTGTTTACATTTTTGTAATAAGGGCCTTAAGCTAAATGCATTGGAACAACTATAAATTAATAGCTATAAGGTATAATCAATCCAATGACATTCTTAACCAACAAATCTCCATTAACGCATCACCACTTCTTAAGCCGTTAATAAAATATTAATGCAATTTTAAATAAATCGACTTGATACAACACTAATTTTACTTTTATTCCCACTTAGTAAAACCCCAGATTAGCTTTCACTTCAAGAATACATTAAATCAATTTGTCATATTCAATAACTTATTATTACCATATAAAATTAAGATGTTGGAACAAAGAAGAAGATTTATTGTGTACCCTGTCTTATTGGCATATATTTATATGTGATCTAATGCACGTTTATAACATACATAGTTCTGACGAGAGCGTAAGCCGAAATAGCTATCAACAAATATATAAAATAATTTCTGTATAATTAAAATACATTGATATTTTTCTCACCGTACCCAAAACTACGTTCACGGAATCGACACCTTTTGCAGCGCAGCTTCTTTGAAGTACACTTTAAACTGAGCTTTGCTTTTTATAAACCCTCCATTAAAGTCGAGACAAAATTTATTTGCACTCACTTTTCTGATTCAATCAACGTCGAGCGCTTGTTGCCGACGTCGCCATGTCAGTTCCCGCGATGCGGAAAATTAGTGTGCTTTTTTCATAATATAGTTTATTACACCTTGTTTATTTTTCCGCTCAAAATATACCTGAGGCGATGATCTTAACCCATTATATGCCGTTAGGTATAAGAACCGTTTTGCACCTAGTTAATGTTAATTTATTTTTTAATCGATTTAAAGCCTATTCGATATTGAAATGTGCTTTAAAGAAAACGATAAACTATCAATTACAACCAGTTAATAAATATGCTGAAATTTTCCACGTTGAGTACACATAAGATTGTTGTAAAATTAGCTTTTGAATTGAAATATTGTTTTAAGTATTAAAAATGCAAACATATTATTTCTGTACTATTACATTCTGATTTGTTTATCTCTTCTATATCATGTATATTCTGTCCTTTTTATATACGAAAAGCTATATCTTACAGTTATAATACCACAAAAACGGATTTAATAGTAAATTTCTGCATATATTCTAATACACACTGAGCCAAAATAGAGACATAATATACACACAATATGACCTTTTTACTAAGCAGTAAATTTAATCCTTCCAGGAATTACATCATATAATTATAATAAAACGTTATTACATTCTTAAGCGCAGATGTGTTTCTTTTACGAGTGAGTGATTAGCAAAAACAAATGACCGTACTTTAAAATTCTATGGACCATTAGTTCGGTGGTGACGATGGCGCTGCGGTCGGCGCCGCGACGATAGTGTCAATCATCGCTCGGGCGTCGCTCCGGCCATGCCGCCGTGCATTAATACCCGATTTAATAACGCCCCCTTTAAAGGTGAACGAAAGCCTGCGAAGTAAAGACTCCAATTATTAGACATCTCAACTACTCGAGTATCGAGTAGTAAACTTTTAAATACTCGAGTAGTTTCAGATGCACCAAAATATAAATTATTTCGGAAAACATAGATGATAAATAAATAAATAAGCATATTTTATTTCATATTCCGGTCCTGATCAAATAAATTTTATGTAGAAAAAGTACTACAAATGTATTATTATTTTATTATAATGCCTTTCCACAATGTATTGACAGTGAACACCTTAAAAGTTATTTTATTTCATTAAAAAAAATATTTCAATTAATAAACATATTTTGCAAAAATAATAGAGAACTAAACGTCACATATTTTAAAGTGATGTTTAGCCGGATGGCTGCCACAGACGTCTTAAGACGCAAAATTTTCCGTGAGCCACTCATACAAAAAATGACGTCTTTGGACGCTCGCTTTAAGCGGGATTTTACTAACTAAAATCAATTGTAACTGATGAGGCATGAATATTTTAATTTTGTTATTATGGATAAATAACGGCACAATCGCATCGTTATCGGAAAGTTTTTACAAATAAACATTTAAAAATGATATATTTAGAACGTTTTATTTTTACAATAAAATTCGTGGCGTGCGAACATGCACATACTGGCAGTTAAAAGATTAATAATTCCCGCAGAAGAAAAAAAACTGCCTCTGTTGCTGTGGACGTCGGCTTTATAGTTAATTAACGAATAAATAGTGCATCTTGTTTTTCTTGTCTGCTGTTTAAATGATTCCAACTTTTTAGAATCTTAAATAGAATCTGGAAATAAGTCTTCATTTATAAATTACGAGTATTATTTTTCAAAATACTCGAGTAGTTTCAGATGCACCAAAATATAAATTATTTATTCAATTTTTTGGAAAAAATTGAAGATAAATAAATAAATAAGCTGATCTTATTTTATTAATAAATTTAATTTAATAAAACATATATTGCAAAAATATTGAGAACTAAACGTCTAAAATTTCGAAGTTTTGTTTTATTATTCTCACTGTAGAAAAAAACTCTCTCTGTTGCTGTGGACGTCGGTTTTATAGTTAATAATGAATTACATAGTGGATCTTGTTTTTCTGTCTGCGGTTTAAATGATTACAAAATTTATAAATTACGAGTATTACTCGAGTATTTTCCGAAATGCTCGAGTATCGAGTACTTGAAAATTGGACGAGTATTCTCTACTGCGAAGGCTATTGCAAATGCGTCACGTATTTTTAATCTCGCGGGGACGCGTCCACGCGGGAAAATTTAGACAAACGAACTGCTCTAATGAAAATAGAAACAAAAACATCTCACCCGACGAGCTGCGCGATACATTTAATGGACATTTTACGGTCTCCTGAGTAAGCAAGGTTACTTTTGAGATAAAAATAAAACAAAACCAATATTAAACGAGCTTTTAGACATGGATCTGATCGACGCTTGACAGGTGTATTGTGTATGGGCAATTATTACAAAAATAACGAAGGTGGAAATACTATTGAATGTGGATATCTCTCAGTTCTTTTACTGGTGTGAAATTTCAACAGCTAAGCTAAGCTGGGCGTGTTTTTTTTTCAATAACAAATAACATGTATGTACCTATGTACAATAAAACTTTACTTTTATAATAATTATTTTACTGAGGAGAATATGACCAACAAACGTTTTTCTAAAGGAAATGTTTGTTTAACTTTTCGTTCCCGGTGGATAAAACAGATGACCCATACTGCCACTTTATCCTAAATATCTATCTTAATATAAGTGATCAAATGTGTAAACATTTGGTATTCTTAAGTCATTGCTTTTTACACCTTTCCCAGTAAACAAATATAATTTTTACCGACCAGTTTCGTCGCAATTAAATAAAAAAGATTATTAGTTGGATTATTATTGACCGAAAACCCTTTGTAAAATCGCTACAAATATCCAGGATTCAAACTTCATTGCTCAATCGCGATAAGATAACGTTATCTTATTTCAAAAGCGTCTCATTCAAACGTACGTTTCAAATCAAATGGATGCTTTTTACATTAAAATGCGAAGATAAGCGCTCGCGCTCATAGTTTTGATTACGTCATTCTGTTATGAATATCAACGCACACACCTCGTCTCTTTCATGCGTGACTTAAAATATGAATACTCATTTGAAAACTATGTATAAGCGAAATTTCATTAAAACGCTATTAAATATTTTTATGATTCTCGTCATTTTATTTACTTTTTAGATAACAAGTACGCAAATGCTTATGAAATTCACATATCCGATGCCAACTATATCTGTATATTATATGGTCATTCAAAAAACGATTAATATCGATATGGATTCAGTTTGACTCCAAATGTATTACGATTTTAGGGCTAGTTTTATTTTTATGATACAGGCCAGGGATGTCCAACTGAAATCACTTAGTGTGCCAAATAAAATTATGCAAAAGTCTCTGATCATATCAATATTTTAAAACTAAAGAATAAATCACTTTTAAGGTGTTCACTGTCAATACTTGGTGGAAAGGCATCATAATAATAATAATAATACATTTTTAGTACTTTTTCCACATACAATTTTTTGGATCAACGAAACAGTGAAATTTTTTTTATTCTTATCATTTGATAATGCTCGCCATGAGCGAAACCGGTCCAGATCCGATACATTTTATGTGGAATAAGTACTTTAAAATGTGTTATTATTTTTATTAAAATTTTCATATTTGAATATTTCGAAAGGATCGAACTTTCGATCGGAAATTTCGTTTTATATTGCATTGATTTTCCAATGTATTTAATGTATTTTTGAAAACAGATCCGATATATCTAACCTAACCATCATATCAATCAATCTATAACCCGACTTACAGTCGTCATATAATCTTACATTACTCTCATTAAGCAGTCTGAAAGGAGAAATTAAGTTGCTCATTTAAAGACTTTTGTAAGGATTCTGTTAGGGGTTCATATGCGAGTAACAGAAGGAATTGTTAAAATTTTCACAGTAACTAGTCGATATTGTCTATTCATCCCTTCAAATGTGTTAACTGTTACTTATTGGTGTAAAATTATATTTTAATAAATAAAATACATTACATAGATATGATAATCAGTTGACAATGCTCGCTATGAGCGAAACCGGTCCTGATCAAATAAATTGTATGTGGAAAAAGTACTGTTAATGTATTATTATTTTTACTAAAGAATAAAATTATATTTTTACAAACAGCTCACAGTTATAATAATTTTTATATCGTTTTGAATCTTTGAAACATAAATTTTCACTTTATGATATTTTTTTATGCCAATCTGTAATTTGATCGTTGTGCATCGAAGTAAATAAGTTATATTTTTTTCAGTCAACCGGTATATGTACATTTCGATTTCGATTTTTTTAACAATGAGAAAAATAGCTTGCACATTGCTAATTGCCTTAATTTTGGAAATTCGTCTTAAAGGATTTATTTTTCAATATAAAATTTATGCATTAAATTATAATTCGTTACAAATTTCGTTGTGGATTTTACCAATAACAAAATGCAAAATGTATATAAAGTTTAAAACATCGAAAGGGCCGCACATAACCTTCAATTGGACCACATGTGGCCCGTGGGCCAAGGCTTGGCATGCCTGTTATATACTATATAATATAGAGCAGTGGTCTCCAAACTTCATGAGGATGCGAGCTTCGTTCAGAAATTGAAATTGTCTGGTGAGCTACATACTTTTGTATATTGTTTTTTCATTGTCTTTTATTGTACCATACATATTTTAATTATAATAAAATAAAATAAAATCAGACTTCCAATAAAACATAAAATGAGTACTTTAATTACTTACTTATAAACAAAACTAACGACTGCACGACATGCGATTCAATACCACTCGAAGAAAGAAAGTGTTTATGTTTTAATTTTATGTTTATTAAAGTGTTTTTGGATACAAAATATTTATTTTCTGTCGGGTGCGTACACGAATAAATCAGAAGGTTTTCCAACTTGTGAGAAAGCCACATGCAGCTGTCCTTGTAAGAAGCATGGATTTTCCAAATTTATCCTACTCCATCTACTAAACATGCCACCGCGAGCTACTGGTAGCTCTCAAGCGACCGTTTGGCGATCACTGATATACAGGAATCGCATTTTTACGGCTTCGGTAATATTGAAAGCCAGTCATTGGTTTATATCAGCAATAAACTGACTATAAAATGTAGGATAAGTAAAACTATCTCTTTGTATATTTTTAAGCTTAGAACGCTTTGAATGATTGGTTATTTATCATGGCGGGGGGTACAAAAGTCACAACGTCGTAAAACCTATTCGGTTTTATTTTGTACAAATTAAAAGAAAATTGTCCGTCCGGTCCGTGGTGCAGTGGTCAATAACGGATCGCCGGGGCTCGATTCTCGGTGCGATCAGATTTTTTCAGTCGATACATCGATTCTGTTCGAAGGCATGGGTGTTTGTGTTGTTAAAAATCCCTTCCTACCTTTCGATCCAAAATAGCGACGAATAGCGTGAACGATTAGCTATCCACTAGCCCTGTCTTAGTGCTCGTATCTTTTCAATCACTACTCTCTGTGAAAAAGAGAGGTTGAGCAACTGAGTGACAGGAAGATCTCGTAGAAAAAATATGTTGAGATAAACTCCGTGAGGAGTCCATATGCTCCAAGTTGGGAGCGGACATGGTTAAAAAAATATATTATCAAGGTTAAGAAGCCTGTTATTTTTATTTAGTTTAATGAATCACCAAAATGTTGCTAACGCTCTTTTGGCTTAGTAGAGATGATATGATCCGTATTGTGAGCGGACATGGATTTAATATATGTTAAAGTATAACTGTATTCGCAGTGAAAATATATTGTTCTCCAAACTGTCATTGAAATCAAATTTGACCGCCCTATCTTCAGCCCTATGTTTGTCTGTGTTTTTCTTCGGTTATCTTTTTATGAAAGGGACTACTTGCTGATTTTGTTTCATTGAAGCAAACCAAAATTTTAGGCCGGCAAATCATCGACATGGGCCAATAATTTCCCTGATCGTGACCAGTGAAATCATGTCATCATACAAATCTATTACTTGATACATTTTCACTTTAACATATATATACTTTTTGTATCTAATAAACAATTATTGATTTCGACCATATTATATTACATCGAACACCTTGTATTTTAACTTAAGTATTAAAACTATTTTGAAAAATTGTGTTAGCTGAAAAAACGCGTTCATCAAATCTTTACAAGGCAGCTTCATTGTGCTCAATGTGCGCACGCAATGTGTACCCTTCGTTATCTACACATTCTACAATTGCAAAATCCGTAAAGAATGTCTATGGAATAGAAACTTATGTGAAAGAATTTTAATTAAAAATCGTGTAACGGTTTCCGGTCTGTGCTATGCATGACAGAGGCTGGTGAGTAAATACCTACATCACATAGTGCAAAATGATTATTATTAGTACAGAGACGACCAAAAGCAACAACAACAAAATCACTCCACTAGCCGTTCGATTATTAACATTCCTATTAATAATAAAAACAGGGCTAGCTAAAGTGTCGAAACATTTATTAGACTTATTTTATAACACATTAGAATATTTGAATCTTTGAATTTGGTATTTTTTCATGAGTTGTGTGTAGGATAGGAGTTCCCAATGTTAGCTCGAAACATTTTTGCAAAACTTATTTTGTGGATATCATATCAACAGGTGAAGTCTCTCGTGCATTTCATACACATTCAAGTGCTTCAAAAACAGTTTGAAGAGAGATTTTTGCAGTTCACAACTATCGAGCCAGTGGTCTTCTTCATTGTCAAACCTTTTATTTGCCAATTAAATGCAATATGAATAGCTTCATGTTTTGCAGGTTGTGTTCAAGAAAAGTCACAGCAAGAAACTGATACACTGATAATCTTTTCAAAGAGTTTTCACTTTATTCAAAAAAGAGAGGTTGAGCAACTGAATAACAATTAGTTCTGGTATAAAAGAACATATTTTAAGATAATCGCAGCTAAGAGTCCACATGTTTCACGCTAGGAGCGGACATGTTTGAAAAAATCATTATTTCTTTAACTCCTTAGAAAAAATAGGTGGCGCCCGCCTCCCCACATTTTTCTTTAAATGCAATTTCGGTTCCAATTAGGTTGGGTACCCCGGTGTACGGTTTCCAATCCAATAGGATTATTAATACCTGATGAATCCTGGGATTAGAAAACTGATTGATTTATTTATCAAGCATCAACGATGTATTATCGACAAAAATCGTAATGTAACATGTACTAGCACGTGCCATCTTTGGAACATCGGATTCTCGTAGAAAATAAATTATTTGCGTTACGCATTGATGACAGCATCGAATATAAAATATTGTATTGAAATGCATTTATAGGATGAAAAAATAGCAAGTAACATAAACTGGAGCTCGTTAATGGTGATCAATAGTGTTTTAATGATTGCCAAATACATACAATTATGAATTTGATCCCAATATTCTGGATGGTAATGGATGTGCCTTCATTTTAAGAATGTGAATTTTTAAAAAATCGCTCTTATTTTGATCGCATTCGAACGAGACCGATACTCTCAAACACTTTACTTCAATGAAATATTTTTTCTTTTCAATAATGGATAAACAACCGAAATATAATATTCATTCATAGTGACATCATTTTTTTTTTAAATATTTTAAATAATAAATTGGCATCGGTAATAAAAAATATGAAAATTATCGACTATAAAAAAAATCCAAATCCATGGACCAGCCACTGGGATCCCGAGATCGTCTTTTGCAATCCTGAAATCCCGGGATCAAAATTTTGGCCCGGGATTGGAAGCCCTAGTTGTGTGGCTCGCGAGTTTCGCGGTTGAAATCCGGGTTTCACGTTTCGGCCTCTGTAGGCATTTAAGTCCACGAATGAATTTAAACTAACGCGTAGTTAATAGTTTGTACCGCCAATGAACTTTAATAATGTGTAATTTTTGTAATGTACGTAATATGTATACGTAAATAATTAAATTATTTGAATCAAGAACAAAAACGGTTGCATTTACCTTTCCTATGGCAGACGTGGCTTACTTAGCCATACATCGTTAAGAAGCATTCCATGCGTGCTTCTAGTTACATGATTCAAAATATCGATTGAAAATTTGTGCTTATAAAGTATATAGTAGGCAATGCTACTTTTTATTATTGATTTGCGAAATATTTTACTATAAAAACAGACACACAAATATACATATATGTATGGTTATACATTTTATACATAAGTACATTATAATAAATGGTGTAAGATGAACAGTAATCTCTGATGACAACTACACTACTAAAACGCATGTAGAAGTCAAGGGCCGAAGACTTTCTAGGGAAAATAAATATGTTTAAGAAATATACCTATGTACAACGAAAACTCCACGTCATATTGTTACCCCTTATTTTGATACGGGTCCAAACGTTGAAGCTATTTTTCATTTCGCAAAAAAAACGTTTCAGAATTATTCTCACGTAAGCTTTGATCCCAAGAAATCGTTGTGGCAGAAAGTTTGACAGAATCATGAAATGTCACTTCATTGATTTAGTGTCACATAAACAGTTTTTTTTTAATATAAATGTGAGCTTATAAAAATTGGGACAATAAATTTTCATGGCGATTAGTCTAAACAGATACGCTGTCTCAACAAAAACGTTTAAAGAACCTCTTTGTCTTACATCTTATAATCCACCTTATAAAAAAAGAAATGTATTTCAGTAACTTTAAAAATCATTGCTCGGTCGGTGGTGCAGTGTTTAATGTCGTTGAAGTCCCAGTGCGAGCTGAGAATTTCAGTCGATAAATTGATTCTGTTGGAAGGCTATGGGTGTCTGTGTCGTTAAATCTCCCTTCCCACCTTTCCTATCTTAAAAAAATGTTCCGGAGCGAGAGCGACAAGCTTACCACAAGTCCTGTCCTAGTCTTCGTATCCGTTCCATACCTACTCTCTTTGAGTAACACACAGTTGTCTTAGAAAAAAATTAGACTGAGACAAACTCCATCATCAGTTTGTAGTTGCTGCCATGGTAACAAAAATAATTGATACATTGTAAAATTTCACAGAATAACCATTGCACCATTTTCCCAGGCAGATATAGAATATATGTGATCAGTTTAATTGAGCTCATTTGTCTATGTATTTGCTTTAAGTCGAAATAATTAAATGGGCAGGATGTTGTCAATCGTAGTTTTGCGTTTGATTCTAATACGCTGAAGTTCTCACATTGTTAAATATTTTGAAGCAACGTGAATCGCGGTTTCGTACAAGTCGTTACATGTGATGTCTAAGTTTAATTTACAATACAGTAACACCCGTACTGTAGACTCCCGCATGTGGCTTCGGTCATCCGACCTAATGTGTTTCATATTTGAGAAAACATGCTCTAAAGGTGCGGACGTTCCTGGCAGATATAGAATTTATTGGATCATTTTAATTGAACTCATTTGTCATTGTATTTGATTTAAGTCGTTATAATTGAAAGAGCTGTGCCCTGTCCGTGGCATAATTGGCTACCGTGTCGGACCACCCGGGTTCGATTCCCGGTACGAGCAGATTTAGGATAAATCGATTCTGCTGAGAGGCAATGGGTATTTGTATTGTTGAAAATCCCTTCCCGCCTTTTCGATGCCAAAGAGCGACTTATAGTGTCATCGATTAGCAAACCATTTGTTCGGTCCTAGTCCTCGTATCCTTTCCATGCCTTATCTTTACAAAAAAGAGAGGTTGAGCATCTGAGTAACAAGAAGTTATCATAGAAAAAAATATGTTGAGATAAACTCCGTGAGCAGTCTATATGCTACAAGTTGGGAGCGGACCTGGTAAAAAATATTTAATTAATTTTAAAGGATCATATCAATCGTAGTTTTGTGTTTCATTCTAATACGCTGCAAGGCTCCCACTGTTAAATGCTTTAAAGCAGGGCTGTGGAGTCGGAGTCGGAGTCGTGGATTCGGGGCTTTTTGGCTGGAGTCAGAGTTGGAGTCGGAGTCGTCGCGGCGTTTTGGCCGGAGTCGTACTCGGAGTCGGAAATTTTTAAAAGTTCAAACTTTTTATTTCTGCATTTAATATGTAAAATTTGGCTTTTGGTCGCATTGATAGGGTTGATATTTAATTGAATACACATAAATAGAAAAAATTGGGGAAAAAAATGACGATATTAAACTTTGTTTAGTCGGATTCGGAGTCGTGTTTTTGGTCAATGTTAGAGTCGGAGTCGTGGTTTTGGTAAATGCTGGAGTCGGAGTCGGACTTTTTTTACCGACTCCACAGCCCTGCTTTAATTTTAAAAGCAACGTGAGTGGCAGTAAGTAAGTTTAAGTAAGACTGTTCATATTTGCAACGCAATTTACAAAGATAGCATAAATGTCAAAAAATATAAGCCAGAAGAAGATCTTTCGGATTCCGTGATGAATGAAAGAGTTCAAATTGCTTTTGCAATATGCTCGGTACTCAAAAATAACATGTAGTGAATGTTTCAAAGGGATTGAATATCTTCAAAGTGCATTCTTGTCTAAGCATGCGCTTGGCACAAAGCTTAGGAATCTACTCTTTGAGGAATTTACTTCAAGAAAACTACAAAGGTATAAATAATTACGTGTAGAAAATCAAATAAACGTTCACTCTTAGCTGCTTGGCGAAATGTAACTAATAATACAAAGTGTATCTGTGAAAGCTGTAAGTAGTTCTAGTAAACCACTCCAGTACCGTAAGGACACTCGTGGCCACCGCGTATGAACGTCGTGAATAAAGTTCACTAACATTCTTATAATATTTTTCTTATAGCTAGAAACATCTATCTATAAACTGTCTCTAAATCAATGGTTGTTCTGTCATCAATCAATTTTGTTAAAAAAGGGATTTTTTCTAAGTTGGGCGGTAGATTTGATCAATGCGACCATTCCTACTGAAGCGGTCAAAAGAAGACATTCTTACTAATAGCTTTGATTATTCCACTATTTTGAAACAAATTTGCCCGGTCCATGGTGCAGTGTTCGACGTCATTGGGTTCCGTGACGAGTGGGCCGGGTATGAGCAGTTTTTTTTAGTCGATAAATCGATTCTGTTCGAAAGCAATCGGTGTTTGTGTTGCTAAAAATTCATTCCCACCTTTCATCCGATCCCACAAAGCGATGCATTGAGCGATTAGATAGATCTCTATTCCTTGTATCCTTTCAATCCTTACTCTCTTCGAAAAAGAGAGGTTGGGTGAAAAACTGAGTAACAAGCAAATCTCGTAGAAAAAAACCAGCTCAGAGTCCATATGCTCCATAAGTTGGGAGCATAAATGGTAAAAAAAACATTTGTTCCGTATTAATAAGGTAAAGATTGATTCAAATATTCTTATATTTATTATAAATTAAAAAATTGAGGTTGGGATCTTTTCTTTTTCCAGGGCGTCGAGGATATTACTCCTATATGACACTCACATAAAAAATATTAATTAATGCATAATGATATGATGTCAGCCTTTTGGAGATGTATTTTTCCATTGAGAATCAATTCGATTATTAAAAGGCTTTTGCGGAAATATTTGTAACAAAACACATTTGTAGTGCTATTTGGTGGAATGCACATAAACTATTTTTCATAACAAAAAGCCTAAAGACACTACTGGTAAGCCAAATCAATCTTTTTAGATACTTTTGTCGAAGCATGTACATTTCTAAAATGTCGACACCAGAAACAGCGGCGTTCACTTTTTATGGAAAAAGTGATTATTTTTCAATTATATGTGGAAGCAGTACTATATTTATAATGTGTTTTGTTTAATTAAATAATACCTTTCCACCAAGAAGTGACAGTTAACACCTTAAAAATGATAAAACTCTGTGCCTATTATGTTTCTTTTAACTGAAATCTTCCTTATTAGGTTATACTTTTACATTATTTTCTTATAAAATTAACTCTATTATTTTAAGTCTTTCTCTTGTTTACGTATGTAAGTTTTTTGAAAACAGAAACATTTTCAATAATTCGAAACAGTAATACGGTTTTTTTAAAAAATCCAATTAGACTTTCTTATTTTAGGTGACTAATTAATTGGACAGTTTCTAATTCGATAAACGGTCAGTGAATATGAAAGAAACTGTCCGTAATAAATACACCCATCCCTCGCTTAACACGGAAAATAGGTTCTGCTAGATGACCGTGTTAAGCGAAGCCGTGCTAAACGAGTCTAACAAATTTATGAAAAAGAGAGGATTGGTTTTTTTTATTGAAATATTACTAACACGGATAAAATATATTATTCAATGCAGTGGCGACTGGTGAGTATTAGGGAGTACAAAAAAAGATTCAACTATTTTTGCAAGAGATCTATTCATTGGATTTTAAAACACTTCTATAACATGGACTTTCAATTCAGATGTTCGCAATACCAACGGAGTGCCAGTCTTATGAATTTTTTGCTGTCCGTAGTACGGAAAAATAGTTGAATCTTTTGTTGTACTCCCTAATACTCTGTCGCCAGCCGCCACTGATTCAATGAAACTATCACTAGAAGATATTAATATAGGAATTTGCTCTCTTTTTATTGGCTGAATGTCATCATCACTACAACTTTCAATTACATTTTCTGTTATGTTCCGTCGTAGTTTAAAAAAATCGGTAATTTGTGATTGTTCATCTATTTTGATATTCTTGTAAATTTCTTCATATCTGGCAACGCATTGTTTAATGTCACGTTGAATTTTCAAAGCACGATCCATATCTGATCATTATTTAGTAAATGAATTTATATATTTCTTGCTATTTGCAACCCATTTTTTATTGTTTGAGCAGTAATCGTTGAAATTGGACCAGAACTTACGGTGTCGCTTTCGGTATCGCTTCTGATTTCAGGAGGAACACTTGTAGTCATATCAATTAATTCTTCTTCATTTAACTCTTGTTCTTCAAGCAATTCATCAATTTCATTGATTGCTTAATCCTCCAATCCCTCACCTCCTATTGCACGAGCGATATTTATAATTGCCATGTATAAGCTTAAATAATTGAAGATAACCTATAAAGGTTATCTTCAATTCAATCAGGGTTCAATATCATTATTACCCAAAAACATCGAAAACCATTTTTTTTCGACTGAAACTGAAACCGGGTTAAAGAGAAACCGTGCTAAGCGAGTATTGTGTTAAGCGAGGGATCGGCGTATATAAAACGGTCAGTAAATAATGAATTTTGGTATTTTTTGGGTCATTTGTTTTATAAAAGGGTTAGGAGATATCTATTAACAGTCTGAAATTAGTAGTGGTTGAACAATTTGGTTAGGTTTGGGTGAGGTAATAATCAAACATTTCAAAAAAAATCATAAGCTTTGATCGTTGTCATAAATTTGTTTCTTACAACTTAATGATCAATTAAACAAGCTATCAAACTAAAACTAGCCACATATTTAAAATGACTGACCATTTAATTGAAATACTTACCGTTTCACATAAATTACAGACCGCTTCATTTAATAACTGACCACATCCATACTGATTCAGTGGATACTGACCGTTTATAATATTAACTGACCATTTTGACATTTTACTAATCGTTTATTTAATTTACAAACCAAAACTCGAATAAGATACAGACATTTAATGGGCATTTTTAAGGGAACACGCCTCTGTATTTTAAATGTAATTATGATTACCCTGGAGACGCATAGTTTCACCAGTGTCATAATTCGACCATCATTAATAAATCCGCACGTCTCTGGATTCAGGTGAAATAGAGAACCCCCAAACACATTTCTATTTCTCCGTCTCTATTAACTGTGACAGACAAAGACAGATGACGTATTCCCCCCCGGAGCAGTGATTAATGAACCCACGGCTTATTTTCTATTATATTCGAATATTTTGTTTGCAAAGATGTTCTACGTGAGCAAACAAAAGAAAGTGAATTGCAGAAAACTAGTGACGAAAGACTTAATATATTGTAAAATTATTGCACTTAAAACGTGTGCGATGATTTATTTTTTTAAGGAGACAAATCTGTCTCACTCAGTTTTAAGTATTGCTGGTAAACTAGATACGTTTTTTTGGGTTTGTTTGATTTAACCTACGTATATGCAAGTCACATTAATCAAATGTTGATTCATCGCTGATTGAACTTGCGCTCCAGTTATTTTCATCAATAATAAACATAAGTAAGATATCAACTTATCTATCCAAAGTCCTGAGACACATTAGCGTCAAAGTTTTTCTCGTCTTCTTTGGCTCAGAACTAAGTTTTCAGATTCAATGTTCACTTCCTTACAATCGTTGCTGACAGGAGGGTTCGATCGTGAAGTGGTGAACAATCCATAGTGATGCCAGCTTAAGAAATAATCTCATGCATCCATATGTACAATATATACTATGCCTATCACTTTCGTATATACCATACCCACACACATGCACAATAGTATATATATGTGCAGTACACATATACATACACACATGCACGCGTCTATACACTATACAGGAGACTAAGAAGTAAACCTATATTAATTTTCGTGATGCGAGAGATCTTATTTTTTTCTGTTGTGTTAGGTAATTTTAAACCTATGGAGGGTCAGCGAGGAGAATGGTTCCAGGTCTAAAGCGATTCTTAACTGATTTCTCGTCATAATTATGCAGTTAGGATATCGTTGGGTTACAATTAAGCCCAACTGCCTTAGTATTGGTATCGTGACCATGCTGAAACTTTGAACAAGTTTCGACTGAGTGTGTGAATTTCAATGTGTATTTAAGACAGATCCAGTAAGCTTGCGTTTTTTTTACGCCACCGTCAGATTTTCTTTATATTATATTCGTCCAGTTTTGTCATTGCATGGGCTATCCAATTTTTTTATAACACATTTAAAAGAAGCTGGAGTTTTCTTTTTTACTTCTTTATACTCTTTCGACGTCCGAGAACTGGGTATTCAAATGTATATCCAGTTGTCACCAGTGCGCGAAATATTTGTCCAATTTTCACCGGTCCGTTTATGTAAAATTATTGAAGAACACTGCTCTATGACAGTAAAAAGTTGAATATCAAAGTTATGATTTATAATTTCGCAATGAAAATTATTTTCCATGTGAATGTTGAATCTAAATTCTAAAAATACATTAAGTACCAACTGTCATGACATCACAGTAATACAATAAAACCGTTTTTTGGCTGCGTTGTATAATATGGAGGTAGTTTTTTATGAATAAACGAAAAGCAAACACACATCACCCTGTCGTTTAATTTTATGGGCCATTAGTTAAGTGATATCGCGTCCCAGCACGATCGGTTACTAAACAATCATAACTAATTTAAAATGGAAAATAACCACACATATTTGTTTTATGATCGTGAATGTATAAACAACAAATCGATATAAACATTTAAAAGAATGGCCAACGTTCCAATGCTCGCCGTAGGTGAGCAAATAGGATCGCTTGCCTTTTGACAAATATTATACAATCTGTCAAAAGGATTTTAAAAATGGAACGTACTAAAAAAAATTACTTGAAGTTTCAAAACTTTAATCTTTAGCCTATAGTGAGTGGAGTAAGCTTGCAAAGTTAAACTCATAAAACTAATAACGTTTTATAACTTGTATTCAATATTTTTTTTAATTTACTCCTACAATTCCTAGGTCTACGAGTCTAGATCTACCGTAAAGGAAACGCTCGAACTCTTATGGCGACTCCTGTTCGACATTTTAAAACTTAATTGTAATTTATGTATTATTATTTTTTTACTATCCTTATTTCAAAAACCGTATTTATTGGATTGTGTGCCTAAGTAAAAGTTAGTAGTAACATGTCATAATGTGGTATATTTTTAAATAATTCAAAAATGCAAGCCCTGTGATATCAATCATTTTATTCAAATCTATTGAGGAGTTGCTAGAAAAAAATATATATATATATTGAGGAGTGCAAAGGGTTAATGGTAATTATAATTCTATTTAAGGGGTTCACTGTCGATCAGTCAGTTGATAATGCTCGCCATGATCGAAACCGGTCCTGATCCAATCAATTTTATGTGGGATAAATACTAAAAATGTGTTATTATTTTTATTTTAATTATAATTTTTTTATTGGAATTATGCTAGTTTGATTTCAGTGAAAATTCGAGTGTCTTAAGTTCATCCGTGTACTTATTTGACATTCCTTAAGATGCAAAAAGCCGAAACCTGGGTTGTAAGTGTCAAAATTCATGAAAAAACACGAAATTCAAAAAGATTAAAATGTTATATTGAAATTCCATCAAGCACCTTGGGTCGATGTCCTAAATTATAGTTATTTTTTATATTATAATCTTCGATATAAAGATATTATAGGATGTAACAAAACACATCATATAAACATAAACTACAGATATCAATACAAGTATTAATATTTATAATTTTGATACTAAAACAACGACCCTTTTACTGTTACCACTGTTTGTTTGCAAAATAAATAAGTGGTGCCGTATTTAAATTAAATTCATTGAGTCTATAGAATAAATTACTTACATATACAATAAAATTAAGCCACTTAATATTAACGTATATTTAAATTCACTTATACATATTATAAATAGTTGAGTTCGTGTATACATCAAGATGAATAATGCATTCATTTTCTAAATCCAATTTGCGGTATCGGGAAATTGTTCATTATTTTTACGGTTGGCAACATACTAATTGGATGTCAGTTGATTGGGTAATACTTCAATATTTTAAATTTATCTCAATGTGTTCCAAATTTTTGTCAGGGTCGCATAAAAAATAATTTTGTTGCTGCCGTTGTGGGGCTGATATAAATTGTATCTTTTACATGTTAAAATAAAATTGTTAGTCCAGAAGAAGTGTTGAAAGAGAAATATTTTTTTTATTTACTGTAGACAATGTATATATGTACAATACAAAAATCACAAATTATAAGTTTAATGCTTTTGCAATGTGAAAAAATATTAAAACATTATAGTCATCAGAAGAAAGAGAGAAAAAAAATACTTTGCAAATTGGCAAAGATGTTGAAATTATGGATATATGGTCACGGGACAGAATCCTTATCCTCACGAGCTAAGCTCAAAAAATTTATACATACTGGCTTATAATTTTATGTTTTGAGTTCTTATACAAATAATAAACTTATGTGACTGTCTCTATCTGTATAATATTATTATTTGTGTAGTTTGTGGCTGCATTTTTCCTCCTGTAAATTAAAACAACTCGATTTTATACTTATTGCGAAGTATTCTTTAGAACATAAGACAAATCATTTCAAAAAAAATCGTAAGCCTTACATTCATTTCATTTAATGTGCTTATTTTTCATAAATCTTTACAAAAATTCTGTCCCGTGACCATATATCCATAATTTACCAAGATGTCAACCGAGTGAGTTCAGACAAAATCAACTATAACACACAAATATAGCACTCGTCTGAACTCACGTCAATGTATAAAAATGTCGACATCTTAAGCAATATCGTGTTAAATCTCTCCCCAGTGGCATCCTCATTGGCAGACAAGTTCTATCCCTTGGAAAAACACACAACTCGTAAACAATTGCTCAAAAAATCATCACAAACTTCCATCTTCCAAAGTCCTTTTCATCTTTTTAGGCTAGGAACTTTTTTATTTTTATTTCATTTTGCAGTGGGTTGAATTTTTCAATTTACAACAAAACTATAAACGCTGTTGATACGTACATCATCAAAGAATGATTTCATGCAAGCTAAGTTATTTCATATTATATTCTAAGTAATCCAATTTCTATCATGTTTATTCTGCATTCAATCGTAAACATTGCACGAAAGGAAATCAATCTAGCTTAAATAATACAGATTGAAACAAATTGCCGCGGCTGCTTTGGTTATTATACCAATTAATGCAGATACGATGTGTTTGCGGCGATGTGAAGTCTGTGACATTAACAAATGTGATTTCGCTCTAATCCAAAATTCGTTTGCATATTTGACATGTTTTAACCGCGAACCGCAAGCCGTAATTGTTATACCATTTGGCAAATATCCGATTTTGTAACGACTTTTATGGGTTTATATATCACCTACTTATTATACAACCCCTACGTTTCATACTCATTACGTAATCTGTGTGTGAAAGGAAAAGAGATTGGGGAATTAGTGAATTAATGACAAATTCAGAAACGTACATGTGTATATTGAAAGCTTTGCGAGAGAAACACACTTTCAGAATTCACAGCATTAATCTGAATGACTTTCATGCTAAGTAGTTATTTCAGACTGAATTCCTTCTTATTCCCAGATACAGGAACTCGTGAAGTTTCGCATATTTAAATCAGCACTGTGGAGTTGGAGTCGTGGAGTCGCACTCGGTCTTTTTATATGTATGCTTATAATATGTAAAATTTGGTTATTGGCCGAATTGGTTGGTTGATATTTGTTTGAATTCACATAAATAAGTTTAACGGACTTGACAAAATAGGCTTGAAAATGTAAATTTAAAGCGATCGACTAATTTTTTTTTAAGAATTGCTTGAATTTTGTTTTATTATGAATTTAGTATGCCATGTTATTGATTATAAAAAGAAATGATTATCAAAACAGCTTGTATACGTAAAGGGATGCTTTATATTGTTTCCTCCATTTAGAGAAATCAACTGACTAAAAAATTTGAGTGATTGAACTGAGAACGATATATAAAGACCGTGTTTGAAACCATTATAGACATTAAACTTTAAATCCGCTTCTCAGACTGCATAGTTTCAGTAGGAAAATAATATAGATAAATAAGAAAACAGTTGAACGCCGATTGTGTGATTCAAATATTAAGTTCCATTCGAGCGATGCGCCATCAATTCATTCACCATCACAAATGTGTACTAAATGAGAGTTCATCTTCTTCTTTTTTTAACACGTCCCAAGCAGAACATCATTCTCAGCCGTATGAACTGATTATAAAAAAAGTAGAACTAGGTAGCTAGTGTTTTAATCAAAACTGCAGTCAAAAAAAATATAATAACACGTTTCTTTTAGGTATTGCTAAGTACCACTACTAATTTATTGAAAACTGACATTTTCTTTTGAACTTTTTCTTTAAGTGGACATGATAAATGAATCCTCATTTCTTTTCCATTTTTCTTTGAACTAACTTTAAGCGGAAAAATTTCATGAAACTCAAGAAACTTTTCTTTCAATACAAATTTGTAATATTCACGATATTATTGTTTTGTTCACTTTGAGTAATGAATTCATGTAAGCAAGTCGTGAATGATTAATATCTAATGCAAGTTTCTTTTGTATGAATTTATTTTAACGCAGCGTGTACGAAAAATTGCTAGAAATATTATTAATCCCTTTCACATAACAGATGGCGCTGTTCATCTTTTATCACTAAGTATTACATAGATTGTAGATCACGGGTCGTTAACCTGGTCCGTACCATCCAGTATTGGGCGTAAGGTTTCCGTGGTGGGCGGTGGGCGATTTTTGCTTTTACCTCAAAATCCTTTAAAATCATGACAAAACAGAGAAGTTTTCTGTAAATCGCTGAAAAGGATACCTTCGTTTGTTCTGTAACAGATATATTGTCGGTCCCTTTGGTCTAGTGGCAAGAGCTTTGTCCTAGCGATCTGGAGAACCGGGTTCAATTCCCTGCAAGGTCAGATTTTTTCAATTGAAAAAAAAAAGAGAACTTGGGCTGGGTGTATGTTATTTATCGTTGATTTTGTGCACAACTGATTTATTACTTATCATCGAGTTAATCTCGTATGACATTCACAATTAAGAATATTTGTCGCATTGGCGTAAGCTGTAATGCCAAATATTTTATTTTTTTAATAAAAAAAAAAAAAAATTAAGCCAGACATATAATATTTAGTTACAAGCTCAATAAGAAAAGTTTTTAACCAAACTATATGTAAAATCTTCATTATACAAATCAATTATTTATTATCAGAAATTGTTTTTTTTCTATTTGCAATCCGTATTGCAATTCAAGTTTCCATAGACTCTTTTGAATTTGGAACAATCACTAAACCAGAGCGGGATTTATTCAACGATAATTTCAGATTATTATAATATCTTACCATCGACAATTTATTTAACAAGCTGCCAATATTTTGTAACAAGCGTCTACTAAAAATGTCTGCCCACATTCATCCTATAAATAGAATCAAACGAAAAAACGTATTTTTGAGAACAAATCCATTAATATTCTAGTCAAAGATGGGCGAATAAGTATTTGGGGAAATCTTGTGGGTTCGTGAACTAAATTCCAAATGTTTTATTATTAATGACTTCAGATTAGGTTCTGGGATCTTCACTGTTTGTCTTATATCAATCATCCTTGTTTGGGGAAACATGCGTTATACTTCCCTGTTAACCACAATTACGTTTGCCAAATAAACTATGTTCATAGTGTATTTTTTTGTTCAATTGATTTCCTATTTATATTGAATACAGCTTTTCTTGTAATTCAGATCACTGTTGTCACATAGTCAATTCGACACCTTACTTTGAAAAGGTTCTAACTGCTCTTGACACTGTTTTGAGATATGAGCGTTTGTAGTTTCGATTGATTAAAATTCACTTGTAACAATGAGCATGTAAAAATGTTTCAAATTACTTATTTTTAGCATATTTTCTAACAACTCTTGCTGAGATATAATGATCTTAAAGATTAAGTGATGGAAACAATGATGACAATCTTAGAACTTTGTTAAATAAATTTAGTAAAAAAAATGTGCAGATGCGGTGCAACTCTGGAATTCTGCTAACTGCGTTATTCAACCATAGATATTTCTGAAATCTATATATAATATAAGGCGGTAAATACAAACTTTTCCGTTTAAAAGGTAGAACCTTTTCAAATCGCAGAGTGAACGACGTATCGAGCTTAAAATAGTCGTCATCCAGATTCGTTCACTTTTATTATTTTAATATTGCAGTAAGTGTTTTCAAACGTGCAGACACCATTCTATTTGCACGCTGTTACATATGTCATATATGACGGGACTTGGATATTACAAACGTGATAGAAAAAAATATTCCGCACTTTTGATACAACCATTAATCACAAATTTAAATAATATGTGGAATATTATATTCAAACGTCATTTCAAATGATCCATTCTCTGTTTTTGTTGTATTCAACTTAGTAATTAAGACATCAAAGGTTTAATAACAATGATTTCGACAATCTATTGTCTCCCAATATCGTTCACATGGAGGAATGTCGTATGGCGTAAAATTGTGTTTTATTTGAAAGTATACATTTATAATTATATGGTAATTAGAGACTCCAATTACTCAACATCTCAACTACTTGAGTATCGAGTAGTAAAATTTAAAATCACTCGAGTACTCGAGTATACTCGAGTAGTTTCAGATGTACCAAAAACTATATTATTAACTCAAATTTGTGTACACATAATCACAAATAACCTTATTTTCTTTAATAAATACATTTATTTCAATTTATGAGACATATATATTAAAAATAATAGAGTTTAAAACGTCTCAAATTTTAATTTGGTTCGAAGTTTTGTTTTTCGATCCCGCAGTAGTTTACACTCTCTCTGTTGCTGTGGACGTTGGTTTAAAAGTAAGCAATGAATTACATATATAGTGCTTTCTAGTTTTCTGTCCACTGCTTACAAAAAAAAAATTGAAATAAGTCTTCATTTATAAAATACGAGTATTACTCGAGTATTTTTCAAATTACTCGAGTATCGAGTACTTGAAAAATGGATGAGTATACTCGAATATCGAGTATTCCATACTCGAATTGTAGTCTATAATGGTAATATACTATTTTGAAATAAAGAACGGATTCATATTCCATTTTCAAATATTGACAGATTTGAAAAAATCACAGAATATAAGTCGTATTCAAAAATTTGCGCTTTGATCTTAAAATGTTATTTTTTCATGCAACGAATTGCCACGTACGTTAAAGAAGTCACATTATACCATACAGAAGCAAATTATCGCATTATATTAATTCAACCCGCAATTTCTTCGTGAAAATTCAAATTAATGAATCCGTTAACCCATATGCATCCGTTTGCTAATTAGATGGGTATGAAACAATTAAAGGCTGAAATGTTCACATACGGAACATAAAAAGGATCCATTTAAAATAGAATACAATAATAATATCGTATTTATTGTAAAGGAAGGTTTCCATTGTTAAGGGAGATTAAGTAATTTAGAGACAGCAACCTTTGGTTCGAATGTTGCCATCTGTTACGTTACGTTAATAACTCCTCGCTTTAAGGTACCCCGATAAAATAGCTTACAGCAACGCACCCAACATTACCCGATCAATAAAGCCGTTCGTTCAATAGATTAAATGCCAATAATTACGTACGGATAATATGCTAAGTAAGAAATAACAGTGTATCGATGTTTAGTATTAATGTTCCATTTTCAAAAAGAAAATGCTGCATTACTGAACACACCGTGAAAATAAATACTGCTGGTAAATTAATGCACACGTTCGATTTGAATCGAAGAACAATATCGTTCGCTTAAAATGGAATATTTGTGCATAGCTTTTCAATAGTTCTTTAGGATGTTTTTTTTTGAATTATTGAAATTAAATTTTGAATAGTTTGAGTATTTTGCTAGACTTAAATGCTTAAAGAAATGAAAGATTTAGTTTACTTAACTATAAACGCGCTTAAATTAATGCTGTCAAAAAAAAAATCAGTGACACAGAATTTTTGGAAAACAACTGATTGAACGATGAAATCAGTATCGGAACTGTTGCCTTCTGAAAGTGAGATTTTGTCGGTTTTGTCTTTACACTTTCGATGGATTCGGCGATAACTTTGTGAAAGTTCATTTTAGTATAAAATTGAAAATAACTTTGATTATTCCACGTATTATGTTACTAATTCGTGGGTGTAGGGACATACGGGCGAGGATATACAAATATGAAACTTCTACGAAGAGCGGTTTATCAGATATTGCTCGGCTTTTCTGCAAATCCGTAAGAACAAAGTATAATACGGTAAGAAAAATTACAACGTATTTTAGTTCTACATAAATTATTCTACATATTTGTTGATAGCTATTTCGGCTTACGCCTTTGTCAGAACTATTGTGTAGAACTGAAATACATTGTTATTTTTCTTACCGTATTATAATGGAGTTCTACCAAGTAAATTCCTACTCAATCAATAACAAAGTATAAGATTGAAAACTGCTTTGCCATTTATCTCAGTTCGTGTTTCGCCTCTTTCAGAGACAGAAAACCCTAACTCATTCTTCTCCACTTTTCAGGAAAGCTACTTAAATGTTTCACCAGCGACCAATGTCAAGACAACAAGAAAGAGATTTTAATACGTTTTGAACTATTTTTGTATTTACTTCTCTTATTGATATGTCTCTTTGACACACAACGCAACATACTATTCTGTATCTAGTGGCATGCATAACTCAAAACAGGCAAAACTCTAGTTATGTTTCTTTTAACCTAAGGGGCTGATATATTATTTGAGAACGATTATTATATGAGGAATATGAGACATAATAAACAATTCAGTTCTAGCTCTATAAAATATCCTATTTTTCCAGTGCTAAAACACATACGAACTAAAACTGAAAGAAAGCACACATGGAGCGTTTTCAACGTTTGTATCGTAAACAATCCCCTTGTACGTGCTTTTTCCTTATTAAAATAGTAAAGCTGTCATCTAAAAATGTTGACAACGATTCATCTTTGATGTTTACAAAAATAAGCATCTGCGAGGAAAATGGAAAATCGCAGAAGTGGGATATATTTTACGATGTGCTAGGAATACTCAACGCTTTTTAAATCATAGGTATAATAATCTGAACTGGATTATTTATTGCATGGTGTATTTTTTCTCTCGCATTTTGAGTTTTTTTTGTAAATAAAACTGATAGGTTTTTATAAGCAAGATCATAATTTTTGATATACCTACCATGAGATATTTATAAAATCACTACTTACTACGTTTGAAAAGGAAAACTCAAAATATTTTCAAGTTATAAAGCTTTGATTGAAAGTATATTTTAAGGTATTTACAAACAGACAAAACTAATTTGAAAAACATCATAGTTTTCAAACAGAAAAAGATTTTAATATAAAATTAAAAATAACTTTGATTATTCCATGTATTGTGTTACTAATTGTGACACGTGTTTCGCCTCATTCAGAGGCATCTTCGGACCTAATATCGCAAAGTTTGCTTGAGTAATAAAGCAACATTGATTCTAATATTTTAAAATGATAAATTACAAAATGGTTGTCTGTAAAGTCGGTTTACGGACGATAGTTTAACGTGACAACGTCATAAGAAAACATCGATGAAATGATTGCATATTATGAATAAAATGGAATCATTTTTATTGAATTATCATTATTTTGTATGGATACGAAGAAGGAGTGAAATGAAATCTACAATTTTTTATTGGTATATTTTATTCGCATTCATTAATTCAAGGATTAATTACCTTTATTGCCGCAATTGTTGTTGTAATATAAACAATGAAAACCACATTAACATTTCACTTCACTTTATAAACAGTTGTAAACAGATCACGTGTAGGTACTGTAGGTGTATAAGTTGTGTGCTGCCGCTGTCTCTTTTCTACTCAGACGCATCGACCAATCGAGTGGAAGAGAGATAGATGCGGCACAATCCAAACGGTAGGCCGATCGTGCCTCTCTATCGCTTATCCGCGCTCTCGCTCGCACGCTTGCCTTCGGCGTAACGCGACAAACGGGACAATAAGTCATGTTTTTTCGTGCGTGCAGCGGGCATTCATCGATTTATAAGACGTTGTCACGTCAAAATGGAGTTTGGAATGTTTCCTTTTTACGGGATGCAAAGATCATTATAGAATCAAAGCAAAGCAAACAAATAATTATACTAATAATGAAGTTAGCAATTACAAAAAAAATCCGAGTTCACCAATCATTTAATAGAAAACGTTCATAATTTTAATCAGATTAGTAATGTAAAAATATCAAAGTTATTTTATATTAAAATAAACGTCGAATCCATCGAAAGAAAAATACTTTATTTATTCAGTACAAACCTTACTTATTATATTGTTATTATGGATAATTAGCAGTAATTATATATATAAGACGAGTTCTATTGCAAATACAAATAATTAAATTTTCCAACATACATAGTTTAGGAATTAACTTATCTTTACTAAAAATGTACTTGTAAACCATACATGGGCAAACACCGGCCCGCCAAGCTATTTTGTCCGGCCTTGATTCATCCCGGCAAAGTAATAGAGAAAGAAATTAATAATTCCAGGGAGTGATACAATATTTTTAAAACCATTTCCCTAGTCTATCAGCTCCTTACATCACATATAATTATTATGGAGATGAACTGAAGGCACTAATAGAGAAATTTGATAGAGGTTTGCTGACTTCCAAAACAAATACTTCACATTCGGTATATTTGCTCGTCCAATGGATGCAAATGAAAATATTGTGCCAGCAAATTTACAGTAGGAACTTATTGAGTTTCAAGGGGATTTAGTGCTAAAACCACAATTTTACAACATTGCTTTGACGGATTTTTATAAATTTATCCGCATTTGCAAGAAAAATCATTTGTATTTTTCGAGGATGAAACACACTAAATCAAAATTCGAACAAGGGTAAGACATGAAAATCTCGAAAATTCTATGTGATTATCCTTAAGCAATATCAACGCCAATATTGATAGTCTCGTAATTCAAGTACAAGGCAAACCTTACTCCCACACTCAGCCACACAAAATTTTGTAATCAGTATTTAATATTATGTCGTTCATTTTATAAATATCAAAATATATAATGGGGGGGGCATGGACCCCATGCCCTCCCCCCCCCCTTTGGATCCGTCAATGGGTCCGGCCCTTGACTCGAAGGAAGAATGATAATTTGGCCCCAGACCTAAGAAAGGTTGCCCATGCCTGTTGTAAACAATGGTGTAACTTTGCCTGACAACACACCTTACTAATCCGTCTCACAGAGGGCCGAGAGTATAAAATATAAACCGTCAATTATTTATGTTATTGATTCGAATTCGGCAAATAGATTGAATCTGTCAAAGTCGAAATCAAGTGAATTAATATTTAAGTAATATCATCTGTAACCGGACTCCGTTACTGTTAATACAAATTAGTTTTAACCCAGTCGCCGAGCAATTATATCCAACCACTTTGATCAGCTTGTATTTGAAAATCAATAAGGAATCAGACCCGAAATAATGATATTACACAAGAGATAGGGTAGGGTTACCCGATTGAAAAAACTCAATCGAAGACAAACGGCTCGAAGTGAAAGGGGATAGAATACCTAAAATTGGAATTGAAAATAATTAATAAATATTGCTATCATATCATTATGCTAAAAATAATAATACATGTTTAGTACTTTTTCCACATAAAATTTATTTGATCAGGACCGGTTTCGCTCATGGCGAGCATTGTCAACTGATATCATTATGCCTTAGATATCTATTACGCCTTAGATATCATTATGCCTTACTTGTTGACTGAAGCATAATTTGTTTTGGTATTTATCATAAAACATAGCATCTGAAGACTCTCCAGGTTGTTCAGAATAAGTCATTGAGGCAAGTATGTGATGCTCCATGGTTCGTGCGTGGATCGCTGTTACACAGAGTCTTAACCCCGTGTCTTAGGTAAGCGACGCGAACCGGCAAGAGAATTTAGGCGAATCCAGTCAATTTAAAACGTAGTTGATCAAAGGTCTTATGTGCCATCGCTCGGCCAGACGCAATTAACGCTCTGGTGAGCTTGGACCGTTTCATATTTTCAAGCGATTCGCGTGCGCCATGAGTGCGCACTTGAGGCGACTTGCGACATATGCCGTCGTGACCGGATCGCTTCGCCTACATATGACACTTGCATGGGCGAGGACCGTTTGATATTTTAAAACTCTGCCGCTTTCAAAGCTGCGCCGGATCGGCTCGCCCAGATTCGCCCAGCTAAGACGACCCGTAAGTGTGCCCACTATTCGCGAATTCGTTCGTGAAACCTCTAAAAAGTTTCATAAGGCTGTGTGGGCCATCACGATAACCCAACAATCTCTTGCTTGCAGAATTATGACGAGAAGGAATCAGAGAATCGATATAGGCCGAGGGCTATTCTTCTCGATGACCCTCCCTAGGTAGAGACGTAATAGTAAGCTGACTTCTCAACTGTAGCGATCGCGCCCTCCTGTCGGCAGCGATGGGAAGGGAATGCCAACTAATAAAATTTAAGAGTTTAAAACATTTAGAGACGAAGGAGACTGGAAAAACTTTGGCGCTAACACGCCTTAGAACTTGATGCTCCGTCAAATTAATATCAAAAAAAATCATAAAACATTATATTTTGAGGATCTCGGCTGAAGGTACTTGATGGAATTTCAATATCAGTCAGCATCAGCAATTTACTGGACTTATTTACTTTTCATTCCCTTATGTAATTCTTTTATCAATCACCTTATTACGATGTTACATTTGAAAGACCAAGAGAAATTGTAATCCTATCTCTGTCATTACTTACTTATCCAAACGATTTAACGTCATTAAAATGAAAACATCAGTAGTTGATGAATCCAGATTGCCAACGATTGATTACCTTAAAACTTTATGATATTATTATAAATTTTTAAATATCTTTGATTATTCTTTGTATTGTGTTGCTATTTCTGACACGTGTTTCGCCTCTTTAAAAGGCATCTTCGAACATACTATCGCTTGATTTAGGCTTTGCGATAGTAAGTCCGAAGATGCCTCTGAAAGAGGTAAAACACGTGTCACAATTTGTAGCACAGAACGTGGAATAATCAAAGTTTTTTTTTTTTTAGTAAAATAAACTTCCACAAATTTACTACCGAATTCATCGAAAGTATTTATGTTTTTAGTTTTATTCTTTGATATAAGCGATACAAATTATCTAATTGTAATTAATTTGTGCACTTTAAATCCCTGAAGAAGCCGAAAGGTGAAACCCAGATCGTAAGCGACAAAACTCTTGTGTGTGCAATTTTACCATTGATTCATTATCTAAATTAAAATGAATGATTTATTATAGGTTTATATAAGTCATCAATAAATTGTCTATGTCAGCATTACTAGGTCAAGAATAAAATAGATTATCTTTTGAAGAGATACCAACATTGAAATTGATGCAGGACACTATTTGGAGGACATGTCCTCCATTTTTATACAATTTGGCTACCCTAATTAGAGACGGACTGATAAATCTAGAAATACCTCGCCAATAACGGAATAAAAATAACATCTAGACAGTGTTGCTAGGATATAGCAATATCCCGAGTGTACTCATGATTCAATTTGCTTGGGGGTGCTGCAATTCCGCAGTGCGTGTGGACGAGCCGACACTGGTAAGTTACCGCCCTCCTATTGGCCAACTGACAGACTACTTTTCCTGAATAAGCCCTAAAATAAGTATGATATAGATTACAAGGTCACCAGGACTCGTCTTAAAAAAACTTCTTCTCCAAATAACACTCAACGCTATCCAACAATTATAAATAAATACCATAATAATAAACCGTCATTTATCAAATACGTTTGAACAACAATATTATCCGCATGTACCGTATCAAATTTCGATCGGTGGCAACACTATACCGCAAATTTTTGGCTTGACTCAAAATGGCTTTCGTAACTAATTATTATGATATTACTCTGAGGCAGAATCTTGATTAATTACAGATATTAATTCTATTACAAATAGGCCAAAAGATTGTTTTGTTACAAATAAAATCTTTATAGTTTGGCATTATGCGAGATGCTCTATAGATGTTGAATCTTATGATCAAATACATATTTAATTACAGAAGCCAAACAAGTTAGTAAATATGCAAAATAAACCAATATACTTCAGCTGAATAATGTAAAATTTTACAAAATGGCGAATCGAGTAGCATTTTAAAGATAAATGATAACAAAAGTATCTAAATAGGAGATGCTTTTAAAAAAACTGCTCGTTATACATTCACTCTATCTCTCTTTTTCAGAGAGTTAAGGATAGAATTTGTGGCTAGGAAATTACAGTAGTTAGCTAATCTTTCTCGCTACGAAATACTCAAAAAATACTGAAACTACTGTAATGCCACGATTGATAAAATAACAAAAAACTACGATTTATTTTTATAAATTAGAAAAGGATATTTGACATATCAGCTAATGCCAATGCGCCAAATATTTTTAATTATGAAAGTCGATGCTAAGTTTTAGTCAAAGTGAATCAGTCAAAACCACTCAATGAAAAATGACAATTGGAAAATTTTGACCTTGCCTTGAATCCGACTTGAATTTATTAGTACACTAGTATTGCTACCCGGCGTAGCTCGGACTAAGCGACCAATAATTATTTAATATTATATCATTCGACATAATTATATCACAAAATCTAACATCCAAAATAAAGTTAAAATAAAATCACAAACTTTATTTAATTTTATGACAGCCCCGCCCCATTCTCGCCCATTAAAATGTCCAAATTCATGGAAAAAATCTAATTTGCTGTCAAAGAAGTGTCAAATAATACCTTCACGTAAATAATAAACATTATTATATTAATAAAAGCCGGGAAAACGTTGGTAGAAGACTAATTTATTACATTTTGACTAAATGTCTTCGCCGATAAAAATTCAAACATATTTTCTTTCATATTCGTTTTTATGGCAACTTGCAACAACAATGCAAAAGGGAATTACAGACCCACATACATACATATGCCGTTTCGGTTTTATATATAAGATATTATAAGACGTTTTATTTAAAGTATCTTATTATGATTTTCAATCTTTAATCAACAATAAGATTTTCGGATTGTTTTATGAAATTTAGTTACAAATCTTTTTCCTTTTTTATACTGAGGTGTTTCATCAGTTTCATCTTATTGACCACTGACGGTTTTAGATGATATAGTCAAGACTAGGGTTTCCTATCCCGGGATCTCAAGCATTTTCAATTCCTGATCAATCCTGGGATTAGAAATCATGATCTTGAAATTTTCAGGATTGATTTATTTGTCAAGTATAAATGATTTATTTTCAAAAATTCTTAATTTTACGTGTACTTGCACGTGTCATCTTTGGAACACCGGATATTCGTGGAAATAAATTATTTGCGTTATGCATTGAAGACAGCATCGATTATAAAATATTGTTTTGAAATGAATTAAGAGGACGAAAATTATATTGTAATAAATAATGTTTTAACAAGTGTCAAATACATACATTTTAAAATTGATTCCAACATCCTGGATTATGTAAACTATTTTTCAGGTCAAATTAGCATGGCTTATATTAAAAAAATATTCCAAATCCCAGGACCAGTGCCGGGATCTCGGGATTGACTTATTAAAATCCCGAAATCCCGGAATCAAAATTTTGGCTCGGGATTGGAAACCCTAGTGACTGGTTTGGAAATTGACTAATTTCAAAAGAACGGTAGCATTAAAGTTATCAGTATTCATCATGTTTTAATGACTGCTTTTTATATTAATATGATTTATGTGCGCATCGGGTAGAATAATATATAGGACACTTGTTGCAAGTGGAAACCCTTGACATTTCAACTGAGCGAAATGGCCAAATATTACTATTTTCATTATTAATAAATTTCTAATTGTGATTTCATATTAATCAGTATCATATATTTTAAGTAAACAAAAAGAGCTTAAAAATGAATGGTATAGAATTTTTAGAAATAAATAAAAGCATTAACAGTAAAGAAGTATTTTTAAATAATATCTTAAATAGGACAGGTTGCTCGCACACTGCTTAATTTATTTCCAATGAGCTTAACCCTTCCCAATTGATTGCTTCTCATTAGTTAACATTTAGTAATGCTAACGTCATAATTATTTGTTTTATTTCTATCCCCAATCCTTGCTTCCCTTAAAAGGGAAAAATTCCAAACTCCATTTTGTAATTTATCATTTTAAAATAATAGAATCAATCTTGCTTTATTACTCAGGCAAAATTTGCGATAGTAAATCTGAAGATGCCTCTGAAAGAGGCGAAACACGTTTCACATTAAGTAACAATACATGGAATAATTAAAGTTTTTTTCACCTGTTCTTAGAAATATATTTAATTTTATTATAAATAGTATTGACTATGTATTTCAATGTTTGAAAATAGATAAAAATATTTACTTTATTTACAATTTTAAGAATTCAGTGATAGTTAATATCGAAGATATACATATGTATAAAAACAGAAAACTGATGTCCCATAACAATTTTCTGGTAAATTCCTTTTTCGAATTATCGAACTCTTGCGTAATTTAATTTAAGACATGCAACGAAATCGTAATATTCAAAAGAAAAACTTAATATTGTTTGTTTGACCAAAAACGGGATTAAACATAGCTAAAAATGACGAGTTTTCTACTGGATATATAAATATGTTTTATTCAAGAACAATTCAATTTTTTCCCTTGCTTTCCTGTCTCTTTTAATCATTTCCTGTTAATTTCGTTTATCTTTATTCAAAGCTTTTTCTTCTCACGTATTGTTTATTATACGATGTTTTCGTATATAAAAACAAACATTCTTGGTAAAAAATGTTAATTTTAGAAAAGGCTTTGAGTGTGTAACATGTGTATTTTTAGGAGCTTTTCCTTTCAGAACGATGAATTTTGGCGTAAAAATATTCATAGGAAAAAAAAACTCCGAGTGAGTTTATTGAAGTGCCCATCTTCTCCGGTGCGGTGTGAAATACGTGCCATGTAAATCAATAAGACGTCACTGAATTTCACGCAAGGAGAGCTCTGCTCAATAAATTATAAATAAAATTATAATTATAAACCATTTCATTTCAATGCGCATAGGAAAAAAAACATATTTTAATTGTTCACTTTTAATGGTCACTTTTTTTGATGGCAAGGAACAATTTTAAATAAATAAATCACATCTTATAGTACTAATTCCACAAATACTATAAATATCAGCACCGGTTTCGCTCATCACGATAATTTGACAAGTTTGTTGCCTGAAATAAGAAAGGGCTGCATAAAAAAGCGTTACAAGCATTTCTCAATTAAAAATATTTATTTATTTACAACGTGAACACTGAATTTAAAAAATAAAAGTTGGTATTTTATCATAGGTCTGTTTCAAATGGCTTGGTATATTTTTCATGATTTATAATAAGGGAAGAATGGAAAATATTCTTCGCTTTAGTAGAAAGCTTCCAGCTGTTGGAAAATATTTGCAGTATTTTTAAGCTTTTGTGCAGTGATTGTCTAGGAGACTATATTGGACAAACCTTATTAACGCTGTATAATAATTTATGATTACCCATGATGGGTGTACATACAAATATATGCATCCACTCATAAATATGCCAACATTTACAAAGCGTCGTATTTTTAAGAAGCTTCATTAAAAAAACATATCCCGCTTTGCTTTTTTCTGCTTCTTTTGTGGAGTATGTGCCTCAAAGATTCACCGTCACCCCCTTAGCACGTCGTTTCTTTAGATGATTTGCGTGCATCCTTTATTTACCTAGAGATTATCCTATCGATATTAATCGATGATTGACTAGAATACTGCATGATTACGGATCATAAAAACATGCAAGCAATTTCTCTAGAACCATCGACTAAGCGTTACCCAACCAGTTTTAATATCAGTTATAATCACTAAGATCGATGACATTACATGACGCTGGATATTCCATCTGTTTTTGGTAATCCTTCATGAAAATGTTGCTGATGTGTGGATTAATCAAATTATAAGGCTTTTGGCTTGTTAAGTTTAGGTTTGGTTTGTTTGGGTTTTTTTTAACGAGTAGAAATATCACTTGTTCCAACACGTAGAGATATACATCAGCAATTAATTAATAGACAACACTTTCGACAGCCATCTTGAATTATGTGTCAAATGCAAAAAAAATGATTAAGCCCATCACCTGACTGATTACCATTTTTTATCAGTGTGTCAAAAAGTTTTTTGAATATTACTGTTAACAGAGTTGACACGTTGAAGTTTCGTGGACTATATTATAAAACGCTGAAATGTGTACTCAATACGTAATTGCAAGAGTGTGCATAGTAACGCTCTGATTGCGTAATTATGACCAATTTTCACCTGTCAGTAGTTGTTTGCCTGAGAGGTTTAATTTACAAAATGTCAATCTAATGAACTACAATTAATAAACTTTCGCCGGCTTGTCACTCTAGCTAGTGTTTCCCGTGGATTGCAATTACTCTAAAGGTGGACAGTTACTGTCCTGCGTCCTGCGTATGTTGTCTATGGTCCTGCGGACAGTTTGTGGACTATGACTTGTGCGATGTTCACTTTGCTTGTTTTTTGTTGTTGGTTTTTGTAAAATTTAAATCTTTTTCCACATGTTCGAAATTATTACTTTTTAACATAAATTTTTGCTATACTGTATGAATTATTTACAATAGGCAATCAGAACCCGTCCAATTTTTCGCCTTATTTAAATTTTTTGTCTCGCATTGGCCATCTAATCTTTCACTAAAAGGTTTATAATATTTTGATAGCAAATATTATCTGAATTATGGAGCACTGTCAACTGAATCAGATCAACTAATATCAGTTGATAATCCTCCCGATAAGCAAAACCTCTCCTGATATTTTCCAAATAATACATGAGGAAGTTTGAATCATTCATATTTTGTACTTTCTCATGAGTTTTGTGGCTAACAGCTCGGGTTTCACCTTCCGACATCTTCAGCCATTTCAAGTGCACGAACGAACGTTTCATTGACAAAGTACAAAATTCAAAGATTCAAATTTTATATTGAACTTCCATCAAGCACCTTAGCACCAAGTTGAAATATTAAATTATATGTGGAGGTCGTATTAAAATTATGTGTTTTTTTTTAAATATATTTTAATACTTACATGTTAGTTGACACTTTCTTGTTGTGTCATTAAATCGATTCCGCTGCTTTAAAAAAAACACTTTTCTTAGTATTACCTCGAAACAAGTGATAAATCTTTCAAATAGTTTCAACTATTTTCTCATACATTTAATACAAGTACATGCATACAAGTGGCTAATGATTAAAAGATATTTAATATTATTGTTGACTTATTATCAACAAATTGGCTACGGGAACACGGAATACGCGTCGTTTCTTTATGTATTTTGATTTCCCCGTAGCCAATGTCTTAACTCCTACAAATCCCACAATGTCTAGTCCTGCTCGACATTATTAAAATTGGTTGGAAAATTATTTTTTATTATATTTTTATTATCCTTATTTCAAAAACCATAAAAATTGTATTGTGTGCCTTAGTTAAGGTTTGTAACATGTGGTATATTTTTTGGTATTTCTTTTTATCATGCTAATAAATAGTGCGGTCCATGGCGCAGTGGTGAACTTCATTGACTTACGTGTCAAGCCACCCGGGATCGATTCCCAGTACGAACAGATCTTTCAGTCGATAAATCGATTCTGCAATGCAAGGCAATGGTTATTTGTGTTGTTAAAAATCTCTTCTCACGTTTCTGATCATAAAGATCGACGCATAGTGACAGTGATTACCTAACCACTAGTCTTGTCCTAGTCCACGTATCTTTTCCATCCCTAATATCTTCGAAAAAAAAAGGCTGAGCAAAGCTGATTAACAAGCAGATCTCGTAGAAAAAACATATGTTGAGATAAACTCCGTGGGGACTCCATATGCTTCCAAGCTGGGAGCGGCTATGTTTAAAAAAAATATATTATATTAATACATTTTTAGTACTTTTTCCACATAAAATTTATTTGATCAGGACCGGTTTCTCTCATGGCGAGCATTGTCAACTGATAAGGAATACAATAAAACAGTGATATTTATACAAAAGTTAAGTATGAGAAACAAGGTATGACAAACAATTGGTAAAACGACTAAGCAAATGAACTGAAGCAAATAACAAGAAAAATATGCTATACATAAAAATTTTAAGACCTCTTAGCAATGCAAACTGATACACCGAAAATCAATTAAATATGAATTATCATTAACAAAGTAAAAGCCCAAAAATGAGTGCATTTAATAAAAATAAATAAATCTGCATGTCTGTCGACCATAATTAGATGGAAATCCCGGTAATTATTTCAATTGAGCCAGCGAAATTGTTTCAAAAATGTATTATTATTTTTATTATAATGCCTTTCCACCAAGTATTGACAGTGAAAACACCTTAAAAGTGACCTATGATATTTAATCAATTTCTCAAATCTATCGAGAAAAAGTAATATATTGAGAATTGCAAAGGGTTAAGAGATGGGCAATTTACCTACCTAGTCATTAGGCTGAAATTGTAAAGTTTTAAATAAGCGCGCCAACAGCTAATATATGCCGCGATAGTAATAAAGCCATTATAATAAGATTATCAAAGTTACGCAAATATGACGTACAAACGGGGTGACATTATACAGGATAATCTATTATAAATACATACAACGTGCTTGCTATGTGTAAGGTGTCAAAAATGAGTTAAAGGTTTTCGCATTTACCGTCAAATAAGTATTATTATTATTCCACGTCTCGTCCGCGTGTAAAATTTCAGTGTTGCCATTTATAGAAGAGTTTACCAGATTACTTATCATATTCTTACACTCCATTACAAAGCGGGCTTACGCAAATTCACCCGCCGCGACATTATTCAAATTTTCGGTTCCATATTTAAAATTTAAATTAATAAAGTTTTCACGTGAGCGCCATTTTTCGCCTGAAGGATATATTGTGAAATATTGCTCGCATTGTGTTGTCTCGAATTATTCTGTCACTCGGGATACTTTAACACGTTATTATACTCAGCTTGGTAAACGTACTATTTTCTAGATCGCTGAATTATTGAGAATCGCTCGCATGTAATGGATTTTTTTGCAATCGAAATTTAAAAATGCTAAATAAATAAGTATCGCAATTTTGTTTCTATCGAAGAATATAACTATTTTTTTTTTATTGTAATAGCAATTTCTAATCTTATAATTCTGTGGAATGTTATTAAAATACGCTATTTGCTATATTTTTTATAAATAGTTAGAATATTTTGAAAGAATAATTAACTTCTATCAAATATTTTGTAACATATAAAATTGCAATCTAGTCTAACAAAATATAAATAAATATTGTAAGAAACTTCTAAAAGAGTTTGCATATAGAGCGATCCTAAAAATGTATCATCTATTTTACATTAAGCATAATTAATTTAGTTAAAAAACCTTTTAACATTAAAAATCGCTGTATCAGATTTTTCATCTATGTCCGCACCCAAATTGCATCATATGAACTCTTAGTGGAATTGTTGTGCAACTTAACGAAAAATTCCTGTTTCTTCGGAGAGAGTTAGGTTATCAGAATAGTACCAAGACATGACTATAAATCATCAACCACGTTTTTTTAGCTAAAACCCAAAAAATAATTTATAAATATGTGAATACCGCCTATGTAGGCTTAACTCTAAAATATTATCACTTTACCCGCCAATCGCTCAATATAAATAACCTGCTCATTCTTGGTGCTCTTCGAATTTAAAAATATCTTCTATGTAGAACAGTGACCGCCAAACGGTCGCTCGCGAGCTACCGGTAGCTTGCGGTGGCATTTTCTGAAACTCACGTAGAATATTGTACCATATTTTTATAAATTTGCCTTAGACCGAATTGTATCAATCGTGTGGGCGCAAAAACAGCAGCCTGGAAAAATTGAAAACAAATACAAAATTATCAACATTTAAAGTTTAAATATCAAAAAAATGTGGTCAAATGACTGGATTTTATGATACATACTAAGTTTTTAACTCTATGTCTACACCTGTAAGTAAAAAAATCATGATGTGATGTGTGATGATTCCTGACCATTACTTAGAGGAAATCAAAATTCTACATTGAACTTAACGGCATAATGGTAGTTTTGTGGTTCTTTTCTGAAATACTTATTTGGTAGAGAGCTAACTTTGTTTCAAAAAACCCTCATATATAAGTATGTAGCTCACATCCTTATTGAGTTTGGAGACCACTGATGTAGAATATAAACTCGCATGTCAGGACATTGCTATAGTTTGGAATCGATTGGCTAGCAATATTTTTTTTTAAATAGTTTGAAACGTTTATAAATGACAATATCTGCTTGAATTTCTAAACATCGAGTTATCATAAAAAAAACAACGATTTAAAATGAAACAATGCCAAACTAAAATGGATTGTCTCTTTAGTGTACAAAACACATAAATAATATAATAATGCAAATCGTATTTCACGATAATGGATTTATAGTGGAAAAGTTACACTTTATTTTGCGTGATTCGAATCTCCACTGCGGAAATGAATCCGACTTTTCCGAACACGATGGCAACACAACCTACTCGAGTCTGGATTTAAAAGTTTCTCAAAGTTTCCAGCTCTATTTTTATCTAATTACTTTCTTAAACTAAACTTATAGTCTATTTCATAACGTACTATTTAATTGAATTTTATTAAATAATCTACTCTAAGCTAACGAGTAGTAAAATCTTAGTTTTACTTTGATAACTTTCTATTTAATTATCACTTTAATGTTAAGCGAAAATATATATTTTAGCAGTTCATTAATCATACTGTTAATTATAAAGCAAAATGGATGTTATTCTACTGGATAAAATAATTATGTTTTGTTAAATTAAGTGTCGATATTTTAGACAACTAATTATCGTACAAAAAGTTTTAAATTGATTGTTTTTGGAAAATTTCAGATGTTTTCAAATTTATTTAATATTATGATTAATGATTTATTCATATGTAAACAATGCAAAAATCATAAATTGTAAGTTTATTGCTTTTGGCATGTGAAAAAAATATAAAAAATATATTTACAGATATAAGAGAAAAAAAATACATTGGAAATTGGCAAAGAAGCCAACCGAGTGAGTTCCGACAAAATCAACTATAAATACATAAAAAATAGTATTCGTCTGGACTCACTCATGACCACGTGAAATATGTTAACATTCGAAGCAAATTTCGTTAAAAAATTTTGCTCTTCCCAGTGGCATCCCCATTGGCAGGCTGGTACTCCTTGGAAGAAAAAACAACATATGTTCACGATTTCTCAATAAATTATCAGGGAAGTTGAATTCATTATATTATAATAAAAGAAAAAAATTAAAATCATTATCAATTAAGCAATTAAAATCATTTAAGCAGCTGTCAAATTTCCGTAATCAACAATAATAGCTGTTTATGCAAGGGAAAATATAGGGCTACAGAGAGGGGGGTTGAAATAGATTCCTTTATTGATTGCTTTAGTGGCTTAATATCCAAGGCATCGGCGATCTGGCACGACAGGCTTAGCATAGATAAACGTTCAACCATTTGTCCGGTACCCCTCAATTACGTTGTCTATGCCCTCAATAGAACACGGAACCATGAGCAGAGAAAAGCAATGACCTTTTGCCACTCGGTAATTTATACAAAGTTTTTCTTATTATCCATTTAGGTATGTAGTTCATTCAACATTTTTTTAACAAAGCTCATTTTACTGCTTCAAGATTCGGCTCATTTTTTTGCATTCATGGGATTTTCATTTATGTCAATTAGTGGCGATCACACGCGAAAGTAAAAAAATAGTTTGAATGTGAATAAAAAAGCGTTTTAAATTCATTTGAATGTATTGAAATTGCTTTTTTTAAATCTACGTCACAGCATTAATCTTATTCGAATCCCATATTCATTATAAAACTGCACCACATTGTTTATAATAAACATAATTTAATAATGTCTTTTCTAAGTAACATATTTTCTGACACCATTCTGCGCGTTGTTTTGTCGAAATGTCGAAATCATTGCCAGCTAAAAAATATATTTAAAATTGGAACGTTCTGCGTGAATAATGCAAAAAATATTGTCACTAATACCTAATGGGCTGTATATAATTTCAACTACCTAATAGCTCATTAAAAAAAAGCCATACTCAGTAGCTTTAAAAGAATAAAAGAAATTTGATAACATAATAATATAAAAAACATGGCGGCACTTTTAAAGAGGGAGGAAGAGCTCTATTACAAAATGATAATTATTATGTTACGTTGTGGTAATGGACATGTGACGTCATAAAGCCGACAATCAATCAAATTTTTTCTACGAATAAAATGTAAAGTGAAATTATTTGAATAATACAGGGACATTTAGAGACAGGGATACATTTTAATATACGACAATGATGACAGGGAAAATAGTAGCATAATTGTGTAAGATAATTTAAGAACACAGAAAATAATTTTATTTCAACAACACTTTAAATGCATGTATGGTTATACCTACCATATACAAACATAAGCATTAGATAAATACCAAAAAGTTTCTCTTGATAAGAGATATTTCAGACAGCACAACAGCAACAAAACATCGCTAAGCCAATATTCTGCAGTGAAAACAATTCCACTTGTGATTCGCCGACAGATTACGCGTTGCAATACATTATATATATAATACATTGAAGAGATAAATAAAACACATTATAGTATTACTTCCATATATATTCTGATAAAGATCAGTACCAGTTTCGCTCATTGTTAGTTTTATCAAGTGTTCAGTTTAGAGAAAGTAGTTTAAAGATGTGTTTTGAATAATATAAAAGTTTAAATAACTTTTATTATTCCAAGCATCTTCAGGCGATCTTCTTATCGCAAAGGTGGCTCAAGTCACAAATTAGATTTATTTTAATATTCTAACATGATGCATGATAAAAAAAGTAATCATACTATGTACTAATGAGGCTACCGTTACAAAATTAATAACGAATGAGTTGACTCCATTGGAAATAAATTAAGCAGTTTCGAGCAACCAGTCCTATTTTGAATAATACTTATTTACTGTTGATACTTTTTTTTTTTTTTTTTTTTTCTAAGCTATATCACTTTTAAACTATTTATAATTGTACTAGTATTGCTACCCGGCGTCGCTCGGACTAAGCGACCAATAATTATTTAATGTTATATCATTCGACATAATTATATCACAAAAACTAACATCCAAAATAGAGTTAAAATAAAATCACAAACTTTATTTAATTTGATGACAGCCCCATTCTCGCCCATTAAAATGTCCAAATTCAAGGAAAAAATCTAATTTGCTGTCAAAGAAATGTCAAATAATACCTTCACATAAATAATAAACATTATTATATTAATAAAAGCCGGGAAAAGTTCAGTAGAAGACTAATTTATTACATTTTGACTAAATGTCTTCGCCGATAAAAATTCAAACATATTTTCTTTCATATTCGTTTTTATGGCAACAATGCAAAAGGGAATTACAGACATACATACATACGCCGTACATACATGAAAATTAACATCCACAAATTTACTGTCGAATCTATAAAAATAAGTTTTACTTAGAAGTGACAATTAACACCTTAAAAGTGAAATACAATACAAGAAAGCGAATTTCTACACTAGAACTAATTTTATAAAAGATTACAATTACTATATCTAACTGATTTATAATTTTAAAAAAAACTCTTGAACAATAATCTCATATCTCAAATAAAAGCATGATTTTTGTACATAATAAGCAATACTGTTTGATTGATTTTCAATACCTGAGGCTTTTTTGACTTAATTATTTTGAAATTAACTTAGTTTGAGAAATTGTTTTAAGGCACACAAGAGCCATCAAAGGGGTGGCATGTGTAATGTAGGGTAGACAACGATTAGGAGATTTTCGGCGCCAGGCTTTGATCCGCCCGTCAGCTGATCGTCATTAGTCACCCTAAATAACAAGAAACACAGGGATGTGTAACCATTTCATGACACAAAGCTTCTAAAGTTAATTTAAATTCAATTCTTTATAAAATTTGCGGGTTTCGTTTAATGTGCTACAGCACCAAATACATTCTAAGCGGGGTATCCCTGATTCCTCTTTAAATTCAACGTGTTATAGATTTAACTCTTCCACCACACTAGATCTTTATGGTTGACATAAGCAACTAAATATTTTTTCATCTTTGGATTTTTGAATTTGGAATTATCTTAAAGATAGTTTTGCAAAGAGAACTAATTTATAATCATCCTCTCTTTTCCGTCTTAAGTTATGATAGTAAGGTTGTTTATATGTATGAAAGGTATATGATAAGACTACTGGTTGACGAATCGCTCTCGGTGCGCTGGGATGGCCTGGGAGGAAGCAAGAAGGCTGGTGGATGTCAGAGAATCTTAGAGGCATCGCGTGGCGGTTATATGCGTTCAATAGGGAGCGGATATGAAAAAAAAATCAGTGGCAAACATTTAAGTGGAGGATTCAACTGTCGCTTCTTGGTGAAAATGCACTATTTTAAATTAATAAAACATTTTTACGACAAGATCTTTTGATAATGGGTGCGATGAGCGAAACTGGTCCTGATCTTTATCAGAAATATGTGTTCTTATTTTCTTAATATTTTTTCAGTTATGAAATAGTGATTTTCAGTGAATTTTTTTTTTAATTAACTCAAACGTTTTGCAAGCATAATTATTTATTTATTGTATGTAACAACAATGATACTTTTTCACCTAAACCTTGCTAAATATCACAAATTAACTGAAAACAAAAAACCTGTTCTTTCACTTGTATTTTATTAATTATAGATTGAGTTAGCATTTACTTGGTAGAACTCCATTATAATACGGTGATAAAAATAGCAATGTATTTTAATTCTACAGAAATTATTTAATATATTTTTTGATAGTCATTTCGGCGAACGCCCTCGTCAGAACTATGATTCTCACTTAATTAATTATTTTAATAAATTATTAATTTTAATCTTTCAATTGAAACATTCATTATTTTCACCATGCTTTATCAATTGGTGTAAAGGTTAACCAGAACCCCTTGTGCATAGGTTCATACTGTTTGCACGCAAGGTATTGTTTACGCAACTCCGATCCAGGATATTCGACTCCCACCGATATCAACCCCTGAAATGAATACGCCTTCGAACAGACACTATAGAAGATAACGTCTAATTTATGTTAACTAACTGATAATTTGAGGCCCTGGCTGTAACATGATAATATGATGAGAGAAAACGTGGATTTTATCTCACTCAACAATAATTTATATATGTTTTATCAACACATTAAGGATGTTCATTACCTTACTTTGAAAAGTTTCTAATTGACATTTTTGCCTAAAAAGACCATTTGGTCGGAAAAGCTTGTATTTACCGCATTCTATCATATATATGAATATCAGAATTATCTATGGTTGAATAACGGAGTTAGCAAACTTTCGTAGTTGGACTGCATCTGCACACTTTTTTACCAAATTTATTTGACAAAGTTCTAAGATTTTCATCAATAGATCTTTAAGATTATTATTATTAAAATAAATAATTTGGAACATTTTTACTTGCTCATTGTTACAAGTAAATTTTAATCAATCGAAACTTCAAACGCTCATATCTCAAAACAGTGTCAAGAGCAGTTTGAATCTTTTCAAAGTAAGGTGTCGAGTTATTCGATTAAGATGTGTAGTTAATACTCATAGCTTCTAATAATTGCAATATCTCGATAGATATAAGAAATTCTGAGCTCAGGTGTTAGATATTCCTTCCTTATACATTTACAGATAAAATAAAATTATAGCAGTAATAATAAATATCACTAATCGGGTGCGGCGCGAAGATTTGTCGAAATCAAACGCGTGCAAGCGTGTTATATATTCATTGTAAATTTTAAAAAAGGCTCGTGCGTTTGATTACATGCGAATTTCAACGCGGTAGAAAGAGAGGCTCATTCACGTATCGCGTTGTGACAATGACACGCGCACACTCACTCGATAAAGTGTGATTGTGTGAGTCAGAAACTCGAGGGCCTTGCTTTGGATTGTTCGGCCTTTCGCTGACGCTTTTCATGTTTTCAGGAAATTAGACTGCAATTATTCTACATTTCAAGTTAAATTGGTTAAATCCACTTCTATGAGGATTTTCGTTATATATATATATATATATATATATATGCTTTAAATCACTATAAAAACACCATTTTTACACGATTTGTAATGACTACTCATCACCGGAGCAAGACGAAGAAGTTTTTTTGGTACCGTAAGGAAAGGTTAAGATCATACGGTAAAAAAACCAAATACTACCAAATTTTGGTCTCGAGTTGTCCATGAAAATGTTCATTGTAATTCAGACTCACTCGATTTCTACATTTCTTTTCATACGCAGCCCTGTTTACATATTCAGATAAACCTTTGACTCAATCTTGATTTTATTTTATTCATTATATTCCATCGTGATTATAAATAGTTTGGTGTTCATTTTCTCATCATAGGTGATCGTCTACGATATCGACAACCAAATCGATGCTTTGGGTAATGCCCCGAGAGAAATTAGAAAGTATGGATTTTACACAAATGTTATCGTTGAATGCTCATGTTATCGGTTTAAAGTAACACTTGAGTGTCAGTTATGGACTTGGCAAGCTTAATATTACAATCGCTATTCGATAAAGGCAAGGGATTTTCCTTTTCATAACCTTCAACTGACATTACTTTTATTATTAGAGTACTTGCATTGGGAATAGATATGAAGAGGTCTGTAATCTATACCTAACCTATAAATAAAAGAGTTGAGAGACAGATCCCACATCACACCCTCCACATAGTTTCAGTAAATACATAATTAAATTATGAATAATATTAAAAAAATGTTGGGTTCAGTGTATCTATTCAACCAAGGCTCGAAAACAAAACTGTGTTTTGTCCGCTTGTGTTAATAACATGTTTTTGTTTTTTATTTTCGGAAACTTTGCATATTTTTTTTCTAGGTTAGGTTGGCCGCCAGCCATTTTAAAAATTTATCCTTAAATCTTTTAAGTGAATCTTACAAGTAAAAACAATCATTATGTACGCATTTCACGGTTCATTTATCCCTCACAATGGCCGCCTCGTTCGTAAAGTTCGACAGATTTCTTTCTGGTTCTTAGAATTCAATCTTTATGGTATACAGATTTCATTACATTTGCGACCATCTTTGTAAGCAAAGTTGGCCTGTCGTTTTTTCTACATAGGTTGCCGATTGTTTGGCGGGTATATTTAAAAAAACCGTTAATCAAAAATTTTACTTTTTCTGGAAGCTAACGTAAAAACATTCTTAATACTTATTCTGTATAGACAATTCAAACACATTACTATTTTCGAATGATACGAATGTCGGATACGGATACAGATGTTCACGGATGTCAGATGATATTTAAAATCTTTAAGTTAACTTATTTCATTTTTGTAATATGTTGTCTGTGGTCGAGTGTCGACACTATCAACATCAATGACTTCGATTGCGGAACGAATCCCAGTTCGGACAGTTTTTCAATCAAATTATTGATATCCGTTGAAACACAGATGTCTGTGTTGTCTAAAACTCTCTCCCACACGCATCCGATCCTAATAACAGGGCGTAGCAAGAGCAAAGTCATGCCTAAGTCATATCCTTTCTATCCATACTCTCTTCGAAAAAAATTAGCTGAGCAACTGAGTAACAAGCAGTTCTCGAAGAAAACTTATGAGGAGCCCATATGCTCCACATTGGGGCAGGCATGTTCAAAATAAAAATTTTAAGGGCTGGATGGAACCTGGGTTACTTTGGCAAGCGAGAAAATTTTTGATTTTATGAAGCCTTCAAAATTAATGGACTCAACTCGAATACAAAAAACGTTTATGTTCATATATCATATGTAATATAAGTTTTTTATAGTAAATCATTTCATCGATTGACATTAAAGTTTTATGCCGGTTGTAAAAAAATGCATTTGGTATGTTATCAAATCTTTTTTAGTTGTAAATTGCACATATTTTGGCTTGGTTTTTAAGCGCCCGTTAATTACTTTACACATGTAAACCATCTTGTGGTTTTAGTAATAGTTATATCGTTATTGAGCGTGATCAACAATTATTATCATACCGTATTTTTTCAATGGGTAATTTTTCAATTCAGACTTTGTATATTCCGTTCTGCCATATTGGCAATAAATACCATCAAACGGCACCTACACGCAGCATCAATCATTTCTTATTGATATTGTATTCTATGGTAATAAAATTTTATCAAAGGAAAAATAAATTCATATTTCCTATACTTGACAACATTCTTTATTCAATTGTTCGATTTTCAAATATGGCAGCTCTATTTGGCAATGTATGGCGCATTTCAAATAAATAATTCCAATTTCAAATCGTTTTATTAACAAGTTCTTACAGAGCCGTACTCTAAATAATAAATACATTTTTTTTTTATATATCTATTTGAAAGAGCTTCAAGTTCTAAGGCGCTTTAGTGTCAAAGTTCTTCCTGTCGCCTTTGTCTATAACAGGGTTGACCAAACTTTTACCACTACGGGCGACTTTTTGTGAAATTTTTGGCGGCGATTGACTCACAAAATAAATTGGATTTATTAACATTGAAATAAAAGAGGAAACAGAGAAGTGTACATCAGTACACCAGACAGGCTTGGAAAAGCTACGCGATCGCGATCGACGCTTTGGCAACTCCTGGTCTATAAGCTTAGTTTTTATATTCAAGTTGCATTATCTTCCCATCGTTGCTGAGGAGAGAGCGCGATCGCTACAGCTCAAGAGGTCAGCTAAACCTTTTGTTTTTACATATGGAGGGTCATCGAGAAGAATGCTACCTTTTTGTGATAATTCTGTAGGTTAGAGATCGTTGGGTTACAGTGAAGGCCTCATGAAACTTTTGAGAGGGTTCACGAATTTAGATATTGTTATGCGTAAATCATATTAGTACGTCATATAAATCATACCTTAAAAAAGTTCGTTAGCCAAAGTCCTCAAGTTGAGGGAAATTGCATAGCATCATATAAACAACCCTAAAGCCATGAATGATAATAAATGTTCTCTAATAAATTATCGGAAGGGTCGTACTGGGTATATGAAGTGTTATCAATTTACTGCTTCTTCTAATCGGTGTTTCCTAGTTACACGAATAAATGTGTATATGGGTCGACTTATGTACTTGCAAAATATTCCTAACTTTTTAGAGGTTCCACGAACAAACTCACGAATAGAAATCGTAAACATTACTGAATTAAATTTTCAGCCGTTTGACTCAACTTCAAATACGTTACAACAAATAATAAGCGCTTAAATTTACTACGTGATACAATTTTAATTTTAATCGAGGATATAAAAATAAAACTATCAACACAATTCTTATTTCAAATCAATATACCATCAAGCTTCCCACATAAATGTATCATCCATAAATTAAATAAAGCTAGTGATATTAGGACTGAAAGCCATTATATCTGTCAACTTCAGCGCTTCCCAATTATATTTAATTACGGAACACTTTTATAAGGTGTAGAAAACCGTGTCTTAGCTTTGTGCCCGCATGCGCATTGCATCAGCAGAATTATTTTCATACACATATAACATATAAAACAAATATACATATATAACGAAAAAACACAATCGTTAATGTAGTATTTATGTTTTTGTTATCATTTCCACTAAATTAAAATGTTATCACTACCAAGTGTGTGCGCTCGTTTGTTTCTCATGTATATGCCCTAACAGGCATATATATTTTATTTATATGCCTTAATACTGTAAATATACAATCAATGGATAATTCTTTGCCCAGTCCTTTTTCTTTTCGTTGTTGAATGCTCTCGTAACCACAATAATGGAAACCTGGAACAAAGCTTCGAAAAATACGATGTTTTTAAGCGCCATGAACCGCACACATTACTGGAGGATTCCCATTTTTTTATATTCTCATTTTTTGTAAAAGTTTTAGTTCAACTTTCAGACAAACAAGTTTTTTTTAATGGGTTTTTCAAATCTACATATAGCTTATTATCTTACTCACTTTTAGATTTAACCATGTATCTTTATTTATTTTATTAATTCGGCATATTTTTGTGTAATTATCAAGTTCATTGTGGAACCATTAGCTTTACGTTGCAAAACCTAAGTGTTCCGAGAAACTACGCTTGGTAAACATTATCCTAAATCAATAATCAAGTACGGGAAATTTGTGAGATATTGACTAATGAAAAGTAACTACAGATAACGTAAGCTACAAAGCTCTTCCCCAAATTAAACTCCTAGGTTATACGTTCAGGCGTTTTTTACGTAAAAATGTAACTATTAAAAAATGAGGAAACTATCGATTCTTTGTAACACGAATTATAACAAAAGGATGTTTGTAATTTTTTACTTCTGTTTTAATAAATTTGTGAAATTAGAGCTTTGGATTCTAAAGAGACAATATTATTTTATGCCATAATAAGAAAAGGGCCAATATCGTATTTCAATTATATTCATTTTATTGATTGAGTAAGCATTTACTTGGTAGAACTCCATTATAATACGGAAAGAAAAATAACAATGTATTTTAGTTCTACATAAATTATTTTATATATTTGTTATAGCTATTTCGGCTTACGCCTTACGCGTAAGCCGAAATAGCTATAACAAATATATAAAATAATTTATGTAGAACTAAAATACATTGTTATTTTTCTTTCCGTATCAATTATATTCGTTTATATTGTGAATAATCGTAAATCTCCTATATTTGTATTCCCTATCTGGAAAATCCAAGAACATAAGGTAAAATTCACCTGAACTGATCCACGTAATTCTATTTCGTGTATCCAGGAATAGGGGCATTGTATGTAAGATTAATTAAAGTGGCCAATTATGTTTTTAAAAAATATGTTTCTATAATGTACCTTGCCAAATAATTAGTTTCAAGGAATAGTGGATTCCTTTTCAAACTTATTGATTGCGCACTCTTCTTTCAAGCGGAAAAACGACAGCGTAATCTCCAAAGACACCTGTGGATGCTGGAAAGTGTTGTAAACCCAAATAAGGATAGAAAACAAAAATACTATCACTGGCAATTTTCAATTGAAAGTTCTGCGCATGATTAAGGACATGCGCAAAGCTATCGACAGCTGGCTTTTTAATTAAAACAATTTTACGAAGCCGCTGTCAAACATATGATACAATTTCCACACTATACAATACGTAAAGGTTAAACGATTTGTTGTATATAATCGGCAGCTTGGATTAGCATTTTAAAATGCAGGAATACGATGAAGACTTCTTTTTTGAAGAGGACAAAATGTGCGTATAGAAGTAACCACGGAAACTTATATCCGACTAATTGTATAGTATCCTTATCGTTGCTTATATCACCTACATTTGAATGCTTATCACTATTTTGCGTACGCTCACTTCCTTTATTAAACGTTTCTGTTTTATCGCCGCAGTTGTGTTTCGTTCCAAGTGCTGCTTATTAGTGTTTTCTGTGTATTCTTTACAATGGCTACCTGGTGGAATGCATCCCCATTTTATAATTTTTCGTACAGAGAATACGATGGATATTACTACGGTGACTTATATTCGTCATCGAGCTCTTCGCAGACTCCGCAATATGAAGATAAAAAGTAATAATTTGAACAAATGCTTCTAATGCCATCGACACTAATTCCCATAATTCTAGAAATAAGTGTACATATATTATTCCCTTCACAAACACTGATAATTCCAGACAATAATTTGTTTATTCATACTTCAAACAGTGTGAATTTCACTCGATAAGCGTACATTACTTTTATCAACTTTTCAGAGTATCAAATTGAAAAAACTTTTAAGCCTTCCTTCCCAGAAAATAATCGATATTTGAATTGGCTGACAGATAATGTATGTGTGTAAACAATCCAATGTATACAAATACAACAACAAACTATTAATTTAAAAACATCACTCATGGAGTTAGTGATATCAGTAAAACAGAAACTTTAGTTACTAATTTTACTATAATTAAATAAGTTATTAGTAGACAATGAAATATTTGGGAGGTTGTTTAAATTTATAAAAATATCTAATGCATTTGACAGCGTCAATATGTGAGGATGATGATTAATTTTGAAATATTTTGGGGACTATTTTTCTCTCAATGAATTACAATTCATCGGCGTAACTATTCTTTGGAGCCTCGCATCCGTAAAAAGCTCCTTAAGAGTTTTACAATGTTACCAAGAGCTGTAATCACACATTTTTAAAATTAATTGAAACTGCGGATTTATGTATTTTTTTAAAAAAAATATTTCTTTCGTATTTTCATCACAAATATTTCAGAGGATAAAGATATTTATTTAATTTTTGTTATATTTATTTGATAGAAGTGAGTTTTTCTAAATTAATGAAAAAAGCCTCAATCCCATTTGATTCAACCTATGCATTTGAAAATCTGATCTTTATGTCATTAAAAGATGACTCATTTGTGACTATTATTCGTAATGAATTCAATAATATTAAAATGTAATTAAATCAATTCAAATGTAATAAACTAATTTTAAATTATCATTAATTAAAATATTATAGAAACTAATGATATTATGATAAAGCTACTCGATGTATATTTATATGAATTTTAGATACCGAAACTAATTTTTAAATTCATGTGTATCTGTAACAGAAAGGCTACAAAACATGTCCCTACATAAGTAACATACTGATATGTGGGTATACTAATATGAGACTTTGATTTTTCTGGTCAAGCTGTGCTATTGCATATCTACAATATATAGAAATATATTGGAAGCTTAAACAGAAGGTATTCAAATAGAATCTTGTGTAAGTCAATCAAGATATAAGGACAGGACTAGGAAAGAACTAGTAGTAAGCTTGTTTCTTTTTCAAGACCAGTTATAAGAAGGAATAAAAACATCTTGTGATGTATGACTTGTATCGTAGTTTAGTTATTATATTTAGAATGCTGATTAATCCATAATATCCTGCTATAAATTATATACTTTTGTAAAAAGGAAATATCCGGTAGATTTAGCTATAATTTTAAAGTGATAATTAACATTGAAGGAAACAGTTCATGTACTTATATGTAATAGTAATGCTTTAAATTTGCCTTTCAACATTTTAGGGTTGTGATTTTTGCGCTTACAAAATACTAATCATGCTGCTTAAATTATGCCTTGCGATAAAAACACAACCTGTTTTTTTTACTGACTATACAAGGAGTGGGCAAAGTTTCATCACATAAATGAAAAATCAGTTGAACAACTAGCTCAACGAGCTAAGCGCTATATATACTCCATATTGTGCGCATATTACACTAAGTGCGTTATCTTACCTTTTTTATTGTTCACCTTGATCGGTTTCTTAATGCATTTTAATGCAACATCAATATTTTCAGTGCAATAAGCTGTGAACATGTAAAAACAACACGATCAGTTCAAGTTTAAGTACATATGTGCACTAGAAATCCTGAAGATGCCGAAAACTCATAGAAAAGTACAAAATTCAAATGATTTAACTTATTTATTATACACATTTATTTATTACAATTTGATACATTGAAATAACATTTTTATATTATTTATTTTGGTAACTGCATGTCTTTTATCTGTTGTATTATTTATTATTATTTCAATTGATTTATTTATTTTCTTTATGTTTCTTCGTTTACTAGCAAACACAATTATACCAAACATGGTAAAGACACAACGAAAAATACAGCAAACATAAACTTATTACTTTCCGTTGAATGCGATACGTAAGTACATAATAATTTATTTTATTTTTTTCTAAATCATTAATTACTTAGATATAATAAATGTTTATTAAAATTGAGTTTTGTAGTGATGCCTCTAAGCCAAGTGTTGTTATACCTAACGAATGTTCAGCGACAAAGGAAACGTTGGACATTAAAAAAGATGTCAAAGAAGATACAGCGTAAGTTAATTTTCAATTACTCCTGTTGTATTGTTCTGATTTTTACTGAGTTTATTTTTCTGAGTTTATCGTTTTATACTTCATAGGGATGAAATTTTACAAGTCGAAGTGCAACAGGATTCGTCTCCAGAATGCATCTTAAATGACTTGCGACACGAGAGATACCAACTCATGTATCAAAACCTGCTGTAAGTTTTCATTCAAAACGTAATGTAACACTTTTACTCAATATTATCTGTACACCTCCACAATTAATTGTACAACCACTCAACTCAATACACTTTAAACCCCATCCATGTAGTATTAATGCCATCATTGACAATCTGATAACCTTTAATATGAAGTAATGTTTGAAATTTTCTTAAATAGTAATATAGCCCAACATTAAATTAACCAACTAACAAAAACCAAACCCATATTTTAATTATAATGACATTCTGTCAGTAGTAGTTAAAAAACCCTGATGATTGTATGATCAATTCCCATTACATATTTGATATCTCCGTAACCATTATTTATGTACATATTACTAATGGCTCCACCTGACTTCGCCCAGTATTTAAAAAATGTATAATTACAGTTCTATGAAAACAAATTCCAAACTATTCTGTGCTGATGTAGGTATGTGAACTGCATTCTTTTGTTTTTCATAATTTGAATCCTAGGAAAAAAGAATATTTAATTACAGCCAATCAGAGAAGAATCCATTGACAGCCAATTACACACATTTATCTTTTTTTACTAGCTATACATACGGAGTGCACAAAATTGTGCTCTTGCCAATCAAATGCGAAATTACATGTTTATTACAAAAGTAATTAAAAGAGCTTGTAAACAAAGTTTTAATAAGATGAGACGACATTTTTGAGTCAGTATACCTACAATATCTCCAAGAATCAAGATCATGAGAGGAAATTTCAAATAGATATAAAATTACTTTTTCATAAAGATTTAGGTATGTAATATTCAAAACCACGTCAACAACAAGAAGTGTCAAACTCTACCGAAGAGTATGGCCCGGTTTTTAAATACTAATGTTAAGTCTACATGGATCGGGTTGGCAACACATTTTTTTCTACTCATTTCAAATGAACTTTTGGCAACACCAATATTTTGACACTCTTTTTTACTATTATTATTCCAATTATCGTTAAACAATAGTTAAATATGTATGTGAAATGTATAATTTGTATGTATTTCAGATTTGTATATGGCTAGCGAGATTCGTCTAGCGACTAGATAGCATGAGATCATGCTCAACTGTAGTAAGCAGCTGAAATTTAGACCACATAAATAATACGATTATTTAAATGACCATTGTTACTTAGAACGGGGCACTTAACTAAACATCACTCAGAATAATAAATAAAACTACCGCTGCATGTAGCTTTGCACTCACCAGCTTTCGGAATCATGACTGCCACAGACATGAACCAGACTGAATGAACAGAGACAACCCTGTGATTTGGCACTTAAATAAAAATACACATCAGTACACACAAAGCTAATGTCAAATGTTTGCATTTTTTTATTCACCTTTTTTTGACATTCCGTATTAAAGGTTGAATAACTTTGGTTGTTAACCTTCAAAAGACAGTATGGTCTTATTGGGATAGATTGCAATAAATAAATGATTTCTTATGCTTTTATGTATCTTTATACATCTTTCTAAAAAAAATTAGAATGTAAATCAAAAGTTTTCCCATAATTCACCCCGTTTCACTCTGTCCCATTCAGCCTGGCTCTTGTCTTAGAGATTTTATTACCTATGAAATATGTTATTGACCTGAAATGTAATAGAATATTCATTTTACTGCGTGTGAACTTTTATTATGGACTGTTATTAAAGCATTGCTAGATATCGAGGTTTTGATTGAAATAGTGTTACCAGTGATATACACCACCTCTAAAAATAACAAAGCTTGGTTTTAATATTGATATGATAATTTTTGAACCTGCAATATGTGATGATTTTTATAAAATGTACATAATTAATTATAATTAGGTATTGTTTTTTCTCTCTACATGATATATTTTCTAGATATTGTTTGTGCTTTTGATACTGTTTGATTTATTTTAATATCTATTCCTATGCTTCTTGTCAATGGTGGCTATTATGATATAAGAGTCCTAACACAATAGGTTCATCAACTTTTTAATATTTATGTATTGGGTCGTCTATAAATGACTTAAAAATACATCCACCTTCCCCGGCGTTCACACGAATACGTGTAAAAAAAAAGTGTTCCAATTTCGGCTCTCACGCAAATACGTGTGATAGCCAAAGCGCGCCCATATGAGCATTTTAAAATCGTCGTTCGATTTTCGGCGTGTTTCATGTAATTTCGCGATTTCTGACATTGTATGAGACTATTTCATGATATGGTATTATGTATATAATATTCTAAGAAAAAAAAATAATATAAAAAAAATAGACTTCGAAGAGTTAAAAAAAAGAAAAATTGTTTTTAATAAAAATAATATTTATATGCTTCAAATTAAGAGAAAATAAAAATAGATTTTCTTTGGAACATTTTTGTTAGAATAATTTGCCGGGGAAGTGGTTAAGAAGCTTTTAATGTTTTAACAACCCTCCTTTACCCCTTGGTCACAAATCACCATGAAATAATTTAAATCCCTCTCAGGCCATGGCATCATATAAAATATGGATGGCCCAATAAAGTACAGGAATACCTAACAAAGTAGCGCTTACAAGACTAATATAATAATCATCATGTTTGATTGATTTGTAAAAATTGCCTTGAAGTCTTGCCAAGATTGATATCAAATTTAAATTCTTGTCAATCTTACATTTGAGAATTTGGACATTGGTTTATGTGATGTCCTCTCTCTTCACGTTGATCATTGAGTTTACCTCAATTTAAAAACGTTTGCTGATAATGCCAAAATATTTGTAATGTTTTTAAAATGCATCGTAACAGTAAATGTAGAAAAAGTTTTGCACTTCTTACAGTACAATGAATGGTATTCTTGTAATTTTTATCTACATAAATAGAATAATATGCATTTGTTTATATTGTATCTACCTCCTATAATATAACCCACCACTGCTAATTTTCTTTTGTAAATATTGTAAATATTCAATGATTAGTTTTTTCGTTTATCATTTTTAAATATTGTTCTTTATTAATGTTTTTTGAATGATATGATTAAAACAGGGGAATGACAATAACTTCTGGGAGTGTAACAATCCTCAAAGACGAATCAAACCTGATTGGAATCAGTATCGGTGGAGGAGCACCACTCTGTCCGTGCTTGTATATTGTGCAAGTGAGTGTTTGCCTATCTAATTTTTCTACAAGTGAGGCTGATTATATTATATCGACCCCTTAGAGACAGAGGAACCTTAATCGTTTGTCTCAACTTTTCAAGAGAGCCAAAAAACAGGTTACACCAGTTTACAAGGTTACCTATTTTTTAATAGATACAAATTGTCTTTTTGCCACTGGTGGCCGCTGTGACATTGCGTTTTTTTTTTTTTAACCATGTCCGCTCCCATCTTGTAGCATATGGACTCCTCACAATGTTTATCTCAACATATAATTTTCTACGAGAATTGCTTGTTACTCAGTTGCTCAACCTCCCTTTTTTCGAAGAGCGTAGGGATGGAAAGGATACGAGGACAGGACTAGTGATTAGTTAATCGCTGTCACTATGCATCGCTCTTTGGGATCGGAAAGGTGGGAAGAGATTTTCAACAACACAAATACCCATGCCTTTGAACAGATTTATCGACTGAAAAAATCCGCTCGTACCGGGAATCAAACCCGGGCGATCCGGCACGCAAGCCAACGCCGTTGACACTGCGCCACGGCCCGGACCACAAATATTGAAAACTATATAAGTTATCTTCCAGTAGGAATTCTAAGGATATCTTTGCATAGCTAGTGGCATATTTACACTTTCTGTCATCTTATTATAGTCAATCTTATTGAAAAAAGGATTTTTTTTAGAATTTTTTTTATTACTAGAGCCACCACTTTTTTGTATTCTGATTTATTTGTTAAATATAAAATAGTAATTTATTCTATTGTGTTGTCTTAAGGCTTAATGGAGTGGAGCTATGAACGAGAAAATGATTTTAATTTGTATTGAATTATCTTCGTATCCACTTCTCCTATTTATATGTTTCTTTGAAACATAAAGTAACATATTATTTTGTATCTATTGGCCATTAATAACTCGAAACTAGCAAAAATCAAGTTTGATAAAATGTTAAACTATTAATTTTATTTTGACTATTCAGGTGTTTGACAATACGCCGGCTTCCAAAGAGGGTACCCTTCAAAGCGGAGATGAATTAGTAGGAGTCAATGGACAGTCGGTCAAAGGAAAGACTAAAGTTGAAGTTGCAAAAATGATTCAATCGGCGAAGGTAAAAAATGAATCAAATATCTATAAAACTTTCCAAAACAATAATTTTCTACCAGTTATATGACCATTTTTTACATTCAGGAAGAAGTGAATATAAATTACAACAAACTGCATGCAGATCCTCAACAAGGTAAGTCCCTCGACATCATTATGAAGAAAGTGAAGCACCGTTTCGTTGAAAATATGTCAACGAGTACAGCGGACGCTTTGGGATTGTCACGAGCCATCCTCTGCAATGATACACTAGTCAAGAAACTACAAGAACTTCAGAATACCGAACAGATGTACCATGGACTTGTTGAGCATGCAAAAAGGTAAGATATAGTTTGGTGATTTTTAACATTTTAAACACGTTTGCTCCCAATGAGGAGGTTATGGATTATGGACAGTGGAATGCCCGGGTTTTTTTAAAAAAAAGGTGCCGCACTCAATTCTCAAAATGTGCACTTTTAACATTTCACAAAACGGAGTCAACAGGACATGTGTCAGCAATGACTGCTAAGTTAGATAAAGCAGGAAACGTAAAAACATTTTTTTCTTTGTCCAGAATAGCTCCCTATGTGGAGCATACGGCCACCGCACGACGCCTCTACAATTTCCTTCACCTGCCAGTCGCTTTGCTCCTTTGTATTTGGTTTTAACCGTATACAGCTGCATTGACTTAAATGTAGTTCCAGCTATTCTAAAAAATATTCCCATCATAAATTTCTCCAGTAGACTACAAACTATTTACGGTACCCGGTACATTGCATTCAAAAGGTACTTAAGATAGAAACAGAAAGTCGATGGTTTCCAACAAAAAATCTAAAGTTTTCAAAGCAAATTAAAAATAAAAAATTGCTTTGAAACTTTTTAAGTGCTGAGAAAATGGTGTCGGAACGTTGTTACAAAGGTAAAAAAGTCCTGGTGGTATCTCATCAGAATTTGTTCTATGATAATTTCTTGTTATAAAGACGCTCGACTAAAATTTTTTCAAACAGAGTAAGGATAGAAGATTGGGGTAAGGCAGGACTGGTAAACAAATAGCTCTCGCTTTCACCCCATTTTTAGGATCAGATAAGCGGGAGGGGAAATTGTAATTATGTCTTCAATATAAATTATGTTGCTTGCAGGATGCTGAAAGCTTACTTTGACCTTCTTCAAACCTACAAAAACTTTGGCGATGCATTCGCTTCAATTGGAGTGCGAGAACCACAGCCTCGAGCTTCCGAGGCATTCAGTCAATTCGGTGGTTATCACAGACAAATGGAAAAGGATGGCATTAAAATGTTAAAAGCAGTCAAACCGGTACACATTTTACTATTATTAATATAATTAATAATGAATTGAAGGTATCTGATAAAGAAGAATCCTTGTTTACCAGGTAAGTTAGTTTTAAATATGTGTGTAAATGAGTGATGATTTGTATCCTTTTATAGATTTTATCTGACATGGGAACATACTTGCACAAGGCAATACCAGACACAAAGTTGACCATCAAGAAATATGCCGACACTAAATTTGAATATTTGTCATATTGCCTTAAAGTGAAAGAAATGGATGATGAAGAATATAGCTACAGTGCGCTGCAAGAACCACTGTACCGAGTTGAGACTGGCAACTATGAATATAGGTATTTCTCGACAATTCTTTTAATTAGTTAACTACCAATTTCAAATTACATCTAAATTAATTTTTTACATTAACGATTGTGTAGATGTATTTTTTAAAACTACACATAAAAAACACTAAAATATTTATTTTAGGATTGGAACTGTGAATAGATGTCACTCATACCTATATTCTTTTTTATTCTGCATACACCGGTCTGACGCTGTTGTTTCAGTTATTCCGTTTGAATAACAAAGATCTAATTTTAAAACAGTGACATCTGTTGAAAATAATATTTTTTATAAACATTCATGTCAATGATAAATTCTAGAATTTTAAAAATTTCTCAGTTGATTAAGGGGTAAATGACGTGTTTTATAGAGGCCGATAATTATTTAAATAATATAAGAAAGAAATGTCTCAATCAAATGAAATACTTTTTATATATTCTATACATAAAGAGAATATTCAATATTTTTCTCAATAGATGTCGCCGCCTAGGAACCAGAACCTTAATACTCACTGCTATAACATTACGAATAAAATTCCTTCTCATGTTAAACAATTTCCACTGCAATTTGAATTATTAAAATTTTCCCTAACCTTATCAATAATCATCGAGACAATAATTTGATTTTATTTATATATATATATTAAACGTGTCACAGGTTAATTCTGCGCTGTCGACAAGATGCGAGAAATAGGTTTGCAAGACTGAGGTCTGACGTCTTAGTGAAAATGGAGCTGCTCGACAACAAACATGTCCAAGATGTTGTCTTCCAACTGCAGAGGTTCATCTCTGGCTTAGCCACGTTTCATGAGTAAGATACAAATTTAATTCGTGATATTCCAACCTTTGAGAGCATTGAATTTTATCGTAGAGCGTAAGATGAGATATATTAAGCTTACTTCATGTTCAAAACTTTTATTTCAAATTACGTTTATGTACATAAAAATGGTTATCAAACCAGCAGAATTAGAGAAACACTTAGCTGCAAAGATAATTCAAATATAAATACAAAAAAAAGGTGAATAATATTTAATTTACTAATATCAAGAATGTTTTAAATGAATTTCAGTGAAACTCTTGAACTCCTGAAGAACAACAACAATCTATTTCCAGTTGAAGTAGACTTGACACAAAATGCATTCCAATATAAATCTACAATGGGTATTATCCAGGTAAAAATAACCAATTTTCAACAACCTATGTTTGACAGTTGTTCCATGTTTAGTAAAAATGAGTAATTCAGATTGACAATTAAAGTTGGCCAGTTAGTGGGGATAATAGTATCACATGAGAAATTTCTCTCTACCTATCATGGCCACCACATCAATGTTGGGTGGAATTTTCAAATCTTTTTCCGACTTTGACTTCACAAAACCGTTTAACTCTTAGCATATAGCCTTGTGTGCATTGGCTATGAATTGTTTTCAATTGTTTTGCCAATTGTATTTATTTCCCAGTCATACAAAAAAAAAACTTTCATTACACTAATCTATGAGCTTGACGTTTAAACAGCTTCTAGCCATAGGGCTGATTAATATAGATTTAAATTGTGCCGGTGGCCATGATATAAATGATTAATCAACAAAAAAATCAAAAAGGTAATTCTTAAATAATTTCTTTAGGACACTGATGATGACGATGACAGCACTCTTGAAGAAATCGGCAGAGAGATAACCGAACATTACGATATGAACGCCAAAATGAGAAAAAAGTTTGAATCCCACAATGGAAAAGACGGTGATACGTCTGCCACAGCGAGTCTTCTGCCAAACCTCGATGAACCCGGCGACACCTTAGATATTGACATCTCGGAGAACACAAGCCTGCTGGCTGAGCTCGGATTGGCGGGAACGGAGACATCGCCGTTTGATTCCAGTCTCATGTCATCCAACTCTCCATTTAGTATGTCTGAATACAAAAACGATGCGGCCAATTCCTTCTTTAGTATAGACCTAGGTAAAAATGATGCCCTGTACGGTGCGAGTCAGCAAGAAAACGTCCAAAACGGTGATAGTGATTTTACACAATTCTTTAGTCATAAGGATAATACTGAATTAAGCTCGAATAATATTAATGAGAATAATAGCTGTACCACCAATTTGTTATCAGGTTTTGAATAATTCCTTAAAACTAAGTGTTGATTTAAATGTATACATACTTATAATTATCAAAATATTGTTGCTTTTTTGGTGTGATTTATTCATAAACAAATATATTATACAACCAACTGTTGGTGAAATTTGATTTTATTCATTCTAAATTTTAGACCCATATTTAATTACCCTAACATATATTGCCACCAGTGATATGATTTTTTCTCTGTATCTTCATGCATTGGATGACAACTCTTATATTGGTTTGTGATTGTGAAAATTATTTATTTTAATTAGTTTTGTTTTAAAAACCTCCGACAGGAAATTATGGTTTTATTTTTTATGTACCGGTATATTTCCAACACAATTCCGAGAAACAATAAAAAATTTACAGGTGAATTATAATTGGCTACAATTTTGGGACAAAGTAAAAAAAAGAGTGGGATGTATATCAGTTGAAAAAAGAACATCGTTGGTAGTCGACATAAATCATTAGAAAAATCATAACCTGCAACATACATTTTGTGAAACTGAGATGTGATACCGCGATCTGTAAGTTTTGTGGCGATAATTTTGCATGCCGTAATGTCATATATAGCCTTGAACGTTTGACAAGAGTATTGAAGAATCGTTTTATCAATCAATCAGCCCTCACAGCGGTAGCCAATCAATGATCTACGGCAGTAAAGCACAACCTTTTTGGAAAAAGGACCAAATAATCAATTCTCATAGATAGTTAAAGGGGCCGGGCCGTATGGGTAAAACTGATTAAATTATCAATATTTTTAGTATACATTAAATTTTAAATATTGCTTTATATTATTCTTTCACCATCAGTAAAAAGATCTGATAAAAAATTGATTTATATTTGTCATTGTGGGCCGCATCACTGATCTACAGAAAACCTCAAAACATCAATTATGCTCAGAGCACACAAATTGACTATATTTCTTAGATTTTTTTTTCTACCATGTCCGCTCCCAATTTGGAGCATATGGACTCACAGAGTTTATCTCAACATATATTTTTCTACGAGAACTGCTTGTTACTCAGTTGCTCAACCTCTTTTTTTTCTTATAATATAACATGTCAATAAAATAAATTGATATCACACAGTAAATAAAACAAATTAGGGGCTTTTCTACTTTTTTTATTAAAAATATTCTGTCTTAAGTATATTGTTACATACTTGCAGACAATATTATTTGGACAGTATTTAACAGAATAAAAATCACCGATCCTAAAAAAATTGAGATCTTTTTAAAATACAATCCACTTTTTAAATACGGAAGTTTATTTACTAATACAAATGATCCACCAATAATATTTTTCCATCTTTTCCGTTTTCCTCGTGTAGTTTTTATAAAATAAAAAAACATTCCTTTATGTACGTTTCTTATTATCTACATGAATTCATTATTCTCTGTTAAATATTGTCCAATTAGGAAGGTGTTTTCATAGATAAAAACAGTGAGTTCTCTATGCTGATTTGTGAAAGATAACAGATAAATAATTTACAGTGAAAAATTTTTGTTATTGAATAACAAAAAAATACTAAATGTTTTAAGTGACAAATATAATCATTGCAATGGTATTTTTTTAAAGATATTGAATATTGAAGCCGTCTTGTAAAATACATTTGTCAGTGTAATGTCATTTTTCGATAATATTCATCTGTCATATTTACAAAAAAATATTGTGTTGAAAACTACAAAAAAAATGATGTATTAAGTTTAGAACAAAGGGCAAATGTCAGATGGCTGTTAACAAAAAGAGGCGGTATCAGTTTGGGAAAGTGTAATGAGCAGCCCCTGCATCAAGAATCAGAAACATGGCGCCCAGACATAAAACTAACATTATAAATTAATGCAAATAAATAGCTTAGAGGCTTCACAAGATGTTGACTGGTGAAATGTATGATAAAGAGCTCTAATCAGACAATCTATAACACAACAATTTTTCAGAAACCTTTAAATCATTACTTCAGTTTTAATTCCATTCAATTACAATTTAAAATATTATATCAAACTGGAGTTTTAATTATGATTTCGAATAAAATGACTAGTCAATTCTTTCAGTGGTTGTTCCACATGTCAACAGCTCATCTCACATTTTCCATTGACGATTTATTAGAAAACTTATAGTACAAGAATAAAGAGTTATACAGATAGAGGGAATAATTAGGGTGATCGATAACATGGTGATTATATTATTTTATAGTACTACTAATGAGTTAAACTTTACTAAACAAAAATATAACGGTGGAATATTTAAAAAAATATACATTAAATTTACATCGGTTATATTCAAGATACCAACACCGTATTTTAAGGAAAAAGTTTCAACTAAGCAGGAACATTATAATCTCTTGTTTAGTAAAAAAAAAAAAACATTATTTAGGAAAGCATTATCAACACAAGAATTTGTCAATGAAATGGATTTTTGCAGTTTCTTTGCCCAATTTTAAAGCCGAAAACATTAATAAAATTTCAAAATTAGCTAACATGTTAGATGAAATTTCTCACTGGTTATCCAAACAAGCGAAGAAAAAATTATGATATCATAATTTAAATTTATTTTCATACTAGTAAATTTTTCTAAATCATTTACATTATTTTAGAAAAACAGTAAAAATTTGAGATATCGATTGACTAACGTGCATTAAAAAATTTCCAACTGCGACAAATACTAGTGTAGATTTTTGCAACAATTTTCATTTGTTTGGGGAATTTTTTAATTTGAATAAAGAAATGGCAACATTTTTATTCAAAAGAAACCATCAATATAGATACGAACGGTTTATTCAATCACACATAATATGTGTTAATTCATCTACTCACACTGACACACATTTATGCTGCTTTTGTTGAAAGTTAATATTTATCATGATTTTATAAAACCATGTCAAAGCTTTAAATATTCACTGAAAACTCAATTTAGAATTACAAAAGACAGTCTGTATATGGATTGCTGTGCTCATTTCAAATTTAATAATTTTGTTTTATATATAAACAATTGAAACAATAAAAAGATAGATCATAGCGCACCTAAAAAACTGTAATAACTTACAAGGCTTCATATCATAATTTCTGTTAAATAATAAAGTTAATAAAAGTATGCCTATAATAAAACAATCTTCCAAATGTTAATTCTGTTTTTGCTATTATTTCACCACTATTCTTTAGAAACAAAAAATCTATGGATTTTATATTTCCAAACACAAAAATATAATTGGCAATTCGATTATGATACAATATTACAATGGACACTTGATCAAAGAAGAAAAAATGGAGAAATCCATATCTTGCTAAATAAAAAAGGTTTTAAAATAAACACTTAATTTTTTTTATTCAACCAATTTTGGATAAAAAAAAAAACTTTAATTTCAAACTATCATAATCACAGACATTTTTTAGGTACAGCATAACCCATTCGTAGTTATTAAATTTTGCATTCAGAACAAGAATATTATATCAAGAGATAAAGATATAAACCCTTCCCATTATGGTACGCTGAAGTTTCAAAATAACTTGGTACAAACCATTTCATTCCATTTATACAGTTATTATATTCACTTTAGTAACTTGTCCGCAGTATATGAATACCTATTACGGTCTCAATCAAACTCTCGATTAATCAGGGCAGTAACAATTACAACAGCAAAAACTGTAAAAGACTTAAGATTATTCATAATAGTTTATAGGGAAAAATAAAGCTGAAAAAATTGAAAGCGATCTCATTCAACAGAAATCTGTATTGATTCATTATTTACTTTGGAGGCAGCCATAACTGCAATTAACCATAAATAAAATTTTCAAAATAAGGGTTTCAAAAACACACTTCCAACAAAAAATTCTCTTTCAATGCATAATTACTCGGATAAAAAATACCACTCCTTTTCAAATGTAATTAACCTCTTCGGGCCCCAGGTATCACCTATGATACTCATGATTTTTATAAAATATCAGCCCAGTTATAGAATTGAACATACCAAAACCAAAAGTATCATATAATGAAAGAAACGGTTGAATTTAGAATTAACGGACTTTTACTGTCTTTATAATACAGCATGAAAAAACTAGTTTAGGTACGTTGAATTTAACAGCCAGGCTGATATTTATTAACAACCATGAGTATCATGGGTGATACCCGGGGCCCGAAGAGGTTAATGTAAGTTATGCGGGGTTGATTACTATTTCATTAATTTGGCTGAATGTTTTTTGCATCTAACATTTTTCTACCGAATTGAAGCCCAACTAATGTTTCCAAAGGGTTAACGAATTGTATTTGTTTGTTTTCCTACAGCCCTGAATAATCAAGAATCTGCTGTAGTCGGTAAATAATATTGACAGCGAACACCTTATCACAACAGCGAGTTTTCTCTGCGGATTAAGTCATTTACCTGGCTCAGTAAAATAAAAGATAACTTCCTAATGTAGAATACGACAGCGGCAGGTAAAGGTGAGAGCCTGCGGATCATAGAAGATGGGTGAGGTTATGTTTTTGTATGAAGCGCTGCCTCGCGGCTTGGATGAACTGAGCTTTCCTCTCCTGGTAGCTGAGCTGGCGGTCGTGAGCGGTCCGGGGAAAGGTGGACGGCCCGGTGTTCAGGGGCGCGGAGGGTTTCGACGGGCCCGGCGCGGTGTCGTTCTCTTTCGGAGGCGGAGGCTGCACGATTTCTTCTGGGGTGTATGCAACAAAGCCTTCCAGAATATTCGACAAAGTTATGTCGATACTATGCGTTTTGGCTGAAAATATAAATTATTTAATCAATGAAGAAAAACAAAATATGGACATTTAGTTTTTTGCAATTTCTATGGGTCTGATCTGGTATGTCGGACCGCCCGGGCTCGATTTCCGGTACGTGCAGATTTTTCCAGTCGATAAATCGATTCTGCTGAGGCAATGGGTGTTTGTGTTGTTAAAAATCCCTTCCCACCATTCCAATCCCAAAGAGCGACGCATAGTGACAGCGATTAGCTAACCACTAGTCCTCGTATCCTTTTCATCCCTACTCTCTCCAAAAAAGAGGGGTTGAGAAACTGAGTAACAAGCTGTTCTCATAGAAAAACATATGTTGAGATAAACTACATGAGTTCATACGCTCCAAGTTGTGAGCGGACATGGTTAAAAAAAATACACTCATGGAGGTTATCAGATCAAATAATGCACACCTATTCGAATAAAGAAATCTTGTAAAAAAATTTCAAACAGCGTCCAATTTATTTTCTGCTACAGCCAAAAAATAGAATTCTAGTTTTAATTTTTTAGATTTTTGTAAATGAGCAATGTTAGGTCACTGATATTTTAGGATTTTTCGGTATGTAATATTGTTCACATTCCACTCACCAAGGTCATTCAAAATGACATTCCACGGCACGGCAGGTAAGACTTCCTTAACCTGCGCTGCCATTCGTTGCATCTGGGGTCGAAGGCCAGTACTGCCTGCCCCTGAGGGCGTCGTCGGCATTGACTGATGGTGTCGATGACTGCCAGAGAACTTCGCAGCTGCTGCCGCTCGTGCTGCTGCAGCCTGGCGACTCGCCACCAGCTCTTTCAACTGATTGCTCGTATGCTGAGTCGCTTCAATCTGAAAAAGTTTCAAGAAGAAAGATGTTAGATTATATATATTATAACATAATATGAAATGTTGGGGGCTAATAACAACGGATTATGAAGTAATGGCTAATTAAGAATTCATAAGATAAAATGGACTACAAATATTCATTCATTTCCCAACCCTACGTAAGGGTTAAAATATCAGTGACATCCCTACACTTATTTTTATTTTAATCATGTCCGCTTCCAATGTGGAAGCATGTGACCTTCTAATGGTGGTATCAAAACATTTTTTTTTCTTCTTGAACTGCTTGTTACTCAGGTGATCAACCTCTCTTTAGTGGAATGAGAGTAGAGATAGAAAGAATAAGGCTAGGACAGGACTCGTGGTTAAATAGTCGCTCTCGCTACACTCCACTTATAGGAACGGATGGGTGGGATGGAATTTTTGGACAACACATGCCTTCGAACATAAAAGATAAATCTACGGAAAAAAGTGCTGCTCGTACAGGAACTGGAAACCTTGAGGTCTGTCACGGAAGACAACGGTGTTGTCCACAGCACCACGGAATATATATCGTTGACTGGCCCAAAATGTGTATTTTTTTCAAAACTTCACAACACAATGTCAATGACAACAAAGAATATTCAATTGCATATCCTGAAAAATTAAATTGACATGTATTGGGAATCATTAAACCACGGCGTTTCAATAGCTAAAGTAAGTCTGTTACAAAAAACATATATAATGAATTCCAATAAAAGCAATTTTAAGCATCATACCTTTAAATAATCAGCAATGCTTTTTTGGACTCTTGTGGCGAACTCTTCATTTGTCTCCTTGTCAATCCTTTCCATGGTAGGCAGCATGTCGACGGTGATAATGGTGTAAGGACTCCATAGAAACCAAAACAAGTCGTTCCAGGCTATGCTATTGTGCACCCAATGGTTACCGGTCACATTTGTCACGTTGCCAAACCAACGCTTCACCTCTAAAACAAAAGAAAGATAACTTTGGGGTCAATAAGATGAATATATTTATTCTGTGGCATCTAGAGGTGGGTGTAACGCAAGTGTAAAGATTATAGACCCAAAACTTAGCCAATCATCAACATAGAAAGATTAAATTCCATTGTACATAATATGTATGTTACAGTGAAACTGTATTCTCAGTGAAAATGTATCATGTAATAGATCTGTATAACATGATTTCACTGGTCACGATCATTGAAATTATTGACCCAAGTCGATGATTTGCCGGCCTAAAATTTTGGTTTGCATCAATGAAACAAAAGCAGCAAGTAGTCCCTTTCATAAAAAAAGATAACCAAAGAAAAACACAGACAAACATAGGGCTGAAGATAGGGCGGTCAAATTTAATTTCAATGACAGTTAGGAGAAGAATATATTTTCACTGAGAATACAGTTTCACTGTAGCATGCACACAAATAAACTGTGAATAAAAAAGTATTTTAATTTTCAACCAATTAACCCACTCCTCAATATATTATTTTTTTCCTTCTAGCAACACCTCAATAGAATTGATAAATTGATTGACATCGCAGTGTTAGCGTATTTATTAGTAAGGTAAAACGAAAAGCCAGTAAAATTTAACACATTTTGCAATGTTTACAAACTTTACCAAAGGCACACTCTAATAAATATGGTTTTTAAAATAAGGATAATCCAAAATAATTTTCCAACCGAGCTCTACAATGACGAGCAGGACTTGACATAGGAGTTATGAGACAGACATAATATATGGGTTAGAAACAAAGCGTTATGTCGGAGAATACTTCACAATTGTTCAGTCCAGTTATTAATTTAACCATGTAGTGTAAAATTTACAATAGTTGCCATCATTTTGCTATATATTACACATTGACAGAAAAATAAAATAATCGTTCAACTGTATGTGTGTTTTGAATATTATACAGTTAAAAAAGCTTCACATTCAAATATTATTTTCACTATCACTAATAATAAAAACTAACATTTAAAATATTCCAATTGTCACTTTTTGAATAAATAAAACATTAATAATTATTACAATTATTTCCACATCATAATCTGATGTTTACATTCATAAAATTTCAAAAACAAATGAATGAACAGTGTTGACAGTTTACAAAATACAATTTCCTGCAAAAAAAAAGGTCACAAAATGACCTCTATAACAATATAATGTCACGCTTCACCTGTTGCATCTAATTGCCTTGATAAATGTGAAATTTTATTAAGAAATAATTTAGTTTTCAAGATAAATTTCAATGATACTTTATACAATTTATTACAAGGAAATTGAAATTTTTGAAATTGATAAAAACCGTTGGACCTTTGCATAGTGGTTTATCAAACAAGATTAGAATTATAGCAATCTAGTCATTTTGAAAATACACAGTTCTTAGTTTGAAAGTGGGAGAAATTAGATAGGTACTTGCATCAGACATTGGAGTGAGCTATTTTGAATGTGTGAGGACCATAGAGATAAGATTGTTTATGGCAAGTATCTATGGTATTTTGTAATATAAATAAAATACCTATTGCGGCAGGTTGAACTTTATCATATAGCATAAATGGCCAAACGCTGAATTTCAATACAGCTTTTCCACTGGTAGGACATCCTTCAGGTTGGATTGCAATCGGAACATTCGGGATATCGGCAAATTTCTTCCTGGAAAATATTGCAATTGATTACAGAACTATTTTACTCTGAAAAGAAAACTGGAGAATAGATCAGACACAAATGACACGATTTGAAATACTTAAAATAAGAGTGATTGCGGCAATACTTACTTAACAGCATCCCGTAATTGTTCATTCGATGAAGCATTTCCCAAATGTCTGATTCCGAGCGCCCAAGCCAGAGGTGGTGGCAGATCCCATTTGCTCGGCTGTAATACAAAAACATAATCAGCTGATTATTATAGTTAGAATTTTAAAACTGTCTTTTCTTAAGTTGGTTTTACGTATTCCTTCATATTGTAAGGTTCATCTGAAATTCTTTGATATACCTCATCGAACTTTCAACTCTACCAATAGTCTTCTTCTTTGAACTAAATATTACTTACACTAATACTGCTTGTTGAAACGTGTAATGCCAATGGATCCATTATTGATACGCAGTTAGTTACGATAAGTCGAGTTTTCTCATCTCGCTGTCCTTTATTTTTAACATAAACTCCTGCAACAAATCATTTTCATTATATTATTAAAAACGACACTCAATTCCAAGAACCTGGTTACGATCCTTCAATTATTCCTTTATTTGCTTTTATAATCCAGATTAACCACTTCCCCGGCAAATTCTTTTAACAAAAATTTTTACCTTTCGAAGTCTATTTTTTTACATTTGTTTTAATTATTATTTTTTTCTTAGAATATTATATGTATTTACATATTATATACATAATAACCATATCATGAAATAGTCTCTTACAATGTCAGAAATCGTGAAACTACATGAAACACGTATTTGTGAACGCCGAAAATCGAACGACAATTTTAAAATGCTCATATGGGCGCACACGTATTTGCGTGAGTGCCGAAATTGGAACACTATTGTTTTACACGTATTCGTGTGAACGCCGGGGAAGCGGTTAACATATTTTACCTTGTAAATTACAAATTTAGTCATTAAATTAAGCACAAATATCAGTATATTTATTTTTGCAATGATCTTTAAATTCAAAAAGCATTTTTGAGCATAAATATCTATATAAAATAATAATTGATTTTGAATTGATTCTAAATATCCAAGAGAGAAAACAAATCAAACTAATTATTCTACATTTTATTGTGATTGAAAAGGGTTTTTACCAATTCAAAAAAACAATATTTAAACATAATGGATGTAAAGAATATATAATTTGCAAACAATGGTGAGAGAAGCAACTAAATAGGTAAATAAACCACATTTTTTGTGTTGCAGAAGTTGAGTGTTACAAAAAAACACAAACAAAAAATAAAACACAACAATTCTATTGAAGAAATCATAAACATTTAGAATATTTAACCTTTGAGTGGTTTTGGTACATTTTAGCATACAAAATAAACAGGGTTCTAAAATGATTTAAAGCATATATAAATAAATATAAAAATTGATGATTATACTAACCTAATGTAAAGCATGTAAAATTGGTTATGAATAATCTCAAAATGGATACTTCCGGCAAAATAGCTGAAGCCAGCCATACAAGAATACCAATTATTGACCTTACTATCGCAAGTATAATTCCAACAGGGAAATATAATAATATGTTTAGAAAATTTTCATTTGGAAACCTGAAATGAAAAATAAATCACATGAAGGCACGAATGATGTACATTTTTACACAAATGTAGTAGGAAAAGTTCTATATGCGTTTTCAGCACGGAAAATGTTAACCCATTGTTTACGGTGTGCACAAATTTGTGCGTAATTACCATAGTAATTAAAAGCCTGTAAGCAAAGTGTTAATATTACAATATATCATCATCTTACATAAAAAATTACACTCCATGTCAGCAAAAGGCTGAGGAAAATGAAGGTTATTTATAATACGGTCCCTTAAAGACGGAGAAACCTTACTCATTTTTCTCTACTTTTCAGGGGTAAAAAACAGGTTTCACCAGTAATCAATTTTACCTATGTTTTAAAAAATACAATCATTTTTTCATTATCTTTAAAGATAATTCTTCGGCTTTTTGATTTATTTGTTAAATATAAAATATTAATTTATTCTTATGTTTTGTTTTAAGGTTTAGTGAACCAGAAAGTGATTTTAATACATATTGGAATATCTTCGTATCCACTTTTCCTATTGATTATGTCTCTAGGACACAGCATAACAAATCATTTTGTATTTAGTGGCATTCATAATGCAAAACTGATGAAAATCGGGAAACATTTCTTTAATCCGAAGGGGCCAAAAATCTCCAGGGGATTCATTTAGCTTGATTTTACCTGGTAAATGCTAAATCAATTCAAAACATGTAAAAATTAATCGAATTCATTATTTATGCAATACCATAGATTTGTATGATGATTATTAACGAATTCCACATATCAACTGATGATATGTTAAATATTAATTTATAACATTCTGAAAGAGACTACATTGCCTATGACGGCTATAAACAATCACATCACATATTAACACTATGTTTAGGGGCTTTCTAATCACCATACTAATTACGCACAAATTTGTGCACACCGTAAACAACGTGTTAACCCATGTCAAAATAGCTGCAATGTACATATACATAAAGAGAAGCAAGGTGGAATTATAGTATATTTTTTGAATTTGGTCTACAATGAATATTTCCCTAAAATTAACAAAAGGGACTTCATTAATTAATACATTTCATCATTAATTTCCTTATAAAGCTATTCCCATTATGTAATATTAAAAACTATTACTAAGCCAGCAGATTTTTTTTTGGTTTAGAAAATTGTGGTTGCTTTTGGTACCTCACATAAAATATTTTTTCATAGCCACCTAGTCAAATTAGTTGAAGCGGAAAGAATTAGAGGACAATCTGCTACCGTTGCATTTCCAGGCAAGGCAATATTTTAAATTCATCATTAAGTCCAAATCAATCACCGAAACAAGTGTAAAATTGAGTTATAAATGATTTGGAAAAAATAAGAATATTTTGACATCTTCGAAAGTTAATAGAGAAAGGATACATCTAAAACGATTTAAGACAACACGACGATTGCTCATTTTGAATACGAGTGCTAAGTTTTATGGGAATAATGATCCATCACCTGAAATAAAGATAGAGTAGTCAATAAATCCATGATAAATTAATAATGGATTATTGTTGGTTTGACATACTTTGGTAAAATAACCTATATCTTTAAGACATACCGCCATTTTAGAGACTTACCTATTGTCATTCACGAGATCACTTAGTACTATGTTTGCCATTTCTTAACTAAATGTTGGTTTCTTTTTTCGCTTTATGCCAAATAATAAAATTAGACGTCTCAGTTCTACCATGGAAGGTACGTATTTTTTTATCAGCCTACTTCGTGCGTATTCGCAATTATTGCCAGCTCGCGTGGTCCTATTCGTATAGTATCTATACTCGAACGAATAATTATGTTTTATGAATGCTGAAAATAAGCTTTTTTTCATTTTATCACTGGCAGATATTTCTTAAGAAATAAGCTAGCTTTCTATGTATACATTTTCACACTTTTCAGTGATTACTTATGTAAAAAAGTGGTATTTTTCTATAAATATTGTTTTGTTTTCACTGAAGTTTGTTTGATGCATACATTTTTTTTATCGATTTAAAAATTTTAAGATTTATATTATTTTTGCATATCAAGGATTTTTATATTATTATATTCCGTTTTGTGCAATCATTGCGGCGCAATTTTTTAAATGGCAATAGTTTGACAACATTGCACCTTGCAACTTCAACTTTTATGATCTATTTTATTTGACAGCCCTTGAACTAGTCAACACGGTCAACACTTACAAACATAGGACAGTATTAAGATTGTATACATACAGCAATCTACGCGTAGTGTGCACTCTGGAACTCTATGCTATCTGAAGGGTCCTTTGTTGTGCAGTGACACATTCCACCTATCGAATAAGAATTCAGTCCGTACATGAGAAAAAAAGGCTTTGAAAATTGCGTACAGACGGGTGCCACTTCTTCCAAGTTCTGATTTAGAAATGGATAACATCACCTCGTCGCCTGAAGACAACACGAGTGACGATGATCGTTTATTCTACTCGGCTAATGTCACAAGAGCGCACCCGACAGAGAGCGCAATCAATCAAAATGCATCGATCTCGACTAATTTGCAACTCGAACAAAAAATGCGACGGAAACTTCAATTTTTCTTCATGAATCCCATCGAAAAGTGGCAAGCTAAAAGAAGATTTCCTTACAAGTTCGGAGTTCAAGTGATAAAAATTATTTTGGTGACTTTTCAGCTGTGCCTGTTTGCACACAATCGTTACAATCATGTGAACTATACTTGGGATAGTCGGATTACTTTCTCCCATCTATTTCTGAAAGGTTGGGACCCGTCGCGAGAGGTGGCCGCGTATCCCCCCGGAGCGGGACCGCTCGCACTGTACCAGATAGACGAATTCTTCGACACCTTAGATTTTGCTTACGCCGGATATTCAAACCTATCGAATGCGATCGGCACTTACTCGTATACGAACGAAGACAATTCTATGGTCGATCCGAAACTGTGCCTTTACATCTATAAAGAAGGCACAATTTTTGGATTCAACGAGAGTTATATTTTCGATCCAGAAATTGATGAAACGTGTTTAAATATGACAAACAACACAGTGGACTCAACTTTCTCCAGTAAAGACTTTTTGGAATCGAAAGATATCGATATAAACTTCTCGGCTCTTGTTAAGGCGTCTCTGACCTTTTCTCTGAAAACCGTGAACTTCAAAGCGGCAGGACCTATTACTCCTCCCGATTGTTATCGATTTGACATCGAAATCAGTTTCGATAATCAAGATCACGACGGACAGATGGTGCTGGACCTAGACGCGGACGCTTACCGACTCTATTGCAAAGGAGACGTTCAATATTTCAAAGACACCAAAATAGATCAAGTCCTTCGCAGTATCTTGAATATATTCGTCATATTGATATGTTCGATGTCTTTTGTATTATGCAGCAGAGCTATTTACAGAGCTCAACAGCTCAAAACGGTGACTGTAAATTTCTTCAGAAATATCTACGACAAAGACCTGAGTGCCGAAGGTAGAATGGAATTTTTAAACCTGTGGTATGTCATGATTATCATGAACGACACGCTTATAATCATGGGGTCCGCTTTCAAAGAGCAAATAGAACGGAAGCAATTCGCCAACGATCAATGGAACATCTGCTCTGTGTTTTTGGGAACCGGTAATTTACTAGTGTGGTTCGGCGTCCTTCGTTATTTGGGTTTCTTCAAAACTTACAATGTCGTTATTTTAACATTGAAACGGGCGGCTCCTAAGATCTCGCGATTTTTACTATGTGCTCTTTTAATTTACGCCGGATTCACTTTTTGCGGCTGGCTCATCTTGGGGCCCTATCACATCAAGTTTCGTTCACTGGCCACGACCTCCGAATGTTTATTCTCTTTAGTGAACGGCGACGATATGTTTGCCACATTCTCTATCATGTCATCGAAATCTCAATTGCTCTGGTGGTTCAGCAGAATATACCTTTATTCATTCATAAGCTTGTACATTTACGTCGTGCTGAGTTTGTTTATATCGGTAATAATGGATGCGTACGATACAATCAAAAAGTGTTACAAAGACGGCTTCCCTAAAAGTGATCTGCATCAATTTATAGGCACCACATCAGTTGAAGATCTCTCTTCAGGCTTATACAGATCGGACAGTTCGACATCTCTTAACACGTTCTTAAATGCAGTATGTTGCTGCTGTCCCATATTCAACAAATCGTACTCGAAAATCGAAACAAGTCGACAAGATCCGAAGCCGTCAGGGAATACTGGAGCCATCCTTATATAAGAATCTTACCAAGTTTTAGTCGATAGTAATATTGTCTGTTTTATTAGTTCAATTTGTTATCTTAATGGTTATATCACGAAGTCTTAATGTTCCAAAGATGGGTCATTGAATACACCGCTTTTGAAAGGTCATTTAAATTTAATTTGTCCTTATCAGTCAACTCGAGAATTACTTCAATAAATCTGCCGTATTTTTAGAGTGACTCATTTCTATTAATTACTATTCATCTGCAATCTGTAAATATTCTTTTACCTCTGTATTTTACTTTTATCCTCTAAATGTGTTAGATTTACTGATATAGTAACATCGGATTATAAGATAACGTAGCTATAATACTCTACCTGTTAACAGATTCTTCTCAAATATTCAGGAACCATACTATCCAAACTTAGATATAATTTAAATAGAATTAATATAAACTTTGTGTAGAGAATAAATGTTTAGCAACGGTGAAAGACTCCAAACTGCTCAAATTTATTTTTAGTCATGTAAATTATCAAATGTACATATAATATATTATTATAAATACATACTAATAAAGTGAGTTTCCCCACTCATCTTGCTTAGATTTTAATCATAGTTAATAAATTTTTAAGATAGAAAGTGTTTGCCAGTGTTATTATTTGACTCGGCGGAAAATTTGGTCTTCACATTATGATATTACGCATGAATTTCACTGTGAGTGTATAAAATATGACGGTTTGTAATAATTTATTTGTAACATATTATTGCCTTCAGTTTTTGATAACATATGTAAATGTAAGGAAAGACTGATTGTGTAAAAGAATATTAAAATGTGTACTATGTATATATAAACGGGATTGCCAATAATATATTATGCAGTGGAAATTGTTTAACAGTTGAAATATGGAAGTCATAAAATCGTTTGAGGAATTATATTTCATTTGAAATTTTTGTATTGTAGCATAAATCTAAGAAATAATAACATAGCATTTATAGGGACCAGAATATTTCTTCATGCTATCCGATGCTTCACGTTAAACAGATTCCACTCTAGCAGCTGAAGTAAATCAGCCACTTAACATCTGAGTAAGTACTGTCTTCTCTTCAATGTTCAGCTTTTATTTAAATAAGAAATGATGTGACTTAAAAATGATTAAAAATACTCTTCGGATTGATTTCGAATTCTCTTTCCTGCTGTTTTTTTTTACTGTTAACATTTTATGGTATTTAAATTTCTATTTTCTGGCACAGATATAGTAATTTTAATACTTTTTATAGTGTTTCCACACCATTACCAATCAATCGAATATAATATCTTCCATGTACATATGTAAAACAAAGAATTCTTTAACATTCGTAACGAGACTAAAAAATTATTATTTTCTGTGAAACTTAGTGTCAGATTATCGAGCAAACCATTTAACTATATGAGCAAGTTGTCTTGGTGAGGAATAAAACTGTATAACATAAATCAGTTTAAAGATTCGTTCATCTAGCCATACGTGAAGTCCATATGTTTTACTGAAAGAGTTCTGTGGTTAAAAAATGTTATTAGTTAGAGAAATGTAATCAATCAAATGTTTAAGATAGAATCAAATTATTCAGCTTCATTCCTCGGCTTAAAATTTCTGAAATATATTCAAATGGTTTGCTATTATAAAGGTGTAAAATTGTTTATATTTTGTCTCCCAAATAGGAGAGAAGTAAGTTATACATACTCAGTCATACATATATATCTGAAAAAAAAGTGCAAATATTTAGACTGTGTAAATTTGAATTGTTATTTACATTATAATTTTACCACATACCAATTGTATTGTGTTTTAAAAAACAATGCTTTTAATGTAAATAGTTATAATAAATAATGTATGAAAATAAATGAATGTATATTTTTAACAGTTTTTTTTCTATTATTTTGAGTCATTTTTTGATCGCCAGTTGACAAAATATTACAGAGGGTCTGATGTTAGTTGAATAAATAAACTTTTCAGTCTCTTCTCTATGAGAGAAAAACTAATTTTATTGTCTATTGAATATAATAGCTTGAAAATATGAACATCATATAATTAGCGAATAGGATACTGAGCCTGTAACAGAATGATCAATGTCACTGTCTTGAATTATGGTACTTAAAAACATGGATCTCTGTGATATTTAAGTAGCTTATCACTCATCCTATCATTAAAATAATGCCAGGCAAGAGCGGTTAGCTAACCACTAGTTCTGTCCTAACTATCCTTAAAATTTATCTTCTGAAAAGAATAACTATCAGATATCATTAAGCAAGTGTGTTGCGATAGGCTCTACTAAACTGTCAACTTATAATGTTCAACCATTCATACATTGTCTGGTCAATGGTGAGGTGGTCAAAGTCGTTGACTTCCGTGACGGAATTCACAGATTCGAGTCCCTGTACGAGCAACACTTTTCAGTTGATTTATCGATTCTGTTCAATGCCATGGGTGTTTGTGTTGTGTACAAACTTTTTCCCGTCCATCCAATCCCCTAAGCAGGTCAAAGCGAATGCGACTAGCTTACCACTAGTCATATCATAATCCTTATCCTTTCTATTCATACTCATCAGTTGCTCAACCGCTCCTTTTTGTAGAGAGTGGGGATAGACCAGGACAGGACTGGTGGTTAACTTATCACTCCCACTTTTAGGTCTGGATGGGTGTGGGAGGAAACATCAGACAGCAAGACATCCACGTGTCCGAGCAGAAATCAATTAATTCAATTGAAAAATTTTACTGCTTAAGCTGGGACTTAACCCGTACCCAATTGACTCCGCAACCGAAGCCGACAAAGTTGACACTTGGCTACAGACCAATCTCAATAATAACAAGACCTGATAATCTATTGTATGTACAAATTTTCCAATATACCAATTAAAGCAAATGATTATTTATTTATTTATTTATTTATTGGCAAACTATAAAATACATGGCATTACAGCAAGCGCCAATACGATGAATTTGAGAAATCTGTGATACTCATACAGAACAGAAACATATTATTTACATAAGAAAACATAATTTTTAAACAAAGCATCGTTCACTGCCGAAGATGTCAACATCAACAGGCAAAAAGACCTATGTAAAACAAGTTTTGACATAGGTAAAAGCTGATGCAAATTTAAATTTTCAAGGATGTTGAACTCAAGTTAATTGAAATTAGTCTTCGAAATGACAGCATTCCTAAAAGAAACTTGGTTGGATAATATTCCATTAATGAATTGTCATACGGAAAATAGTTGAATTTTTTGAAATAATAATTTCCGAATGGATGAAGAGTCTGTGATACTCATACATATCATATTACATTCTATTAAATACAAGGCTCATAAATTATAACTTAAATAAATACTTCTGAATCATCGATATTGAACTCAATTAATAAATAATAATAATGCATATTTGATAGTGCCATGCAATGTAGTTATGTTTTGATAAAATAGAATTATGTCAAAAATAATGATGCCAAAATTAAATGCACTAATAAAGATATGTATATTACAGTGCTTAACTGCAGTGCAAATGAGCCCAGAAAATGATTATTATTTAATTAATCAACAAGAAGCTGTTTTTATGATAGACAGTTTGCCTGATACAAATTATTTATGAAAATATTGCTTCAAATGGTTGCAAGAATTTCCCTTTATTTATCTAATTATTAGTCATGTAGGTAAATACTTTGATATATTTATTAACACATTGATTGTACATTCATATTCTTAGACCTCGTGGGCTCAAACCAGCTGTATGTTTCTTTAGCTCTTAAATCATATGGGATTTTTTTTTCCATATTTTCTCCCTATCCAAAGCATATGGCCTCCACACGGTGCCTCCAAGATTCTCTATCACCCGCCAACCTCCTCGCTTCGTCCTAGCTCATCCCGGCATCCCGTAACTCCCCTGAGTACATCCTATGGATGGTCATTAAATGCCTACCGGGACGTCAGAATCCATCAGGTTGATGGAAGAGACATGCAGGATTCAGGCTCCCTGTGACATCCGCAGCACTTCTCCAAGCCAGGTCGATTGTCGCCTTTTTATTTTGGACGTAATAAGGGGCTGGTTTGTCTGCTCTCTTACCTCCGTGGTCCTGACAAAGTCAAACGTCCGTACGCCCAATATTCGCCACAGGCATCTGTTTTTGAAGCACAGTATACGGTTACCTTGTGCTTTTGTAATGTACCATGCCTCGTAAATGTAAAGCAGCACAGTCAGCATGCATGCTTTGAATAAGTGGCACTTAGTTTTGACCGAGTACAACCATGAGTCCCAGATTTTTCACATTGAATTGAATGTTGATCCAGTTATCCCTAGCTCTTTACGCGGATTGCCATCTGTGGTGTGTACTCCCAGGTACCTAAAACCATTGACTCTCGATTTCTTGCCCCGCACTCACCAGAGAGTAGTCTGGGTCTGGACAGGCGCTGTTGCATGATACTTTTAAAATTTTATTTTCAAATAGGTACCTACATCATTTACTGCATGAAAGAAAAATAAAAGAGCCTAAAAATTGAAGTTGAATGCACAAATTATAATATTTTTGAAAAATACAAATATTGTTTGTTCTTCTTCTCATAATTCAAATCAAGATAAATTATCCTGTTTTGATTACTTTGTTTTTCTAATAATGATCAAATTTGCTCTTTTAATTCTTGGATAATATGAGTAACCAAAAACACAAATGATGTTCTTCATTTATCATATTTGTAATTTTCGTATCAAACTAGGGCAGGCACCTAATGAGATAAATTGATTAATATTTATCAATTCAGCTATATTAGTCTAGTAAAGCTATCAATGCATATTATCAGACAAACATTTAAAGCACGGGTTCCCAAATGGTGGGTCGCCAGCAATCTATCGTCATGGTATTTGCTTTAACGTTATTCAATGATATTACTTTGGATATTGACATACTGCAAGTGAATACTGTTATCCATATTTTCATGTAAATCTTGTCAGAAATTTGCTTGGTTGACTTCCATGCCAATTTAGTTTTATTTACCTTACTTAATTCACTGAATATTTGAAGCAAAATACACCTACTGATTTCCCTGTAATGATTATTTTGCCGCATCCTTAAAAATAATCTTCTAGGATGCCAGAATCTTACCGAAAGAGGTAAGTTGGGTTGAAGATCCCTGAAGTTCAATCATCTTTCCAGGATACACATATGTATTTATTTTATTGACCTCTTTTGTCCGGGTATTGCTACTTTGCCAAAATTCACTACAGCTTAAACAAATGACATTTGGCTTAAGCTCGGTACATGTACTAAGCTCACCCATCGTTTCCTATAAATGGGGCATAGCGAGAGTATTTAGCTAACCACTAGTCCTGTCCTAGCCATATCCTTTCTACCCCTACTCTCATCGAGCGAATGAGAAGTTGAGTGACTGAGTAACAAGCAGTTCTCATATAAAAAAAACATTACCAGTCCTTTCAAATCAAATATGCCAAAATTGTAAAAAAATTTTGAAGTCGATAAAAATTTTGAATTTTTTTGTGATTCTCCTAATTTTAAGTACTTTTTATGCAAATATTTCGAGAGGTTCAAGTGTTGAAAAAGTTTCAGAATCTGTTATTTAATTGTTATCTTTAAATTAAGTGTGTAATTGGAATATTATGTTTGGCAAATGGTAATAGTGAATCAAACTGACAAAGGTTTTGTTTGTTCATGAAGTTTGTTGACCTCTAAATTTGCTTGATTTACAAAACGCTGTGATTGCATTGATTCATTATTTTCATAATATGGATGACAAATACTGTCTCATATCAAATTTGAATCGTTTGAATTTTGTACTTTTCCATGAGCCTTGTTGCTAACAACCCGAGTTTCGCCTTTCGGCATCTTTAGGCATTTCCAGTGCACCACTGGTTATATTCAAAAACCTTTTAACTTTTGCCAGCCTGATGGTGAAAGTAAATTAAACTAAATATCTATCTTAATTAGTGATACAATGAAAACTTTTGTTGACTTAAATCATTGTTTTTTTCATCTTTTGCTGTGAAAAAATATTATTTCCATTGACTAGTTTCATCTCAATTAAATTAAAATAAAATAAGTCGGATTATTACCGGCCAGAAACATTTAAATTATTGCTACTAATTACCAGGATTCAAACTTCACTACCCATATGCAATAAGATAACGTTATCTTTCAACGGAAATTCCAAATCAAATGGATGCTTTTTACATTAAAAGGGTGAAGATAGGCTAATATAATAAAACAAAATAGATAATATTAAGGGTTTTTAAAAATATATTTCAAAAATAATTTAAACATCTTTCTATATTCATAACAAACAAAAACTCTTACTTTAATAGATTACGCATGATGAGCAAATAATTATTTATGAAACAGTTTATAGATTCCAAGCCTCAAAAGTGACAGATAGACAAGAGGTAAACAGAATGATCAAAAAATTCATGAGTATTACAATAATTTCAGCATGAGTCTTTATTTAAATTAAATAAGTGTGGTATTCTGATTAAGTGCAACATCAAGGTCACAAATTTGACATGATTTTACTCAGACTTATGTCCATAGAGAATAATCAGAATCTATAAACCTTCATGTGATATGGATATAGTGTATTATATTATGGATATCTGCATAAACACTGAAAATATTGGGTTTAAATAATATGACACCTAGACAACATTCAATAAAATGTATGCTATACTGTTATGGTATGTATACTGCTAGGGACCAAGTGAAAACACTGATAATCAAAAATGAACTTTTTGAACCAGTTTTAAATTTCACTTAACAATTTTCATTTAATAATTTGTTTTTCCACAAATAATAAGATTACAAATGTGATTATTCTAATTGTAAAAAGACGATTGTATTATTTTAGTAATATTCTGTCTAACTGTTTTATTGCCAGATGTTTAAACACATTCACATTAATTGATGAAGATGTTCTGAGATTATGAAGCAGTCCAAACTCAAAAAATATTTTCAACACATAAATACCATGATAAAATAATGAAATAAATATTCATGTTATAAATTAAATGTCGGAAAATTAACAGTGAAATATATAAGAATTCATATATTTGGATGTTGTTAATCAGTTATTGTTAGTCTGTCTTTTCATCTATTTAAATATTATAAAAAAAAAACTATGATTTTCTAACCACTTCTACACAGGAATGGGGTTAAGCAGAATAAAATACGCATTGAATCTCATAAATATGCTACTTAAAAATAAATATTCTTAATCAAATAGTTTGTGTTTCACAAATATTTCTCGTGTAATATCACATATGTATATGATTTAAGTTTAACCTAGTTACATATATACACATAGGAAAATATTTAATACTTACAACAAAATGCAACTATAAATTTTTACAATTTTTTATTTTACACTTCCGAATTTGGTTTTTTATTTTAGTTAAAAAATGGAATCTTTAACATGACAATTTCAGAAATAAATATATATAGATTATCCAAATAATCATCTGGAAGAAGTGTTACGTTTTTTTTAAAGTGAAAAACGAATGCAGTTAAGTATTTTTAAATATTTTAAAACAGGAACTGAAAAAAAATACTTTATATCAAGAAAAGATATTCTAAAACTGTCATTTAAAGATGGTGGATAACCAAACTGCTAAAACACAATTTTTATTAATATAACCACAACTACAAAGCGAATATAACAAAGTAATGCCGTAGTAGTTTCAAAAATTATATTACAACTGACAAATATTGTGAATTTAAAGAGTACAATGAAATATAATCAAAATTTCATGCTTGATAAATTCATATTTACACAATACCTATAATGGTCCATAAAACATTATTTCAATATATAAAATACATAAAGCGAGTGCCAATACCATAATTTTTTCACAATAATCATATGCAATTATTATAGTTCTCAATCAATCTAACACACTTCTCAAACACTCAAATTTAATTTCACTACTGACTAATTGTCATTCTCCACAATTTATACTAAAATCTAATCTTATGAATGTCATTATGTTTGCTAATATTTTGACATAGGTTATTCAAACAATTATTTATCATATTATGAGTAAAAAAATATATTAAACTTACGGCGGCAAAATTGAAACTTGTTATTGAAATATGTGGAATGTTGTAAATGAATGCAAGGAATCATCTGAGTTGGTAAAAGGTTTGTTTGTAATTTTTACTTATCATTATATTTTAATTTTATTATGATATTAATGACAACTTTAGGTTACAAGAATTACTTAAGAATACAAAGAATTGAATATTGTTTTTTTTAAGATTTTGAGATTCAATAATATATTTGTATGTATATAGTAAAGTAACATTATTGAAAAAGAAGCCTGAAACAGCGTATACCACAGGTAAATTAATAATTTAGTTTAATATTTAATTATACTCATAATAATCATTTCCAAGAAAAAACTCTTTCACATCCTTATATTATTAAAATAAATGATTAATACTTTTATTTAATGTACTTATTTTTTTTGAGACCAGAATATATTTAAATCCTAGTTTCATTATGATACATTCACTGAGGTACTATTAAAATGCTTCATTATATTTAAGAATGGTTTCCATGTATATACATAAAACAAATTAGTAAAAACAAAATAACAGGGTCAAATACTGGTTTAAGTGATTCATAAAAAAATAATTAAGTCTATTCCAAATTATATACATTTTGCTGATATAAAGATACTAATTTATATATTATTTCTGTTAAACTATTTATTTCTTGTCTGTTTCTTTAGCTCCGAGTATTTTTTGAATTTCATCAAGGCTTTTACCCTTTGTTTCCGGGACTGCGAAATAGACAAATACCGCTCCGGCGAAAGTCAAACCGGCAAAGAGCCAGAAGGTTCCTCCTTCGCCCATTCCTTCCTTCATTTTGACAAAAGTGCTTGTGATGATGAAAGCCAGAAGCCAGTTGAAAGTACCGGCTGTCGAGCTGACGATGGCTTTGATTTCAGGAGTGCACAGTTCGCCGGCCACCATCCAAGGTATCGGACCGAAACCCAAAGAGAAGGCTATTATGAATATGCACAGGGACACGAGAGGCAGCCAAGATATGCTAGCGATGAGATCGTCGTCTTTTGGATCCTGGTTGTTCAAATAGAAGAATACTCCCAGAGCAATTCCGCAGATGCCCATCACTATCGACGAGAACAACAATAAAATGCGTCTCCCTAATTTATCCACGACGACAGCTGATAAGAATGTTGCCACTACTTGCATGACTCCGATTATAATAGAGGCTATTCCGGGCTCGATATCTGCTCCGGCGCTTTTGAAAATATCATTCGTATTAAACAACACTGCATTTATACCGGAAAACTGCTGGAAAAACATCAAAGCGAAGCAGATGACCACCGCTTTGATGGCGGTGATTTTTGAAAACGATTGAAGTAGAGACGTAGGATTCTCACGAGCTTCGTTGACTTTCTGTTCAATCTGTTTCAGTTCACCGTCGCAATCATATTCATCTCCTCGCAATTTGCACAACGATGCCCTGGCCTCTGCGATTTTTCCTTTGTACACCAAGAAGTATGGCGTTTCCGGCATGAAAAAGAAAACTCCGGCAAAAATAATCGGGATGATTCCGCAGATTATACTCATTACAAAAACGGTTAAATAATTTCCTATTATGTACACAAATAAAATTCCTATAGTGATCATCAATTGAAAGAAGCTTCCGAGTGTGCCACGAATGCTGTCTTGAGCTATCTCACCATTGTAGGTGGGTGCCGTGACGCAGAACGCCTCCCTGCCACTCCGGCTATGAATCTCCCGGCGAGAAGCATGGGAAGGTTGGCAGCCCATATGATGAGTATCCAGCCGAGAACGAACAGCGGAGCAAGCAAAAGCATAGTCATCTTCCGGCCTAGGATATTCATGATGACGCCGATCGGAAAGCAGACGAATGCCGCTCCCAGGGTCGTGAGAGAGCCGACCAAAGCGTTGTCATCTTTGGTTATGGTGAACCCGTATTCGTTACCTTCCATTATCTTTGGGCCGGCAGGTGCTGACCATCCTAAAAGAGCTCCCGTTGCCAGCGCTCCCAGAGTTGCTGGAATAAAATAAGAAGAGTGAATTTCATAAATATGACCCTTTGAAAAGTTTCAACTGTAAATTATTATTAACCGCTTGAGTACCGCGCAAGTAAATGATTATTGTGCCTCCAGGACCAAATGTTTTTGAGGGCGAATAAAAAAATAGGTAAAATTAATTATAATTTTTAAATATTTTTACACATATATTAATGGATTGTTTTATAATTTTTCCATTTTTCAATTGTAAATTGTAACATTTCGTAAAAAATGTCAGGTTTGACACCGAAAAAAATATTGATTTTTTTTCATTTAATTACCAAATTATATCAAACGCTAATATTTGTTAAAAATCTTTGTACAAATTTCTAGTTCAGGGCTGGCACAAAGCAAACAAGTATTTTTGAATAAAAAAATTTAAATCATAAACTAATGACTTCCTGTTTTATCTTCAAAACCAATACATAAAAAATAATGAATTTCTTTAGTAGTCATATGCTGGCAGAAATTTTATTCATTTATGTATTGAAAACATAAATAAAAAATAAAATAATACACTGAACTTTTAGAAACACTGATTTTTCGTAGATACATTGAATTCGAATACCAAATGAACAAAACAATGAATTTAAGACTGTGAGGTGGTCATAAATCATGTTGACATCTTTCGGGGGAAAAATTTTTTTCTCCTAATATACAATAAAATTCGATATTTTTAAAAATTATATCGATTCTAAATAGATGGGACTACACATATTCATTAATGGTTTTGCGTATATTCCATTGGAATACCAAGTATTATTTATCTCGAAGTATTTTGGACACCCTCAAGCGGTTAAATGCGTTTTCTGATTGCATATCTCAATATTTTATTTATAACATTTAACTGTGATGAATAATAGTGTGACTCATAGGGACTGCAATCGCGTTAACAAAAAAATCAATTGAGTGAAAAAAAATGATACATTTTCCTGTCGTAATCTAAATGAATTTGTTTAATATTTAGAATAATCTATTTACCAGAGAGTGCAGCAATGTACTGAGGTAGTTTCCTGCCTGGATATACATTACTAACAAGTTGTTGCTGCGATATTCCGATGGGTGGGTTCTCCATATTTGGCTCCTCTGGGCCCTGAAAAAATATCATAAGAATTGTTATAAAAATATTTAAAAAAGAATCAGCGCATGATTAGAGTTTATTTTTAATGCGTTTTTTAAAAATGTTGGTAAACAAAGAAATAGTTCTTTCAACATCCTCTATCCTCAAACAATATCTGTAACAATATTTTATAAATATAAATACCCAATGTGAAACAGATCCATAATTTCGAGGTAGACATGGTATAAGTGGTCTTTCGTCATGAGATTCCATTTTTACTAAAGACAGTGATATGTCTTCTATAATAACTTATCATATATGTAGTACGTTAGTGTTATTCTGATTAAATCAATGAGTAAATAATCGAAAAGTGCGTATAACTCTAGTTGTACCATTCTGCAACTATCACAAGAATGTTTGTAATATTTTTATATTGCAAACGTCACTTCATTGTTGTGACACCTACTAATATATGAAGTTAGTTGCCAGTAACAAAAACTTTGTTTCCAAATTCCCTAAATAATATTTTTTTCTTCTGTATAATATTTATCAGAAATTAATAATTTTTTAGTTTCAAAAATTAATCATGTTGGAAACAATAATTGGAAGACACGAATATATTTGAAATGTATATCACGAGTATTGTATTTATTCAAATAATCGTATGATGTCAAAACGATTGAATTTTTCGTTTTAAATAAAATAGGCTATGTTTCACAATATTTTTACTATGTTCTGATACCTGACATGTTCAAGAATTTGTAAAAAAATATTGAAATTAGTGTATTTGTTCAATTTATGATATTTGTTTTAAGTACATGTACTTGTACATTTGAATTGAAAATGCAAAGCTCTTGTATATTACTCTCTATAAATGTTTCTCCTGACTTACTTCACAGCTATACTATAATTGTGTAGAATTTCATAATTATTATACCTAAGACATGTTTTAAAAATGCATTTTCTCTCCAAGATGTTTGACCTACTTTTACAATATGGCAAGCAAAAAGATATGCTTGCATTTATTTATACTACTTGATATTTTCTTTTATAGAAATGCATTTAATTGCCATGGTTCTAAATCACAATGCACTTGCGTATTGTAAATGGCGGATAGGGTGCAAAGAACGACTTTTTGTGTTGCCTTTTTTGTCGTTAAGAATAGAATAAGTAGCTTTGAACTATGTATTCATTTTCTGAATATCGGATATTATTTCCAAAATAAAAAAATGTAAAGAGCTATTTAACTTACATATACAATTATTTATTAGGACGCTACTGACGTACACTTCATAGTAGACGGTTAGTGGAATAGTTTTATAAAGCATTTATTCATCAACTGAGACGTTTACAAAAAGTAAATAATCGATTTAAACCAACAATAACACAAAGTCAATTCAAATACATCCATGCACTTGAAATGCCTGAAGATGCCGAAAGGAGAAACCCAGGTCGCTAACGACAAATCTTATGGTAAAATTCAAAATTCAAATAATTCAAATTACACAAAGGCTTAGTAAACTCAACTTTCTTTTTGTGCGATTTCAAAGCTATGCGGTTTTTTTAAATGCATTTTTTAAAATATATTTTTGAGACCATATACACGTATATATTATGTAATAATGTAATTAGCCGCGCGTTGTTCAAATACTGTACTTCCAAAGTCCAGTGTTTCACTCGTTTATTACAATGAGACCTTGACACAACTGTCTTTGTCATGCTATGTTCCCATTTTAAGTCATAGCTTTTTTAGTGCAATTTTGTTTTATGTGATTTTCCGCAAAAAAAAAGGTTTGATTTACATAATGTTGTTTTACCATCGCAGAAAATTATGCGGTTATTCCTTTAATTAATCAGTCCTGAGCCCGGCCACCTGTGTTTTTTTTTACTAAGCTAAATGTATATATTGCAGTGAAACTGTATTCTCAGCGAAAATGTATCAAGTAATAGATTTGTATGTCAACATGATTTCACTGGTCACGATCATTGAAATTATTGGCCCAAGCCGATGATTTGCCAATGAGAACCAAAGAAAAACACAGACAAACATTGGCTGAAGATGGGGCGTTCAAATTTAATTTCAATGACAGTTAGGAGAAGAATATATTTTCACCGAGAATACAGTTTCACTGTAACATATACATCTCGATTTTAGATAGTAAAGAAATCAAAAAACGTCTCAAGGAAGGAGGTGAAAATTAAATTGCATTTTTATCAAGGCTGATATAAATTTACATCGTTCAATAAACTTGCATACCACATGCCGTTCACTTAACGTATATGTTTTAAAAGCTCTACACTTGCACATTTATCTAGTAATGAACCTTTCAAGGCAATTCTAGCAGTTCTTTATGTACTACGCGGAGTTAATGACAGTGAAATTTATTTCCCAGTATAACCTTCCTTTGAAGTAGACAATATTATAAAATGTATAGACATTGAACTGATACATAGGTACATGCAAATAAATCTGTACATTTAAGACATAATTTGTGACTTTTATCAGTGGCTCATCCCTCTCGAAGACCAATAGATAAATTAAATCATACATAGGGCCCGGGCTCAATTCCCGGCAAGGTCAGATTTTTTTCAATTGAAAAAGAGATCTTGGGCTGGTTGTATGTAATTTTTTGTTGAGTTATTCACGACTGATTCATTATTTATCATCGAGTTTACCTCGTTTGACAATTAAAAATATTTGGCGCATTGGCTGTAATAAAATGTCATCTTTTTTTGATGCCACCATTTAATCGCAGGATTTTTTTTGCGCCATCAATTGAAAGCAAAGGTAATATATTTTGAGGTTATTATAAAAACAATGTTCCACCATACATTATTTTAGTGACGTTAAGCGAGTATTTTTGTGAGGAAATGAAGTACCGTAAAACGGGGTCAATAGAGACACTTTTTACCATTCACGACTATGTATCTTCATACCTGATTATTGATCTTCATACCTACGCCACATAATTCAAATATGAATGGCTTGAAACTTGTTTCTATGGTCCTACTACACATTCATGAAAATATTTTTCAAATATTCACTATCGTTATTAAGACACAGTCAATTTTGTTCAATGTCTCTATTCACATTGAATCGGGGCGAATAGAGACGAGAGAGAGTAAATCGAGACTTGTCAGGTGAATAGATACAAAAATACAGATGGTAATGATTGGAATATATGAACCTCTATTCTATACTAGTATCTATTCATTCCGTTTGACGGTACTAAGTAACCAAAAAAAAACATGATTGATTTTAATTTTCGTGCAATAAAAGAGAAGTTTTTACGGGGTCAAAAAGTAAGGATGCACAGGCATCGAACTTAAACACGTTTGTTTCAATTGTGGCCAATCATTTAGTTGGTTTGGTTTTGTCATTCGAGAGATAGTTTTATAGTCATTGTAAAGAATTATATATAAATACTAAAAAATACATTGGATACTTAGTAAAGTTGTGCTAAAGTTCAATCCTTGTTTTTGTCTCTATTCACTTGCCAGTCTCTATTGACCCCGTTTTACCGGTATATTATATGTTGGCTTTTTGTAATTTCCGACTGCAAAAGATCCAAACTAAGATGTGAACCAATTGTTATTATATTAAGCGATGAATATTTTTATCCTTAACCTGTCATATGTTATCAATACAATCTATCGATCTTTTTTATCATTGGAATGTTTCTAATAATCAAAACAACTTTATCTTCCCCTTCAAAGGAGATAAGATAATTGTGTTATTCTTTAATTTCGGGGAATCTAAATGGAAGATATTGATAAGATTATAGCTACGAAATTTGGAATCTGTTTTGACACACAGCATTGTTCTGGAATCTTTGTTTAATTACGAAAATGAAAACTTTATAAGAACGCACACATTTAAAAAAAGAATATCACTCTATAGCAATAAGTAAATCTTTATTGTTTTCGATTCCACTTTTAAGACAATTATATTGATACTTCAATTGTTGAGAATGCTACGTTTAATTTAATTGAAGTATTTAAATTGGTCTGGTTTTGTAGCCGGGTGGTTAACGTTCTTGGGTGGCAGGCACCTGTGATGCTTACATTAATTCTTACTCTTTCTAAAACACGCGATCCTAAAACAGTGCGAGAAAAAAATCAATGATTAGCAAACTATAATTCATTTACTTGTTATATTTTACTGGCATTACCTTCGCCGAAAAGGAAAAGTTGGCTGACTGAATTATATTCAGGTCTTCTAAAAAAATACATTTTTAAACAGATGCCGCAGTTAAGGGTTAAGTATTTTTTCGTGAAAGTTTTATTTATTAAAAATAATATAAGAAGTCGTAACAAATGACAAATCAAAAGTATCTTCCACTCATCCCTTCATTTGTGCGATATTTGGTTAACGCGGTCAATAAAAGACAAAAACAAACGCGTATGGGTTTTAACGCAAAGAGATCATCGGTTAAGCTTTATTATTTTTTTGCATTTGACTTGCACCCTTCACATCCCATTAACAGTGTGTCCTGAGTTACGCATCAAAGTCTATGAATGACGTGTTCAAAATTTCAATGATGATTGATACATGATTACCAAAAATATTCTTACGCACATTTCAAAATAGAAGATAAACAGAAAAACGATTAGCATCGCGATTTTGGAGCCTATGTCTTATTTACTATTCAGTTTACGTTTCGATTCAGCAGAATTTTGTTTTCTGAAAACTATGTTCACATCACCTCGATCCGCGCAATAGTTCGTGTAGCCAATCGAGTTTATATATTTGGATGAACAAGTTGGTTCTCCCACCACCCTTCCGTTATGTGTGTGCAGCCGTTTTTCACAGCCGCCTTCGATAACGCTATACGATCAAGAAAAGAAACGAATTTACTCCTGATTTACTTGGCCCGAGACAGAGCTGCACGGGACTGATCTTTTAACCATGCACTAAGTGCTTGAAGAGACGAAAAACAGAAAGGAAAAAAAAGAATATGTGATATTAAGTATCTTATGTATCCGTGAGATGTAGAATCCGTGGAGTTTAATCTAGGGCTGTGGAGTCGGAGTCGTAGAGTCGGGGCTTTTTGGCCTGAGTCTGAGTCGTCGCGTCGTTTTGGCCGGAGTCGTACTCGGAGTCAGACATTTTGAAAAGTTTTAACTTCTTATTTTTGCATATAATAAGTCAAATTTGGCTTTTGGTGAGAGGGTTGATATTTAATTAAATACACATACATAAATAGAAAAATTAGGAAAAAAGGCGACGATATTAAACTTTTTTTAGTCGGAGTAGAAGTCGAATTTTTTTAACGACTCCATAGCCCTGGCTTAATCTACTTCGCGTTGAATCTGAAGAGGAATCAAGAGTATCCAGTTCCCCATATGATGTTGCAAATTTATCGAATGCCTCAAAAAGCCAATCGAGTTTATTGCGTATAACTGTGAATCTTATCGCATTATTCGTGCGTTGCGAGCCGCCATGTAGAATGCAATAATTCATCGAAGTCAGGCTGGCAAATTTCTTCCATGAGTCAATGACATGAGCGAAGAGTGCGCTTGGCTTAATATTATGGAGGAGCCAAGGTCTGACCGGTTTTTTCCTGTGAATATGCATCGAAACGCGCCCTGCTGATCGAGCGGTCGACATAATTTTGAAGCTTTCTCTTCAAGAATCATTCCGCGTGGTCTGGCCGATCGGCGTTCTTCTATTTTTACCGTCGACACTAAAAATTACTACACGAAACTAGTGATACCTAGTTTTACTCACAGGCAGGGCTTTTTTTGAAAAAGAAAGGTGCCGGAACTTCCTTTATGTCAAGCATTTTACTAAATAAAAATACCATTCAAATGAAATTTAAAGCAGCTATGCCACGAATCGCACAAAAAGCAGTTTTTAGATTTATTTTTTATTTTAGACATGTTATATCCAAAGTAAAAGGAACAATCAAAGAAAATAATGACATATGTAAAATTAAGTAAATAAAATGTTCTGCACATTGTCAATCGCTAGGCACGTGCATTCAATCACAAATGTCAGACATACAGAAAGTATATAAGTCTATACGTCTGACGCTACTGGCTGTTATTAGTCCTTGAGCACGAGTGACCAATGGGCACGTGCACGAAGTCCCTTTCTCCCTCGTCAACACATGAGAGTGCCTATTTCGAACTCATCCACATCTCATCCTGTTCATAAAAATACCATATTTTATCATTTTGACGAATTATATTAATATAGATTGTAATCACGTAAGCGAAAACATTGTTTCGTTTAGTTGATTTTGAAATTTGAAAAAATTAAAAAAATACCGTGATAAAGGGTGCCGGAACGCCGTTCCACCGCGTTAAATAGAGAAAAGCACTGCGCACACGTATACGCATACGGTGTAGGCATTTCCCCATTCTATGAATATTTATTTTATTATACTGTGACAAAGAAAATAATCAACTTTGTTATCGTCATATAAAGTATAATCTCGTTATAACGGACACTAATATCCGGTCAGTTGTGAATATATGCTTAACAAATACTTTTAATCAGAGCTGTGGAGTCGCTAAAAAAAAACACGACACCGACTCCGACTCCAACACTTTAGGTTTAATTGAGGGGCTTAAATGCATAACCGCCTCTCTCCACAAAGTCAAATTGTTCAGCAATCGAATAAAACGATTTTAATCCTCAAGTATAAGATTATAATAATTTGCAAAGGGAACACAAAACGTTTGTATGGTGAGAGGGCGATAGGTCAGTGTTCCCTGGCTCGTGATTTGTGCATTTAGATTGTGGCGGTTTTGAACTTCACATATGGTGGAGAGAGACGGTTATGCATTTGATCGTCATTTTCGATGTCGATTTTAAATGGCTTAGAGGTAATTTTTCGTTGGTTTGAAGATTGCAGGACATAGAACGTAAGAACCGGATTATTAATCAATCATTATCTAAAAAATGATAATATATGGATAGAGGCGGTTTTAAAAAATAGTTATATACCCGTCAATGGCGTATATAACAATTTTTTTTACTTATTTTCCTATTTATGTGTATTCAATTAAATACCAATAAACCAATCCGGCCAATTGACAAATTTTACATATTATATGCAAAAAAAAAAAGTTCAAACTTTAAAAAAATTCCGACTCCGAGTACGACTCCGACTCCACAGCCCTGCTTTCAATATTACTTTAGTCTTAGGCTGTGGCCTGAGTGACATCACAAAGCTTCGAGCGTAGCGTGGCGAGACTTGATCAAAATCAAAGGGACCACAGTGGCTTTAACAATGACGCCGTCTGAGAAGTCGAAGCGCAGATTGCAAAATCCTCCAATCCCTAATCTCATATTGAACGTGCGATATTAATAATTTCGTCTACAAAACTTCAAAAACCATTTTTTCCCCACTGAAACTGAAACCGTGCTAAGCGAGGGATGGGTATACATATAAAAAAAAACCGTTCGGTTACAGAGTGCCTGAAACGTCTATTAATTCATTCGCTGATAATCTTATTTGTTTTATAAAACAATAATTATATACACAAGTAATTATATTTCACGACGTTAAACATTGAACTTTGCGTGAAATCTAAATATATAGATCAAATAATATTAATTCCATTTATAATATTGTTCGACGTTTGTGTTTATATGTAACAGACATATGAATGCTATAATTTTTACAGATTACGAATAATACCATCAAACGTTTTTAATCTTATCCCAATGTCATGTCCAAAAGGTCAAACATAGGACACGGGGATGGTGAGCCTTTTTATGTCAGAAGGTCGCATTCATTAACCATCCTCTTATGAAACTTCAATTCAATATAATACAGTGAAACTCAAATTTTACATTCTTGGAATGACAGACGAATGTAAACATATTAACAAAGAAAATAATATCATTATGAAAATTCATGCAAATCGTTTTGGTTCATATTTGTGGGTTGTTTACATAAAACCGATCCGAAACAATAAATTAATTTGAAGGTTTGGCCGTGTAAATAATCAAGGTTTATAAATAGTGTAATTGGCCGTCAATTAACCTAAAAATTTACCTTACTTTAATGCACGAAGTAAATACGTAAAATCGAATATTGAAATGATGTTCTTTAGTAAAACAGGACTGAAAACGGCACAATGGATTCGTAATAATGTACAGTGAAACGTTTGGATTCCGTGAAAGGGCCGCATTTGACGACGAAGATGATCGCACGTTTCCCACCTCTGGTTTAAGATATTACGTGAGGCAGTGTGATCTTGATTTATTTAACATTGCATGTGGCTTTTATGGACAGCTTTTTCCATATTACAAGATTTTATTTTTGCATATAATATACATTGAAACAGCATGCAGTAGTTCTAGGTTAAACATTATCACAGAAAATTCTATAATCAAGTAAGTAGTTTTCAAATATTTAAAGAAGCAGTAAAACGCAAATTTTTGTATGATTTTTTTATTTTTATTTGCAATCATACTTATCGAGATCTTAATCAATGTCAAATGTGCATAGCGTGTAATATTCGTCTGGTTCACAGGTGGTTCACTTTAATCGTTTTAGCTGTTAACTTTTGGTGGAGAGGCATCTTTTTAATAACTAGTTTCACTCATCGCTAGCATTTTCATCTGATAAATAATAAATTAAAAAAGGGATATAATAATGACATGGTGGGCAAAACAATTATTACAATCTCAATCTGAACAAAAGCCTCTAAGAAAATAAGGATGGAAGAATTGTTTATCAGCTCACTGATTTCTGCCGTGGCCGTGGTCGAGTGGTTTACGTCGTTACCGATTCGATTGCCGTACTCGCTGTTTTGAGTTTAAGCTTCATAAATTGTTTATTTAATTGATTAATGGATATACATAGGTTGGAAGGCATGTGATATCTAAAAGCTTCGATTAAGATAAGCACTATTGGAATCTACGTGTCGCGAATTGGGAGCGGATGTGGTGTAAACATACGTGTTAAAATGCATAGGATTGACATTCTGAGGAAGCATAAAAAACACAGAGAACCGAGAATAGAATTAAAACGTGTGTGTGTGAAATGGTTACAATTAGCCGTACAAACATATTTAAATTAGGTTTTAAACAAAACTCGACTTGAATAACTATTTTCAAAGAATTCCAAAAAAATATTCATCTTATTTTCCTCGTCTTCCCACAACTAGCTTTTTCCTCAATCGATTCTCTACAAATATACTGCGATAGCTCTGGGCATTTGCTCGCTGTTTCATAAATGATTTTTCAATCGATTTATGAAATCATGTTCAAAGGTATATGTGTCTGATATATTTTTGCGTTTTGCATTACCTACCCTCTAGCACAGTGCAAAGAAAACGATTGACAAAGTGTTAAGTCTTGTCCACTCTTCATATTAGTCTTACAGTATACGAAAAATAGATTCTGGATAACATTATAGTGTAGGAAGGAACTTTAATTGAGCTGAGTATAAAATTTTAAATAACTTTAATTATTCCACGTATTGTGTTACTAATTATGACACGTGTTTCGGCTCTTTCAAATATATCGCCGGATTCTAATATTTTGAAATAATGAATTACAAAATGGAGATTGGGATTTTTCCTTTTTACAGGAAGCAAGGGGGGTTATAGAAAGAAAACAAACAAATAATTATATTACTGATGACATAACAAAATACTAACCAATGAGGTGCTATCAATTGGGTAGGGTTTATCCATTAGAAATAAATTTAGCAGTGGCGAGCAACCTGTCGTATTTAGTAACACAATACGTGGAATAATCAAAGTTATTTTTAATTTTATACTAAAATGAAATTCCACAAAGCTGTGGCAGAATCCATCGAAAGTATTAATTGAGTTGGTTGAAAAAGAAAAAAGTTAGTTACTGGAATTAACAGTCTTTATACGGCAGAATGCAAGATGTTATATTTCACCAATTTAGACATGGCGTCGAAATTACTTCGAAAAACCAACATATTTCCATTTTTACTAAATGAGTTGATTATCTAAGAATATTCTTATACATAGATCTCATAAAGACTTCTTGCAGAAATCCTTAACAATCTTTGCACTTGACTAATTATCATAGTTTTTAAGGTAAATAATAGCGATAAATATTATTTCTTATCATATTTTTCATTTCGAAAGACTTTTATCTGGCTTATCGCAATATTTCAATCTGCTGTCTTCAATGACATCTCGGTAAGTGAACGTTTTAAAATAAAAACTCTATACAATGAATTGTTGCATTCGATATTTGAAATCACAAAACAAAATTTATTATTAACAAGGTGTAGTGTATGTTTTAAGTTATCATAATTACGATAAGGAACATAATTAATGGCACGTTTTGTATCAGAATATCTCTACAAAGCTACGGTTAGAGCTGTTATTCGAATGCATTTTTATTAGCGACTAAATTACCGAAAACAAAAAATACAGGTTTTACATTTGATCTGCGATATGGGTTCGAAATTTGAATATTATTCGGATGGTATGATTTCTGAAAATAGTTTTTAAATGTCAATTTCGTGACATATTTTACTTTTAAAAATCGACAGCCTATAAATTATGTTCGTTTATGAAGTAGATTGTTTTTGTTGAGAAAGTTGTAAAGCATCATCATAGTATGAGTATAATAATATATACCAATTTGTGTTTTTATATGTTTAGAGCATACATGGGCAAGCACCGGCCGCGGGCTGGTTCCGGCCCTCCGAGCTATTTTATCCGGCCCTAATTCATCTCAGCAAAGTAAAAGAAGAAAGAAAATAATAGTTCCAGAGGGATAATAATTTTTTAAAACCATTTTCCTAGTCCATCAGCTCACACAAACATCACATATAATTCTTATGGAGGTAAATAAAAAAATATATAAGTAGTAAAATTGTGTTTTATTGAATTAAATATTACTTTTTTATGTTTCATAATTTGGTCCGGCCCTTCACTCGGAGACAACATGATAATATGGCCCCAGACCTAAGAAAGGTTGCCCATGCCTGGTTTAGAGAGTAAGGTAGCATTTTCAACTGAGAAAATAATAATTAAGGAGTTCGACTGAGGGTGCTTGATGGAATTTCAATATCAAATTTAAATTGTTTGAATTTTGTACTTTTCCGTGAGTTTTGTCAGTTCAAGTACATCCGTGCACTTGAAATGCCTGAAGATGCCGAAAGGCGAAACCCGGGCCGTTAGCGACAAAACTCATGGAAAAGTACAAAATTCAAACAATTCAAATTTGAGAAAATAGTGATAGTAAAAAATAATTGCACGAGTCTTAAGCAAAGAAACTTATTTTTTATGATACCTGCTAGCCACTACTGTCTTAAAGAGGCGGATAGGGCGCCGGTGGTTTTTTTAAACATTGATATTTTTATCGAATAATTATTAAAAAAATATAGAGATAAAAATCAACGAAACGAAATAAGTTGAATTATCACTATCTCAGAAATATTTCAGTAGTTTTCCAGAATTGAAATGTGTCATTTGATATTTGTAGTTGTAAATGAAGCACTATGTGTCAAAATGGACTTTATCTCGTTATGCAGTCAGCTGACAATATTTTACATTGCTAATTATTGATTAACAAATTACACGATGCCAATCGGCAAAAAACGCTTCCGCAAATTTTGATAAATTGAAAGATTCGCTAAATGATAGAATGAATTCAAAGACCGAAACATTTTTCAATTTTATCGCCAATATCAGAGATTAATCAAGCTTGGTCTTTCAACGCTTAACCACAACAAAACTTATGCAATACTTATAAAGCTGTTATTTAACCACAAAACAATCGTTCTTTGTAATTTTTTATACAAATAACTGTGTCACACTTAATGCTTTCTATAATAATACACGGCCATTGTTTAAAAAAAACAAATGAACGAAGGACCTGGACAATGTGTCAAACATCCAATTGCTAACTAGGTTTCCGATCGATTAGAACACATTTGAATGATATAATCGATTGTCATTTTTTTCGTCAATATTTGACTGTTTTGTTTAGAACTTTTCTCCAGCATTAGGAGGTCGAATTACTTTGTTCTGTGGTATCAAAGTCATCCATTATAAATGTCACGTTTTCTTTTTGCAGTATGTTTCGGCGAATATGTTTGAAACCTTCTAGCACGACATGATTGTGTAAACAAAAATTGAAGCCGTAACGGGTGATGGTGAGGTTGTTAAAATGTAACGTTTTAGCCCTCGAATACGCATAAATCTTGCTAAATTATGAATTATTAAGTTACACAACTGATACATGAGTATTGCGGAATATTTAAAATTACTCTTATGAAATTTAAAAATATTTACTATGCATTTTTTTGGAAATCTATTTGATTGAGCTTCAAGTTTATTGTCAAAGTTTTTCCCGTCTCCTTCGTCTCTAAGTTTAGTTCTTACATCCAGATTGCATTCTCTTCGCATCGCTGCTGACAGTTCAAGAAGTCAGCATACCTTTTCTTTTTACCTACGGTGGGTCATCGAGAAGAATGGCTCTCAGTCTATAACGATTTTTCGACGACTTCTCGTCATAGTTTTGAAGGCAAAGATATTGTTGGGTTACAGTGGTGGCCCACTGCCATGTGAAACTTGTAAAGAGGTGTCACGAACGAACCCACGAATAGTGAGTGTAGTGATGTAACTCACTTATCGACATTTTGAATTGTTCGAAAATAACATCAATCACTCACCTATCTTTTTCATTATGTTGCAATTTTACTCTCTAACGATATAGTTAGTTACAAGGTATATAAATAATAATTATTGATATTATATATATTTCATAGCATAAAGCCTAGTTGTGATATTGTGTTATCAGATAAGCCATGTCAGGATTAAAGTTGCATAAATATAACAATAGTAAAATTTTACGCTTTAATGTGTTATTACAGAGAATACACTATTTTACTTGTTAGGAATTTACATTGTCTCGCTGTAGTTGTGCAATTTATGCAGTTCCGGTGCATTTTAGTATGTACATTAAAATTAATTATCTTAATTTCCATTTTCGCACCTTAAATATTCATAATTATTCTAGAACTCCTTAGGCATATAAGCTATTTCATGTGCTAGCGTTCATGTGACATGCAATATAGAACTTTCAAATCATTTTTTTTTTTTGAAACAGTCCAGTAGAACCCCGATTATACGTTCCCGCATTACTCGTTTTCCCGCATGGTTCGTTCATTTTCTATAGACCCGCGCGTAACACCCATAAGAACAATGTTAAAAAATCCCGCATTAAACGTTCCCCGATTATGAAAACAATCTAACCATAGGCAATTCAAACGTATTCACTGTAAATACTTAGTGAAAATACATCATAATAATTTAATAAACAATACAACTTAATCTTCCGAACTCATCATTGGTATACCTTTAAATAATTATCATTAATTAACAATACAAACACTTGAAATCAATCAATCAATTCAATAAGGTCGGATAAAACCCTTGATTTATTTTTCGATATTCCTATGTTATCTGATGACTAGTATTTGCGATACTACATTTAAAAAATCCCGATAATTATAAACAAACCCACTTAATTCATTGAAACTTATTTACATAAAATTTTCTCTAATTCATATTTTAATAGCAATTTAACTTAGCGATCTACTTTTATTTTTTATATAAACGATACAAACTGTATACTACGCGTCAGTTCAAGTACATCCGTGCACTTGAATTGCATGAAGATGCCGAAGTCGTAATGTAAAAGTACAAAATTCAAACGATTCAAAAAAATATATAAATACAATTAATTTAATCTATTACGCCCGAGTTCGCTCAGAGCGAGCATTTTCAACTGACAATCATTTTAAATTCTTGATTTGCAGATATTTTATTATATATTAGTAAAATAAATCATAGTCACCGGAAAATTTTGCGACACCTTTCGATGTTTGGTTCTTACTATAAAGCAATTGTTCTCATTTTAAATGAGTGAATAATCTTATATATAAAACCGAAACGGCGTATGTATGTATGTGGGTCTGTAATTCCCATTTTGCATTATTGTTGCAAGTTGCCATAAAAACGAACATAAAAGAAAATATGTTTGAATTTTTATCGGCGAAGACATTTAGTCAAAATGTAATAAATTAGTTTTCTACAGAACTTTTCCCGGCTTTTATAATTAATAATAATGTTTATTATTTACGTGAAGGAATTTGACAGCAAATTAGATTTTTTCCTTGAATTTGGCTGTCATCAAATTAAATAAAGTTTGTGATTTTATTTAAACTCTATTTTGGATGTTAGATTTTGTGATATAATTATGTCGAATGATATAACATTAAATAATTATTAGTCGCTTAGTCCGAGCGACGCCGGGTAGCAATACTAGTTTAACTATATAAATCAAATTAGACATGAAAGTACGTGGAACAATTTTGCCTCAAATAATGAAAAAAATATTATTTTATTTATTTATTAAATTTATTGATTGACAGCTCTTATACATTCAGTTTAATTTATTATTAGGGATCATGCATGATCACATTTCGAATCATATTTTTTTCAATAAACCAAATTTTAGTACAGCGTAGTTTTAAACAGAATCGACATCTAAAGTCTTTTTTATCTTCAAAGACAAAAAATAATTTGCGAAATTATTATTATACTCGTCAGCGTTAAAAACGACAAAGTGGTTGTTAACATTCAAGAGCTTCGTGTTAGTTAAAAAGTATTGAATGGACTAATAATAAATTTATTGATAAACACAATGATTATTTAATCACGAAATTATTTTTATTGCATTGTTTATATTTCTGAAAGAGTTTATTATACATTTTAAACAGATTTGCAGTAACAGCTCGTTAAAAAAAATGCTCACCTTTTATATAACAAAAATTGTATTCCTTTCAAAATGGGTTGATAAAAAAATTGTTTTTAAAAATGTTCACTTAAAATTTCTTTTTCATTCGTATGTGTCTTTATCACTTCGAACACTTTTGAAAATATATTATCGTACAAAAAACTAAAATAAATATTTTACTTATAATTGAAGTTAGGTTTTTTTTTTTTTATAAATTTTTATGCATTAAAACTTTAGTTTGAGTGTCACTTGAATTTAGAGCGTTCGCGATAGGCTGAGTGTACCGCACACCTTATGCTTCGATACTGATTTCGAATTGGGTATCATTGCCACTAGGTTAGTTGGAGTATATAAAATATAAGAGTAATACCTACTCGCTTAACATAAGGTAGGGGGCGGTCAATATGGGGCCCGCGATTATTTTTATTTAATAATAAGTCGGAGTATTTATTTAAGTAAGTCGGTATTTGAATGATAATTTGTTCGGGCTTTTATTAGCGTCATAAGTCATAGCGTCAATCTGTAATGGTGAGCTTTCAATAATATGCAAAGTTTATTTATTTATAGGAAAAAATAAAAATACAATACATGGTATTACAGCTGACGCCAATGCGCCATGCATTTGACAAGTTGAATACAAATATAACATAATATATTACACAAAATTATTAAACAGAACAGAAACATATTAATCCAGAAATATATTCATTACATAAAAAGAAGAAGAAAAGGAGCAACAATGCACCAAATTTACTGCCAAAGAGCCCTTGCTACTGGCGATTCAAAAGACCAACGTGACAAACAAGTTCTGATTCAGTTGTCTAATGTCGTCACATATTTTTAAATGTTTCTTGTAACTGTTTTTTAAACGACGCAATGATTTGGCGAAAAATCAGTTTTTCTTGAACGATGAATGAGAAAACTCTGAGAAGAATAGTCATTTTGAAGATCCATTGTTACCTTAATTACCATTCGAAAATTTACCATTAACCTCATTTTGAAAAGAGGATTACAATTCAAGATGAATTATGGAGAGCCGATTGGTTGCCAGTGTATTATAAAGTCATTATTGAAAAGGAACTCATGCCTTTGTATATAATTCGTTACTTAATAAAATAAAAAATCAACGCATTATATCTTTAAATATATTTCTGTACTTTACTTAAAAATATTATTTATTGATTTCGTCAATTACGCGCCTTCTTCGTGCCTCTACTTAACAAGATGTCCAATATTAAAGCTTATAAGATAATTACCAAATGAGATACAATAATCTGTTTTATCTTAAAGATAATACTTATATTTCCTTTGAATGTTTTTTTGACTATAATTACATTTTTATGCAATTCGTCCCGTTTTAGAGATACTACAATTTTATCTGTACTGATAATACATAAATTCTTCATCAGTACAAAAGATTATTTTATACAATACAGATTAAATTAATGAAGATCAAATACCACATCAGCAGTGTGAAGGTGTGTGTATATTCTTTTTATAAAAATATATTTGAGATAACATTGTTTATTCAATTATAATAATATGGCTGTATGGAATATGGCAGAAATATATGCAAAAACTTTTGGGCGCTAGTAGCACAGGATTTATGAAACCTTTTTTTATATATTTTTTTCTGGCCGCAACGATTATGGTAACTTTTCCTCAATAGCAATTTAATTAAGCCCTGGCACAAAGCAATATCAAAGGGTATATAGTTCAAATAATTTCAACGTATTTTTCTTTGTGAATACTATAGATAAAATGGATACATCCCACGAGCAGCGGCCTTTTACAAGCTACAAGTATATATATTCGGGAGTGCTAAAATTTGTATTAACCTACATATGTATGTATGCAAGAAATCCATCCTTCATCTATCTGAAAGGGCTAAACCCTTACTAAACGTTATAATATACGCGCGACAAGCGAGTCCAAGTTGATACATGGATTCGGCAACGCGCGTTATAATTCGGCAATATGTCTGCACCCATTGAACAAAACTTCATCGTGAAATTTTGCGTGTGGCGTGACATTACAACATCTTTTTTCTACCTAAAAAATCATTTCTTGCGTTATCGGATGACTTTGACAGACGCATTATGATTATTATTTGTCACCGTTTGCTTAAGAAGTTTTAATCATGCTTCTTTTTTTAAATAAGTAAATTGGTATATTTATTTTGACATTGATTATTGCTTGAATATAAATAGAAGATCAGTGCGCTATTGCACCATTTCAAGAGCCGTCACTGCACTCTACTTATACGCGTATAATGAATAGAATGTCAACGCAGGCACCTGTTAAGTGTGTTTATAAGTAACGTAAAAATCACTGAACAGTGTTATAGATTACATAACAATTTTCGCAAAATATTCAATACATACTATAATTATTAGCAATTTCTGATAATATGTACAACATGATACAAGTAATTAATTATTATAATAAGCCAATTTAATTTTATGGATTTATGTTACGAAACTACTTTCTTAAACATAATATCTTTTATGAAGCAGTGGAGAGGTGTTAAGTTGAATCTCTAATTATTTCATGTTTTATTATTGTTTTATTTGTATAATAACAATAATTATTTTATTAGAAACTCGCTCGGCACGTTTCAAGTTGACTACACCAGCCATAAAAGTTCCCCCGTGATAGTAAACATCATTGTTTATGACAGATCCATTATGACTGATTTTGTCTATTGTCGAGACAACAACATCTGTCTGTGTGACACTAATTAACTGGTGAAATTAAACATTTACGTGACTTTTTCTTCACACCAAAATAATTAACTTTTCCACTAATTCTTCGGTAAACAAAAATTACTAACGCGAATATTATTTCCGAGGTTTATGGAATTATAAAATAAATACCCTATTAAATCATTCTTGAATATTTTCCTAAGGTCGATGACAAACACGCATAAACGAATTAGATTTGATTTGTGTGGCGTAACTAGCGAGTGCAAAAGACAATGCTTTCATGGGCCAATAGTTTTCATCTTTAATGTATTATATATCACATTTGTTAAGTGGAATGCATTTCAAATTGATGAATATTACATTAGCTATTTGTGTACTAGTTTCGAAATTGATTGTATTATCTATGAATACTTATTGTTTTTGTTTTGAAAACAGAAAACGTGAATTTATTATACCTATTTAAAAAATATCAATTCGCGAAATTGTAATTCACCACAGCGTGCCACGTTTCTAAGAAATAAACAATATTTTACGAATCAAAAAAATAGTTTGAATGAAATTGAAATTAAGTTACAATAAAAGAAATAGAAACTACACAAAAAAAGCTTAAACACCGCTTATCGAATATTTATTTACTTCAAATAGTTTTTTTATTCTACTGGTTGTGTTCTAACACGTGCTTCGCCTCATTGATAAGTATGTTCAGACTTATCCTCTTCATGTTATTTAAGATTTTGACCAAAGGTGCTTCATGGAATTTTAATATCAAACTTTGATATGACTTTTGTTACTAACGACCCATCGCAAAGTTACAGAGAGAATCCATCGCAAATATAATGACTTCTCTTTGCCATATCTTCATTGTCCGGACAGCCCTTGCAACATGTGTCTCATACGTGGAGAAAATGTTTTGATTCCTACAACACATATGTCGTCTCTGGTTCAACATTGTAAAACTAGGTTGGAAAATTATTTTATATTAATTTTTAATTATCTTTATTCTTAACACCGTAATTTTTCGATTGTGAGCCTTAGTTAAAGTTTGTAACATGTATTGATTGAATTGGCTTTTACTTGGTAGAACTCCGTTATAATACGTTGGGAAAAAATAGCAATGTATGTATGTATTACAATTCTACAGAAATAAGCCTTAAGCTAAAGTAATCCGAAATAGCTATCAACATACATGTAAAATAATTTCTGTCACCTTTCACCGTATTTGTAACATGTTATAATGTGTTATATCTTCCGGAATTTAGTTTTACTATGCTAATAAATACGCAAACCCTGTGATATTAAACAATTACTCAAATCTATTGAGGAGTTGCTGGAAGGAAAGAAATAATATAAATCAATTGAGTGTAAAGGGTAAAGAAAAATAATTTTTCACTGATAAATGATTATGAATATGATTTCAATATATTCTTCGTCACATTATTTAGATTGGCAACGCTTCTGATTATAATAAAATTTTCTTATTGTTCAGTGTTTTGTTTCGACGGCAAAAAACTTTTAGTTGCATAAAAAGCCGCATACTGCACGTAGAATTTTAAAAAGGGTCTCGCAAAAAACTGTTTTTGGCAAGTTTTGTAATGTACGTGCCAAGTGAAAACAACTTACCATTCATTGTACGCCGCATTGCGTTGCAAGATAATAATAATATTGTAACATAAAAAACGTACGTATGTATAAGTACAATAAGCAACGATTATTATTCGAGTCGATGTTTGTGCATTTTAAAGAAAATGGACGTGTTTATTTCGATTGACAGTTTGATTGTTCGGAAATTTCCAATAATAATGCATTCGTGCAACATTCTACTTGAACCAATAATTTTATGGTAAGTCGATTCTCAAAAGTCGATTTTCAAAATTTTTGTCTTATTATTGGTAGGCATCTATTTTACCTACTTTATAATAATAACAACTATAGACAAAGTTTCTTGTGTAGTTTTATCATTGTCTATAACAATACAAAAATGTTCCAATTACAAATTTGACAACTCGCCTCATTCATTTGTCCGCATGTATTCACATTATAGTTAATAATCTTTCAGGCAAAACCTTTCAAAGACTTTATTTGAAAAGAATAACGTATTAAATGATTTAATCCCTCATTTAAATATAACAAATTTGCCAAAAATATCAAGGATCATATTGTTTTGACATAAGATCGAGTAGATTCGTGTGTTTTGTTATAATGGCAGTGTAAATATTTTAATGTAGTTTCATTTAGCTCTGAATTTTAAAGTAATTATACTTGAATTACCGTTCTATTAAGCGCAGTCATGTTTTAAGCTATTCATACCACAAGGTTCAATCTCTATTGAAATCCGCAAAGTACACAAATACATTTATACTGGCAATATCATTATTATCAGCAACACACATCTACATATAAGACGGTAAAGCCATACATTCGTTTTCTTTTTATGTTTATATATCTTAAATATTTGAACAATATATTATATTTATTAATTGCATGTCGTAGACGCCCACAAAGAGGTGTTCCAAAACGTTCATAGATAACTAAAACGTTCTACTCATTATTATAGATTACAATTTTGCCAGACATCGATACGTTATTTGGTAAAACTGCGCTGTCAAATTAACCTTGAATTTCGAATTTTTCCGTCGTAGTTTCCAGTCGTTCTTCTGTTTGAATTTCGAATTCTCCGCTGCTCTTGACAGAAAATAATAACAAGAAACGCAACGGAGAGCAGGTAAATCGTTTGAAACATAAACCGGTGCCACTGGGGGCTCGTCTTGCGCTGTAGTATGGGTATATTGTCGGAACGGGTTTCTTTAATGATTCTTACTCAGGCGTATCGCAAATTAGTACCACCATCATCATCACTAACAGTTTTTTGTATTTACTGCTACCGAAAACACATGCAATATGGATGCAAACTTGATCCCGATCCGGATAGACCCGGACATCGTATAACACGGTAATATGAACCTACGTGTTACACGGTGTTCGAGGTATAGACACAATTTAAGCTGGGATAATATACTCAACTTTATAACATCGTTGCAATAAAACAATGTAATACAGAACATACCATTTCAACAATAAAGCTGCCATAATAGAGATCATTGATCACTTTTAAGGTGTTCACTGTCAATACTTGGTCGAAAGACCAGGGATGTAGAGTCGGAGTCGTGGAGTCGCGTTTTTTTGTGATTAAATAAATTCGTCGATTCTTGTATAGAGTAACGGCTCATATAACCATTGAAGCCTTTATATCAATAGCTACCCCTCTCTTCATCCTTCCCTAAGTTCCTTCTTCAAACGTCGAGGATGGAGACCGTATCCCTATATCTATGTTGTCTATGCCTATATCTTAGGGAGACGAGTCAGGCAGTATTTTGAACTTGGCAATGTTGGAGTATTTTATATGCGATATTGAAATAAATTTTCGTTTTCGATTAATCCCATACGTATACTATTTATTACTAATCATAGTTTAAAAAATACTTGATTTTTAAAGACGGTAAGTATTACTGCGTAATGGCGAATAAAATTGTAAATATAGACAAATTATTCATAAAATGAACTTAGGCACACATTTTTTCCTTGCAAAACAATTGGTGTCGTTTTTGTTCAAATTTAGTCAACAATAGAACTCGTTCCTTTTCTGGCGACGTAATAAATATTTTTTATTGATAATTCGAATTTCAAAATACATAATAAAAATGTGAAGGTTTTTTTTATCGAGCTTGCTTTTGTCAACAACTCGGAATCTGTTGTATAGTAAAAATGCGCAATTTCTATAAAACAGAAAAATAAAAACACTTTATTGCATAATAAGTAATTAAAATCTATTATACACTGTTTTTTAGATATAAATTATAGTCTAGTCATTATTACTGCTGGTGTTTTCAATTCTACCAAAAGTGGCACTGTCAATAACTGTCAAATGGAGTAAAAGAATCTACATTAAATAGATAACTTTTCCTCCTATCAATGAGCTATTGTTTCACAAACTTCAACAGTCTTGAATTCTTGATTAAATGAGACTTTTAATTCTTCCAGTCATCTATTTTCTGACTTTTTTATGAAATCCCCACAAAAAGTGCAATGGCGTCAGGTCTGCGGAACCGGCAGTATATTCTATTACATATGTTCCCAAACTTTTTCAAGTGGCGAGTGGCAAGTAGGTTTTTATTTGACTGTATAAGTTGGCGATCCATGGGTTGGGAACCCGTGTTCTATAATAAATGCGGTAATATGTTTCAGGATGCTGATCACATCAGATGGGAATGTCCAGACCCAGACAACGATCGGAAAATATCTCAAGACGATACGAGTGTCGAATATGTCGGCCGGACTGTCATGCCGACATGGTTCCACCTAGGACAAATTACAAGACACCCAAAGAGTTGACGGTGGGTTATTGAAAGCGAACAGAGCTCAGTTCAAAAAACCACTTTCATAAACTTATTTTATTTTAATACTTTCGATGGATTCGGCGGTAACTTTGTGGAATTACTAAAGCGAACTTTGCGATAGTAAGTCTGAAGATGCCTCTGAAAGGGGCGAAACACGTGACACAATACGTGGAATAATCAAAGTTATTTTAAATATCTTTTCTTTTGTTTACCTTCTTGCACACTACATTGCATGCAAGCAAGTCTGGAGGAAATTTTTTGCGTGTCGTTCCTGGCGAAAACTGAAACACTCATAATGTTGTTACGTTGCGGAATACGCCTTGTAATAATTATGTGATGCTGTAGCGGGTTGCAGTGGGTACATCGTTGAGTATCCGAGGAATACATACAATATTTTATTTTGGTCCAATGTATAGAATATGTTGATCTTACCGAGCGGTATACGTTCTTTCTACAAAATAAATCGTAGGGTTTACCCATCCACTACGACTACAGCCCCGGCACAACAGTTTCAAAAAATAAAATAGTCCTGTTTCGATGGTTATTATTCTGTCATCTTTCTCAAGATGACCTTGTTTTATTTTTAGAAAGACAGACTGGTCTAGTATATTGGACATGTGAAGTCGATTGTTCTATGTTTTTTCGTTTGAATTCTTGGAAAATAATCTATTTTCAAAACGACACGAGTTGGGACAAAAAAACCGGTTTGATGGTGAAAAAAAAACTGCCAAGTGGTAATCGTTATTGGCATGCAGGTTAATTCTTGCTAAATTGAGGAAAAAATATAATGAAGTCAAAATGGCCGACAGGTGAGCAAAGATGTATGCACGGAAACCCCAGTTCGTTTTGCCGTGCATTGTTTTTGGATTGGCGGTCGGAATATTAAAAAAAGTACGTGTTTTGTATGATAAAACATAAATGAGTATAATATTATGTCAAAGTTAGTTCAATTTAATGACCGAGTGCATTTACAATGAACTTGAACTTATCTACGTGTGACATCCTCCATTGAAAAATTTAAACGTTTTCTTTTCACAGTATCGATTCAGTCAGATTTTCAATACTTTTAAGATTTATTCGCTTGTTCTGATAATAATACATTTTTAGTGGTTATTCCACATAAAATTTATTGGGATCAGGACCGGTTTCGCGACATTGAGTTGACAATGCTCGCCATGAGCGAAACCGGTCCTGATCGAATAATTCTTTTTTTTGTGAAATAATTATAATGCCATTTCACCAAATATTGACAGTGAACACCTTGAAAGTCATGAATAGAGTTTATCTTAACAAAAGATTTTCAGACTGAAAGACATTCATGTCTTCAAGTAGAAGTCAATAATTCGATTGAAAAGTAATGACAGTGAACACCTTAAAAGTGTTATATTAATTATGAAAGACCAGACCCAGAAGGTGCGGGCTTAAGTTGAATCAGTGACCCTTGGAAAATCTAAATATTCGTTCCATAATTATTCGAATACATATTCAAATTTTCAAATATTTCAGTAGGTGTTCGAACATATGAAACATGATAAAAATCCCCAAAAAATCTTCTGCTATTTATGGTAAGTCTAGAAAAAAATTATAGCTTACAAAACAAATAGTAAAATTTATCTATTATTTAGTAACATTGAGTCAATAAATCAATTTAATATTGACAATTCATTGTTTTTTTCTAATATTTCCGGTAATCCATCATAAATATCGACACAAGTGTGTAGTTGCATAACCTCAACAAAATAGATTATACCAAATTATAAGATATCGCTGAATGTCAATTTTGGTTAAACAAAAATCACATTTGCATTAATTTGTGCATGGAAATTCCAACGAATAATATAAAAAAAATTACCAAATAACAGAGATTACGAATATCTAAAAATAGCCGACTTTGTACGAATATTCGATTGTCACCATTCGTCCTCGATAAAATGGGAATAAAATGATCTGGATGAGCATGGATAGATGCAGTTCATGCTTTTTTTTACATATAATACATCTTTTCTAAAAGATATTTTTATATCTCTTTTTTGAAGATCATATTTTGGCACCGTATTACATTTAGTCAACGTTATCAAACGTATCTCAGCCACATCATTATTTTTAGCAGTCGTTTGAAAATGAAAGTATACGACGACCAAAAACCCCTTGACACTATCACATAATCCTTCAGAAAATAAAGGTATCATAAAAATTTGACCACACAATACCTTGGTTAATCATTATAAAACCAATGTGAAAGGCACAAAAAGTGTATTTTAAAATATGAATCATATGACATAATTTACCATAAAATATTATTAATCAAACAAATGTGAAATTACAATTCGCGATTGTATGTAAAATAAGAGTGTTTGCATTATATAATCAACTGCATCAGTTATTTTTTAAATTGCATTACATATGTACAAATAGATAATTAAATTATTATCATTCGATGCATTGCATTGAGTGAGTCATACCATACGTCTCTATTTCAGACCCTTGTCCCGGGGTCCCGGCCGGTTTGGCATTTTGTCCCAGTTGTTGTTTCGCGTCACGATTAGACGCGTTTCAAAACTTCTTACTGCACGTCCAAATTGATCGCAAAATTCTTTGAACCAAGCTTTGGTGCCGCGAAAACCAAATGCGAAGCGATAAATTAAAATCTTCTGGCACCATTGTCCGTGGAAGAATTACATGCAGACTTTCGGAAGACGCACTATATAATGTTTCCCAATGTCACTTCAAATAGAACAAGTAAAACTGCTAGATTTTGAGTCACGGTGAGACATCGGAAATATTTACGGAAAAAAAATAATACCTATATTTATTATTCAAAATTGTATTGCAGTTGGTTTTATAACATGTTAGTCCCGGTCCGTGGTACGTCGTTGACTACCGTGTCGGACCGCCCAGACTCGATTCCCGGTACGAGCAGATTTTTTCAGTCGATAAATCGATTTTGCTCTATGCAATGGATGCTAAAAATCCCTTCCCACCTTTCTGATCTTAAAAAGTTATGCATAGTGACAGCGATTAGCTAACTAACTAACTAGTCCTGTACTAGTTCGAGTATCCTTTCGATCCCAACTCTCTGGAATTTTAACTTTATCTTCAGAATGTTATACAGATTTTAATCTACTGTCTAAATCAGTGATGCACTATCTTTTTGGGATTAGGGCCACATAATAAATTCTCAGAGAGTTCGAGAGCCACATGGGTGAAACTGATTAAATTATCGATATTTTTAGTGTATATCAAATTGTTTTTTTTTGTTTTATGTTGTTCTTCCATTGTCCGGAAAAAGTTCTGAAGAAAAAGGGTGGTTGATATTTGTCATTTCGGGCCGCATGAAATGTCATTTAGGGCCGCAGGTTGTGCATCACTGGTCTAAATATAAATCTTGACGATCTCAAAGGTTAATGACCTGTCCAATAACGTTTTAAAACCCTGTATAAACTTAAAATAATACAACTGACCTTAAACAACCTTTAATTTTAAAGAATTTTAAGGGACGCCCGTCAGAATACTAATTGGGTAATTCATATTCTGCCAGTCCGCTGGCGATTTTATTGTTATATTTTTTACATGCCGACGCAGTTACTTACGTGTTTGCCGATTCACTGAGATTGCATATTGCAATGTCCCTGCACAATGTTTACTGACAATGAGTTGAATTATATCAATAAATTGGCAGCATTTTATTTTCAAACGTGTCGTAAAAGCAATGCGATGCTTCATAATATAAATTATTGACAGCTGTGAATGATTTGGCGCCATTTTAAAATTTTTAATGTTGGTTCAAGTGTACTTGTCAATGCTAGAAAACTTATTTTAAACTAAGGCAATAAATACCTGATATGATAAAAGTTGATGAGTAATAAAACATCGCTTATTTTACGAATCTTATTTATAGTAACTACAGCAAAATTAGTTTTGCTCAATCACAAAATTGCGGATAACTGCCAATATGATTAGTGAGATAAGAATCATTTTAAAAAGCAAAATAATTACAATATTTATCCATTATTGCATTCTAGACACGATCCTTTTGTAAAGGGTCTTTTTATAAGAACGCTTAGTTATGAAATGTAAATAAAACAAGTTGTTTGTGAGATTTCGACTAAATTTTAATTTCATTTGTAAGTATATTTTACGGCATTAAATATGGAATATAGCATCAAATGTCTGCCAATATCCATTCATTATAAAATGGGCCATGTCGCTAAAGTTGACTTTTTTGACAAATTTGGGTAAACTTCCAACTGCTCCAGAACCCAATCAGGCGTTGTCTGTGGTCGTTTACCTGAAGTTCCTTGGTTAGTTGGATTTTATACGGGTGCAGACTAGAGACTCCAATTCGAGTATCGAGTACTCGATACTCGAGTATACTCGTCCATTTTCCAAGTACTCGATACTCGAGTATTTTGAAAAACACTCGAGTAATACTCGATTGTCGCTTATGAACATCTCTTTCCAGTATAAAATTTAAAATAACTTTGATTATTCCACGTATCGTGTAACTAACCGTGACACGTATTTCGCCTCTTTCAGAGGCATTCATTACTCAAGCAAACTTTGCGATAGTAAGTCTGAAGATGCCTCTGAAAGAGGCGAAACACGTGTCACGGTTAGTTACACGATGCGTGGTATAATCAAAGTTATTTTAAATTCTATATTAAAATGAACTTCCACAAAGTTACTGCCAAAACCGTCGAAAACATCTCTATCCAAATTTTATTTTATTATTTAAAAAAATATATACAATATTTTACCATTGCATTGCTGAAAATAAATTCAAAATGTTTAAATGCCTATACTCGTTATTTCATATTTCTTAGAAATTTATAACAGCCACGTATCAGGGGTGAATTGAAGGTTAATTTTTAATTAATATATTAGTTGTGTTAAATTATTAGTTTACTCCGATAAATGTTAAATAATATTATTGGTGGTGTGAAACGGCAAAGCAAAGCAAAACATGTAAGAAGCAAAGTGCATATGTATATTAATCTCGTAGATAAACAAATTTATAATGCAAATTTTAGCACTTTGAGTGTTGATTTATTTCGAATTAAATTAGGCTTTTTTCAATAAGCTTCAAAAACCATTAATGACGTACAAAAAAAAAACATATTTTTTCTGTTATCCGTAAATCTGAGAAGAAAATTTTTAATTATTTGAGATATTAATATTTTTTTCGGAATTTTAAAACGCAAATTTAAAATTTATTTGAAATAATTCGTTATAACTTTCAAATAATTATCGAGAAGCTTTTACTTCCAATTCGGGTCTGGATCTTTATTGCATTCATCTGTGGAATGTTGTTTCACCCTATTGACGGTGATTTCAGTGAGCGAATCGGACCGAAACTTTTTTTATGCACAATAATATATGGCCACAGACTTTTTCCCAAATATTAACCTTTTTGTAAAATTCGTTTCTTTATTTGAAACATAATTATTCTAAAAATAATTTGACAACCCAATTACTGAAAGTTTCTGTGTTTTATGATTGCCTGGATTTTTATAATCAATATAAGGTAAGCTAATTGAAAACTAATTGATAAAAAAGTAATAACTATTGTACTACGTATATTTTATACATTACATATAAATTAGATACACAATTCAATTCATTGCTAACGATAAAACCAACGTCCTCTGCTACCGAGAGAGTTTTTTCAACTACAGGAATAATTATAACTAAAATTCGAACAAATCTTAAATTTGAAACATTTAAGTCTCTGATATTTTAAAAATATTTGTTACGTTAAGTGCATTAAAATGAATTAAATTTATCAATGAAATTAAATAAGCTTATTTATTTATACTTATTATTTAAATGTTAATAGTATATATTTTGGTACATCTGAAACTACTCGAGTATACTCGAGTACTCGAGTATTTTTAAATTTTAATACTCGATACTCGAGTAGTTGAGATGACGAGTAATTGGAGTCCCTAGTGCAGACATAAGGCCCGATTCAAAATTCGCCAAGTTCTTGTGAACAACGAGAAATAAGCTGCCTTGGGTTTTCCTGTACACTTTCACACACAGCAGCAATGTTTTCACCAGATATTGTATTTTGATGACGTACAGGTAGGTGTTGGCCGATTATTTACCAAACTGGTTGACTCAAATTTGGCCACTAAACAATGAATAATCTACTCAGCAGGACAAAGTAACATATTTTGAGCGTCCCTATTGAAATACCCTTTATTATTGATGTTTTGATCCTGTTTTGATCGATATTTAGGAAGTATAGATATTCTAGAAAAAAATATTGTCTAAATATAATTATTATGAAAACTTAACAGCAAATGATTTGCCATTCGGCTATATACATATATTGACATACAGAGACGAGGGTATTAAATATTAAAATTTTATTATAGAGTGTTCATTTGTCACATTTTAAAAATTTTAACTAAGAAACAAAAGACTGGATAAAACTGGTTGTTTTAAATTATATGGCTCAATAATCACAATGAATATTATTATCTTAAAATTTGACTTTGTTCATCTGTTAACCTTAGCAAAAACGCAAAAATATATTCACAATCTGGTTTTCATGCTATTATGCGACAGATACAAAGATCTCGTTAGGTGAGTATTTTATTCAATTAAGTTGGGTAATATATGTATATACATAAGTGACTTTTGTTTTTTTTTCATAATTATAAATGGTATTCCAAAAAAACAAATGCGGTTCGACTACTGCTCTCTATTGAGTCTCTCAGTCTTTTATTCAGAGAATGTAAGAGTATATATGTAGTTGAAACTGTCAACTCAATTAATGGTAGGTTAATCAATTTTGCTATCAAATAGTCGAAAGTAGGTTTCAATATCACATACATCTGTATGGAATTGTTGGTATGGTAATTCGAATCCGTCGACACTACACAGAATACGCGAACGCCCTTGAGCAGTGATGACCAACATCCCTCACATTAATTGACAAGAAACATTCCTTTTTTAACTTAAGAAAAGCCTCCTGCAAAAAAGTACGCGGAAGAAATTAAAAATCTTTATAAATAAGTGAAACCCCGATTCTACGTTTTTCAAGGGACCGTATAAAACAAACGTTAAATGCGGGAAAGATGAATGCGGGAAAGATTTATATATGAACTAAATGCCGGGACAATAGAAAATGAACCCACCACGCGGGAAAACGTATAATGCGTGAACGTAAGATCGGGGTGTCACTGTAGTTCAATTCCATTTTTGAAATTTTAGAGGGATAATGAATATAGTTTTAACATCTCATCGGCCTTAAGATATTTAAAAAAATCCGGTAAAATTTGAAATGGCAAAAATTTATTGACAGTGCGATAATGATTTCAAGAAAAGTCAAACTCCTTGATGTTAGAAATATTTTCCCTCTAATAAGATTCCATTTTGTTGGGAAACCATGCAAGACAGTAAGTTGGTATGTTTTGCTTGTAGTAATTATTTCTGCGAGCACCTGATTTCAAAAACTACCTAAAACGAACAATTGGAAAAATTGTTACCATTAACAATGAAAGTACCTATCTTTTTTACGTACGAACAATGTTTTTTTTTAAATTTACCAACATACCTAACCTTTTTACATTGTCATCGGCGGCGCATCCTGCACGGATTATTGAATTTTCTGCTTTGCTTATCATTTGGTCCGCAGCATTAAGCACTCGACTACAGGGCCAGAGTTTATCTTTATTTCTTGATAGCCTGCTATACTAATCGAACAAAATTACTGAATGTATTTTTGCCTGGATCGTTTTTGCAACGGTATGCAGAAAAGCTGTATGCATAAGGGTTCTTTATTTGAAGCACGAATTAGTATTCAAAACACCGAATGTGTACGAATGTCAGTTCCGGATCATCGTTACTTCCTGTTATTTAAGCCGTTCCTTTTACCTCTTTTATTGCATACATATCACTTACGTGGTTGGTTTGCGTGGCATGTTGCCAAGTACAAATTATGCAGATGTATCCGTCCGATATCCGATATCCGACAATAAGCTATTTGTATGCATCAAGTATTTTGTCATTAGCGTTAACTAGCTTCCACATTGGCAACTTGTGAAACAAAATAACTTGGCTCATCGGTTATAAACTCATAGTTCAATTGATAAGATTTTTTAAGTTATGTTTCTAATTTCATTTTGTCGAGCAGTCTCTCTTATTCGTACAATAGTTTTCAAAAACCCGGTACTATCCCATGCAATGTTCTCTCTTAGCCGTGAGGTTAGCTGCGCGAAAAATTCAGAGGCTGAGCATGCCAATCCAACAAATGCGTGGCATAATTTCAATCATCGAAAAACTCCTGTTGTTTTGCTTCATCAGGAGGCTATAAGCTCAACATTTGAGCGGACATGAATAATAAAATAAATTTTATCAAAATATTTCATAAATGTATGATTCTTTTGAGCAATATTTATTTATCATGTCGTTAAATTCAACAACTATTAAAGTGCGCACCAAACTGGGACCAGTGCGCGGGAGTTTTCAAACTGCTGCGTGGCTGGAAACTTGGAATCAATCACACCATGCAATCGTTATTCGAAGCAGTACAATAAAAATCATTTGCTATCAATGTCTTATGTCAGTATTTCTTGAGCCTTTTATTACAGGTGTTGGTTGAATCAATTTGAATGTTTATAAGCCATGTTGAATAATATATTAGGAAAATGAATGCAACTTGAATATAAAAAACTAAACTTAGAGATGAAGGTGACAGGGAGAACTTTGACGCTGACACGCCTTAGAACTTGAAGCTCCATCACATAAATTTCCAAAAAAAATAGATACGCAATTATTTTTTTAAACTAATTAGAAATACAAACAATGGGTCTAGAAAGATAGTGTGCGGGAAACGACGATATGCTAGCTTAACGTAAAACTGCAGACTTGAATTGAAACTCCGGCGTGTTAGTTAACTCGAAATGTATGCAATCAAGTTACTTGAACGTTTCTATGGCTATTTGATACAATGCGGTAGACACGCGATATCCGAAGTATGCAATAATAGGCCATGACTTTGAAAATACTATTTACATGAACAGTAAAGTTGAAGGCTGAACAAAACCAATGTATTGAAATTCTGTGACACTCTTCATTGCATTTTTTATTTTAGATACATACAAATTACTATGAATGCACCATCATTACTTGGCCGACGCCAAATTCGGAACTAAACTTGTCCCCGTAGAGTAGATATCTTTAATAGACAATTTAGATGTATTGTTTAAATTAAAATGTATACACATAAAGATTTTTCTTCATTTATACCTTGCATATTAACATATATCGTTGTAATTGTATAGAAAGAAATGCGTAGGTATTTGCTTCATAAAAACAAGGTTGGGAATTTTTGTATTAACCATACAATATATAATATGAGTGGTATTGTATCAAAAGTAGAACAATCCCATATTTTTTGAAACTAAAATAATGCTGTCACATTATTCTTCTGGTCACAACAATACAATATGTGTAAAAAAATCATGTAAATGTGGTATAAAAAAAGTAAAAGAAAATGATGGTTGGTATCAAAATCAGAACGGTTCACAACTTAAAATGTATTGATTGAGTAGGCATTTACTTGGTAGAACTCCATTATAATACGGTAAGAAAAATAACAATGTATTTTAATTCTACATAAATTATTTTATATATTAGTTGAAAGCTATTTCGGCTTACGCCTTCGTCAGAAATAGTTCTGACGAAGGCGTAAGCCGAAATACCTATCGACAAATATATAAAATAATTAATGTAGAACTAAAAAACATTGTTATTTTTCTTACCGTATTAAAAATAAAATGGGTTGGTCAATCTTACTTTTGACCAATCACAGAGTTATCCTTAGTGATGTTTCTGCTAATACTAATTTTAGGTTGCAGTCTTTTATGGGCTGTTTGAATTAAATTGAAAAATATTAATCAAGCTCAAAAAGCCAACAAAACGTTTTTCGTATTCATAATTAACAATAATTATATAAACAGTACGAGACTGTTTTTATTTCTTGTTTTAAGAATGTTTCAATGTTTAATAAACAAGGAAAATATTTAATGTAATAGGGTATTTCCAATGCGGCTAATATATTTTGCACATATGTAAATAAAAGGATGGAAAAAAAAAATTAAAGAAGTAACTATTCAAACAAACTGTAACAAAATTATCAAAAGTCTCAACTGTAGCAAATTGATAAACACATACGATGTGTTTTAATGCAGCAAAACCAAATTTAAATGCAAATAATGTCATTGAATAAATTAGTTTAATTGACATTATACCATAAAATCAATATTGATATTATGATGTAAAAACATGTGTTAATTTAATATTCTAGTTTTCCTTGAGTATATTTTGAGTAACACCCAACATTCTTCAGTGGATGTTAAATAATATAGATTACTAGCTGATCCGGCGAACTTCGTACCGCCTCAGAATCAATAGATGTGTTAACATATTAGCTGAATTAAGTCATTCATTCACGTGCGACATGAAATGTCAAACATCACGCGCGTGATAGCGCCCTCTGTGATTCAACAACAAAAATAATAAATAATGACAGATGTCAGAAATATTAAAATACGTTCTGATAGGGACTTTCTTCACTTAGCGGTTTGAAATATACTTTACAACCTTCTCTCATATCTAACAAATATACAAACAAAATTTCATAATAATCGGTCCAGCCGCTTCGAAGGAGTTCGGCGACAAAAATTTGTGTCGAGATTTTTATATATAGAGATAAATTAATTAATTCGATGATAAATTAATATTACATCAGATGTCTAATTTATACAACGTTTACACACTATGTCTTTATATCAAACAGATATTATCACAGGAACAGCTGTGGTTCGTCTTCTCATGAATTTCTGTCTGTTTTGTAAAAAAAACTGTCAAATCTTGATCGAAACACACAATGGACATTTATATCAAACACAATTTACGTGACGGGACTGTCAAAGTTGAAATTTCATTGTCTAATAAAATAGGTTTTACAAGTGTGATTTTTTGTTACAAAATAATAATGTGGTGCATTCATTTACTCCTACATCTCATATATTGAGTCTAGGAAAGTGGTTCTCACGTAAAATGGTGCTGTAGCCGCAAAATAAATATAAGCGGTAGTATGAAAATGTCTGGTGGCCGCACTAAATTTTGGTTTGCCAAATTACTACTGGTATTAATAGCATTGAATACTCTTTTAACTTTTATTCAGCTGTTGATGGCCGCAGTAATAGTTTCTGGTGGCCGCACATGAGAACCACTGGTCTAGCCCAACATCGTATAGGTAATGTGCAACTCCTATGTCAAGTCCTGCTAGACCAGTGATTCTCACGGAAATTTGCACTGTGGCCGCATCGTAAACATAAGCGGTCCTTCGGAAATGTCTGGTGGCCGCACCAATTTTTTTTTTGAGTCTCTTGTGTTTGAGGTATGTCAAATGGACCTACATAAGTATGTCTGTCAATTTACCATTGGTACAAATTGCATCCGAAATATTTCATTTTCATGTCTTTGTTGACAAACTAGCTTGCAAAAACCACATTTTATATAATATCTATATTTTCTATGAAGCTTTTCGTGGCCGCACATGAGAACCACTGTGCTAGACATTGGGAAACTTGGTTGGAAGATTATTTTTTATTATCCTTATTTCAAAACCCATATGTATTGGATTGTGTGCCTAAGTTAAAGTTTGTAGCATGCCATAATGTGGTATATTGTTCGGTATTTCTATTTACCAAGCAAATTAATATGTAAACCATGTTATGTTAATCAATTTATCAAATCTTTTGAGGATTTGCTTGACGGAAAACATTATATATTGAGGAATGCAAAGGATTAAGCCGGTGCCAAGTTTGCCGTCCGTGATTTTTTTTAAATGGCTAAAACACTCATTTAAGTCTAATGTGATTATAATAATTCAAAATAGCTGGCGCGTTGGCAACGAGTAATTAGCTGCAATGTCTTTTTGTATACATCTGCTAGAAAAAATCTATAGTTATTAGCATTGTTAGTTACAAGTTACAAGCAGTATGTCTAATGTGACCATTTATTTTTGTCCTCAAAACGGGACATCTACCAATTTTTACGTAATAGTATGTATATTCAAGAAAACACGTATTTTTTCATAGTTTTTATGTACTAATAAAAAGAAAAGGAATGTTGATAAAGAAAATAACAGGAATAAATAATATAAATATGAAAAAAATTATGTTGATTTATATTTTTCTGATAAACAAATTTTCTTAAGTATAACTGGGTTTGCTTTTAAATAAGAATGGAATTCTTGGCAGGATTTTTTAAAAATTATTTTAACTAACAACATAGCTTTAAGTACTCCGACTTGTAATTGTGTTTTTTCTGTCGTCCACAACTTATTCATCTGTGAAAAGACTCTTTCTACGGGTGCATTTGTTCCGGGCAAGCATAAAATGTATTCAATGATTACTCTAAAGTTTTTATGGTTCAAATTATTATTACGAAAGTCGATTCTTTGCACTTTTTTTAAAATTGTTACCGTGTTTTGCCCTCTTTTTGAATACGGGACATTTAGACACCCCGAATCTGTACTTGGGGACAACGGGACAGGCTACCTAAAAACGGGACGTATGGTCACTTTAAGTATGTCGGATGAGTGACATAGAAATAGCTCCACGCCGTTTTGATTTAATTATCATATAATATAATTCAATTACTAATTGAAATAACACGACAAACAATACGTCATATAAATACTAATACTAAAGCACCTACTGAATACATATAAATAATATAAAAATTATATTATTTTATACAGTGACATTTATTGCTATGCAATACTCATAAGAAATGAAAAGAAAATTCTAATGCGGGTTATATGTTTTTTACCATGACAGCATCCAATGTATGAACATATGGCTATCAATAAATTATCTTAACAAAATGATGGTGCTTAATAAAAACCCTAAGAGACTATCGGACCGGGATGGGACCATCAAATAAAAAGTAAAAATCCGAAACTTCATTTTATCATTTTTATAAATATAATTGTAAAAATAATAGAATCAATCTTCTTAACCGTATAGTTTATCGTAATCTTAAGCAACTGTGCGATAGTAGGCCTGGCCTGATGATGCTTATTAAACATGCGAAACACACGTCACTATTTGTAGCGCAATGCGTGGAATAAAAAGCAAGCACACAGCCTCCTTTTTATTTTTACATCGCTTCTGTTTATTTTTACTTTAATTAGTATAATAAATATCTTCTATCTATCTATCTTACAAATTAATATTGTTTGAATTTGTGTGTCTAGCGACACAGCGACCTACTCAGGTATCGAAGCAAGGGTATTTGGAGGTTTTCCTAAGTCGTGAATAATTGCTTGTGTGATTAAGGACGATCTTTTGGAAACGGCAAAAAATTCATACTTGCTTTGCATTGAAAATAATAAAAGCAAAAGTAGCGATATTAAAAATGATTTTATGTTGCATCAACAATTACGAATTATTAGTTTCATCAGTGCATTCACCGACCCGTGATAATGAAATAAAAACAATGAATATTTTTATCAATTCATTAACTAGGATGGGTTTTCTAAAAAATGGAAAGGTCAACAAACATTCGGGCCATGGAAAAAAAATGTTTTGATTCTACAATAATATTAGAGCCGGAAATGTCATTTTCTTTCAATGCTGATTATTAATCGCCCACTATAACTTGGCCGCCGGCATAAATCGGAAATAGTTATTCTATTGCGTTTAGTTATCAAACGTAAGCTTATTAGTGTTTGTTTTTTATGATAGTTTTGTTTCTAGAGAGCTTCTTCTATGATTACATTTGAAATGTATAGGTCTTATGAACTATCAAAATGTCTTAATAGAGAGCTGTCACATTTCAGCATCGTGTTTTCACACCTTATTTTGAAAAGGTTCTAACTGCTCTTGACACTGTTTTGAGATATGAGCGTTTGAAATTTCGATTGATCAAAATTCACTTGTAACAATGAGCAAGTTAAAGTGTTTCAAATCACTTATTTTAAGCATATTTTTTCACAAGTTTTGCTGAGAAATAATGATCTTAAAGATCTAATGACGGAAATAATGTTGACAATCTTAGAACTTTGTCAATAAAATGTAGTAAAAAAAAAAGTACAGGTATAGTGCAACTCCGGAATTCTGCTCAGTCCGTTATTCAACCATAAATAATTCTGTAATCAATATACATATGTGATAGAATGTGGTAAATACAACCTTTTCCGACCAAAATGTCATTTTAGGCAAAAATGACAATTATAACCTTTTCAAAGTAAGTTAACGATATGCTAACTGTGTTATAATATAATTGCATGCTCTTGGTTTCTAATTACGTGGTCGTAGCCAAGACAAATCAATTTTCTTTGTCAGAACTTGTTTGTCACGTAGGTCTTTTGAGTCGCCAGTCGCAAGGGTTGTTCAGCTGATGACTGCACTGCCTGTTAATGTGGACATCTTCAGCAGTGAGCTTGTTGCTTTGTTTTTATAATTTTTCTTTTTATGTAACTAATATGTTTCTATTCTGTTTCATATTTGTTTTTAATTTTGTATAATATGTTATGTGATATTTTTATTGAATTTGACAAATGTATTATATTTTATTTTTCCTATAAATAAATGATAAAATAATTTTGCACTATAAGACGTGAGACACAATTTTTGCACCGTTTTTTTGTAACAGTTTTCAGACGCCATCCTAAAACCAGTGATGGAAATTATTTCTAATCAAAATTTGTCAACGTGCCAAAAAGAACGGTTGATTATAACTGGTTTGGAGTTTAGAGGCACGTTCATTGTTGATATTGTTATGATCTCGCCCTCAATCAGATAGCGATATAATATAATATCAAATATAAAAGATTAGATGAACGTTATCAGGGAATAAGCTGACAATAATATTACATTTTCTAATAATATCTAAAGATAGTAAGTAATATTGAATCGTTATTTTCCAACAAATGATAAGTATGAAATGCAATCAATGTAGCTATAATTGCTTTTAGAGTGCATCATAGTACTTAAACATAATATAACGTAATCCTGGAAAAGCCCGAAAGATAGATTTAAATGCATGCTAGATTTATCTTATATTCTATTAAATCTACAACTTACTTTGAAAAGGTTCTAGCTGTTCTTGACCCTGTTTTGAGATATGAGCGTTTGAGTTTCGAGTGATTATACTATTTAATTCAAAAGATAAAATTCACTTGTAGCAATGAGTAAAAATGTTTCAAATTAATGTATTTTAAGCATATTTTTTCACAACTCAAGCCATTCTATTGAGAAAAAATGATCTTAATGATCTAGTGATGGAAATAATGATGACAATCTTAGAACTTGAAAAAAATGTGCTGATGAACTCCGTTATTCAATAATATATGATTCTGAAGTATTCAACTATGCTGGAATACGGTTAATATTTCCAGTCATTTTTAGTCAAAATGTCAGTTAGAACCTTTTTAAAGTTAGATAACGAAATGTCGCTTCTGTGATAAAGCGGTATGAACTTCACCAAGCGGGTCTGAGTTCGAGTCGCGGCAAGGTTATCACATTGCATCCACATGATCAATATTATGGTGTCTTCTCTCACGTTGGGAAATTATCAACTGTAATGCAGCGTATCATTTCCAACAAAAAATCACTCCTAAAATTGTGTAAACATAACTAAAATCTGACTATAATTTTACAATATAGAAAAATATCTTATTCACAAACATCAAATTTATTTTTTAAAATTTAAAATTGGATGTTCTTTGACCTCTAATTCTAAAATTAAATTCACCTCTTTTTTTAATTCTCTGAAAAGGTTGATCTCTGTTTATCGTCTTAACTTTTCATATTTTTTGTCTATTCTTACCTGCTACGTACATACAATGGAATTAGTGGGCATAACCCACCCAATGCTCGTTCGACTGCCAACTATCATGCTGAATTAAATTATCATGAATGATAATAATTATTATGAATGATATTATTATCCATGAATATTTTGACATTTAATTTGATTTTTGCAATGCATTATTGTATCACTCACACTCTCCTATACATCATTAATAATTGTTCAGAAAAAGTTAAAAAAATAAACGGCTTAATAGCTATTCTTTTATCCTGCTTAAACACAGGCACATTGTTATGTAGAAAATTGATAGCAACATAGTTATTATATCAGGAGGTAGTTTTAAAATTTGGCCAAATCCATTTGTTGATAAACTGAGAGATATTTTCATTACTTTTTCCTCATAAGTTGGTACAAGCAGTATTTTAAAAATATGTTTTCAAATAAAAGAATGAATCCAAACCTTTCCATGTGAATAAAAAAGCTCTCAAAATTGGCAGTTAAAAAATATATTTTAGAATTGACCAGTTTTGATAACTACCTCCTGATACGTACTGCTCATGTCTGTTATCCTAGAACTATCGTGTCTAGCCCGACATTGTATAGGTAACGCGCAACTTCTATGTCGAATCCTGCTCGATATTGTACAATTTGTTGGGGAAAATATTGAATTTTATATTATCCTTATTTCAAAAGCCGTACAAATTAAATAATGTGAGCCATAGGTAAAGCCTGTGACATTTCATATTGTGGTATATTATTTTCGAGCTATTTACGATATCAATCAATTTCTCAAATCTATTGTAGAGTTTCTGGAAAGAAACTATAATATACTAGTATTGCTACCCGGCGTCGCTCGGACTAAGCGACCAATAATTATTTAATGTTATATCATTCGACATAATTATATCACAAAATCTAACATCCAAAATCGAGTTAAAATAAAACCACAAACTTTATTTAATTTGATGACAGCCCCATTCTCGCCCATTAAAATGTCCAAATTCAAGAAAAAATCTAATTTGCTGTCAAAGAAATGTCAAATAATACCTTCACGTAAATAGTAAACATTATTGTATTAATAAAAGCCGGGAAAAGTTTAGTAGAAGACTAATTTATTACATTTTGACTAAATGTCTTCGCCGATAAAAATTCAAACATATTTTCTTTCATATTCGTTTTTATGGCAACTTAATGACCAACAATGCAAAGGTAATTACAGACCCACAGACATACATACGCCGTTTCGGTTTTATATATAAGATTGAGGATTGCCAAGGGTTTAAACTTTAAAGCTTATTGCAGAAGAAATGTAATATTATATTTCTGAGGTCTTTTCCAAAATTATCACCAACTTCATTTTATAAGATTGATTGATGATATGGTAGTTGTTTCAGCTGGAGTTTTTCTTTTTTGATATGATAATGTTTGATGTGACGCTTATATAATAGTAATACACTATTTTACGGAATATTATTTTATGATTTGGTACACATAATGTTTCCATAAATGATAAGATTCTCTAGTGAATGACAACACATTTTATCTGTTGCCATGCTGTTTTTGTTTCATTATAAATGATGTTTGACTCTATTTTACAAATATAAACGAATCATTTTGAATATTTTCATCTGACGCACGTAATAATTTAGTTTAACCTTTTAAGCGCCAAGCCAATTCCATGGATTTTTGCTGTACGCCAACATTTTCAATCATCGATTTTTCCATGAAAATGCCATGTAACATACCCGGAAAAAAAATTATGCGCAAGCTTTTATTGATTTTCATAGAAAAGTGAAAAAAATATATCTAAAGTACAAGATTTAAAAAACGTCTCTATGCTGCCAAAAACAATAAATATTATAAATAAAAATATCAAATATATATATATATATATTTTCTATTATAAAAAAAATTATATAGGTAGCACAAAATGCATCTAGGGCTGCTACAAAAAAAAATAATGTAATTTATGAATAAATTAAGAGTTATTTTGTTATGACTGGAAAATTATTTTTTTATAATAAACTATGTTTTATAAATAGTACAAAATGCTATGTATTGTCTACTCGCACTTACTGATAATTAGCTATTCTCTTCTCACTCTGATGCGCTCTATCAATCGAGCGATAATTGCGATAATAAGGTGCCAGCCCTAGTGACATCTGCTAGCCCAACTTTAAATAAAAAGAAGACGGTTCAACATATGGGTATTCTAAAATCACATTGCCTCCAAAAGGTGTCTCTGCATAATATTGCATTTAAAAATATTTAATTTATTCATTAATAAGCTCATAATCGCGTTTGCGTACCTGCACGCCGTGGCGTCTGAACGGTTAAAATGTTACCTTTGATTCTTATCGTCAGTAATCTTATATATAAAACCGAAACGGCGTATTTATGTCTGTGGGTCTGTAATTCCCTTTTTCATTGTTAGTTATTAAGTTGCCATAAAAACGAATGTGAAAGAAAATATGTTTGAATTTTTATCGGCGAAGACATTTAGTCAAAATGTAATAAATTAGTCTTCTACTGAACTTTTCCCGGCTTTTATTATAAATAATAATGTTTATTATTTACGTGAAGGTATTATTTGACATTTCTTTGACAGCAAATTAGATTTTTTCCTTGAATTTGGACATTTTAATGGGCGAGAATATGGCTGTCATCAAATTAAATAAAATTTGTGATTTTATTTTAACTCTATTTTGGATGTTAGATTTTGTAATATAATTATGTCGAATGATATAACATTAAATAATTATTGGTCACTTAGTCCGAGCGACGCCGAGTAGCAATACCAGTATATCATAAAATAAACATATAAATGCTTTATTACAACCTTGTCAAATTGTAAATAACTAATTTCTTCCATATACAAAGTGTTGGGTTCTAGAAAGCTTCCCTTTCCATTTTAATCTAGTTCTTCTAATACCATGACACGGTGAAACAATTGACAAATAACTATATTTTAATTATTTTTAGCAATATAATATTAACTTCGAAATCGAATAACTAGAAATACAAATATGTTGAACTGTATAATATCATAATTCTGCTGAATAAAAAGAAATAGATAAAATTTAGCAATTAAGATATCAAGATAACAATCAAGAATTTAATCTACTATCATTGTGTAAAAAAGAATATGTCTGTAGTTGTTTTTTTAATCTCACTTTTTAAGTTTTGAATAAATAGTCGGAGTTTTTTGTTTGTTTTAAATTAAAAGTGATTCTTTTATTATCTGTTTAATCGTTAATTAAAAGAAATCGCAAAAGCAATTAATTTATATTGACATACTTAGTTTAGCAATTATAGAGATGAATAAAAACCATTAAACTTTCGTAAACCTTCGATGTAGTCGACTTAAGATTAACTTCTGCCTGGCTGAGGGTGAAACAGTCAACCACCACTTTATCTTAAATTTCTATCTTAATATTAGTGATAAAATGTATAAAAGTTTGGTATTCTTAAATCATTACTTTTTACATCTTTTGCAGTAAAAAAATATGATTTTGATTGACTAGCTTCGTCGAAATTAAATAAAAAAGAAATAAGTCTGATTATTAATGGCCGAAAACCATTTATATTGTCGCTACCAATTGCCAGGATTAAAACTTCACTGCGCACACGCAATAAAATAACGTTATCTTATCTCAAACGCGCTTCTTTCAACGAAAATTTCAAATCAAATAGATGCTTTTTACATTAAAAGGTGTAGATATTAAGTCGCATTCACGGTTCGCATCGCCTGTCTAGAACAGACAAAAACACGATCAGGTTATCTCATTCATGCGCAACTTAAAATATGACATAATTATAGGAAAATTATCGATTTTATTTTTATGAAAGATATGTACGTCAAAGCATAATCAATCATTTTTTATTGCATTCTATGCCAATAAGGCCATACCACGTGGGTCTTTTTTAGACCCCCCTTCTGCTTACGAGCTATTTTTCAAGGACAGTCTTTCGAAGGCTATAAATTCCTTCCACAATATTTTTCATCCGGATTGATATATAGCAATTTTGCTGGGCGGCAAGGAAATTCTACTATGAAATATATGCAAAAGTGGGCGGTAGGCCTAAAAAGGTTGACAGCCCCTGCTCTAATATCATACAGTATGTTCTATTTCAAGAATGGCCACACGTAAATAATATTCTGAACATGATAAGTGCATAATAACATTGATGTGTTTTTAAGATTCACTAATAACAACGATATCTGACATGAAATCGGAAAAGATAGTAATTCAATCAGACACCTGGTATGATTACATTTAGGGGATCACGTACATTAAGCTAGGATGACTGAATTCATCAAATCAGAAGTTCATTTTAATATAAAATAACTTTTATTATTCCACGTATTGTACTACTAACTGTGACACATGTTTCGCCTCTTTCGGAGGCATCTTCAGAGTTACTATCGCAAAGTTTGCTTAAGTGATGAAGCAAGATTGATTCTAACATTTTAAAATGATAAAATTACAAAATGGAGTTTGGGATTTTTCCTTTTTACGGGAAGTAAGGAGGGGTTATAGAATCGAAATAAAGCAAATAAATAATTATAGTACTAATGACGTTAACATTACAAACTATTAAACTAATGAGCTGCAATCAATCTTTTTCAAATCAAAGTTTTTTAACGCATTTTTTTCAAAAAAATTGTGTTTTATAATCGGGGCTGTGGAGTCGGAGTAGGAGTCGGAGTCGTGGGGTCGGAGCTTTTTAGCCGGAGTCGGAGTCGGAGTCGACGCGGCGATTTGGCCGGAGTCGTACTCGGAGTCGGAAATTTTGAAAAGTTTAAACTTTATTTTTGCATTTAATATGTCAAATTTGGCTTTTGGCCGCATAGGGTTGGTATTTAATTGAATACACATAAATAGGAAAATTAGGGGAAAAAAGTGACATTATTAACCTTTTTTTAGTCGGAGTCGTGTTTTTGGTCAATGTTGGAGTCGGAGTCGAGGTTTTGGTAAATGCTGGAGTCGGAGTCGGACTTTTTTTCACCGACTCCACAGCCCTGGTTTTATTTCAGTAATAAGCACGTGATTTGTCGTATGTCATACCACTATTATCAAAAGGATTCATCTGTGCAAAATGTGATAAGTAATCTTTACCTTGGCGAATAAAAGATATTAATTATCTCTTCGTATTTATTTAAGGAAACAATACTTAAAAAGATTGATGTGACGCATACAGATAAAATGTATATGGTGCAAAATATTGCATAACATAAGTGTGTACATTTTCACTTTTGTTAATATATGTATGTAGCTTGAAAATGGCAACATTTCTTCATTATTCTTAGTTTTTTATAATGTTAAATCATTCAGACATCAATCAACTTTGCACGATAAACATCGAATTATTAATCGATACATACAATTAGAAAAGCCACAAAATATATATAAAGCATTGCGAGGGGAAAGATTGAAAGATTGGTAAATTATGGATTCACTGGACAGAATCCCAATCCTCTCAAACTAAGCTCAAAAAATTTATACATACTGGCTTATAATTTTATGTTTTGACTTTACTTTTTGAGTTCTTGTGGATTATTATAAAATGTGGAATCAAAAGGATTAAATCTGAAGAATATTACTGATTATTGTTTGAGTTCTGAAAGAAGAATTTGTTTTTTAATATAAGCCTATAATTAAACTATTCTTTTTATTTTAAATAAATAATTAACTTATATGACTGTCTCTATCTGTATAATATTATTATTTGTGTAGTTTGTGGTTGCACTTTTGCTCCTGTAAATTAAAACAACTCGATTTCATACTTATTGCGAAGTACTCTTTAGTATCTTCTATTATAATAAATTTAAAAAATAAAGACGAAACATTTCAAAAAAATCGTAAGCCTTACATTCATTTCATTCAATGTGCTTATTTTTCATAAATCTTTACAAAATTCTGTCCCGTGACCATATATCCATAAATTACCGAAAGATTGACAGCCCGATGTATTATATTTTAGGAAGGCAACGGAAATCCACTAAACTGCTTGTCCACAAAAAAATGAAAAACAATTTTTTGTCCGCAGTAGAATTATGTGAAAAAAACGTCAACGGAAACATTGTAAATTTGCCATAATATTTGCGATCAAGGCATATCCTCAAAGTATTTAAAAAACAATTACAATAATAATTATTCACCTTCACAAACGACTGCCCGCTAAAAACTCATCATGGCTACATTAATGTAAAATAGTTTCAGCAAAAAATCAGAGTACAAAAGAAATTAGTCCGAGAATCATTTATCAAACTTTGCGAAAATTTTAAATGGAGGCTGGTTGCAATATTTATCGAAGGTCATTAACGTATTACTATCACAAATGTTTTTTCCTGTTTTTTTTTATTTAGTCTTGTTATTTGGTTTACAAAGGAAATGAATTTTGTTAGTCTAATACGAAAAATGATATCGCTTATTTCCGTTTAAGAATGACCAGCTGTTACAATATTGTTATGGAACCTATGTTTTATGTTTCAAATCTACTCACAACGTAATTTAATCAACTTTGTTTTTTTGTCGCGATTGTTCTCTAGTTTTAGTTTTTTTTTATATATTTATCAATATTGATCGTATTTGCAACAAACGTGCATGTTGCCAAACATTGTATAAAATAAATCCGTAAAAGATTCTGGGACAAATAGGCTGGGATTTAGGGATGCACTTTCAATATAGGACAATCCTGATCAAGCCAGGACAAAAAAGGATGTAATTTCTCAAAATGAACAATTAAATCTTCCGTTCAAACCTGATGTTTATTGACCATGTGGGTGTTGTGCGAAGTGTAACACTTGGAGTAAAAAAATATATAAAGTGACCACCTATGATCACTTAACCTTTTAAAGCCCTATGGGACTAGTGATTATGGTACACTTCGCTATCAGCTTACACTGATTTATGATAATAGTTTTCAACATATTGGCTTTCATAAATAATGTCTTTGAGATACCGATCCATAATTTTATTTTCGGTTTCGCTAAATATTTTTGTCATAAATGAGGAATATAAACATCTGTGTTACACAGTTGACTATTGGGATATGCGTTGTGTTATATCCGGCGGACAGTAATAAAACAACTTTATTCACACCATACAATATAGTTCAATGGGGAAACAGATTTTTTTCCATACCTAGATATTTATCCTTTGGGGTAGCATCCATTATACCAAAATCTTATTGCAATACGTCATGTAGTCTATTGATAAACTAAATTATTGGTCACTGTTTCTGAATTATGGTGTCAAGCTTTTTCGCACGTGACATTTGCGTGCTCTTTTCTCAATAAAATTCTCTCTGGTCTTTAAGTAGCAAATCAATTGTTAAACAATTTGAAATAAGAACTATTCCAATTTTACAATCAACATATAAACATATGTGGCCCCGGCCTCATCGATAAAGAGCTATTCTTCTCGATGACCCTCCCTAGATAGAGGTTAAACTGACTTCTCAACTGTAGTCGCGCCCTCCTGTCGGAAGCGATAGGAAGGGTATGTCAACAAATAAAATTCAAGAGTTAAAACATTTAGAGACGAGGAGACTGGAAGAACTTTGGCGCTGACACGCCTTAGAACATGATGCTCCGTCAAGCAGATATCCAAAAAAAAAAAAATGTGGCCCCCGTACCGTACGACTTAATAATTCCATAGACACGAAAGGATGACTCTTGTATTTGCGTATACATTTTCGAACGACAAGAAAGTGTCAAATGAAATCTTTGAAGACAAAGTATTATATAACTTTGAATACATTTTATTTTCACATAAACGGTGATACTCAGTATAATTTTAGTTATATTGTTTCTTCTTATTCCTCGCTGTGAAATGTCTCACTACGTTAGAATTAGAAGTTTTAATAATTCAACAATAAATTATAAATGGTATTTTCTTAAAAGATAACAAATTAAATTTATGAAATGGGTCAACAAACAACACAAAGTCGGAAAACAACAAAACTGTTAGATCAGCTCTTCTCAATCTGTGGTTCAAGGGTGTGAATTATCGAGCCCACACTAATCAATGAAAATTTCTAGAAAATAATTAAAATGAGCTGATTGCAATGGTACGAGCCATCAACAGTAGGCGGCTGTGTTTCGAAATGGTAAAATTTTGACGTCTAGTCTGGACTGATTTTTATATTTTAATTGGGAAGATTTTTTTGGATATTACAATTATTGGGACTGAGTCTCCAAGATTATGTTTCATGATTACCAGTGACATCAACTAAATTTAAAATCATTCCTGGTCAATATCATCATGATCTCTGTGTAACTAATCTTGGAATTAGTTTCTAAAAATACTCTCTATGGAGTAAGAAGAGCAAATTTCTCAGAAAGATTACGAAGCTCACTCTACACCGGTGGTTCTTATGTGCGGCCACCAGAGGATTTTACTGCGGCCACCAACAGCTAAATAGTTAATATTGATATTTAAAAAATATTTTTTTTTACATGTTTATTTTTCAACAATGACACTAAAAATTTAATATTTTGGATGCATTGTATTGTGCATCAAGAATTGTCAGTTCGCAAAAACTCAAATAAATGCATGTTTAGGTATTTATGACAAAAAATAAATTTGGTGCTGCCACCAGACATTTTCGTAAGACCGCTGATGTTCCTAATGCGGCCACAGCCAAATTTTACGTGAGAACCACTGCTCTACACAGATAAGAAAATATTTAACTTTTTTTTTTTTAAATAACAATTCTAGCTAGTTTTTGAAAGTTTGACTGTATTTCTTGCAACCAATTCTCTTTAAAACATAATTTGTTGATATTCTACATATTTCATACACTCCAAATTGCGAGAAAATGAAGTATAACGTGAATAATCGATCATTAAGGCTCGTTAAATATTATATTATCATGAATTGTAGTTCAAGTTTATCGCGAGCGACTTCTTAGTTCTAGAAGCGTAGTAATAATGTCGATGGAAAATTCGGTAATATTCAATATTATCGACGCGATTAAGGCACGCCACACGGAGTTTGTATGAAAAATTCCATTCAAGATTGCGTTTAAAAAATATTCCTAAGGTATAACGACTTCTGGTGGAAATGGGTTTAAGTGTCTCGCGACAACGTGAGTAACAAATAATATCTATACAAACGTCAGAAATTTGAAAGTCGAAAATGGCTGTCATTGCTTTGATTGGTCTTTACATTTCACATCATTCGCAATTTTTTGACAAGACTTTTGACCTTGAATTATTTGTATATTACTAAATATAATAGGTAACGATATTTCTGCATAATATTTTACGCTTTTCATGTGTCAATACAGTTACAATATTGTTTATAAAGTAATGTTGGTGTGTGCATGATAAGATGAGTATATTTAAATGTTGCCATAGAATATAACAAAAAAGGATTTTTTTCGATTGGGATAAATTTAAAGCTCGTAACTTTTTAAAAGCCGATATTTTTAGCGTAATGGTTTCTGAAACTCTTCAAGCCAAACTATTTTGAAGGCAAACAATTAAAATATCCGTAGATAGATTTGAGTTTCTGTCAAAATTAAACCTTATAAAACAGATTAATTAAAAAGTGTCAATCATTCTTAAAAAAATATTCGATAGGGTAAATCAGTAGACGAGTGACGCATCGTCCTATCCTAGTCCTCATATCCTTTCCATCCCAACTCTTTTCGAAAAAAAGTGGTTGAGCAACTGAGTAACAAGCAATTGTGACACGTGTTTCGCCTCTTTCAGAGGCATCTTCAGACTTACTATCGCAAAGTTTGATTAAGTAAACTTTGCGATAGTAAGTCTGAAGATGCCTCTGAAAGAGGCGAAACACGTGTCACAGTTAGTTACACAATACGTGGAATAATCAAAGTTATTTTAAATTTTATATTAAAATGAACTTCCACAAAGTTACCGCCGAAACCATCGAAAATATTAAAAATGGAGTAACAAGCAGTTCTCGTAGAAAAACATATGTTGAGATAAACTCCGTGAGGAGTCCGTATGCTCCAAGTTGGGAGCGGACATGGTTTAAAAAAATCAGTAAGCTTAAATTAGAAGTTGAAAGTGTTGTCGTTGTCAAACAGTGACGACAATGCAATATGTTTTTTCTCAAATATTATAAATTAATAAATAAAATAAATTTTGTAGGGAGGAAAGGAGGGATTACATATTTATTGTTATTTGATTTCCATGATTTGTGAAGTTACATTTTCTTTACTCGCTCTCCTATAGACAACATGTCACAAATCATCACATTATATAAGACTTCATACACCCATAAGCGCGTGACTAGGGATTATGAAGTCCTGGAATAAGAGACAAAAACTTTCTCCAATAAGTCTCGGGAATTCCCGAAAATCGAGTCTCTTTCATTTTTCCGAAGAATAAATCATTGTTTGAATATTCACTACTATTGTGTAAGCATGAAAGTACCAACAATATGATGTGTTTGAAAATCCACATTTTATCAAAACCAATGAAAACAGATTCTAAATGATGTTTCGATTACAAAACACACTTCTAAATCTATAAATTAAAGCACAATAAAACCGGAAATACATTATTAGTTGAGCGATCGATAGTTGAATTGATTATTTGGTCTCCCTAATCCACTCCTGTTTCACCTATTGCATGATATTTATTTTTTACAATAAGTTTTCAACATTTTTTATGCTACTTTGTAGTGTTAATGTATTCTTTTCTTCACAAAATCTTTTGAAATTAAACAATTATACACGACAGAGTTCGACAAAAGCAAACGTTCAATCATCATTGACATGGTTTACGAATTTTTCCAAGAAAGAAATGTTTAATATTTTGTTTTTAACGGGTTACTCAAAATCATTTTTTCTAATGGGAAAATGTTTTACATGAGTTGATGGTAAAGGTTTGTATTGCATCATAAAAATATCCCTTATTTGACTGAACCAACAGCCACCATATTACGGCCCGCCGAAGATTTCTATCCGGCCCTCCAAAAATTCTCAATTTTTGAAAATAAATTATTCAAATAAGAAAATTCAATTATTTTTTTGTGAATTCATAGCTATTTATTTCAATTCATCAATTGGTACCTATAACATACGACAACGTATGAATCCATTAAATATAACAAATATTTTCTATTGTAAATTCCAGGGCTGTGGAGTCGGTAAAAAAAAGTCTGAATCCGACTCCGACTCCAGCATAAACCAAAACCACGATTCCGACTCCGACATTGACCAAAAATACGACTCCAACTAAAAAAGGTTAATATCGTCACTTTTTTTCCCTAAATTTACTATTTATGTGTATTCAATTAAATACCAACCCTATCAATGCGGCTTAAAGCCAAATTTGACATATTAAATGCAAAAATAAAAAGGCCAAACTTTTCAAAATTTCCGACTCCGAGTACGACTCCGGCCAAAACGCTGCGACGACTCCGACTCCGGCCAAAAAAATCCGACTCCACGACTCCGACTCCGACTCCACAGCCCTGGTAAATTCCAATAGAAATTACATTTGTTTACATTATATAATTATATTAGAACATATAAATTAATATTCTCATTGGATTCCAACGTGAATTTATTTGTCATCCAGCCCGCCAAGTTTTTAAAAATTTCAATCCAGCCCGTTTCTCAAAAAGTCTGGTGACCCCTAAACTAAACCATCCTCCTCACGTTATTACATCAGTCATCTTGAGATTCGACAAACAATTTTTGAACATTTTCTTTTTCCATTTGAATGAATACAACGTATCAAGACTCATAATATTGGTGTTCTTTTTCCTGGGAATCAAGACGATTGAAAAGCGTAGAATTCCCAAGTTGTATTACCACAATATACCTGGTCCCTAGGCGTGACATCAAACTAGGTATCTGGACATTAATTTACATCTGGTGCACATATTGATACGCCTGTAGATAAAATGTAACCAAATTTAGTATGTTACTGTACTTACAATGTATCGACCTTGAGTCACACCCCCTGTAATTATCGTTATAATTATGTAACATAATTCCGCTCGGTTAATAGTGTTAATACACTCGTCATAAATAATATTAATTAGGGTTGCCAGTTCATCTTTAGGCCCAACAACAAAATTAATATTCATCACCAAAAATCCTAAAAATGTTGGTTATCGTGTGCGCGGTATGAAAAGACAACATTAGTCAAACCCTTTCCGGTCCACAAAAAAAAAATGTTACACTAGGTCCACAATAGATTTACAGTATTGTGAGAGAAACTTATATTTAAATTTTTTTCAAAATAAAAACTAGATTTTTCGTAAAAATTAAATTGATTTTCGAAATATACAACGTTTTGTCTTTATTATCTATATTTTGATCTATATAAAAAACTTGCTATTTATATTAACTCAATACTAATGAAGAAGAAAAATGTCGAATGACATTCGGCATAGGACCCACGAGGAAGAAATCAATGTCGAATGAGATTCGACCTAGGACCGGAAAGGTTTAAGGGCATCTGTGGTTGGAATGAGCCACAAACACATCACCGTATAACCAATGGAGTGCCAGGGTGGCCATTTGAAAACAACACATAGTGAGGAAAGTGTATTATTTTAAATTTCTTAGGTGATCAATCTAGTAACGGTGTGTACCTTGTTCCGGAACCACCCATTGCTACTTGATTCAACCAAGAGTGTTGTGACAGAAAGCCTTGAGGCAACCCTGAAAGAAAGTTTACTATTAAGCCTCCTGATAAGACATGGTCCACACCTAGACTTTTCAATTTGTGTGATGGTCAACTACTGAAACAAATACATGACTTCAAATAATTTAATTCAAATGATTATTCTTAAGTCTGTTGTGAATCACTTAAGTCCAAAGCTTTCGATGGATTCGACGTAACTCTGTGGAAGTTAATTTTATTATAAAATTTAAAACAACTTTGATTATTCCACGTATTCTGTTACTAATTGTTACACATGTTTTGCCTCTTTCAGAGGGATATTTTGACTTACTATCGCAAAGGTTGCTTAAGTAAATGACACAATACGTGGAATAATCAAAGTTATTTGAAATTTTGTATTACGTTCAACGCTTTTAGATATATGTAACATACAAGTAAACAACTGATCAGTATTATTTTAACAAATTAATAATGCAGATGTTCATATTAAGATTTGAGCTTCGATTGCAAATGTAAGTCTTTAGTGTTTGTCAGTATAATATGGCGATTAGAATCAGCGCTCGTTATAAATTACCATCAACGCCCTCTGTTGCAAAGGACATTGACATTATGATTATCACACAGGACTCGCAATGTCATAATGATAACAAAGTATTTGCAACTTTTTCATGACCCCCATGTTATTATAGAACGAAACTATACATAAGCGATCTTCTCTTTATTATATTTCTTCTTTTTAATTTTTATTATAAGATAAATTATATTAAATATCAGCCTGACAGTAAAAGGCACTTTCAATGTTACAATCCTGTAAATATTATGTTCATAAAACTAGGAAATTGGTATTTCTTAGATTGAAAAACGATAATTCTAGATAACGAGACTGTTCATATAATGAATCATGTTAAAGTAATTTTGAAATATTTATTGTAATCAGAACATATTTTCATATTCAGAGTTTTTATGAAATTTGAGTGAACATCGTTAACACAAATAGGAGCTTCATTGATTTGTCGGATGTTGTTTAATTGAAAAAATAAGATTAAATTACTTGTCCGAAAAATAAATATAATAATGTTATAATTTTTTGCTTGTGAATCAATTATTAACCGATTCGATAATTTTTAGGCCAGCCCTAACATTAGAACTGATAATGATAAAGTGCCTAATTAGAAAAACATTATCTTAAATCGTTTTTAGACAGCTGTTACACGGAGCCATTATTCTGTTTCCACATTATTTATGATTTTCGAATAATTTTCTCGCAAAATCGACGGATTATTAACTGTTGTTGGGAGCTCTGTTTTATTTCGCCAGGGATTCTCAATCGCTTATAACAATGATCGATAGCTTATCAGAAAAAAATGTCAATTCACAATTCTTAAATACGAATTAAAAATATTTTTTTGATTACAGTATTGGGTATTGTAGAAATCATAAGAATAATTAACGATAGCATCATTCAGCACTGTCGAATTAAGGACGTTTTTAGTCTGGTTTGTTATATGATATGTATGTTAGTATATCGCTCATATTTTTTAAAATACAATAAGAGGTTACGGGAAAATACAATAAGAGGTCACTTTCTTGTTGTAACTGTCCAGACAACTGAAAGCTTTTGTAATAAAATAAACAAGGACAAAATACATCTTCAACATTGTTGAATATTTGTGCGAATCGAAATTCTTGAAAATCTTTACATATTTAAACAGGATTTTCCTTCTTAGCAATAGATTATATTTGTATTTTCTCTCTTCTTGTTTGATCACCAATACAATACACACCTTTGATATTCCATCGCGGGCGATATGGCGTTATAATCAATACACAATATTTTGACGGACGAATTTCAATAGAGAATCAATTTTATTAGACACCATAATTGATAAACTCTCATCACATTTTCATCGCATCGTGTTTGCATTCAATATTCATTCCCCCTTTAAAGAAAAAATATATATTTTAGCTCGTTATTCAATGTTATCGGTCAATATAAATAAATAATGTGTTTATAGAAATATATCGCTCTACCACATTTAAAAGTAAATAAGATTTAATATTTCAGAGAAGTAATACAATATAGTTTCTTTAAAAACATATATTGTGCATTTCTTTATTATATTAGTATGTGTTGCAATCGTTGAACAGCACAGTAGTCTACCACGTTTAATATCCTTATTAACATTCAAATAACTATACGGAATCCCTACGAACATACAATTAAATTTTGACATCTAATTATGTACTAGTAGAAAGCATTGCCGCTTATCAAACTTGACTTGCAGATTATTATGAATTTCACAATAATTTATAGGGTAAGTCATATTTTCTTATTTATTCCATCTTTTAAAAGAATTTAAACGGTATCTCCATTGCAGTGAAATTCTCCCATCAGAAGATTTTCACAAATAATAAAATCCAATGGTTTCCAAGATGGATAATTATAGTATTGTTTCGTTTGATTAACAATGGAGAGAGGGCGCCACTCTTCCAAATTCAAATAATGCATAAGCATTAGGTATTATGAAAAGTGAATTTATTAAAATAAAATTAATGCGTGATTTTTTGACTAGATTGAAACTTCGCACTGGCACTATTTATAGTCCCCATATCATTGATACCTGCGGCGGACTACATGGGTTGAGTGATTTGCTTACAGTTATTCCTCTTATAGCTTTATATTCGTATTTTGGCCACATGTTGATGGAATTCATTCATATCATATTTGAATTGATTGAGAGTTGTACTTGTCCGTGAGATTTGTCAGTTTCAAGTTCATTCGTGCACTCGTGCTTCCTGACGATGCTGAAAGAAGAAACCCGGCTCACTACTAACATACCTCGTAAAAAATGACTAAATTTAAATCATTTGAATTTCGCCTTTCGACATCTTCAGGCATTTCAGGTGCACCAGATTGCGATAATAACATTTGAACTGTATGACATACTTGTATTCTTATATATGTATGTATAAGCTATTCAAACTATTCAATACGCGTCAGATCAAGTTTATTCGGGCACATAAACTGCCTGATGATGCCAAAGGCAGAATCCGTGTCGTTAAAGACAAAACTCATGGAAAAGTACAAAATTCAAACGATTCAAATTTGATATTGAAATTACATCAAGCACCTTCAATCGAAATTCAAAATCAATTTTTGTCCACCGTATGTTTAAACTCTTCATTAAGAGCAGCATATTGTTCATTCTGAGAGAGGATACCATGGACAAAATAATTTTCATTTATTCTGCTGTAATACCTTAGTGATATTGTTAATCACTTAATTAAGTGACTTACGACACAAAAAACTGAAACATGTGAGAATTTAATTAAGAAAATGTTAAGTAATTATTTTATTTTCCGCTGCCATTTAATAAGCAATGTTTATCACATACAATTACTTTTAAACATGCCGATAAAAATGGGTTTTCATAAAACTCCTGTTCATTGAATGCTAAATATTGTTCAGGACATAAAAAAATAATTAAATATCGTGTCTTTCAATACAAACAGTTGCGGATTACCCCATAAGTTCAAGAGGCGCACGCTTATGTCCTACAAATCTTGGGGGCCTCAAAAATATCTTAACATGTTTTAAAACTGGAAAAATATTTTTGAGTATTTGGTTTAGAATATATGTATTAGGTATAACGTCACATCGAAAAAATCATGCTTATTGGTCGTAATATTGAATGACCGATGGTTACATGAATGAAGTACAGTGTATGGGTTTGTTAGGTACTCATTCTGAATTGTTTGTAGTGAACTGTGGGGAATACCATACATTGTTTAAGTTACAATTTGGAGAAGCGACTCGAAACTAAATCAACATTACGAAAAAAATATTTGCGATAAGTCTAATCTTGAATAATTTTTTCGACTCTTTGTATAATTCGAAAAAGATGACCTATAAAATTACATATATTGTGCCTGGAGTCTTCCAAGTGCCTAATCCGCCATAGAATACAAATGATTATTTTTGGAGTTCTATTAGCTATATAGTACAATAATTGCTCGCATTTTACTATCCTTAAAAATGAATTTTATTTACTTCTAATAGTAATAATTTTATAGTATAAAGTAACAATTATCATGAGAGACACTTTCAATGTGTCAATTTTCACTTCCTGGTGGATAGGCATTATCTATCTATCTATCTATCTATCTATCTTCTATATATATATATATTATATTATCTATATTCTATATATATAAATGAATGTCTGTATGTATGTCCGCTATGGACTACTAAACCGCTCGACCGATCGATGTGAAACTTTACAAATTTATTGAGTGCACCCCCGCGATGGTTTCTGGCCTACCAACCCCTCCCCCAACCTTCCCCCCCACCCCCCAATTTTTTTTTAAACTTTAAGAATTTTTCGAGATCACTCCTTCGAAGGTTTTTGGCATACCCCCCCCATACGCCCCCAAACCCCACCCCGCTAAACAACCCCGTCCCCCCAAAAATTGATATCGATTTTTTACAAATTTATCGAGTATTGAATACAAGCAAATTGAATTGAATATTTGTGTAATGTCTTTCCTTCAAATTTATTTTAGTTGCTGGCGTAGCAACGCGCGCAGGGTACAGCTAGTTTTAAATAAATATAACTCATTGCGGAAATTTTCATTAGAATTGATGTAAAGAGTGTGTTGCTGAAAAAATCTGGTGCATTTGATACTTTTTGATTAGGTACTTTTAAGAATATAAAAAAAAATGCATTTTGGATGCGCCAACAACAGTTAATCACGATAAAAATATGTTTGACAAATGTTAATGAATCTTACTGGAAGATTGGACCAAGCAAAGCGTGTTATTTATTATTAATGATTCACGCTTTTGAGAAATGTTTCAAAACTTGTAGGAAGGGAAAATAAGTTCACCTTAGGTAGTGAAGCTTAATTCATTAATGGATCAATGTCTTTAATTATGTATTAATATTAAATAAAAGCACAGCAACGTTTGTAGCTTTTAGTGTCTGCTTTAATGAATCATTTTTCCAGTCGGTACACATATAAGAAAATGCTAATGGTTACCCTGTGTAAACGTGAGTTTTTAACAATTGAAATTGAATACAGGCTTGCGACCTATTATAGTTGATAAAATCAAAATGTATGTTCATTGTGCTATTTATTTCCTTGATTGTATTTTGCAGTCAAGGTTATCGCAATAAATTGCTCGGAATTTAGCACGTTTACACGTTTTGCAGCGAAAAGAAAACCTTTGCTATTTTCCATAACAGCCAGTGAATGATAGGAAGTAGTTTTTCCTTCTAATCCTTACCAACGAGGCTTCTCCGCGACACTCATTGTCGTTCACCACACGGAAAAGCAGTTTGGCATGCCTATCTTTAATGTCACTGGAACAATATCTATTTGGTTTAAATATGCTTAAACTACAATTATTAGAGAAGGTATAAATGTTTCCGGGTTGGTTTTAATAATAGCGCAACTATTTAGATTACGGGTTCACATGAAAATTTATCAGAGGGAAAATTTCCGAATTTGAATCCCTAAAAACTTCAAAGTGGATTTTGTTGTTAATGTTAATCGGCAGTAGAGGGCGGCACTGTCCGATCAGGCCCGCGCCTAAAAACTGAAAACATATTTTTCGGAATCTTTACACTATGAAACATGCAAATTAATGGCATGCTATATTAAATTAGAAAATTACATGCCATATCCACAAATTATTACTTTCAGCCTTATATTTCCGCTAGTTTTGAACGATTAGGCGAAGTATTTTATTATACTTCAAATAATATTGTTTTATGAACTGCGTGTTCTTTGTTCAACAGCTCAAAAAATGTGCTGTTTTTAAATTGATAGATTGTCATTCTGGGCCGGGCTTGGTTAAAACCATGTCATTGGGTGCTGGACTGAATAAAAATACGGTCAGTGCCAATATCCGGCTGGCAAGTAGTCTATTTATAATAATTATTATTTCTTCGATTCAATTGAATTGCATCTTTATGATTTTTAATAAACCAACCGGTATATCGTGAATCAAATAAGTAATGCTCTTTCCGTTTCAGTATTATATAAATGAAACTTGATTTTGAATGAAGGTATTTGGTGGCTTTTACAATCGAACCGTTTGAATTTTTTACTTTTTCATAAGTTTTGTCGCTAACAATCCGGGTTAACCTTATGGTATCTTCCGGTATATTGAGTGCGTGAATGAACTGGAACTGACGTGTAGTAAATAGTTTGTATCGCTTTATATAAGAATAGAAATAATTCACGTTGATTAATTATTATGATTGCAGTCTGGATCGCAAACAAAACCCGGGTCATAAACGACAAAATGAATGGAAAAGTACATATTTCCAACAATTTAAATTCAAAACACGATTGTTTTTTTTTACCAATGTTGTTTTTTAAAACTTGATATTTAACAAACTTTCAACAAATTGGGTTCTTTCAGCAATTATTATATTATATAAAAAAAAATAATTAAGGAGTTGGAATACTATTTTTTACACGTGTAATAGTTGTATAATTATAAATAGTTTTTGAATTGAAATATTTTTCTTAGGTTGAGAGGGTTTTTTTTCAACCATTAGGTACAGTACAGTCACAATTATTTTACAAAATAGTTAAAATACTTCACGCTTTTCCTGTATACTCAATCTACATTTTATTTCTTTTTCTGTGTCGTCTAATCATTGTTTTTCATCATGGCAATTTGTTGCGCCTCAAACTGCGCCCGGTTGAATCTGGCCATTTGACATGTAGTTGTCAAAACAATATTATTTTAGATTTAAGACATCTTTTGAATAGATAAGCGTTCACAACAACGTAAGTTTATTATTCAACTGCATTACATTTTCTAAGCTTCAGTTTTATTTATAATTTCTCGCCATACCTTTTGACAATGAGAAGATATTCTCTTTACACACTGACTGTTTTCATTTGAAATTCGTTATTTAACCTGACGAAATATTTGTAAAAATGATTATCATTTGAAGATAATAGCATAGGCATAGGTTTTCCCCAAACGTTCTTTAATAATATATCTTTTTCATTTCAGATATACAGCTTCATACCAAAGGTGTCATCTTGTCACAATATGAATTTCATTGTCATATAATACTCAATAATATGTATTCAATAAATTTACATAATATATAACATTATTTTTAAAACTGAAACCAAAAAATCTTCTTTAGTTATTATTTTAATAATTAACCATGAAGTCTTCAATAAGACATTATACTGAAAAATTCTCAAGGAACAGAATAAAATACATATTATCAACCGTTTGCGTAATAGCAATAATTGATTATTTTGGACTACACTGTCATATTCTCGAGAAAGATTTCGATACGCAATTCGATTATCCACTATCAGAAGATATAACAGGGTATATAGAACAATTGAAAAACAAAGAGAAACCTAGTGTGCCTCCGATTAATGGCTACAATTTCAGCTATTTACATTCTTGCAGTCAAAAATGCTTCGCTGGCTCTAGTGATGTCAGATTATTGATCATTGTTAAATCTTCATTGGAAAATTTTGAAAGAAGAACTGCAATTCGAAATACTTGGGGTTTTGAAAATCGCTTCTCTGATGTTGCCATAAGAACAATATTTCTATTAGGATTATCCCCGGATAAAAATTTGCAAAATAGGGTACAAGAAGAATCTTCAAAATACAGTGACATTGTTCAAGCTGATTTTCATGATACGTATTTCAATAATACAATAAAAACCATGATGGGTGTCAAATGGGCAATGAAATTTTGCCCGAAATCCAAATTTTACATGTTCTCAGATGACGATATGTACATATCTATTAAAAATGTTCTGCGATTTGTCAGAAATCCGTCTCATTATCCGGAGTATGTTGAAGAATCTCTAACAGCCTTGAGAAAGTTGGCACACTCGAGACGTTTGATTAAAGAATTGCCTGTTGATTCTAAAACTTCAAATTTCTCGGAAAAAGAACTTTTTAGCGGGAAACGAATAAAACGACAGATTCATAACTATGAGTTGCCAGATGACGCCATGCTATATGCAGGTATTCTATTTATTTTTTCTTAATACAAATGCTTTATTAGCAAAGTGTTCTTTCACCCTTTCAATGTATTTTATAAATTTTACATAGGTTGCATAGTAAAAATAAAAGACAAGTTAGTAATATAATTATAGAAAAAGATATTGATGATTACACATCTGTCCCTCTAGTGGCAGATATTTGTATCAATGTTCCATTGGATAAATAAACCTACTTATTAGTTCTTTGAAATATCAATCTAAGAAATCTCAAAATTTGCACTTGCATCTTTGTTCTGAAATTCAATTCAATTCAATGAAAACCACGACTTTCATTTCGCTTACTTTGATATTCCACTTTCTCTTAATTTTCTCACAAACATTCAATGTTTCAATATACATATTTTTAATGGCTATCCGGCACTACAGCTTCATTTCATTGATTGCTAATTATAATGTGATTTCTTTGCAGGTTTCGTTTTCAATTCCTCTCCGCATCGACACAAAAGCAGCAAATGGTTCATCTCACTTACCGAATATCCTTTTGATAGATGGCCCCCGTATGTGTCGGCAGGTGCCTACATTTTATCCAGAGAAGTCCTCATCACCATGTATTATGCTAGTTTTTACACCAAACATTTCAGGTTGGTAAAGATTCCTCTCACATTATATTTCCAAGAACTCAAATATTTTTAGCTGGCAGAACTATTCAATCAAAACATACCAGTGTTTTCGATGCTGTGGTTCTTAAAAGTTAAAATAAATAGTTAACATGGTGTACAGAAAACACATAATATAACAAAAGAACTGCCGAGGTCTGTTTCTATTGACACCTTGCTAGTACTGATTTTTGTGATCTGTCTTCCAAGTTAAAAGAAAGTGTGTAATAAACATTTATGGTATTTTGTTTAACCATGTCCATTCCCAATAGACCCTGAATGGATTTTATCTCAACAGAAGTTTCTCTTTAAGAACTGCTTCTTATATTAGGTTTCTCAACCTCTGTTTTGGTGTGAGTAGGGATATAAAGATAGGGCTAATACGGGGCCAGTCGTAAACATATTGCTTTTGCTACACCTATTTTTATAATCGGTTGTGTGTTCAATGGTGTATATTTTCTTCATCCTATTAACGGTTTTTTCTTTCATGATAAATGTATAAAACTATGTCGTAATGTGTTTTCTTATCGAGTCCCATTATCTAAATATATCAAAAAAAACTTCAATTGCATTGTTCCCTGTGTTGTTTCAGATTTGATGACATTTACCTCAGCTTATTGGCAAAAAAATGTGGCGTAGAACCATTCCACTGTAAAGAGTTTTATTTTTACCGAAAAGACTACAATAGCCATAACTACCGGTATGTTGTCGCATCGCATGGCTTTCATCATCCGAAGGAGTTGATCGAAGTATGGAATCAACAAAGGGCCGCCGGCAATGCTTAATAATAATTAAGGAAAAAAAAATAGTGCAAATTGATATTACTTTTGATATTTTGTTAATAGTCATATAGCTTATAAGTAGGAGCAATCTCATTTTAAAAAATTTACTCTTAGACTTTAGAAAATTTTAGTGATGCTCCAAGTGAATTTCACTGAATGATATTAGTTAGAATTTGACCAAAACACTACTGTCATCTAGTGTTATAAATATGAAGCAATGTAAATATGCAAGTGACAATTATTATAGTCATTGAAGTCCAGCATGTATAAAATAATTTACATAAAGTAAAGTCTACCTCATTCTGATTTCGGAAGCAATTAACTTCCATGTGTAGGAAACATTAAATATGGGTACTTAATAATGAATCTCTAAATCTTTGCATTGTCACAGTGTTTTTGTCTGTCAATCCTCATGAGACAGGTATTTATGTTGATTTATCTGAATTCTTCTGCATTAAATTAGTTTGCTATAAATTGGCTCTTTTTCAAGAAAACCATTCAAACAATTAAATTCATTTTTAAAATATCGTTTTTACTTGGTTTTCACCAGTGAGAGGGTGAGAGGGTGATGAATAAATTAACTGTGATAAAACTGGCGATGGCTGTAAGGAAAGTACAGCTGAATAACAGAGTGGTGCCCTCGAGAGTAAAGGGTTGAAAATTTGAAAATCCTGATAAACATCCAGCAAGCCTAGTAGCAGCAGCCAAAATAGTTTTTCACATGAGCAATATTATTTGGTTTCAGATATTTTGTGTAGTATCATTATTATTAGTAAAAATACAAGAGAACATATTTGATATTTGTATTCTAAGTAAAATGCTACAATTTCTCAATTTATGTAGTATTTTAAAAGTAAATTTCTTTAATATTAAGTTTATCTATTATTTATTTACCATCCATCCAATGGCCATATTATATGATAGCGATATGTCTAATTAATATATATACATAATTGAAACTGGACATTATATTTAGCAGCCATAAATCCAATTAAAAGGAAATATTTCTACAAAATTTTCCAACTGATCTTTAGAGCACTTTTAAAGCCTCTTTGACTACACATAAATTTATGGATATATTTATTCTAGTAAGCCACAGTTTGCCTGCACGAAACTAAATCGGCTTTTTATTTCTATGTACATTTTGAGGACATTCAATTAATTCTTTGATAACATACTTTATAATGTTGTCCAAAGTTTTGACAATCTTGAGCCACACTCTTGAAGAGTTATTGTTTTAGATTGCAAAATAAAGTATTTAATACAGAGAATGAATAAATTATGTATTCATGTTTGCATATATTTTTTATTATGAAATTAAAAGTCAGCATAGCAAAAACCAAAAATGAGTTCATTTATTAATATATTCCTGAGAAACTCATCAGAAATTTTGGTTCTAATTTTACTGCTGTAATGATTGTTCACAAATTTTCTTATATTTCAATACCTAAAACTAAACAAAGTTTCTTATAGCAATTAATAATAATTGTTGGCTTTTTAGAATTGGAATTCTCTCAATAGATATAAAACCATAGAATTATTTCCATACCTTACATTCTGTGTGTTGTAGTGTTGATATGTGGATTATTTAATGTTATTTTTTAGGATAATTATTATCATCTGTTGTAAGTTTAAACAAATATTTATAACTTAAATTGTTTTAGATATTAGCTAGCTTAAGCCGTCCATTGTAAAAATAGTCTAGTTTGTAAAATATATTATCTGCAATATAGGATCTGAATGTTTTTTTATCGAGACAATATTTTTCAGTTTTGTAAATTGTTTCAGCCACATAGTTATGGATAAAATTCTAGACCTTTTTTAAGGTTAACTGAACTCAATAGAAACAAATTTAAATGCACAGTTAACCTGGATATTTCGATAGTATTTTGACTCCAATATAGCCATCTCATTAACGGACATCAAAATCAAGTCATGTATTGTATTATTGAATGGTTTCAAAAAAACATGGAATTGAAAAACTACATAATCCTTACAGAATAAATCCTTGCATCCTGCCTTAACTGATCTGAATTTTTATAAATATTTATTGTAACAGTTGTGTACTTAGAGTAAAATAAAGACTATGCTAATTACGTAGTATGTTGAGATAAACTCCGTGAAGTGTCCATATGCTCCGAGTTGGGAGCGGACATGGTTAAAAAAAATGTACGTAGATTTGTTTGAATTTAGGGCCAAAGATGATTGTAATGCTTAATTGAAATATATTGCACCTGGTGATAAGGAGTGACAAATAGTATTTTTCGAAGCATAAGGAAACCATGCGGTGTCTTCCAAAAATCCATACATCTCACCGATCTCTACTTCCAGTATTTCACGGCTCCACCAAATATTACATTCTATAGATCCAGGGTTTTTCAACCCCATGTGCCTGTGGGCAATGTTCGCACACAACTCGCTGAGTTATACTTACAACAGACCTCACAAGAGTTACACCAGCGAAGGATGTAACGGTGTTAGAATGAGACTCTAGCACCGAGTAACATAATGTTATTAATTATGTTTATTATTGAAAATCAACAATTTCGTTGAGAAGGTCTAAATACAATTATGTGGCGCACACAATTTTAAATTTCCTTATAAAATTGCACAGCCAAATGCCTTTTGTGCACATAACGTTTGAAAAATAGTGGAGTTATCTGCATCCGCTCGCTTCTTAACTATTTTGTTTATTGATGTCTTAAAAATGCAATTAATATTTATGTTATTTTTTGTAGTGTTGCCATGAGAATAAAGTTCACAGGAATTGAAAATAAAATAAACAAACTATATTGTACTTGAATGTGAGTTTTATTTTTAACATCATTCCACAAATTATAAGTTCACGATGCAAAAGATAGTATTTACAATATATACAAAAATTCATTCACAATTTTATATCATTTTAAATGTAATAATATCATATATTTCAAATATCACATGATACGCAATAATAAAATAACATAATTAATTTATAATATAATTCTTATAGAAAACATGCCGATTGTTTTAAAACATGCGCTTAAATAATATTATCAGTAAATCTTAAAGCTTAGGAAACGAATGCACAAGTATAACCAGTGAACAGAATTTTTTGAAAATAGGAAATTCTTTCCTGTATGAAACGTATCACATTTTCATACATGTTACCATAGACACAAATATGCCATAACATCAATCACTTATGGCATAAAATAACAATATTTACACCTTCCGGTACAAAATGGTATTATTTTCTGAAATAAAATCTCAACAGTATATGTATATGAAAATGTGAGAGATTTCTTATAAAAGAAAGTGTCAAATTATTCTGCATAAATAATACTACTTTTTATACGCCAACTCCAATACCAGAGTACATTATTTAACAAAAATGATTAAATGTCTCTGAGTATCATTTATAACTGTGACACTAATAGTAATTAGTTATTACTTTTGTATAGTAGTAATTCACTAAATTTAATTAGTTAACATGAGGTACTCTTTTAATGTTGTTTAATACTCCACCTTACAATAAATCATAAATTGATTAAACTACATATGTATTGAGAAAATTACTTTATCTGTCGTCAATTCAGATATATTCAGATTTCAGTATACAAGAAGTTGATCTAGTCTAGTCTACTCTACTCTGCCAGTGACATCTGTGTCATGTTTGTGGACACGATGTTATTGTCTTTATCACCATATGAATAAATATACATTTCACAATTTTTAATTGGAGTCTCAAAACTGATGACATTGTATCAAATTGTTGTACAGGTATTGAAGCAGCGGTATTATAAATTATATATATGAATATATTCAAAGCTAAGATTCAACAAATTAATATAGTCTTATTATCAATAATTGTAAATATAAATTCAGTTTCAATAATTATCAAAGAATAAATATATTAGTGTATCTGCGAGATATGTTAATATTAGTGATAGGAAAGTTAAATGTTACGGCAAGTGCACATATATTTCTTGAGAAATATCCGACACACTCATCAGATCAGTTAATAACACAATACACAAAGAGAAAACAAGAATCACATAATTGTACGCCCTGAAAAAAATATATATATGGCACACTCTCTTTTAACCGGGGTGGAATCCAAAACTGAAGAAGTATCTTGCAATAATCATATTTAATGTAATACAAAAAGATTGTTCACTCAATTACAAGGGGGAATAACATTGTCTTGATTTGCGGAGGTCCCAAAAATGGCAAGACAAAGGAAAGTTATTCTTTTGGATCTTTGAAACATCTCAATTAATCATATATTAAACAGTTGAGATTCAATCCATAAAAATATTGATTAAAAAATAAAATTTACAGAAATTAGCTATTTGATAATATTATTGATTTCTAATTAATTAGAACATATCGTTATTGTCCTGGAAAAATTGCTATGTCAGAAAGACTAGTGTTGAAAATTGAACAGCTCACATTTAAAATAAAAGATATAACTTTTCGCAATGAATGCTTTGTTTCTAGTTATCTATGCATGCATACATTGAATTAGTAATGAAAATCAAATAAGCCAGTTAATGATGCAACCGTATTTGATATATTTATGATATAAAAACAATAAGATATCATAGAGTAAATATTTAATGTAAAAATGATGGCAAAATAACAGAATTTGTCCTGATCCCGACTGCCAATGTATGTGGATATTCAGATACTTGGAAGCACAAATAATGGGAGAAAGCTTTATGCAAAAATATTCCATTATCAAATAAAAATATTGTAAAAATAAAGTTAACGTAAAATTTATTTACTTTTTCAATCACTTAAATGAATTCCTAGTTAAATTGGCAAAATAATTGATTAATTTACGAATAAATATGAGATATTTTATTGAGAATAATATGAATATTGAATTGAATAAAACATCATTTAGTAAATGCTCTTGGAGTATACAAATATGGAAATTTCACAATAAGCAGATTGGGGCGCATTGTTAATAGTAATTTTAAAGAAAACCTTTCGACCAAATTTGAGCGACATAACTTTAATATCTGTATATACCGTTTTGTAAAATAATATATAAATCTTTACTGTTTTTGATTAGTGATATATCAGTCAAAATGTCAAAATATACAGATTCAAATATAAGGTATTGTCTTCTATGTTTTAAACTACACCATTTTCATAATGAATAAATCTAGCTTATGGTAAAAGGTTTTTTATATGCGCAAATGTTACAAAACACGGTATTCTAACCCTCGATGTGTTGACCGTGGTTTATAAATTAAAATAATTTTCCACTTACCAGTGAACAAAAATAATTAAACGTCAATGGGGCAGATACATAATAATTAGACAACAGTATTGCTTAAACGCGTTAATTATTGAAAGACAAATAATCATTACTTATATATGGAAGGTTAGACAACTTTGAACATTATAATAGCAAGAAAGCGCGGCACATTAATACAATATTTAGACAAATAAAACTGTCATGTTAATTAAAACAGGACTCAATAAATAGATATATAATAGACAAATAGACAAAAATTTCAATGAAAAAGACCGGCATACTGTTTATTTAGAGGGTTAAGAATTTCAATTGAATGCGCTTGATGGAATTTCAATATCAAATTTGAATCGTTTGAATTTTGTACTTTTCCATGAGTTCTGTCGCTAACGACACGGCTTTCGCTTATCAGCATCTTCAGGCATTTTAAGTGCACGAATGTACTTGAACTGACGCGTAGTAAATCACTAAGTTTAATTGTTATCAGTGTAATCTATATGAATTAGCGTACATTTGATGTAAATGAGTTTCAACAAATTGCGTGGGTAAATTATAATTACTGAATGTAGTATCGCAAATACTTATTACCAGATGGATGGATGTCCACAAATAATTTGTGGGTTTATCAGACCTATTATCATGGAAACTCATGGAAAATACAAAATCTAGAGGGATTTCTTGGACATTAACTATATTTTTAATGCATACAAACATTGGCCGACTATCAAATATTTTGATTGGCAGAATATAAATTTATCACAGGCAATATCTATGTAATATTACTCTGGGTGGCTATCCATATCAGTCTATTGTCTATGGACACGGCTGTTTTTGATTTCATCCCTCGTTTCATTCGTCAACATTTTACGCATAACATTGTTACGGATATGTATGTTTATTACAACCATACTCAAAGCAAAGATAAACTTAATACTAAATGTATACTTTTGTACATGTCTGTTATAGGTGTGTTACTTAGTGATGAAGATAGAAATTTTATCCCTTTGTCTTACCCTCGTAAACTCGAAAAACTAGGATTAAAACCACAGTTGATGATTCATAAAAACGACCATTATTCCTTCACTCAGATGACAACAAGCATGGCATGTAGATATTTTTATATATTGAACTTTACCCTTGTCTATATTATTCGGATAAGTTGGCATAAGGCATTGTATAAGAATATTTAAATATAAAACAAAACAAAAAGTAAAATCTAAAATAATCTAAGAATTTTATCAAAGCAGTTCAGATATAATAGAGGGTGCTTGATGGAATTTCAATATCAAATTAGAATTTTTTGAATTTTGTACTTTTCCATGAGTTTTGTCGCTAACGACCCGGGTTTCGCCTTTCGGCATCTTCAGGCATTCCAAGTGCACGGATGTACTTGAACTGTCGTTAGCGACAAAACTCATGGAAAATTAATTTGTAGCCTGAAAAAAAAATACTTTCTTAAGTTCTATCATTAACCCTGACCATTTGATTTTCACTGACCAAAATTTGAATTATTTCTTTCAAGCTAGATTTATAATGAGTTATATTTTAAGAAATGAGTCATTTCAATGTTACATTAAAAAATTTACAGTCACTGAGTAATAAACGTATAACAAACAAGCACATTACCATGTATATATAAATATCCTTCAGTGGCAGCAACGTCGAATAGAATAATTTTTTATTTAAATAAATGTTTACATGATAAAATGGCAATTGGCATTTACGATGTCCTATTTGGCATGTCCTCGTCTGGAGTGATGTTCTCTTTATGTTTGTCAACTAACTGCTGAAAGGTGAGCCTGTCGACGATCATGTTGATCGAGTTGATACTCTTGAAGAGTGCGTCGGATGAGAGGTCTTCGGGTAGCTTGGTGAGAAATTGCGATGCGGTGATGAAGTCCATTTTTACTAATTCTTCTTGATATAGATGGAGAACACCTGAAAATAACATATTATGTTGTTTTCAATATTTCATTAATACCTGGCCAATCTTTTCTTTTAAAAGGGGAGTGAAGTCAGAACAGAAAAAACCTAATGCATAGTTTCAGTGGAATAGCAATTCTTAATTAGCGGGTTACAGATATAATATTTAATGTATTGCAAACAGAGTATTGATAATCACATGAAATAGAGCGTGCAAACACTTGTAATTGGGTGAGGACGTTCAAAGAAAACAAAATTATAGTTAACCGTTAAGCGCCACAATTTATAAGAGTTAAATAAAACCGTTTTAAAAAGAATAATAATTACCGAGGGCAGTTTTGAACAAAAATTCATCTCCGTCTCTTAGGAAGACGTCCCAAACTCGGCATGCGACATCCAGCGGCATGGCTTTGGCAAAAACGCTATACAGCCACTCCAAGAGATAGAGCTCCGGTCCGAGACCCGATTCTTCAAAGTGCTTATGCACTACTGGGAGATTCGCTTCCATCAAATTCGAATAAACATTCCAAAGAATCTGCATCTTCGCTCCGTCTAAAGTGAAGGCGGCTCGCAAAACCGGCCCGTTTAAAATGTTTGCAAAGCAAATGAACGCCTCTGGTGCGTCCATATTGAGTATCAGTATTGCGGCAAGGAATGACATGCCCTGAAAATACATATAAACTGTTTTATATTCGAACAAATAATTTTATACATAATTGTTTATTTTAACACAGCAAATAATCATTTTTAAATACATAAATTCATGTTACCCAATTGATTGCAATTGGAAAAAATACAATACATGGCATTACAGCTGATGCCAATGTATACAATCATTCAACAGATAATGACATAAAAGACCCATCATGCCAATCATTTAGAAATTTAAGGAGCAAAAACAACTTATTCACTGCTGAAAATGTCAACCTCTCTAGGCAGTGCATTGATCAGCCAAACAGCCCTTGCGAATAGTGACTCAAATGACTGACGCAACTAACAAGTTGTTTTGCTTTCATTTGCTAGTATGAAGTTTGAACATTGTGTTATATTTACCTGTACGTATCCGACATCAGGCCTGTAGCAGACATACGCCGCTAGCAGTTCATGTAGCACATCAAAATACGGCCCTCCAGGTTGGAAGATGCACAAATTCGGAAAAGTTCTAGCTATGTCTAATTGAATCAGCTCCATACTTCGCTCGTTGCTAAACTCACAGAGATCTGGATTGGACTGAGAGCTCTGCCTTAAATTGTCAACGTCCATGTAGTGATTTTTGAGATTCTGCTCACTGTAATTTCTGACCATGGATCTGTCAGTCAGCCGCGAAGCTATATCGTCGTGGTTTAAATAGTTGATGTTCTCGTTTGACGTGTATGAAACGCCGTTTGTCATATCGATATCGTTATCGACGGTCATGGGTGCCGGGTTGTGATTGGGATCTTCGATGTCCGCCTCCGAATTGTGTTTGATGTGCTCGTGATTGTTGTGGATGACGCCGTTGACGTTTTTACTTCTCGCGTTGTATTTTTTGAACCCATTTTTTCTGACTTTAACTTCCAGCAGTTTTTGCTTTGCTCGCTCGACACATATGTGGTACAGCTGCGGCGTTATACTGAGGTTGTTTGGGATGGCGAGCTGCCAGACTTTGCCTCTTACAGCTGGGGGCAGCCCACACCACCAAAGATCTCGTGTTTTCCGCGTAAGTTTTCTAAAGAGAAATAATTATATTAAATTCAACTTCAATATCAGACTCACCACTATTTCAAAGGAATTTTTCATCTATGTTTCCATTCACAATCGCTCAAGAGTGATCTATTTTACGGTATTTGAACAATAGCTTCAAAATTCAAAAATTCAAATTTAAATAGCTATATGATTGAGTGTCATGATAGTTCGACCTTTTGCAAATGAAATTCACCTTATTTAAAAATCGTATTAAAAAAAAATGAAACTGAATTAAATATAAGTTTAAACTAAATGACATTAAAAGCACATATTGTTTTATACGGTTTCTTTATTTTTTAAAAAGGGTGATGGCTTGCAAAAACTGTAATAAATTAGTATAACAATATAACTGATGTGACACTAGCGCCCTCCCAAACGTACAATTTATTATAGTGTATCGATGCATCTGTAAACTGTTATACATCTAAAAATTTCTTTAGTAAGAAACCTTTCATTATAGAATATTATTCATCTTTATCATACTTTGAAATAAAATTGTAATATTTAAATTTGAATAAACAGTTAACATCGTGAGTGTTTATGAATATATGAGGTTTTACATATCAGAGGAAGACAAATGATAAAACATTGTGGTTGTGGTGACTTGTTGTATCATAGAAACAATAAAAATCAAAATCAATTAAATAAAAAGACTTACGTAGTTTCCCATGCGGGCAATATGTTGAGATTCCACTCCCTCAAGGCGGCACTGAGGTCGTCTTCGTGTCGTACTTGCTTGGCAACTTGTCGCCTTCTGTCTCGTGCCTCCCGAGCTTCCCTGCGCCTCGCAGCCTCCACCATCCGCTGATACTCCAACCGGTGGCGGTATTCCTCGGCCGTGTCCTTTGCGGGCAAGTTTGACGGCCTGTAAAATATTTTGTTTACATATTTATAAACTCCGTAAACAGTCATCATTAAATCCGTCATTGAATTGTACAATTTAATATCATTAAGATATCAGATAAATTTATTTGTGTATATGTTACAGTGAAACTGTATTCTCAGTGAAAATGTATCAAGTGATAGATTTGTATGACAACATGATTTCACTGGTGTTTAGTAACCAGGTCCATGGTCATTGTCCTTGGCTTACGGTACTCACAGGTTTGAATTTTAGTACTGACAATTTAACACTTTGTTTACGGTACTTTTTAATTACTATGGTAATTATCCACAAATTTGTATACCCTGTAAACAGTGGGTTAAGATTGTTCAATTGATGTCTGTTCAAAAGTATGATGTTTATAATGCCCCCCCTCCACACCGCCAGAAATTAATTAACCACTAGTCTATTCTTCCATTCATTCTCACTCTCTTCTAAAAGGAGAGATTGAGCAACTGAGTAACAACCGGGATAAGCTATATTAGTCACCATATGCTCCATATTGAAAGGCCTATAACGTCATGTGTTAATATCCTATAATAGTTTATTATATTAACAGTATTTGTGGCATTAACTTTAATGCCCTAATAAATATCGCAATATCAAAAAAAACTAACATTATAGTCAACACTGCCTACATAGAAATACAGCGACATTAAAAAAAACAAGTTAAATTGGTAAGAATGAATAAATTATTAATTAATGACCGATCTAAAAAGAAAATAATTCTCCAAAGGTTAAACCAAATATATTGCAATAAAAAAATATCAACGATTATCGTTTCATTTACCCATACAAAATTAATTTAAGTAGACCTGCCAAGCAGCTACATCCACAAGGTAACATGTTTCCAAGCAAACTGTGGATTACTAGCATGCTATGTGAAAAGAAAATTGCAAATCAATGTAGCACGCACTATCAATGCTGTTATCAGCAGAACTATGTTCACACTTGTGGGTTAGTGGATATTGTGGTCAGCTACTTAGTGCATGCAAGTTTCAAATAATTTTATTATAATAATTATAAGCTTACCGAATGAACATGAATTAAATTACTTAGGCGCTGATTTCAGAAAAGGACTAGGTTACATCTTATTAGATTTATTTCATTCAGGTTTTTATCGCCATTGGTATAATAATGGTTTTTAACACCCCACTTCGGTCCTCAAGGTTGCAGGAGTTATACTGATTCGTATTACCAGTGTTAAAATAAAGTTTTAGTAATCGAGTAGTAACACTTGTTAAAAGTGACCAACACTACTACGTGAATAATTAGTTAATGATCTACATTGCCTGTATCTCATAATATTTTTAAGTGCTCAAGTTTGTAAAAAGAGAAACCCTAAACTCCATCAGTCATTTGAGTTGTCTGTCATAGTAAAAGGTTTCCTACAACTGTACTATCCCCGAATGGACATTTTCATGCGATAATTTATCAATGGATATATGTATTTTTGGTACTGGTATGTTTCACATCGCTGAGTTCCTCGCGAAATCAAACCACTCCACCCCAATATAGGAATACTTAGTATACTGTTTATTTGAGTCTTCATCAGGTCCCATGATTCGCTACTGTTAAGCAGAATATAATTTGGGTTAAGCTGTGTACAGCTTAATGTCCCACCCACCTTACCTGTTATATACTTCTAGTCACAATACTCTATTACAGGGGTTCTTAACCCAGTGCCCATGGACACAATTGCGCCTGCGGAGCTATTATCATGCGCCCTCTCCAAAGAATCAAATTTAGAAAATACCCAAATTTTATCAGAATTGTATTTTATCTATTGAAATTATTTCATGAAAATGTAACTGTGTGGTATTTTTACAATTTGTAAAGGAAAATTAAAAATATTAAATTATGTAACACATATGCAAAGCTTTCCAGGAAACAATGATAAAAGATATTAAATATTTACTATGTTCTTAAGATTTGTTTTTTAAAAAATCATGTCCTGCGCCCGTCACTATACTCCTCAACCTCAAATGCGCCCGGAGTCGCAATAAGGTTAAGAACCCCTGCTCTATAAGGAGTGTATATGCCTAAAATTGCGATCCGACAAGTTGTGAAAAAAATCTACGTGAGTTCATGACAACATGACAACACTTTAATTAGAAATAAAATGAAAACAACTGACACAATTTGCTACTGTTAAATAAGCATTAATTGAAAACAATCAAGCAAATTCGTAATTCTGCGATGAAAGGCCCTGATCGATTTAAACATTTAAGATTGACTGTTACTGTACTGTTTATAGATGCAAACATTGTGACGAGGAAGCATGAGAGAAAACTTAAAAGACATTTTGAATACTGTCATTAAAATGTCATCAGGGAAAGAGTCACAGTTGAGAAATATATTTAAATGCATCCATTATTCTCAATCATCTTTTGTTACGAAACATTTGCTGTCATAAACATGTCTAAAGTTATCTTTTGAATGCAATTACGATAGGCAGTGAATGTGTGTATATAGTAAAAGAGAAATTGGAATGTTTAATGTACCTTAACAATATTGCGAATGCAACATGCCAAATTTCTATGGGAAATCTTCATTAACCGTTTAGACACTACAGATTTTTCCATGAAAATTCCATTTTTATTTTGTTTATTATCAATACATTATCTACGTATGTCTGAAAGATTCGTTTTTAATTTTCCAAATAGTAAATATTTAAAATTGATTTTCGGTAATTTCCTATGAAGCGTAATATCAAATTTCGACATTTGTTTCAAAATTGCTGCCGTGTTAGTGATACCATTAGAATAAAAGTGCATTGTTTATTATTTATTAATTGATTATTCAGCATACCTATGCATCGCAGTTGTATTGTTCATTGAAATAAGAATTAATAATCGTACCTTTAATTGTAATTTTCTCCAATTACCTAACCTAAACAAACCAAACCAAACCAAACCTAACCTAACCAAAACAAACCTTACCTTAGATGTGTTTTAATTAATTTTGTTGTCTTTAATTTCATTTGAAAATAAACGCATATGAAAAAATAAGTGTTGTACTGACAACACGGTGGCCATTTTGAAAGTAACGTCATAATTCAATGTTACGCTAAATGTGTGATTTTATACGAAACAATTCTGTACAATTGCCAGGTGCTTAACTGTCAAGCAAAAGCTTTGAGAATGAATGCTTTCATGTAGATTTATACAGATGATGTAAATGGGTATAAACCACAAAGAGTAATGTAATTGTGTAATTTGAAAAAAAACATTGTACAAAAGAAGCCCGAAGCCGGATTTTTTTCACAGACAACAATATTGCAAGATAATGATGTAATTCACGAACCGATTATGTTGTATGAGAGCAATGGAGCTGGCAACCAAATCTTCAAACTGCTTAACTTCTCCGGCGCTAGCATTACTCCCTTGTCTACGATGCTGATGAAGCGGCGTACTCGCTCCCGAAGATGCCGGAGTGTCAGCAGGGTGGGGAACCTCTGTTGTTCCATTCCCAGCCGGTGTGTATCCTTTTCCGGCAAACAGTTTCCATGAAGTCGGCGGTTGGGTGACTGTCTCCGACGGAGGCGACGCCTTGCCTTCTGATCGGTTGGATGCTGGTGCGGTACTTCGCCATGGAAACACACTCCTGTAGGTCAAAAGATATTTTTTTAATTTAACTACCAATTTCAAAATAAAAAAAATATTAAACAAAAACAAAATGACCTCTAGACAAATGAATACCTTTGGACCTGAAAAATATACAACCAGTGTCCTCTTTTGTGGTTTTATTATAATTACAATATGAAGCAAAAAGAAAAAAAAACAGCATGAGTATTTTCTAACTCTATAAGCACGAATCGTGTTTTGAGATATATGATTTAAATAATTAAATAAAGAATATCCGGAAATAAAACTCATTCATTTGTTATTTCATCTTTGAGACTGTGGCACTGTGTATGCAAGTTAAAATGATTATGATGTGATAATAATAAAACTCCAACAAGAATTGTAACCAGGGCTGTGGAGTCGGAGTCGTCGCGGCGATTTGGCCGGAGTCGTACTCGAAGTCGAAAAGTTTGAACTTTTTATTTTTGCATATAATATGTCAAATTTGGCTATTGGCCGGATTGGTAGGGTTGATATTTAATTGAATACACATAAATAGGAAAATAGACAAAAACAAGTGACTATATTAAACTTTTTTAGTCGGAGTTGGAGTCGTGTTTTTAGTCAATGTCGGAGTCGTGGTTTTGGTAAATTCTGAGTCGGAGTCGCCCTGATTGTTACACATTAGGTTTAAAAAAATGTTTATAGACCAATGACGTAAGTGTCTAAATTTTTGTGCCTACTTGGTGCAAACAACTTAGACAAAAATCTAGAAAAATGGAGTGCATTTAACGGTACTATAAATATTATTCCAACATTAGATATACGATTTTCATAAAAACCATAAAAGGTATTATTTTTTTAACGATGGCAACACAGTATCATAAATAATGTAGGTATTATTACATATGCATTATAAATGATTAATATCTTATCTATGAATGTACGGGAGTAGCGGGATATCCGTGATGAGAATGCATCATAAATAATCGTACATTTGTTGTGGTTTCTGACAGATGTAAGGTTGTAATATATTCCTAATTATTTGTAATTCATCATTTATTCAGTGCATATTTAGCGCCATCTAATATCGAAGCATAATTTTTATATACATAAGGTAACATAAGTACCTAGTTAAATATTAAATGCTACTAAGTTATATTCCGCGTAATAATGTTAATATATATTATTCATTTAATGTCATCTGTTATTTCGCAGTGAGTATTAATTATGTATTAAAGTTAGACCAAACTATTATTTTACGTAACGAATTCATAATAATTCTTGTCAGAAATAAAGATAAATGTTTGTTCATTATAATAACAAAACATAACCTAAAAAATGACAGCCGAGGAATGGTGCTTTACTAAAATTTCATCTGAATTTTACGTGAAATAAATTGTAGTATTTGCAGTGAATTTTATTAATTATTAAAACTATATATATTGTGTACAACATTATTATGTTTTGCAACAGGGATGTCCAATGACTATTATCAATCCATTAAATATACGTACACGATTTGTATTGTGATATCAAAATAATATTAATTTATGACATTGATAATATTAAAAATATAATAATACCACAGATTACAGAAGTAAATTAGCAAAAAATAATGTTTTTAATTGATTGTTAATCGATATGTAAAAGTAGTGTGATTTTATTTATGTACAGTTTACGATCTGCTATTAATGCACGAATAAAGATTAAAACGGAGTTATAATTGATTAATTTAATCACATTTTTATGTTCGGTTGATTTAATATTATTGGAGATTCTAACTAACACAGGAGCGAGTATTTTGTTTATATATATTGATTTGGCGAGCCAAATTTACTAAATATCATAATGTGTTAAAATTTTCTATGAGTTTGCGCACAAGCATACGCATAAATAGCGATGATTTATTGCAGACAAATTTAATGTGTACGAACTAAATATTCTTTGAATACAATAAACATTGATTTAAATATTTTTTCAATGTTGAAAGAAGATCGTGTAATACCTCTTGTATTATCGGATTATTAATTTAAATTTAATTACGAATGTTTTAGTTAGGAGTTATTTCACAGTGCATTATTTAGTATGTGTTGACGTACGCAATTGAATTGAGCGCGTGTATCTATCTGGAAACCGTGTATCAAATATAATATTGTCTCTGGATATAAATATAGTGACGTTATTCCGTGGCAGTAGTGGTGGCCCTACCGAACAGATGAAATTTCGAATACAGGTGAATCCAACAGGTAATTTTTCAACTTTGGTTGCAGGTGGTCAGCCGGTATGTAGCGACACTTGGCCTTGAACGTGTGCAGTTGTCAGATGACGGCTAGATACACGCCGTAGATAGAACGCCGCGCATCGGCATTCAATGCTGTAGATGTTAAGTTACAGGGAAAGTTGTTAAACGAGACGTATCGAAATTCGAAGGCGGGGGAAAGTTTGTTCGAAAAATACGTGAAATCGTCGCCGGGCATTTATTCTATCGAAGTCGTCCGACGGAGCGGTCCGTATTGTTTCGTGAAACGGGAAAAGATCGTCAGTAAATAAATTAATACACACACAGAATCATGTTGTTCGTGATATGTTCGGTCGCTGTAACCGCCGGCATTTTCTACGCCGCGGCAAAGACGAAGAAAGGGAATCACATCGCTCGCGGGCTGAGGTATGAACTCCTCGTTCAAATCGTGGGTTTAGTCGCTCTCATGGACGACTTCCTGAGACGGAATCACAACAAACTCGATGGGTTGCCCGTAAAGACGGGACAGGTCGCCGTGGTGACAGGCGGCTCCCGCGGGATAGGAGTCGAAGTGGTCAGAGTTTTAGTGAAATGCGGGATGCGAGTGGTGATGGGTGTTCGCAAAACCGAAGCCGGAGTCAAGCTCGGACAAGCATTGAAGAAGGAAGGATTACCGGGAACCGTCGATGTGTTCGAGCTCGACGTCTCATCGCTGAAATCCGTCGACGCGTTCAGTCGCAAAGTGTCGAAAGAATATCCGAAAATCGACCTCCTGGTCAACAATGCCGGGATCATGTTCGGCGATTACAAGCTGACGGTGGACGGTTTCGAGTCGCAGCTGATGACGAATTATCTGGGACATTTCTATCTCACGCACATGCTGATGCCGAATTTGAAAGCTGCTGGACACGCATTGGAGAATTGCGCGCGAGTCGTCAACGTCAGTTCCTGCGCGCATTTTCCCGGAAAGATCTTCTTCCGCGAAGACAAATTACAGTCGAAGGAAAGATACCTACCCAGCGCGGCATACAGCCAGTCGAAATTGGCGCAGGTAAATTAAAAACAAACATTATTTGTACCTATGTCTTCAAAATTTAAATGCTTCACATAAATAACATGTTCACGGTGTCCGCGATTTCGAATCCGTTCATAAATGAAGTTTTCAATAATATGGATTTGTGAACGCATTATGTAAATTAAAAAAAAAACTGGGCTATCAAATCGATTATCTAAATTAAGTTATTTCTTCTACACTCCTTTCTCGAAAGAAGACATTGAGGACCGATTCTCGTAAAAAGCAACTTCTTTTATAATTATATATACCCCACAAAGTAACGGGCTAAGTTTTAAAACAAAGCATTTTCAATCACATCTCATTGATTCATTATAATAAATATACGACATCATAAATAATCAATCACGAATGAAAGATAACAAACCGGCTTGATTTTCGATCTTCAATGACACGCTGAAGTAATTAGACTCGACTTAAAAATAGATATTACATACGCAATGTCATTGATACTTTATACCTAGTACAATTATGAGTAAACGTGTAATGCACATTATAAGACAGAATACAGAATACTTGACAACTCAATTTGCCAAATTGAATGTCCAATTTGCGTATGAGTTCTTCGGATCAGTAATTTTCTACAATTTTGATATTAGATACATGTTTTTAAATTGAAATCTTGACTAATCAATATTTTCGATTAAATTTAATGTATTTAGTTATATGCCGAGTTCATTTGTTTATTTTGTCGTTTACTTTTCAAAATGGTTGAACGTAAATAATCATTCGACTGTTCTATATTTAAAAAAAAACATTTTATTAATTTTCTTATTTTATTTAGTTGATGTCCACCAGACACATTGACAGAATCCTCGAGTCGCAAGACGGCAAAGTCCACTGCTACTCGGCCCATCCCGGAATAGTAAACACAGATCTATTCCAAGACAGTCCGATCAGCAAATACGCTCCCTGGATGATGAGGACCTGCTTCAAGACGCCGAAGCAGGGCGCCATATCAATCCTGTACGCCTGCCTATCGCCGAAGCTCGAACAGAGAGGGGGACTCTACGTCAGCAACTGTCGCCAGGGTTTGTCCAACGCATTCTCCAAAGACGAAGAAAAGCAGAAGAAACTATTCGAGGTCACGTGTGAAATGCTCAAGGTCAAGGAGTTCGGAAAGCCGTCTGCATTACAAGCGTGAAAAGTGTAGCAAAATGTTATTTAGTTTATACGAATTTAACGATGTTACCAATATGATACGAGTTTTTTTCCCGAAACGCATTCTAACTTACTTTATCGGGTATAGAAGTATAAGGTTTCAATTAATGATGTCGTAAGTCTGAAATTGACAGTTTTTTATTTATAAATATGGTAAGACAAGTCAATAACAAAAATACATATTTCAAAAAACAGTTATATGCATCCAGACTTTTTGTGTTTACATAAGGAAACAAAATTGCCAACTTTAAATGACTCTTGCAAAATGATGACTTACAACTGTATTTTACTGGGGGTGCGATAGTATAATTCAATTTGTACACCTAATGAAATGTATAAAATGACTGTATAAAATAATAAAGATGCTATCCATTTTGAATGTACAAATATAATACATTTTTTTATTAGAGATATTGACGATTCTTTTAGACTGAAAATATAATATGTTGAATTTAACGAATTCGTTTTTCAAATGTCAACCGGTTTGAAAAAAGAACTCGACGGTGACGATTTTAAATTTTTAAAAAAAACCTATTGAATAAATGAAGGAAAAAGTGTCATCTGCCGATGGTCTTAAAACGAGTTTTTAGTGTAAGATCACATTCAAAGTAAGTTTTTTTTATATTGATATTTGAATAAAAATAAACTTATAATTATTTTTTAGTCCTTTGGTGAATCCAGCGTAAAAAGATTTTTTAATTTTTACTGTCGAATAGGGATGGGTCGACTTGACTTTAATTTGTTGGATTATATGAAATAAGCCCGTATTGACAGAACGTATTAGATTGTTAAATAAATAATATGTAGTCAATATTAATTAATATTAAAACATAAATAAAATATTGAAATACAGTATTTGTATTTTTTTGTTTATTTTTTCGCTGTTTCGATACAAACTTTTTCATTTTTGCCCCGGGTCAAATATGAAAAAGTTTGTAAAAGCCGGCTTTGAAAAAATATTTACCATCGCCAGCGCAAAGGTCGTTGAATAAAAACACCAGTTTATTGTTTTGAATGACGTCAAATGGAGTTAATTTCAGCTATTTTTTGGCGAAACAATATGATAATCTTGAAACAAGGCATAAATAGTGGGGTATTATTCGAAGATTTTTTCCTTTTAAATCGTGTTTTTGACCGGTTCATGATTTGCACGGGGATACATATCGGAAACCACCTGGCAACATATACATATTGAAAAAAAATCGGACCATTAAATTGAGGGAAGATATGTTCAGGAAGATACATTCAAAAAATTCTAAATTTAAATAGATTTTAGTTTTTATTTACACATAAAATTACTGTGAATGCAACTTTATATAAAATATCTACGTATAAACACGTAATATTCACGATAATCATATTGCTACAACCGAGTAAAATCAATCAATAATTAATTACCTATAATGTATCTTTTTATTACCAGACAAAAATACAGCAGGTTGTCGGTCGGTATGAAACGTTGGCAAAATTAGAAAAATCACGTTTTGGATGTTTTATGCAAATATTTTCATTTACCATTCAAAGCACACATAATATGTTAATATATTTTATTAAATTTTATTTGCATTCATTCATTGGCCATCGGTTTTTATTGCATGCCATGTGAACACCGGCCGAATACTATGTACATTGATTTAGCCAAACTGTAATAGTATTAGGTAATCAAAAAAAAATGTCAGAATATCAACGATTTCAAAATCTTTGATATGGACATGTTATCTGAGCGTGTCTGCCTACTGAAGTTTCTAGAATACGTAAATAAATTATGTCTTTTTGGAAAACAAAAGTTCTCGGATTGATCAAAAATTTCACATAAAAATATATCTTCGTATTAACATGCAACCATACGCTTTCTATCGATTAATTTTATTACGTAATTAACATGACCACACGAGAAATGAATGCATTAACATTTTGAACGGGAAAACAAATTGTATTTACACCAACCAATTAATTAATGAAAAAACGTAGTTATTTATATCAGTGTTTTACAACCAGTGGTCCGCGGACCGCCAAAAAAATCATGTTTCGAAAATTTTGATATCAAAAAGTAGCAATAGACGTCGCACCAACTTAATTTTTTTGATTTGATTGATTTTTTCCGTTCCGTCACCTTCGACGTCAGTCAGTAATTTAAATAGATTTTATACGTCCAATATTGACATTACATAGGTCACCTGCGGCCAAATATTTCATAAAATATTTGATATACAAATATTAAATAGTGGAGTTTTTTTTACTTGTTTATACTCCGTCGTAAATCGAGAACCGACTCTTAATATCTGGTTGACGCCGGTCCGCGGATGTAAAAAGGTTGAATAACACTGATATTTATATCATTGTTCTTGATTTTTTTTTCTTGCAGATATTTTAGCAAATTTGATTTAGATTTACTATCGTTTTGAATTTTTTTAAGTAGTCATAAAAAGGTAAAACACACTCAACCCTTTGATTTCATATTGGGCTAAAAATAATATGTAATGCCATCAACCGTGCCGTAAAAACTGAAATAAAACAGCGATTGCTTGGCAAGCGTCTAGAAATCCCTACTGGCCTACGCTATATTACAATTTACGACAGTCTTTAAAGATATACTTTAGAAAATGCTAAAAATTACTGTATAATTTAATAAATGTGCGAGGAAATATCTATATCGGCATTAAGATAGATCCGACGATGCCTTACGATCGAAATAGCATCTTAAAGAATTAAAATACGTGAATATTTTTTCCAAATCGAAAAACTTTCAAAATATTATATGGTGTGTTCATAAATCTTCAATACGGACAAAAAATATAGAATAAGTAACGTCAGCAAAAAAATATTCAAAAAAAGAACAATGGTTTTTACATGATGAGAATATAAATTATGTTAATGCAGAAAGGGTCTGGGATAATAATACGTAGTTCGTGATATTATTTAACTATATACATTTTTATAGTTATATTGAAGCGTGTTGGAATGAAATCTGTGTGAGAGTGCGAGTTTCGTTTGACCAATAATAATTTATCAAAATTATGAAAAACTAACTACATATCTGCGAGATAATAAGAATTGGCGGATGGCGTAGGGGAAATAAAATTTGATGTGATGTCAACATTGAAGTTTAAAAGATCTGGTGAGAAGAAAATATTAAACTGCCATCTCGCAATGAATTTAGTAATGACAGGTAGACTTTGATTCTGTGATTAGCTATAAACTAATTATAAACAAAAGTTAAAACTCGGGCGCAAAAAAAAAACAGTGGACCGGATGACAGTGGCGTAACTTCAATTTGAGCGTTTAGGTGTTTTTGAATACTTGATGTCGCTTTTTTTATCATGATATCGTCATAAAATAGTCTAAAGAGGAAATGTAATATTGTCAAGTTTTCTCGGCATAAAATTTCAAATACCAAACGAGTTTTTGAAAATCTCAATTGAAAGAAGATTTACCAGGTAGATAAATGTATATTAAATAAGATAGGTATGAATGTATATTAGATAGAGAACCTGTTTATTCACCTAACGTGTATTATGAGATAACTATGTAGTTCAAAAACCACAGGTATATAAAAAAAGTTAATTGGGTCGACAAAGTAAGAAATTTTCGGTTCAAAAAACTTCTAGAAACTTCAGACGACATAATCATTTTGTTGCCTACTCTGACGTAGATAATATAATCGTATTGGAATGGGATAGATTCCTCGTTGAAGAAATTCAATAGAAAGTTTTGTAATGCTGAAATAACTGGCATACTTATATAATTAATGGGTATTGAAATATTTTGATTAATTACATCTCGATAGGATCCAATTAATTTTAGGGAATAAATCTGTTTTTGAGTGGGTTGTGTAGATTGGAAAATCAGCTAAATGAAAATCGTAGCCGACACGGTCTTGTTGCCGAGGGGTCAACGCTATTAGACGTCCTACACTATCGGAATCCTAGTTTGGACAATTGAGTAAATTGTTTTTTCAATCGACTTTTATCTTAAGATATGATTCGCTCAACAATTACAACATAAGCGCGATTTAATAAATGTTACCAATATATAATCGTCAAATAAATATTATAATTTTAACAGTATACAAAATATAATTTTCCCTATGGTTTTTTGTTCGCTGCCTAAATTAATACGAGATAATATTTACAGACAGCTAAGCATGCATTTGTCTTGAGATGTATTTATCCTTGTGGCAGTATCAATAATTGGATTCTCTGAAATATTTGCATTATGACGAATTAAAAACCATTTCTACGAAGAATGCATTGTCATTTTTCTGCCTTCGAAAAAAATTATGTAGTATTTGAATTCAATAACCATATAAATTTCCATTGTTTCTGAATATGCACATAATCAGTAAATCAGGCGGTGGTCAGACCAGCACGCGGCTTCGGTCATCCGACCAAATGTATTTCATTATCGAGAAAACACGCACGAAAGGTGCGGACGTTCCTGGCACGAAATATATCAAAACAAACCGGCCAGGACACCAGGATTGATGTCTCAATCCGGGACGTATGGTAAACCTACTTACAATTGGAAAAACTCCAATTAATGACGCGCTAAAAATCGAAATAAATACATGATATATAATACATTGCAGATTCTCTACATAAGTCAAATTGTCAAGTGGTTAATTATATATATACTTATGAAAGACTCGTACAATGCCGTGTCACATTGTAAAACTCGTGCTTATATACTATCAAAATGGCTGACGGTGACATAAGATAGTTTTTGAATAAAATAGTCACCCTGCTTTATTCATTTCAGGAATCAGTGAAACACTTTGATAAATCAATATTCGGTGTACGACTATAATAACTTCAATGTCCATTTCTGTATTACCTATTACGTTACAAATATGCTCTAACTCTGAGATAGTCTAACCTTAGAATACGATGACGGTATGTAGGATTTACTGGTTCTGCGTAGGGAAAACCAGTTTGACAACTGGCGAGAGCTCACACGTACTAGTGTTGCATCGAATAGGATTCCACATCGGGCATTAAATTTTATGTGCATAGATGGTATTAGTTTCCAAAACCGCATTGACAGAAATTTATTATGAACTACTTTGATCGTTTGGGTTTAAAGTTTAATACTTCGAAGTTCAAAATTATCGGTCTTGCGCATGTGCAAATTTATGATGTTCTATTTTTAATTATGACAACTCGCTAGAAATTAAACAGTATAAAAATATACACGTAAAAAAACCATAACAAACAACGGAATTGTAGTATGGATTTGATCTAAAATAATTAAATGATGAATACCAGTTTCACTCAAATTAAAAAGATATTTCATACTAGCTAGCCATGAGAAAATTGCGGTCAGTGTGGTAAATTTGAGATAAATTACGTTTTGTTCCTGTAGATATTATTTAAGATCATTCTAACAAGAATTGACAGGTAGCATCGGTCATTATTTAACGTATTGTGTAACCATTCGTGACACGTGTTTCGCCTCTTTCAGAGACATCTACAGACTCACCATCACTAATGTTGCTTTAGTAATGAAGTTAGATTGATTCTAATATTCGATGATGATAAATTAGAAAATAGAGGTGGTGATTTTTTTTTCGACGGGACGCAGAAGGCAACTAATAGTTTTTAAATGGTAACGTCCAAGTTATTAAAAAAAATATATTGAAATGAATATCCACAAAGATACCGCCGAATCCAACGGAAGTATTCAATTCGATAATATTTTAAGTAAGTTGGTGCAATAAGCAAAGAAACTCTGATGATATTTATTAAATAGACGAAACAAGTATTTCATCCCGTTACAAAACGAGCGGAAATAGTTAAATAATAATATCAAGAGCGGCCTTTATATGTTTTTATTTTGAAGACCGCTGGCCATAAACAATGCTAAACTCCATCATTATGTTCTCCACGGAATGTGCCTGAAGGATTGGCGAATTGTTTGAACGGTGCATAATAATTTTAGATGAGTCCAATGTGGGTGATTTCTACCCACTCTGATAACTGTTCAAGAACAATATAGCACAGCTTTCGCCATGCGAATGACTAAAGTCACTAAAGCGAGTGGAAAGATATAGAGTAAAATCACCACTCGAAGAACAGCTCGGCCCAAATCTTATTTCTTATATGTCATAAATCATAGCTGGCATTGAAAAAAAGAGTGGGAAAAGTAATGTCAGATTTTCAGATTGTAATAATCGATTCCTCATAAAAAATAATGTACATAGTTAAAAAGGGATAAAAGGTTAAGCTACACTTTGATTTGATTGGAAGTCTTCACCGTCCATTTAGAAGTCATGGCAGGTTTGATTCTAAAGATCACTTTAAAGGTGTAAACTGTCACTTCTTGGTGGAAAGGCATTATTTAAATAGATAAAACAGATTATGTAGTATTATTCCCATAAGACTACAGATACATAAATATCGGGACCATTTTCGCTCATCGTGAGCATTATCAACTGAAACAACATTACCATCAGTTCTGATTCAGTGATCTTTATCAGAATACATGTGGTAATAGAGTAATCTATGCGTAAGTTTCAATACTTAATGCTAAGAAAGCTCCCTTGGAAAAACAAATTTCTTCGCGCCTCTCCAAATATTCATATACAATTTAGTGTTTTTAAAAAATAAAACTTTTTTGTTACTCCCTCGGCAAATGCCAAAGTCTTCCGGTTGGGAAACCGCTGATCTAATGTGTTGTATTTATCTCAAATAAATGTATGTGAAGTGAGACCATATGCATATAAGATTTTTTCATTACAAGATTGTGAATAATTTCTGTGAATAAAGAAGTTTGACGTAAGAACTTAACATTCAACGAAATTGGGTCCACAAAAAATACAAAACTCCAAAAGATTACTAGTCTTTTCTGGTGATACGATCAGTTGAGTGTATTGGATGTGTTCAGATTTCACAATCGCCATCTTATTGTGAATAAGAAATCAATTACGGATATGCCATTGAACAATACAAATACAAGAGGTATATTTGCAAAATAACAATGTTATTTTGAATACAAATAAGCCTCTGTTACAAATCACTATATTTGGCTGGTGTAGGAATGTTAGTGGTTCTTTTAACCTTCGAAATACTGTATGTACTTGAAAAATAGCTCGTAGGCCGAGGGGGGGTCTAAAATACCCCTTTGGTATGGCCTTGCTTTAGTGTGTATGGTATGCTTTGACGTATATACATAGTTATATATAAAAAATATATATGAATTTCGATAATTTTCATATTTTAAGTCACGCATGAATGAGATAACCTGATCGTGTTTTTGTTTATTCTAGACTGGCGATATCAAAACTGTGAACGCGACTTCTTATCTACACCTTTTAATGTAAAAAAACATTTATTTGACTTGGAATTTTCGTTGAAAGAGGCGCGTTTGAGATAAGATGATGTTATCTTATCGCGTATGGGCAGTGCAGTTTTAATCCTGGCATTTGGTAGGGACAATATGAATGGTTTTCGGCTTATTTTTTGTTATTATTCAATTGCTACGAAACTAGTCGATCAAAACGATATTTTTTTATGACGACGAGATGTGAAAAACAATGATTTAAGAATACCAAAAGTTTACACATGGTATCACTAATATTAATTAAGATAAAGTAGCCGTGGTGGTCGACTGTTTCACCCTCAGCCTGGTAAGAGTTAAAATGCTAACGGTAAAAAAATTGACAGTTCAGAAGTGTTTTTCAAATAAAAAAGCATATTGTAGCACTTTGGGTACAACTCGCTATCTTTAGTGAGTGGTACCTTTAATAAGATGTTTACGGTACAAAATGTACCTATACAAAAGCTCCATGGCGTTACTAGATATGTGCGTTAGTTTATTGCCTCATTTACCAACCAAACTTAGCGTAAAGGGCAATGATTCTTTGATATTGCGTTATGTGGCATCGACCCACGATGCCTGGCACTTATTATACAATCCAAACATGTAATATTACAAGCAGGGTCGCCAATAACCAGTTCGGCCCCAAGGCGAACCGTTTTTTGGTATCCCTGCTAAAAAAAATTGTATTGATTGTAAAATATAATACATTTTCAATAATGGTTTCCTGGTGGCGAAGCGATGAAGTGATTACTAGCGCTACAACAGCCGTTCTTTGGTCATTTGAATTTGGATGACTAACGACATTGCGATATTATGTTTCGAATGCATTTAGGATACATAACCCAACTAGTATAACAATTTAAATGCAATGCAAGTAAAGAGGATAATAAGTCAATTCTGTCGAGCTATTTTGAGCGTCAAACCTTGGAGTCGACACTTTCTTGCATTAAATTAAAATTGATAACTGTTGGTCCACTTAGTGATGGACAACCTTTTTGGGAGAAGGACTAGATGTTCATTTATCATATAGCTCTAGGGCCGCATGGATACTAGTGATTAAATTATCGATACTTTTAATGCGTGTATCATTTTATATTGTTCTTTCATCGTCCGTCTCAAATTCAAATTAAAAAAAAAGAAAATAAGGTGATTGATATTTGTCATATTGGGCCGCATGAAATGTTGTGCATCACGGGTTGGACGGATATAGTTATAGAGAACATCAACTATAAGCATTCAAAATATAAAATTTTGACTCCTCGTTGGGGTTAAACACTAAATACATTTGTCTCCTCACACCAACGGAAGTAATTTTGGATGCTTAAAGTTGAATAGTCTAACAACTATTGCAGTCACTCTTTATTAAATAAAATGACTGCAATGATACGAATGAATTTTGTTAACATTATTTTTTTGTATATAAAAAAGCTTTCAGAAACAGATTACTGCAAATAAATATGAAATTTCACAATGATACATAATATCAACAAATAATTAATATCTATAGAAATGCGTTTCGTGTCGGATGGGTTGCAATGTGACAGTTACCATTTGACAACACAAAAACCTCAGAATCAAAATGGCGTATCTACACAAATTCAAGTTGCATTGGAAATGAAAGAAAAACTATTTGGCACGAGCAAAATAAAGTTCAAAGATAAGAATAAAAAAAAATGCGAGATTTAGTTGTAAGTCAATTGGACCACCTCACCTTTCCGGAAACATTGTAAATAAAAACAGAAGCATATCGGCGACCTGTCTTGTTTGATGGCTTCGCGTACTCCTAAGTAATATTACAAAGTTTTAGCGAGGACTAGTTGTTGGTAAAACGATATTAGAAAATGCGTGTTCAGTGAGATATACGAGCTCCAAAGACGGTATCGATAGAGTAATCTTGTTGCATCGGTTTGTGTATGTTTCAAGATGTTAATATGTTTCGATATTTGTTTAAATATTTTATATCAAATGATTGCACACATAATAAAACATAATCGTAAAATAATAAATATCATATTCAACGACATATTACCAAAAGTCTATAACTGGCAGTTTCCTATTTTGGACATACAACTTTTTAATTCTGAGTCACTAAATATGTTGACATGCAATGCACAACTTTGACCTAAAATTATTATTGTTCGAATATTGAAAAATGTTTTCAGCACAAAAATACAGATGGCAGAGTGATCAACATAACAATGATAATTATTGTTATTATATGTTGGCACGATCTCTGGGTTTAAATTAATATTTTACATTAGTGCTATCTATATAGATATCAAGGCTACCAACTTACCATTATAAACATATGCTGTGAATACGCAAATAACATTCATTATTTACTATATTGCGGAAATACAGTTTGTTCTACAACACCAGTAATTTATTCACACGTAATAACATGGAATAGCTACATGCATTCAAAATGGCAATCGGCGTTCCAAATTCAAAAAAAAAAGTAATGTTGGCCGGAAAAAAATGAATGCCGCTTTTTTTGATTGACATGACATTTAAATTATCAACCTTTTCGTAATGGAATACTCGAGAGACAATATTATTGCATGATTTGGAAGTATTTACATATAAACATTTCTTGAAAATTACTTAATATTTTATAGTCATCTGTAAGTAGCGATTTTAATGGACGCATATGAGATAAGTATGCCCAGTTTAAGAGATTTTTTAATACGAAATCTATCTTCTGGTTCGTCAGTAGCATGCGAAAAAATCGCAATTTCCGGTGCCGCAACATAACCTTTGGGACGCCACAAGCGTGCAAACATGCAAATCGTAACACGAGGATATTTATAACAGCAGCGTATATGTATTATTATTATTATTATTATGAATGCATATTTCAAAATGCTAAGCCGTTCTCATTTTAATATCAATATAGTGAACAGATATAACTAGGGCTGTCACAAAATTATTGCAAATAATACTGTTTGACTTTTATAGTGAGTCATAGTGGAAAAAAGAAAGATAGCGGGTATATTCAGCCGAATAGCCTTGATATTTATTTTTAAAACTGGTTTGAAATTTGGTCACATGTGTATCATGTTTTGACACAAGTTTTTTCCAATTATTTGTTTTGGTATCGGATAAGAACAATGTACATATTATAATGTTCGGTAAAAAAAAACAATGAAAAGCAATGTGTGTTAAAATAAAATAAACAAGGTTTCAAAAGGGTGGCGTTAAAAAGGTTAAAAAAATAATCAATAAGATGTCTCTTCGAGTCCTTCAATTATCGCTTGACAAGTAAAGTAAGAAAATACTTGAGTGCCAACACGCCTCGTTGACTTTATTACATTTTTGATTCGATTGATAGGATTCAATCGGTTGACAAAAAAAACATTTTTTTAACATTACTCTACTTTCGTACACCTTTTCAGATTTTGTCAAAAATGTACGAAAGTCGAGGACGACTTGTAAATCTTCTTATATATAAAAATCAATATTTGTTTTATTTGTTCGTACTCTATGCGCTGACATACGGTTCATCCGATTGCAATGAAACTTTGGTGATTTGCAGTGTAGACACCTGGGAAGGTTCTTGCGCTCCAAATCATTCATCCGACTGCGATAAAGCTTTGGTGATTTTTTGTGTGGACGCCCACAAAAGTTTTTTAATTATCTATCTATAATATATTAAAATGAATGTTTTTTTGTCCCGTTTGCGATCCTATTGGAGCGTTGGATTTATTCGAATACGCAACAAACAGAACAAGAAAAAATATTTTGTAGTATGAGTGGCATTGCAACGCTTGCCGAGTTCCGGCCAGTTTCAAATAAATATAAGACGTAAAAGTAAAGATAGCAATTAAGCATCGTTTAAAAAGCTGAAAACAAAGGTTTGTTAGCCGAAGATTAATGTACCTTATTTCTTTGAATTGTTCGAGACAAGTTAGGGTCTTGAAATTTGACAATCCAGACTTGAATATAAGTTTCCGCTCCAGGGAATTAAGTACAGTGAATATGCCACCGGACCAGGAATAAACCGCTGGTGATTAGGCGGGTCAGTGATACGGAAACTTTCGTTTCACGCACGATTACCGCGCGTAAGATAAAAAGATGCCAGACATGCCGAGTTTGCGATTTTGATTTCCAACTCATGCGAAAAGAGACTGTTTAAGTATGTATATAGTATACTTATGGACAGCAAATCGATGAAGGCCAATTGAATTGAGAATTTATTTGTATTATCTCATCGAGATTATCTTATCATTTGTGACTTGTAATTTTACCAACACATAAACAACCTCCCCCCTCCGATGAAAGTACCACATGTGAATGTCATGCAGTGTTGTACAAAAATAGCATATATTGTATTTAAACGAGTGTTAGTAAAAATAATTAAAAATTATATTTTTAAGGTGTCCACAGTCAGTACGCTTAAACTTATTTCACAGTAGTGTCTGAGAACTGATCAGTTAAAAATGCTCGGGATGAGCGAAACCGGTCATGATCTAAATAAATTTACTATGGAGCAGCAATATTTATTTAGCCCAGCAGTTAAATAATAATGCTATCATACTAACGGAACTGCGTTGAGAATGCTGGTTATGTTTAATATACGCTTTAATAACTTAGGTTTTTTTGACAAGGTTCGGATCAATGAATAGACCAATAAATGATTTGTCCATGTTTTTCTAACAGTGTAGATATCATTAAACTCTTTTTGTCATTTAATTAATACAACTACGATGGTTTCCTGAAACCGTTCATCGTAACCTTTTCGAACTGAAGAAGTTTCTGCACAAACCCTGAGAAACAATTTGCAACATCAATCAGCAACAGTGGCACGAATAGGAGTCGAAATGATCTATATCGGGAGAGAACACAATGTAATGATGAAGGCAGTGGCGGCTGGTGACAGAGTAATAGGGAGTACAAAAAAAGATTCAACTATTTTTGCAAGAGTTCTTTCCTATTCATTGGATTTTAAAACACTCCTATAACATGGACTTTCAATTCAGATGTTCGAAATACCAACGGAGTACCCGTCTTATGAATTTTTGGATTTCCGTAGTACGGAAAAATAGTTGAATCTTTTTTTGTACTCCCTAATACTCTGTCGCCAGCCGCCACTGGTTGAAGGTGTTCAAGATCTTCTCATATTAGTCACACTTATAAATTATGATAAATGATATTAAGCTTAATATACACGACTTAGTTACCCGGGACATACCAACAAAAAGGGATATTGTGACCGTCGAAAAAGTCAGATTCTTTCGAGTACCACGGTGTCGTACAAGTTAATATTGTCGACCACTGCCATTTCCATAACGCCCAACTGAACACGCCAGACTAAGCCTTGGGTACTTACCCCTTAGTTAGCGGGCGCGGAACTTTTAATTAATTACTGAAAAATATCATTGTCATACAGTTTAGAAAAATACCAGTAAGTTGTCATCAGGTTTCCGCTGATTTATATTATCTCCGAGAACTCAAATGTCGAGTCTAGTTCGACATCGTTTTGGTAACGCGTGACTCCTATGTCGATTCCTTATTCAAGTTCTCGTTGTTTTATTTTTATGTTTAGACGGCGAGGTTGTCGATCACTGAACAGTGAAGAAGCGAGATAAGATCGACGGTCAAGTGGGAGGAAGCCCTGTTAACTGATTAAGATTAATACCGTTGAAGTGTTGCCGGAATGATTCTATTCGAAAGCACAAAGCAGGGCAATCATTGTTTGATAGCTGATTTCAAGGAATACAGCATTACGGAGCATCTTGTGCCTTTGTTGGTCGTCTGGGCCAGCGGTCGCCAACTTTCGGTCCACGAAATTATTTAAGTAACACAATTGTAGTCAATAAATTTAATATCAAAAAAACAGCAGCAAATACGCTGTAATTGATGTGTTACAGTTAAAAGGGTAGTTCTGTATTTCTGTAATGATGGCAGCCGCTGGTTTGGATTAACTTAAGAAGTTTGATTCTTAGTATACGGCATGAGTCAATGAGACCACCTGAATTTGTTTGTCTGCTGTGCTTGCTGTAAAAAAACGCTGCCACTGAGGCCTCACACTAACAAATATTCAAGTTGCGCTGTGTAGTTACATCGGTGAAATCATACATGATAAAAGAATTCGAATGAAGGTGCTTGATGGAATCTCAATGTCAGATTAGAATCGTTTGAATTTTCATCTTCGTTGATTCTTAGATAACAAACGGTTAGCAAAATTTGGGTGTCTTTATTCAATTTAAAAGCGGCTAGATTTTCAGTTACTCATTCAGTGTACGGGTGGTTTTACCCACGTAAAAGTGATGGCAGTCGCATCATTGTAATCTACTAATACCAGATATATTTGTAAAATGTATGCTATATTTATTGTTTATTTTGACTGCCAGTTCATTCGTGCACTTGAAGTTCCTGAAACTCAAGATATAACTGCGAGGTATAACGTAACGCAGAAGCGCTGTGTAAAATAGTAATACTATACGGAAATACTGATAATGCTTATACGTATATATGTATACTCTTTGTAAACTCTACATTCCAACATTGATCGTTAATTTGAATTCGTAATATAAATGTGTTGCCATATGAATGACTGTTTGGAGATGAGATTTACCATCAAGGAATGTAATCAAATGGCTATTTTCTGCGATCTGCAGATGGTCACAGCTGGATAATCTGTTCTATAAGTGCATAAAAGTAGGTCACAGTTTTTTTGAGCATTCCTATGGAACGCATTTATTGATCGCAGAAAACACATAAATTCAAGTATCCCTCTCGATTGACTTTCTTCTTTTGTTCACTTGAATGGTTTCCAAATTCAAATACACAAAAACAAAACACCAACCATATTTTCACTGACGTTTAGAATCAGAAGGATATTTTCGTATAAAATGTACAGCTTTTCATAATTAATGTCCTTCATTAGAGTTGACAACTTGTTTTATTAAACGTTCATTAATTTCGAGGGGGTTTTAAAATTGTGTTTCCCATTGAGAAAGTTTCAGTTGAAACAATGTTGAGTCAAACAGAAGTTACAAAGCTAAAATACACGCGGGAATTATACAATTAGTAGAGGCAAGAGCTAGACAATAAATTGGCCAGCAAATAGTAGGAAAATTTAGATTTTAACGGTACAGTGAAATTGAAATGAAATATTACTAAAATATGTACATTTTATCATTGTGATACAAATGTAAGGTGCTAAGATACGGAACGTTAAAAACGTAATAGTACGTTTTTACGACATCGTAAAAATGTTTTTTTTTTAGATCGGACACAAAATTACGATTGAACTCAGAAGAAAATACTATTAAACGCAAATAGATCAATAAAGTTATCACTCTCTATTAAAATTTTATCGGTTTTTAATTTCAAGCATCCGGTTAAAATATAAACCCGATTAGGGGTTGCACAAACGAAATCCCAGTATTTCCACGTTTCTTCAATAACGAAATACCGGACAACATAACAGTATTTTCGAAATTAAAATTAGCATTTAAAGGAGTATGAACGCACCTTTGGTTCAAACGGTAGAATGAATTAAATTCAAAATACTATTTAAAATATCTTCGATTATTCCACGTAATGTGTTAACCAGGGCTGTGGAGTCGGTAAAAAAAAGTTCGACTCCGACTCCAGCATTTACCAAAACCAAAACCAAAACCACGACTCCCACTCCAACATTGACCAAAAACACGACTCCGACTTAAAAAAAAAACGTTTAATATCGTCACTTTTTTCCCCTTATTTTCCGTATATGTGTATTCAATTAAATATCAACCCTACCGATCCGTCCAATAGCCAAATTCGACATATTATATGCTAAAATAAAAAGTTCAAACTTTTAAAAATTTCCGAGTACAGCTTCGGCCAAAGCCCCGCGACGACTCCAACTCCGACTACACAGCCCTGGTGTTAACTAATTGTGACATCGAAATACCTAGTCCAGGTGAATCCAAGTATATTTTGGAAACATGACCCTTTAATCCAGTTGCGGAAGCAGAGCGAAGGATTTTATTTCAAGGTTCGAAAAGTTTTTTACTTTTTAAGTCATAAATTTTTAGTACAGTAGCGTGTTGGTGGTGAACTTTCAACTCGGGAAAGCAAACAATTATGCGCGGCTTTCGTAAATCCTTGCTGAGGTGGGTATTACCTGATAATGTTATTTTTACGCCATGATCTACAAAAGTCATACACTAAACCATTTTTGTGCGATTAAATATACGGTTTAATATCTTTTAAATATATTTATGCGACTACATACTTTTCATAACATATGTTTTCGCGTAAAAAATTTAGTACGTACAGCGCGTTTAAAATATACGATAAGCCGTCTTTGTACATGTTATAATTCCATGGTAATTATGCGAGGTGGGTATTACATGATCATGTAATTTTTACGTCATCATATAACCATGATTAAATATGTATAATATCTGCAAATACTGAGAACATTTCAAAACAGTAAAATATACAGATCACATAAACAAAAAAAACGATTTCAATTTGAACGTGGCGGGAGACTGACTCCCAGATATAGAAAGTTGAAAAGGAGACATTTCAGAAACAGTATCACAGATAAAAGATTTCAATACGTGCTGAATGTAATGAAGAGGTTAAATTGAAGAGGTTAAATTGTGATGCGAACGATCCTGGATTCTAATTTTTGAATGGTGAGGAAATAATTAAAGAAATATCTGCCTTAGAGCAAACCACAAGATGGAGAAGACAACGAAAGATTTACGATGGAATGGATATTCACCCTACACACACTGAAGCTTCTCAGTGGTTTAATGTCGAAATGAAGAGGTTTGAGAGCATAAATCAGTGATGCACAACCTTTTTGGGACAAGTGCCAGATGATCAATTCACAGACAGTTCGAGGGCCGCATGGGTAAAAGTGATATTTTTAGTGTATAAGAAAATTTTATTATTTTTTATTGTTCTTCCATTGTCTGGAAAAAAGGTGATTGATAATTGTCATGTTGGGTCGCAGGTTTTGCATCACTGGCATACACGAAGAGTGTAACTCGGGACAATGTATGTCTTAAAATATTCACAATTTGACAAATTCAAAAATAACTGCCAGCTTCAAGCAAAAATTAATAAAGAATCTATATGTAAATCTAAACAACTAAAAATAATTCATACTGAATGAACATGTATTTCCCTGGCAATGTTTTTTTTATGAATATCCGGACTAGCTCCATCCCAATTAGTCCAGATAATCGAGGTTCTACTGTAATGAAAATATAAGATTTAGGAAAGATCATAATATAGAATAGATGTTTTATAAACAGATTGTGAATTTACGCAAATTAGCCGCCGAATTTATCGCACATTTATTTCACGTTACGTAGATAAATATAATATATGGATTTGTTCCGATCTGACAGATATCAAAGTGAGGGATCAATAATTGCTTTCATATAAGCTTTACTCACTGATAAAATAAATGGCTGTTGTTTTGTTGCTAAATTTGAATAAAGAACCTATCGTATTATTCCCGAAAAACAATTGATAGCTTTAATTCATTTTTTTACTTATCAACTTCTGCTATTGCGGTGATGATATTATGATCATATTTCGTTCGTCATGAGATTTAATGGCACCATATTACGTTATGTCAAAGTTTTCATAATGTCTGTAATGTTGGCAACTATTTAACAAAGAATACAACGAACAATAAACCGTATTAGCCCGAATATAACACGGCTTGCTTGTTGCAACACTGAATAGTGAATTTAAAATATTATGCAACATCTTCTTAGAACACCTTTAATGATTTGGTATAAATTAATATTTTTTTTCATTTTATGATAGCCAAAATTCATTTTATGATAGCCAAATCGGGGTACAAAATTGACATAATATTATAAACTGTGTGTGAAAACCCTTATGGAGGATTCGTCGAATTTTTACGTTTAAAAATCATGTATGTATTTTAAATGAAACATATTTTCTTTAACTATGTAAAAAATTGTGTGATGGAACGCAGTGGTGTCGAAATGTGTTCCATATTCAAAATGATAAATGTCAGATTACTTTTTCCAAACACAATAAAGTGTTGCTTATTATTGTATAAATGTTTCTTGTCCGCTTATTTATATGAAAAAAAACAACAGACTCAAAAGAGGCATACACGTAATATTATAAAACGCTACTCTAGGAATGTGAAAGGAAAAATAATATCCACGAAGAAGCATTCAAAACAGCGAAATAAAAAAATACCAAAATACACTCACGATCTCCGCTGTTTACGAATGCCGGCCGATTACGAAGTGTTCACGGAGGCAAAGTTGCATGGAACGGCGGCAAAAAAAAAGTACATCGCCGAATTCTAAATACATAATGTCACTATGAAAAAATGCGAAAAAATAATTTCGGAGACCTTCGTTTTCGATGAGCGGCGGCACGTAAAAAAAGGCCGATCGAGAAATTCCATACGCCGGATGATTGACTCCATAACCTCGGAAGTTAGATGAGATTCATTTGTTTTCGTGGTAGCATTATTGAACATGCCTGTTATAGTTCCGTATTTGAAATTATAGAATCTGATTAGCCCCCCTATGTTGGATAAGCGCGTAATACAAATTTTACAGAATTTTAATGGTGGTTAAACACGAGTTGTGTGATTATTTGAAATATCCGGGGATACTTACATTTTTTAAATAACAGTAAATGAAACATATTGGAAGTGTACAAAATAACAATTGCCTTTGAGCGTAAAACTTTGGGCTCGGGTTTTTTTTAATCTATTTTATTTTACAAATGGAAACAATATAGATCTTACATAAGACTCATGGGACACATAAAAAAGTCACGCAGACCACATTTTGTGAATCCCTGATATAATGAAAGATGAAATCTGTGTGGGAAATATTTAAAATCAAGGTTAGAAAAGAGAACTCAAAAATTTTGAATGAAGGCATTTGCAATATTGCTGCGATTTTTTTTTTATTTCAATGTAATTTTAAATGAATTCAATTTTTCATATTGTTAAATGGCAACATTTCGTTGGTTAGAGATAAGCAATGACAATATCTTGTCACTTAACCCTCGAAAGATAGTCCCTGAAAAATACCGCGTGTGGCTGAGGGGGGTCTAAAATACCCCAGTGGTATGGCTTTATTGGCATAAATTGCATTAAAAAAATCTTATATTATATCGAATTAAAAAAATATATAGAAAAATCGATAGTTTTTTCTAAAATTATGCATATTCTAAGTCGCGCATGAAAGGACAAGCAGTTCGTGTTGATGTTCATGATAGACTGGCGTAATCAAAACTGTGAACATGAGCCCTTATCTACGTCTTTTAATGTAAAAAGCACCCATTTGATTTGAAACGTGCGTTTGAACGAGGCGCGTTTGGGCAGTGAAGTTCGAATCCTGGTAATTTGTCGCGACGGTATAAATAGTTTTCGACTGATAATAATCCAACTTTATTTATTGAATTGCGACGAAACTAGTGGATAAAAATCATATTTTTTTACTGCAAAAATTGTAAAAATCATTGATTTTAGAATCACTAATATTAAGATGGATATTTAAGATAAAGAAGCAGTGGTGGTAGACTGTCTCACCCTCCGGCCGGCAAAAGTTAAAATAGTATTATAAGTAAAAACAGAAAAGAAAAAAACGACGGATATTGCGAAGAATGCAAATCATTATTCAGCAGTGATAAGATAAGCAGCTACGATTTGAAGACTGTTATCCAGCTGCCAGAGAACACCCACGAGTGATTTCATTTATCTCCGTCAACAAACGGAAGTGTCGGAATTGAAAGTGATAAGTGAATAGTAAATTGAAAATGATCAAGTATTTGGGACGCCCGAAATAACACAAACTCAATTGCACAATTTATTATGAGATAATACAATTATACCACACATATCAATTGGAAGACATTTTATTCATTTTTTCTTTTAAATATTTTTTAAGTATCAAAAAAAAGCAAAACGATCACGTTCAAATTGTTTTATCATTACATGCGGACATGATGAATCTTAAGTGTATAATAATTGTATGTATTTAGTAGTGGTTAGCTAATCGCTGTCGCTGTGCCCCGCTGTTTGCGGAAGTTTTTTGACAACATAAACACCTATAACCGGGGTCGCCTACTTTGTCTGAAACAATTACAGAACATGTGGGATAAAACGATGTATTTTTTGGGTGCATGTGATATTGAACGATTAATTCTCTGAAATTTCGGGAATTTCATTCAACCAGGAGTATGGAACTATTCCCGGAGCAATCCCGGCCAATCCGGTACGGTTGGCAACCCTACCAATGACTATCACTACCACGTGCGCAACATTATACATAAACGAAATCAAATTTTCTATAATGATAAAAATGCTATCGAATTCTGATGTAAATGGATACTAATCAATTATCATCAAATTTTATGACTTTGACTGAAGGTGCTTGATGGAATTTCAAAACAAAAATTGAATCGTTTGAATGTTGAACTTTTCCACGAGTTTTGTCTTCAACAACCCAGATGCACGAAGATGCCGAAAGGCGAAACCCGCTAGCGACAAAGCTAACGGAAAAGTACAAAATTCAAGTGAATTGAAGATTTTTTCAATCGCACAACAACTCAACTAAGTTTTATCGCAATCGGATGAACGGTATAGGAACGCATACGGTACAAACAAGCAAACAATCGACAAAAGCCTTTTTACCAAGTTATTGACAGTTGACACATTAAAATTGATATTATGACTGTGCTACTGATTAGAAAGGAATATTCTGTTCTCACATACTGAATGCCGTGAAAGAACACGAGATTGGCAAATACCTTAAAAGGAAAATAGCCGACCGGTTCCCAGGCTAATAAATAATCGAGACCTTGTTCACATGTTGGCTCGAATAAATGTCACGCAATTAGATTTGACCATGATTAAGTGAATATTGCAAGATGAACGATACAAGTTAGCACCGATCGAAGACGATCATATATGCATTGATGCTGTCTGCCCTCAAATAAATCCTTGACTTACTGATTGCCTGTGATCGTGTACTGCAATTCTTGTTCCATCATCTAAGCTGAAGAGTCTGCTTATGTCTCACAGGTTAATTTGATAAGAAATGATGTGAAAAATATGTATGACTTACGTTGTCTTTCATTTATTGCACACTAGTGGGCAATAAAGGCTTCTATGGTGGGCGGTGGACGATGTTTGCGTTTACCCCAAAATCTTTCAAAACCAAGACTAAACAAAAGTTGTCTGAAAATCACTGAAAGAGTAGAAATTCATTTGTTTTTAACGAATATTGAACCAGGCATCAAATATTTAGTAAAAAAATGACTATGATGTGTAAAGCATCATTTCGCTCATGAGCGAAACCGGTCCTGATCCAATAAATTTTATGTGGAATAAGTACTAAAAATGTTTTATTATTTTTATAATTATCCCATTCCACCAAGTATTGACAATGAAAACCATCAATGTATCTAATCTGTATTAATTTCTGCAAAACATAAAAAGTGCTTGTTTTTTTGTTTGGCTTATTCGACCACAAGCCGTGTGAAGACTGTTCTGTATAATATATAGGCCAATTCCCTTTAAAGCAGGTTTAAACGTATTTATCATGCTGTCAGATGTCAAATATTTTGCCCAAGTTGGGCACGTTAGTTTTCTAAAACAATATATTATGCACGGTCCATATTTTAATATTTGAAACTAAATATGTATTAGAATGTTGATCATAATGATATGATTGAATATGAGGCCGCCCGCCAAATACCTTTCACATCGGAAGCACTACCTGTTAAGTCCATCGAAAGTAGTGTAGAAAATCGCATTCACAGTAGTGCCAGTATAATAACAATGAAACGAAATCCGATCGCGTATAGTATGTGTGCAAGGTATACAGTAGGCATGTGCAAGGTATACATACATCAATGTGCCAAAGTGGTAACTTTTGCCAGAGAGAATGCAAGAGTGATTTAGTGCCGACTAGTATGGACTTCCAACGCAGTTTAATCTCAAGGGAAGCTTTCTGTTTGAACTGCTTGTTACTTACTTTCGATGGATTCGGCGAAACTTTGTCGAAGTTCATTTTAATATCAAATTAAAAATAACTTTGATAGTTAGTTGCTCAACCCATCTTTTTCGAAGAGAGTATTGATTGAGAGACTAGTGGTTAGAAAATATATCTGGTAGCTATGTCACTAAAGAATTTCAAACACCGAAAACAAAACTACACAGAAGATATTAAAAATGCTTTAATTTTTATTTTCGAACTTCTGTTCTCTGATTCTTAGAACTATTTTATATAAAAATGGTGATTCATGAAATAAACTTGAATTTGAAATTTCTCCTACATACGAACCATCCATATATCTTTTGCGGTATGGGCATATTTTCACCAGTCAATATTCTTATTTTGAAAACATCGTGAGAATATTCAATATTGATATTGCGAAGGTAATGATTAGAAGGTAATCTATTTATATGCTAATTATAAATGAAACATGGTTGATATCTAGTAAATATAAGATAATATGCATATTTTGATAGCATAACATTACCTACTTGCTTATAATACATTATTACAAACAAAGTCATTGTGAGAATTCTATTTTTAAATTTGAACATTTATCGATTTGCATGCGAAATTAACAGTGACATCTTTTGGCGATTTCGATAAAACAAATTATTTATAAATTTGAAAATGGAATCTTTATTGGGTGCGTTTATTTTATACGCATTTTAAGCTAATATTCCTTCATAAACCAAATTGAAACTGATGTATGTATACTAGTCATTACTAATGGAATTATTGGTCAGTGGTCTTGTATGTAGGTTAATGTTCATTGACAGACGGCCGTTTAAATTTTCTAATAGATGGAGGAAATAGCTGTCAAGAAAACCGTCAAAATTGTGTTAACGAAGTAAAGATAGTTTCATTAGACAAATAGGCTTCAGTGCAAATTGTTCTGAATCGATTGTGCTAGAAGGCAGGCATGGAAATAACTTATTTTCAGCACGAATAGGAAACGTGAAAATGAAGGAGAAAATTTAAGTATGTTTGTTTGACATGCGTCATTGGAAAATATAATTACGATTAAAATGGGCCAAGTATGCCAAGTGCATGTTCAGCGCGATTAATATTTAAGTGAGATCGATATATACATAAGATACTGTTTTCTATTTATCCGGTTCTGTATTTTTAAGCACAGATACCGTAAATACATTTTAGATGTATTATACCTTGCATATTTTAACAGTTATGCCAGTTCGTGTGGCCGAGTGGTAAACGCAGGCTCACGGACGCTTGACCTATTCGACCACGGTGAGCATGGGTTCGAATCATACATGTCATTGTGTCAAAAGATAATCTCACCAATAAATCTTCATATTTTTACCGCTTTTAAAAGGAGACGTTTAGCGATTGAATAATAACCAGTTCTCAAAAAAAAACTTTTGTTGAGATACTTCGTTCAAAGTTCGATTTGAATGCTCATTTTTCTCTACTTTTCAGGAGAGGAAACAACAGGTTTCACTAGCAATCAATGTTACCTAATTTAAAGAAATACCAATTGTTTTTTTACCTATCTTTAAATGCGATGCTTTGGCTTTCTGATTAATGTGTTAAATATAAAATAGTAATTTATTCCAATGTGTTGTTAGGTATTGAAATATCTTCGTATCCAATTATATTGATGTCTGTTTAACACATAACGAAACATATAATTTTGCCCGGCAAAAATCTAGTTAAGTTTCTTTGACACAAAGGGGCCGTTATGATCTATATCAGTGGTTATCATGTGCGGCCACCAGAGGATTTTGCTGCGGCCACCAACATTCATAGTTAATATTGATATTTAATAAAAATGGGTTTTTATTTATTTATTGGCAAAAAACTATATAAAATATTACACAAAAATAAGAAACAGAACAGAAACATATTATTTACATAAGAAGACAAAACTTTTTAACAAAGAATCAAGTTCACTGCCGAAGATGTCCACATCAACAGGCAGCGCATTTATCAGCCGAATAGCCCTTGCAACTGGAGATTCAAAAGACCTACGTGAAAAACAAGTTTTGACAAAGAAAATTGATTTGTCTTTGTTACGACCACGTAGGTAAAAGCTGGGAGCATACAAATTAAAATTTTCAAGGATGTCAGGGTTATCAACTTGGCCCCGAAGAAGAAGAGAAAAATGTTTTGATATTGAAATTAAGCTACAAGCGAGTGAAATGACAGCATTCCTATACGAAACTTGGTTGGATAATATTCCATTAATGAATTGTCATACGGAAAATAGTAGAATTTTTTGAATTTATAAGTTTATTTGTCAATAAAGACACTGAAAATAAAATATTTTGTATGCATTGCATTGTGCACCAAGAATTGTTAGTTAGTAAAAACTCAACACATGCATGTTAAGGTCTTTTTGGCAAAAAGGACTCGACACAAAAATTTTGTGTGGCCACCAGACATTTCCGTAGGACCGCTGATGTTCCCGATGCGGCCACAGCCAAATTTCACGTGAGAACCACTGATCTATATTGAGTGATCAAGATTGTTATTTGTTTCCAGTTGCATCAAGGATGATTATTATTAAATCGTTTGTGTTTTCAATTTGTAATTGACGGTCATATTTTGAAAGAGGAATATTTAGTTTTTTACATGAGTGGTTTGAATATTAAATCAAAAAGTACTGCTCTTACTTAATTGACTTCTGACGCCACTATTTTAGTATTTTTTAATGATGTCTGCTTCATAGGAGTTTGTGCAATACGCCTAATGAATTTAATTATATGATCCTGACTTCAGTATTTCTTATATGGTTATTTCGATCGGTCGCAATGCGATTTGTTAGGTTGATTTTTTTTAATTGGTGATAAATTTCACGAGAAAAATTGAAAATACAGTTTTTCAAGTTCAACACCAATGATTCTGACTGTCAATTAGTAGTTTAAATTTATCTTTGAATATTTTCTAGATAAATTTTCGACGATAACCATTCACTGATTTGTTCTTCAAAGACCAAAGACGATGATGAAGAATAATAGGTACTTAAAGATATCTTACATAAATAATATATTTAATAAACAAAGCATTGATAAAACAATGTGTACTATCTGTCATAAGATTAAATATTTCAAACTTTTAACGCGTAAAATTTCAGATGATTCAATTGGATATGCAATCATATACGAGTGAATTCTAGAAAGTTTATCTACTCTGTGTCAATTTCATGGTACAATTTTTTTCAAATACAAATATTGACCGTTTATAATATACACAGTCTCGCCTCAAAGTTGATTTATTATAAAATTTTACGGTCTTCAAATATTTATAAAACAGAGTGTCGATTGGTCTTACCAAGAAATATTAAAATAATAAAAGCTGATTCAAAATAAATTTCTAAACATCATTTATTTAATTTATATTCTAAAGATTATTTAATTTAGGTCGATTCGGTAAAGATACGAAATTCATCCGTTGGTGAATTAAATCCGACAGCTGGCATAATTTATAAATTACACCAAACTAGATGTGTTGTTTTTACCGCTTTGATACAAAGCGTCTCTTCTAAACTCATTAATAGATTTACCATTAAGGTGTTCACTGCCAATACTTGTGGAATGGTATTATAACACATTTTAAGTACGTATTACAAATTATATAGATTTATTATGTTTCAGGACGGGTTTCGCTCATCTCGAGCGAGATTAGTTGATAATGCTCGCGATGAGCGAAACCGGTCATGATCTTAAAAAATCTAATGATCACTACAATAAGTACTAAAAATGTTTAAAATTATTTTTAAATTATGACTTAACGAATTATTTTGAAATAAAAAGTTGTCCTGCAGACCAAATGCATTGAAAATAAATCTTATACATACTTAATTCAAGTTATCTTATTTGTAAACGAGGACCGGCATGTATAATTTGTTTCCTATTGGCAGTGATTTAATATTGATTTTCAGTACGATTTAAATAAATTTACTAAAAAAAAACAAACGAATATATTTTACGTACATCAGACATCATTTTTTTGAATTTGTTAATTTTTTTTTTAATTGTTTTCGTAGAGCTGTAATTATATCAATACACATTACAAATAACGAGTGAAGCAGCGGTAATAAGTTTACCTAAATTATCTGGTTATCAATTGAAAATAGATGTTGAAACGCACAAAGTATTATTTGAATATCTACGATAATACTCAAGTAATAGTTTTGAAATAACTATAATGTGTATGTAAGTTTTATTTGAAAACGATATTATTGTGTCGATCAATCACTCGGCCACGGGAACGACCAAGTTAAGTATACATTATGGATAAAAAATAATAATACATTTTTAGTACATACTTATTCCACATAAAAATTATTGGATCAGGACCGGTTTCGCTCATGGCGAGCATTGTCAACTGATAAGAAATACAACGAAACAGTGATATTTATACAAAAGTTAAGTAAGAAATACAAGATTTGACTAACAATTGGTATTACAACTAAGAAGATTTTTGAATTAATATCATTGCTAAGAGGTCTTCAACATTATAATTATAGTCTATTTTTCTTGTATTTTGCTTCAATTTATTATGTGGAATAAGTACTAAAAATGTTTTCTTATTTTTATTATAATGCTTGAAGACCTTAAAAGTGATAGATTGTGGACACAAAAAGTAATAAGAAAACAGATGGTAATATATTCTTACTCTGCTGTCATCGGTCTTATAATAGTGTTGTTATCTGGGCAATGGATAGTACCCGCTATTTCCGTTGATTGATTCTTCACGAATCTGTTGTAACTGAAAGTTTCTTCAAGGAGAAGAGTATTGAAGAACATGGCAGTTTTTATTTAATTCTGACTTAACACGCACTTAATTGTTTATAAAAATTAAACTGTAAACTTTAATCACAAACAGTAGAGATTGAAAAACTTTCTTAACGTATTATAACAATGTAATTTAATTGCAAGTAATTTCACATCGAAATGATTGACAGTGTGTTGTATTGGTGAATAATACACGGCGACTGCGTAAACGATATATAATTGATCGATAACAGGTGTATTTGGGATGACGATACTAATATTGTTTATCAGGCGATAAGAAAAAATAAGAAAAATGTAAATATTTGTGTTAACGTGGATTAGAAGATATATTTAGACAAGTATGTTGATTATTTAATAGAGTAAAACTGCGATATATCAAAAGTGAGGGATTTACTTTTAAAACGAAATTTACAATGAATTTATAAATAAATAAAATACACAGGCAAGGCAAGGCGTGGCTAAGCAGCATGTGTAATCATCAGCCGGCACGCGTTGAAGCTCCTGCAGCTATGTATGATCTCGTGTTTTTTTTTAACCATGTCCGCTCCCAGCTTGGATCACATGGACTCCTATCTCAACATATATTTTCTACGAGAACTGCTTGTTACTCAGTTGCTCAATCTCTCTTTTTCGAAGAGAGTATGGGATGGAAAGGATACGAGGACTCGGACAGGACTAAGCTAATTGCTCTCGCTAATTGTCACTTCGTGGGATAGGAAAGGTGGCAAGGGATTTTCAACAACACAAACACCCGTGGTCTTTATTATTAGGACCACATTAATAACGTTCTATCCCTGAACGAAACCGGTCATGGTAACATTATAAAACTGATATTTTTGCAGGAATCTTAGGTTCGAATTTTGTTCTTTCCGGAAAGTGCAGGCTTTTGACGCGTAGTAAATATTTGTATCGTTCATGTTGATACCGCCTGATATTGTAGGTCATCAGGACTCTCTCGAACGATCTTATTATCACCTCAATCAATGATAATAAGACCTAAACGATTAATATAACGCGAATAAATTCACAAAATGTTATAAAATCTTGTAACCGACTTCTAGAAACGACGTCTCCAGTTCAGTTCATTCGCGACCGCTTCGCGTCGATTGGTTTAATTCAGTTCAGGCCCGAACGCTTCGCGTCGATTGGTTGAGCTCTTTTGCACACTAAAATCGTAGGGTATAAATATGCCTGTCTAAAGTGACTACTGACTGCCGCGAACGACTGTTATTGGCTGCCATCACTCACCCGATCATCACAAATACTATCATCATCATCATCACCCGACCGACATTACCTCGATCAGACCGCGATCCGGACATACCAGAAGCCGTCGGGACTCCTGCCGAGGCCTGGGAACCCCCGTCTTTAGTGTAAGCAATCCGATTATGCTGCACACTGTACGGGGTAGTAACACTCTACATGACTACTGACTGCCGCGAACGACTGTTTTTGGCTGCCATCACTCACCCGATCATCACAATATCCGACCAGACGATCCCAGCCTCCACTGTCGCCGTGAAAGCTGCGTGTTTACACCAGCCGAAACCTAGTGTTTACACCAAACATGACTTATTAAGGAATAATCTGCATGGAACACTCAGGACTGAAGCAAGCCTACACGTGCGACTATAATGGTTGCCAAGATCCTACATCAAATTACGACGACCCGCAAGCCCGACCACAGAAAAATCTCTACCGCTATCATCAAGATCATTATCTACCCATCACCCTCGACCGCCAGCAAACTCGATCATCTAGCCTCCACTGTCGCCGTGGAAGCTGCGTGTTTACACCAGCCGAAACCTAGTGTTTACACCAAACATGACTTATTAAGGAATAATCTGCATGGAACACTCAGGACTGAAGCAAGCCTACACGTGCGACTGTAATGGTTGCCAAGATCCTACACCAAATTACGACGACCCGCAAGCCCGACCACAGAAAAATCTCTACCGCTATCATCAAGATCATTATCTACCCATCACCCTCGACCGCCAGCAAACTCGATCATCTAGCCTCCACTGCCGCCGTGGAAGCTGCGTGTTTACACCAGCCGAAACTGAGTGTTTACACCAAACATGACTTATTAAGGAATAATCTGCATGGAACACTCAGACTGAAGCAAGCCTACACGTGCGACTACAATGGTTGCCAAGATCCTACAACAAATTACGAAGACCCGCAAGCCCGATTACAGAAAAATCTCTACCGCTATCAACATCATTATCTATACATCACCCTCGACCGCCAGAAAACTCGATCATCTAGCCTCCACTCTCGCCGTGGAAGCTGCGTGTTTACACCAGCCGAAACTGAGTGTTTACACCAAACATGACTTATTAAGGAATAATCTGCATGGAACACTCAGACTGAAGCAAGCCTACACGTGCGACTACAATGGTTGCCAAGATTCTACAACTACTCGACCACTATCATCATCCGACCGCCAGCAACAGCCCCGACCAAAGCATTATCTCCATTCTCGCATCTTCACCATGATTACCAAGCCTACCGGTTGCCGTAGAAGCCAGCTAACGCCAGCCGAAGCCAGCGCCGCAACGGCTGCACAGATTTCTTCTCAACACGAAGCCCCACAGATGAAGGGGATTAGGCTAACGCCCAAGTCCCTATAAAAGTTGCCAAAATACAAGACCAATTTCTCAAAGTCGTGATCGTTCATCCAAGGCCGACAGACGTGTCGCCTCCTGCCTCCGGACAGGCAGGAAGTCGCAATATAAATATATGGTCTTACGCTTTTAAATGTGGTTGTAACTGCAATGTTGTATCTGTATTTTTTTTGTAATTGTAATTTGAGCAATAAACTAGCCCACTCTCGGATAGAGTGCGGTCAAGATAATACCGATTGAAATCTTTACAAGAGATACCTTTCTTCCCATCCTGTCCCTAAGTTCCGTCATCGAACGCTATGGAGGATGCTGTCTGTTGCTGTCAGATTGAGGAAGAAACCCTGGTCGTGTTATTAACGTAATCTATATTAATTAGCGAAATTTGATGATAATCAGCTTCAATGAATTATGAAAGCAATAATGAGGATGCATTATAGTTAACAGGTATTTTAAATGTATCATCATTAAAACTGATTACCACCCAATAGGATGGAAATGCCTAATGGAATAAAAGGTATTATTGATTGATTTCAAGTGTTTGAATTTATAATCAATGATATCCTTTCTATCAAATTGTAATCGATATGATGAAGTTTTAAATCGTTAACATCGTAAAATGTATTTAATGAAATTCCTAATACAAAATGAAATTCTATCCGCGGTCCGAACAATCAAGAAGTTCGACCACTAAACCGCGGAAAGTTGTGTCTTATCTAATTCATCAAATATTTTATAACAGAAAATACCACAGATATTGCGTTACGTGTTTATTTTATTGTCATATCTGTTCGTCATCACGTGGACTCACAGTTACTACGTTGCTGAAGAAAAAAAACAATAACAAAATGCCAGCACACATTTTCTTTAATAATAATCTTTTATCATTTTTATATTTCGCCTAGTATGGAACATACCGATCGATATAGATATTCTTTGAAATGTGTGGAATTCCCCGAGCACCAGTGGCACAATGAGTTTATTGAAGTATGGCGATGGAGGCCTGCACGGGCCGAAATTTGAAATTCTACCCGGCCCGAGCCCGAAAATTTCGACCCGGTCCGACTGTATTTTTCACTTTTCAAGAAAATTTTAATTAACATTTGAAATAATTTCGTATAAACTTATCGAATCGTAATACTTTCGCATCAACGATAATGGCGTATACATCTGAAATAATTGGATTTGTTTTTATTATGTCTGTACGCAGGCCCGAGCTTGACCCGTGCCCGAATCCAAACCTTTGTTACCCGGTCCGACCCGTTTCGAGGGCTTACCCGAGCCCGTGCAGAGCTCTATATGGCGAGGACAGAAATTCAGGCGCAAATCGTGCTCGCATGCCCTTCTCCCAGTGGACGCAAGTTTTGGTATTTTTGATAATAAAGGAGAAAATTAATTTCTCGGCTAACATAATGATATCAGGGTAAATGAATGAATGGTCGTGATGAGAATATTTATTCCGTTTTTATACACGAGATGTTCTTTGGCAGTGGTTTCGAGATTTTTTAGTCAGAAAAAATGCAAGTAATTTTCAATGTAATGTCACCAGTTTCAAGGGCTGTTCGGCTGGTCAATGCATTGCTTAGAGTAGTGGAGATTTTCTGCAATGAACTCAGTAGACTGCTACTTTACTGGCGTTTCAAGCAAGAAGGCAGGAAGTGACTCTGACAAACTTTTGAGAAAAATGCAGGGCTGTGGAGTCGTTAAAAAAAATACGACTCAGACTCCAGCATTTACCAAATACACGACTCCGAATCCAACATTGACCAAAAACACGATTCCGACATAAAACGAATAATTTCGTCACGGTTTTTTCTTACCTTTCCTATTCCGACCTATTGCCAAATTTGACATATTAAATGCAAAAGTAAAAAGTTCAAACTTTTCAAAATTTCCAACTCCTAGTACGACTCTGGCCAAAACGCCGCGACGACTCCGACTCCGGCCAAAAAACCCCTACTCCAGGACCCCGACTCCGACTTAACAGCCCTGGAAAAATGACATTCTTTTTTTTTCGAAGTTTTATATTTTAAATTTATAAAAAGCGGTTGATGAATGCTTATTTAAAAAACTAGAGTTGCTGTTTTTATTGCTAACATTTACAATCTTATACTTTTAGCAGATGTCCATTTTTTCACAAATGATTAAGGTAAAGACAATTATAGCCATTATACCGTTATAAAAGTGAGCACCATATATTAAAACTTTTAAAAATATTTAGCAAATAGCACCCATGACTCAATTTATCAGAAATTAAGCAGAGTTACTGGCTTATTCCTTGGAATGGCAGTATATTCCAACTAACATTGGCGTCAGCCGAGATGCCCATGCATTGGCACTTTTCATTTTTACAATAAACAAATAAACATTTTCTTCACCTAAATATTAATGATGATCATAATTGCCTGACAAATGGACCTGCATAATGATGTTCCGGTTGACTTGCTCCATGTCGCCCGAAGCCATCATTTACTTGCAAACAATTGACATTAGTCATAGAAGAACAGACTCATCATAAACTGTCAAAAGTATCATTCATTGATAACGAGTCATTCCTTAAATTGTATGACGTGTTTGATAGACTATGATATAAATGAAAAAGATACTAGCGATATCACAAACACAAACCGTCAATATTGGTCATTAGACGTTTATGTTTACATTGTAACAATATTTACTGCATTTTTTAAATAGTACAGGGTTTTCCAAACTTTTTCTGCGATGGGACACTTCACAAACCTGGAAATATGAGTGGAACATTTTTTTATGTTGGGTAATTCTTATATATTTTCAAGCTGATTTTTATTCGATTTATGAACGGTATTAATAAGCCAGGCTAGCCGTTCTGTCAATCTTGGCAACTGTCGTTAAGCTGACAAGACTTGTCAGCCGGTCAGCTCAGCCGGTGAGAAAATATGGTCCTCCGCCTGTACCAAGATAATTGACGTTATAAACGTCAGTGGAAATTGATCATCACTCGCCTTTCATTTGTACTTAAGTGGAATATCATTAAATGTGTTGCAATATATTCAACCTATACAAATTTTCACGGAACACCTATTCAGGTTAGGCGGAACATAGTTTGGGAGACCCTGAACTAGTAAAATATGTTTATTAAAATGCCGAAACATTAATCTTATTTCACAAGATTAAAGAATTTTAATAACATCTTAATTGAAAATAAAAACAGACAATGCTCGTGGAAAATTAGTGACAATTAACTTGCGAATTAAACACAGTAATTAATTCATATAAAAGTAGTAAAAGTTTATAGTAAAAGACATTTCGAAAACATATTACACTTAGGCTATGGCCACAGTGACGAGCGTCAATTTTGGCGTAGCGTGGCGAGACTGGCTTCATAATCAAAGGTTGCCGCAGCATAAATGTCAAAGTCAAATTTGTTTGAAATTTAACAGCGCTTGTTTCGGCGAACAAATTGTTTACATTATGATACTAAGTTTCGACTTCTCAGACCTCGCCATCGTTAAAGCCATTGCAATTATGAAGCAAGTCTCGCCACGCTACGCCAGAATTTACGCTTGTCACTGTGGCCATAGCCTTACAAATTCGAAATAATGTATTATATATCGTATAGATAAGGCACTGGAAATAATGATAGGAATTGTCGTTTAACCTCCTGGTATTTTGACCCCGGGACCTTCGGAGCCTACAATTACTATAAATTAAATGTCTTTGCTTCCTATGTTATTAAGTTGACTATTTCATTATTAATTTTTTCAGAAATAGGTAGCGTTATGGAAATATGCCAATTTGTCGTGTAGGTCTGGCCTATAATTTCAACATTTAGAGGCCGAATGAAGCTTTTTTTGAAACAGCATTGCGTGCCATATGTATTGAACCAAAAACGTGACTAACCCATAAAGTGACAGTAAGTGGGTCAATGGGTTAAGCTGCACTTATCTCCACTGACGGGGTAAGCATAGATAATAAACGCTCAAGACACTTAAATTTTGATTATTAATAGTTTTCCACCGTATTAAAACTGATAACTACAAATTGATTAAGTGCTATCTTAAGGCAGTATTCTGGTCTACAGGCTGAAATTTTAGGTGATTTTTTAAGAGCTATAGAAAAAAAAGGAATAACAATTTTGCCGCCCATTTTTTTACCAGATATTTATTTATATTTTAAGACTAAACAAAAAATTTTCAAACTAAAAAGTCAGAAAATTACGAGTTTGAAAAAAATCTTTTTTTCTGTTTAAAGTTTTTAAATTAGTAAAGTTGAATTTTTAATATATTATAATCTAGTATATACCATAAAGGGTAGATTCTACGGCACTAAAGTAGCTATATCTCTAACAATAATAGTTGAAAATTGAAAATATGCAAAAAAAAAATCTTGTAAGGACATATTTTAAAATAGTCGAAAATTGAAAATATGCAATAAAAAAAACGGCTTTTTCAGAATCCTATACCAGAATATTGCCTTATCAAAGAATTGACGCATATAAAGAAACCATTACTGAAACCGCGAATTGATTAATAGAATTTTCTTCGGATAAAAAACTCATTATAAGGCTTTAATCATCCAAGAAAAGATGATCAAACACACTGAAAATTTGATAAATAAGAAATGTATTTAATTATTTTATTTTAATATCAAGACGAAAAACCGATAATCACGGTTAGTCAACAGTGGATTCATCGAAAATAAAATGTGTCAAAATACTATTAACCCTTCGCACTCCTCAATATATATTTTTTTCCATCCAGCAACTCTTCAATGCATTTGAAAAATTGATTAATATCACAGAGTTTGCGTATTTATTAGCATGGTAAAACGAAATACCGAAAAATATACCACATAGTGACATGTTACAAATTTTAACTAAGGCACACAATCTAATTAATGAGTACGGTGTTTGAAATAAGGTTAATTTTAAATGAAATTGTCCATCCAAGTTTTACTATGTAGAGCTAGACTCGACATAGGAGTTATGTGTTACCGATACGATGTCGAGTCGAGCTCGAGACATAACAGTTAATGATACAAAAAGACATCCTAAATGTAGAAATTTCTAATACACATCGCAGGGAGATATAACGCGGTAACTAAAATTTTAGAACACAAGGAAAAATCGATTTTCGTTTTTTGAAACGTGTAAAAATGCTGAATACAATATTATTGAACACTTATTAAATTAAAAAGATTAGGCCAATAGTGCGATAATATATAAATAGATCAGTGTTTCACTGCATATAATTTGAGTAAATCATCGATTGCCTATTCCAAAAAACAACTCTTCGACACAGATATAATTATATCTTACAAATTCTTTGACGATAACTTGTCATTGATACACGAGGTAGTCACGAAAAGGTAGACATTTATCGAAATATCATAATCGAATGCTTACGGTAAAAGAAACCAGTCTTTCTCAATCCAGTCTGTTTCAAGACACACTGGTGTGTCGTATATAATTAGGAGAAACGTCAAAATTACAAGATATGAAACCGAAATGAAACTTTTATTTTGGTAACTTGATTTTTGTTGGATTGTGTGTACCATACCATTTTAGACTAAGGATATTCTACTGACAGATATAAATCTATATGATATTTTTTCTAAGCAACATGACAGAATTTAAAAGAACTTTTTCTTACAACTGTAGACATGAACAATGAGCAACCTAGGTGAGAATCGAATTGAATGAGAATTGTCCTCTCCGATTCGTATCACTGCGTAACGAAAAACAGATGGTTCACGGTTCAATTCTCGTTGGATTATCCACGAATCATTTGGTTACGCACTCTTACTGCAATTGACGAAAAAAGTAGCAACGCGATTCTAATAGGATTCTCAGTGAGTCATCTGATTTCTCACTCACGCCTAAAATTAAGAAAGCTAAGTAAGAGTGAAAAAACAAGTGTACTAATGTAAATAGTCTTTTCGTATCTCGTTCACTAAAATTGTTATATCTATTGGCTCATGTCGACATCAAAGGACATTGGCGGCGTTGATACGCGTATTAAAATCCCTCTACTAATGTCAACTGACACTTCTTGGTGGGATGGTGATATGTTTTATATAATTACTAGTATTCGAATCCGAAATCGCTCGGACCAGTTTGGGGTTATGTTTAGCTCGGCGCGTAAATTCAGACCCAAGTTGCATTGTTGTTTCAAAAGTTCAAACAAACGGAATTAAAATGAACATTTCAGACTGGCATTGACATTTCACAGCCCCTTTCATATATTGACAGCCCCATTCTCGCCCATTAAAATGTCCAAATTCAAGGAAAAAATCTAATTTGCTGTCAAAGAAATGTCAAATAATACCTTCACGTAAATAAAAACATTGTTATATTAATAAAAACCGGGAAAAGTTCGAAACGGGCAATTTATTACATTTGTTAAATGTCTTCGCCGATAAAAAATCAAACATATTTTCATATTCGTTTTTATGGTCATTAAACAATGCAAAAGGGAATTACAGACCCACAACATACACATTTCGGTTTTATATATGTACTACTCGATACTCGAGTAATTGGAGTCTCTACATATCGATAACGAAACAAATTACCGTCAATTCGTCTGTTTGAACTTTTCAATGCAAAAGGGAATTACAGACATACATCCCCCGTTTCGGTTTTTATATATAAGTTGAAGGTAAATAAAACAAGTTTCGACTAAATTTTAATTTCATTTGTAAGTTTATTTTAACACAAATATGGAATATAGCATCAAATGTCTTAGCAATATTCATTTATAAAATGGGCCATGTCGGCGCTAAAGTTGACTTTTTTGAAATTTGGGTGCCAGAAATCAGGCGTTGTCTGTGGTCGTTTACCTGAAGTTCCATTTTAATTCTATTTTAGTTGAACATAAGGCCCGCTTCAAAAATTCGCCAAGTTGATCGCAGAAAAGCCAAGTTCTTGTGAACAACGAGAAATAAGCTGCCTTGGGTTTTCCTGTACACTTTCACACACAGCAGCAATGTTTTCACCAGATATTGTATTTTGATGACGTACAGGTAGTAGGCGTTGGCCGATTATTTAACAAACTGGTTGACTCAAATTTGGCCACTAAACAATGAATAATCTACTCAGCAGGACAAAGTAACATATTTTGAGCGTCCCTATTGAAATACCCTTTATAAGAGATAAAATCAAAATACAATTTTTGGTAAATGTTCGTCTACTTTCTTTCATGTGATAACATAAAAGAAACGAAAAGGAACAACTTACTTCTCACTTTATTCACCATTCATGGATTCAAAAAGTAAAAACGTCAACTTTTTTGCAATAAATCGTCAGCGTTCATGGCGGAATTATTTGTTTTAAATTACCAGTAGTCAATCTCTGAACCAGTAACAAAAGTTCAGCTCGCAGCAGTTCAGAGATTAAGGGGGGCTGATATAAAACACACAATACGTTTCCATTCTAGAACAATTAGAAATGCTAAGAAAGATTTTGACAAAATATTACATAGAGAAAGTTTAATCGCCGAAATGAAAAGAAAGTAATTCCGGCGAAATATTTCAATCTGTTAAACAGAAGGCTTTGTGCTATGGATTTATAAATTTGTGTTTGCATATCACTTGTAAGATTTGAACAGTAAATTAAAAAAAACATAGTAGTTTAATTTAGATTTTAATGGCTGTGATGTAACAATTTGAAAGCAGCGGAAATAATTTCGATGGCGAAAGATTAATAGAGAGTTTTGAGAGATTGGAATAGATTTTAACATAACTGTAATCAAATTTGAATCGTTAAAATTGTGTACTTTTCCATAAATTATGTCGCTAACGACCCGGGATTCTCCTTTCAGTATCTTCAGGCATTTCAAGTGCACGGATGTACTTGAACTGACTAAACTCACTGAACAAAATTCATACAATTCAAAATTGATATTGAAGCACCATCAGTCTAAATTTTAAATTATACAACTGTAAAATTTAGATATGATTATTATGATTTATCAATAATATTGAATAACAAATTTAGCGCCGTGAACGTTTATCTGGTGATCTAAAACATAAGAGGCATTATTTGCCTTAATCGATTCTTTTTATAAGCATATTTATTTCATACAGTTACAAAGTGAATGCTTGAAAGTTATTTTACTCGGTTGGACATTTGTTTCGGAGTAGAAATAACTTATATCGTGTTTCCATGCAGTGAAAATAGAGCCTCTGAAACCCAGACGGAAGTGAATCATACAAACAATAAAGGTTTTTCCGAGAATTTTCCTGAAGTCTGGAAAATTTCTGTGATTCACCCGTTCGGGGTTTTTGCTGACACAGCAGAGAAAACGTGTACTACGCGCCGAATTGGAGAAAGCTATTATCATGATAATAATATTATCGGTAAATAGGAAGACATAAATAAGTTATGTTACAGTCTACGCGTCTAATTGCCGTTAAGTAAAAATAACAACATTTTAATCACGATCCAATTTTAAATGAAGCGTAGTTTATTGATAACTATTAGTTCAGCTATTTATAAACAATCTATTATGTCATAGGTTCACAACCTTTTTCGGGTGGCAGCCTCATTTTATAAAAGCCATGTGACCCGCGACCCCGATGCAATTAAAAAGGGCATTTTTAAGGTAATGAAAAAAAACAACGAAAATGCATCAAAGTGAATATTTTTTATTTGTTGACTGTATAAGTTGACGGGCCAGAGTATTATGTCATTGGAATTAAAGCGTAGAGCAATCATTGAAAAATGAGACTTCTAAATAGACCTCATTATTCTAAAACTATAAAGGGATCGCTAAATTCACTCAGATATATCTACTGTTGAAATACTCCATTAATAGTTTTTACGCTCAACCTAAAAGCGGATATGAATTTTAAAAGACAAATATCTTGTTTTTCTAAAATGTGAAAGAATGATGTTATGAGAACAAGTTGCGAGTCTTCATTGCAGTCAGGTTTTAAAATCATGCGCGTTCAAATCCTTTTAAGCATTACTAAAAAATAAGTACCGATTTCTTTTTTTGTTAAAAACTAATTTAACGTGTTCATATTTTTTAAATACATAAATATTCACCATTGATTTACTCATAATTTGTAATTCCGCATTTTTGGGCTAAGCGGCAACAAAAAGGTAGCCGAAATAAATAACTAAATAGCCTATATTTATAAAAATTACTACTTAATTTTTCGGTAATAAGCGGCTCGAGTAATATTCTTCGGTGAAGAAAATCCTTGAACACGCAGTTGCCAATTTTAATGTTGTATTTTTTTAAAGTGAGAACGTCTTTTGAAACAATACCTAGTTTCGACATGGTGTATTTTCAACGGAAGGTTTGATTTTTCCCAAACATTATATTCAAAGATTTTTGCAGATTAATAACCATAGCAAAGCGTTTTTTTATTAATTTCATTGAACAATATTTAAAACGTGTTTCGAATATTTTAATAGCATTTGATTCAACGTAAACATAGTAGTTTGTTGGTAAAAGTTATCAAGATCATAAACCCAAAGTTTGACACAAACTGGTGCGTTAAAATAAACAAAACATGGCAATAACAGGACTTGTTGGGAACGAATAGGGTTTCCAATACCGGGCCATAACTTTGATCCCGGGATTTCGGGATTGCGATTAGTCAAACCCGGGATCCCGGAATTTGGGATATTTTTCATATTTATTAAATATTAGCCATGTAAATCTATCATTCAAAATAGTGAAAATAGTAAAAATCATTTGTTTTTTTTTTGAATTTGAATTTTTTGAATTTTGTACTTTTCCATGAGTTTTGTCGCTAACGACCCGGGTTTCGCCTTTCGGCAATTGAAATTATTGAAATTCCATCAAGCACCTTCAGTCGAAATACTAAATAAATTATCATTTGTATCTCTGTTGCTTATCCATGATTATATTAATTTTTTTTTAATTTAAAATTGTTTTGATGGAACAGTAAGGGAAATAAATAACGGTTTGATGATGAAAAATACATTACCATCCAGGATGAATTTGATGTAAATATTTGGCGCTCATTAAAACATTATTCATCACCATAAATGAGATGTAGTTTTGATACTTGAGTTTCGGACTCAAATTCATTTCAGGACAATGCTTTTTTATATTCGATGCTGTCATCAATGCATAGCGCATTTCAAATATGACACGTGCAAGTATACGAAATATTACGATCTAATCCCAGAGTTAATCAGGTATTGAAAATCTTCGGGATCCCGGGATTGGAAACCCTAAGTCAGAAGGAATAAAAATATCACAGACTGTCTTCGATAAAATTCATTAAATAAATTATCCTTTAAGACTCTTATCTTTGATCGCACAAAATAGTAGAACGAAAGAGTTGCCAGTTTTGCCTCTCGACTATTCTGTTGAATAGTCGATTAATAACTAATTGATAATTAAAGAAAAAGTAACATGCATAATTGAAAATACACAATTAATTGTTCACTACAATTAGCTAGCTCACTCAGTTAAAAAATAAATGATAATGAAAGCAATGTGTTTACTTTCACAAAACGTAGTATGCAAGAATGTATTGGATTAATATTTGTTCAGCTGGAATACATTTTAATGAAGAAAAAAAAATAATGCGCTAATAACAAATGGATTGAGAAAACATAAAAGTATGTTATAATATAAAAAAAAGATAAATAATTACATCTTTTTCAGTTAATTACCTTTCACTTTTATATGCATATTAATTTATTTGTCTAATTCACGGGCCCGTGGTGCAGTAGACAACGTCGTTGGCTTCCATGACAGATAAGATGAGCAGCTTTTTTCTGGTGATTTATCGTTTCTGTTCCTAGACAACGGTATTTATTTTGTCAAAAAATTGCTTCCCGCCCGTCCGATCTTAGCTGACCACTAGTCCTATTCAAGCCTTAACCTTTAATTTCCTACTCTAATGCTTAAGAGCGATTGAGTGATTGAGTAACAGGTAGTAAGGGTAGAAATAAGGTATGCTGAAATACTGGTATAAGTACTGACATATGCTGTCCACATTGAAAGTGTATAAGGATTTAAAATAAAATAAAACAAACAGAACCTAAGTAAAAATGTGTTTCATTTCTATTTTTTCTATAAAAAAAGGTTGATGGTTATTGTAGAACGGTGGTTCTCACGTAAAATTTCACTGTTACTGGATAGTAAACAGCGGTAGGTACAAGGGAAATGCCTGGTGGCCCGCACCAAATTTTTGTTTTGAATTTTGTCAAATATACTTAAAAATGTTTGATAATTTTCTACTGGTATTAATTGCATTCAATACATTTCTATCTGTTTAATCTTCCATTCATTTAATAACAGTTTTTCCAACTAACACTTCTTGATGCATACTAAATATTTTATTTACAGATAATTTCAGGATTTTTTAATATCAATATTAACTATGAAGCTGTCGGTGGCCGCAGCAACATCCTCTGGTGGCCGCATATGAGAACCACTTTTGTAGAACGTTTAACTACTTATAATAAGTAGAAACATCTACATGTTAACAATATTAGTCACTGCCGATATGATAATGGTGTCCAAACGCCCAATTGTAATTGCGGACGTGTCGCTGAATGTAGAAAGTAGATTATGAGAAGAGGAATACGAGGAATTTCTAATAGCAGACAGCTTGATATTTATAATATGTATAATGGACGGACGTGCGTGTTGAAAGCTTAAATTTAACGAAAGATTCACATGCATATAAATGCATATTACTCAGTTATTAAATTTTGAAGCCGCGTTCTCTCACGAATTGGAGCATATTATCAGCCGAACGAATTCACACTGAATTCTTCTTTGAGGAAATAAATAAAATTCTAATTCTAAGTAATTCATTTTTGGCAATAAAGTCTCTCTAGACTCGCTCTCTGTCTGCGTATTGTGTGCAATTGCGGATTTGCGCTAAAAAAAGAAGTAATATACCGTCGTTTCACGCACAATTATGCCCTATGTAGATAAAAGCAAATTAACCTTTGAAGGAGTATGGACGTACTTTTGGTTCAAACAGTAGAATGAATTAAATTTAATATAAAATAACTTTTTATGATTATTCAACATATTGTGCTAACTAATTATTGTGAGATGTGCTTCGCCTCTTTCAGAGGCATCTTCGGACTTACTATCGGGTAGTGTAATTGATTATGTTGAATTACATTCAGTATACATTTACTCACTCCTTTAAAGGTTTTAAGAAATAATCGATAAAAACTGATTAAAAATGCAATACGTATGTTTTATTTTTTCACTATTTTATTTATTAACACCTTATTCAAAAAATAAAAGTAGAATTAACATAAAAATTTCATTAAAACTAACTATTTTTCACTGGAATTTTGCACATACATATATTATGAATTATTGTGTTTGATAAATAAAGCCGTGCTCGAAAACAATATCCTAGGTCGTGTGTTGTCACATAGGATATTTTGTGTTCCACAATAAATATTGGGTATCGGCACATAGGATTTATTAGAAATAAGTATATTTAAAAAACGGAATAAAATATTGTCTCGCATGGAGAAAAAAAATCCAAATCCAATGATGCCAATAACTTATTTTGGCCAAAACCGTCACACAGGTGTGCGGGAAACGAAGGTATGTAAAGATGCCGACATTAATCCAATTCTTTTCTACATTATAATTATTAGTACTAGTGCGTAACCTATAAAAAATTATTGTTACTGATAATGTATAATATTATACCACATCATATTGAATAACAATCATTGTCTGAAGAATGATTGGTATAATTTGCAAACGTATCGCAAAATATTTAGATCAACCACTCGTACGCTGAAGGTCCAAAGAGCCTCTTGAGTGCATTGTCTGGCACTTTGCTTCCACGCCATCTGTTTAATTTTCAATATAAGGTAACCAAATGGCAACAGGTGTGTTTGCAAATTTTAACGTTTGATTTTTTTACTATAAAGATGGCCACCCACGTTTCAAAATATTTAAAAAAAAAAACAATGCAAAAACTAACTAAGCACAAATAGTTATTGAACTTCAAAAAAATGTAAGACAATTATGAACAGGGCCAGCCAAGAAAACTATTAGTGTTATTGTATTATTTATTGATCATTCACGGTCAGTATTCGGTGGAGTTTTATCATGTTGCTTGTTGTTATTGTAGAATACACATATTTGGGTGTAAAATTTGGCTGTCCCACCACCTCGCGTTATGTGCAGCTGCTGTTCGCGACCGCCTTCAATAACGCTATGCGATTAAGAAAAAAACAAAATTATCCATCACTTACTTAGCCCAATACATAGCTGCACGGAACCGATCATAAACAATGCACTATAGCGCTTACATAAAAGAAAAATAGTGTTATTGTAAAATGATTATTTTTGATTTAAGAGCAGAATTTCGAAAGTCAATTCTCAGTCTCATTTTGTCATCGATAAATTCTCTAAGATGAATCCAGGGCTGTGGAGTCGGAGCTTTTTGCCTGGAGTCGGAGTCGGAGTCGTCGCGGCGATTTGGCCGGAGTCGGATATTTTGAAAAGTTTTAACTTTTTATTTTTGCATTTTATATGTAAAATTTGGCTTTTAGTCGCATTGATAGGTTGATATTTAATTAAATACACATAAATAGGTAAATAAGCGGAAAAAAGTGACGATATTGAACTTTTTTTGGTCGGAGTCGGAGTCGTGTTTTTGGTCAATGTTGAGTCGGAGTCGGAGTCGTGGTTTTGGTAAATGCTGGAGTCGGAGTCGGACTTTTTTTCACCGACTCCACAGCCCTGGATGAATCTATAAGACGAAATTATTAATTCAAAACTTACTTTTGCTTTGGGTCATGCTGACTTTTCTTATTTATGATGACGAGAGTCTGTGATGACAAGATACAAAATAAAATATTAAAAAATAATCTAAATAAAAACAATAATATACAAATATGAATTATTTATATATATTTTGGTGGATCGTCGATTGTCGAGTAATTGGAGTCTATACTTGAGACAGTCCAGTAAAGTCAAATATGACAACCTTTGTTCGCTATAACGAGAATGATTTTACGCTGACGTAAGAACAAATAAATCTACGACACAACGTCTAACAACGTATGCATATATTCATAAATACTTGCATAAATAGATTCCTAATAATGAAATGTATTATTTATCATTCAATAAATCATTGCGAGAAGCACATTAAGCTTGTCATAAGTCATTATACGACGCACGCATAAAAACAATTGTTTTCATTGGCATCCAATTTCTGATAAAATTCTAAACGAGACTTTGATCATGTTTGAATGCGTTCAATAATCAGCGATTTTAAATCAATTGAATGTACATATAACAATATAGCAATTAGGCATCCCGATATTTGCAAACAATATACTTGGTTAAATGTATGTATATTAAAATTCTGTGCATGATTAACACGTGATCACACTGCTACATCAATTTGAACGCGAGCAGGCCGATGACAGGACGCGCGCCAGATTTAAACTACACAGAATACATCCCTGAGTATCGTTGTTGTAATCACGTAACATTTTTATACAGAAATTATTTTATATATTTGTTACTAGCTATTTCAGCTTACGCCATCGTCAGAACTATTCTGCAGTTATATAGTTAATTCTATAGTTCTGACGATGCCGTAAAAAGCTATCAACAAATATATGAAATAATTTCTGTAGAATTAAAATACATCGTAATTTTTTGACCATATTATAATGGAACTCTACCAAGTGAATGCCAATTCAATCAATAACATTTTTAATCAATTAAAATCAATAATTGAGGATTTTGACCGAATGTGCTTGATAGAATTTCAATGTCAAATATGAATCGTTTGATTTTGTTTGCTTTTCTATGAGTTTTGTCGCTAAAGACCTGGAAAGTTCAAGTTTATTCGTACTCTAAAAATGTCTGAAGATGCGGTCGACGTTTTGGCCACTCTTGCTTTATACCAGGGGTGGTCAAACTTTTACTACTACGGACGACTTTTTTTAAAATTTTGGCGGCGATCGACTCGCAAAATGAATTGAATTATAATTTAAATAAAAGAGGAATTTATGAGTAAGAGATATGTACATCAGTACACCAGACAGACGAGCGTCCTGGAATAGCTACGCGATCAACGCATTGGCCACTCCTGCTTTATACTGTCGCCAGATGGTAGTGAAAACCATTTTAATAGTTAGTTGATACTTCAATAGATGGCTTGACTGGTACTATTGAAACTACAGAACCATCTGATGAATGAATGAAACCATTCATTGCCTTCTCGGTACTAGTTCGGTCATTGCGGCGAGATAAAAATAAATTAATACATCGAATAATTCAACAAGAATGCAGACAGGCAGTAAATAATTCAAGCACGAACAAATTACGCACAGTTAAGAAACGGTTCTGGGATATACTTATGCGTCAAAGATGTAGAGCAGTGATGCACAACCCTTTTGGCAGAAATGCCAGGTTATCAATTTTCACATTTTTTACGGGCCGCATGGTTAAAAGTGATAAAACATTACGATATCAGCACATTTTAATATATAGTCAGTTCTCGACTTACGACCACCTCGACTTACGACCACCTCGACTTACGACCACTTCGACTTACAACCATTCAGACTTACGACGGAGACCAAAATTTTGTTTTTTAATAAAAAATTGAAAAATAATTGCTGATTATTGACTACGCTCCAGGTCATCCTCCACACGTAGCCGAATCCCGTCCCACACTACAAGCATTTTACAGCCGATGGATCAAGCGGGTATTGCTAACATTAAAATGCATAATTTAAGAATTACTTTTGCTCAAGCAAACAAAGTAATAGAAAAAGACCAGACATTGAGGGAATTTTGGAAAAACAACAACATCTTTCAAGCAATTAAAAATATGGTCAAATGTAACGACATCATGTATGAATGGAACAAACTATTGAAACGTAATAATAATATGAATTTTAATGGAGAAAATGAAGTAGGATAAGTAACGGATATCATTGTGCAATTTACAGTATCGATTTTACCTTGATTGTGGTAATTATTATTATATAATAAATATATTATTGATAGTACATATTCTGAAAGAAATACCACTAACGTACCTCGCATTTTTTACATGTTAATTTTAAATGAACTGCATTGCGATCAATCGTGACACGTGACAAATAATCATATGTATTAATTATAAGAGAACGCAGTAAATTCTTTTTTTCCTCTTACTCGCAATTGAACCATCTATTTCATCAGAATATGTGATAAGAAAAAATAATAAATAAGTGCATTAAGCAATGTTTATCTGATTCGATTTCGATTCGAACCTAAACTATCTGATTGATTGCAGCTCATTCGTTTATTAGTTTAATAGTTTGTAATGTTTAACGTCATTAGAAGTATAATTATTTATTTGTTTGCTTTGTTTCAATTCTATAACCCCCCACCTTGCTTCCCTTAAAAGGGAAAAATTCCAATCTGAGTGATTGCAGCTTTTTAGTATCATTATTTGTTTGCTTTGTTTCGATTCTATCACCCCCTCCTTGCTTCCTTTAAAAGGAAAAAAAACCCGAAATCCATTTTGTAATGTCATAATTTAAAATGTTACAATCAATCTTGCTTCATTACTTAAGCAATCTTTGCGATTGTAAGTCTGAAGATGCCTCTGAAAGAGGCGAAACACGTGTCACATTTAGTAGCACAATACGTGGAATAATCAAAGTTATTTTAAATTTTATATCTTATTCGATTAATTTCAACGCAATATTTCAGAGATGTGGAGTCGGAGTCGGAGTCGGCGCGGCGTTTTGGCCGGAGTCGTACTCGGAGTCGGAAATTTTGAAAAGTTTGAACTTATGTGTCAAATTTGGCTTTTGGCCGCATTGATAAGGTTGATATTAAATTGAATATACATAAATAGGAAAAAGGTGACGATATTGACCTTTTTTTAGTCGGAGTCGTGGTTTTGGTAAATGAGTCGGAGTCGCACTTTTTTTCACCGACTCCACAGCCCTGCAATATTTTATATTAACACAATGGCTACCGGTGGAATCAAAACACATAGAGCAATAGTTCTCATGTACGGCCACCAACAGTTTCATAGAAAATATTGAGATTTTAAAAAAATATGGTTTACAAGTTAATTTGTCAACAAAGACTCCGCAATGAGTAACAATAGTAAATTGACAAAATTGTTTAGGTCTATTTGACATACCTCAAACACAACAGTAAAATTTGGTGCGGCCACCAGACATTTCATTGATGCGGCCACAGGACAATTTTCCGTGAGAACCACAGACATAGAGAAACGACGCGTATTCCACATTCCCGTAGCCAATGTGTTAATCAAGGGTAAAATTATGATAATTATCGTTGTATTGACTTTAATAAATTTGAAGCGGTGGATAAATAGAAATTAGAAGAAATTAATGCACTGCAATTAATGAACTGCATTCATAAAATTAATAGAAATGATACTATTTTTTTTATAAAGTTAATATTTTTAACCATTAATGATTCAGATTATATATTTTTGAATATTTTATTTTGTGTTGAAGTATTTGTCATTGTGGCCCGTGTGCAGCAGGTTCTGCATAACTGATTATTTGACGAGTATTTGAATCAAGAATGCGACGTAATACAAAAAGTTGCACGCTTAAAAAATGATTTGTATTTATCAACTAACTAGACTAGAAGAATGCATTTCACAGTACAGTGTGTCGAATCAATATTATAATTGCATGCTGCAGTCAGAGTAAAAACGCAGTTCGTCGTGCACATTATTATCCCGTGCATTGAAACGTAAATTTATGGTTTTATTAAGTATTTTTTACCGTCATGGTTCGTGAAAAATTACCGCATAATTTATAACTAACCGACAAGAGTATCTTCTAAGCAAAAGCCGCACACAAGAACAATCCGTTGGAGAAAAAAGTAGCCTATCATAAACCAGAATTTATCGGCAAATGTTCCGATATTATGAGAAACATCTTTAAAACATTATCAATTAGTTAATAATTTCTACTGAAAGTATTTCAAATTATATCAAATTTAAGTCGTTAGAAATTTCTACTATTTTATGAGTTGTTGTTGATCACCCGGTTTTCGCCTTTCAGCATCTTCAGGCATTTCAAGTAAGTGACACGTAGAACGCTGAAACGATTCAGATTACCAATTCGGTTTTTAGATTTGGGTTTTAATAACTCAATTACTGGACAAGTTTACAGTAATAGGTGGGGAAAGGGAGGGTTATTCCAGTGTTCACAATTTGATATGTTAGGTATTATGAAGCTTTTAAGCTATGTTCTGTCCATATAATAAGGAATACATGCCCAACAAACGGGGGCTCATTTTTTGTCTCTTCTTCATAAATTTTAAATACAGGGTCAGTTTTAGTTAATTTGTGCACGTGAAATGTCTCATGAACAATTAAAAAATTCAAATTTGACATTATATCCATTCTAAGCTTCCCGGCAGGGTGGTCGATAGTCCGCGGGCCTTAGTTTGCCCAATCCTACAATGAATCATGACAAAAATGTTACTCAACGATTCTCAACCCTTCATCGTTCAATAAAATCAATACGTCGCAAAACGCATATATGTACCCGATGACGCAGAGATTTCGTCGGTAAGCTCGAATACATCGCTACCGGCAAGAAAGCAATGGAATAAGATTTAATCAAATTAGACTTCGGAATGCGTCACCGGCACGAGACGGCCAGAGGGAAGGAAGCTTGGCTCACGTTAGAGGTCTGCACGGGCACGGGTGAGCCAGAAGGGCCCGGCCCGTGGACCGGGTCAGGCCGGGTAACAAAGGTTTGAATTCGGGCTCGGGCCTGGATACACAAAAAATAAAACATAAATCCGATTATTCCTGATGTACACGCCATTATTGTATATCTAAATTACATACATGGAATAATTTTATGAGTTGATATTAAATTGTTTTAAATGTTGATCAAAATTTTGTTGAAAAAACCGTCGGGCACTGCAATCATCTGTCGGGAAATGAGCCTTGGGCTCGGGTCAGAGACTTTCAGGCTCGGGCCGGGTAGAATTTTAAAATTTCGGCCCGTGCAGACCTCTTGCTCACGTGGACACGAAATAAATCCGAGAAGCTCTCTCGCTCGAATCACAATCAATTCGCGCAATAAGAATTCATAAAGGTTAGTCACGCGGCCGTGCCCGTTGTAAGGTTTCGAAGATTTTGCGGAAGCATTTCTTTTTACTTAAGTCAAATAATACCAAGGTGTTTCACAAATGAATAGGTTATTATTATAAAGACAGCGGCATGTTTAAAATACGCCGCAATACGGTTGAAAGTTTTAAATTTAAAAAAAAGTGTAATTGTTTTTAGTAATTTAATTTAAGCATATTTTTTAATAACTCTTGTTAAGAAATAATGATGTTAATAAAAGATCTAATGATGGAAATAATGATGTCAATCTTAGCACTTTGTCAAATAAATTTAGTAAATAAAGTGTGCAGATGCAGTGCAACTCATGAATTCTAACTACGCTATTCAACCATAGATAATTCTGAAATTCATATAATATATGATAGAATGCGGTAAATACAAGCTTTTCCGACCAAAAGGTAAATTTTGGCAAAAATGTCGATTAGAACCTTTTCAAAGTAAGACAACGATTTTTAGAAGTCTGTCACGTTGGTGTTTTTCTTGTCATTGGCTTTGTATTTTTTGCGCCCATTTCGCAATTATAGCGAGATGGGTAACAAACATAATAAAGAAAATGTCGATCAGGCGGAAAAGAAACGATCAACATCCGATCAAATTATTGTAATGAAGGTATTCGAAGAAGATTACAACTTCAAAGGACTTGGTTAGTGATGCTGAAACTAAAACCGTTTATCTTTAATTGTTTTTTTTTCCTCTTTCAATCCCGCTCCGAATAAAAAGGTCGCAATATATTCGGGCTTCTACGGTATGTCTTTTTGTGTTTACCTGAAATGCGTGGCGCATCGGAATGGCGGAGCGATATGGAGTTAATGAACGACGAAGAAAGAATAACAAAGCTATTTCGAACATTATGTTTACGAGAATTCCGACCCCTACAGATGATAACAACAGAACAAACCATACTCTTGGGATAAACTAAAATAATGTGTACAGTTCAAAAAAAGAATGTTTTTTTCAAGACTTCGTAATAATTTCCGGGAATTCCAAATTCAAACGCACTGGTACCGAAATACAACCAAGAGCAGGGTTGGCCCAAAAGTTACCCAAAGTGAACATATACTTTATTTAACGAAACTGACTAAAGATATTTAAAACATTTTGAGATGTATAAATGGAGGGAATTGCTGGCCACTCTCTCTTTATCGAAGACAGTAGAGATAGTACTATTTGTTAGCTAATCTCCCTCGCTGTGCACCGTTTTGATTAACGGATGCGTGACAGGGAATCTTAGACAACCAATGACAATGTTTTTTCGACAGAAATTTATGAAGAATAAGTGCTAAAAATATTAGTATAAAATTTTAAATAAGTTTATTGCACGTATTGTGTAACTGGAATAGGTTGGTCACCACTGTTAAATTTATTTCCCATGGGTATAACCCATCCAAATTAAAGCAATTTAATGAATAATTTTTCATGTCAAATTTCATTAGTAGTATTATTGTGTGTTTGTATTATATCTATCCCCCATCGTCCCGGCGTCCTATAAAAAGGAAAATTCCAAGCTCCATTTTGTAATTTATCATCTTAGAATATTAGAATCACTCTTACTGTATTACTTAAGCAACCGTGAGATAGTAGGTCTGATGATGATTCCAAAAGATGCGTAGCACGTGTCTCTATTCGTCACAGTACATAATCTTATATATAAACCGAAACGGCGTATGTATGTATGTGGGTCTGTAATTCCCTTTTGCATTGTTGGTCATTAAGTTGCCATAAAAACGAATATGAAAGAAAAAAATGTTTGAATTTTTATCGGCGTAGACATTTAGTCAAAATGTAATAAATTAGTCTTCTACTGAAATTTTCTCGGCTTTTATTAATAATAATAATGTTTATTATTTACGTGAAGGTATAATTTGACATTTCTTTGACAACAAATTAGATTTTTTCCTTGAATTTGGACATTTTAATGGGCGAAATGGGGCTGTTATCAAATTAAATAAAGTTTGTGATTTTATTTTAACTCTATTTTGGATGTTAGATTTTGTGATATAATTATGTCGAATGATATAACATTAAATAATTATTGGTCGCTTAGTCGGAGCGACGCCAGGTAGCAATACTAGTTTTATATAACAATGAACTTCCACAAAGTTATCGTAGAGATCATTGCTATCCATCGTCCAATCGAAGTGTTTTTTTTTCTTTTATAACACAAATTTATTAATTTTAAATATAAATACAAATTATGGGCATTAACGTCTATCTACTTCTGCAGCACTCGTTATAATAAAGTAGTTCTGAGAACCGGCTTAAATGTTGTGAGAATTGCAGCGATGTTTTAGTTCATAACAAGTTTGTGTCTCGTACTCTGTATGTACTGTTGGCATTTTTTCAACTGGCAACCCTACACAAATATTGCCCATAGAATAAAGATTGAAGAATGCATTCTCGGAATGTAAGCCGGCTATTAATTTGCATTGATTACCTTGAGCGGCGAAGCGAGAAGTCTCGTTGTTTGTTTGACGTTTGTTATGAGGGGGATTTGAATACGCTGTGTGAATTATTCTAAGCGAGTCTGTGCCCAATACAAGATACTGTTTTTCTAAGATCTCAATACGAACACTGGTTTACAATATTTAAAGCGAACATTGTTCGCAATTTACTATGCTAGGGAAACTCCGATTAGCTCTAAATACTATAAGCGTAAAAGGCTTTGTTTCTTAGTATCAAAATAAAGGCTTGTTCATCGTTACTTTAATAATTATGAACTAGCCTTTTTCTTGATCGAATCCAAATCTTCGCAAAAAAATAACCGGCGACTATAAGCTAAACAATCATTGAAAAAATGTATCGTATTTTCCATTTTTAAAACCGATATTTCGGTATTGATAAAACATGTGAAATACTAGCAGTCTAGTTTGCATTCATTTAACTGTAACAAACAGGGCTGTGGAAGTAGGAGTCGTGGAGTTGGGGTTTTTTGGCCGGAATCGGAAATTTTGAACTTTTTATTTTTACATATAATACGTCAAATTTGGCTATTGGCAGGATTGGTTGGTTGTTATATAATTGAATACACATAAATCAGGAGGTAATTTTCAAAAGTGGTCAATTCCAAAATTATTATTTTTTAACTGTCAATTTTAGATTAAACTTTTGAGACCTTTTTTATTCACGTGGAAAAAAATGCATTTTTACACATTATTTGTAATTCTTTAATTTACAACATATTTTTAAAATATTGATATTAAACACAAGTTCATGAGAAAAAAGTAATGAAAATATCTCACATTCTCAGTTTTTCAACAAATGGATTTGACTAAATTTGAAAATTACCTCCTGAAATATGAAAAGTAGAAAAAAAAACGTGACGAAATTAAACTTTTTTTAGTCGGAGTTGGAGTCGTGTTTTTGGTAAATGCTGCAGTCGGAGTCGTATTTTTTTTATAGTAACTGATATAACTTCTTGTCCCTTCTAGGCACGAAACTCAACTATAAGAAGGAGCTCTAAATGTGTGGTCTATAATCAGGTTGGGCTAGTGCGTGGTTCAAATTCGGTCTCGTAAGGTTTTCTGTCGATGACGCGTTGATAAAAAACTGCCGTAAAATATAGATGTGGGAAACCAATTTTGTCAAGCTAATAGACCGTGAACCCAATTCTCGAAATCAAACATTGAAGACGTAAGATATTTTGCATTATCTATAAATCGACTATCATAACTTGACCGCCGTTCAAATACGGAACTAAAATTGTCCCCATATAGTAGATAAATTCAAAAGCCTTCGAAGTTATATTGTTTTAGTAAAAATATATTTATATGAAGATTTTGTTTCATTTATAGCTTTCATATAAAAATGTGTTGGTAAATATACACATCTGATTGAGTATTGCACACTTTTTACGCGATGGTGGCGCCCTCACAAACGGTCAAGTTATAATGGTACATCTATAGTGATAAAAGAATCTTCAAACAAGTTAACCTCTTCTATTACTTCTACCATCTTCCGAGTAAGTTATGGTCAGGGTTCACCACTACGCCGGTAGAAATGTAGTGCTTCAACCAATGCTGAATATTTGTTTTACCAGAAATAACAAAATTATTGTAACGACATCCGTGTTTAATTTCAAGGATTGGGCCACAGGACACGCGGACCGATCAGACCGATCTACCACGTCGGAATGGAGTGCAGTTTTAAAATTGTTATGTATATTGGGAGTTCGACACGGGAATGCAATCTGGGCCAGCAAATTATTTGTAATTATAAGAATAAAGCACACTTGCTTAGAGAAAGTCCACGATTTTATCAAATGATAAGGATTGATTAGAAATGATTGAAAATACCAGCGAACTCATTTAATACAATTGTGGAATCAGTACAAAACATTGTGGTTTGCCTTTTTTCGTCTTTTTTTTTCTTTTCTCTTCTTTCTTTACTGTAACGCCTTTCTTAATCTATATCAAACTCGTTTTTCATTAGGTCAATAAAATTCGTTGTTTTTGTCCAATGCTAGCTGACTCGAGAAGCATTCTTTGTACAATTACCATAAGATTACCGTTTGATGTTTTCTCGAATAAAAGAGGATACTACCTTTTTATGTGTGATAATGCTTCAGACATTTTTCAAGATCACATTAGTGAGAAAAACAAACTGATTGTGGATTTAGTCTTTATCAATAAATGGAAAAAGGTTGTTTTGGCGGTAGGTACCAATTTGAAATCTAATTTCTCGCAAAGCTAAAAACAATAAATACGTAAACCTAATTGATGCCGACATAGACGAGGGATTCTGTGTTAGGGTTACCAGACGTCATGATTTTCACGGACGTTTCTATTTTTCAAGGACGCCAAGGGAAGCCCGATAGCGATATCGATATTTCAGCATGTATAAGGAAAGCGATGGAAAGTGGTTTAAATTTTTGATCAGAATATATTATTTAACCCGAAGCACGCCATTCTAAAAACAGTGTCAAGCCGTGGAGTAACCGAAGTCAGCCACTTTAAATTGTCATTATTTAAACCTATGCCTTATTCGTGCACTTGAAATGTATGAAAATGCTGAAATGCGAATCAAGCTTTCGAGAGACAAAAACAAGAAATGTACAGAAAATGACTTAAATGATTATTTTTTTGGAACATGGTAATCATTGTATAATGTTAATTAATTGAAATGGCTTAACTAACTATAGCTAAATAATTGTTAAGCTATTGATTGCATCTTATATATAAAACCGAAACGGCGTATGTATGTCTGTGGGTCTGTAATTCCCTTTTGCATTGTTGGTCATTAAGTTGCCATAAAAACGAATATGAAAGAAAATATGTTTGAATTTTTATCGGCGAAGACATTTAGTCTAAATGTAATAAATTAGTCTTCTACTGAACTTTTTCTGGCTTTTATTAATATAATAATGTTTTTTACGTGAAGGTATTATTTAACATTTCTTTGACAGCAAATTAGATTTTTTCCTTGAATTTGGACATTTAAATGGGCGAGAATGGGGCCTGTCATCAAATTAAATAAAGTTTGTGATTTTATTTTAACTCTATTTTGGATGTTAGATTTTGTGATATAATTATGTCGAATGATATAACATTAAATAATTATTGGTCGCTTAGTCCGAGCGACGCCGGGTAGCAATACTAGTATTATAATAAATGTGAAATAATATTTAGTATCTTTGGTAAAACATTTTGAATAATTGTATGTGTTTCGTTGGCAAAAGTTCCGGTTGCCCCAAAAATATGGTAACCCTAGTCCGAGACCTACTTATTCGGTATAATAGATCGCTGGAGTAAATTGTTAACTTTTTTGTTTGCTCAGACATTATTTCTGTGCCGTAAACATATTCCAGACTAAATGCCAAACATTTATAAAGCCTTGGAACATATTGGGCAAGGTCGTGTAATTCCAGGCCAACTGAATTGACCATCAACTCACCATGGCCGATCTGGCAAGAAGCTTTAATAATTTGTTGGGCAGTGACCGTGAAATATCAGCTGTCAAATATTATTATCGGATGAACATTGACCTAGCTCGCAATTTCGAACAAATTCGAATCAGCAAAATAAATTCAAATTTTAGAAAAATGTTGCCATATACGTAAACATATTGAAAAAATCTGTCGGTAACCGAGTGCCCATATTAATAATTAGTGTTGTCCAATTTTGTTTCAAATTTGCAAACGGAATTGTTTCGATGGCTTAAAGAGAAAATTTGCTATCTCCGTTTTTGTCTATTAGAATAGAATAGAAGTAAATCTAAGAAGAATAATATTACTTATTGAAGGAATTGATATTTCTTCCGCAATTTTAAAACGCTAATTCTAAAAAAAATCAAATAATTAAATATTACTTTCAAATAATTATCTAGAAGCTTTTACATCCAATTTGGGCCTAGATCTTTATTGCATTCATCTGTCAACATGTGCTTCTCTATTGACGGTGATTCCAGGAAGCGTATCGAACTGAAATGGATTTTTACACTCAATAATATATGGCCACAGATTTCTTACCAAATATAAACCATTTTAAAAAACTCTTTTGCTTATTTCAAACATATAATGAAAACAATGTGATCACCAAAAACTACTGATTGACATCTCTAGTTTCAATATATAAAAAATAATAACATTTCAATAAACAATAAGAGAACAACATAGAAGAGACAACCATACTACGGCTATAATAAGATGACAACATACTACGGCCGTACCGGTACGGCGAACTCCTCAAAAGGTTAAACAAGCCCGCAACCCTTTACGTGGAACTACACTATCTGTAAAACCATAGAATGTTTGCAATAAATCATACGGTGGGTCACCAAAGAATTTGGCATGATACTATTATACAATCCCGCGGGAGGAGAGATAAGGTTTCCTGGACTTGACAAAATATGTCGTTTATTTGCAGAACAGCCAAAAAACCGACAATTCGGTGGAAATTGCAGCGATTCCGCCTAACAATGGGCCATTATTATAATAATTGACACAATAACAGGATGTTTTGGTTCGTGGTTCGCTGTGAATGGAATTGGAAAGTGTTTTTGCCACACATTCCTGCACATTATTATAATATTATCGTCGTTCTGCGGACTGTTTAAAATATGTCAACGAAAACACGATGCATAAATATTATGCAGGTATTTAATTGACGCGTGTTTGATGAAGATATTCGTAATTTGAATTTGGAAACGGATAAATTTAATTATGCAAGTGTCGCGTCCATTTGCATGGTGAAGACATGTGACGTCACTGAAAGCGGGAAAAGTACTTGCTAGCAGTATTTCTCAATTTTTTTGCGATTCGCTTTCTAGAGAAAAGAAATGTTTTTAGCTAGTATTTGTTCAATTTCATTGCATTTTAGAAGTTCATTAAATCCACGATATGACGAACTTGTGAGAGCAAGGATATATCCATCTAATCGTGTCATTGACGTAATGTATTTGCTTTTTTTAGTTTTGGTAAAAAAAAAAACGACAAAATAATGCCGATCCACGGTCAGTGATATTTCCATAAATGTTGCGATGCTATTTATTTTGGTAGTCTGAAAAAAGGGCCTCCAAAGTAAATTGCGCTTGGGGCCTCCCGCCGAATACATACCATAAAGAGAATAAAGGATATTTTACATTTTATGAATTTTACAATGGGTGAAAATCACAGTTCACGTTCTGAGCAATAAGCTCAGAAAATGTATTTTGCCGTCAGCTGCCATTTATTTCGGCGATATTCTAAGGACAATTTACAAACATCAGTATTTTAGAAATTATTTACTTTGTTTCAACAAAACCGTCCGAGAAATAAATTCACATTAAAGCCGTTTACCTCATGGCTACTTTCGTTTGGTGAGTACAAACTAAACCATTGCATTCATGTCCTGCACGAAGTATTGTTAAGCATACTTCGTCGCAAGGCGTCAAGCAGAAAATAATAAAAGTAAACTCTTTACGAATACTGACTTAACAATAAGTCTTGTGTTTGTGTAAAATCATGTAATATAACTTCTTATTTTTACTTTAGTATTTCTGCTGAAGAGAAGCAGGTTTGGAGACCAATTGTAAACAAAATAAAAATAATAAGACTTTGATACATACCTAGATACCTCTTTTTAAAATTTGTTTATAATATGTACATAGCATATTGATAAACTAAAGTCTTCGACCATCAATATGGAAAAAAGATTTAAGCCTATTTATTATTCGTATTCATTAAAAGTTTGTTAACTGTGGTAAAAACATTCATCAACAACAAAAAAAATATGATATTTTAAATGCAAGATAAATTATATTTAATTACGTTTATCATTTGTAATTTTAAAATATTAAGAATATATGTTGAAAGGTCGATAACACGAAGAGTTCAAAAAACAGCCTGACTAATGAATTACAAGCAGATAATAACTCAATAACAAATTGTTTAATTATTTATAATTCTCTGTATCCATCCAATAATATAAGCAATAATTTGATTAATCATTTTTTCAGTTTTTTTGAAGAGTAAAAAATCTATTTTTCGACGTTTACTTGAACATAGTTTAAGATGAATAAACTAATCATTCTTAATTCAAATATTACTTTTCAATTTCAATAAAATTCTACATTTATTTATATGGCAATCTCTGAAACTAATATTAGTAGCTATCTTCCCGTCAATAAAAGACTGACAATTAATGTAGCAAAGAAAATGACATAATATATTAGAATATATTTGCATTATGGGTAAGGCAAATAAATAATTGATATTCACCAGTGATGAAGCAATTAGAAATGACTATGATGCAAATTTTTTCGTAAATATTTTATTTGGCTCAACGATATACATTTCACCTCTTTCACCTTTTTTTATTTCATTCAATGATAAATGAGATTTACTAAGAATCTATTTGACTTTTTCTTTTTGCTGTTCCAGTATACTTTTCAACAATTGAATACTTAGATAGGATTATGAACAACTTACAAACTATGTTCTTAAAATAAAACATAAATTATGATAATAAAAGTGGTCGCATTTGTATTTTCCCTAATTATTTCATTAAATGTATCATTTATCTTTTCACAAACGATTTGTGTACACAATATTTGGCGGAGAATAAACCTACTTGAAAACGATATATATTTAGTATGTGTAAATATAGACTTGTGTATTATATTTACCTGCTAAAAAATCCAGATAGACCCTTCTTCTTAACTTTCACTTCATCCGTCTTCGCGAATATTTCTTGAGATTCTTTCGTGTAACAGGTATCATCTTTGGCATCGTCTTTGCCGATGCAGATTCCTGACAGTGATCCTTCAGACAGGCTTGAGACTGTGCTGGAAAAGGATCCACCGTCTGCGCCACGCTGATGGCCAGACCGAATCAGAGTACTCCTGGGAGATTCATAAGATATGCTATCACTTTTGTCACAGGTACTCAGGGAGTAGTTCCCTTCATCACTGAAACTTCCTTTCTTAGATTCACTGTCACTTTGATTAGTTTGCGGAGAATTCTTATTTCTGTCAGGATTTTTAGGTGTTATAAAATGAAGTTGTTTTGTAATTGGATTGTAAGCCAGGGAAATATTATCGAGGGCTTGATTAAGCCGCATTGTTCCCTGGGCACATCCATCGTTTTTACTCATGTCAAGACATCCTCTCACACTGTTGTTTTTAATGCCATCGCCGTTTGGTTCTTTGCAGTTGCTTCCCAGGTTAAAACCATTGTTTACGTGCACATTCACCGAGTCGATTTGACTTTTCACTTCACAATAAGGTTCTTTAGTTTTGTCGCAACGTTCGGGCCATGTTTTATAATTAATATCGCATTTGTTTAAATTTTGATCCCCGTCGTTGACATTGTTGAGACTGCCTTTCCTAGGAGCAGATAGAGATTCATAATCGAGGAATTTTTCTTCATGGATTCCATTGCTATGATTCATTTGCGACACCTTCCCCAATCGCACTTGTTGATAGTACGGGTTTCGTAAATTAATACTATTGAGGGGATTTTTCAAAATGTTAAATCTATGTACGAGCTGAGAGCTGCACGTCAAAATATTATTGTAATTGCTTAAATTATTTTTAATGCGCCCTTGACATTTCTCGATTTCTGGTTGTTCGTCTCCGTTGCAGATGCTGTCTTTAACGATACAAGGAGACGTTTCCACGTTCGTCATAATTCCCTTCACAAAAACACATTTCTAACATAAATTATATTCATTAAATTGGAGCAACTATTTCACATGACAGCACAACGGAGAGACCACAACACCCCCACTATTGTGAGAAAATGTGCGAAAACATTGAGAAAGGCTGCTAGCATCTAAAATTTATTTACCCAATAAAAAAATACTCATTGAAACGTCGTCGATTTCAATGCTACCTTACAAAACCGCTTCAGTCTATGCGTCGTATAAAGCTGTACACTAAGAGGCCAGACATAAAAGTTAGGGCAGTATCGTTACAATTTTTGCTTGATTTACAATTTATCATAACATATTTATAACATGAACTGATCCTCACATCCCATTAAATTATATTTTATTGCCTACAAATCATTAATTAATACTTTTTGTATTGCTTACATTTAACTTAACTTTTGATATGGTGTTTTAAGCTATTTTGACGCATAATCTATAAATCTTCCTATTAAAAGTTGTACTGATCCGAGAGTTAAACAATTTAACCGTTTGAAATATTAGTTCGTACATTTATGATTCCAACTAATGAAAGCACTGCCTAATCATGGTTTTTATTTTAAGTTAGTTACTTTACCCAGCTTACTCATACAGTGTTTTTAAATTTAAACAAATAACATTGGTCGAAATGACAGGTGTTGGGCCCGTTGAGCAATTAACCCCCAGGTACTCGCGTGACTATATGGTAGAGGTCTGCACGGGCTCACGGGCCCGTGGGCCAGGTTGGTCCGGGTATCGAACATTTGATTTGGGTTTGGGTACACACAAAATAAAAACATAAATCCAATTATTCCGGATGTATACGCCATTATCGTAATTCTATATTCCATACATTTATAATTTGATGAGTTTATACTAAATTATTTTATAAATTTAAAATACTGTGGGGCTCGGGTCGGGTTCGGGTAAGACATTCGGGAATGGGCCTTGGGTTCGGGTCGGAGATTTTCGGGCTCAGGCCGGGTAGAATTTTTAAATTTCGGCCCGTGCAGACCTCTACCGTATGGTAACAGTGAACACTATTGTCTATTTGTCCCTATTTCCGTCCCTTTTCTACCTGAACATCGTATCAATCCCTCAGTTTCGGTAAAAAAGGGTCTCCACCACAGTTATTCTGAAGCCGCGGCAACGTAAACAACTACAAAATACACTCGCGATTTATTTTATTCTCGGTTAAGATTTCTTCTTCAAAATGGATATTTCAAAAGAGTAAGTACAATTTTAAATATTAAGGTAAGATTGTATATATTTTTAAATATTTTCGGCATGGTTGTATTTCAACCCCAAAAGCTAGCGTGGCCGTATGGTCACGCTCGACGCCCGTTCTTACTGTCGACAACCTTTTTTTGTATGAAACTTTATTTTCTACTTTTTTTTTATGAATTCTAATCTTGGAATATAATTTATCTTTCAGAACTTCCAAAGATTTTTACCATTGGAGAAATAATAAATATACTGGAGCAACCCATGTCAAGTGAAGATGGTGATTTTCAAGATTTGGAGACGGATAATTATATTTGTTCTCCCAAATCAAATGTTTTGACCCATGCAGACAGTGGTGATGATGATGAAGGAGGAGTAATCGACAATTCGAGTAGGCGTCAACTTGCTGCTCGTGTAGAAATTATCGATGTGGTCATGAACAATGTCTGGTCCTTGTACCAAAAATCTCTGAAACGTATTACAAACCTAGAATCCAGAAGACAAGAAGCCCTGACCTATTTGAAAAGGTACCAAACTCAAGCAAAGTCAGCAGGGGGTTTGTCTTCACGATCAATAGATAAACGAGTCGTTCCTTACCTGCGATATGATGGTCGTGATCATCTGGTGGTACCCACTGACAATAATAAAAGAAGAAGATGTGCAGGGGAAAATTGTAAATCAGTCGTAAGGACAAAATGCAAAAAATGCGATACAGGTCTGTGCATCTTGTGCTTTTCTAAATTTCATGGAAAATAATTTGTTTTTGTTGTTATCAATTAATTTTTACATTTTTATTATATGTGTATTTCAAAATATGTTTTTTCATCTGTATATTTGCTTTTTATACCTGAATGCCATTTACTAAATGTGTATGCAAGGAGACTGTAAACAATAAATTATAGCTTACATATAATTCATTGGATCAATCCGGCACTTAGCTCTAGTGCATTTTTTTTGTTTGTGACTAAGATAATTCCTTCAGCGTATGGGTTTGTAAGTAAAAACAAAATATGTGGAATAATGATATAATGACAAATGAATATTCACAACGTGCATCTAAAATTCTAAACAATACACATGTGCCCTATAAGGACAACCGTGACCATATGGTCACAAAGCTTTTCTGCAAGAAAGCATTGTGTAATTATTTTTGCTAGACGTAGAAGACTACATGTTGATAAAATATAGCTTAAAACTTTATTTTTTATCAAAATAATATATTTAAGATTTTAAAAAAGCCAGTTCGTTTAGTAACTATTATAATATATTATATGAATGGTATTTAGAAATCTATTGAATTGGAATAAGACAATATTACTATTTAAAAATAACATTTATTTATTATCATCACAAACCCAAATTGTATACACATATGACACAAAAATGTACAAAATATAAATAAAATGCAGATGTTAGGTTAGTCCAAGAGATGTGGACGGATTTTGGCACTTAGCAGCACATCAATAACACACCATATAATATATCCGCGTATGGCATGAACATATTGACAGATTGACATAATTTGCACCTTGGCTTATGTTCATTATGTACACACTACAAATAATTCAATATTTCGAAATATCAAACACTTTTTCAATATATCTTATGTGAATAGTTGACCAATTCTAAATTTTGTACAAAACAATGATTAATATTAGGTAATTAGAAGCTGAAGTATTATCATTTTGCACTTTTTTTGAATGGATATTGTAGGATTTTTAATGCATCCGCAAGAAAGAATGCATTAAAAATCTCTGTGCAAGCGGTGTATAAATCTGGCAGTTAAATTCAACCGTAGAAAAGCATAGAGTAAAGAAATTAAAAAGAGATGCATATAATTAAATATTATTGGCTTATAGCGTCAAGTTGGCATGCATGCTTGCTTGTTCTTGTTCATTTTTTTTTTGGAGGAAGTCTGTTGATTTTATCTAAAGAATATTAGAATAATATCAACGAATGAGATTTATGGAAGCCTTAAATCCAGTTTCATAAGAGAATAAAGAAAGAGATAAAAGAAAATCTACCCGCCATAATATGTATGTATGTATTCATTTAAATATTTCAATTTATGTGAATTAAGTAATTAGCTGGATAACCCAGCACGTAAGTTGAGTGTTGTGTACAATAAAAAAACCTACAGACTGATTTAATTTTTGATATTATGGCAAGAATTTCTTGAACTGGAAATAGCTACTCTATTATTATCCTGAAAAATTATAATTTTTCATTTATTCTATTATTTCAGATTTATTGTTAAGTTCTCATGACAGTATCCGAGGCTCCCATTTACGAATCATGTGATCCAAAAAAATCGGTACCTACAGAGAAGTATTTTAAAATATTATTAATATTGATAAAGTATTGCAATATGTAGTAAAGATTCAGCAATCAATTTCAAAAAATGGGGAATCTGCTATTCAACCTTTTAATACCTTATATTTGCCTTAACCCAATGTTTACGGTGTGCACAAATTTGTGCGATATTACCATAGTAATTAAAAAGCCCTGTAAACAATGTGTTAATCAACAAAATATTTTAGATATTGTCTTATGGATGTAATTAATTATTCACGCATTTCATCAGAATTTTAAGACTTACAGAGACATACCCCATGAACTCGATCTTAATGGTTATGATTAAGAAAATCAAGCAGAATATTACAAAATAAAGCTAATTAACACTGTAAATTCTCTTTTTTGTTATGATTATGGAGGGTTGGGAGGACCACTCCTTTTAAATTACTTTATTATTTCAATAAGCATAAATTGTTTGTCAATGAGTTAAAATATTTTTATTAAGGCTCATTGCTTAACTCTTTACACATTGATAAGCTTTTTATTTCTATGTATATTATTCAAAAAAAGTTGGTACAGTAACTTTCGTATCTATTTCATACAACACATCATGTGAATAAGATGAAATCTCTCACCTGTGCAAAATTCAGCTCGAAAAGAAAGAATAGAATTTATATATTATAAATCCCAATATATTTGCCTAATAGATCCAATGTACAACAGAAAACCAGACTTAAAAACGGCCCTGAGAATATTTTTCAACTTATCACTGTATTCATACCACGCACACGGATATACAATAATATGTATACGCATTACATATTTGTTTTACATAATAATAACTATTCTAACAAAATTTACACAATTTATACCTACGAATACTCAGTATTCAATTGAACTATTTTGTTTATAAATGGCACCTTCCGGATTACACTATATAAATTTGAATACCTTATTTAATACGATGGCATTGCAGTTAAGACGTTTGTGCAATGAAGAGGATTTTATTAATATTGGAAAATCTAACAATGAGATGACAAAAATTTGCTTTAGTCGATTGTTTAATTTTTGGTGTGAAGGTGCCCAAGTCAAATAATTACTGTTACACAATTGTTATGCAACTTCTTCAAGCTCTGGGAACAGTTCACATAATATCACATCCAGAAGATTGTAGATCAACTGCAAGGAAACAAATAGTAAAGCAATAATATAAATGTTAGCGTCGTGAATAAAAAGCAGTAAATCGGTTGGAAGTTATTGCGAAGGAAATCTTAAGATTTGTGTCGTGCCTTTGCAATGTGATTGGTTAATTTTTTGTTACTTACCGTATTAAGTTGTGCAGTGAAGATTAATCCAATTTCCTTTATTATTTATATTAATTAATAAATTCTTAACATAACATAAACAATGTAAACAGTTAACTATTAAACTAACTGTCAGTTTAAGTTCATTTATGCACTTGAATGTCTAAAGATACTGAAATCTGATTCGTCATTGAAATAACTTATAAAAGTGTTAAAAACTTCAAACCTTATGTATTTTTTTAAACTACTGTCAAGAAAGGACAATGCATCTATAAAGTTCTCATGTGTATTCATATTAACAACATCCTGGACATTATTTTTGCAGATTCTTGACATCTGGATGCTGCAATTTTTATTTCTTTACACTTAATAGGCATTGAGATAAATGCCATGAATAGTTTGAGATGCACTTTTTTACTAACCATTCATATTGACATCTGATTCTTGATTTTGAATGTATTTAACAATTCAATTTCTTCAGTTTGTCAACAGTACGTGGACAATACAATACATTTTTTGTATTAATACATTAGGTATCTTATTTCTTTGTACAATTGTGGAAAAAAATATGCCAAGAAATAAGGCCAAAAAAACAAACGAAAATACCAGAATGATCAATTTACGGTAACAAACCTGTTTATTCAACAGAGGATTTTGTAGATAGTCAAACAGACTGTCGACTCCTGAGAGGAAGTTAGCACCCAATAATTTGGTGAACAAATACGGAAAGCACTTCTTGAGCTGTGCCCTAGCTGTTTTAATCTTCTCATCAGCGTCAGACTTCTTGCTCAGTGGGATTTTGTGTTCGAATAAAATTTCTGCAAATATAAACAGTGAATTTTTGATGAAACATTTCATTCTTTTTTTTAATCTATTGTATTTATGTCTTTAATCTAATATAGTGATCGCCAAACGGTCACTCGCGAGCTACCGGTAGTTCGCGGTGGCATTTTCAGTAGTTTGCGTAGGATATTGTACCATATTTATAAATTTGCCTGCACAGCAGTCTTGAAAATTTTTAAACAAATGCAGCATTATCAATATTTATAATTTAAATATCCAAAGTAGTGTGGCGAAATGACTGGATTTTATACATATTAAGTTTTTAACTCTATTTTTTCATAAGTAGGTAAATAATTCAAGATGAGATGTGTGATGATCCCTGACCATTACTTAGGGGAAATCAAAATTCTGCATTAAACTTCACAGCATAAAAAAAGTTAACTTTGCTTCCAAAGTCCTCATATAAGTAGCTCATCAGACAATTTCAATTAAAGAAAGTAGCTCACATAATTATTGAGTTTGGAGACCACTGATCTAATACATAACACCAAAATATAATAAGATACATAATTTTTGTGTTTGTGTTAATTGTAAATGTCACTAAGGTTGCGGAGTACATAATCAGGGACAAGGATATCAGTGGTCTAAAATTCTTTCCCACGCCCATCCGATCCTAAAAACAGGATGTAGCGAGAATGATTAACCAACCACTAGTTCTGTCCTAATCCTACTCTTTCTGAAAGTCCGTTCTACATTTCACTGTGGGCTATTTAAAAAAATATGATGGTTTAAAAAGGAACAAATACCTTCGCCTAATTTAATAAGGTGTGCAAGTCTTGGAGGCGATAAAACTTTGCACAGTATATAATTTAAGTATGTCTCAAATAATTCATCTAATTTTGGTTTTCCTAATGTGCAAAGGGATCCTGAGACGCCGACCACACCTTTCCGGACTTTGAACACTTCTTTTACTGGAATCAAATTACATAAATATAATTAGTGTCAAACATAGGCTCTGCAACTTGGTACAGCTATAGACCTTGAACCTGGGATGAATATGTCCAAAGGGAGCCTGGATTCAGCATATATTTTCAATCAAGCCAATTTATTCTGTCGTCCTAGAAGGGCATGGAAATCCATTTGATATACTTGTTGTTGCTTTGGAATGATGGTATGGGTTGGCATAAAGTAAAGGTTGGTGAGAAAAAGAATTTTTGAGGCAATATGTGATCGCTATATCGCCCTTTTCATTGCAAAATCAAGTTTTTTAACCGAGATAGACCTACTGTTCTTTTAAAAGAACAGTCGACAGTTGATCATGCTCGCGATGAGCGAAACTGGTCCTGATCTCAGTGAATTTAATTGTTAATAGAACAGTCAGCATATGATTTACACGCCTTTTCTTTTCATATTTTTATTCGTATATAAATAGATTAACAATTTGTCAAAATGAGAAAAAAAAGTTTCAGGGTTATCTGTGTTAAGATAGAAACGAAGCTTTGAAACCAAAATAAATGTATTTTACCTCTACAATAACTATTGCTAGTTGTGTTATTTGGCAATAGGCATAGTGGCTATTTTTTAAACAACAGTATGTCTTTGTATAGGGTGCAGACATGGCCAAATATAAATAAATAAAGTTAATTTAATCATAAATTTCGACTGAGGGTGCCTGATGGAATTTCAATATCAAATTTTGTACTTTTCCATAAGTTTTGTCGCTAACAACCTAGGTTTCGCCTTTCGGTATCTTCAGGCATTTCAATTGCACGGATGTACTTGAACTGATGCGTAGTAAGACATTTTTATCGTTTATATACAAAAATAGAGCAAACATTTAACAATTCACAATGAAGAAGTAATTTTACTTACACATAAATATAAAACACTGAGAAAAGCCCATAACTTTGAACTCTTTCTTGTTGGTGAGGGTTATTTCAATATTTTTTTGAATGCCAAAATTGTCTTTGAAGATTCCATCGGTAATACAGCGGCCTTCATTGGATTCTGTCGTTTTAGTTTCCGTATTGAGAATTATAGTTGCCGCCTCTTCGCCAATGTCAACATTTTTACCGGTGTTTTCTTTTCTATAACAGGCAGAAAGTATTTTTTTTATGTTGGAAGGGGTTAACTTTTTTGGAGATGGGATTGAATTAATTAAACACTCTAAATATATGTAGTACAAAAATAAATTGAATGAACAATTTTTTATTATAATGCCCACCAACTATTGACAGTGACAACCTTAAAAGTGAATATTATTATGGTATATTTAAATCAGTAAACAAATGATTAAATGCTTTCAAATGACAATTTGAAAGAGATAGTGAAACGTTTCAGTCTCCACCATTTGTTTATTGTAGGGCTAAATGGGCTGCACAACTTTTTTATTACTAAGAAAACAATCTTTAGTAAGTGCAAAAAATTTGCCTGTACTGAATAATTAATATATTTGACATAAGCACTTCTAGTATTATGCCCCAAAGATATTATCAGTATTTTTAAAATGACAATTTAGCACAATTTCTTCATGGTTATCCTGCCAGTTTGCCCTTATAATAAAACTTTTTAGGAGTTACAAAACAATTTTATAAAATGCATCACTCACAGGGAATTATAATAATCAATGTCTGTAGAAAACAAAAAGGTATTCATGAAAGTATCTAGATGCTGTCCTTTCTCCTTTCTTAATTTGTGAGTGAATGCTTGGTATATGTTTCCGAGATCAGGTATGTTCGACGATTCAGGCCGAGCCTTCTCAGCGAGATCACAAAAGTCATCATCGGCAGTAAGGAACAGATGCAGTAAGTCACTACTCTTGAGAAGAGGTTTCAACAGAAGATTCTGAAGGAACACTTCGTATTTCTTTTTACGCACTTCTACAGCTGCCTTAGCCCTGAAAAATAGTAAAACTTTGATTATTAATAAAACATAAATGAATTATAAAAAAAAATTGTGTAATATTATTGAAAATTAAGTTTAATGGATTGCCTTTTTGATGGTATATGTGCATCACTCATCTCAGCTTCCCCGTGAAAATCGACAAGCTTTGCTTTTAGCATCAGGAAGTCTGCATCGGTTCTGCCAACTGTCCACTGACTTTCATCTTCAATGCAGAGACCATCACCTTTATTGACGGTAATCATGAAATAGTGGATGAGTCCCGTTTTGTTATTGACCTGAAAAAAGTATATAATATTAATACAAACACTACCATTGCGTAGTAGTATAGCAATACGTGGAAACAATATAATTTTTAATTCACAATACTAGAAATGTCAATGTCGTTGGCTTTGATTTTGGAGTTCAGTTTATGTGAGAGTGAGCAACTTCTAATAGACAAAGGAGTTCAAATGCACTGGTGATTAGATAAATACCTTTTTTCTTTAATATCCTCAATGGACACTCTCCATGTTGTCAAATCTCTTTCTTTTAAGCGAGCATAATCTGCCAGAATATGTGAATATTGAAGATCTATGTCGGATCCATCAGCCGAGTCAGCATCACTGTTCACCTTGATGGCATTTTCCATGGACTCCAAAACCTTCCCATCTATAGTCTGAGCCTTGAGAACATCTTTTTGTTTCAATATCTGATTTTCTGTCTTTACTGCAGTGTTTTTGTCAGGCTTTCTGTTGATCAATTAAGAAATTTACATAATTATTGGTTATGAAAAGACAAACAGCACAGTAAGAGACATGGTTTGCATTTTATATTTGTTTTATCTGTTTTCTGAATAACACTGATTCACTGACAAAATAATTTGATTCGTTATTATGGCATGCATCTTTCAAAAAGTGAAGACCAAGCTATTACTGCAGGATATTTCATAAGCAGATTCTTAGTATGATTGAAATTTTGATTGCAATGAATATATACATATATATATATATATATGTAAACATAAATATGTATTTAGGATTGGCATCACTTACTGGTTTGCTGGTTTCTTTTCATATTCTGTAGATGACTTTGCTCCGCAAATTAGATTATAAAACTGAAACAATGAGGAAGATTAATATTCTAATAATTGTAGTACAGCGCTTTGCAATTTTGTTTTTGATAAAACCAGGGATGTTGGGTCGGAGTTTTTGGCCGGAGTCGTACTCAGAGTCGGAAATTTTCAAAAGTTTAAACTTTTTATTTTTGCATATATTATGTAAAATTTGGCTATTGGCTGGATTAGTTGGTTGATATTTAATAGAATACACATAAGTAGGAAAATTAGGGAAAAAAAGTGACGAAATTAAACTTTTTTTAGTCAGAGCCGTGTGTTTGGTCAAGATTCGAGTTGGAGTCATGTTTGTGATAAATGCTGGAGTCGTAGTCGTGTTTTTGGTAAATGTTGGAGTCAGAGTCATGTTTTTGGTTAATGCTGGAGTTGCTTTTTTAACGACATTTTTTTTATTAAATATAATGCCTTTCCATGTAGAATTGACTGTTAACATAATGACTGTGTTTCTTAGATATTGTAGAGCCAAAAAAATGTTGTAAAATAAAGCAAACGAACTTACATGATCACTATCAAAGAATTTTGGCGCCCACTCTTGGTCAAGCAATAAAAAAACAAAATCGTAAGCTTGATAAAGCGCTCGGCTGGTTTGCAGTTTCGTGATGCTGTCCGCGCCCTCGCTGAGTATAGACACGAGCTGCTCCAAGTTTTCTTTGGAAAACGGTATGAATGAGGGACTCTCTTGCACAAAGTACATCAGGTATATATCCCAAGCATTGTTAAATAAGGCCACTTTTTCGTTTGAATTCAAGTCCGGCTGGAGAATTTTTTTATTGAACGCATCTAGAACAGAATATCATCATTGTAGCTATGTATATGTAAAAGTATTAATTCTACGAGTCATAAAACAATCTTAGACTACAGCAGATTTTCTTATTTTATTGACTATTAAAAGTTATCATTGTACAGTTCATTAACACTTTGTTTATGGGGCCTTTTAATTACTTTGGTAATTAGCATGTTTTTTCGTATTTGACGGCCAATAAGCAAATGCACAAATTTGTGCACTCCGTAAGCATTGTGTTAATAAATAAAATGACAATATATAATTTTAAATAATTTTTGTTTATTCCACGTATTGTTTCACAATTAGTAACACAATACGTGTAATAATCAAAGTTATTTTATATTCCAATGAACTTCCACAAAGTTGTCACCGAATCCACCGAAAGAAATAAAATGACCCTCTACTGGATTTTTATCATGTGAATTTTTAGCAAAGTGATTAACAAAATCACCTATATATGTTCATAAAAGTGAAATACCGAATCCACTCTATTGGGCAGCATCAAAACTCATTATATTGATGAATATATTTTGAGTTGCACGTTATCAGAATACATATTAAAACATGTGTTAATACAAAATGTAGAAAAAAAAAAAAATTATGCTTGGTATGGTATGTAGGCTTAGCAGTTTTTCATAATTTACCCAAAACTTGAAAAGGTTTGCTTTTAGTAACTCAATGATTCAATTATCAAAAGCATCTCTCATTTCAGTGACTTACCAATATCTAAGCAGAAACGTATCAGGTTAACTTTTCCAGCCGACTTCATAAATTGCATAAACGCATACAGGTACTCTGGCTTTTTTAAAATTTCAGTTACATCTACGCTAAATAGTCTCGTTCGCTTATAACTATCATTTTGAACAAAGTTTTGTAAAAATTCGACCTAAAAAGATAACATATTATCAACACAAAAATTGTAATCAACAAAGAATATCATTATAAAAACAAAAGTTTTTTTTCAACTTAGAATGTATTTAGATAATATGCCTGATAATTAAGTGTTTTTTATAGTATATATTTCAAAGTAAATATCCCTAAGACGTAACATTTTTTATGTATCTAAAATGTCTCAGGGTTTTCCTTACTATACTATATATCCTCAAGATATATACTGTTGAAAGTAAGTTTTGCCTGCCGTTCGTAAACATACTTGAGTTATATTTTTTCTTAACCTAACTAAGCTTAAAAGTCGGTCTCACACAACTTAAACTACTTAACATTGGATATTGCCATTCATTTATGTCATTTAACTGTTTTTATTTGAAAATATTCAATATTTCTATAGTTAATAAACGGCCATCAATAAAAATGTTATCATCTGCATTCAAAAAGATGTTGGAGTTTAAATTGATTCAATTGAATATAGAATTCTTAGCACACATAACAAAGTTGTATGGTATGTTTAGATATATGGTTATTTTTCAGGTTCTCTGTAAGTCATGCTATATTCTTAGTCAATGTTTCTAGGAAATACCATCACGAAATTCTATTTTTATCTGGAGTTTTTTTACAACAAACTACACAACTTGTGGTTTTTATTATGTGGCTAAAAAATTGTTATCTTCAAATCAATATGTCTTTCAACACTTTCTACATCTGACTCATCTGATATTGAATATATTTTAGTTTTTAGACGTACATTAAAAAGTAGTAATCGAATACAATTGAACTTAATGCAAAATCGTTTACTTATATTTAAAATTGATTTAAAATTGACACATTCACAAAATTATATCCATATTTATTTATCATTTCTTTATTTGATCACCATGGTAACACAGTTGGATGGTTTCTGATTTCTTTAATCGTTTTATAAATTTGTATTAAATAGCATTGAAATCTGTGATGAAATATTGCGCCTTAACAACTTCTATACCACTAAAAAATAGTCTGAATTGTTGTCCTTAGAACTCATGAAAAGGTACAAAATCCAAACTTGCTATTGAAAATACATCAGTCAAAATTCTAAATTATTATAACATGTTTAGGCTGGAAAAATATTTGACCCTACTACATATAATAACTTCAATTCAATTGCTCCATATACGAAGCATACATGGTTTAGTGATAAAAAGAAAATTGAGATACTATGTATACCTGGTTATTAGGGTGATCAGGTAATTTTGACATTCTTTCGTTTCCGGTGGCCAGGATCACGAGTGTATTAATTATTTCCGGATTGGCCAATACGTCGGTAAGCGATAGCAACACCCAACCCGCAAATATCTCCCTGATTAATATATTGAGAGGTCTGAAAACATAAAATATTGATATTCATTGTTCGTTGAAAAGAATTTCATGTCATCGTAACATATTTATACTTAAAAGAGTGGTTGGTTGATCGATTTACAATCTACCCTTATTTAATATACAGTTAAAGTTGTCCATTACCCATCTCATTTCCAGAGCCCATAGATCAGTATGTTTTAACCTTATTGAGGTCATTGCAGCTTTATATATAATGATCAATGTTGAAAGAGAGCGTCACCTCAGAATATTACTAATAAAATAATATTTTCTATTTGCAGTTGATGACTAGAAAAACCTTTCAAAATGACATATAAAAAGAGCTATTACTGGGTCTTATAACAGTAGGTTTATAAATAGTCTCAGGTTTAACCATTTGGATCCCAAACCATTTTGAAACCAGTAAAAACTGCTTGGTTATTTTGACTTAACCTTTCAAAAAAGGTTAGTCATAAAGGGGTTAAGTGAGTGCATTTATTAAATTTCCGTGAGAAAAATGTTTATTTTGTTGTAATCAAAAACATATATTATTATTTTATGAATCTATAAAATTTAAATAACCTTCCTTAAGTTTTTTCACAAAATTATGAAGATTGTTAGTTTACATTATTAACTCTTTGCATAATTATATTTAGGAAAGTGGCTGCGAAAAATCCCAAGCCATTTTTTCGCAACAGTAGTCTTTTAATATTTGTCTCAACTAATATTAACCTACCAGTGGAATTTTTTTTGTCATGTCATTTTATGTTATATAGTGCCTCTGGGATTTTTCGCATATATACGTGGGGCCATAGATTGGCCCTGTGGGATTAAAGGGGTTGAGATTGACAGAATAAATCAGAACATACTTGCAGTCAATGTCTTGTTGCGGCAATAAGTAGGGCATTATTGCTTTAGTTATACTTTTTAAATAGTTAAGTTCAGTCTGCCGATTAGTTAATGCAGGGTGCAAGGAATACTTGAGCGGCCCATTCAAGGCAGCCTCCTGCAACGTACGGTAGCCTTTGGATTTCATAAGTCTTTCGGCGTCGGAACACACCGCGTAATGTCGCAACGCGCATGGTACAAGTTTATGAGTTATCACATGGGCTATATTTATCTGTTGAAAATAGCATTTAAAATTTGATTATTTTTTTGCTGTTTTAAAATCTAATAGGAATCTGAAAAAAACTATTTCTAAAGGAAGATGAAAGTTTCTAAATAATAAAAATGAACGTATTAACACTCAAACACCCAGCCCCACACTAGTGCATTTGTATCCATTTTGCGGCGTATCGGCATCTAATAGTGCAAGAAGAATTGGGTTTGCATTTTTTGTTATACTACTCGAGAGGGTTTGCTGCATAGGTGGATTGTTGTTAGTCCAAATTCACCAATTTATGATTGAAAATACAATCAGAACAGTAGATTAAAATATTTTTTTTTGAGTTAATTTTTGTTTTATCCAGATGCAGAATTTAAAAAAATCACAATGCAGGTTGTTCAATATCCTGGATTATTAACTAAATATATCATTGCCACTCAATGGGTTTTCGTGCCAAACATTTATTTAGGTTATTATCAATGGAGCCGACATAAGTACAAAAGATTTGTTTTTTTTAAAAATGCCACGTGGTATTTTAAAAGACCAGTCATTATTAATTTTCATAAACAAAATTATATAATCCCTTTCACTTTTTGTTTGAAGGAAAACCGAGGAATAAATAAAAAGAATTTTTTGGTTAAATACAATCCAAAGCGCAAAATGTGTGGGTTTATCAGTTAGTTTACTGCAAAAATGCCAGGTGCTTGAGTGTTCATATTATGTTAGATCCAATATTATGAATTAGAATAGAAAATGTAATAAAACTGTACCTTAAAAGCCCTTTTTAATAAAGAGCTGGAAGCGAATCGTAAAAGAAAACGTAGCTCCACAAGAAGACATTTTTCCTGAGATAGTTTAGAATACCAATCGGTGACGAAGGTTTTTAATATTGTACTGTAAAACTGAAAGAAAATTACAAAAAAATATTAAACAAATATCGTGAAATGCTTTTCATTAACCATTGCAAATATTATTGATGTGAAATGAAGTTGTTGATTACAGAAAGCAAATCACATGGAAATGGATTTTTACGCTCATTAATAAATTGGCCACAGATTTTTTTCCAAATAATAATCTCTTTTATAAAATACTTTTCTTTATTAGAAACATATAATAAAAATAATATTACTGATTGATATGTCTAGTTTAATATATGAAAAAATAATAGCTTTACAATCAACAATGCGAGAATGGCAATAGATAATAGATGACTAAACATTTGGCCCAAACAGGTGTGGCCATACTTCTCTAGGGCATTTAATTGATTTTATTAAATCTGTTCATAAAGTAATTCAAATATTCGGCATTTGTTACGAATATAAATTACATTACGACAATTTCCCAAAAATTATCAGAAAAAAAATAAACAGATTAATAGAATGTAATATTTTAGATATGCATCAATATAGAAAATATTAAAAACTCACCTCTTCTATTGCTATATCAAGTTGCTTGTGGATGAACAAACCATTCCACGGCTCATGGTTTACATGTTTGGAATGTCTTAAGCAATTTGTTATTTCACACACATCACAACTGTTTATCTGTGAATACAAAGTAACGTAAGTATACTCACATATAAGAATTAGGAAGCCCCAGAAATGATAATATCTACGAGAGCTGTATAAATATTCAAATGCTGTTTAGACTGACATAGAGTAATGTAACAAAGTTGTACATATACACACTCACACAAGATTAACCCATTATTCAAATATTACTGTTATATTTACAACTACAGTGAAACCTCGATTCTACGTTTTTCAAGGGACCGTATAAAACAAACGATTAATACGGGAAAGTTTTATATATGAACAAAATGCCGGGACTATTGAAAATGAACGCACCACACGGGAAAACGTATAATGCGAGAATGTAAGATCGGGGTTCCACTGTATTAAGTAAATGAATAAAAAATTAAAAACAATGAGAATTAATACCTATTATTAGTTTTCAATACATAGACATGAATGAAAACAATATTTCTTGATTAATTTAGGACTAGACTAATAGTAAAATAAAACCTAACTACACACCAGCACTTGAAATCAAAAAATTGTCTAGCGTGTCTATTTTCATACTAAAAAACAGGCTCAGAATTGAAAGCGTTAACCTCTATTATTTTTTTTTAAAAAAAATTTGATTAATGAATTAATAAATAATGTGGTATTTACATAAAATAATAATTTTATAAATACGAGTAGTTACAATATGTCTCTGAATTTTTCCAATTATTTAAGTTTATATATTTTTAAAGCGTACTTGTTAATTCCCACTTAATAAAGTTCAAGGTTTAGTCATTATTTTTCGAATTTCAATGAAAAAGTTTGCTCTCTTATCAGACCACCATATAAACATTGAAACTTTTGTATAGATATGATATCAACATTAAATAGGTAAGGGTAAAGGGCAATACTGAATTAAATTGTTGTATATTTCAGAGAATAGATGCAATAAAACAAAGGTACCTTTGGAGATTCTGAGACTTTGGAGTCGTCTCGGGAGTCATTGTACCCAAAATAAGTCAGAAGATATGAAATGACTTTTCCGATTTCATTCTTGAACTTGATGATAAGATAACCTATCAGGATTCCACAAAAATAACTCGTAGTAATAATTATGGCGTTCATAAAACTGGAAAGAATATAAATATATTTAAAACCGAATAAGAAGAACATCAATACATATCAGGCATCAAAAAGAAAAAACAACAACAAGAATGCTGAACAAAAAACAGGTCGGACAAGTATACGTAAATCATTAACCTGGTAATCCAAACTACGCCAATTAAAACTGCCAATAAGCTGGCAATTATCTTAAAAGAAATCACATTTTTAATGTTTAGTAAAAGCACACTGGTGGAATTATTCGTGTCTACCATTGTAGATAGAGAAAACTAACTCCAAATTACTGGGATACATATTTGACACCTGTCATTGTGAGCCATGTTTGGAAAGTTCTTAGTTCTAATCTTTCATATTGGGCTACTGAAGTGATTATTATGTTATCATCAAGAATACTTGAACCAATAAAAATTTAAAACATTTTATATATCGTTTTATTTCAGGATACACATGCCATTATCGTAAATTCTATTTTATAATTATTGTAATTTGAGAAGCCAATATTAAACTATTTTCAATATTAATATAAAAATTTAAAAATGACTCAATGAGGTATGGACAAGAAATTTAAAAATACGCTTTGAACTCGGGATGGACTCGAGCCAGGCCAGATCGGAAATTTTTGGACAAAGACCCTTTGGGCTTAAGCGATTAGTTTTTATTTAAATACTTATCAATAATTGTTTTATAAAGTCTAAATTTTCACATTATGTATAATGAATTAATTATTACTTATATTTATGTATAAGCAGTCTTTGATTTTTCTGTATTTTGCTTCCATGCAATTTAGTCCATCATACAAAAGTATTTCAAAAGATAACGCTTACCCTGAATAACTACCTCCTCCTAGGTATGTAATGAAAATTAGATGCCAAAATAATTGTTCATGAATTATTTAACTCTCACCTGCATCAATCATCAAATGATTTTTTTTTGCTTTTGCTTGCACATAGTTAAGATTAAAAATAATGAAATCTTAATTCTACACCATCACACATGATAAATCTTCATAATCTTATCAAATGTTTCACCATTGTAAGTGTAATATTAAGAGAGCAATTGAAAAAGTTATAGAAATCTACAAAAATTGAAAAGGAGGATATTTGTATATGTTAATGAGTCTTTGTATAATGAAAACATCCAAGTATGTTTACTCCTATTGCTTTCACCGTTTTTTTTTTGTAAAATAAATATATTAAATCACATTTTGCACAGGTTTCCAGAAATCTATGAAAGAATGAATGCATGTATGAAAGTTAAGGATTCTGTGCAGTAGATGTTGTAGAAAGTAAGGTTAATAAAACTCCACATAGTTATATTATTCCTCACGGTTTTATATTTTATATATTTTGAGCATTCTAACAGATATACATTTTCTCAATACACATACATATACACGGATAAATAATTTATTTGCATACATAAATAAATATACTTTATTTTTATATAATAATATATATTATATTCTCATACTGAACAATTTTTCATGATATGACGTAACTTTCACCATGTATTTTAATAAATAAAGCAATCTGAATAAGATTTTCACTTTACGAATAAGTGATAAAATATTTGAAATATTTTGTTATCATTCTATGATCTGTGACAATCATTCTGACTGTTTGTTTACTAGGAATCAATTATTAAAGTATTTTTTTAAAAAAGGGATGCGGCAAATAAAACATCCAAAGCGCCAAATATACTAAGATTTATTAATCATAGCCATTCTATTGAATTAAGCTTGAAATGTTTCAGTTACTTACGTATTTTTACTACAAACCTTAAATAAAATTTAATTTTCTTTACCCTTGTTTAACTTCATCAACATTTTCTTTATACAAATAGCCATTTTTTCTATTTAGTAAATATCCAAAAACTGATGCATATAACATGATTTTCCTTGGTTAAAATAAAATACTAATATTTGATTCAAATCTCTCTTGTGTGTGAAAAACATATCTACCGCGTAAATAGTTTATTGGTTGTACATTATAGTTTTCGCATTGTTAGACTTCTGCTGGATTAAGTCTACAAAATACTATGTATAAAATCTGAATCTACTACTGCTGACAAAATAGGATGACCAACTGTTATGTGGACTTTACATCTGATGTGATAACAGTCAGAGCCATTTATAAAGTACATGGCTAGTAATACAAAAGTGAGCAATATAAATCAATGTGCACAAATATTTTATCATCTTGTTGAAATTAAACTCAAGTAGTTCAATACTAAATTCATACCAATGAAGCACTATGATTGTATGCTAAATGGCCATAATGCACAACTCAGTGATGCAATAATCAATACCTTGGTGTCGGCACTTTGTCCCAACAACAGTGTGATAATTAACATCCACCTTTTATAACCATGTTATGAAATTAATCTATTTTTGAAATTTATACTGTTGGCAAATTCAAAAGTATATTTAAATATTTTTGAAAAATACATAATTGTAACAGAAATAAATAAGCATATAGTTTCATTATATTATCTTGAAAGCAATTACTTTCTTTGAATGGTTGATCACATTCCTTTCCCTTGTATCCAAAAATCACACAATTGTGATTCATTTAATGTATTCATAAATTTAAAGTTAATAGTATTTATATTTCACGTTACATAACATTATATACAGTATAATTTATTTTACTGTTATCAATAGATTTGAAACATTTAATTAGTGAAGTATTATGTAATTTTTGATATTTTTATTTATATACCCCCGTATTGATTGATATATTTCATGATAAGAAATCTTTAGCTTAAATTCATCGTCAAAATACTCTGATTAAATTTTCATTCAACACTAAGAACATAACAAAAAATAGTATTTTTTTATTATTCTATCACATTTTATTTTATAGCACTGGAAGAAAATCTTAAAATCTAATTTACTATGATGTTGTACAACTAGATATCGTGAACATGTGAAAACAGTATTAAAAGAAAATTATGTTTAACTACGGTGAATCATGATTCATTTCTTACTATGAACTGCATTACTACATTGAATTGAATTGATAGAGACACTGCTTAGGGATGGGCTGGGAAAAAGAATTGCTACATTGCTGAAAGAGTGTTTTATATGTTCGTTTCTACTCACTCACTTAAGAAAAACAATTGTTTTTTATGATTTCGAATGAAAATCTTTGATAGAATTTCAATATCAAATTTGAATTATTTGAGCTTTTACATCACAACGTGGGTGATTATAAATTGTTTTGCCAGAATGTCTTAGAAATAGATAGGAGCAGAATAGTTCAATCAGCAAAAAAAAATCATATTGAAATGAACTTCCACAAAGTTACCGCCGAAACCATCGAAAGTATAGCTCACCTATTCAATTAACCTCTCTCTTTTGAATATAGTATGGATAGAAGGATAGGACGAGGAGAGTAATAGTGTATAGCTTATCGCTCTAAGAAACCATTCACAAAATCATACTATGACCAGCCTATCAACCATTAAAGCTTTGGATGACTGTTAGATTAGGTGTTAGAGGGAGTAATTTTTACCTCTTTCTTTCATATTAGAAATTTGAATAACGATTTGAAATGGAAATCTTTTTTAAATAATACAGCACTAGAAAAAATGATAACTAAACTGAAGAAAAAATATCATGCCAACTAGCCCAAGGGATGATATTTGAAAATACTACTTTTGTTTTGAACTTCATCTACCTAATTAAATTACATTTACATAACGATACATATTTTGATAAGAATAGTAACTGTACTTAAATGTTTAAGTTTTTAACATCACGTCAACAGACATTTAGTATTTTTCAATAAGGTACATAGTTATGAAAATGTTTTACAGTCGATAGAATAGATTTAATAAGTAGAAGATTTTTTTGTTACACAATAAAATGGATTGTCGCAGTTACAAATATTTTAGGCCTTTAATAGAATATTATTTAATACATTTATCTTAATATTTATTTTAAAAACTCTATATCAATAACTAGTTATTGTAATATACTGACAACATGATTATAGCATACTCAATAAATCAATTTGCGTTTAAATATACATAGTTAGGCAGTGATGTCATAGCAGTTTTGACAAAATATAACATAGATCCAAGCGCTATTAAACATGAGAAGTAAAGTATCTTTTATGTGTTTGAAGTACTACAAACATTGAATGTCTCGAGTAAAAATCGAGAATCTGTATCTGTTAGTGAAATTTCCAATCCTACATATCTTACTCACGCCTAAAAATAGGGATCAAGTTATTTAGGTAAACAAAATCAGTCCTCTTCTAACCTCACTTTTCTATCCTTACCCACTCTGAAAATGGACTTCAAGTTTTTGATTTACAAGAAGTCCTAGTTGAAATATTTATATTTGAAGCCCATATGCTTCATATTGTGGGCAAATATGATTCAATAAAGAAAACTTTTAAAGCCTTTCATATTATTTTGTACAACTTTTTTGTTAAAAGCGTTCAATACATAATAATGTAAATCACAGATATGTAGATAAAAATGTTTCACAAACATACTTGCGTTAAAAAATTTTTTAGCTCAATTTAAGGCCTGAAGTTACGTTAAAGGAATGTATATATTACATTTTAATAATTACAGAACCATTAACATTTCATTCAGATTTTTTACACTGCCAAATTTACAAAATTGGATAACTTTGTAATAAAATTTTCATCTATTTCAAATAGTAAAAATAATATTAGATGGGAAAGAATTGTAACTTTCTATAAAATACCACCAAATAGCCATGGTTTTATATGAAAATAAATTAAATCTGTATCATTTTTTTGGCACTTGTATTTTTGCGCATGACAGGAAAAAGAGTTATTCCAAATCATAAAATACAACATTCTTACAAATAAATTACTGTTAATTTTTGAAACATTTAGCCTAATAACTAGTTGGGTTGATTTATTAACTACCCTTTTTGCCAATCACAAACAAGAAGGAATTTTTGTAATATTTATTTTTTATTTTTTACATGGTTTAATCAACATATTGATCATAAAATTATTCTCAATTGTTTATGAATCACATTTCATTTATTTATATTTTTAAAAGTAGAAGACACTGCTAAATCTTCCGTAATATTAGGAAACTGCATGTCAATCTCTTTAAAACTGATAAGTAAGAACATTGTAAAAATAGTTGCTTGCGAATGTTGGCTTGCATGCAATTGCTGGACCATTTAAGTCAATTAATATCTTAAGCAGCTTATTCTTTTTATGTTTATGGTTTCTTGAAAATTATTAGCATACTTGTTGAATTACAAAAATTAGCTTGATTAATATAAAGCTGGTTTTTAGAATAGAAGAGATACACATTAATCAAAAGGATTTGACGCAAGAGCTTGATTGTTTGTAGCGCCTGTTAGATAGTCATACTATACAAATATTAGAAAAATTATGAGTCATGATATGACAGGTGAGTCATAAACAATCAAAAATTTATGAAATTAAAAATGAAAATCATCTTTTGATTAAGTATCAATGCTATAATATAGTAACCCAGTGTTAAAGGTACGCACAAAATTGGACTTTTGCTAATTGGCCATCAAATGCAGAATTGCATGCTAATTACCAAAGTGTTAAAACATTCAGACATCAGAAATGATCATTTTCTGGTTCTACTGAAGGATTAATAGAAAACATGTTACTTATATTGTTATTTAATAAATTATAAATATTTCTTTTCAAAAGCGAAGTTTCATAAGCCTAATGATACAATATTTACATTACATTATAATGGTCTTGAAAATAACCGTCAGAGATATTCAGTCCCCATAAATGAACAAAAGAATAACTAAAACACCAAATAGTTATAACACCTTCAAGATATCATGGTTTTCATCAGGTGAAGCTTTTCCACCCAGAAATTTTTATACTTATTTTATAATTTGGTCTATTCCACTCTGTGATTATTTTATCTATTGATAAGGAAAACTTAATTTCAATCTCAAATGTTATGACTATATATTTAAGTAGACCTTTTTTTTTTATTTAACAACAAATTCAAAAAAGGTATTCAATACGTATTTCTTTTATTGAAAACCAAGGTGTGTGTAAGAATATGTAAGTTAACTATGGGTTAAACTGGCACCATCTTATACATCAATCATACTGATTGTGTTGAGTTGTGTTTTTTTTTTTTTTTTGATATTTTTTATTGAGTGTGATAAGTTTGATAATATCCTGATAGATCTCAATGCAATGCTGTATTGATCAATTGAAGCTATGCAAATAATTATTGAATTCTTTTCTGGTATTTTACATGTCAGTAAGATTACAATACAATCTCAATTTAGTGTCACATAGTCTCCAGTGTGACCATTTTAATAAGAAATATGACCATCCTAACATTTTTGAAACTGTGGCTGTGTTAGCCAATCAATTCATAATTCTTTTATTCAAAACAGTTTTCGCGCGCAAAAGACTTCATACATTGCAAAAACATTGCAGAAAATGATGTATTCAAAACTCTTTAAATGCATATTGAACAATTGGCCTTGAATAGAAACACAACAGCGGTCAGAGCCACATTGGGTGGCGTACAAATTGTAGAAATTTCTTTGGGTTAAGCTTTGCACATGTCAAGGAGAGTCACTTGAATCGATGGCTCTCTGTTGCACAGGGAATAGTGGGTACCACGCCGGAGTCGGATGTTGGGTGGGAATTCTCTCCAGGGACAGCTCGCAGCCACCGAGGGCGAGGTTATGCTCTAATGCTCCAGCCTTTTGCCACACCATTACAACTAACGTACGGCCAAGAACTTCAGAAGCCTGAGGATAAAAGCATAGATGTCAGCAATTGTTATACAAAACCAATAGTTTAAAAATAGCTCATGAGCTTTTACATGTCATAAAGCCACAGAAAATCTTCAATTGGGCCTCAAGCCACGTATTGGACATAGCTGGTCTTCTATCTATAGCCATTGATATTTTGATAACATTTGTTTATACTGGATGTATAAAAAAATGTTAACAAAATACTATTATCTCTGAGGCATTATGTTACAAATTTTAAGAAAAAAATACAAATAAAACAAATTAAAATCTCTAATCAGTATTTTTATTTTGGCTAATGCCTTCAAAAAAGTCAGGTACAGCAATCAATAGGTACCTTTTACTGGATATTTCTGATTATAAAATATATAATTTACCTGATATTTAAGTGTCTGATTGAACTGAGGCTCATTGTTGTGCCGTATAACACGGGTTTTTCTTTTTAGCAGCCAACGCTCCCCATCCCGAAGATAGCATTTGACATATGTGTCTGGTAAAATGTCCCCATCATCCGGAACTAAATTTTTAGCACCCAAGACCTGTGTGAGATTAATGCTTTTAATTGAAGACCTCGAATAATTGCGGTTGCTCAGAATTGGTGATTATATTTAGCATTATATAAAGTGGCAGTATGTTATTCTTTGAATGTTAAAAAATTATCAAACAAAAATTGCTCAAAGTCTAACATAAAAAATTCATAACCTAGCTAGGGTACGAATGGATTGGTCTGTATCTAACAATGATACAAAAATGTATAGTATACAATCACAAAGCGTGTTTGTATAAGCATTATTGATTCATTAATATTACAAGCTTGCTTTTAATTTTGTTTAAACTACTTCAATCCAATATGTCATCAGTCTCAGCAATATTTCTTGTCCCAATATCATCAATGATATTTAGTAATCTAAGAACTAAAAACATTGCTACTTGTAACATTATTAGCAATAATCTGTCATGTAATACTAGTAGTGCAGTATGAAGTAAAAATTTTACAACTAACTTCAAGCTCTAGTTGCCCTTTAGTCATTTGTAATGCGAGGCGTAAATGGGCATGAGAAATAGGTACACGGCCTCGAGGTGCCAGCTGAAACGGTCCCAGCTCAGGCGGGCTTTCTTCTCCTGAAATCCCCTGCCCGAAATCTCCCCGCACACTGCTTGACCCTGCAATTTTAACATTTACTTAAAACCGATTCGCAAAATAACATCATTTAAACTTCATCTGTTTAAGTAAAAGCACGTACATTCGATAATATTAAATTAATTTAATGTTGTTTTATTTCTTGTATCATGCAGTTTCTTTGTTGATAGAAATATAAATGTGGCTTTTTCAAACATTTCGAATTTATTGAAATTAATTTCCAGATTTTTTTTCAGTTATGACTAGTGTTTGTAAAAATAAGTACTGAAGCAGTTTTTCAGACCCTATTAGTCTAAGTCACGAAATATTATTATTGTCATCAAATCTTATGTTATTTTAATTTAGTTTTGTACATTTAAAAGCATTATACAGTAACGCCTATCGTGTAACATTTCATTTAAAGCAAACGTTCAACCAGGCCTGAAACAAAACAGAATCCTAATTTTTTATGGCCTGGTTTCCTGGCTATCTCTTATGAGGAAATATTAACTTAATGTTTACTTTTGAGGCAAGTGGTGGTGCACGAATATATTGTCAAATGTCAGTAAGCCTTCAAGTGAATTTTTAAGCTTAATACATGCTTTATAAATATAGCTTACAACAATCATTTTTCTTTATATAATCAATATTTCCTTCAAAGCCAAAAAAAAAAATGTTTAACTATGCATTAATTTTATTTTGTGACTTGTTTTATCTTGCTGGTAACATTTTATGATGCTTATATAGCTCTTGCAATGAGATGTGACACACTTTTATTACATTCCGAGATATGCAAATGAAACTTTTGCGTTGCATGATTCATTTCAAACACAGCATGAGGTCCGAACACAGATGATCAGTAATAAGTATTGTCTAGACGCCGCCATGAGATGGTCTGACAAAAATGGAACAGAGCTTGCAGGTGTGGACAAGGCAGGTCAATTTTCACAGGGGAGACAGTAGGGTCGATGCGAGTCGAGTGACAAAATATGTATGACAATATTACACTAAAAACAGACAGACTACAAAGTGATGTTTTCAAATACTTGGGGATATAATCTTACCGCTGGGTTAGAGATCCGCAGCTAAGAAGAGAAACAATTAAAATGAAAGAATAAGATAAATACTTAGGTGCACACATTGTTAAATATAGTTTTTTTTTACTACGGGGATGGTTAAAGGTGAGGAGGAAAAGTTTCTGAAAAAATTAAGTGGTACATCACTGCTCTTGGTAATATCAAAAGTTGTTTGAAAGATCTGTTGATTGTATTTGAGCGGTTTCCCGCCAGAATATGTCATGTTGGGTAATGTCAAACTTAAGCTCAATTAGGATTGCTCATTTTTTACATAGATGGTTTTACACTTCAGTATTTCATCTGATGTATTTTCAATGAATATTTTCAAGCGCAAATGAATCAAAATATGTATATCACATTTGAATGGTTATTTACCTGAAAGTGTCATTTGGTGTCTTTTCATAATATAAATTGCATGAGATCGTTTTTTCACCTGAATGCATCATTTTGTAGAATTTAAGATTCAGTTTATGTGCAGATCACATTTAAATTATTTAACTTAGGAATGTTTTATTACGTGTTCATTTAAGGCAACTTTATAAGCAGATCAAAGGTAATATTATGAATATTTGCAGCAGAGAACAAATAAAGGATAGTGCAAAATAAAGTTGTTTTTTTTTTTAATTGACTTCTTTATTATTGTACGTATTTATTATTATTGTTTTGCTTGAATAAACATTTATTGGAATAATATAAAATCTATGCTTTCATTATAATGCCTTCAACTTTATTATCAAAATACTATTTGTGATTGGATAAAAATACCAATAGACAATCAATAGACCACTTATGTATTTTGAAAATAATAATCCCAAAAAAATTTTGCAACATTTTTTATCATTCAAAAAAGATGGCATCCAAAATTATATTGACCCTGAGGTCTCGAAAGTGCTTAGTCCGCCACTGATATAGAGTAATAATTTGTTTGATTTACATAAGTAGTTCTAGCGTCATGTAAGTAGTTATTTTCATGATATCAATCTCCTCTAATTAATGCAATGAGACAACAGTGCACTTAAAAATGATTTTATGATAAACGAATTTTTTTTTTTACTTTTTTGACAGATTATGGAAACAGTTAATTGAAACAAAAAGCTTCGAATTAAATTAGTGTTGCATATAGTTTACGAGGAAATATTTTGAGTGAACAAATTTATGCTGAATTAAGAATGGAATCAATTGATGTGTTTTGTTGATTATATTTGTTGTAAATGTCAAATTAATAATTTCAATGGTTAGAATAAAGCATTTGAATATTATAAAAAGATTAGTTACAATGTTATCACCTTACCTTCTGTTACATAGTAAATGATAGATATGTCAATGAAATAATTATTATTGGGATAATAGCATGCACAAAATATTATACAGTCAGTTTGACCTGTTTCGTGCAAATTTTCCTGATTAATGCATTTCATTTTTCTACGATTTTTCTCAATAAGTGTATCAAAGGTAGAACAAATTAAATGTCTGTGGTCAACAATATATGAAAATAGCTAAATTATAGTAGTGGACATGTTAATATTTTATAAAATGACACTGCTTAGAATTGAAACTGAACCTCATAATATTTTTTCAACAGTCACTAGCCATGAAATGAATAGTACAATGCGAATTGGGCTAAAATTATTATTGAATGAATTGAGCACAAAACCAAATTAAATGAAATTTTACTTTAATATTTTATCACAGACATTCAATATATTAATAGTGCACATTTTTCAGTGAAGCAGACCAAATGGTAAAATACCACTTTTTGAAGATATTCAATATGTTTAAAATAATTGATTCTCTATTCAACCATAAATCAATAAGATACATTAAGCTGTCAATTAATTAGTTGAGATGCCCGCTCAATGAACTATTAAATGGGAATGGTGGAAAATACGAGCAGCACAAAAGATGTCTGCCCGAGGATGATTTGAGTCTAAATACAATAATTGTTTTATCTATTTGTACAATGGAATTACATGAATAGGGTGCAGTTATGTTGAAACAAAACAAGGTGAAATTGATTTGTATATGTTACAGCGAAACTATATTCTCAGTAAAAATACATTCTCACTGGCATTTCAGTGAAAGCATATTATAATACATTTTTCACCTGCGAAAATATATTTTTACCAGCAAGAATACATTCTCACTGGCACTTGTAAGTGAAATCACAAATCTATTGCTTGATACATTTTCACTGACCAAGTCAGTGAAAATATATTCTATAACTTGTGGGAATATATTTTCACCGAGAATATAGTTTCTCTGTAACATATATATCATATAAATATACTTGATCTACACTGGTAATAAATTATGTTTCAAAAGTATCATTTTTACTTTGATTCTAGATGTCGCATGTGTAATAGTTTTGTTTCAAAAATACTTTGGAAGACAGCTTCAATGGATTGTACCCAAAGAAATACTAACTATGCATACATGGGAAAAAGTGGGTTAACCTACTTACGATTAAAGGGGTATTTTTATAAGTGCGATAGGTATCAATAATTATTAGTGCTTGCCACATCAACTAAATTTGACCCGGATTGGATATAAAAAGCAAAGGACGAATCGGAATCAGGTCTGGGAGACAAATAATGTTAACCAAAGTATTGCAGTAAATTTAAAAAAAAAAATGTATGTACAGTTCTTCAATGGCCCATTAAGTTGTAAAGAGTAGAAGAGTCAAGATAAATAGTTACTTTGTCGTAGGTTTCTTAGTGCATCAGTCCTTTCGATTTTCATCTAGATATATATTATATTCCATTCATAAAAATACAGTAAATATCTTACATACATACAGTCAGAAGTTGGTAAGTAATAAATTGATATTTCTGAGAGCATAAAGCAAAAAAATGGTTCAAGCCTCCATATTTTACATAACATAGATAATTATAATATCAAAATATAGTTGGCCGATATGACATACATAAATAAATGCAAGAGTTTTTAGAAAGGAGCAATTATAAATCAATGTTTATGAGAAGTTGGCATGCCAAGTTTTAACATTTTTGATCAGATAATAATTATTTGTTCTGTTGTAGCTGATGGAAATGAATCTCCTTTTTTTGTTTCGCAAAATAAAGTAGTCTTCCACGGTCAAATTAGATTGCAATGTTATTTCCGGAGTATACAGGAAATAAGATGTGTCACAATACTTTGTTGTGAACGAAAAGATTTAAAAAAATGCAAAATATACTAACGACGAGACTGCTGTTTGCCAGAAAGGCTCATGGTTCGTCCGAGCTCCCCGCGAACTTGTTTCAGGTTACGAAGTATCTCGTCAGGATCTCTGGGTCGTGCAACCGAAGATCTACGTCTTTCAGGTCGATATACTATGGGAGCGGGAATCTCAAGGTCTCCACTTCCTGCTGCCTCTATAAGAAACATACTCGCATTGAAAAAATATTACGAAAGGAATAAATTTTATTCTAATGGCAAAAGAATGATTCAAAAAAAAGGATGATGCATAGTTTTTCAAATGGCTATTTAAAGTATTTAACTGAACCATGAATCAAATGATTTATTTCACAAAGTTAGGGTCTTCGTTTGCATCATAAATCAGCTTCATTGCTTTGTTTTGGAAAGTGTAAAAAAATTATCCAATGCAACATTGGCACCATCCTAAAACATTTATCGACCACGAGATGGACAGATGTATAATTGTTCTATTCTAGTATTTTCAACGATATAAATATTTAGAAAACAATTCTTTAATTATAAATTATACAATCCTCAATTGCATTGTAGTTCTCCCGGAGAAGCAGTATATGTACATCCCCATTGCTATATTTTTCTTCATCCTAGTATCATAGGTGATATTCACAAATTGATGTATATGACTGATTAATTGGTAAAACAAACCTTTCTCTTGTTGCTGTTGAAAAGATGACCTCCTGGATCCAGGCAGAGATCTTGAAAAATCTTTTCCCAGTTGATAGACTTCCACTTCTAATGTTTCCGACTGTGAAGAGCCCCTCCTTGATCCTGCCACCCATGCGTGATCCGGATGTAGAAGAGATGTACCATCCCCTATAGAATCTACATCGTCTGAGAAAAGTTAATTTCCAAGTTAGAAATGAACAGACCAAACTAATATTTAGCCATGTATTTTATTCTTTAAAATTAAGAGATAACTTTGTTTATTTCACGTGTTGAGTAAAAAATAGTGACACGTGTTTTGCATCTTTAGATAGAATCTTCAGACTCAATTTTGAATGTTTATATTATTCATAACACAGATAAATGTTAACAACAACCCCTAAGATTGCATTCAATGTTTAAATTGAAGGGAAGAAAGAAATCAGATAAAAAATAAAATATAAAAAAACTTATCTTATATAAATATTTCTAATAAAGCAAAAAAATCATTTCGCAATTATCTAAAGTGTCTTGTTGATTTTTAGTTATGGTGATGGCTAAATACCTGAAACAGAGCGTTGCCCTGCAAAATCTCCACGTCTCGGTATAGCTGTTGGTCCACTGATAGATCCTCTAGGAGAAACTGATGGTGATCTTCCCATACCCCCCATCGCTCCTGCTGCTCGGATACCTCGAGGATCTTCAAGCCAATACCATACAGCTCGATCATCCAAAAATGCCTTTTCTAAGTCAATCTGTAAATTTCACAGTATAAATAAACATTTTTTTTTATCCAGGTCCGCGCCTGACTTATGGACTCCTACGGGAACTTATATCAACAAAAGTTTTCTACAAGAATTGCTGTTTGCTCAACCTCTCTAAATTGCAAAGAAGGATAAAGTTAGGATAATGATATATAATCACTCTCGATTCTCTGTTTTTTGGATTGGTCGGTTTGAAAGAAATTTTCAACATCACCAAAATCCCTACCTTCAAACATAAATCCATAAATTGGTTGAAAAATAGATTTTAAGAAATTGTATTGCAATTGAAACCTTGTGAACGATAACCATGGCCAACAACATTACCTTCTTTCCCATGGGTTACCTCTATTACCTATTTCATCTCTGAGAATACCAATTGAATGAATACATGAATGAAAATATATATGTATTTATGTATGAAAGGAATTAGGTTTTAAGTTAAAAATCAGTATTTCGAAAATGTGAAACTATATTCAGCAGTGTTGCAGCACCTTTATCCTTGTATTTTTTTATTATTATCAAATTGAATAACAGGTAAGATCAGTCAATACTCTGAAATAGTGAAATAGATAAAAATATTGAGCGCACCGTGCATTCTCCCAAGAAGACTGGCTCTGACTGTGGACATAGATCCCACAGGGTGACTTGAAGACTGCGCCCAGCAAGTTCTGCTCCAGATACTCCCGGAAAAGTGAGGGTAGCATTCCAAATTGGTCCCTGTGATGCTGGTGCCACTGCTGTCTGCATAACTCCACTTTCATCCCTGTCATATTGGGAAAATTTTACGATGCATTTAGCAAAAATTAACCAACATGAATTATTCAGCTTTTTAATATTTGACGAGTGATGTAGGTGTATTTCAATTTTAGAAAACTTATTTTATTTGAGAGCAATCTTTAACTATAAGTATGAAATAATATATACAAGTAATTAATATATGTATAAGTAATAATATAAGTATGAAATATTGTAATATAAGAGCTGCTCATATTATTTTCAGAAGTGTGTTAAATTTATAATGACCTGACAGCTTGTAAAAAGCAAAAAAAAATACTTATAATTAATTTTTGATTGGTTCACATACTGTACTGGTAGCAGTCGTAACTGTGCATATGCTTCTGGAAGACTACCAAAGCCGTTGGAACTATCCCTTGAAGCCAATTCATCAGCTGCCATCAATGCGACCACCAGCTCTCGCCGTTCTCCGTGATACCAAACTTGTAACTGTGCTCTTCCTGTTACAAGCTTTGCTCGGGCAATTTGTTCCTATTCAAACAAAAAAAATTAGTAAAAATTCTTATTAATAATGCTAACACATGTGTTTTGTTTGAGAATTGATTTAAACCAAATCTTTAGTAACACGTTCTGTGCATTGAACACAGCTCTCATATCCATGCAAATATTGCAGCCCCATATTGATCACGGGAGTTTGTGTTAGTCTTACAATAGTTTTATGGTTTTGAAATTTTAGTATTTTTCAGGTTTTCTGTGAGACATTTTTACGCAGTCAACGTGTTGAAGGGATTTTCTTGATTATGCATGATTGATTTGAATTTAAGGTTGTCTCCAAAGATTGAGAAGCATTTTTCTAACCAATGAAACATTAACAGGGATTTAAATGAAAGCATAATTGTGAATTTAAAAAAATATTTTCTAAATTGTTAGCAGAGTAAATATTTCATTTCTAGGAATGTGCACTTTTTCATAAGCTGTATCTATACTTATAATATATCAATAATATGTTTAAAAGTTTATAAATGTAATGATAATGTGTGATCAAAAGTGAGAAGTCAAAAACCATTTCTTTGTCATAACCCGTGTACACACGTTTAGCAATTCTGTCATGGATTGGATACTAGTGCATACAATTTGCTGATACTTACTAATCTGTCTTTACAGGGCAGATTAAGACATTTATTGAATACATTTCCTATAGAAATTATTGTTGATGTGCAATTTACTGCAAATATGAAAATACATAAATAAAACACCCATAAAAATTTCATCAACAGTAAGGCAGCTGTCAGATTGTTTATGCCATGTTTTGTTGTGTGCTTAAAAAAGAAATATTACACATATCTAATTCAGTTTCCTATTGGAATATAACTGATATGAATTCAATCAGCAAGCAAATGCATGCGATTACATTTATTAAATAGAAAAGTTACTTAACACATTGGAGAGATAATTGAAAAATATTCCATCATAACAAAAAATGCTGTAACACAATGAAACACAATGGAATTGTTTTTGACATTATTTACCCAGTATTAAATTGAGATACATCATATTTTTAGTAGAATAAATAAATTAGGGGATGCTAGAGCTCTCGTTTAGCTGGAATATGTTGTATATTATGGATAACTTTGTGGTACTAAACTAACTAACAATTACAGAATCGGAAAACACTGCCATCTGTTGAAATATACCGATGTCGTTACTCATAGGCACAGCAAATGATTGACTTTAGTGGAAAATCCCAAAATGTTACCAAAGGCCATCGCAGTTGTATTGTATTTAAATTTGACTGAGTCAGGAAAATATTGTGGTAAATTTTCTGGGTCCAAAAATCAATACTAGGTTGATGACAAGTCTAAACTGTCATGAATAATTCATTAATTTAAAGAATTTTGTAATTGATCTGTATTTAAAATGACGAAATGAATTCAACTTTCTCTACATTAAATGTAATAATTTTAATGTGATATATTAAGTTGCACAGCTGTATTCTCAAAATTTATTTAGTATTATGTCTCCAAAGATTAAATTGAACTTCATACATGGTTTATACAATATATAATGAATTTGAAAGTCACACAAGGTGGTGTATTTTAACGAACAAACAAACAGACAGTTTTGGGATAAATAATTTGTGTTTGTTTATAAAAATTTTCATAGGTTTTAAACAATGTTACAAGTTAGTGGTTAAACAATCAGCATATGTTATAATAATTATTCTATACTAATTAAGTATAAATATAATAGTTTGTAATCAAACCAGTAATATTCTAAATGCAGTTGAATTAATAAAAATACAATCTAAGTGTCACATTTAACTTAATTCTATTTGCTTCATACAACATTCAGCCTAGCCAAGTTTTTGCTTGTTTTTTTTTTACAAAGCATCAACTATAAGACCTCTACAAAGGAATTATCTAAGCTCTCTAATTCGGTGTTGATTGTAATCCATTTATATTCATTGGTATTTGTAGGAAATTTTACAAGAGAAATAAACTGTCATCATCAAGAGACATTCAAAGAACATACAATTTAAAATATACAATAAGCATCATGATTAAAAAATAAATTGTAAAATTCAATTTATTGTTTGAATTAAGGGATGTATACTTCAATTCTACAGAGAATAAATTATTTGTACAAATTTGAAATGTGGATACAAGAAAGGTTTCTATGAAATTGGAATAATCTATCAGAAATTTAATACAACAGGATTTGTTTATTTATTAAATATTTACCTAAACACCATGGTATATTAATATATTTATACTATAAATTTAATAATATATTAATTTTATAAGTATTGTTATTTAATTCAGAGAAAAAAAACATTGATAATTAATAATCATGTCATTATAACCCATCAAGCAAACAAATAACGAGCAAAAAATTATTGAAAATCACTGACTGTCATCCAAATTTTATTACCAATATTAAATATATGATATTTCATAGCTTATGTGTTTGTAGCAACCATTTTAAAAAACGGTCTGCCGTTCAGTTTAATGGGCGAAGGCAGGCCTCAAATACTTTTATTGTCATAATTCAACACGGGGTGAGTGGATTGTTTGAATAAATACGTATATGTTTAGTGGCAATACTGAATAAGAAGAAACAAAAGAAGGAAGAATTATAATTTCAAATTACTTTTGGTTGTGTGTTTCGTTGATCTCAAAATGTAATATAATGCTATTATCGTGGAAAAATTAAGCGTAACATTCTAGTTTATGTTATCTCTATTAAATTATTTGGCTGACTAAGAAGTAGCATTAAATATTTTTGCATTTTACTAAGGAGTGAAGATTTTAAGATGAAAAGCCGGACATCACTGAAGCAAGGTTAGATTAGTCAGTACAATTTATGTTTGAAGAAGTTTCTGACTTCTATGAGCATATTATATTATCGATCTAGTTTTTACATACACTTCTAGGAGATCATTATGTACACAGATTATCTTTTTAATTTCGAGAAAAATATCAAAAAATCAAAGACTATAAATTTTTTTCCCATGACAACATTAAGAAGAATTACTGTTTATGTTTTAAAACACATTAATTTTGAAGTTTTTATTTACAATTTCAAGGATAGATAAAGATGAAATAAAGCAAATCTAAGCTCAATGACAATTTTTTCTCAAGATAAAAGCCACCCAAAAAGCAAAAGATATTTCTAGCAACTAACTTGTTTGTGCTGCCTAAATAAATTTTATCGTGAAAGCCATTAATATTTTGAAATTGAATATATTTTCAAGTGATATACAGTGATGTATTCATTTTTTTCTTCTGGTTCCTGTGTATTAAGTAATAAACTTTTACTATCGTGAATTCCTTGTAGATGACGCTCATGCGTTTTTTCATAAATCTGTCTGAGCTGCGGTATACTATATGTTTTGTTAGGGTAGTAGATATTTATTATTATAATAATTATTTAAGTATCTAAAACGTGCAACGTGCCATAAACTCACTAAGGCAGACCAGGATGTCAAATTACTGGCTACCACAAGCACACGAGCAAATAAATGGTCAGCAATTAACACATGTGCAGTGAAAGTAATTTATCGATTATTAAATCAAATTTATAAAAAAACAGCTATGAGTGCGTTTTTTCAATTCAAAAGTTCATAACCAAATCTTAATTTATTTTAAACAGATACTTTCAAAATCAGCTGAATAGAGTCAGCCATATAGCTTGTTGATTTGATGTTACTATTTTAAAACCAAAAGTGACAGGTGTCATATAAGCATAGTTATTCAGCAATCTTAACTATTATGGTGTATAATTTATTCAATGATGTTTTTATTGATAATGATTTTTCGATATACAGAATGAAACTTGATGTAGTGAATTCTACCTTCATTGCACATAAGACCAAATGAAAATATACCACTTATATACACTTCTGAATTTCGTGCCAGTTGGGACAACCAATGCAGGGCAAGTTAAAACTGTTGTCAATTACACTAAATCATAATTTAAAATTATGCAGTCAATGAATCGTGCTTTACTTTAGAATATTCAAGTTCTCTCACCAGTTGTGTCCACAGATTTAATTCTCTTCAGGCAGGATAGTTCATTCCTCTTCCAATTTCACAGCATTCATTATTATAAAAAAATAATCACCGCAGAACATGGTAGTGCTAAAATACTTCTGTGCAAATATGTTGTCAGTTTGTTTTGTAAAAGAAAGCCAAAAGTGCTTCCATGACAGAGTTTTAAAATGTGAGGATCCTCAAACAATGTGAGAGAAAAAGTTTTAAGCAGAATGATGTTTTCAAATAGTTCTTTTAGAAATTATTATTATACATATTGTGTGGATACTTGAGATGGTTTAAATAAAATTTAGTTACCACTTTATGATGTGTAACTCTAAATCTTAGTATGGTTATTGTTATAATGTACAAGAAATTGATTTAGAAAATCATTCTATGCCACCGTAAACAAATATTATTTTAAATAAAAAATGTCCATTCATTAAATTATTAAAGCCATAATTGATATAAGCGGAATCTGTACAGATTATTAAAGGCAATAATTTTGGTAAGCAAGAAGTCAATTGTTATTGCTTTTATTATAATTATATAATTTACATAGTTAGTAAAAATGTTATTTATTTTGGAGACAAAGGTGCTTTGATTTTGAATATCTTGAAAGAAAAGGGATATTGTATTTCTTAAATCCTTTATTCAGAATCAACTGTAGATATGAAAATTATTTTCAAATATAAATATTTACAATATAATATATTATGTGGCTTGTTGGCATGAGTATAATTAAGGGTAACAAACAGTCATACACAGAAAAAGTAGCACCCAAAGACGATTTGATCATAATCAAATTTAGGACAATTTTTATTCTTATCCCAACTGACACAGATTCAAATAAATTATCTAAGCCTGTTTACAATAATTTACTTATTAAAAAGAATTTCTGAACAGATATACAATTTATGAGTGAGCGAAAATTTTCATATTCGGTGACAGTGATATCTATTGATGAAAAAAAACATTTTAATGATTTTTTTACAATATTCATGTATAGATTACATCGGGGATTCTTAACCGCGTGCCCGCGGCCGCAAATGTGCCCACGGACTCATTTTCGTGCGCCCGGCAAATAATTAAAAAATATTTTTGAAATTGCAAAAATATAAGTTTATCTACTTGTGTTATTTTGAGAGGTGATGATCTTTAAAAAATACGCGAAAGAAATAAGCATGCCTTCATAAAAGGTATCAGCAAAAATTATTGATAAAGCTCCAGCAATGGTCGGCTGCAATAATTTGAACATGTCATGAATGTCGTTCTGAAAATAATCAACAATATTTGAATAAATCTTTTATCACACAGAATATTAAAAGCACCTGTAGAAAAACTGATATACCTGACGTGGTTTTGTCAATGTAAAATGCAATGTCAAAGATTATAAGAGATGTACTTTTTTATTTCTAGGATTTTTTGTATTTGTAAATGAATACATACATATTCTTCTGATTTAAAATAAATAATTCAGTCACACCATATAATGAATGTAAACATTTAAAGCTGTCAAGGGAACAATAATAAAATTAATAAATATGTACTACTTATATCTTGTTTTTTAAAAATCCGGCCTGTGCCCGTGACTCTTTTCCAAAATCTCAAATGCACCCGTCACCGCAATAAGGTTAAGAACCCCTGTATTACATAGATAGATTTTTAGCAATATCTCTCATTGATTGAGGTATTTTTCGTTATACTTTTCACTCCCCCTTGATAAAGACATTTATGCAAAGCATATATAATCTTAAAGGAGATGTCATGGTGATTTCCCTACGCTTCATCATTGATATTTTAAATAATGCAATATTCCCAAAAAAATGTGTATGAACTGGACAAATATATTTAAAAAAATCTGTTTATGGAAATAAAAATATCACTCTTACTAATTATTGTGGAGATAAAAATCTAGAACTAGAACCAGAAATCTAGCACAAAAACTTCCAGCATTAGAAAAGAGGAGATAGATGATGATTCTTATGCTTTTAGGCAAAAAAGGTTGGTATAGTTGGTGGTCATGTTTGGTCATGGCTGCCAACAGTAACTGTCACCTTTTCTGACACTTCAATTTGTTATAAATATAATAGGTATAATAAAAGCTGTCACTGATAAAATTTTATAAAAGATTAAAATTTAGGCTTTGCAACACAAAGTATGTAGTATATCAATGATACTGGATTTATATAGTATGAATGCAATTTAATTATAAAATAAGCGTACAAGTTCTTAAAGTAAGTTTCAAATAAAAACTATAATTATTTTGTTTGCCCTGATTTTGTCTTTTGATATGAACGATTATAAGGGTAGTTTTGTTGATATAAAAGAGTTAAATATAAGATTACACCTATGGAAAATTTTACAAGATAAATAGTATTGAACAATTATTTTTTTTTCTTAAAAATAATACAAACTAAACTTATAACATATTCTATACATTTTTAATTATTGTATGATCGAATGATTTTTTTTGCTTACAATCTAAACCTCATCTAAATAGATGTAATAATAGTATAATGATTTTAACGAGTGCCTTAGTACAATTATTAATACTTAAATCAACATTCATAGCTATTTCTTTTTTTAAAGTTATATATACTTGTTTATATTTGTAGTTAATTATATTGATTGATTATTTATTTAAATATTGATAAAATAAGAAGCCATCCATAAATGACATCACACGATTTAAGACGTTTTTTACCCGTCCCCCCCATTGTCACATTTCGTCACAAAATCTTTGAGCCCTCTGTGTAATGACGTCTCCATTATTAAAATCCCTCCTGAAAACTTTGGTTTTTTGTGTTTCTGTTTAAGGCATTACTTTCCAGTGCTTCATCAGTTAAATCCTTTACATTCATCATTGAAAATTGACTATGTTATTCAAAAAAATAAAAATGTAAATTTGTAAATATTGGTATAATGACTTCACACTTACTATCACCACACTTTGAATGAGTCCTATCCCAAAGAGTGTGACATCATATTATTTGGACAGCTCCTTGTGGTTGCCTATGTATTAACTGGGTTATTTACAAATTAAAGCACTGAAATTGGTTACTATAAGTAAATCAGCATTATATGAGGCTGAACAAAGTGTACAAATATAATATTTCATTAAAAAAGTCGACAATTGAATCCAATTAATTAACAAACTTGAATAGTTACAGACATTGAAGTTTTTGCAAATATTTATAAATGAATATTTTTAGATATTCCTGTTAATACATGTAACGAAATATTTAATTTAACTATAATCTTCAACATTTATTATATTTTTGAATTTTATAATACGCTGTTTATATTATTATCTATTTTAAGTATTTTTTTTTAAAATTAATTAGGAGTTAAAAGCTTAAATTTTGCAACAGAGACATCTCCAATCAGTAAACCTATTTTCTAAAAGATGTATTAGATAAGATCAAGCACTTTTTTCCAAATAAGTAGCTATATTACTTGAAGATCGTTCAATGGATTTCATTTTGTCAACACAACCTAAAAAAATCATTTAATATCCCTTCACATAGATAGATGTCTCTGTTACAATATTTGAAGCTTTTTACTTGTCTTTAAGTAATTTATTTTAGTTTTGTCTATTTTAAAATGGCTGATTTATCGAAAGGATTGTAATTATTTACAATCTTTAAATGCTATGCATAGTTAGTATTTATATAAATTTAAGTAACATCAATAATATAATACTATATAGAGGCCTAATTATTTATTATATTGAAGATTAGAATATTTTTTGATGTTAATAAAAACACAAATAATTTTAAGCTATCAATATTTTGATATTACTGTTTTTTTCAGATATGAATCAATTTTCTATCATAATATAAAATATTACAGCTTTCAAAAAAAACTAAACCTACAATCCAACTAATAAGAATATATTTCTTTTCTATATTTTCCAGATCTCTATTTTTTTTTTTGCATTGAATGCTTATATGTCTTGGATTATACATGAACTTTTAAAGTATTTACAATTCTTATAGATAATAAGAAAAAGTAATTTTTGTCTGAATAAACTAAACGACCCTTTGGAAAAACAGTGGTGATTCACAAAAAATAAATCAGTCTTTTAATTTGGCATTTGGCTGTTTTTGACCACAATATCTACGGAGATGTGTGTTTTTTACTATTTTTATTACATGTAAAAAATAGTCCATAGAAATCAAATGCGATGAAGTAGTGCAAAATTATGTAAATAAAATGTTCGAGTGTATTTAGGGGAAGAACAGTGATATCTAGCAACTGGTATCTTCATTTGGTAATATACCAGTAAGTGATTATTTACAGCTACACACACTTTGTGTCAAATACACATTTATCCCACTTACAATCTGGCGTGTGACTGTATGCATCTTGTTGCTGTCTTGAGAGATTGAGTGAGAGGTGAATACACATGAATTTGTATTTTTATGTGTCTGTAGATATGTATCCTCCTTGATAGGACCAAAAAGTCTTCTAATTTTGATGAACATTTTTTTTATTAACTAATATAAATTTAAAAAAAATCATCAGCCATAGAAGACAAATAAATGGCACTTAAAAATTTTGTGCCATTTGTGAATCAAAATATGCAAAAAATAATATTTTTTTTATAAAAAATACTGGGTGGTAAGAAAGTACCTAAAATAGTGTGAAGTATATTAAAATGAATTAACCCTCGTAAAGTCACTTTTTTTCAAAATTTTATTTAATTCTAACACTGAACTTAGAGATTGAGTGGAAGAACATGCTTACAAGTATTTTTTTTACTGATAGGTATCTAGTAATATGTGTATATAATAAGTAAATGTTTTTACAATTAATTACACTATGATAGTTCAACGACAATTCAGCATTTTTGATATATATTCATTTTTAAATAATTATTACTACACTATTATAGACAACAACGATTATACAAACTAATAAAGAAATTTAAAATCGTGTAGTTATTTATTGGACACACATGTTATGTTTATTTGAAATTAAAATTAATCAGAGCTTAATTAAAAGATATTTATATGTTATTCAATCGAGTGTGATCAACTGAACTGTATCCTCGTGAGTCAGGCACGAGTTTGGCAGTCATAAAATAAAAAAATATTGTTTGAGTCACTGCCAAACAAAAATAGCCATATCCTTTGAGTTAAGACCAAATCTTATTTATTTTGAATTAACATGGATGAAATGAACAATGTGTGCAGCATAACATAAGTAAAATGCTTCAAAAACAAGAGGCACAAAAATGAATATTCTTGGACATGGCCACTTTTGATTTGCGCTATTATAAATACATTGCATGTAGTGTAAGCCTGCTAGCTTACTTTTAACCCAAAAAATTGGTTGAGTGTTCTATTATCTGATTAAGCCTTGCATTATTGTTAAAATTAGAAAGAGTATCTCAACTAAAAGTGCTATCTCACATCTCAAATAAAATCAGGAAACCTGCTAACTTCCATATGTTCAAGAAAGAAAAAGAATAGCTTTTATAAATTGATATATACATAATATATATATTAAATGATTGAAAGCTGGTTTATTTTTTTAAGCATATCATATTATTATTCTCTTTAGTGTTAAACTGCTAACTCACAAAAAACATTTGTAAAGTTGAAATAAATAAACCGAATTAGACACAAATAGCTAGTTGATTGATTGAGTTGTGTTTTTTGAATAACTGTAAGAAGAATTTAAGTACATATTTTCAGTTCACAGAAAACGTGTTATGGAATCATTCATGTTTTTTTTGGTCAAAATGGAGTTAACACCATTTCACATTGACAATTGGTGAGTATTTTGCTATTATTTAATTATAAATGTCAGGAAACTGTAAGTATTGACGACGACATTTAAAAAATATCAAATAATATGGCAATAACAACTTAAAAAAAGAGCTACAAATTTTAGAGACATCTAGTAGTAGTCTTAATATAAAAGTAAAATAGTTTATTTAAAAAAATATCTAGTAACTGTGTAAAAAAACTTTCATCGAAGAATTTTGATACAATGATGTAAATAAGATGTGACTCGATGTATGAAGTCAAAGATGTCATAAATTAAAACAAAAGAAAAATGATTTTAATAACGGTAAAAATGTTATTGAAATATTATTGGTATTTGATTTTTTATACCGGAGTTTTGGGAAGTTTTCGACGCGTTGGTGATGACGGAGTTTTGTCTGTGTCAGTATCTGAAAACAGTAGGAAAAGTACATACGGTTAAATGAAAATTGGAATATATTATATCGAAAAATAATGAACGTTTCTAGTTTGGAGTAATTCCACTTGAAGCACTGTTTATCAAAGAATTAAATGATAGTTGAAATTTCTGTTTCTTCTTATTTATTAAACGAGTCCCGATGTACGTAATTCGTTTTTGATTGGCTATCCTCGCATTTATCTGTGATGGGCTGACGTCAGATATTAGAAACGAATTTAGTTTACGCTCGTCACAACAGAAAAATGTAGAATTTTTTTCGTAGAACTTTGAATATATTAATACATATTATCACAAATACTTAGTGAAACCGGATGAAATCATCATTATATTATAGGTATATAGCTTTTGCCGATTTTGAATAAACATACAACATAGTCTATTCATATTAATGACATGATTTTTTTTATTTTTATTTCATCACAAAAAGATATATTTTAACTGTTTTTATGCAACGGCAACGACTATATTGTGCTGTATCTATTTATATAATATGTAACTAGTTGAAAGTGCTCGTATTGAGCGAAACCGGTCTTGGCATCTACACAATATACGGAAGTTTATTTATTTAAAAATCATTATTTATATCTGAATATTTACCATTTATAGCTAGTCCAGGCGGCGGCTGGGATCCATCAGCTCGCCTTGGTTCCTCGAGAAGGTCACACATGCGGAGATCAGTTGCATGCTCCACCAAAAGCTCTACCATATCTCCGGCTCTATCCATTACCGAACACACTTCTTCAAAACTTCTGTCCGTCAGCGGTACACCACCCCATTCCAAAACCTATACACATAATAATAACATTGGTAGTCAACATGAAACTCTATACAATATAGATAATCGACACCTTTCTTTGAAAAGATTTTAACTGCTTATGACACTGTTTTGAGCAATGAGCGTATGAAGTTTCAATTGATTGAAATTCACTTGTAACAATGAGCAAATAAAAATGTTTCAAAAAACTTATATTTAAGCATATTTTTTCACAACTCTTGCTGAGAAATAATGATGACAATCTTATAAATTTAGTAAAAAAATGGTTGTCTGTAAAGTCGGTTTACGGACGATAGTTTAACGTGACAACGTCATAAGAAAACATTGATGAAATGATTGCATACTTTTATGAATAAAATGGAATCATTTTTATTGAATTATCATTATTTTGTATGGATACGAAGAAGGAGTGAAATGAAATCTACAATTTTTCCGCTGTCTCTTTTCTACTCAGACGCATCGACCAATCGAGTGGAAGAGAGATAGATGCGGCACAATCCGAACGGTAGGCCGATCGTGCCTCTCTATCGCTTATCCGCGCTCTCGCTCGCACGCTTGCCTTCGGCGTAACGCGACAAACGGGACAATGAGTCATGTTTTTTCGTGCGTGCAGCGGGCGTTCATCGATTTATAAGACGTTGTCACGTCAAAAAAGTGTGCAGATGCAGTGCAACTCCATTATTCAACCACAGATAATTCTGAAATTCAAATATATGATAGAATGCGGTAAATACAAACTTTCCCGACCAAAAGATTATTTTAGGCAAAAATGCCAATTAGAAACTTTTCAAAGTAAGGTAACGTAATACGGAAGAAGATGAAACCAAAATAAAAAGGGTGTTGAGTGAAAGTGATGTTTCTGCAAGTATTATACTATTTAAAAAATACAATACTTTGTAGAGATATTGAGAAAAAAATCTCTATTAGTTACTTTCAAATGCACTAAGCTTTTTGGTTGGTTCAGTCAACCCTCTTATCGCACCGAGATATGGACTGCGCTGTAGGAACCCGCTCTATACGAGACGTGGGATTTTTTTTATTTGACTGTACATATATGTTGGCAACCCGACAAAAAACCCATTGCGACCCCTTTCAAGGTCACGACCCACGGGTTGGGAACCCGTGATATAGCAAATTAATTTGACCCTGTAAATTTAATTTTTGTCGAAACTTTTTCTACAAAATGGTGCGCTATTGTAAGGGTTGACTGTATTTTTTCTAAAAACAATAATATACAGTGTATTAAATGAACATTTGTTGTCATGTGATGAAATTTTAATTCAATAATATATTTAGAATTAACAAAACTTCGCAGCAAATTATTAAATACTTGGCTTTTTATTTTCATGATTTTTTAACACAATTTTAAATAAAACTGTATAAAAAGCACAGCAAACCTTTTTATACAACAAATACCAACAATCAATGAAGAGTTATTACCTTGTTATTGAAAAAAAAAAATCGGTTATTCGTTTATTCGTTGTTTAAGATAATCGAATTTATATCTCAAGTTCACTACAGCTTTTTTTACGCGAGCTTTTTGCAAAGTGATCTCTAAAACGTATTCCACGTTTGAAAAAAGAATCGGACGTGCATACATAATTCCACTTACATCGCGGTCTTTGAAGATTTACGCTCTAACCTTCGCACGTTTTGACGCTTTTCCTTAATTTGTTCCTAGAATTTACACTTAACGCGTTTGTTTATCACACTTCCACCTTCACCTTCTCCGAAAAGAAAATCCCCAAATTTCAAGCAGATATCGGAGCAGAGGGACTATTTTAAGAATGACATTAAGTCCTCTTTTTACGCGATTTTGATTTTATGCGATTTTTTTGGACGGCACCGTTCCGTTTTTTTCGAAAAATTATTTTACAGAAGAAATGGTGAAATCAAACCATTATTACGGAATTTATAGTAAATATAAATAATTTACCGTCGGATCAACAAAACAAATCCAATGTAAGAATCAATAAAGAAATTAAATTTTAAATGTAAAAAAGAACAAATTTTATTTTTTCGTATATTGTTAATATTTTTTTACGCGATATTTTGATTTTTGGAACCAATCTATCAAATTGTATGAAAATAAGGTTTTAACGCGTTTTTTTATACGCGCCACTTTCTGGAACTAATATGTCGCGTAAAAAGGATTGGGTGTAGTTTATTGTTTCCATGGAATATGCCAGTCAATCGTTTGATAAATTAACTCTGATTGAATTTCTATGATTAATTTCTTGCACGTAAATATCAAAATCCAAAGATTCATACGCAGACCTTCCACAAATGTAATGAAGGAATATGTAGTATCATATTCACTACAGACGTATCATATAAGGGTTCAATTATGTGACAAGGTTTTGTGGAATTTACTGTCGAAATCGTTTCTCATTGGTGAATTGACGATCTTACCTTATCGCCTTGTTGCAGTCCTCCCTTTTCAGCAGGCCCGCCAGGGACGGTCCAGACAATATAGGCGAAGAGTCGCCCGTCGGGACCTACCTTACCTCCCACTACACGCATCCCGAAGCCGCGAGCTGCAAAAGTTAAACAAACATTATAGCTTATATGATTTAACCGTTAAGACGCCACCGTTTTTTACCGTCGATTTTACCATGAAAATTCCATGCTGAAAACTACCAGAAAAACCATTTTACACTCATCTTTTTATTGGTTTTCATAGAAAAGAGAAAAAAATACCAAAAATGTAAGATTTCATAAAAGTTGTCTGCTTTAAATATTATAATTATCAGGGATCTGTAGCAACGACTTTTTTGAGTACCGCTCCGACACCTTAATACTTGTTCCAGTTCCACTCCGTGGTCCAAATAGTTTTAATATGAGGCATATTATTTATTAATTTCCCTTCAAATTGCCCCTTGTAGCAAATGATACCAGGGTTAAAAAAAACCATCAGATATTGAATTTGTCATAGATTGAAAACACGCTTAATTAAATTTTTTTGAATAAAACTAACATATATACATATATATCGGAGCAGTGGAGCACAACAAATTTCCGCGCTCCGGCTCCGCTCCTGCTTCGGCCAAAAACTTGTTGCTCCTCGGCTCCGCGCTCCGCTTCAGATCACTGATTATTATTATTATTATTATTATTATTATACAATTGAGGATTTTGACTGAAAGTGCTTGATGAAATTTCAAAATCTAATTTTAATTGTTTGAATTTTGTTCTTTTCTATGTGTTTAGTCGCTAAAGGGAAAAAAGTTGTATGCATGAAATATGGGATAAAATTATACACAGGAAAATATATTGAAATTTATTCGCTATATTATGACAGTAAATAAATATTTGATTGATGAATAGACTTGGAGGCATATCAACAAATAATTGCTCCTCTGCAAACGTTGAATATAATCCTGCTTTATGTCATTTTTATATCAGAGAATGATAATAAAATGGGATTTTACTACTCACGTTCTTTTTTTACGATGGTCAGTTATATGAGAAGCTAAAAATTGTTGTTCGATTTGAAGAAAATGAGTGGTGAATATATCCATAAACCTGGTTGCTTACAAACCTTGTATGAATATTTGAATTTCGAAGGCGATCAAAGATGATGCAAATTCAAAAAAGGAAGCATTTGTTTTTGTTTTATTCACATTGAAAAGAAAATCTTTTAAGCTATATCACTGAAAATATGAATATATGATGTAATAAGATATTGATATTTTATATATATGTAAATTGTAATGACAATTAGTATTATATTTTAAGAGAATGCGTGTAAAAACAATCTAAATTGAAGCGATTGCTAATTAAGAAATTAAATATTCTTGGAGAGTAACGTGGCCACGATTTTTTTAGGTTTCATTTGTCAGTCGAATTATTGATTTCTACACACCCATCCGATATTAAAAACAAATCGTAGCGAGAGCGATTAGCTTATCACTAATAATATCCTGCTAATCTCTACTCTTCTAAAAAAAGAGACGTAGAACAACTGAGTAACAATTAAGTATGAATGTAGTTATCAAAGAAAAATTAAATTAGGAGTGTCGGATCCGTGATGTAGTGGTTAACGATTTCGTGACGAACCTCACGGGTTCGATCTCCAATACGAGCAGCATATTTTTCCTTTGATTTATCGATTATTTTTAAAGGCATGGGCGTTTGTGATTTCAAAATATCCCATCCTTCCGATCATATAAGCGAGGCGTAGTGAGAACGACTAGCTAACCACTGTTCTGTTCTAGTCTTATCCTTTCTATTCATACTATCATCGAATTAAAGCGAGGTTGAGTGACTGGGTAACAAGCAGTTCTCGCAGAAAAAAGTATGGTTGGATACCTATATTTGGAAGCCATATGCTCCACACTGGGATTTATTTTATTTTTTACCATGTCTGCTCCTAATTTGGAGCATATACATATTCTCCTCTCCAAGTTAATATCAATATGCTATTTTCTACGAGAACTGCTTGCTACTCTGTTGCTCAACCCCTCTTTTCAAAAAAGAGTAGGGATTGAAAAGATACAAGGATTCAGGAAAGACTAGTGGTTAGCTAAGCGCTCTCGCTATGTTCCCCGATTTTTCTCAATTAGTATTTTTGTAAATTTCAATGTGTAATAAATTTATACATAGTATTTTATAATAATGAGGTCTCACTTAATGATTACTTAAAATATGGTTATTTTTTAAGACAATGGCGGATAAAGAAGCGTAGCCATTTTCATTCGGCAAAACTTTATGCTTTCAATATGCAATTCAGAGTCAACAGGTTTTGTAAGACACATCCGATTTTGTTGATAATTTCATGGTAATTGTAATGTTTAAACATTTTTATTTGTCTATATGTGAGTGTGAGGAAAATAGGAAAATGGTATTAAAAGTACAGCTGGGAAAGTCTCGTAATGGAATATCATCGAGCTAGATATCACTCCATTTTATAAATCCAACAAAATATCGCCCATCACGATCCTATCACGAACGTAGATATAAAGTCGTGGTCATTATTGTCTACAGCATACATGGGCAACCACCGGCCCTCTGAGCTATTTTGACCGGCCCTGATTCATGTCGGTATAGTAATAGAGGAAGAAAATACTAGTTACCATTTTCCTAGTCTATCAGCTCATAAAACATCACATATAATTCTTATGGAGATGGACTGAATGCACTAAGCAATTTGACGAGGTTTGCTGACTTCAAAAACAAATACACCACATTCACTATATTTGCTCGCCCGTTGGATGCAGATGAAAATAATGTGCCAGCAAATTTACAGATGGAACTTATTGAGCTTCAGGGCGATTTAGTGCTAAAACCACAATTTTAAAACACTGCTTTGACGGATTTTTATAAATTATATTTGGTGGAAGAAACATATACAAATTTATGCGCATTTGCAAGAAAAATCATTTGTCTTTTTCGAGGATGAAACATACTCAATGAAAAATTCGAACGAGGATAACAGATAAAAATCTCGAAAATTCTATGCGATTATCCTTAAGCAATATCAACGCCAATATTGATAGTCTCGTAATTCAAGTACAAGGCCAATTTTACACCCACACTCGTCCACACTAAATTTTGTAATCAGTATATAATATTATGTCGTTCATTTTATAAATATAAAAATATATAAGAAGAAGCAAAGTGTTTTATTGAATTAAATATTACTTTATTATGTTTAGATATTTGGTCCGGCCCTTGACTTGGAGACAGAATGATAATTTGGCCCCAAACCTAGGAAAGGTTGCCCATGCCTGGTCTACAGTATCCCATTTGGTAATATCTTTTATGTTCGATAATTTTATACGGAAACCACTATCGGTAAATAATTTCCTGGAAAACTTCGAATCAAATAAAAACTAAAAACGCATTAAAATTAAAAGCTTTTTACAATTGAATTAAAATATTCATAATATATATTTTGTACTATATTAAAAATAAAATGTCATCACTTCCGTTGAGTATATTTTTTAGCTGGAAAAGTATCATATTAAAAATAATAAAACATTTTACGTATTTATTCCACAATTGATTTATTAAGATCGGGACCAGTTTCGCTCATAGCGAACATTTCCAGCTGATGCATGTGATGAGCGAATCCGGTCCTGATCTAAATCAATAATGTGTGGAATTTGTAAAAAAAAAATTGTATATTTATTTATTACCATACATCTTGTAGAATTTAATGCAAACTTTACTGTACAGCAGTGATGCGCAACCTTTTTGGGAGAAGGGCCAGATAGTTCGAGGGCCGCATGTAAAACTGATAAAATTATCGATATTTTTAGAGCAGAATTCCGAAGATGCACTGCATCTGCACATCTTTTTTACTAAATTAATTTGACAAAGTTCTAAGCCATCATTATTTCCATCATTAGATCTTTAAGATCAAAGCAAGAATTGTAAAAAAATATGCTTAAAAAAAGTAATTTGAAACCATTTTTCTTGCTCATTGTTACAAGTGATTTTTAATCAAAGGCTCATATCTCAAAACAGCGTCAAGAGCAGTTAGAACCTTTTTAAAGTAAGGTGTCGATTTGTCTAATTGGGCCGCATAAAATATTATTGAGGGCCACAGATTGTGCATCACTGATCTACAAACTTAATTTTTAAGTTTGAATTTGTCAATGAAATTGGGTGTTGAGGTTACTAAATATCCATTCTTGCAGCTGGCAATTTTTTGTGATGACCCGGGAAAAAACCTGCTGTTATTAATTAACAATTTTAAGTGAAGTGATTTTTTGTTTGATTAATTTCGAATATTTCATGAAGTACAACCTTAATATCCTGAGATATTTTCAAATCCATTTTTGAAGTACAGTCGCGAAGATAGAAATCCGCGTACCCTTCACAATTCCATTCTTTTGCGAATATTTCCTCGAAATCTTTACCGATTTCCATTTTTTTTCTTCCGATTGTAAAAAAAACTAAAAGCCACTTTTTGAAAGACCAAGCGAGATTTGAAGAATTCAACAGTACTGAGCCAGACCTAGTCACGTAAGCATCTGACGAAATTATAGAAAACCGCAAAAAAATGTAATCACGATTAAAGCCCAAATTGAAGCAGTTTTCGGGGGAAAACGTACCAAATAGAAAAAAATCGCGTAGAGAAGACTATATAGAAAGTACTGTGTGGAATTTTTTAAAAATATTTCCTTAAACTGGCGCTCTGGAAAGGTTTATGTTAACCAGCAGAGAGTGATTAACAACCGACCGGGATGACCCTCATATAAGGAGTTTGGTTTTACAAAAACGCTTCAAAACTGCCACAGTTTTCCATAATGAGCTTAAGTTGACCAGTGATTTAACATATTCGACGCGAGATTTCTTTTGTTGAGAATGCATGTAAATATTAAACGAATATAAAAGTTATATCCGTGACTATATTATTCCACTTATTGTGTAACAAAAAGTGATTAGTCAACTAGTTGTTTTGAAAGGCCTTTCATAAAAGAGCATCGCTCCCGTGTGGATGATTTATGAACTAATGGCTTGTAATGGCACACGATGAGCGCATCAGACATAAGCGAGTTGGGTATTTTTCATCTAGCAAAGCGCGCGGGAAGAAAACGGACGGTAACGGCGTCGGGTCGTTCGCCAAGGCGTGGGCGTCGATTTTTCACGGTGGCGCGTAAGGGGGCGGGCGGGAAGGGCGAAGGGGGATAGGCGCGTGTTTATGCGAGCAACAGGTTTTATTGCTCGCCGTTCAAACACCCACACGCGCACGTTGGGTACTTCGACACACTGGCGTCTCGTGTCGTAAGTATTTTTTATATAGCAATTAAAAAATCACTAAATACTGATCTTTTTTTCTAACCATATCCGCTCCCAACGCGGAGCATATAGACTTCTCACGGAGTTTATATCAACATATTTTTTCTACGAGAACTGCTTGTTATTCAGTTGCTCAACCTCTCTTTTTATGAAGATAGTATGGATGGAACGGATACGAGGACTAGGACAGGACTAGTGATGAGCTAATCGCTGTCACTATTCGTCGCTCATTGGGATCGGCAAGGTGGGAAGGGATTTTTAGCAACACCAATACCCATGCAATCTTTGATCAGATTTATCGAGTGAAAAATTCCGCTCATACCGGCAATCGAACCCGGGAGATCTGGCACTCAAGCCAACAACGTTGACACTGCGCCACGGAATCATTAATTTTGTGTAATTTTTACGACTGAATCGCTCTCGTTACGCTCTGTTTATCGGATCGGATGAGTGAGAGGGAATATTTAGACAACACAAACATCCATGCCTTCAAACAGAATTGATAGATTTATTGAAAAAATGCTGGTCGTACTGGGACTCAAACGCTTGCACGAACCTTCACTATTACACTACAAAACTGGTATATAATGTATATATGTTACAGTGATACTGTATTCTCAGTGAAAATGTATCAAGTAATCGATTTGTATGACAACATGATTTTACAGGTCACGATTATTGAAATTATTGGCCCAAGTTGATGATTTGCCGGCCTAAAATTTTACAAACATTGGGCTGAAGATATGGCGGTCAAATTTAATTTCAATGACAGCTTGGAGAAGAATACATGTTCACTGAGAATACAGTTTCACTGTAACATATACATTCATATAAATAGATAACTACTTTCAAGATCACTTTTAAGGTGTTCACTGTCAATACTTGGTGGAAAGGCATTATAATAAAAATAATAATACATTTTTGGTACTTTTTCCACATAAAATTTATTTGATCAGGACCGGTTATACGCTCATAGCATGTGTTAGCATTGTCAACTGATAAGAAATACAATACAACAGTGATATTTATACAAAAGTTAAGTAATGTATGACAAACAATTGGTAGAACAACTAAGCAAATAAATGAAGCAAATAACAAGAAAAATAGACTATAAATAAAAGGTTGAAGACCTCTTAGCAATGCAAACTAATACATCATACAATGTCTTGAACATTTTATTTTTAGTCTATTTTTCTTGTTATTTGCTTCATTTATTTGCTTAGTTGTTCTACCAATTGTTTGTCATACCTTACTTAACTTTTGTATAAATATATCGGTTGTATTGAATTTCTTATCAGTTGGCAATGCTCGCCATGAGCGAAACCGGTCCGGATCAAATAAATTTTATGTGGAAAAAGTACTAAAAATGTATTATTATTTTTATTATTTTCAAGATGTTAACTGCTACTTCTTTGCGAAAAGAATTTGTTTAATTAAAAAAAAACACATTATAAAGTAATACTTCAATATATATTATGATAAAAATCAGAATCATTTCTATGAAATCATCAACATTTTTGTTTATATCAATTTAACTCCACTTATGCGTGTATCTTTAAATTCTCGTCAAATTTATTAAACCAATTGTTTGTTATATAGTGCTATATGTTCTTAATAAATAACGTTGTTTCACGGTTTATATAATCAGTTGAAAATGCGAAATCGGTTCTATTACATATGTATCAGAATATATTTATATGGAAGTAGTAGTATATGATATGCTTTATTAATTTTTAGTGAACCAATTAACAATACAATCAACCATAAAACTGAAAGCCTATTTTCCGAACTCTGTTGTAGGTTCAGTAGGATAGTAAAGGTAGGTAAAAGATCAAAGAAAATTGTTATCAAAGCGTGTGCAATCAAATGAACTGAAGTCAGATGGATATGATCAATCCCGTATCGGGTTTTAGCCTTGTTATTTAATGTCCATTTATTATATTGATACTATACGAATGACTGTTGTAATATTTTCTAATAAACAAACGAACGTAGTTCCAAAATTGAATTGTTTGAATTTTGAACGTTGTTCCTTTTTTGAAAATATAAAACAGGATGCCACTGCTAGTAAAAAACGTCCTCGTGAGTAAATTTGGAGTGCGTTAAGGAAAGCTAGTTGTTTGGGAAAGGCGGCGGCGGTATGTGGCGTGAGGGACCACTTGCCGAATCATTTTCAATTAGCGTCACTTGCGGTTGGCATTATTGCATTGCGTTATCTTATGTCAAGCGGCTGAAACCCTAATATGCTTGCGGCGACGGCTAACTCAGTGAAATAGATTTTATGATATTAGATAAAAAAAAGTCTCGAAGCTTCTTAATATTAACGTTTGATAGTGTTGCTCGGTGTTTTATCGACTGCTATACACATAAAAGATGGGCGAGCAAACGTGTAAAACGATGCCCGACTGATCAATGTGTCATGATTTGAAAAAAAGCAAGGGATTGAGATATTTGGAGAGCAATTGTGGAATATAAAATTGACTTAAATACTCTTTCGTCTCTAGAATAATCTACGTAGGTACAGATTGGTAAAAATATATGGATAAGGATGAAAAACTATTGTGAATTCAATCCGTAATACCAAGATATGTAATTTATTGAAATAATCTCCAAAGAATCACGTAATTTAAATGTAAATGTGATGGAATGCTTTTCGACGGTTTAGAAACAAACAAATGAATTCGTGCAATATTTAAATTCATTATTATGTTCAATTGTTTATCATATGAATTTTGTACTTTTCAATGAGTTTTGTTGCTTACGACACGGGTTTTACCATTCGTCGTCTTCATGGATTTCAAGTGCATGAATGAACTTGAAAAGTCCAAAATTTTCAACGATTCAAATATGGTATTGAAATTCCATCAAACACCTTCGGTTGACAGCCTCCATCATTACTATGGGTTCCAGTTGTTTTGTATCTCTAAATTTTTTTTTTATTCCACTGAAAACCTACCGATTTGTAGATATGTTGTTGTTTTACTAACCAATCGAAATAAACATCGTACAAGTTGTAATGCTAACGTCATTAGTTGTATAATTATTTGTTTGCTTTGTTTTGATTATATAACTCCCTCCTTGCTTCCCGTAAAAAGGAAAAATCCCATACTCTATTTTATCATTTTAAGATATTAGAATCTACTTGTTTTATTACTTAAGCAAAATTTGCGTTAGTAAGTCCGAAGATACCTCTGAAAGAGGCGAGACACGTGTCACAATAAGTAACACAATACGTGGAATAAACAAAGTTATTTTAAATTTTATATTGAAATAAATGTCAGTTAAATATACCGTACCATTTTGTATGACATTAAACAACTTGTCACAATTGATTTCATACTGTACTGCCTTACAAAAACACCTTGTTCATATAATTAATAATAATAATTTGAAACCTTTGTAGCGCAAAAAGTTTGAAAAATGTCTTCTCAATACTCAACTAAATTTGGCGCTGTAATGTTAAACAAAAAAGGAATAAAAGAATTGGCTTGGATATGTATTTCGAATAGAACCTAAATTTTGTTTGGTCTTCTTTCCAACCAGATCGATTCTGCCACCCTGGATCCGCCATCCTATATATGTATCTATGGGACGCCAAGATGATGAAGGAAAGATAAAACATTGACTTACTGCGATGAGCCTTGTCAGCCGGGTCTCTCCTCAAAAGAACCCTCTTTCTGGACGCTCCGGCACTGTCGACGTCGTGGATCACGATGCGTATCGCTTCACCGTCGACCGATTGCTGTCTAGCGGCTGCTGCTTGAGTGGGCGAGCTGGGAGGAGGGCATACGACTGCTGACGGATTTCCAGATGAAACTCCCAGAGCACCACGGTTTACCAATGCAGCAATATCGGGACTTAAAAAAACACATTTCATCCAACGATTATATTGTATAATAAAAATCACGCCACAAATTTTTGTCGTCGAACTCCTCCGAAACGGCTTGACCGATTATCATGAAATTTTTTATGTATATTGGTTAGATATGAGAAAAGGTTGTAAAGTATATTTCATTCAGCTAGGTGAAGGATGTTCCTATCAGGACTTATTTTTCAATATTTCTGACATCAATTGTTTTATTTATGTTGTCGAGTCACAGATGGCGCTACGTGTACTACATCGCGCGCGTCAATCTTGACATTTCATTCGGCATTTGTTTTGTGCGAACGAAGTGCGTGTCATCTCTATATATATTAAAATCTCGAAACATATTATAAAACTGAATTTAATTAAGCTAATAAGTTAACACATCTATTAATTCTGAAGCGGTACGAAGTTCGCCGGGTCACCTAGTATTGTATAATATTTCTCTCCCCACTTTATGTTTTATTTTGATGTTTCTATAAACAAATATTAAATGTAGCGTTATGCCGGAATTTTTTCTGATAGGTGCTTTAAAAATGAGCTATACCAATATTTCTTAAACTTTAGAATTCTAGGTACCCTTTATATATTTTTTTATAACACCGAGTACCCTTCGTCAAAAAAACGCATAAATATCTACATAAATAACAATAAAAATATTTTTGGTTCCACACCCAAAATCCTGTTCATTTTCATTTGACCTATTTTTTATAAACGCTGAAGAAGCAACTGCACAAAAATATGAAGTTGGAAAAGGCAAATTTGTTAAAACCCGAAACACATGTTGTTTTTGCAAAAATAATGATGTTAAAGTACACTGCTTAGCCAAAGCCTGGCGCAGCTTCGTACCCCCACTAAACTTTTCCTCTCCCCCAGGGTTTACGCGCAACACACTTTGGGAAACACTGAACCATACAATTTATTTCGACAATAATTAAATTATCGTCGATAATGCAAATATTATCGTCTGCGGATTAAATGCCAATACACTTTTCTACAGCTCAAAAAATAAACGAAATATTTTCGTAAACATATAATATATTTACGAATGTAATATGATGTGCTACAATAAGATGAATTCTCGACTCACAGTTGACTGCCTCGCCGTCTTAAGCGCCTATCCTCGTCAACGAGCAGCGTGGGCGGCCTGTCGGGGCTGCAAGGCTCATCATCAGAGGTGACTCTGAACGACCCTCTCCTCACGGGTGGGCCTCCGCCCCCTCCTGGGGCGAGAGAGCCTGCGCTTCCGCCCCCGCCCGCCGCCGCTGCAGCGCTCGCCATCACGCCCGGGGCGAACACGTCGTACGCAGATGCTCTGCGAAGGACGATTTTAGATTTTCACAAGATAATCGTATCACATCGCCGAGGAGAGTTATAAAATGGAAAGATTTATTTCGAAATTGTTTTCTGTGCGGGAACATCTGACATATGTATAATACATATATTCAATTCGATACCTCTTGTTAAATATATTTGTTAAAAAATAAGCATGTATATGTTACAGCGAAAGTGTATTATCAGGGATAATATATTATCACTGGTATTTCAGTGAAAGCATATTCTACTATATTTTAAAAGCGAAAATATATTATCACTTGCAAGAATATATTATCACTGGCACTTTTTGTGAAATCATATTGAAACTAAATTTGACAGCCGTCAAATTCAACCTTAGGTTTGAATTCAAACACTCTTATTTGTTTGCTTTGTTTTGATTCTATAACCCCCCTCCTTGCTTCTCGTAAAATGGAAATATCTCAAACCCCATTTTGTAATCATATCATTTTAAAATATTAGAATCAATCTTGCTTCATTACTTAAGCAAACTTTGCTATAGTAAATCCGAAGATGACTCTGTAAGAGGCGAAACTCGAAAAGTGGAATAATCAAAGTTAATTTTGAATTTTATATTAAAATGAACTTCCACAAAGTTACCGCCGAATCTTTTTGCACGGGGGATATGTTCCAAAGACTACCGTGAAATAAAGATAAGTCAATTAACTAGAAATCAACTTAAAATACGAAATTTTTAAACTCAAAAAATAAATGCAATTTAATTATTATTTATACATAAAAATATTATTAAAACTTTAACCAGTAAGTAATACATTCACACAGTTTGCAATTAAATCAAAAATAGAATAGAGAAATATATTCCTTCAGTGTTACTACTTGATAATAAATGTATCTTTAAATTTACTTATATTTTTCGCGGGTGAAAAATCACTCTCACTTTGAAAATATTTAATGGAAAGACATCTTCAGGATTATCTTGAATGATATAAACATCTTGTGTTTGTGTTTGTTTCACTTTGATTTTTTTGTTACTTGTTTCTTGTATAATTCTTGATAATGTGCCATAAACATTTTTAAGTCACGTTAAAATTGCACACCTCGTTTGACGTTGTCATCAATTGTTGGAAAATAAATTAGTTTTTTAAGCCGCGTTAAAACAAAAACATCAGTGTATTTAAAAAAAAACAGTGTTATTTCTAAACCGTGCAAAAAGAGGATCGGGAGTATTGTTATTAGTTTTAACCGTGCTTTGGTAAGATATTTTAAAATTTAAAAATGCATGTTTGGTCATCATTTATGCTAAAAAACTTTAATGAATTATCTAAAGCATTTTGAATCAAGCTTCATCTTCTAATGAATTTGTTTTAGAATTTGAAGTAAAAAATTACCTTCTTGGCATTGGCGCTGGAAGTCCCAGTCCTCCTCCATCTTGCCCTGTATTTGCGCACGGTGGAACTCCTGCAGGACTTAAATCGTCATCGCATGACCTTTGTCTCGGTACACGAGACCCTCGGCGAGAGCCTGCTCCCCCGATGGGTCCAGGACCCATACCGGATCCTGGAGTTCTAGGAGGGCTTGAAGCTCGGCTGCCCCCTCCACGACCACGCCAGTCCAAATCCGCAGTCGAACCTTTCATGTTCTGTGAGCCACCTTTCAACTATAGATAGATAAATAATGATTCATTATTAGGGAGCTACTTTCAGGATATAACTAAACCACGAAAGCCCCTGAAGAGGCAATCTTATACAAATGTAATGCTTTAATACAGTTTTGTAAAGTGGTGTTAGTATTTTATTATAATCTTACATAATGTTATATTTGCATCGTAATTTAATTTAGAACCGTTTAGCCCAGGGATTCACAAATATTTGGCGCGGGCCACCCTTAGTTAAAAATATTTCGTGGTCCAAACTGTTATTTTTTACTAAATTGACATGAAAATAAAAAAAAAACATTTTGGTGGAATATTTACACTGATTTGCGTAGAATCAAATTTTACTGCTCGATTATCCCCAATAATTCAAAAAAACTGACGTTAAAGTGTCTTTTTATGTTATACTCTTTCATAACCGATGTATTTAGTTTGCAAATAAGTCATCAAAACTATTTTGTTTGATTACACACAATTTCTTTATCACATTCTCTTTACCTCATGTGTTCGAAGTTTTTTTTCAATCTATTTTAGATTACAAATGAAAAAAATACAAATTTGACGTAACACTTGTGGGACACATCAGAAAGCCACGCAGGCCACACTTTGTGAGCCCCTGGTTTTGCCGTTGATAAATTTTCGTAAATTTATATTGTATTGGAATACGTGTTTTGCCAGTCAAATAAGCTTTTCATCCCAATCAATTATACGGTAAAGAGATCGATTCCCGAATAAAGATATCCTACACTAAAAGAATAAATTATAAACTGTAATTAAGTGTTCACCTTTTCAAGTTCTTTTAACGATGCCGGTGACACATCAGAATGTCTTCTAAGCTCAGGACTTCTCGGAGGTGCCAGTCCTCCAGGTGACCCCTGAGGGCCAAGCCTCGCGTCAGAATGTCGCCTTGCCAATGATTCTACCACGGGAACCTCGAGAAGTGAATCCATCGAACCCTGGGGAACTGCTGCTGCAGCACGGGATGCTAGCTTCCGGCGACAAACTGAACACCTCCATTCATCCTGGAAGACATAATAATTGTTATGCTTTATTAGAGATATTGTAATTATTGTATTATAATTTGAAAATCAGATTGTGAATCTTATAAAAAAATATAAAAAAACGAAGCACATTTTTTTACTCATTTAGAATTTAAATAATGATCAGGACTGTGTTCGTTTATTCTCGCATTATCTATTTATAATGTTAAGACGAGCAAGACTGGTATTATTTTTTATAAAAAAATTTTAGAGCAAATACAAAAAAAATATAAATATTTATTTATTTGTAATACGTTTCCTCCAAGAAATGACAGTAAGCACATTAAAAGTGATTCAAATATATATTTTCAAAACTTAATAACATATTAAACTGTGATTTTCTATGAGTTTTGTCGCTAGTGACCAGAGTTTTGCATTTCGGCATCTTCAGGTATCAAATTCGTGCACGTGAAATTTTATGTCTGAAGATGCCGTAAGGCAAAACTCGGGTCGTTAGCTACAAAAATCATGAAAATTGCAAAATTCAAACGATTCAAATTTGATATTGAAATTCCATCAAGCACAATCAAAATATGGTATTTGAAAATTTTGGCACCCTAATTATGAAAAAAGAACTTGTTTCTTCATTCCGGATGAATCTTGATACTACGAACATCTATAGAAAGAATAAATTTCTTCTTTGACCTCGATTAATTTATACCTCAAGCGGGGTTAAAGTCATAAAAAATAATTATAATGGAATCCAAGAAAGAGATAGAAATCTTTTCTTTCTTCTTTTACGTCTTTCGTCTGACTTATGTTTCATCTGCGGTGCTCAATATATAGGTAGATGGAATAATATGGTTTTATTAAAATCAATTAACAAAACGACGATGGTTAACTTGCCAGTCACTGTGGTCTAGTGGCAAGAGGTTTTCCATAGCGATCAGGTGGGCCCGGGTTCGATTCCCGGCATGGTTAGATTTTTCTATAATTGAAAAAAAGATCTTGCACTGGGTGTATGTAGCTTTTCGTTGAGTTGTTTACGGCTGATTCATTATTTATCATCGAGTTTATATCGCATGACTTTCACAATTGAAAAATATTTTGCGCATTGGCATTTGCTGTACTGCCAAATATATATATATATTTTTAAAAATGAGATGGAAATAAGGGGCATCTTACAGATTCCTCGTTCTCGTCCAGCTTCGAGTAGCTGGCGCAATCCTCACACACTCTCTGCTGGCACTCCCTGCATGTTTTACTGAAGTCGTCAGGCTTGAAAGATTTTAGGCAGACTCGACACGCACCAGCTCGACTCGGAGGCTTTGTTGGGTCCCTGAAAACACACGAATAAGAAAATGATGAACAGCTACATTTTTAACGGCTTTCAGATCAGTCCCGTGCAGCTCTTAATCAGGCGTATGGCGTTTTTGAGACGACCATAAAACAGAGTGGCGAAAAAGCAATCACTATCGCGGAGATAATCTGTTTTTTGCGATTAGATTCTTACGCGAGAAGGAATGAACAATATTTTAAAAAAAATATACTTAAATAATTAACATGGTGAAAAACGGTTCTTAAAATATATACTTTTGACCATGTATAATTGATGGAATCTGAATAAACTTTTCAATAAAGGTAATTTTCGCGAGACCTGTTTGCTATCCATTCGTTTAATCGTTCTTTAACGTAGATTGTACAGTTTAAAGAACATGGCTACCAAATAAATTTTAGCAACCTCATCGCTCTTATTAACCTCGTTTTCAAAGTAAGATATGTAGGAGAGGAATGTGAAAGTCATAGACATCAATACTTTTGGACACAAATTCTTATATTAATGGAAAAATCAATTTATGAACAAGTCCTTACGGGGAAATAGAACCAGTGGACATATCACCCGGATAGGAAAAAAGCGATCTGACCATTCAGCAACAAGGACGGCAAAAAAACATTAAAAATTATATACCTATGTAAAATTATGTGTTGATGATGCTCGCGATGAGCGAAGCCGGTACTGATCTCGAGAAGTCCAATGTTTACTAAATATGTGTTATTATTTCTATTATAATGGCACTCCATCAAGTATTGACAGTGAACACATTAATAGTGGAAATTTCAACTGTTTACCAACTTCAATGTGATTATTCGTCTTATATAAGAGTTACCTTATATCCCAGTAGATAAAATAAATAATTATAAAAATTTGAACAAACATAAGAAAAAATAAAATTAAACAATGACTAAAATTAAATAACCAATGTATTAGGTATGCTTAAGGATTCGACTGGGTACTGCAAAAAGCGATAAATATGATGAAATAATTATTTCGTATTTGCATTCTATGTCAACAATATTTCATAATTTACCTGTGAAAGGTCAAAATAATGAAAGAAAATCTTCAGGGAAATTTAGGCAGATTCTTGAAAAACGGCCAAAGAAATCTTATAATAAATTAATACGATTTATTAATTGAAATTTCTGTTTGTCTGAAATTTGTTTTTACGAAAACGCAAACAAAAAACGACGTAATTGAGTTTTGATTTGATATTACTATAGATATATTTTCATTACTCTTCAATTTTCTGAAAGGCAATATTTGCAAAAGTAATTTATCTACTTTGTGATTTTGGAGGAATATTAATAACTCAAACGTCAAGCACTTGTAAACAAAGGTTTTTTGTGTTTAAATTAATCTAGATACGTTTGCATACCTACATATGTATGTCGTTCGTATTTTTCGTTTTCGTTATTTACAATGAAGTATATGAACTAATAAATGGGATATTTTTATTCTTTTTTTAAGATCATATAATGACTAGCGGGAAAAAGAAGTTCCAGTATTTTTATAAGCTATCTAATTCAAATTACACAACCCGTTGCTCAAGTAGTATTTTTTAAATTAAAATAGAAAGACAGCACTAGTGGTTAGGTTATAACTATTAATACGCTCCATATTTAAGTTCGGAAGGGTGGAAGAAAATTTTGTATCATAGACATCCATAGTTGCACACCTTTGTCTTTGGTATTTTTCATTTTCATGATTTTCCATGGAGAATATAAACTAATAGAGAATAAACGGGTTATTTTTATTCTTTTTTATGATCATGTAATATCGTACAGGAAGAAGAAGTTCAAAGGGTTTAGTTATTAGCTATCCCATCGAAATTACACAATTTTCTGCTCAAGCAGTATTTTTTAAAGATAACGAGGATAGAAAGATGGGACTAGAAAAGTACAAGTAGTTAGTTAATAATTATTGATACTCTCCATTAGAGACTCCAATTCGATTATCGAGTACTCGATACTCGAGTATACTCGTCCATTTTCCAAGTACTCGATACTCGATTAATTTGAAAAATACTCGAGTAATACCCGTTTTGTAATAATCGTCGACAGTTTTTTCTTCTGCGAGAAATATAAAAACAAAACTTAAAATTAATTAAAAATTTGTTGAAATATATGTGCTATAAATTGAAATAAATGTTTTAATGATATTCAATATATTTCTTTATTTACTTATCATCTATTTACAGTAACGGGGTGACTGGTGACGGGGTGCTGGGGGGTGCAAAAGGAAGATTCAACTATTTTTCCGTATTACGGAAGAGAAACAGTTGGTATTGCGAACATCTGAATTGAAAGTCCATGCTATAGAAGTGTTTTAAAATCCAATGAATAGGAAGGAACTCTTGCAAAAAATTGAATCTTCCTCTGCACCCCCAAGATCGTCACCAGCCGTGGAAATTTATATACACAAATTCGAATTAAAATATATATTTGGTACATCTGAAACTACTCAAATATCAATGTATTTTGAAATTTAATTGAGATGTCGCTAAAATACAGTTTAAGATCGAAAGGGTGGAAAGGAATTTTAGATCACAGCTGTTTGGAGTGTAGATTTAACATCGAAGACGTCAAATATCAATGCTTCGCTTTAATGCGGTATCGCTAAAATACAGTTAAATCTCCAATCGCGAACCTTTCAATAGTGTATTTTCATATAGCGAACGCTGCAGTTGTTCGTTAAGCTATCCCTCCTATATTAAATTATGCGAAAACGATCAATATTCAAGGTCAAATAAGAATTGTTAATATTTTAAATTATGCATAGATACATAAAAAGGGTCAACGCTTTTGACACGAGGGCTTGTTAACGACTTAAATATAGAACAAGGTCATAATATAAAAAGGAACTAAAGTTGATTTGGTTTAACAATTGAAAAAAACTAACCTCACATTTTATATGTGCACCTACCCTACTAAGTGCAATGCATCTATAGCGTGTCCATATCTCTACGCAAAAGGAGTGTTGACTGTTAATCTTTCAACATATCAGCAGGAGTTATTGCTTCGAATTTTGACAGAATCAAATATTCTAGAGCTATATTTATTGATGGTTGATGAATATTTTGTAAGTACTAAAGATATCTAATTTTTTTCATTATGGTTATTATTGTGTTACCTTGACTCTCGATGGGCTGCAAACGATAGATAGCTGTTTAATCCCTCATTACCTATGCAGAAGCGAAATCTAGTTGAGCCATTGCGATGAATAAAATACAAGCGAAATATTACGACGGTTACAATTAGAGATTCCAAATCGAGTGTCGAGTACTCGAGTATACTCGTCCATTTTTCAAGTACTCGATACTCGAGTAATTTGAAAAATACTCGAGTAATACTCGTAATTTATAAATGAGTTTTTTCTACTGCGGGAATAAAAACAACAAAACCAAATTAAAATTTGAGACGTTTAATTCTCTTATATTTTGGAAAAACAAATTTTATAAATTGCCGTAGCGATCAGATGAAACCGGGTTCAATTCCCAGCAAGGTCAGATTTTTTCAATTGAAAAAGAGATATTGGACATTGGTGTATGTATGTAAGTTTTCGTCGAGTTGTTCTTGACTGATTGAGAAAATTCATACTAGATGAGTGAGTTCATCTAGTATGAATTTCGCAACTCAAAATATTTGGTTCATTGGCATTAGCTGTAAAGCCAAATATTTCATTACGTTAAAAAAAAAATATTTATATTATAGCCTATTTATTTATTTATAATCATTTATATGTGTATACACAAATTAATAATATATATTTTCGTACATCTGATACTACTCGAGTATACTCGAGTGCTCGAGTATTTTCAAATTTTACTACTCGATCCTCGAGTAGTTGAGATGTCGAGTAATTGGAGTCTTAACTCTACAGTTTGAAAATACATTTCATCGGATGGCTTGTAACGGGTTAAGTTGTCAAAGCGGGATTTGAAGTTTGTTAAGTGAACAAAGACCAGTCAAATAAAAGGACCACGTCAAACCATTTGACATCGCAAAATACTATTGCTCGAAAAATCGCCGATACCCGTCATGCGATTTGCCTAGGGGATTAAATAAATGGATTTGCTTATCGGCGTTCGCTTTGAACGTTTGATAACTGATAAGGGGCAGAGACTAAAGGAAGTACGGCTCACTTGGGCGGAGGCAGTTGGCCGTGACGTCACACTACTGACGGAGGATTAGCTTCTTGAGGAGGGTAGGCTGTAGTTGTTGCTTCGAAATTTCTTCAAGCGTGCATACGGCCTCTTTGCAAACAACGCATATTATCTGTATTAGTGACGTGAAAACTTTTTTCGCTAGGGTGTACGGATTATTTAGAATTTGACTATAGTGGAACCCCTATCTTACGTTCTCGCATAATACGTTTTCCCGCGTTGTCCGTTCATTTTTTATAGTCCCGGCGAAACACTCATAAGAACAATGTTAAAAATTCCCGCATTAACCGTTCCCCGATTTCTTGATTTTACGTTTAAAAATTATGGTCCCATCACAAATACTATCCCGATTGACCGTTTTTGTTGAATATTTCTTAAAAAAACATCCAATCGATTCGTAGAAAAAAACTGAGACTGCAAGTGTGCACTTGTTTTCTATTCATTGTCATAATGTTTCCGGTAATTACTGAGCATCTGTGTCTTCTGTATGAAGAATAAAAACGCTAAAATGAACAATGGAATGACATTAACAGCAGCGTTTTTGGCCTTCGAAAAAATAAAAATATATTTCTACTTCAATGATATAGCATGTAGATGAATCTGTTAAAAAAATATGAGAATTTGAGGGGAATTTGTTTAAATTGAAGTGGCAAACTGCAAAGATGCAACGTTATGTTAAGAATTTTTTGAAAAGTTTATTTTTTTTAGTTCATATTTAGTTTTTAAATTTTTTTTAAAAATATAAGAAAATATTTGACATTACAGCTTACGCCAATGCGCCAAATATTATTAATCGTGAAAGTCATACGAGATTAACTCGGTGATAAATAATGAATCAGTTGTGCACAAAATCAACGATAAATAACATACACCCAGCCCAAGATATCTGACCTTGCCAGGAATTGAACCCGGGTCCCCTGATCGCTAGAACAAAGCTCTTGCCACTAGACCACAGGGACCGAAATTTTCCCGCGTTCATCGTTTCCCGCATTAATCGTATGTTTTTTACGGTCCCTTGAAAAACGTAAATTCGTGATTTCACTGTATCTAAAAAATTTCCGTTACGTAAAAAAATTTGAACATGATTTTATTGAGCATTTGAAATTAATGATAATGTCTCCACCGGTGGACACAGATAGTATGCTAGGGATGGCAATGCAGTTTGCTTGAAAATATAGATCCTATTATAAATATATTTTTTTAATAGAAATAAATAATTTGTGTCATAACTAAATTATTACCATTCTAGATAAAGGAAAGTGATCAATGAACGAGGGTTTTCATTCAGTCACATAGTACATTTTTCGGAACCAAAGAACTTAATATATATTGTTATCTATACATCGTACATTGCCAAGAAGTACAATACATATATATTTATTTTCAAAAATACATATTTTAATAATGCAAAAGATTACAGTGGAATGCCACACAATAAATATTTTTTTAAAGGCAAAATAATATTGTTACAGAGCCCATCAATAATCCCATCGATGAGTCAATCAGGGGTTGGTCATGGCCGCAATAATGGTAATCCACCTGGATCTAACAATGGGTGTTTTCATCAAAATAACTCGATAAATCAACAATAATTATCCTTAACAAGAAAGAAAAAAATTACACTTTTTGCATTCCCTTTTGAGTGTCAAAATGGTTTTCATACAAAAAAATATAACATGGCGAGCATTATCATCAGTTGATAATGCTCGCCATGCGCGAAACCGGTCCTGATGAAATACATCTCGTGTGGAAAAAGTACTAAAAATGTGTTATTATTTTTATTATAATGCCTTTCCACCAAGTATTGACAGTATTGAAGTATTGACCTTAAAAGTGATTAGATACCATTCTTAATAAAGTAAATAATATTATTGATAACTCATATTTTTATAACGCCTTAAACTAATTAAATTTTTGAATTGATATTTTTTATTTGTTATTTAACTTATATAAGTTTCTTGTTAATTTGCTGGAAATGTGTAGGGATGTAATAAATAAGAAAATTACAAAGAAAACTATTTAATTCAGCATATTTCTGCTAAATATTTTGTTGTTCTTTCTAAATATTTGCTAAAATAAAATAACAAATACTAAAATCCCGCACCGAAGCTATTCAAATTATGCATTAAGCTTATTACTAGTTAAGCTTTTAAGCTTCCCTCTAGTCTAGAACATGGAGAATTCATTCCAGAAGCTTTCCGCCTTGCGGCATTCTGAAACTGTACTAGTCAGTGTGCTTTCGTAAATAGCCAATAGGCAAGTAATTAGCTTGATTGCATACGCTACGAATCAATGCTCGCATAATCACAGAGTGCGAGGACAAAAATAATTGATTTGACATCTATTTTAATTACTGGCTGATATTATCGATGACATTTCCTGTCATGATGAAAGGATCGTCACATCAATAGAACGCTAGAGAACGTGAAAACCCAACATGGCGAATCACGCGATTGATTTGCTATTTTGACAACTTAATTTGAAAAGGTTCTAACTGCTCTCGACTCTGTTTTGAGATATAAGTGTTAGAATTTTGGATTGGTTATACTATTCAATTTAAAAGATTATTTCACTTGTAACAATGAGCAAGTAAAAATGTTTCCATTTCTATGCCATTCTATTCAGAAAAAATGATCTTAATAATCTAATGATAGACATAATCAGTGACGGCTGGTGACGGGGTGCTGGGGGGTGAAAAAGGAAGATTCAACTATTTTTCCGTACTATGGAAGAGAAACAGTTATTTATATCTGAATTGAAAGTCCATGCTATAGAATATTTTAAAATCAAATGAATAGGAAAGAACTCTTGCAAAAATGGTTGAATCTTCCTGCCTCCGTCACCAGCCGTCACTGAAATAATATTAATAAAAATATTTTTTTAATTTTATATTTGGCATTAGAGCTAATGCCAATGCGCCAAATATTTCATATTTGTATATATTGTCATACGAGATTAACTCGATGATAAATTACATACACCCAGCCCAAGATCTTTTTTTTTCAATTGAAAAAATTTTGACCTTGCCGGGAATTGAGCCCGGGCCCACCCGAGCGCTAGGACAAAACTCGTGCCACTTGAACACAGGGACCGACTTTATCAAATAAATTTAGTAAAAAAAGTGTGCAGATAAACTCCGGGATGCTTCTAACTCCGTAATTCAATAATATATTCTGAAGTTATTATATATGCTAGAATATGGTCAATACTCACTTTTCTGATCAAAAGGTATTTTTTCTTCAAAATTTCAACTAGAAACAGGGCTGTGGAGTCGTTAAAAAAAATTACGACTCCAACTCCAGCATTTACCAAAAACACGACTCCGACTAAAAAAAGGTTAATTTCGTCACCTTTTTTTCCTACCTTTACTATTTATGTGTATTCAATTATATATCAATCAACCGAATCAGCATATCGCCAAATTTGACATATTATATGCAAAAATAACAAGTTCATACTTTAAAAAAATTCCGACTTCAAGTACGACTCCGGCCAAAACCCCGCGACAACTTCGGCCAAAAAACTCCAATTCCGATTCTTGTTAGAGCCCTGATTAGAACCCTGATTCCTGATCAATCATCCCGATTGATTCCGAGCCCTGATTAGAACCTTTTCAAAGTATGGTATCGATTTGTTAATAATATGTGTTGATTGTTTCAATAATCAAATATCGCGAAGCAAATTATTAATGCCCGAATAATTATCGAAGTTGAGTCTGCTGCGAAGTGAAAAGGGTTGATTGAAAAGATATGCGAATTATTGTACAACAGCTACGTTCATTAATTGGGTAGCGTGTGATGTGGTTTTATTAACATGACTTACATATCTAGTTATTGGTGAAGTTTAATTATTGTAAAATACAGTTCATAGACTATTGGGTTCTGTGATTCGAGAAATAATAAATAATATAATAGTAGATTTACAATGTATTTGATACAATTATTAAAAACGCTGTGGAGTCGGAGTCGTGAAAAGCTTTTGACAAATTTTGTACATGCCATATGGAAAATTTCGCTATTGGTTTAATACACATTTAAAAAAAAGGTATGAAAGAACCCTGGCAAAATCAAAGTTATTTTAATCGGGGTCGGAGTCGTGTTTTTTTAACGAATCCACAGCTTTGTTAAAAACCTTTTACGATCAGATGGATGCTTTGTAAACAAATGATAACTTTGATAATTAATCCTCATTTGCGTAACGAAGCGAGTTTTTTTTATTTATTGAACAATTATGTATTTTATTTTAATTGAATCGTAAAAAGTATACATAAATTGAACAGAACAATGAGAAAATCTTATATATAAAACCGAAACGGGGGATGTATGTCTGTAATTGTCAAATAAGCGCCAATCCTACTGGCCAGTTTATTGAAACTTTGTAGCCCGCTTTCCCATTGGTCAAGATGGACGGATTCTAGCTCGAAAAGTCTAAACGACGGACGCGCTCGGACGGGCTGGAAACGCGACGTTTGTACTGGTTATACTCGGACATAAACTTCTAAACTGGGAACAGTTGTTACTCTGCCTTGCTTGGTATTGGTTGCTTTGCAAAATATTGATAGAGCAAATAGTTTGCTCCTCTTAGAGCCATGTCAAAACGGAAAAGATCGTTTAATTTGGGTGAAACTGCCGAGGAACGAGAGGCTAGACAGTAGATTTTTTCCTTGAATTTTGACATTTCAATGGGCGAGAATGGGGCGAGGCTGTCATCAAATTAAATAAAGTTTGTGATTTTATTTTAACTCTATTTTGGATGTTAGATTTTGTGATATAATTATGTCGAATGATATAACATTAAATAATTATTGGTCGCTTAGTCCGAGCGACGCCGGGTAGCAATACTAGTATTATAATAATTATTAAAACACTGTAAAGTTGCTAAAAAATACTTTCGATGGATTCGGCAGTAGCTGTGTGGAAGTTAATTTTAATATAAAATAAGTTTAATAATTCCACGCATTGTGTCACAGTGAATAGCACAATACGTGGAAGAATCAAAGCTATTTTTATTTGATGTAAAATAAAACACATTTAAGGTATTATTTCCATATATATTCTGATAAAGATCAAGATCGGTTTCACTCAACGCGAGCATTGTCAATCGAAAATTCTCGTGATGAGCGAAACCGACCCTGGTCTTTATCAGAATAAATATGGAAGTAGTACTATAAAATGTGTTTAATAACATTATTTTATAATGCATTCATTACTTGCAAGTTTTAGATTCCACAGAAGACCACTGGGATACATACACTCATAAATCAAAGTTGCATTGTTGTTAGATAACAATAGTATATCGAGTGGAAATTACGTGATTTTTTATGGCTTACGGAGCAGTGGTGTTTTATGTTTATTGTCTATATAAGTATACCACATAAGTGTAAATAATGACATAATAAACAAGTGTGTTTACACTGTCTCTGGGAAAGCTATCCCTGGTCGGAGAGTCTGCGATTTCGTGTAATCCGAGCAATGTATAATAATATTATAGTGGTCTATTTTAAGATTACGCCTCTGCCTTTTCCTCAACCATTTATTACTACACAGTGACGTCGCGTGGGGGTAAGCAAGATGAGTATTTCACAAAGGCGGCACATCAAAGGTATATATTTTTTAAATAATTTTTTATCTTGATAAAGATTTTTCTTTTTATTTTTATCAAGATTCAGTTCAAGTGTCAAGTGTCAGTTCAAGTTCATCCGTGCACTTGAAATGTCTGAAGATATTGAAAGTCGAAACTCGGGCCTTAGCGACTAAACTCATGGAAAAGTACAAAATTCAAACAATTCAAATTTGATAAACACAATTTGAAAAAATCCATAATATTTGGGAACGTACTACTAAATATTTTTTAAATTGATAAAAACAATGGAATAAAAATATAGATTCATTTAAAACGTTATACTTAGAGCGCTCTAAATTATTGGTTTCTGTTCGGAAATATGAATATCTGTGTAGTATGAAATTTAAGCTAAATAGGGAATGTAAGATTATTACTAGTGCTCTCCTACTCGTTATATCCCTACATTCTTCGAAAAAGCGAGAATGAGCAACTGGGTAACTAGTTAAGTAGTTCTCGTAAAAAGTTTATGTTGAGAAAAGCTCAGATAATGTACATATGCTCCACATTGAGAGTAGATATGATTTTTAAAAAATCACAGAAACTATGTATTCATCCAAGTAATGTAAATATGTATTTTCTTATATAAAAATGATACAAAATAAAATAATATTTTTTTTGATATTTATTTGATGGAGTTTCAAGTTCTGAGACGCGTTAGCCTCGTCTTAGCTTAGTTGTTATGTTCAAGTTGCATTCTCTTCCCATCGTTGCTAACAAGAGGGCGCCATCGCTGCAGTAAGGAGCAATACCTAGTGAAGCCAGCTTAAGAGGTCAGCCTATTTTTTTTTATCTATGAAGGGTCATCGAGAAGAATGATTTTCGGTCTATAACAATTCTCAGATGCTTTCTTGTCATAATTCTGCAGGTAAGAGATTGTTGTGTTACAGTGGACCGTCAAAATACATTTTTAAAATATTTCAAAAATAGAAGCAATTATTACACATGTTTTGATTCGTTAGGAGTCCACTTTTTCCACGCTGGAAGCGGACATGGCTTTCTATGATATGAATTTACTAAAAAATAAAGCATTCAGAAGTAACGCCACTGTTTCTACCGTTCTACGTTGATAAATTTATAAGCTCAGATCATACCAAAGTACACAGAGATTTTTTAAAGCGTGTAAAAAATACTGCAAATGTTGCTTTGTAAAGATAAATAAGACTAGAAGGCCGCTAACCCCTAATTATAGGAAAATGTAGAACCCTGTGAATATTTTTTTGTCTTTTACATTACCAGCAACTGACAGTTGCATCGTCTTACACATATTTTACCATCTACGCTTTAAAGCTATTTATTTTAAACTGAAAAATTGAAAATCACGCAACATTCACAGAACTAAAAGATAAAAGTTAGAATACATTTTTAGTACTTATTCCACATTCAATTTTATACAATACTAGCTGTACCCTGCGCGCGTTGCTACGCCAGCAATTTTAGGGAGGATTGGGGGGGGGGGGTGGGGGGGTAGGGAGGGGCGGTGTACGCCAGAAAGTTTCGCGGAAGTGTAGTAGAAATTTGTAAAAATTCTATATCAATTTTTGGGGAGAAGGGGGGTTGTTTGGCGGGGTGGGGTTTATGGGCGTATGGGGCGGGTATGCCAAAAACCTTCGAAGGTGTGAACTCGAAAAATTCATAAAGTTTAAAAAAAAAATGGGGAGTGTACTCAATAAATTTGTAAAGTTTCACATCGATCGGTCGAGCGGTTTAGTAGTCCATAGCGGACATACACACAGACATTCATTTTTATATATATAGACTAGTATTGCTACCCGGCGTCGCTCGGACTAAGCGACCAATAATTATTGAATGTTATATCATTCGACATAATTATATCACAAAATCTAACATCCAAAATAGAGTTAAAATAAAATCACAAACTTTATTTAATTTGATGACAGCCCCCATTCTCACCCATTAAAATGTCCAAATTCAAGGAAAAAATCTAATTTGCTGTCAAATAAATGTCAAATAATACCTTCACGTAAATAATAAACATTATTATTAATAATAAAAGCCGGGAAAAGTTCAGTAGAAGACTAATTTATTACATTTTGACTAAATGTCTTCGCCGATAAAAATTCAAACATATTTTCTTTCATTTTCGTTTTTATGGCAACTTAATGACCAACAATGCAAAAGGGAATTACAGACCCACAGACATACATACGCCGTTTCGGTTTTATATATAAGATTTAATATACATTTTCGACTGATAATAATTTCAAAAATTCAGCGATAATTATTTCGGTGGATTTTGAACATAACCTAAAAACTGCAAACAATTGAATCTAGAGAAGGAATTTTCCCTATACAATAATGAAAAGAATTAATATGACTATTCCACTAATCATGTAATTAATTAATAAAGGTTTTCAGGAGTTCAAATATTTGAAATAAAATAAAACCTTAAAGTACCTACACACTACTTTTTTTCAAACAGCAGTTTTCACGTAATGTCTAAAAATCAATGTTTTTTCATATTGTATGCGCTGCCATTCCGTTTATTTTGACAACTGAATGTTGCACTTGCGCAAAGGTTATAGGCAAAGTACAATTAACTTTCAGTAGGTGGCGCGTATGTCGTATCTTAGAAAATCGGCAAAAGACAAATAGCAAATTTCATCGATACCGATCAATGTTAGTGAAATTATTTATCTTTAATATTGTGCATCCGAAAAACTTTAATAAACACACTTTCTTTCTTTGAGCGGCATTGCAACGCCTGGCGGGTACCTGCTAGTACCTTATAATAAGAAGTGACATGGTAAAAATGTTTTTTTTTTTGAAAATGGAATAGTGTAATGCAAAAAGACCGCGAAAAAATAGATTAATTATAATTTATCAACGAAAGCAATCGTACAGTGGCGGGAAACACCGATAAAAGAGTATAATATAAGAAGCGGTAGTATACGACTCAGGCAATCAGAGAAAATCCTTCGTCAGCTGATTACGTTTTACAGGAAAATAGAACCAACCTCATATTGCCAAACTTCCAGTGAAAGCTTTTGAATGGACGTGGCGCAACACGAAAGCTTTATTGAATTATCTTACGTGGAGAATAAAAAATCTTCTTTCTTACCTAGGGTCTGGCTTGGCCGGTGGCGGGGGGACTGCGACAGGTGCAGGGGGAGGCTCCGCTTCCACGTCAGGGACGAGGGACGGTCGGGGAGACATCTTGTTCACTGAAACAATACGAATAATTAATTAAATTTGTACATTCCAATAAAATATATTTTATATCACTAAAAGTAATAGAGGTGTGACTCAAATATTCGTCATTGGTCACGTTTTGGTGGAAGTGTATTATTTCAATTGAAAAAAACAATATTTTCTATTCTGACAAGGATCAAAAGTGGTTTATTTAAATTTACCATTGCCGTTTTCAAAGTGCTTTAATTGTACAAGTGATTATCATTTAAAAAGATTCAGCTTGTGAAATTTGAGATTTTTTTTTATTATTTAATTATTTACCTAAAAAAATATGTAAATCAATCAGTTTAATTTACATTAATATCAAACAAAACGTGAATATTTTTTAATCACGTTCGCTTCCAATGTTGAGCATATGGACCCTTTGGATTTAAGTGGACTTTTTCTACGAAACTCTGTGTTATTTAGTTACTCAACCTATATCTTATATATAAAACCGAAACGGCGTATGTATGTCTGTGGGTCTGTAATTCCCTTTTGCATTTATGGTCATTAAATTGCAATAAAAACGAATGTGAAAGAAAATATGTTTGAATTTTTATCGGCGAAGACATTTAGTCAAAATGTAATAAATTAGTCTTCTACTGAACTTTTCCCGGCTTTTATTATTAATAATAATGTTTATTATTTACGTGAAGGTATTATTTGACATTTATTTGACAGCAAATTAGATTTTTTCCTTGAATTTGGACATTTTAATGGGTGAGAATGGGGGCTGTCATCAAATTAAATAAAGTTTGTGATTTTATTTAACTCTATTTTGGATGTTAGATTTTGTGATATAATTATGTCGAATGATATAACATTCAATAATTATTGGTCGCTTAGTCCGAGCGACGCCGGGTAGCAATACTAGTATAATATATATTTATGGTTTTGAACAGAAAACAGTAAATCCATTGTAAAATGAAACTGCCCGGACCGGACTGGAGCCAGTCAAACACATTGATGCTTGATCACGGACCCGATCATAAATAGATAGCAGATATTTTTTAATGCATACTGATCATCGAATAATTGGAATGTGGAAACACCTCTGTCTGACAGTCGTAGAGATTGATACAAGTATGTTGATAATTTGATTATTTTTATTATAATGCCATTCCACCAAGTATTAACAGTGAACACCTTAAAAGTAGTATGTTGATTATTTACAAATAAGCGACTATGAATTAGTAATCATGTTACCTACAAAATATAATGCTTTTTGAATGTAAGGGTGGTACCAAAATATCTCGAATTTTAAGATACGTTCTATAAAAAATGAAAAGCTCCCATAAAGTTCCGAAAAAATGTAATCGAAACGGCTTCTCTCTTATTAAACTCTCAAAACTTTTAGTGCAAACGAAATCGGCTTGGACAGGGAGAGATAGAACGAGAGAGAGTGGAATGAAGAAAAGATTTCATACTCGTTAAGAAAGTTTGTAACAAGAGAATTACTCGAAATGTTTTTATTTTTACATTTTCAATAAAAAAAATGCCGCAAATTCGTTCGAGGTGCATAAATAATGTCGTAATAATTTGCAAGTGTTCTATGAGATATAAGACCACTTAAATTTAACAGCTGAGTTTGTTCAAGCACTTATTTTGTCATAATAACTTCGGTCGGTTACTTTGTATCGATATTAGAAAAAAATATTTTAAAAATTGTTTACTCTCCATCCTTGATGGCAGAAAAGGCATACATAACTGATACTATAAAAGATAGTTCTGACGAAGACGTAAGTGAAATAGCTCTCAACTGTATATTATTGATTGAGTTGGCATTTACTTGGTAGAAATGCATTTACGGTGAGAAAAATAACAAAGTATTTTATATAATTTTCGTAGAAGTAAAATGCATTCTTATTTTTTCCCCGTTTTATAATGGAGTTCTACCAAGTAAGTGACAATTCAACCAACTCATAATTACTATAAACATTCTTTGTAAGCTAAACTACTTAAAAAAATCCCAATACCCTTAAAATACATACCTTATTTTGACATATATTATATATACTTAAATACAATATCAATTAACGACAGCAATAAAAATACAATATATTTCCTAAAAGGATCCTTAACCAATATCCTTCTTTATTTTAACTTTAATTTTGCTAAATTGACTATTTTATTGTTTTATATTTTCTTCTTTGTAAAGGGATAACAATAATACAATAAACGCTGAAGCTAAGAAATTGATAAAAAATAAATCAACTGAACTTTCTTTAAGAAAATAATCTAATAATAAATATATTTTTCCTTATAACTTTGACCGAAACTCTTCTATTGTTTTCTTAAAAACCGAGATTCAGCAGTTCTCTTTTATCAGTAGAACAAATAAAAATACAAAACAAAAGTACAATGTTGTCGGCCAAATTTTTGACCGTTTGTTTTATTCTTTTGTAGTGTTCACAGGTTCGAGCTCCCGTACGGCAAATACCATTAATTGATTTATTAATCGATTTATAATGATTATTTGCCAGACTTAATTTTTAAGACTTATTCATGAGAACGATATGTATTCTGCTTATTTAAAATCTTTAAAATAAATATAATTTTCTATAACTATACAAAGATACTGCCCGGTACGTGGTTCAATGGTCAACGTCGTTGGCTTCCGTGACGGAGGGTCAGTTTCGAGTCCAGATTTTTACAGTCGATACTTTTCGAAGGCAATGGGTTCTTACCACCTTTCGTATCCCCAAAAAGTGATTTGTTAACCACTAGTCCTGTCCTTGTCCTCGTATTTTTTCAACACTTACTCTCTTCAAAAAAGGGAGGTTGAGCAACTGAGTAACAAGCAGTACTCGAAAAAAAATGATTTTGAGATAAACTACATGCTTCAAGTTAGGAGCGGACATGGTAAACAAATAAAAGACAGCTATTTTTTAAAACAAATAACTATGTGTAGAAATCTCGCTATATTGTAAGAGAAGTTTTATTCATTTGCTTCAACGACTGCTTCCAATGTGGAGTACGTGGACTCCTAACGAAGCTTTTCTCAACAGAAATTGTTCTACGCGAATTGCCTGTTACTCTCTCGTTCAACTTTTCGTTTACGGTGAGAGTAAAAATAGAAGACTAGTACTTGGAAAAGGATAGTGATTAATGAATCTTTAACGCTACGCCACTTTCTTAGGATTGAACAGGTGGAATGGGATTTGGACATCACAAACTGTCATGCAATTTAACACAAATCCATATGGTGACTAAGCAATGAATTTGAAACTCTTCATTCACGGATTCCAACTTACTCTTACATATAAGCAAGTCCCGAAAAACTCAATACTGCGAGCGAATCATGTCATAATCATTTCATAAAATTGTACAATTGATTCAAAAATTTGTTTTATTTTAAAGTATGTATACAAAATGAATATTTTTATTGAAAACCGTTAAGAATCATTGCTTTAGGTTGACACCTCCTAGTATGGTAGGACATCAGCACTCTCTCGAACGATCTTTTGTTCGCCTCAGTCAATGAGTTTAAGTTTTAAATTCATTTTGTAATACGGGCGGCTCGCTCCCAAATGTCTCTGGCTGTGTCACTCCGAGTGCACGGTATCTCATATTAAGTGCAATAACCTATAAATAAGATTGCTTATCTTACTTGACGTTTTTATCGATCTTTTGTTCCAACGGTCTTCTACCTACAAGAACCGCTTTTTTACAGGCAGTTAGAGTTTTAAGCTCCTCGAGTGCACTTCTTTGCAAGATTGGTCGAGGTATCCTCCCTCCTTCGAGTATCTTTTAATCGCGTACAGTCCCTAGTATTGGCTTTTCGCAATCGTTAATCAGTATTTGTGTCATTTTGAGTATAACTTCTGTACTTTATTTTTGTGTGTAATTTAAATATAACTTGTGTACCGAACTTTAATAAATTGTGTGTGCAATAGCACTATTTGACATTCTGAGATCGTTTTTTATTAAAGAGCATCCTGATTCTCCATCTCCGATCCCTAAATTCCTCTCCTCGAGTGACGGACGGAGGTTTTCTCTTGTTTTACGAGAGAACCCGAATCAAGGTCGTCTCAAGGTTTATTCGTTCTACGCCATGAATTGCCAAAGTTTTTAAGTCACGAACCATTTTTATTGCTATACGCATTTTTAGCAGAAGATTTTTTTGTGACCAGAACAAATATTTAAATATGTGTTTAAAAGATGATACTAGAAAAATATATTTATTGTAAAACTTGTACAAGCATCTGGGTAACCTTTTTAAAAATAAGATTTATAATTTCCGAACTATCAGGATAGCTACTACTCCATGAAAAAAAAACGAAAGGCATGAATGATATACATATTTTGAATGAAAACAATTTTAAAGTCAAAAATTCTTTCAGATACAAGATTTTTTTTCAAATTACGTTTGTTATGGAAAAAAATAGAATAAAGAGTATGCAATATGTTTTGAACTATGTTTTTTATATAAATATTGAAGATTGAGAAGTGTTACTCATAATTTATTGTTACAAGTTAAGCAATATATATATATCTTCATTTTCGTTGGCAATGAGCAAAAATTACTTTAAAAATAAGTTTGTTGACAGAATGAAGAGTAAAAAACTAAACCAGTTGATAATGATCACGATGAGCGAAACCGGTCCTGTTCCTAATAAATCTATTCTGAAATATTTTAAAAGTGTGTTATTGTTTTTTAATATAATGCCTTTCCATCAAGTATTGACGGTGAACACATTAAAAGCGGTTTAAAATTATTGAAAGTAATTTAAGAACTCGGGATATCGACTTAATTATAGTTAAAATATGCTTTAAGTATATTTTTTTTGAATAAAAAGATTCAAAGCAAAAATAATAAGAGCTGGAATATTTTTAGTAGTGTAAATATAAAGCATCTCTTAAATTTAGTGTAAATTCAAAAAAAATGGCCGTAGATACTACTTAAAAGTGTAAAGTTGAACAAATCTAAATATTTTTTTTAAGCCCGTCGGGTTTTGTGAGGCGTTTCATTTCAAAAGTTCTGAAATCGTATTATCATGGCCCTCTTAGCTCTTCGCATTTCTGCGTCGCATTATTGAATTTTCGGAAACGTTGCCAATCTCAATTTGTAATGTTGTAGATTTGATTAAGAGAAATGTGTAAGGAGCAGTGTTCGGCCATTGCTTCAATGTAAAAATATCCTCGATTCAATTTCAAATTATCCTTTGCTCACTGCGGATTAGAGACTCCAATTCGAGTATCGAATACCCGTCCATTTTTCAAATACTCGATAATAGTAATTTATAAATGAAGATTCATTTAAAAACATATACATCTATAAAATATATATATAATGTTTAACCTTTGAGTCTTACACATGGATTTTACTGTTAGGTATTTTTTTTTTCAAATGGTTTCTCGTTGACTATGCTACGCGAGAATTTATTTTGTTACTTTTGCTTTGGGTACTGCTGACTTATCTTATGAATGTCAAGTTTATGATGACGAGAGTCTATGATGAAAGGAGATAAAAAAAAAATATAGAAAAATAATCTCATAAAAATCATTGCAGCCAAAATTTAAAGGAAGATTTTAAAAGGTTGGAATCATTTAAACAGCGGAAAAAAGACTAGATGCACTATTTAATTCATTGTTAACTATAAAACAGACGTCCACAGCAACAGAGAGAGTTTTTGCTACTGCGGGAATCATAAAATGATTTATAAATTGAAACAAATGGATGAATGCAATTAAATAAGCTTTTTTATTTATTCATCATATATTTATATATGTTACAGTGAAATTGTATTCTCAGTGAAAATGTATCAACTAATAGATTTGTATGACAACATGATTTCACCGGTCACGATCAGGGAAATTATTGGCCCAAGTCGATGATTGGCCAGCCTAAAATTTTGGTTTGCTCCAATGAAACAAAATCAGCAAGGAGTCCCTTTAATAAAAATATAATCAAAGAAAAACATAAGCAAACATAAGGCTGAAGATAGGGCGGTCAAATTTGATTTCAATGCCAGCTTGGAGAGGAATATATTTTCACCGAGAATACATTTTCACTATAACATATATACAAATTTGAATAGATTTTATGTACATATTTTGTCAAATCTGAAGCTACTCGAGTATTTTATAATTTTACTACTCGAGTATCGAGATGTTGAGATGTCGAGTAGTTGAAGTCTCCACTGCGGATGTTGCCTTTTTAACGAAATTAAATCAACTCCAAAAAACATTTATTAATTTTATCATTATCAATCAATGCGAAATAATTTTATCTTAATTACAAGTGGGATTAACATATATTTACTCTAGACTTAATTCGAATTTCTTCGGTGAGATCGTTTATTCTGTTATTAAATTTGCTGTTCACGTTTTTATAGCAGATATCCTTTTCCCGCAGTACATACGCTTCCATTATGGACTTTATTTTAACAGATTTTGTCTAGGAGAACTACTTGTTACTCAGCTGCTTAACCTTTCTTTTCGTTAAGGCCTAGAGCAGCCATACTCAGCCTGCAGCCCAATCAGCTCAAATGTGCGGCCAAAAATAATTATAGCCACCAAATACTATTTCGGTTTTCAGTATTGGCTTTTTGTACCGACCGATTGGTACAAAAACTGTACAAAAATGTGCCCAGCTTCAGCTCACATTATTCTCATCTACGTATCTCTGTGAATCGTCATATTCTAAAATGAAATATGCGAAGAGCGTAAATAAAAATCGGCTTACTGATTCTCCCTTTGATGATGTATTAAGGATATCCTGTAGTAATCAGGAACCTGATTTGACGAAGATAGTTAAAAGTTTGCCTCAATATCAAAATTCACATTAGTTTTTAAGTAAAAGATTTGAGATTTTGCATACCGTGGTATTTTTGTGCACTTTTTACGTATTTTTATTTGTTATTCATCGATATTTTTTTCTTTGAAAAATATGTTGCGGCCCACGTAGAGAAGCAAAAATCGAAATGCGGCCCGGGTGAAAAAAAGGCTGAGTATGACCGGCCTAGAGAGTAGGGATAGAAGGGATAGGACTGGGTCAGTGATTAATTTATCGCTCTCGCTACGTCCCGTTGTTTTGTTTCGGGCGAGTGTGGGAGAGAAATTGAGACAACAAGACGTCTACGTGTGCAAGTGGAAGTCAATAATTCAATTGTTCGGACTAGGATTTGAACACGAGCGATCCGAAGCCAAAAACAACGAGATTGACAATCGACCACGGATCCAACCAAAAATAAAAATAAATTAAGCAACTTTTTAAGGTGTTCACTTTCAATACTTGGTGGAGTGGAATTATAATACGAATACACATATTTAGTACATATTTATTTCACATTTGATTTGTTGAGATCAGCACAAGTTTCGCTCATTGCGAGCATGTTGATAATAACGTTTAAGCTGTTCACTGTCAATACTTGGACTAGCATTATAATACAAATAACAGCCAGTTTTTAGTGCATACTTATTCCGCATTGGCTTTGTTGCGATCAGGACCGGTTTCGCTCATCGCGAAAACATGCTCGTGGTGAGTGAAACCGGTCTTAATAAATCTTATGTGAAATTGGTATGAAAAATGTTTTATTATGTATTTATGTGTTAAAATCTAATTATAATAACTATTGTAAATCGTTCATCTTGTGTAAAAATAACCACTTTAACTATTTCAAATAACATTTGTTATTGCATACTGTTTTGCAACAGCTAACTATCTTTTCAAACGTACGTACGTTAACTTGATACGTGGTAAGTTTTACTTAATTTACAACAAAACGTCGTGCTCACTTACATGTTTTACTTAATAACTACACTAGCAATTTGACAGGGTCGGCAGACATTTTTGTCTTTTAAAAGACGACAGCGACTTTCGGCGGCAGATATTGTAACTAAATGTTTAGTGTTGATAACATTTACTAATATAAACTGATGATCAGAGTTAGAGCATTTATGTTAACCTTGAATCTTCTGATGAGTTAATTACTTTTGTAAAGTTTGTCAAAGTTTCCATCTTGCTCAGAGCAATACTCTTTCGTAATTTGTCTTCCCTATCACGGAATAACACTATTGGTGTTATTTATAAACACAGCTTAATTAACTTTGGCTTAATCAAAAGTTTAACCGTGTCAATTACGAAGGGTTAGACACAGCTAAAACTTCGCGAAGATTTATAAACCGAGCGTAACTTAGTCGTATGTTAACGCGGCACACACTATGCTTATTCCCTGTAATTTGTTAGTGATAACCAAATCGATATAATTTGTATTCCATTTTTAAAAATGAATACGAATCTATTAAATAGATTTTTTTACCATGGCAATACTTTTTCGACAGAATTTATAGTGATTTAAGTATATGTATCAAAATATAACGTGTCGTACATAAGTATTTACTTATAATTTATGATATTTATTTGAAAAAGTATATATCACAAGAGTGTGGTACGAAGATTAAGGTGCTCCTTTTGAAATTGACAAATTTAAAAATTCACACAATGGAAATAAAAAAATTATTTAATGAAACGTCGGATAAAACCCACATATTAGTTTAGTATGCACACAAACCCGGGTCGTTAGCGTCAAAATTAATGGAAATTAATTAAGTATTACATATATTAGTAAATTAAAATTAACCAAGTTTCGGTGAATTAACACACGGATTATTTAACACTTATTTACTGTTAATTACGAATTTAGACTGAGGGTGCTTGAAAGAATTTCAATAGCAAATTTTAATAATTTGAATTTTGTACAAGTACATTCGTGCACTTGAAATGCCTGAAGATGTCGAAAGGCGAAACCCGGGTTGTTAGCGACAAAGCTCATGGAAAAGTACAAACTTCAAACAATTCAAATTTGATATTGAAATTCCATCAAGCCCCCTCAGTCGAACTCCTTAATAAAATGAAAGATTCTAAATAATAAAAATGAACGTTTTAACACTTAAACACCCGGCCCCACACTAGTGTATTTGTATCCATATTGCGGCGTATCGGCACGATTCAAATTTGATAATTATTTTAGTCGGTTTTTCAATGTAATGATTCATCTGTAGTATATCTCTCCATAATATTATACAGATCATGACCAGTTTTTAGCAGCTGATATTCCTGTCATTCAAACACGTTGTAATTGTTTTTACTCAATTTTATATATTAACCTATTTCTATTTCATATGTTGATATTGCCTTCAATGATTGAAATCGGTTTTTATTTATTGAAGAAAACAAACTTATTTTCACTTAGAATTTCGACTGAAGGTGGTTGTTGGAATTTCAATATCAAATTTGAATCATTTTAATTTACACTTTTCCATTTTCTACATCTCAGTCAGTTCATGTGCATTCGTGCACTTGAAATGCATAAAGATCCGAATGGTGAAACCCAGGTCGTTGGCGACAAAAATCATGGAAAAGTAAAAAATTCAAACGATTCAAATTTAAGTCTATTATCAATGGAATACGAGAAAAGTGACGTTGAAATTTTAAAAAGCTCCGCTTACCTGTATTTAAGTCGATGGGCTTACTAACAACTCTCCAAGGCGACATTTGCGACATGTACGCGGCGGGTAGAGTTGATATGAGTCCCAAGTCAAAGTTTTGATCCGGGACTGGTTTCGGGATTTGGAATACTTTTTAATGGTCGATATTTTTCATTTTTATTAATTATTAGCCATGTTAATTTATCTTTAAAAATATTTAAGGTAATTAAAGTCACTATCTTTTTTATGAATATTGTATTTCAATCAATTATTGAAGGGTACAAAATATTTTACTGAAATATATTGTACGAGAGTATCGGTATCGTTCGAATGCGATCTGATAACTAATTTGACGTATTTAACACTTATTAAAACACTATTTATCTCTCATACATGAGCTCTAGTTTTGTAACTTGATATTTTTCGTCTTTTAAATTCATTTCAATACAATGATCTTTTATATTCGATGCTGTTATCAATGCATTACGCAGCAAATAATTTATTTTTTACGAGCATCCGTTGTTCCAAAGATGACACGTGCAAGTGGATGAAAGATTTTGTCAATAATAATTCGTTTGCGGTTGATAAATAAATCACGAAAATTTCGGGATCATGTTTTATAACCCAAGGGCATATTCATTATTGAAAATCTTTGGGATCCGGGAACTCGGGATTGGAAACCCTAGTCACGAGGGTGGTTAGGAAAATATTATTGTCAATTCTCGGCTGCGTTCAAGTTATTACAAAGCTAGTGAGCCGGCAACATTTTTCCCTTACTCGATTTTCACTGCAGTCCAGACGTTGAAGTGGCCCTCAAACTAGCAATAAACTGCATTCAGGACAAAACGTTTTGGGTCTTTATTGCAATTGCAATGGCTCAATATACAGTACACTCCACTGTCGTTCAATGGTTTATTTTGCAAAGCGAAACGGAAAGACAATACTTTCAAGTGTTCAAAAATGTAATATTGTAGATACAAATATTTTCATTTTCATCTGGAGTGTTGTCGAGTCTGTTTGTACGGTGATGAATACAATATTATATTAGCTTGTATTCGATGGATTGAATATTTAAAAAATACCCTTACTTTCCTATTTAAATGAACTCGATACTAAACAATGATAAGAAATAACGATTATTTGATTGGTCCTTTTGCCCCCAAAAGCTTCACTAGAGTGATGGCACACGCCGTATGCTTCACTTTTCCTCTTCTAACAGGAGTTTCTTCAATAGTGGAGGTAAACGAAGATGAGGTCACCAGTCTTGCCAACTTCTACCTAAACGTTCTAAGAGATACATATTAAATTACAATCCAGGCTCGTCTTTTCAGTTAGAGACTGAGTATGTATATTATAAGAATAGTAATCTCTTTAAGTTTCGCCAATATTAGACTTGATTTTCTTGGAATCATTACCGTTTGGTAATGATTCCAAGACAATCAAGCTTGTAATTGGTTTTTCCACAAAAAGCCTTCTGCTGACAGCTGACTGCTGAGTCTTTTAGATATCCAAAACTTAATAACCCTACTCGCGAGGAAATAAAAACATATCCAGAAAAACAGACCAGGTTTCAGTATAAAAGTAAAAGTACGACAAAAATATACATATTTAAAGCTGTGTGGTGTGTTATCTATCTTCAGTATCTAGCCTGAGATTTTTCAATATTGTGTTTCCCTGTTACTGGATTTCATTTTATGATTTCATACCCACAGTAGTGCCATACACCATGTTGATAACTTACCGTAAAATATCTGAACAAATTCTCATCTATCTTGTTAATATGCAAAGCATCTCGTGCTTCAAAATTGCTCGGGGCAGTATTTTACCATTCTAGTCTATTGGCGAAAGCACAGTAGTTATGGAAGCCGCGACGAGATGATAGTTGGGTTGTTTCCGGCAATGCAAAAGCACGTAATGTAATGGCAGCTTTTAAGCTCGCTTGCGACAGACGGCAGCCTGCATTCATGTTAGTGAATATTTTTGAAATCGACAAGAAAATAAGGCTACACAATTTCCCAGCCACTAACATGTATTTGCCGCAGTGTTTACAGTGCTTGTCAAAAATTATCAAGATTTGAAATATATACTAAAAAAAAGCTTGACTCTTGCACTTACTGTAACGTTATATAATATTAAAACATACCCAAACAAGTCAATAAAAGTTTTTTGATTTTTAGCAATAAATAGCCTTATTGAAAACGAATGCAAAAATAAACAAAACGTGGATAAAAGAGAAACGTGAAAATTATAGAATACTAGTATTGCTACCCGGCGTCGCTCGGACTAAGCGACCGATAATTATTTAATGTTATATCATTCGACATAATTATATCACAAAATCTAACATCCAAAATAGAGTTAAAATAAAATCACAAACTTTATTTAATTTGATGACAGCCCCATTCTCGCCCATTAAAATGTCCAAATTCAAGGAAAAAATCTAATTTGCTGTCAAAGAAATGTCAAATAATACCTTCACGTAAATAATAAACATTATTATATTAATAAAAGCCGGGAAAAGTTCAGTAGAAGACTAATTTATTACATTTTGACTAAATGTCTTCGCCGATAAAAATTCAAACATATTTTCTTTCATATTCGTTTTTATGGCAACTTAATGACCAACAATGCAAAAGGGAATTACAGACCCACAAACATACATACGTCGTTTCGGTTTTATATATAAGATTATTTAACTCATTCCAGATTGGATTGATCTATGGCCGGGGTTCTTAGCCCTGTGCCAACGGGCACGATTGCGACCGAGGTAATATTATCGTACGCCCTCTACAAAGTTTCAAATAACGAAAAAACCCAATATTTATGAGAATTGTATTTTATTTATTGAAATTATTTTTCGAAGAAATTTTATTTGCATATAACTGTATAGTTTTTTTTTTTAAATAATGTTTATTAATGACGTACTTAAGATTTGTTTTTAAAAAAATCCAGTCTGCGTCCGTCACTATTCTCCTCAATCTCAAATGCGCCCGGAGTCGCAATAAGGTTAAGAACTAATTAAATATTTAGACTGAGGGTGCTTGATGGAATTTCAATATTAAATTTGATTTTTTTGAATTTTGCATTTTTCCATGAGTTTTGTCGCTAACGACCCGGGTTTCGCCTTTCGGCATCTTCAGGCATTCCAAGTGCACGGATGTACTTGAACTGACGCGCAGTAAACAGTTTGTATCGTTTATATACAAAAATATAAGTAGATCACTAAGTTAAAAGGTTATTAAAATGTAAATTAGCGAAATTTGAATGAATACAAGTTTCAATGAATTAAGTGGGTTTGTTATAATTATGGGGATTTTTGAAAATATTAATGACCAGATAATAGGGTTTTATCCGACCTAACATTAATGAGTTGATTGATTTCAAGCCTTTGAATTAATATTTAATGATAGTAAGTGAATTGATATTTAATGATAGCAAGTGCTTGAATTTTAAGCTTAAGAACCCCTGATCCATGGGGACCACTGTTTTCCCTTTAAAGAGTGAATTGAACATTAAGATTAAGTAAAAAATAATTCTTTTGTGTTTTAATATAAAATTCATCAAATTTTCTTCGTGTCTTCAAAAGAGTTATAGAATCTACAGCCTGTAATATATGATCATATAATCATATAATATAAAATAAATAATATGATCTATATGATCATATAATATAAAATTTAAAATAACTTTGATTATTCCACGTATTGTGTAACTAATTGTGACACGTGTTTCGCCTCTTTCAGAGGCATCTTCAGACTTACTATCGCAAAGTTTGCTTAAGTAATGAAGCAAGATAAATTCTAACATTTTAACATTTTAAATTATGAAATTACAAAATGGATTACGGGTTTTTTTCCTTCTAAAGGAAACAAGGAAGTTATGATCGTCACTGACAAAGTATTGATTATATTCAAAGACACTCATCAATACATTGCGTATGTACAAAATTAATGCGAGCTTAAATTTCTATTGGATTTGTTGAGAGAGTTAAGTATATAATATATCACCAGCTACTAAATATGGGCAATCTCTGAGCGAAAGCTGATAAACATACACGCGCAGGGGCTGAGTTATGCACACCCGCCCACTTGAATATTTTTGCGTGGGCGGAGCAGGGTGCATTCTAAGCGTTCCGTAACGGAAATTTACGATTCCCAGAGAATATTCCCCGGGTAAGTTATTTGCATTTTCATCACTGGTTAACCTTAAGAATAATTTAAGTTGTCTCGTGGATATTATCAGTTTTGAACTTCCAATATTGTTCCACGCAGAACTCGATAGGTATTTCTAAATTGTGTTTTTTTACAACGTTTTATTTACTTTTAAGGTGTTCACTGTTAATATTAAGCGGAAAGGCATTATACTAAAAAATAATACAACTTATTTTGTAGTTATTCAACTGATCAATCATTTCAACAGTGGAATATGCTCGCAATGAGCGAAGCTGGTCTTGATCTTAATGAAGTTTATTTATTATAAGGTATTATAATGTATATTATGCTGGGAAAATTTTAATCGAAAAGCTTTCGGCTTATAAAGTGTTGAAAGTTGGATTTAGGATGAAAAATGTAATGTAAAAATACGGCTAGTATCATTGAAGATATTCTTTATCATACGGTAAGAAAAATAACAATGTATTTTAGTACTACATAAATTATTTAATATATTTTTTGATAGCTATTTCTAGTTCTGACGAAGGCGTAAGCCGAAATAGCTGTCAACAAATATATAAAATAATTTATGTAGAACTAAAATACATTGTTATTTTTCTTACCGTATTATAATGGAGTTCTACCAAGTAAATGCCTACTCAATCAATATATTTTTTATCGATTTCAGTCACCATGCCACCATGGAGAAGGATTAGTATACAGTTGTTAATTTTTACTAAAATCTTTTTTGAATCCTAAAAATATAATGTCAAGTGATGGTAAAATGCTTGGAAATATAAAAATAGTAACATCAGCATGACTTCATTTATTTCAATGGGATAATATCCACAACGGAGTAATTTGGTATATCGATTTTTTAATTCTCAAGTCATAAGTATATTTTTATTGCTGCTTATTTGAGCAAATTAATAATAAAACGATTATTGATTGAACTAATATGAATTGAATTGTTGTAAGCGCCCTAAGCTTAATGCACTGGAACAAATAGAAATTAATATTATATAGAACTGAATGATATTCTTAATGAGCAAACAAAAATGAGTCCATCACTGTTCTTAAGACCATTACGGAAGGCTAATGCAATTTTAATTAAATCAATTTCATGCAAAACTAATTTACGTTCAATACCACTAAATAAACCCAGATTTTAATCCATCAACAGACCCAGACAAATTAATTTTGAGAAATACATAAAATCAATTTGTCACATTCAATACTATACTTTTTACGATATAAAATTAAGATTATAGGAAAAAAATAATGAAGATATATTGTAAACTTATTCTACACTGGTATCCTAAGATAAATTCATGTGTCAAATTTGAATTGTTTTAATTTTGTACTTTTCCATGAGTTTTGTCGCTAACGACCCGATTTTTGCCTTTCGGTATCTTCAGACATTTCAAGTGCACGGATGTACTTGAACCGACGTGAAGTAAACTGTCTGTATCGTTAATATACAAAGATAAAAGTAGATCACTCCCCGAAACCCCGGTCATTAGCGACAAAACTCATGGAAAAGTTCAAAATTCAAACAATTAAAATTTGATATTGAAATTCTATCAAGTATCCTCATTCAAAATATAAGTTGATGTGTGTTTAAACATAGCTCTGACGAAGGTGCGAAATAGCTATCAATTGTATATATTAAATAATTTTGGTAGAACTAAAATATATTTTTATTTTTTTTCCGTGGATATGTATTTTTTTTCAATCTGATCAATGAATCATTTACAAAACTGTATTTTTGGTGGCGGTATAGCGGATATTGCCCAGTCCGTGGTGCAGTGGTAAACGTTGTTGGTTACCGCGTCAGACCACCCGGGCTCGATTTTGCGTGCGAGAAAATTTTTTCAGTCGATAAATCGATTCTGCTCAGAGGCAATGGGTGTTTGTGTTGTTAAAAAATCCTTCCCACCCTTGCGATCCCAACAGCGATTAGATAACCACTAGTCCTTAGTCTTCGTATCCTTTCCATCCCTATTCTCTTCGAAAAAGAGAGGTTGAGCAACTGAGTAACAATCAGTTCTCGTAGAAAACAAATGTCGAGATAAACTCCGTGAAGAATCCATATGATCCAAGTTGAGAGCGGACATGGTAAAAAAAAATACCAGACAGATTAAAGCAAAGTTAAGTTTCTGCTAAATATAGTGTTATAACTTGACAGCAATAAGTTGGTTCGCATTTTCTACCGAGTTTATGAAAAGAAATACTTGGAAACATTGTAGGCTTTTAAGCCCACTACACAGTTTTCATTGACGTAGGAATTACTTTTTTCAAAAAAAAATAAAGTATCAATTTTTTTTTTTCAAAAATGTATTTAGAGCCAATGGTATATTATTATGCATAATTAAGGACTCCAATTATTCGACATCTCAACCACTCGAGTATCGAGTAGTACAATTTTAAAATACTCGGGTACTCGAGTAGGTTCAGATGTACCAACATATATATTATTCATTCAAATTTGGATAATAAAGTGTCTTTTTATAAGGACGCTTAGTTTTGAAATGTAAATAAAACAAGTTGACTGTGAGATTTCGACTTAATTTTAATTTCATTTGTAAGTATATTTTACGGCATTAAATATGGAATATAGCATCAAATGTCAGCCAATATCCATTCATTATAAAATGGGCCATGTCGCTAAAGTTGACTTTTTTGACAAATTTGGGTAAACTTCCAACTGCTCCAGAACCCAATCAGGCGTTGTCTGCGGTCGTTTACCTGAAGTTCCTTGGTTAGTTGGATTTTATACGGGTGCAGACATAAGGCCCGATTCAAAATTCGCCAAGTTGAAGTCGCAGAAAAGCCAAGTTCTTGTGAACAACGAGAAATAAGCTGCCTTGGGTTTTCCTGTACACTTTCACACACAGCAGCAATGTTTTCACCAGATATTGTATTTTGATGACATACAGGTAGGTGTTGGCCGATTATTTACCAAACTGGTTGACTCAAATTTGGCCACTAAACAATGAATAATCTACTCGGCAGGACAAAGTAACATATTTTGAGCGTCCCTATTGAAATACCCTTTATAAATATGTAGATGATAAATAAGCTTATTTAACTTCATTAATACATTTATTTCAATTTATAAAACATATATTTACAAAATAATAGAGAATAAAACGTGTCAAATTTTAAATTAATTAGTTATTTTATTTTTATAATTTCCGCAGAAGAAAAAAATCTCTGTTGCTGTGGACGTATGTTTTATGGTTAACAATGAATTAAATATTGCATGTAATTTTTCTGTCCGCTGTAAGTAAATAAAATTTGGAAATCAATCTTCATTTATAAATATCGAGTACTTGAAAAATGGACGAGTATTCTCGAGTATCAAGTATTCTATACTCGAATTGGAGTGTGTATGCATAATTTTATCTTATGCTGTTTTAAAATAGTACCATTAACTTCCGAATGGCACTGTCATACATATTTGAGTAGCACTTTTGTACTGTCGCATTAATAATAAGTTAATATTTTCAGAGTAGTATTTTCAAGTAATATCGTTTCAGGTCGTATTTAAATGCTACTTTATGACTTGCCATTAACCTGGATCCATCTTTGTCGTTTCCTCGTAAAATTACATTCAAAGCTAAAAACATGTTTTTTGAAGATGTTCCTACTCACTTTTAAGGTAATTTTTTGTTCTTATTCCACATTGGTTATATTAAGATCGGGACCGGTTTCGCTCATCACGATTATCATCAACTGACAAGAAATACAAAGATACAGCGTTATTGATGCTTTGATCGCGAAAGATTTTACTTATATAATGTTTAAACATAAGAATCTTCTATATGAGGACGCTTAGAAGATTTTTGGGACTACTAAGAAATATATTGTTTATCGATCAAGACCAGTTTCACTCATTGCAATCATTTTGAAATGATGAAAATCCTAGCGGTGAGCGTCCCTTTTATAATAAAATATATTAGGAAGTAATACTGAACAATGGGCTTTATTGGATTTGGCAGTTAACAGATTGAAATTGGTTCCTTATAGTGTTCTTATACTCTGGCCATGTAGTGGTCAAAACTCTTAGACGGTTGTAATTCAACTGCATTGTCCAATCAAATTTCAGTAAATGCAATTTTATACATAGATTTTTATTTAGTTGAAATTACAAATTTTACGTCAAGACAGGGATTGTTGCTTCTTTTGATATTATTTATCAAAATACCGTATTCGCTGTATTAAAGCAAACTTATTTCCATTTAAAAATACTAAATAAAACTGCTCTGGATGATTGTGAATAATATATTTATCATTTGTGTGAGCCGCTGTGTACATTCCACTTGGTGTAAATGTCGTAAGAAGCTTTTTGCATATTTTTAGGTCAAGAGACCACTCGCCGGGAGAGCTAAATGAGAAATTTTCGTTCGCGTCGCTGCCGCAAAAAGTCCCACTAAAAAAAATCTTTTACCAAAGTTGTATCTCTAAAGCACACGTTATGAGCTTTGAATATTTAATACGAAAGAATTCAGGTGAAAATGCATATATGTATTAAGGTAACGAAAAACGAAGATGCCTTGATGAACGAATCGATGCCTCTAATTATTTCACTGCGGTGATTCTATATATTATATTCGGGATGAAGTAATTTGATTTCGTGTGAAATTAGGAGATGAGAGAAGCTACCGGGCGGCGTCCTGTTACGTCAGTGGTCATGAGGAGACGTTGGAACTGGCTGAGTCTTGTGGTGCAAAGATACTCAATCCTGCTTGCCTCTTCTTCCAACCAGTAAAATTCCAGCGTTCTTGATGACCACTGAATTCTATCTATAAGATGAAATCGGCAGGACTAAGGAATGCTGGTGCGTCACAGGAAGGAAGCAAAGCAACTGATGGGTGACAGGGAATCATGGTAGGGACGTTTTTTTTTATCATGTCTAGCTGAGAGCACATGGACTCTTCACAGAGCTTATCACAGCATATGTTCTTGTACGAGAACTACCTGTTACTCAGTTGCTCAACCTCTCTTTTGACGTAGAGAATATGGATTGAGAGGATACGAAGACCAGGTCAGGACAAGTGGTTAGCTTATCACTCTCGCCATGCGTCGCTCTTTGGGATCGCAAAGGTGGGCCTTTGGAACAGAATCGATTTATCGAAGGATAAAATCTGCTTGTACCGGGAATAACCCGGCCAGTCCGTCACGGAACCCAACGACGTTGACCATTGCACCACGGACCAGGCAAGCGCAGTTTTTTGACTATATACTCCATATGGGGAGCCAAAGTGGTCACAGAAGAAGAAAATAAGCCAGGAGTCAGGACTCTCAACCTCACATTCAAGTAAATTAAAAACGCAAGAGCGTCTACGTCACTGGTCGTAAATGTGGCTTAAAAATAAAACCCATCGATGATGATGATGGCTGGAGACTAACGAAATACGATGCGTAACGAGTTCATAGTTCATCGTGATTATAACATAATAAAACGCATAATTACCGAACAGACGTCAATTATTTTGAGAACCATATTATTATATATAGCGTGCAGCCGTCTGCCATGAGATAATTACATCCCCCAATGTAATTAGCGTAATATCTTTTATATTCTGAAACTCATCAACTCACTTCACCATGTTACAGTGGAACTAATTAGTACAACCGACACCGAAAAACTTAGCTCAGCTGATAAGCTGTCGAATATAATATACGTTTATTTTATGTTAAGTTGATGCCAAACTTTGCAGACAGCTGTTCGTATTAAACACATTAAGAACAACCTTTGGTCTTTTGACGACATTAAAAATAAATGCTAATTATTTTGAAGCGAGAAAAGACTCGGTCTCTTTCCATGTAATATTTTTTTTGACTCGAGATAATGAATTTATTCAAAGTTATTCAAGTCAAAGTTTTAGTCGAGTAGATAACGCAGCTGCGCGTCAGTATTTTCGTAATTACATAGGTTCTTTCAATAAGCACTCTCGCTCGTGTATAATGTCCATCGTAACATGAGCTGCTGGCACGTAGCGCCGTCCTATTGGAACCACATGTTATCGGTATTCATATCATCCAGTTTAAGGCCACAAGAAAATGGTTATCTTCGATCTGTAGCTCGCCGTTGATGGTTTTGGTAATGCCAGTTTCGTTTTGGAAGAAGTAAGGACCGATGATTCCGCCAGGCCAAAATCCGCACCAAGCATTGATTTTATAAGGATTAATTTGGTACTGGTGTATCTCATATGGATTGGATTCACCCCGAATTCGACAATTTTGCTAGTTCACTTATCCATTCATCCAAAAATGAGCCTCGTCGCTAAATATGAATTTATCAACGAAAGTTTCTCAAACGGAGCAGTGATTTTGGTAATAAAATTTGATGATTTGCACATTTTGTTCAACGTTCTAACCTTTCATGGTAATTTGCCGTAAACATTAAACAATTGACAACAAATTTGACAGATGTCACTTTAACAGCATGGCTGCTATAACCTTTCAAATCTCGAGACGAATTTGACTCAATTTAACTGTTCTTTCAATAATTATAAAATATCTCTTTAACTCATTGACTATGGGGAATCAAAATATAATATAAAGAAACGACGCGTATTCCACGTTCCTCGTAGCCAATGTGTTAATTACACATACTATGGTTTTGATAACTTCTTTTTGGCGTTGAATTCTTCAACAAAATTTTGCTTTTAACTTTTAGAAATCGGATTCCTGACTACCAAGAATACATGGTTAATACCTATAATTAATTGAATGATCTGTGTGCCTGTGTGTGACTTACAGAAAAATACAATATAAAAGTCTGCGCATCGTGCACACCATCGTGTGGATTGATCTATTGTGGAAAAATAGCAGTTCCATCTTATAATATCTTAATCAAATATCATTTTAAATTGATTAACCTAGTACTTGACTTACCCCTATCTTGTGCAGTGAGCAGCGAAGATGACAAAGTCTGTCTTAATTTCCCAAACGTCCCGGCAGAGGGTGCTTCGGCCGTAGCCGTAGGAGCACCATCCTCCGTGGCCACCATCTGGAATAAGTGAAAAAGAAAAATTATTGTATGTATGCTGATTCATACAGTCATGGCAGTTTAATCTCTGAAAGATAGAAATTTGTATATTCGTGTAAAAGGGTTTATAACAGTGAAACAATGCCTAATACGCTATATGCATATATAACGTTAGTTAAATTCGATGCGGTGCAACTCTTTTTATCTTTCAATGTAGAGGTGCCAAAAAAGCAAGGATTGAATACACAAAAAAATGATTAATCCAATCAAAATTTACCAGAGTAGAAATGTCCATGATTTTTCTTTGTGACAGTTGTTATCAAAAAGCTTCGAACACATGTTTTCTTTTTTACAAATCTCACACTTTTATATATGTTGAAAATACTCGCGATGAGTGAAACCGGTCCTAATCTATATACAATTACATGTGGAGTCTTTTAATGTGATAACTGTGCCACTAAGAAGTGACAGGTAAAACACAATAAAAGTATGTTACTTAAATTTATTAGATACCAGGGTGAAGTTCCGCTTAACATGTTCAACTGTTTTTTTTTTAAAAACAAGTAAATATATTTTACACAAAGAACTATTGACAGCTCGCATAAGAATGTATGTTTTACTTTTTTTGGTATCTCAATTATTGGGAAAACATGGCACAAAAACCAAACAGCCCATTTCAACTGATATACGATATATTTATTTATTTTCAAATCACGATAAACAATGAAGCAACAGTTGGTGATTGTTTTTCAATATTGTTTTCTTCAAGATTGCTTAGCGTTTCGCGACATGTATATCAATTCCCAACAGACAAAGCAGACTTTCACAAAAAGCTCACCTGACCTATCAAACGACCCTAACCTCTAATGTCCCCTATTTCAACCCTTGTCTGAAATTTACAAACTACTCCTCTACGACGACACCAGCGGTCAATCAGGTTCAAAGCTTAACACATTGAAAAAAACATAACCAATATATTATATTGTCAAAGTTTGTATGTGTATAAATTTTGCTCGCAACTTCTTGTGATAAGAGCGTCATAAAAACTTAAATTTTCAAAGTTTGCGGTGTAAATTCATATTAAATATGCTTTTTTTCAAATCAAGCTTTAAATCACGAACATGACGTCTTGCTTTAAGTTCAAAAAGAGTATATCAAGATGAAAAGTATAAAAATATCAAATTATTTAATTATACTCGAATTTTAGGACACATAAAGCTATTTTGACTTCACGCCAAAGCAGTGCTTAAACAGCTTCTAATTTATCTTTTTTTCTGATATATATTTGATAGAATCGACGTACTGGGGAAAAGTTCTTCCCGTCTACTTTGTCTTTGAGCTTATTTTGAATATTTACTTGGCACTATTTTTCCATCGTTGATGACAGCAGGGCGTGATGGCTGTAGTTGTGAGCAATCCATGGTGAAGCCGGTTCAAGAGGTCATCTTATTATGTCAAAATATATTATACTTTTCACTTTCCAGTAAGCCGTACCCATACATACAGAAATGTATCTTATATATAAAACCGAGACGGCGTATATATGTATGTGGGTCTGTAATTCCCTTTTGCATTGTTGTTGCAATATAATAATGTTTATTATTTACGTGAAGGTATTATTTGACATTTCTTTGACAGCAAATTAGATTTTTTCCTTGAATTTGGACATTTTAATGGGCGAGAATGGGGCTGTCATCAAATTAAATAATTTTTGTGATTTTATTTTAACTATATTTTGGATGTTAGATTTTGTGATATAATTATGTCGAATGATATAACATTTAATAATTATTGGTCGCTTAGTCCGAGCGACGCCGGGTAGCAATACTAGTATCTATATAAAAGTAATACAGATACATGCATGCGTCTGTACAGTACACTAGTAGAAGAAGAGATAGACAAGATACAAAATATGAAATAACTTTAATACTTTCGATGGATTCGGCAGTAACTTTGTGGAAGTTCATATTATTTAAGAAAACTTTGCGATAGTAAGTCCGAAGATGCATTTAAAAGAGGCGAAACACGTTTAACAGTTAGTAGCACAATAAGTGGAATAATCAAAGGTTTTAAAATTTTATATTAAAATAACTTTGATTATTCCACGTATTGTGTTACTTATTGTGACACGTGTTTAGCATTTTTCAGAGACTTATTCGGATTCACTATTGTAAACGTTCATTTACTAAAGCAAGATTAAGACGATACACGTGTCACAAAAGATGGACCGTATCTCGAGTGTCCAGTATTTGATACTTGGAATGGTCTTTCTACTTATAATGTTTGTTATTTTCTTGTTAATGTTTATCCATCGATTGACACTCTGAAACCATTATACGTATTTTCCAAACACTATTGTCAGATTTACTTATACAGCTTTGATTTAATGAGTTCTCTTCCATTTTCAAATGCCAAGCCTCATACAATTTGAATATAAAGAACTTCCCGTTCCCGCAGTATAATATTTTGCATGGTCGCATCTATAATCACTGCCTTCGGCTCCTTTGAGACAGTCCTCAAATGAGAATTTGTTTTCCGCATCACTGAGGTTTCTTCACTTATCTCAGAATGATGTGAATATAGCATCTTCCCTTTGCGGTTACCGGCAAAGCGCTTTTTTATTTGATCTTCCGCTCACTGAAAACCGAGAAAAGCCAAAAGTTTTCCACATAAACTGTGGAATTTTTGAAAGACATATGAAATTGTATACGTACTCTGATAAAGAATGACTCGAAATGCTTTTGGATTATTTACCTACCTACTGAATATCTATAAAAATATAATTGCAATATATTTTGTATTTTTTTTTAACTATGTCCGCACCCAACTTGGAGCATATGGACTCCTCACGGAGTTTATCTCTACATATTTTTTTTTTCCTACGAGAACTGCTTGTTACTCAACCTCTATTTTTCGAAGAGAGTAGGGATGGAAAGCATACGAGGACTAGGACAGTGCTAGTGATTTAAAAAAGTCTCAAAAAAAGGAAAAAAACGATTTTGTTTTCAAACCTCTGCCATTTTGCGAAAAATAAATATTTTTACATTTCTCATATACGCGCAAAATGACATCTTTACCAATTAAGGATATATTTTTTTACTATATTTTAGGTGACTAGAAAAGTTGGAATCGTGGCAACTATGGAGCGTCATTTTTTTGAGACCCCCTACTTTACCAGCCTGTAACTTTTTAGGTTATTAGTTTTTTGGTTTGAATATTTTTTCGTATATTTTTAAAATATTAATTAATATCTGGTAAAAAAATGGTTGTTAAATTAGTATTACTTTTTTTTCTATAGCACTTGCAAAAACACCTAAAATTTCAGCCTCTAGACCGGAATACTGCCTTAAGCAAACTTTGCGATAGTAAGTCTGAAGATGCCTGAGGTGAAACACGTGTCACAGTTTGTAGCACAATACGTGGAATAATCAAAGTTTTTTTAAATTTTGTATTAACATTTCATACATAAAAATATTAAAACGGGTATACTATGTTTCAGTATCAAACTATTCACGCTCAGTATTATACATATAAATACTTATCTAATAATAAACCATGTTACCTTAAGGCTACAAATCATTTTGAAAACCATAACACGGGTACATCATAAATTTCATGCAACGTCAATTTTCTTCTATGAAAGCTCAGAGGAGGCTGTCTTGCAGAAAAGCTTATGTGGAAAACAAAATAAGGATGTGTTGCTTTTACGGTCGGTAAGTAATAAGTTTTGTACATTCATACATACTATGTTTTCGTAATATACTGCAAATAGGATAGTCAGGAAATTTGGATAGATAAATTCTTGCTTGTTTATAAATTATGATTAACCTTTTCTTGGCAACAACAAAATTTCGTATACTTTCAATATAGCAGAGAGGATGTTTGCTAAAAATAATGTTTAATAAGATTTTTTGTACCAGTTTATTTTAAGTTCGTAATTTTTATTTAACTGCCCGATCCATTGCAGTGGACAACGTCGTTGGCTGCCTGGGTTCAATTCCTGGCACGAGCAGATTTTAAAGTCGTTAAATCGATTCTGCTCAGAGGCAATGGCTGTTCGTGTTGTTAAAAATCCTTTTATGATCCCAAAGAGCGACGCATAGTGACACCGATTAGCTAACTACTTGTCCTGTCATAGTCCTAGTATCCTTCTCCTTTGTATTCTTTTCAAAAAGTGAGGTTAAGCAACTGAGTAACAGGCAGTTCTCTTAGAAAAACATATGTTGAGATAATCTCCGTGAGAAGTCCATTTGCTCCAAGCTTGGAGCGGACATATGTCGTTAAAAAGAAAAAAAATAAAATATATTGTGATTTATTGCAGCATTTAAGTTTACATGTAAATGTGTGATTTTCAACAGTAAATGCGTACAAAAGTTGATAAGATTTAATTTTTTTAATCCACATTAAATACAAATCGATATCCTAGCTCCAAAGTGTTACAACTCAGAAATCACTGCTTCGAGATATTCAGCAACCAAGATTTGTTGAATGTTTGACATCTCAATTCACTCACTCACTTCTATTTTATATCTAGATAGATTAGCTTGTATTCTGTTAATGAGTTATACTTATATTCGTGATAAAAAAATAGTCATAATTTTATTTTATTAGATTTTCCAAGTTGGTGATCAAATACATATGATGCACATGCTTTCCAAAAAAGTATTGTGTGTAACCTACACCTAATGCTGAAAAATTACGTTGAGGTGCTTTTTGAAACTAGTATTCTGAAATACTTCTCATACTTAGTTCAGTGGGTCTTTGTAGTCGAGTGGCAAGAGCTTTGCCCTAGCAATCAGGTGGGTCTGGGTTCAGGTAAGGTCAGATTTTCGCTATTGAAAAGAGATCGGTGTATGTAATTTTTCGTTGAGTTGTTCTCGACTGATTCATAAAATTTCTCATAGAATTTTATTTAGTGTGACTTTCATATTCAAAAATTATTTGGCGCATTAGCTGTAATGTCATTTTTTTTAAATTTAAATAAAAACAAACTGCACATTTTAGACGTGTGTGAATAATCATTTTTATGACCGGATCTCGTGGATGAGTAATACATGATTTACATCTCTTGATGCTTTAGTGTTCGAATTTCCGAAGAATTATACCAGATTTTTTATAGTTTTAATAATTCATTGAAATAAAAAACTATCGGGTCTTGCAACATGGTGCAAAAAGAAAGATAAGCGGACAACCAATCATTCTTTATCCCATACTCTTAGCTTCCACTCTCAGAAGCAAATTGCTAACTTACAAACATTTCGATTAACTTTCAAACAGGGATAAAAGTTTCTGTTGAGATTCCCCATCAAAGTTCATATGCTCTAAATTTTGAGATCAAATAAAAAAATCACAATTTAACCTCATTATGTATTCCCTCATAGTTCTACATTTTCTTCGGAAAAAAACCGCGCAACCTCTTTAACGAACCCCACGTTCCTGAAGGGATTTGGGCCACACGTCAGCCAGGTTTAGGAGGCTTGCCGGGGAGTCACCTCCCGAATGATTGATTGCCATATAAACTCTTAATATTTCGAAGGCTTTTTTCAAGGGGTTTTCAGCTAGTACATGACTTGAAATAAATAAGGTTTTTATATCGCATAAAAGAAAACAGCTCTACAAGTTTCAAACTTCGAAAATGAATGTGCCACCCACCGCTGTTTACAAATTTAAGAGTTTTCAACTGTTTTCAGGTGAAAATTGATTTAATGATTTTCATCCACATCTATATTATATCCACCCTCCTTTTAGATACATATACCACGCTCAAACGGCACATAGAAAGCGGAATATGATTATTTTTAGCACTTTACCTTACCTCAGCAACCAAAATATGAACGAAAAAAATCAAAATTACGATAAAATAAAACAATAGTAATTGAGATTAAATTAATATTTTCATAAAAAACTTTTCGTAGAAGCTAAATAAATGTGAAGCTCCAACAACAATTCTACATTTATCTCTTTTCTTTTTTGCTTTTCTTTGTTTGTACGAATTGATTCACAGATTATCTAACTAGCGTTGGTCTAGAGTATTCTTCCTGGCTTCGCCGACTCAGTGCAGACTACGGATATTAAGATTTATTACCTTTTTAAATACACTTACTGTTGTTTTTACATTTTTAAATCATACTAAATTGATTTATAATGTGATACATGGAAATTTTAATTATAGGTTATTTTGTTTGTATTTTGCTTCAATTTATTTGCTTTTTGTATTTCAATACTAATTGTTTGTCATACCTTGTATTTCTTGCTTAGCTTTTGTATAAATATCGTTTTATTAATATCCGTTGATAATTATTTATTTATTTATTCATAAAAAAATACAAATCATGGCATTACAGCTTACGCCAATACGACATGCATTTGACAAATTTATTTATATATACATACATACTTCTATACACATAATACAAATTAAAAATTGTAGCCATAAGAACAGAGAGAAAAACATCGACATCCGAAGCAATGCCGCTTAAAATTGTTAAAGTTCTTCCAAGTGGCGTTCCCATTGGCAGACTGGTTCTACTCCTTGGAAGAACAAACAAATCATGTTCAAAATTCCTCAAAAAATTATCAGGAACATTCAATTTAACATTTTCAAGAATGGTGGAATTCTCATGCGCCAAACCGGTCCTGATCCTATAAATTTTATAAGGAATAAGTACTAAAAGTGGGTTATTATTTTATTATAACAGTTATTTGTTGAATAAAATCAGAAGTTAATTGATATAGTCCGTCAATAAGATCTTTGACAATATTTTATTTGTGTTAACAATATTTCTGAAATATAAAATCGTAAACAATGCTCCTAGCTGAAAACCTTTGATATACTTTATAAAAAACAGGTAGCAGATGGTCATATAAGCCAAATTTTTTCCATATAAGCCATATATTTGATGAACCCTAACAAACTTCAACCGGAATCAATTCAACTGATAAAACGAGATAAAAAAAATATATTTGATTGATGCTGAGATCAAATATCTCATCAAAAGCTACCCATAAAACTTTTTCATTGTGCTAGCATACGAGCACTGCCAGCTTGAGCTTAAAGCACAATAGAATAGCTCTTCCCTTTCATCCTTTAGATAAGAGGAGATAGTATCTAGTAGTTTCAGAATGTACAGGAAAACAAAGCAGTTTTACAGAGAGATTAGAAGCAATCCTTTCTCTCTACTCTCACATGAGCAATATCCCTAATCCGATTTAGGCTGTTCTATATTCCTGGAGTGTAGCCTTCGTAATGAAACGCATCCTTTATCAATGTTAAAATTAAATGTTTTGGCGACGCACTACGCCTAAATATCACTTTTTTATCACACTGCGGTTCGTTGAGGTATAGATTATTTATTTTACAATGTATAGCTAACTTTAATTTACGTCATTTGATTGCATTTCATTATTTAGAAAACGGATCGAATCTGTTATTGCTTTAACAAATTTTGAAAAGGACGTAAATAAGTTTAATCAACACAGTCAATGCTTCCATTGCAACTCATTTACATACATGATTAAACATTAAGAATGAAATTCTACAGAAATTTCTGTAGAATTAAAATACATTGTTATTTTTCTTACCGTATTATAATGGAGTTCTACCAAGTAAATGCCTACTCTATCAATTAAAATTAATTTATAAAATGCTCTTATTTTGGTTTTTAATTTGTTAATGGTCATTTATACTCAATTGATTTTTGATGTAATAGCTTGCATTGCTAAGAGGTCTTCAAAATTATAGTCTATTTTGCATATATTTTGCTTCAATTTATTTGCTTAGTTGTAATACCAATTGTTTGTCATACCTTGTAATTCTTGCTTAAATTTTGTATAAATATCACTGTTTCGTTGTATTTCTTATCAGTTGACAATGCTCGCCATGAGCGAAACCAGTCCTGATCCAATAAATTTGATGTGGAATAAGTACTAAAAATGTTTTATTAGTTTCCTTGATTGCAATGTATTCAAAATAAGTAACTACGGAAAATATGTGATGCTCCATTGTACGTAATTCGCTGTTACACCGAGATTTAAGTGTGCAAGCCGCACTGGACTATTCGTTCGTGAAATATCTAAAAAAAATAAACAAGACAGTGGGTCATCACTGTATCCCAACAAACTCTTTCCTTAGAATTATGACAAGAAAATATGTAAGAATCGTAATAGAACCAGTGCCATTCTTCTCGATGAACCCCCATAAGTACAAAGAAAATAAAGCTGATCTTCTTAACTGTCTTCACTAGGGATTGCTCAACATTACAGCGATCGCGCCCTCCTGTCAACCCGCCCTCTACAGAGTAGCAACTAACGAAAAACCCAAATTTATTGAAATTATTTTACCAAGAAGTTTTATTTTCTGTAACTGTATGGTATTTTTTATAATTATTTTGTTTAGGTAAATTTTGAAAAATATACCACGAATGTAACACATATATACAACAATAATAAAAATGAGTAAATGCTTACACATTTAGATTTTTTTTTAATCTGTCTTGCGCCTGTCACTATTCTCCGAAATTGCAAGTGCGCCCGGAGTAGCAATAAGGTTAAAAACCCCTGTTTTAGAGGAACGCTACAGTTTCCTACAGATTGATACGTGTGCTTATGTATTGTTGTTGTGGTATTTTCTGAGCTTTGTTTTACGAAAAAAAATCAACCCTTCTTTCTGTTTTGAGATTTATGGGAAGAGCTTGTCTTTCAGAAAAAATAAAAAGCAGATTTCACATAAAAGGGAATACTACAACAGCTGCTACAAAAAAATATTAACGCTACTTATGCCGACATATTGAATGTGAAAAAAGGTTAAAGATGGCTTGAAAAATTTTAAGCCTGCGATCTTTATTTGAATGATGAATCTCAAATTGCAAGACTCAGCATTGCGAATGAAACACTTGTATGGCCTGACATCGGATCGAGAAGCTTTTATTTAGTGAAAATATATTTAAATTTAAGAAAGGTTGTCTGACATCCAAAAGAAAACGACATCATCAATCAGTTCAAGGTACCCTTTTTAATACACTTTCTTTCAATCTTTACTCGCTTAAGGTTGATGTCGTTTTATGCAAATTAAAAACAGGATATCTACTGTAACTCGTGCAAAGTCAGTTTCACTTTGAAATCTCAACAAATTTTATGGATTAAAAATTGTCAATTTTCAGTGACCGAACCTCTCTTTTTGGATGTGGTGAGAAAAACAAATATGGCAAAAACCAATTTTAATGTGCATATTAGGATGTCAGATGGATTTTTTAAAAATAATTATTAGTATTGGCTTTTATATGGTTATAATGTTAATTTGGTCTGTGGCCAAGTATTCAATTTGTGGCGATCTTGTGTCTTATATGTGGCTGCGCAAACCGGTGCTTGAATATCAGTACGGAAACTTTTATACAACAATTTTTTAATCGACTTATAGGTATTTGTTCCAAGGCCAGCATGTTGAAATATTCCTCTCATTAGCTTTTAGCTTACTACTTCTCATTCCGAACAAACAGTGGTTAAGTGACAGCATAACAAACAACTCTCTTATATATCACTTTTAAGGTGTTTACTGTCAATACTTGGTGGAATGGCATTACAATAAAAATAATAAAACATCTTTAGTATGTACATATTCCACATTAAATTTATTAATAGATCACTCGGTAATGCTCGCCATGAGTGCAACCATTTCTGATTTAATAAATTTAATCTGGAAGAAATACTAAAAATATTTTATTCTTTTTATTATAGCTAGAAAGTAATATTTTGGCTTATCGCTCTCCCTCCATCGCTTTTAAAGATTGGTAAGCTAAGAGGCTCCAAGGAAGGTTTTTATCACTAAGATTCACAAAACTGTTAATATATTAATGTCAAAAGGTACTTGCACGCTTATTTTAATTAATTTTAAAAATCTTTTAGAAATAACAATAAACCAAAGAAATATGTCAAAAATACAATAGTTATTTAAATATTCGGATAAAATATGTTCCTTAGATTCCATACCAGATCTTTAGGCATATTGAATTCATTCCAAATGAGTTATTTCATAATCCAATACAAAGATGAGGGCATGAAAATGATTTGTCGAATAAGTTACAAATGTGAATTGAATACATGAAAAGTTTTTTTGATTTTTATTACATTCGTCAATATTTGTATTGAAGGCTTGAAGCAACATTGCTTGAGTTAGTTAATGAATCATAAATAATATATATCCATCTTTTTATTATCTTGATATTTATTTTTGTTTAGGAGTTAATATAACCATTAATTCTCTGATCCCCAAAGCTCATCTATCACGCTTAAAATTTGTTAATTGATCAATGGAACATAATGTAAACAAAATAATTAATGAGGCAATTAATGAGTCTCTTATTTAGTATACTAGCTGCGAGCCCAAAGCGGGGCCGATAATTGTTAATCGTCTGTCAACTGTCAAAGTAAAAGGCTCGTTCCCAAGGGAGAAAAAAGTCGGACTGACAACAATCCGGATTAGATGAATTATTACGCTGTAGTTAATTGATTGTTTTTGATTATTGAATGTACAAAAGATTCTATAGAATGTTATATGTTATTTTGTTTAACTAGAAATATGACAATTAAAAAAAGATTGAAATATTAGAATCAGAAAACATATTTGCCAATCATTTGATAATAACAATCACACTTTTTTAAAATTATTTTTTCTTAGTACTAAATCGAGTAAATAATAATGTAAGTAACAAAAAAATTACAATACTACTTTCACATATATTCTGATAAAAATCAGGACTAGTTTCACTCATCGCGAGCATTATCAAGTAGTGAATTATTTAAAATACTGCAATTCCACCAATAAGTGTCAGTTAACACTTTTAAAGTGAAAAATAATATAGGATTAATAATAAAAGAGCCGTTGAAAGCTGTGAAGCATTAACAATAATCATTTTTGTTACCATGTCCGCTCTCAATGTGGAGAGTATGGACTTCTAGTGGAGTTTATGTCAACGTAGAGCTTTCTATAAAGCCTGCGTATTATTCAGTTACTCAATCACTATTTTTAAAAGAAGAGTAGATATAGAATGATTAGTAAAAGAATTCAACGGGCACGGTTGCAAAGATCACGAGTTCGAGTCTAAGTCTAGGTAGTTTCATCTTTTGTTCGGAGACGTGGATGCTGCATAAATAATCCGTCTCAAACCTATCCGATACTAAAAACGGAACATAGCGACAACTGTTAGCTAACTACAAGTCCTGTTATAGTTCATTCCTACTCTCATCTATTAAAAGGAATTATGATATAACAAGAAGTCATGAGAAAAGAATCATAAAATAAATTAATTTAACGGTAAAACACTTACTTTAGCTTGGTTATCCAAGCCGAATAAAACAATGAGAGAATCATATACTCAATACAAATATTAAAATTTAATCTAGTTTATTTATCTTTCTTTGAAAGTGAGTATCTACGTAGCACGTTACGGACTGCTCATCACGCACAATGCTTGTCGTGTGCAGCTTACCTGGACTACATGTCGTAGCAGTTCGTAGACGTGCTACGCCGAAAAGACAAGCTCCAACTATCTGACGTTTTATTCTATATTACCTTAATCTCTTTTGAAATATATTTGTCACGAGACCATTTCGTTATATATATATATGTATAACAGTTGATCCCACTATTTCTTTTCTTATAATTTAACTTTTATTTTAAAATTACTAATTGTCTTTCGCAGATAAACAGAATTAAAACTTTGTTTTCTCCATATCCGCTCCCTATTCGGAGCATATGGCGCTCACACGGTGCCTCCAAGATTCTCTGTCTCCCGTCAACTTCCTCGCATCTTTCCAGGTCATCCCGGCGTCCCTTAGCTCCCCTGAGTACATCCTATGGATGGTCATCAGAGGCCTTCCGCGGCGTCGGGATCCATCAGGTTGATAAAAGAGGCAGGCAGGATTCAGGCTCCCCTGGGGCATCCGCAGCACATGTCCAAGCCAGGTCCATCGTCGCCTTTTAATTTTAGACGTAATAAGGGGCTGGTTTGTTCGCTCTCTTACCTCCGTGTTCCTGACAAAGTCAAACCACCGTACTCCTAATATTCGCCGCAGGCATCTGTTTTCGAAGCACAGTATACGGTTACCCTGTGCTTTTGTGATGTGACATGACTCGCAACCGTAAAGCAGCACAGTCAGTATGCATGCGTTGCATAAGTTATCAAATAGTTCGACTTATTATTAATCTAAATAATATCAACTTATCTATAACATAGGTAAAGTAAATCATAATTGTGTTGAGGGAAACAAAACAATCCGGCTTTCGAGTTTAAGCAAGTCGTATAAACAGATTTCAGCATACTAAATCCCCTGCAATGAATGCTATTCAGTTCTGTTTCTACTTCAAACAACAAAATCTTGTGTGTGCTTGGAATTATCACAGCATGTGCTTAGCTTACCAGTGTTGAAAATTAGCATAGTAATTTAGCTCTATTGAGTTGATGAAGGCATTGAGTCAAGCAGCCAGATGGAATTTATTGCAGTGATACCTCATCATAATTAAGGTACTAGTTCTACTATACTGTCAGGTCCGTGGCCGTGTGACAACGTCTTTAGCTTCGGTTGCAGAACGCTCTGGTTCTAAGTCTATCCCGGGCAGTGTATTCTTTCAATACAATTATTGACGTCTATTAGAAGACATGGATATATGTGTGTATTTTCTAACAGTCATGCATTCATAAAATTCAACACAATTGAGCTTATGAAAAATAAATGTACGAATCATTCTGAAATAAATACGAAATAGGCTCGCCAGAAAAGTCGGCAGCTTGAATATACTTTGGCGTACACACTTGATATATCTAAGTTTTACTTTATAATGAGTATATTATTAATAATCGAACCTTCAGTATCGGCTATTTATTAATTATACGATATATATATACATATCTTAATTCAGATTGTGTCTAAGTGAGTTCGCAATCTATTTAAATACCAAATAGTTTTACAGACACCATCTAAAATAGATTACGTTTATGGCAAAAATCTACCCTAAATCTATTTTCCACCAAAATTTTGTACACGTTTCAAATCTATTTTTTTTAACAGTTCTATCTAGAAAAATTTCTTAACCTTTAAACGAGTGAGTAAATCTATATTGAATGTAATTTAACATAATCATGCTTTATTACTAATTACACTTTGCAATTGTAAATCCGAGAATGCCCCTGAAAGAGGCGAAACACATGCCACAATTTATTCAAAAGTTATTTTTAATTGTATATCGAATTTAAAGTACGTCCATACTCTTTCAAAGGTTTAACTAGTTTATAGTTATATTGAGTCATTTTACAATGTTGTAACTGTCCTTTTTATCGAAATGTAGTAAACACATTTGTAGAAATTCTTTTAATTATTATAAAAATACTCCTTGCTCAACAATCAAATAATTAAATTATAAAAAACAAAACGATTTACATACGTTAATCTCATAATACAATACAGGGAAATACAAATCAATTATGCTTCTAGCTGAAAGATATGTATTTATCAGGGCTGTGGAGTCGGTAAAAAAAGTCCAACTCCGACTCCTACTCCAACATTGACCAAAAACACGACTCCGACTAAAAAAAGGTTAATATCGTCACTTATTTTCCCTAAATTTCCTTTTTATGCGTATTCAATTAAATATCAACCCTATCAATGCAGCCAAAAGCCAAATTTGACATATTAAATGCAAAAATAAAAAGTTAAAACTTTTCAAAATTTCCGACTCCGAGTACGACTCCGGCCAAAGCGCCGTTCCGACTCCGACTCCGGCCAAAAATCTCCGACTCCACGACTCCGACTCCGACTCCACAGCCCTGGTATATATCATATAATGCTTTTGTCTTTTTTCAATGTTTCCACTTCAATATATGTATGTGGATATATTTTGGTTTATAGCGAATTGATTAAAACGTAAAATTATTACACGAAATGTGTCGAAGTGGGCAATTTCACAAATTTTCTTTATGTGACACCCGAATTTCCTCGATCAACAAATTGTATTCATAATAGCTCACTTGAAGTTATACTATCTTCATCCATTAACGAAAGACCCATATTCTGCCGCTTCTCATTTGGTATAATGTATTAAATAATTCAAATGTTTTTACTCTTCATATATGTTAACGAAGAGAAAATTATACAAACAATAAGATTAAAGGATCTTTACGAAGTTCCTTTTTGACAAAAATTTGTTTGTCTAGATTCTTTCGATAACTAGCAAAAATGTGTTTAGTTTATTTTTGAAAATTTAAATTGTTTCTTTTAAAGTGTTCACGGTGAATTTCAACAGCAAAAACATATTTAAAATAAAAACCCTTTTTTAGAACACAAAACCTTACTTTGAAAAGGTTTTTACTGCTCTTGACACTATTTTGAGATGTGAGCGTTTGATGTTTCGATTGATTAAAGTTCACTTGTAACAATGAGCAAATAAAATGTTTCAAGTTACTTATTTTAAGCATATATTTTCACAACTCTTGCTGAGAAATAATGATCTTAAAGATGGAAATAATGATGACAATCTTAGAACTTTGTCGAATATATTTAGTAAAAAAGTGTGCAGATGCAGTTATTCAACTATATATTCAACAGAACTCTGTTATTCAACTATAGATAATTCTGCAATTCATATGTACATATATATGATAGAATGCGGTAAAAACAAGCTTTTCCGACCAAAATGTCATTCTAAGCAAAAATGTCAATTAGAATCTTTTCAAAGTAAGGTAACGAGTAATCACGGCCAGTTTTACTAGCCGCAAACAAATTTTACTGTTGATTTTGCGTTCATGGGAGGCACAAATTTAGAATCTGTGATTATAACGTTACTTCTTGAAATTCAAAATTTTATTTTAGTATTCCAAATTTAAGGTATTATGAAATCATAAAATAAAATAAACGTACTGTGTAGATCTCTTATTATTTCGTTTCATATTTGTAGCATATTCAATCTTATCTAAAGCGATTTGTCTTATGAGTACCGCTTCTTAATTATCTAAGGGCTGTAACGATTTTAAACGGCATTTCTTCGGATGTCAACATATTTCAGATGGACTTGAATGTGTTCAGACGAGTACTTTTTATGCATTTATAGTTGATTTTGTAGAAATTCACTTGGTTGACTTCTTTGCCAATTTCCAATGTATTTTTTTCCTCTCTTCTTTCTGTGAACTATATTATTTTTTTTAAATATTTCAATCTTTTTCACAGTTCAAAAGCAATAAAAACATATTTTAAGATTTTTGTAATGTATTCAAATAAATTTATTCAACCTTGCATATCAAAAAGGGTGTAAAAATATAGAGCTATACTTTCAATGCATAACTGATCGCTCTCAGTGGTTATTTGCCATTTTAAGGATTAGGAATTGAAACTTGCTGTTTTTTCTTTATATATGTGGGCATTTTACATTACAAAAAACACAAATTGCCGGTTTATTTCTTTTGCAATGTGAAAAAATTACAGAAAGAAATAGATAAATAGAACATTCAATTTCAATTTTCAACGACGCCAGTCGAGTAAGTTCTGACAAAATCAACTATAAAACATAAAAATAGTACTATTCTGAACTCACTCACGTCCACGTGGAATATGTCGACACCAGAATCAATACCGCTTAAAATCATCAAAGCTTTACCTTTAATTTTAACGACAAGAATTTCGAAATCAAATAAACAATATAATATTAAATTAAATAAGTAGTCGTTATTCTATCCACCAAAAAACAATTATTAATTTAATATCTATTAATATCGTATTATTTACAATTAAACTCATTGGAACATTCCAACTCTGGAGTGAAAATTTGTCGCCGAGGGCGTCAGTGAGGGTGCAAGGTCGTAAGGCGAATCTTCCCCGAACCTAAGGACCGTGGATTAATCAGATACGCGTAAATTTAAGGGTTAAGCCGAAGTCATTAAGTACGTCTCCGATTATTTATCTGTTTCATAGAGGGCTTTAGTACGCCTCGGTGACCACTTTAGATTACACCCGACACCCGTAGCTTTTGGACATTTTTGATACTTAAAGCCATAAGTGATTAATTTGTCACAGCTACCTAATTGCCATTAATTACCGACGGAGTGAAATTATTCTTATTTTATGCCCATCTATTTGTTTTTTCAAGCTATTTTGATAATTTTCAAACTGTTATTATTATCATTTTTATTGTGTTCACTATCAATACTTGTAAATAATAATAATACAATATGTTAAGTGCTTATTTCACATTAAATTAATTAGATTAGGACCGGTTTCGCTCGTGGCGAGCATATCAACTGATATGATACTGTTGTTAAGCATGAAATTAAAAAGTAATAAAACATATCTTCTACTTCTAGCATTTTTACAGAATTTTCAACCGATGAAAACGCTCGCGATGAGCGAAACCGGTTTTAGTCTAAATAAATTAAATGTGAAATGAGTAAATAATAAGTGTTTTGTTATTTTTTAATGTTATTATACAGCAATCAACTGCTCCTATAAACACATTTGAATCGTTTGAATTTTTCACATTTCCATAAGTATTGTCACTTACAACCCAAGTTTCGCCATTAGACATCTTCATGAATTTCGAGCATATTGTTTTAATATAAGCATTCTGATCCCATCATCAATATTGCATTCCACCAAGTATCTACAGTGAACACAAAAGTGATATTTAATGATATTAACATCAAATTAAGACACTCGGAGTTGAATGTGTAGCAATTCAATCGAATGTGTTTGGTTGTATTGATTTTTCTTGGTTACTTTCTTTTGAAATATTAATATATAATTAACAGAACAAACCAAGTTATTATAAATAGTGGAACAATATTATATATACATTCACCGCATAGAAAATGCTTTACTAATAACAAAAATATCATGTTATATGATATAAGTAACAAAAGTTTTTTATTTATAATAATTATATAAAACGAAAGTTTACTTAATGTTGGGAGAGCAAAGAAATGGCCCGCATTAAGATAATCTATTCAGTAATATAATACTTTCAAGGAAGTCAACGAACTTATTATTTAATGGTGAGTATTGAATTTCATAACAATCTTGTTCAATGTCGGTTTGAAATAGATGTTATGTCATACACAAAGAATACCCGTAGAGAAATAATCTGTTGTGGACCATTTTTGATACCATAATTATACATACATAGTATTTTATTAAGAGGAGCTGTGGTATTCGAAATGATTTAACCTATTATAAGCCGATTTTATTTGAAAAAATAGCGACGGATTTCGGTAGTACAAAGAAGCTCTCCTTAAAATCAATATTACACTGATTATAATACAAAATATTTAAACTGAAAGTATAGGACTGTGGTTATAAGAGATGTCGCTATGTGTATAAAATGTTTGAATTAAAAAATCGTCGACTTTGTCCAGTATTAGTGGATGTAAAGTTGGCCGTGTATATACGCGCATTTTCTATAGCCGGCACTGCGCTCACGGAATTGTAGATCGTATATCAGGAGGTAGTTTTAAAATCTGGTCAAAATCCATTTTTTGACAAACCGAGAAAGTGAGATATTTTCATTCTTTTTTCCTCATAAGTTTGTGTTTACTCGTAATATTATAATAATATGTTAAAAATTCAAGAATTACACATAATGTGTAAAAATGAAAACTTTTTCATTTGAAGAAAAAAAGCTCTCAAAATTTAAATCTAAAATTGGCAGTTAAAAAAACCAATTTTGGAGTTGACCAGCTTTAAAAATGACCTCCTGATATAAACGTTTCTGGTATACAACCGGCTAAATGTTAACAATCAATAAAATAAAGTTTGCATTTTATGAGCACAATTAATTATTAATAATACAATTTACTGTATCAAAAAATGCACTTAGAAAAATTCGTTATGTCATGCGATGAAAATTCACTCCATAATCACGCACACACGCACACTCTTTCTACCTGCACATCCACTGAATCAGTCGGTGTAAGTAAAAGGTTTTAAAATTATTTATATAAAAATTCAACTGCTGAAATTTATGTTTCATATATTCATCAAAATTCAGAAGTACGTAAAATAAATGTGTGAAGACAGTATACTTCACGTGATAAGCATATTATGTATTTTTTAAGTTTACCATTATTCCGAAATCACAACTAAGTTCAGTATTATGATGAGAAGGCCCCCGAGAGACTCCAATGTATTGCAAATTTACATTTTCTCTTGGAAACTTTCGACGGAGATAAAAGAATTCGAAACGGTTGGGTCGCTTTCACTTTTTCTCCCTGGGCCTATTATCATTTTCGAAATTTTGTTTTTCTTTTCGAACTTTGCACGAGATGTTTGAATTTTTGTATTTCTTTTAAAAAATGTCGTGCATAATTTAAAATAATTTATTATTTTGTTTTTTTATTCAGAATAGTCGGATGAATTGGTATTATCAATATTGAAAGATTGATATGACAAGAATAATAATAATTTAGTGAAATAAAATTCAGACTCACTCAATGAAAGATTAACATTAATTTTTGAAGTTAAAAAAGAAACTGATTTAAAGACATAAAAATTATGTATGTTCTCTTTATACAATTAAATAAATTTTGTTAAAAAATTTAAACATATCCTATTTTAATCTCAAGCTTTAACTGCATTTGTTTTTTGTTCATCAGTATGCTTGACAACCTATATTAAACAATTAATTATTACTCTATACATCAGTGATGCACTACCTCTTGACATAATGGTCAGTTTATGGTTTTATTAATTTTTGTGATCTACTTTTATTTTTATATATTAACGATACAAACTGTTTACTACGCGTCAGTTCAAGTACATCGGTGCACTTGAAATACCTGTAGATGCCAAAAGGTGAAACCCAGGTCGTTAGCAACAAAACTCATCGAATAGTACAACATTCAAACGATTCAAATTTGTATCTTATATATAAAACCGAAACGGCGTATGAATGCTGTGGGTCTATAATTAATTCCCTTTTGCATTGTTGGTCATTAAGTTGCCATAAAAACGAATGTGAAAGAAAATATGTTTGATTTTTTTATCGGCAAAGACATTTAGTCAAAATGTAATAAATTAGTCTTCTACTGAACTTTTCCAGGCTTTTATTATTAATAATAATGTTTATTATTTACGTGAAGGTATTATTTGACATTTCTTTGACAGCAAATTAGATTTTTTCCTTGAATTTGGACATTTTATGGGTGAGAATGGGGCTGTCATCAAATTAAATAAAGTTTGTGATTTTATTTTAACTCTATTTTGGATGTTAGATTTTGTGATATAATTATGTCGAATGATATAACATTAAATAATTATTGGTCGCTTAGTCCGAGCGACGCCGGGTAGCAATACTAGTATATTATAATTCCCATACTTCGTTACCTTTTGGTATTTTTATTGTGGTGACGAAAGCAATAATTTGATTGGCTTAAGCAAAGCACTTTGCTAATTGGAGCGTTCCAACGTAAAATATTACCGAATCCTGGATCATCTTGTCATGATTTTATTTAAGTGGAAACAATGAGAGTTATAAATGTAACGATTTATTCGTAAATGATTCAATGAAAATCAATGAAAATATTACATTTTTGTTTTTCCGTTAAAAATTTATTGTAAATGTAAACGATAAGTCAGCAGGGCAGTGACCAAGTTAATGAATAGGCTGGGCGGCCTGCGAGGGTCCCAAAACAAAATTCAAAATCCGCCCACCAAATAACATTCCCGCCTGCTCTAACGACTCTCACTTATCCGTACAGGGCGGGATATGTAAATTTGATTGTTGGACATTAGGGTGCTCGATAGCTTGTTCCCGGGTGCTATGATTCCGGGACTATTTTCAAATAAACTTTCTGGATTGGGGCCGAGATTATTAATAGTCATTCTATTTCCGGAAAAGGTGGCGTGTATGTTGAAAAAACAACAATAAAAGAATCGACTGTTGAGAGTCAAATTCGAATTTCAAACAATAAAGTGCAATAAAAGGTCGAGTTGGTTGCACACCAGCACACGTTATCTGTATGCAAACGCTGTTTGACGACCGCCTTCCGTGATCTTAAAGAGCCTAGAAAATCAAATAACTTACACAAAATTTCTTGTTATGATACATAAATGTACGAGATTGATCTTTTCATCACATAGATAAATTGAAACAAAAGAAAATATGACTGGTTCACCCTTAAAATGCTGAAAATCCATCACGGCAGTAGAGTTTTTTCTATTTTTCGTTGAATCTAAAAAAGAATCAGGAATATCTCTTTCTTTTAATGATGTGGTGTAATACTGCAACTGAAGTGTACATACAATGTGTATATGCAGCTAATGAGCCTATCCCTCATATTTATGCTCCGAGCAGAAGCTTATGGAACAGATTTGTAACTACACACTGCGTGCTTGAGAAAATGGTAATGAAATATTTGTGTTTTTTTAAATCATGTTGGAATTAAATAAGGCCTCCTCTGTACAATCCATATACTGAAAGATCGTTATTTAACTTTTTAACTGCCAGAATGTGTATGTATGGCTGTACCTCGCACGCCACGAAATTTATTGTAAAAATAAAACGTTCTACTTACTTTTTTAAATGTTTATTTGTAAAATATCTCAATTTTGAGTATAGGAAGAAGTTTGATGTTGTGTGTTAAAAATATTTGTATGTTTCATACAATTGATTTTAGTTAGTCAAATTCCGCTTAAAGCGACCGTCCAAAGACGTATTTTTTTGTATGATTGGCGTGCCGGTTCATGGAAAAGTTCGCGTCTCGAGACGTTTGTGGCAGCCATCCGATTAAGAGATGTCATGACTTGCAAAGAGTCGAAGTTATATTAATTGCCAAATAGATTATGTTATAACAAATAGGTAAGAGATATGACTCAAATAGTGGTGAAACAATCGTTTTTGCCACATCTTTTTTTTAAGCCGTTGACTGTAGGCGTCGTTATACGTTGAAACGCTTTTGAAATTGCGGTGTATTGCAAATTGATACTAAAAAATAAATAGAATCGAAACTATCACAGACAAGATTTTTGTATTTAAATAAGTGTGCATTATTTGGTTTAATAATTTTCTATTAGTGTTAAATACACTGACGCTGATGTAATCATAGTTGTTGAAATATTTCTAAATTAGCTCAGCATGGAAGAGGTTAAGATCGAACGGGTGGAATGAAATTTTAAAAATCCATGTCTTGGGATAGGTCATTTTTTAAATATCCGTATTGGGATTCGAATCCGTAAGCGCTGAGGCCGAAGCCAACCACGATAGCCACTCGATCATATACATATTTACATAAATTTTGTTAGATAATTTATGTATTACTAAAATACATTGTTATTTTTCTTACCGTATTATAATGGAGTTCTACCAAGTAAATGCCTACTCAATCAATAAATTTTGGAGTTTACCCATTTCCTGATCAACTTGCGACTACGTACATTAAGCTTTATATGACTGTAGATATTTCAATATTGGTTGTTATGAATTTAGCAGATTATTTCCTCAACGTAATCTCGTTCTTCCCTATAAAAACATGTATGATGTTTTTACGCTTTATGACAACTAAATTGGCTATAAAAATACCGGCAATGTAAAACCGGACCGGACTTTTAATCCTTTTAGGGATGGAAGATTCACCCGAGAAAGTTCATAAATGTACATAGATATAATACATGTGAAAGGATTGTATAGTGCCCGAATTCATTAGTCGAGGGAGATTGTTGGTGAGTTTTGTTTTTGGTTGTCTCGCATGGGTTTTATCGGCGGGAAACCCGTTTTAAATCTCGAATTTGGAACACTGATTCCTAATGAATCGGAATTTAAAATTAATGGTGTAATTTAAAATTTAATTACAATTTAGGTAACGGTGTTGTGTTTAAAATCACGCGGCAAGGTCGAGTTATTCAATTATCATTTGTCAATAATGTTTTGCAATGATTTATCATATTGTTATGTTAAATTCGTTGAATAATTATGTAAATAACTGATTTTCATAATAATCATAATATTTTTAACACAAAATACACAGCCAGTATCTGTTGGAATGATTAACAAACTTATAATTCACATAAATGAATGTATAAGATATTTTTTGCAATAAACCAGTCAACATTCGATTAACCTAAAAAAGCGTAGGGTTCAAAGTAAAAAGCTATGATAAAACTGAGCTTTGTACCAAGAGTCAGTTACATATTTAACTACTATTTCGTTACCATTAGAAAAATCATCAACTTATTTACTTTTTCATTTCCGATAAAATAATATTCACTCGTAGTTGTCAACTGACAATATTAAATAACACATATTTTTAGACTGATTCAATTTTTCACTTTTAAGGTGTTCACTGTCAATACTTGGTGGAAAGGCACCGAGTATTATAAATAATATTTTTTGTTTAAAAATATTTGTAATTTGCTTGAATTTATTTGCTTAGTTGTTTTACCAATTGTTTGTCATACCTTGTTTTTCTTACTTAACTTTTGCTTAAATATCACTGTTTTATTGTATACCTTATCAGTTGGCAATGCTCGCCATGTGCGAAACCGGTCCTGATCAAATACATTTTATGTGGAAAAAGTACTAAAAATGTATTATTATTTTTATTATGATTCCATTTTTTTAAGTGATTCAAATGATGATTGATATTCGGGCCAGATTATTAAAAAATGGGGATGGTACAAACATTATTTTTTAATTAAAAAAGGGTTTTTTTTCAATTAAATTATAAAAACCACCCCAATGAATCAACTCCGAATGAGTTACAGATTTTTATCGGCAGCATCATTTCTTCAAACACCCTTTTGACAAATCGAAAAAGACATTCGAGTGAATCTAATAAACTAAACACCTAGGTCTGAAAAAATGAAATTTTATTTAAATAATTGAGGCAGTGGTGGTTATTACTTGTGTTACAGTTGTTAAGGTGTTTCCCTAGATATTAAAATGTAGATTCAATTCATGATATCATATGGCTTGATGTTTATTAACTGTGACGGCGTCTATAAATTATTGATGTGCAAAAAATGTGCTTATGGTAGACGTTTAGAAGAATTATTTGAGGATTCTGTATTTCAGGGCATATGGATACTACCCATGGCTTTATCCAATCGATTTCCTCTTATGCATGCTCACGTTCAATAGTTTGAATGCTCGAATAGAAATTTACCTGGCGATATATTTCTTTCGGCTTATCCGAGGCCAAAATGGGAATTCTACCATTTTTGATAATGTTAAATTGAATGTTTCTGATATTTTTTTTTGAAATCGTGAACATGAGTTGTTCTTCTGAAGAGTAGAATGAACCTGCCAATGAGGATGCCTCTGGGAAGAGCTTTAGCGATTTTAAAAGGTATTCTTTCAGACGTCAACATATTTTACATGAACGTGAGTAAGTTCAGAGAGTTCTATTTTTTATGATAGCTTTTTAGCTAATTCCCAATGTAATTTTTTCACTCTTATATCTGTAAACTGTATAACATTTTTTTCAATATTTTAATCTTTTTCACATTAAAAAAGCAATAAACCTATGATTAGTGATTTTTTAATGTACATATTAAATTAAATAAATAAATACTATAAAACGTTTTATCAAAATAGAAAATTTATGTAATATTTACATGAATGTAAATTGAAAAACATTTTTCGCAAACCATTCTGTTTTCAATTTTATTTTTATGACTGTATAAAAGCAACTAACAATTTTACTGTCAGACGCGGCAAAAATAGTTTACTTTGGCCACAACAAAACACTGTGATATAAGCGTGAATACAATTTGCCAGCGAAACGTATTTAAAAAAAATACAACACTACATAAAAATATTCTGTGTGAAATATTATTATCTGTTGCCATTAGCGACGAGGCTGTTTTTTCCTGATATTAAAATTCAAAAGGTAACAATCCGGAAAATGTAATGTTTGGCTGTCAACACTGGTGACATTCTGTGTTTGTGATAGTAGGTGGTATATGTTTAAAATGGCGGATTCACGCTCCCTGCAAATGGCCGTCGCTGTCAACAAATGTTGCGTACACAGAGATACCGATGAAATATTATATCTCACCGTTTTGCATGATATACCCAAATTGAAATTTAACCAGGTCATATTTTAAAAGTTTATCATATTATATTTACAGCAATATTTAAATTAATATTAGACGTATTTATTATTTGTATTTTGCATGTATATTTTGGCGCGAAACAATACAAAAATTTATAATTGTCTAATATTCCATTTTAAGCAGAGCACAAGTCAGTAAAAAAAAGTTCGACTCCGACTCCGACTCCAACATTTACCAAAAACACGACTCCGACCCGACTCGGACTAAAAAGTTTAATATCGTCACTTTTTTTGGCCTTATTTTCCTATTTATGTGTATTCAATTAAATATCAATCCGGCCAATAGCCAAATTTGACATATTATTTGCAAAAATAAAAAGTTCAAACTTTTCAAAATTTCCGACTCCGAGTACGACTCTGGCCAAAAAGCCCCGACTCCTTCTTGTTTTTATAACTGGAGTACAAAATAATCAATTATGTTTTTTTTTTTTTTTTAAATTGAACACAGTCAATTCAAGCTCATTCGTGTACTTGAAGTGCATGAAAATGCTGAAAGGCGAATACAGCGTCGTTAGCGACATAGCGCTTGGAAAAGTAGCAAAGTCAAACGATTCAATTCTTTCAATTTTTATTTTCCCCGAATGAATAGGATGACTAGAATAAATAAAGTCATAGCGTTTGCCATATCACATAAAATCATGTAAAGCTAGTATCAAGTTAAGTATGTATGAGTACAGTAAGTCTAGTAGGAGACTGAAAACTAAGGAGTAATTAGTATTTTTTAGAATTCCGTGTGTTTCGAAGTTGATTGCATCCGAGTGTCTCAGAAACACACGTAATTCACAGCCTAACCTCAATGCTCAGGAATCACTGAGTTAAATTAACATGCGGCCAGCCGAGTGACAATTTTATTCCAATCGCATAAGGGTAAAAATAGGTGAAAAGATACATGGCAAACAATAAAATCTTACAATCTTTAATCTTCGGCAGATTAACGTTTTTTGCTTATCACAAATGAATCACCGTAATGTCTCACTCCACATCACTTAAAGATGGCAAACTTGAAATCCAGCGGTAAATTTACAATCATTCAATGAATGTTTTTAACCCTTGACATCCTTCATTGAAACGCTCTCAAAAGCGTTTCGTCGTAATTCCTGCGTTATCTTACTCGCTCATCTCTTTTGAGACTTTATCTTCGTCTGTCAGTACGAAAACAAATGTAAAATATTACAAAGCTAGTGACGGGGCATTAGTTGGGTATATATATATATCGTAGAATCGTGAAAATGGGTCCCTAAAATAGCTATCCGTAATAAATTCAATAGATTTATTTTCCATCGGGGTGTTTTTCTGGGTATATTTGTTTTCGCTTCTACCTCGTTTTGCTTTGTTTATGACAATCGGCAACAGTAGTGTAGGCACTTGTGAGAGATTAACAAAAATACATAATATCAGATTAAATATTAGCTATAGAAATTGCAATGTTCAGTTAACGACGTTTAGTTTTAATTTAATAACAGGAAACAATGGATAGACTGCAGAACAACTCGTATCGCGTTGGCACGCGTCAAAGTCAACGCGAGTAAAACCAATGTGCTCTGCAACAGCGCCTGTCCAGATCCAGACTACTCTCTGATAAGTGCGGGGCAAGAAATCGAAAGAGTTGATGGTTTTAGGTACTTGGGAGTACACATCACGGGAGATGGCAAACCGCGCAATGAGCTCGCGATTCGATTAGGGATAGCTGGAGCAACATTTAATTTAATGCGGAAAGTCTGGGACTCATGGTTGTACTCGGTCAGAACCAAGTGCCACTTATTCAACGCATGCATACAGACTACGCTGCTTTACGGTTGCGAGTCATGGCACATCACAAAAGCACAGGGTAACCGTATACTGTGCTTCTAAAACAGATGCCTGCGGCGAATATTAGGAGTACGATGGTTTGACTTTGTCAGGAACACGGAGGTAAGAGAGCGGACAAACCAGCCCCTTATTACGTCCAAAATAAAAAGGTGACGATGGATCTGGCTTGGACATGTGCTGCGGATGCCCCAGGGAAGCCTGAATCCTGCCTGCCTCTTTTATCAACTTGATGCATCCCGACGCCGCGGAAGGCCTCTGATGACCATCCATATGATGTACTCAGGGGAGCTAAGGGACGCCGGGATGACCTGGGAAAGATGCGAGGAAGTTGACGGGAGACAGAGAATCTTAGAGGCACCGTGTGGCGGCCATATGCTCCGAATAGGGAGCGGATATGGAGAACAAAAAAAGTTTTAATTCTGTTTATCTGCGAAAGATGGCACAATTAGTAATTTTCAAATAAGTATTTGTGTTCTTTTATTTGAATTCTATAAATCAACGGAATTGTTTTGCGTTAAAAAACAACTCTTAAATGTTGCCAAGATTTAAAATAGCTTCTTTATGTATATCCATGTTGTAATATTTCTGAAATACATATGTTTTTATTCTCGACTTTTAATCAAAAATAAAAAGAAATTCTTTGCATTATGAAAAGTGGTCTCGTTTAATAATCTAAAAATGTTTCTTTTGTATATAAATACCACAATTTTTTCCCTTCCCTAAAAAACACGGCAAACTTTGAATATATATTAATATACATACATAATGAGAGAATTTTAAATTTTTTTCTCGTCCTCTCCACATAAATCAAACGTTTTTTTTACTATTATAAAAAGAGAAATGTTACTGTCGGAAGGTGCTTTGTACTCTTGTAGATAGAGGAAATAATTGTCAAAACGCTTTTGTATAAAAATATCTTAAGACATTTTAAATATTATTTTTTAATCCAGATAAGGAATTTTTAGTATTCATTGTAGAAAAAAAAAGTTCACCTCATTTCACCACATCATGAAATCGTTCCGGGCCTGTTGTCGAGTGTTCAACGCACTTGGCTTCAGTTGTGGTGTATCATGAATTCAAAAATATTTTTTAGTGGTCTTTTAGAGGTTTTACCATATAGCCCATCCAATCATTTAGACATAGCGTAGCCAAAGCAAATAGCTTGACAATAACTGTGACTGATTTAAAAGCCGTTCGAAAAGATTAAAAAAAGTTGAGATAAGCTACATATGCCCCACATTGGCAGCGTACATGTATCGAAATTTTGTATAATAATGTAATATAGTAAATTTAATTTTCCACGATGTTGTAATCTGTCACAGTTTGAAAAATTAGTTAAATTTAAATATCTATTGAACTATAATCATCTTCAATTTGGTGTGTGATAAAAAGCCTTCCCTGATTATTAAAGTGGAGGTATCTTTAATCACGGGTGTTTATTTGAGATATAATCAAATTCTAATACAACTGCTAATTAAAATTAGTATATATTGATACCGCCCTAAATGGTAGGTCATCAGAACTCTCTCGAACGATCTATTTTCCATCTCAGTCTATGAGTTTAAGTCGATATCAGGAAATAAATTCATTTCTTAAAATACTCTACATTGAAATCTATAGCGATTCAATATATCAATATTATTATAAATCATATTATTCTACTAAAAGAATTATTTAAAAAAAATTGAGCATTTTTAACCAAAGATAATAAATAATTGAGAGTGGAATAAAAAGCGGGAAAATTCTGAAACAGCTGGCCAGGTTGGCAGCATTTTTTCTGTACCGCAACAATAAGTGTAAAACAATCGCTGGCTGACAGTAATTACTCGCAGTTGGGATGACTGATTGCCGCCGCCATTGAACGCAGAGAATATGTATCAAATTATTTGCGTTATGGTTCATTTATTCTTCATTCACTGTACACGTTGGTTTAACATTATGGTTGAATACTTTTTTTGAGGAAAAAAATAATTTGTACAACCGAATGGTATTGAAAATAGATACTACGAACCAGTTTAGAATTATCTTTAAATGTGGTTAGTTTTAAACTTCATTGAAAGCAGATATTTACCATTATTACTTTTGTTTATTGGAAAAAATACAACACACGGCATTACAGCTGACGCTAATGCGCCATGGACAAATATAAAGATATAACAAAGCATAATAATTATTTAACAGAGCATAGCATAAAAATCACAATATATTATTATAGAAATTATATTATAAGAGTAGAAACAAATTTATAACATAACACCAATGTTAAAAAATTCCACCTCAATAGGCAAGGCAAAGATAAACCAAATAGCTCTTGTGATTGGGGACTCAAATGTTGTTTTTCATTTTGTCTAAGGTACCATAAATCAGTAATAAAACCAGAAACAATTTAGCATAATATAATACTTTAAATGGATTCGACGGTACCTTTGTGGAAGTTCGGTTAGGTAAATAATCAAATTGTTAACTTTGTTTATAACATTTATTGTGAAACAGATAGTGACACGTGCTTCGGCATCTTCAGACTTACTATTTCACGGAACATGTGTCATTATTTATTACAAAATAGGTGGGATAAAAAAAAAACAATTTAATTCTATTTGAATAATGTGTTTCAGTTTAATAATGAGCTATAACTACCGCGAAAACATAAAAAAATATGCCAATGAACAGTAGTGACTTTTCATGAAAATACATACTTACCTAGTATGAAGGAATTTATCGTTACAAACTTGACCGATAGAGAACCAATCTGTCATTGTGCATAGATATTTGCCGCCATTTTATCTTCTGTCAGTGAGCCAGTGCTGCCGTGTTATTAATACATATTGTACTGTATTCAAATAAAGTAAACATTCGATGTATACATGACACGTCATTTATATTACATCTAATAAATTCACGGCTCACAGAATGTCCACAGCTTATTATAAGATAATATCATAACAAATTTGCCATTCTGGCGCAATTACAAGGCACGTATGTTGCATTAATATGTACACATTGATAAGGCTATAAAATATATGGCTTCACAGCTGGTAATAATGACTTTCTGTCCGTGTGTACTTATAAATGAATTATGATATTACTTAACAATTTGTGTACCGAAATAGACTGCGTGGGCCGTTTATTGAGTACTCAATTTACCTTTTAGTAGGACATGATGGTAGATTTTACTAAATTTGAATCGGTAGTTTTATTATCCTTCTGTCTGTCGTACTATCTATCTTTGATAAGTGTTTCGTATGAAAAAAATCATTTAATGTTAATTAATAAATGACAAAAAGAAACAATTGGATATTTCTATCCTACTGAACACGATGAAGGCGAGATCAAGAATGACGGCCTAGTGGTGCAGTGGTCAGCGAGAGCGAGAGATAACCACTAGTTCTGTCCTAGCCGTATCCTTTCTGTCACTACTTTCCAGTGGCAGATTAAGCACTTGAAAGGACTGTTTGTATGATATAATATATACAATTCTGACAGCAGGATTTGTGAAAGAGTAAATTAATTTTGTTATGTTAAGCATATTCTAAAGACTTATGGATACTATTCAATACAACACAGCAAGTATTTTACTAAAACAATTCATAACAATTCGAGCAAGCTTGTGCTGATTTCGGAGTTTTATTATTTATTTCAAATACGTGGTAGGTCTTTCATAATATGTACGGTATTGCTCATACTGGCAATATTTATAGTGTGCGAGGAACTTTAGCTTTGGGACTGGATTGTGTCGGGCGTATCGAAAAAAACTGATAAAATATTAACGGAAAAGGTGAAAACGTGTAGGCTATGTTCTGACCAAATTGATAAGGTGCCACAGACGCCATTTTGTTTATCGTAAATCATAAGAGACGTGAGCCATAAATCATTCATTCTTTGGATATTTCGTGTAAGTGTAAAGTTCAATAATATTCTGGTAACCTAAAATTATACTGACCAGATTTTAAAAAAGTATGGGCTTTTTCATATTTAAAAGCAATGAAAATCAGAATAAACTTTAAAAGGATAATATAATATTAATCACTTTCAATGTGTTAACTATTACTTCTTAGTGCATCATTTCAAATAAATGAAACAAATTTTAGTAATTGATTGAATTTACATTCTTGGAAGTAGAACTCGACTAAAACATTGTGAAAAAATGCAAAGTATATTAGTTCTGCAATTTTTTTTTTTTTACAATTTTTTGAAATTAAAATATTTTGCATAACAGTTAATGCCAATGTGCCAAATATTTTGAATAGTGAAAGTCATACGAGATACACTCGATGATAAATAATGAATCAGTCGAGAAGACTCAACGAAAGATTACATACACCCATATCCAAGATATCTTTTTCAATTGAAAAAATCTGGCCTGGCCGGGACTTGAACACGGGCGTACCTTATCGCTAGGGCAATTTTCTTGCCACTAGATCACAAAGACTGACTGGATAGTATTTAGTTGATAGCTATTTTGGCTCACGCCCTCTCCAGAATTCAACTTATGAGAACACAAATAGCTATCAATATTTTATTGTCTTAATATATTTTTTGTAGAGCTAAAATACATTGCTATTGTTTCACCGTACCATATACCTTTTTCCATTGTTTCAGAATAAACAAATTCTGTATAATGAATATTCATTACAACGATGTGAAAGATTTTCCATAATATCCTTTTTTGTATCGTTATCAGCGCTTTCGTGTTTCATAATATTAATGAATGCTTAGTATTGGATTAAATTAACATCCTTAATTACGATAAGCGCCACTAAATTATCTGGTTAAACCTCTCATTATCTGCTATACGTTTACCCAACCGAATACCAAAAGGGATGCTGGGGGGTGAATTATCAACGTGCTTTATATATCATCTTTGTTGCTTCACGTTGACAGGAATAATACATACGACACCGCTGATTAAATTTCGTTCACTGATACTGTTATGTTAGCAATAATAAAATCGTTTACCTGATAGTATTAAGTATTATATGAACAGCTAATATGTACAAGATTCCGTTGTCATTCAATAAATTTAGTGTGATAATAAAGGGTGTTTCAATAGGGACGCTCAAAATATGTTACTTTGTCCTGCTGAGTAGATTATTCATTGTTTAGTGGCCAAATTTGAGTCAACCAGTTTGGTAAATAATCGGCCAACACCTACCTGTACGTCATCAAAATACAATATCTGGTGAAAACATTGCTGCTGTGTGTGAAAGTGTACAGGAAAACCCAAGGCAGCTTATTTCTCGTTGTTCACAAGAACTTGGCTTTTCTGCGACTTCAACTTGGCGAATTTTGAATCGGGCCTTATGTCTGCACCCGTATAAAATCCAACTAACCAAGGAACTTCAGGTAAACGACCGCAGACAACGTCTGATTGGGTTCTGGAGCAGTTGGAAGTTTACCCAAATTTGTCAAAAAAGTCAACTTAGCGACATGGCCCATTTTATAATGAATGGATATTGGCAGACATTTGATGCTATATTCCATATTTAATGCCGTAAAATATACTTACAAATGAAATTAAAATTTAGTCGAAATCTCACAAACAACTTGTTTTATTTACATTTCAAAACTAAGCGTCCTTATAAAAAGACCCTTTACTAGAAGATTTATTTCGATTGTTATAAAACGTAGAAAGGTCAGAAAGTTTTCGAACAAATCAGTTGTAAAGACAAAAATTCAGGTGCTTTTTAAGCCATGTCTAGTTAAAATTTGATCCGTATAAAATCCTAATGGAGCTCATCACCGCTACCGGACCAAAGACGTTAACAACATAGAAAATAAAGGGTCTTTTTATAAGGACGCTTAGTTTTGAAATGTAAATAAAACAAGTTGTTTGTGAGATTTCGACTAAATTTTAATTTCATTTGTAAGTATATTTTACGGCATTAAATATGGAATATAGCATCAAATGTCTGCCAATATCCATTCATTATAAAATGGGCCATGTCGCTGTTGACTTTTTGACAAATTTGCCCATTTTATACGGGTGCCGTATTCAAATTGAAGATTGAGTCGCAGAAAAGCCAAGTTCTGAACAACGAGAAATAAGCTGCCTTGGGTTTTCCTGTACACTTCACACAGAGCAGCAATGTTTTCACCAGATTTTGATGACGTACAGGTAGGTGTTTTATTTACCAAATTAATCATTTTGTAAATGTATCCTGAATAAAAATATTGTTTAATTTAACTACGTTTATGAGAACGTCGGCTTGAGATAGCGAGTCAAATGAATTTCTAATTGTTAGTAGAATATGGGCTATCTGGGGAAGGTCCAGGATTTTAGACAACTGTCAGGTATTTGTTTATGATAATGGAAGGACATGGTTGGTCAGACATTTTGTAATTTGTGAAAGAATAACTCAGAATTGTAGTTTGTATGGGATCTTATAGTCATTTAGTTAAACACATGTGTTGATAATAACACTGGTAAATTTGTCAAAGGTAATTGGATTTTTGGTGAAGCGGAAAATATCGTTTCAATTTATGTTATCACTGTGAGAAAAGGATGTAGAGTTGTATCGTTGACCTGGCTAGGGACTTCGTGAATTTAATAAAATAGGTTGATAAGTTGTGTAACAGGACGATTGCTGGAAATTTATAATAATGTCCTAATTCTAAACGGTCTTCAATATTTGGTTGCTTGATCTATATAAAGGCCAGTAAAGTTTCCATGAATGTTGTAAAAATACAATGCGAAATAAATGAAGCGATAAATTTTCATTGTTGACCGTTATTATATTAAAGTTCTCTTGTATTTCGCTATTTTTTATCATTAGATAATCATAATACGGAAAGAAAAATAACAATGTATTTTAATTCTACATAAATTATTTTATATATTTGTTGATAGCTATTTCGGCTTACGCCTTCGTCAGAACTATGTTTAATAAAACGATAGCATATATACCTTTGCTAGACAGGGTGCCCCTCATCTTTCTGTTGAAACCCTACCATGAAAGAATTTAAATAAGTTTGATTTATTGGTCTAAAGTAATGGTGGGAAACAATAATTTGATTGTTTCAAATGTAATCTGATCGTTAAATTAAAATACATTGTTATTTTTTCATTCAATCAATAAATTAGATATTCATTTGTGGATGCATTACAAAATTTCCTGAACTCATTTACGATAGACGAATATAGATAATTAATTTTCAATAAACCTAATTGCGTGGATGATTGTTTCAAATGTAATGGCATTAAAAGAAGATTTTTTTATCTTCATATCCGTATTATATTGTAAAATATGATCTCAATTCGTTAACTCTAAGAAAACATAAAACAAAATGGTTTTTAAGTGAAAAGAACGCTAATATCCTTACAAATTTGAATACTGGAATAACATTATAATACTTTTCAGACCAATAGAAGAACTTTTTGATTTTCTTTTCACATTTCAGTTCAAATTTTCATATCTTATTCAAGTTTCCTCGGATTCCGCAGTTTAAAAACGACTTAACCTTTATTTGAACAATGAGTTTTGCCATCCACTGAAGTGAGTCGTATCAAAACAAGAAACTGTTTCATGAATTATTTAATTTTAAAATTAAATCATGTTTCAAAAATTGAATTAATGTAAGAGTGTGGAAATTGGTATAATTTTCCGAATCGGATGAGGAAAGACGAGTTTTTCTCGACTTCTATTTAAATCCAACCGCTATAAGCATTCATGATTTATCATTTATTTCAATGGCCTTCCATTAACTATCTAATACAGAAAATTTTCAAAAACGTTACCCACCTGTGAGTTATGGTTAAATTTGTTATCATCTAACAACGTTTTAAATTGAATACGAATGTACAATATTTAAGAAAAATATCCGTTTTTTCATGTTGATTACGTTAGTAATAATTAAATTTAGTGATATACTTTTGTTTTTGTATATAAACGATACAAAAATGTTTACTATGCGTCGGTTCAAGTACATTTGTGCACTTAAAATGCCTGAAGATGACGAAAAGCGAATCCCAGGTCGTAGCGATTAAAATCATTGAAAAGTACAAAGTTCAAACGATTCAAATTAATCAACGTTGCTGTATAAAATGAAAACAACAATTTAAAAACGGTGCTTAGAATATAATTTATATTTGGGTGAAAAAGTTGGTTGTCTCACCACCCTTCCGTTATGTGTGTACAGCCGTTTTTTACAGCCGCCTTCCATAACGCTATACGATCAAGAAAAGAAACGAATTAACTTTTCACTTACTTGGCCTGACACCGAGCTGGATAAGACTGATCTTTTAACCATGCACTAAAGTGCTTAAAGAGAAGAAAAATAGAAAGGAAAAAAAAATGTGACTTGCTCAGCCACTTTGTTAAAGTGATATTAAGTGTCCTATGTGTGCGTATACTGAGAACCCGTGAAGTTTAATCTACTTCGCGTTGAATTTGAAAAGAAATAAAGAGCATCTTGTTCCCCATATGACGTTGCAAATTTATCGAATGTCTCAAAATAAGTAATATCAATTTAACTGAAAATTGTATCAATATTTGCGACATAAATTTAGGTCTTTTTCTGTTGCTACCACATTAAGTATGTCGTCATGGCTGACGCTTTTAAGCCATTATTAAATCTCACACCCATAATACATTACAGGCAGTAAAAAAATGCAAAAAGCTTCCACTCATTGATGCCGACCTATACATATCCTACGTGTCCGTATACTGAGATTCCGTGGAGTTTAATCTACTTTGCGTTGAATCTGAAGATAGAATATAATTTAAATAATTCAACTAAGCAACAAATTTATACTCGAAACAAGTTTAGTTCCAGTCGTACAAACAAAATTTGTCAGCCGTTCTTTCTTCAACAAAATAATACATGTTTTATTGTTTCCTCAGAATGAATGCTCAAATTTAATTAAGCCGAAGAATTTTCGTCTCGAAGCTTTTCGGAAAATTATTATTCCAATAGCCTTTGAGAGAGAGCTCTAATAGAAATTCTAAGCGAAATTGTTATGGTTTCCGAGAGCTCCATATGCTGGAGCTATGAAAGTTTATTGCAAAGCTTTTTGGGATAAGGTTAGAATGGCGCTATCCGTAGAAAAGCACTGCATAATAGCTTCGAAATGGATATACAGAATAAAGTATACTCACATTATCCGCCGCGTCGATCAACTTTATCAATACCCTCTGTGAATGATGAATAAAAGATTTATTATTCTTTATTCTATATTGTTTGCCTTCGCTAGATTTCAACATATTGCCCTTTTCTTTAACTAGTGTTGAATGGTCATTTTTTTATTTACCAAATATCTCCACATTTTGATGATTGTTATTTATTTATAAGTTAAGATATTTTTTATATTATTTGCTATCCCAAATTGGATTCAGAAAACTGTTTGTTATTCAGTTGCTTAATTACTTTCTTCGTATATAGTATTCGGTAGCTAAGCGCTCTTTCAACGCCCGTTTACAACGCATCCAAATCGCACCAAACATTGAATACTTGACGACAAACCCAGTTAAAACTATGACTTTATTAAAACTAGTACAAATAAATATTTATTCCGCAGATAAAATCTTAATATGAGTGTATCATAAGATCAAGTTAACTAAATATGACAGCATTGACGCTTAGCGATAAAAGGATGAGAAAAGGCAAGTTGAATCTTGATATCAATATGTAAAAATGCTACACTAGTAATTATTTAATAAATGTATTTTCTGTTTAATCAGATAAACGAGAAGCTCAACTATGCTTCTTACGGGTCGTCTTAGGTGGGCGAAGCGATCCGGCGCGCTTTAAAAGCGGCAGAGTTTTAAAATATCAAACGGTCCTCGCCCATGCAAGTGTCATATGTGGGCGACGCTATCCGGTCAGGACGGCATATGTCGTAAGTCACCTCAAGTGCCTGACTCATGTCGCGCGCGAATCACTTGAAAATATCAAACGGTCCAAGCTCACCATAGCGTTAATTGCGTCTGGCCGAGCGATGGCACATACGACCTTTAGTCCGCTACGTTTAAAATTAATTGGTTTTTACACGTCGCCGCAGCGCACCGCAACGCTTCGTCTCGCCTACCTAAGATATGGGGTTAGTTTTTAAGCTTATTCATCACGTGGTTGAATTAAAATAAACTTAAAAAACACTTTAAGAATAAGTGAATCCATTAGCACCAGACCTAAAATTTTCAGCATCTTTAGTTATTTAAAGTGCTCGAATGAACTTGAGCTGATGTGTATGTAGTAAATAGGTTGTATCGCTTATGTATAAAATAAAATTAAGTCAGTAATTTTAATTGTTATTTTCACAATCTGGATGAATTAGCGAAAGCTTAAATGTTAATGTGGTTCAATGAATAAAATAAGTTGTAACATATTTAAATTACATTTTCATGTATTTTAAATTTGATATCGTTATGATTTAATCACAAGCACATAGCATAAATGGTTACTAATTTAAGAGGTGGGTTTTATCCGAGGTATTCAAAAATAATTGGTTTATTTCGTTTGTTTGAATTTATAATCTGGTAATATGATATGTATTATAAAGAATATATTTTGAGAGTGTAGGTTTAACGGAATGAGTGTAATTTTAAAAGATAAAACAATTTAAAAAATAGAAAGGTAGGCGTTTTGAGGGAATGAAAACATCACAAACCATGCTTTTCAAAACAAACCCATTAATATATTGACAAATCTATATCTAAACTTTAACATTAAAAGAATTGAGATCATGAGAACGAAAGAAAATTAATTAAGCCTCATTAGAAATTAAAAATAAATAGAAATAGAAATATGTAAATAAAAAGTATTATTAAATAATATTCTTAATAGGACAGGTTGCTCGCCACTGCTTACATTATTTCAAATTAAAAGGTTTAACCCAAACCTATCTGATTGATTGCATCTCATTAGTTAATATTTTGTAATGCTAACGTCATTAGTAGCTTAATTATTTGTTTGCTTTGTTTTGATTCTATACCCCTCCTTGCTTCCCGCAAAAAGGAAAAATCAATTTTGAAATTTTATAATATTAGAATCAATATTGCTTCATTACATAAGCAAACTTTGCAATAGTAAGTCCGAAGATGCATCTGAAAGAGGCGAAACACGTGTCACATTTAGTAGCAAAATACGTGGAATAACCAAAGTAATTTTAAATTTTATGTTTAATTAAACCTCTTTTTAACAGGTTCTTGCGTGGAAGTTTCGTTAATTATTTTAAATGCTAACTAAAGGTCAGTATAAATATCGTAGTATAATTTCAGACTTGAAATTCACCCACACTTTTGCAGAGGGTGTCGTTTGGAGCAGTGGAATAATTTCATCAGCCCAGTCTAATGAGAATAATGCACCCCCGCCTGGAGCAATCTACTGAGCGTTAGCCTCAATTTCAGATTTATGGAAACATTGTACTCGCCGGTGTAACAAGCTACCCGCTGTATGTAGCCTTTATTCAAAGCTCGCACCAGAACGTGGGTAAATTGTTTTGAGCTTTTATACAACGAGTATTTGTAGTTGAAATATTGTTTTTAATATAAATGTGCAGTGAAATAGTCTCGTGTTTATTCTGTATTTAAGCATTTAATTTGGCAAAGCTTTATTTTATAAAGTAAATTTAATAATGATTAAACATGAAATTATAACTGACACAAATAACATATATATATCTTTATAATATTTATTACATAGAAAGTATAGTATTGAATTTATTTATATTTAATCAGTATCACATATTAACTTATTGAAGTAATATGTAAGTAAACAATGTTAACCAGTTGACAATGCTTGCGATGAGAAAAACCGGTTGTGATCTTAATCAGAGTATATGTGGAAGTAATACTATAAAATGTGTTTAATCTATTTAAAATAATGCATTTTCTTCCAAGAAATGACGATTAAAAGTAATGTTTATCATATCTAAAGATGACGTGAATAATTATGTAAAGTTAATTAAATAGATCGTTCCTGGCTAAATATGATAATTAAAGGAAATATATATTAATTATCGAAATTATAATAATATATAAAATTGTGCTAAATTTTAATTTATTTTGATGATTGAAAAACGTATAAGAAAATTATGGTTGGAGTGAACAACAGGACGGTTCACGACATTGAAGACGAAAGCTTAATGATTTGGTCAATCATACTTTCAAAAAATCACAGAGATATCCTAAGTGATGTTGCAATGTGGCCGTTTTTAAAAATGTAATGTTTCAGACTTTTATGGGTTGTTGTTCTACTTTTGATACTGTACGACTCAATTGGTAGTTGTGTAATTATTAAATGAATAAATTTATAACATGATCAAAAGCGATATTTCAAAACAGCAATAAAAAATATTTAAAAATCTTCAAATCACCAGATAAAAGCATTTAATATAATCAATATAATACGCGAAATGAAGTATTGACTTCTAACATTTTTTGACAGTCAAATTATTTTTATTTCTGTTGGTTTCCGAGTTCTTTTTCGATGAAAATTTAAAACCAAACATACTGCTTTTCATCAATGCGTTTGTTATTGAAATAAAGTTCAATCTCTCGCCACTAAATTCATTCGCTTAATACAATATAATCACAATGAAAAAGCAATATGTTGAAATACCAGGCCCGAAGTCCATACTATGAGCTGTTATCGGTATTTATTGCAGCCATTAAGTCACACCGTCCAACAAATTGTTCTAACTCCACTGACCGAAACGACAGGTCCCCTATTTAAAGGCTTTACCGCTCGTAAAGCCTCCAACGGGGTGAGATGGGGAAGTTCGAAAAATATCGAGCAATAAAATTTTCATAATATTAGGGATCTTCTCTAAGGGGGTTTACTGAGCTGTGTGTGGTTTATCTAACGATTTTGAGAATATTTTAGCGTATGTACTTACATGAAGATAAAATGCATCAAATCTTAAATATGGTAGATTCTTGTATCATTACGTTACAAGCAAAATATATGCTCTAAGAACTTTTATAGTAATTGAAATAAATGAGTGTCTTAATATCTTAAAATTGTCTTAAGTAATTAATAGTTTAAAAAAATATCTAGTTAAATTATTGTGGAATAAGAATCAATAATTATATCTGAGATAATAACAAAAAGATTCATTCAATCAGAAATGACAAGGTAAGTTGTTCCAGAACAAAAATTACCTTTGATAGAATATATTTATATTGCAGCTCACAACACAACACTATCTCTTTCTACGCGTCGTTTGCATCAAGCGTCTCAAGAAAATGTTAACAGGTGGCAATGCCAACAGGTTTAAACGTCTAGTAATATGAATATGTTATATCTAAAGAGTGAGGCATAAAAAAAGTATTTTTGGGCTTCCAACCAAATTTGAATACAGTTATAACGTTATAACAAAACTTTGAAATTATTTTTTTAAGAACATGCAAACAGAAGTCATATACAAGAAATAAGAATTTAAATAGACCCGATGTTAAACTTTGCTTGATTAACAGTTTGAGTTCTTTAAATACAATATTTATAGTATGCAATACATCAAACAAATTTCCAGCCAAATATAGTCGCTACTTAGCGAAAATGGCGTTAGGAACCTTTCGGTGAGTTAAATAAGAGGTTAGGTTCTTTAAAAAAACACTCCAATCATGGAAAGAAGTGCTAAAGAAACGAAATGGTTTTAATGGACACAATATTTTTTCAGTCTCAAAAGCTCTTCTAAAAAGTTACGATTTTTCACTAACACACTTTTGGCTTGGAAGGGGCGATATAATGCATATTAAAAGCTTGTATATTTAAGATTAGCCAAGCTATGCATTATTGATATTTTAATAAGCCACTGAAACGAATAAAACAAAAGTGAAAATGATATCATGATTACGTTTGAAAGCATTGTGATAGGGTTTAATAGGACTAATGCTACTCCACAGTATCAAAGGACTTTTTATGATTGCACGTGTTAACAGGTCAACGTTTCTGCCATGGATGGATAGGTGTTGCTCGATTATCAACGTGGTACGATAGTATTAATTGGTTTGATAACAATGGCATTTCCGCACATTGTGTTGCATTAAGCTGTGCTCATTGTCTACCTAATCTTTAGTACTTGTCGATTTAGTTTACATTTCGTCGAGAGATTATCTTAACTAGCAGGTAGAGCCTAGTTTAAAAGTTTGTTTCGCATTATGTGCTTTAAACAGATACACAACCGGATTAATATAGATCAGTGTTCTTCAACCATTTCACATCCCTGGACTGGTGAGAATTGAAAAAAAATCAAGCGTGGCCGTGTTGTGTTATTTGGTTTTACATTCAGCTATTATGTTACAAGAGTTTAAATCAGTCAATAGTGATCGCGATGAGTGAAACCGGTGCTGATATTGACAAACGTCGGTCCCTGTGGTCTAGTGGCAAGAGCTTTGTCCTAGCGATCAGGGGACCCGAGTTCAATTCTCGGCAAGATTAGATTTTTTCAATTGAAAAAAGAGATCTTGGGCTGGGTGTATGTTATTTATCGTTGATTTTGTGCACAACTGATTCATTATTTATCATCGAGTTAATCTCGTATGACTTTCACAATCAAAAATATTTGGCGCATTGGCGTAAGCTGTAATGCCAAATATATTTTTTAATTAAAATAAATTTAACTTTAAATTTTACTTTGTTCATTTTATTTTTAAATTTAATGCTTTTCCATCAAGATTTGATAGCTAACCGCAGTAACTTCATGGCCTTCAGCAAATTTGCGGCGTCTTACGGAGAAAGAACAGACTTATTTACATAAACCCCCCCCGTTCATAGAGGCTATTAGAGATTTATAATTTATTTATGATTTAAAACTGTTTGCTATATTTACTTTGTTTTGTCAATTTTATTTTTACGGCACTTTTTGCATTTTTGTTTGATTTTTTGTATAAAGAAAAGTTAGGGACAATCAACCATACAAGCATGCTAATCAAGTACTGGGTTACTGCTCCCAGGACAATTAACGCCTCACGTTGCTACGCCACGGGAAATGTCTGCTAAAACCAGACGTGGCGGGTGGTTGATGGGCAAGAAAGCTGAAAGTGGTTTCAATAAATCATCCAACCTCTATATTTAGAAAAATAGTATGGAAAGAAAATTTATATTATTCTTCTGCATATTCTTCTAGAAAGAATTCATAACCAATCATAATAATAAAACTCTGTATCACTGTCATGCCTGAATGAATAATTTATAAAAAAAAGATTATTCATAAATTGAAAGTTTGGAAGACGATTCGAAATTCACTTAGTATTCATATTGTTGTTTTTTTCCCCAATAAAAATAATCGACGAATGAAAGGACGTTAGTCAGTAATGACAGGTGGAAAATACCACTGTGTCTTTATGATTCAAAATAATACACAACATAGTCATCGACTGTTTATTTTTATACTTTATAGATACATCAAATGGTGTGAACTACATAAATTCTTTTCGAGAAGATGTATTATGATTAAACACTCTTATATCATCTTCGGCACACAATTCTTACCAGAGCTGTGGAGTCGGAGCTTTTTGGCCGGAGTCGGAGTCGGCAAGGCGTTTTGGCCGGAGTCGTACTTGGAGTCGGAAATTTTGAAAAGTTTGAACTTTTTATTTTTTAATTTAATATGTCAAATTTGGCTTTTGGCCGCATTGATAGGATTGATATTTAATTGAATACACATAAATAGGAAAATTAGGGGAAAAAACGTGACGATATTAACCTTTTTTTAGTCGGAGTCGGAGTCGTGTTTTTGGTTGACGACTACACCGACTCCCAGCCCCTGATTCGTACATACGGAAAACCCTGGTGAAATAAAAGTCAGAGTTTGAAATGATTTACAAATATTTAATGTAACTAATGTATTTTTTATGAACTATTAAATTTGTAGGCATTTCCATGCTCTTTTCTTATATGTATTTAAATGTTATTTACCCTTTATATATTACATATTATATATACAATTCATTTAACTTCATTAAGAACAAAAAAATTGCGATAATAACAACTAAGCCTAGTGACACGATTATTTTTTATATAAAAAGCGATACAAACTATTTACTACGCATCAGTTCGAGTTCATTCGTACACTTAAAATGCATAAAGATGCCGAAAGGCAAAACCCCGGTCGCTAGCTAAAGAAGTTATAAAAATGTAAAAAATAAATCCGATTCAAATCTCTTTATAGCTCACTTTTAAGGTGTTCACTGTCAATACTTGGTGGAATGAAATTATAGTAAAACTTTTTAGTACTTATTCTACATAAAATTTATTGGATCAGGACCGGTTTCGCTCATGGCAAGTATTATCAACTGATAAGAAACAACGAAACAGTGATATTTATACAAAAGAAAAGCAAGAATTACAATGTATGACAAACAATGGCTTTATAGATAATCAAAAGCACGAAAGGAATTTTAGCTTGTGGATATCGAAAATTAATATTTTTTTTTGAAATTTGATACGCATCAAAAAAGAGTTAATACAAGTTGGTTTTTCCCACCACCACCTGTTGTGTATATGCAGCCAATGTTTCATGGCCGCCTTTCACAGCGCTATCGACTTAGTAAAAGGAATTTACTTCTTATATTCATGGCCCGAGCAGAGATAGACAAGACTGATTTTGAACCATGCACTAGTGTGCTTGAAAATAGAAAATAAAATAAAAATAATAAAATAAATTGGAGTGACTAGCTCAGCCACTGAAATCAGTTTGATACAGAGTATCATGTGTATAATCCGTATACTGGGAGCCCGTCGTGTTACACGAGTATATTGACTCTAGTGAAGAATCGAGATTATGTCGATCCCTGAATAAATTTGCAAATTTTTCAAATGCAATGAATTTAGCCTTAGTTGCAATCAAGTCACCGTGACCTATTGGCCCCGTATGAGGACGGATCACAGCAAACAGTTCTGTTCGTTCGGAATTCATTTAGTGGCAGTACCATGGGATGTGATTAGCGTCCTGGTGGGCGTGCCCACAAATGCAAAGAGTTAATACAGAACGATTAGATAGTAATTAAAACAAATGTTCCGTTTCTGTGTAACAATGTCGTCTGTAATGGTCATTTGTTAATGTCATATATTGAGACAGCGATTTTCTAATAAATAAATAAATAATAAAGTTAAATTTAAAAATTTAATGTGGAATAAGTACTAAAAATATTGTATTATTTTGAGCATAATTCATTTTTAACTTTTTAGATTAATCCGGAAGGTGTTGTTTATTCGTGTACTCGAATTGCCTGAAGATACGCGGCTCATTAGCGACAAAACTCATGAAAAATTATGTACAAAATTCAAACGACTCAATTCGTATCTTGAAATTCCATCAGACTTTAAGTCGAATTCCATAATTATAATAATTATGTTTTATTATGAGGTTCTGACCTCATGGGATTGTTTCAAAATTCTTTTTTCCTGTAGTTAACGTCTGACCAGGTGCCGCTTATTTATTAATAATTAATTGAGTATTGCAGATAATTAAATGAGGATGTTAGTTGCTCTGAAATTATTTCAGTTCTTCGCAATAAATATACAATCTACAATTTAGGTTTCAACAGAAAATTCTATCTGAATGTTAAAAACATGAAAATGCAGACATGGCGTATTTACGCCATCACTGAGAAGCAGTGATATACAGTATTTTGTTTAGCGTTTTTGTTGCCATGTACACGAAATAAATTACCTCACATTAAACGAATATTTTTTATCGTTTGTATTTTTAAATTACGAATTTCTATTTCCACAAGGTTGTGCAGCCGATAATGATGTTTGTAAATCTAATGGTCGGTGTTTATAAGTGGCGGGCTAATGAAATGCCACCTGTCATCCCCACGGCACAATATGGCGGGGGTTGTTTACTGTTAGCAAACCACAAAACTTGTTTACCCCGGTCGCGGGGAGAGATACTGGCCGTTGTAGCGGCGGTTAAACGTCGGGTGGTGTCGTCACATTGTATCGCATACATAAATAAATACGTTACAGATAAATTTTATAATCAAGGCAATTTTTTATTAGAAAATCGCTGTCTCAATATATGACATTAACAAATGACCATTACAGACGACATTGTTACACAGAAACGGAACATTTGTTTTAATTACTATCTAATCGTTCTGTATTAACTCTTTGCATTTGTGGGCACGCCCACCAGGACGCTAATCACATCCCATGGTACTGCCACTAAATGAATTCCGAACGAACAGAACTGTTTGCTGTGATCCGTCCTCATACGGGGCCAATAGGTCACGGTGACTTGATTGCAACTAAGGCTAACCCATTGCATTTGAAAATTTGCAAATTTATTCAGGGATCGACATAATCTCGATTCTTCACTAGAGTCAATATACTCACGACGGCCTCGTATACGGATTATACACATGATACCTGTATCAAACTGATTTCAGTGGCTGAGCTAGTCACTCCAATTTATTTTATTATTTTTATTTTATTTTCTATTTTAAAGCACACTAGTGCATGGTTCAAAATCAGTCCAGTACAGATCTGCTCGGGCCATGAATATAAGAAGTAAATTAGGCAAGGGTAAGGGGATAACATCTCATTATGGACGAGAGTATTGTTATATTGTTCACCTTCTCATTTGAGGTCAAATAGTTTGTATTGTTTGTGGCCAGAAAATAGCGAGCTGTGAAATTACTCATTCAAAATGTTCTATATTTTTACGTGAATTTTGTTTATAAACACTGTTGTTTTTCGAACTACTTATATTCAATCAATTGATATTATTTGAAATACATAGCACGCTCTCTTCAAATTTTCACCCCTAAGACATAGTTACCAAACATAGCTAATAACTTTTACGGTATATGCTTTACAGATGTATGTATTCGTATGCCAATGATATTCGGTTGCCTTCCCATGTAAAGTAAGCTTAAGATGTCCGTGGAGGCGTCTAAAATTATGTTTTTCTACCGGGAATGCATGCTACTCAGTCTCTCAACCTCTCTTCACTTGGATGAGAGAGTTGGAATATAAAGGATAAAACTAGGATAGGACTAGTGACTAGCCAGTCGTTCTCGCTATGCCATGCTTGTAGGATCGGATGGTTGGGAAGAAATTTGTAAACACAAACACTCATGCCTTTTTTCAGTCTATTTATCGATTTTGTTAGTACTGTAACCAGGGCTGAGGAGTCGTTAAAAAAAACTACGACTACGACTCCGACTCCAACATTGACCAAAAACACGACTCCGAGTAAAAAAGTTTAAGTTTGTCATTTCTTTTTCCTACCTCTTCTATTTATGTGTATTCAACCGACCAATCCGGCCAATAGCCAAATTTGACATACTATATGCAAACAAAAAATTTCCGACTCCGAAAGTACGACTCCAGCCAAAAAGCTCCTGACCCCACGACTCCGACTCCAACTCCACAGCCTTGACTTATGCCCATAAAGTCCGTCACCGAAACCAACGTCATTGTTCACAGCACCACGACCCGAAAAAATGAATAGTTACGCAACTGAATTTAAATCTCTTATCACTATAATACACCTGACATTGAAATATTTTATTATAATTCTATATATTTCACGCTGAGAGCTGACATTTTAGAAAAAAAAAGTATTTTAACAACGTAAATTTTTAGCTAATCTTTTAAGCTTTAGTGTAATGTCAAATTTTCCCCTCCTGTATTCCATATCAATATTTTAATTTATGATTATGACTGTAGTAAGCACATTTTCATAAATAGATTTATGTATTTTTAGACAACGCTCATTTTACTATTAATGATGTGTTTAACAGTAAATATTAAACAGAGATTCCGTTTAATATTAACGTGGCAAAAAATACAAACAAGGCATAAAAAGGAGAGCCGTAACGAGAGTTTGTACGCCATTATCTTTCCCCCTAAATTGTGTCCAAAAACTGATGATGCAATATTTGCAGAGCGAGACAGGGAGAGAGAGAAAAAGGGCGAACGAGAGGCAGATTAGGTACATTAAACGGAGACCTTTGACTTGTTTCGGAAAATTAATTAGCCTCATTTTCCACAGCCAATACCAGCGCTGTTCAAAGTTTGAGAACGCGGAAAACGCGAGAAGAGTAATATGGCATATTATTTTAACACTTCAAATCTCAATTGCACTCCCAAATCATTTTTTTTTGAAACGTACCTAAATAAATCAAATACAATTTTGATATTAAATTTGATGGAGTCGAAAGGAAATTTTTATTTTACGAAAAATAAGCGCAAGCCATTCAATTTAATATAGTCGTTGAAAACTTTCGTGTTTCAACAATATTATACAATAAAAGTTACACAGGATTGCATTTTTTATATGTTTAGTTATAGGTGAAGCATTTTAATAGTATATATCTTAAAGTGAAAATGTGTCAAGTAATAGATTTGTATGACAACATGATTTCACTGGTCATGATCATTGAAATTATTGGCCCAAGTCGATGATTTGTCGGACTTAAATTTTGGTTTACTTCAATGAAGCAAAATCAGCGAATAGTTCCTTTCATAAAAGGAGAACCAAAGAAAAACACAAACAGACATTGGGCTGAAGATAGGGCGGTCAAATTTAATTTCAATGACAGCTTGGAGAAGAATACATTTTCATTGAGAATACAGTATTACTGTAACATATATAAAAAGTCATCATCTTTGACAGCATGGTTAATGATTGATTGATGCTGCTTTGGTAGAAGTAAAAGTAAAAAAAAATAAAGAAAAATAGTTTCAAAATGATTATTTTCTTTTCGATAGATCCGTTGTTAAGTATGAGTTTACATAACTCAAAAAGTATGGAGATAATTTTGAAATAAGAAGTAAGCAATACGATATTTGGTTTACTTATTAGTGTGCAGACATACGCATGTGCGAGTATTTGTAATAAATTAATTTCGTTAAAGAAATGTTTTCTTTAACAGGAAACAATTTCGTTGGCTCAATTGAACTCATTACCGGGATTTCCACATCTAAATTATGGTTGACAGAAATGCAGATTTATTTTATTAGATACACTAATTTTTGGGATTTTACTTTGATGATGATAATTCATACTCAATTAATTTTTGATGTATTAGTTTGCATTGCTAAGAGGTCTTCAACATTTTATTTATAGTCAATTTTTCTTGTAATTTGATTCAATTTATTTGCTTAGTTGTTTTACCAATTGTTTGTCATACCTTGTTTTTCTTACTTAACTGTTGTATATACATCACTGTTTTATTGTATTCCTTATCAGTTGAAAATGCTCGCCATGAGCGAAACCGGTCTTGATCAAATAAATTTTATTTGGAAAAAGTACTAAAAATGTATTAATATTTTTATTATGATAGTAAGTTGCTAAAATTATTTACAGGTGATCATAACTCACACAACTCCTATCGTATCGATAACGCGCAACTACTATGTAGATTCTTGCTAAATATTGTAAAACTTGGTTGGAAAAATACTTTTTATTTATCCGTATTTCAAAACCGCATTTATTGGCTTTTAGTTTAAAACATGATGTCAAAATGTGGTATATTTTTCGGTATTTCGTTTTACCATGCTAATAAATAGACAAATCTTTTGATATTAATCAATTTCTCAAATCTGAGATGAGGAGTTGCTGGAAAGAATCTTATATATAAAACCGAAACGGCGTATGTATCTATGTGGGTCTGTAATTCCCTTTTGCATTGTTGTTGCAAGTTCAAACAAACGAATTGATTTCGCTCGCGAAAGTTTCGACGGTAAATTTGTTTCGTTATCAATGTGTGTGTAGAGATATTGAGACTCCAATTACTCGACTATTGAGTAGTACATTTTACAAAATACTCGAGTACTCGAGTAGTTTTATATGAACCAAAATATCTTATATATAAAACCGAAACGGCGTATGTATGTCTGTGGGTCTGTAATTCCCTTTTGCATTGTTGGTCATTAAGTTGCCAGTTGTTTCAACTTGGCCCGTCTGAATTTACGCGCCGAGGTGAACATAACCCCAAACTGGTCCGAGCGAAGCCGGGTTCGAATACTAAATAGTAACAATATATATTGAGGGGTGCCAAGTGTTAGTTTAAATTTGATTTCGCAAAGTAGGCGTTCTAAACGGCTTATCCATTTGGTATAACCAAGGTTTATAATGATTTTATTCCATTCTAATTTCAAATTATAATTTGAAATTAGAATGGATTAAAATCTGCCAAAAAATAGCATTTTTTAAGCTCTACAAAAGATTGGAAAATTTGATCGATGGCTTCTTCGACATCACGCCATTTCTAGAAAATAGCTTGAATATATTTGGCTCGTCCATACACTTAAACGTAAAAAAACATATGACCTTGTAGCGAATTGTTAATTCGAGAAATATTTTTATTGCCACTCAAGGTCAACTCAATGATAAAAGAAATTCCAAATCTCTACTAATCGTCTATATTAATTCCAAATCAACACTCGATACTTACTTCGCCGTGAACCATAACATTATGATAGCTAAGCGGAGTTAATATTGATTGTCTATCGAGATAAAATTAAGAAGGTTACAATGTTATTCTATCATGTCTTAATTTAAGTACAATTGAATTAGTATTACTTATTATGAGCAAAGTTTAATTGTGTGATACAAATTAATGAAAACAAAAACAGTTTGCTAAAGTGAACATAGAAGATATCGTAAGCCTTCATAATGGTTATTTTAAATACCAACATGAGTATAGAGATTCGAGTACTTTAGTGTGCCATTTTTAAGTAAAATATTAAATTGATTGAGTATTTTAGTTCTACATAAATTATTTTATATTGACACCGCCTTATGTAGTAGGTCATCAGAACTCTCTCGAACGATCTATTTTTCACCTCAAGTCTATGAGTTTAAGTCGATATCAGGAAATAAATTCATTCTTATAATAATCTATATTGAAATCTATAGCGATGCAATGTAGAGTTATTTCAATTTCTCTTATCTCTTGACGCCCGACAATGCATGTGCTTCATAAAAAGTTCGTAAGGCGATAAATAATCCCTTATCGGCGGGCGCACGTGTTAACGATTTTTGAAACGGCCATTGTTTTTTCTTTCTAAAGTAACCGTTTTTTTCATACAGCAGTGAGAGATTGGACTGCATTGAGAATGCACACGCCTAATCCTCTCCCTCAGAATTAAATTCGAGTCAAATTCCTGATATCTTCTTCGCTATCGTAATATTTGTGTGTTGTATAACGTCTGTGTAAATCCTAAACAATTAAATAATGGATGCTAACCGCCGCACCCACATAACGCTTTGAGATCGTCTTTTCTTTATAAGAGTACCATGTTTCTCCTACTCCGTCCCCAAAATCCCTCTCCTGAGTGTCGGATAGGAGGCTCCTTCTCGATTTACGAGGGAGCCGGAATAAAGGTCGTCTCAATATATTTGGTGGTTCTGACGAAGGCGTAAGCCGGTATAGCTATCAACAAATATATAAAATAATTTATATAGAACTAAAATACATTGTTATTATTCTTACCGTATTAAAATATTAAAGGACCAACCACAGTTTGCAATCATTAATATGAAAACATACATAAATATGTATATAACTTTTAAGGTGTTCACTGTCAATACTTGGTGGAATGGAATAAAAATAAAAATAATAAAACATATTTAGTACTTATTCCACATGAAATGTATTGGATCAGGACCGGTTTCGCTCATGGCAAGAATTGTCAACTGATAAGAAATACAACAAGATTTTTGATGTAATCGCTTGCATTGCTAAGTTGTCTTCAACATTTTAATTATAATCTATTTTATTTATAATTCGCTTAAATTTATTTGCCTAGTTATAATACCAATTGTTTGTCATATGTACCTTTGTTGACAATGCTCGCCATTAGCGAAACCGGTCCTGATCCAATTAATTTTATGTGGGAAATGTACTAGTTTTTTTATACATATATACATACTTTTACCCCACGAATCGACTATTAAAATCACAAAAAAGATAACCTTCAAAACGGCTTTTAATGATTTTTTTTTCTGCTTCTAAATCTACGTATTGTGTATTTTCTTATTATGTCTATACGTGTAACAAAAACTATTTATTCGTCTTAAGGTTTGAAAAGCCCCAAAGCAGTCATTAGGACAACTGAAAGACTTATTAAAGCTAGAGAATAAAGCTGATAAAGCCGCACGATAAAGAAAATCTCTTAGAGAGTTTTAACTAAAGAAATTACTAGACCCGAGAGAACATAGAAAAAAGAGAATGATTGCTTTTCTGGCAACACTTTTTACAAGTATGCTTAAGTGTTCTAAAATTAAAATATTTAAAACGTTTAATTAAATGACAGGCGGCCAGTTAATATTTGAATTTTAGAATGTTCTTTTTTCTCTAGTAGCTGGCGTAAAACAATGGAAGTCAGTTTTGAATCACAAAACTGTCAGTTATAATTTGATTTGACACTGAATTTGTTATTTGATTGTTTGGTTGGATCTATTTTCATGGCGTTGACGTATGCCAAGTATAAACTAAAAGTTGCTAAGATAGTTAAATATTTTTTAAATACCATTTTTAATTAGTATCTATTAATTTTAAAGATAAGCAAAACATATTTTTTAATTTGATTTCTTGGAAAGTAATGAACATTACGGAAAAAGCCGTCGCACCAATACAGCAAAACACAATGCATGTACATATAACAAGCAAAAATAAGAAAAAAATAATATAAAATTGGCGAAAAATTACCAAAGATGGATATGGATTAATTATTCGGACAGCTCTTTTAGCTGGTTTCTCGTCATCAGCATATCAGCACAAAAAGGGTGTGACTTTAGTAAAGACAGTAGAATGATAATCATATTAAAAAAAAAATTAATCACCTCCTCTAGAAAAGTTGAAACATTTGTCGTAACCATTGTTAACATCAATGCAAAGAGATTTAAAGTTTTAAATTTGGATTTCTGTGAGTAACCGTATAATTTTAAATATTTTTCTATTTCATAAAAATAACGGTCAAAGATTTTTTTCCATATCCGCCTCCTATTCGGAGCATATGGCCGCCACACGGCGCCTCAAGGATTCCCTATCACCCGCTATCCTCCTAGCTTCCTCCCAAGTCATCCCGGCGTCCCGTAGCTCCGCTGAATACATCCTGTTGATAGTCATCCATGGCTTTCCGGGACGACGGAATTTATCTGGTTGATAGAAGAGGCAGGCAGGATTCAAGCTCTACTGGGGCAACCGCAGCACATGTCCAAGCTTTTAAATAATAATATTGATTTAAATCCACTTACCTTCTTCACGAAGGACATAACATTTGTTGGCAGCATCATGAGTGATGATTGTTGAGTAACTGGTTGTAAAATAAACTTGAGATTAACTCCAGATGCTTTCAATATCCTCCATTTTCTTAATCACTTCATTCACTATCTATTTTTATTTATTTATCACAATAATGATTATTTTTTACATATTTTTTGATAAAAACCTCACCAAGATGTGTAAATTAAACATTTTAACGTTTTTTCACTGTAAATATCAAAATATACTTCTCACTTAAATGATTTTTACACTAACTGATCGAATGATTTACTGATATGTTGAATAAATTTTTAATAACTCTTGAAGATAATCGCCTGAAAAAAATTAAAGACATTGTTAGTGTTTTATTCAATCAATTATTTGACTGTTATATAGCTCCACTCGGAGTTTATTTCAACGTGTTTTTTGTACATGGACTCATTGTTCTCATTCTTGAAGCGAGTAGGGATTGAAAGAATACGAAGACTAGGAAAGATCTAGTGGTTAGCTAATCGCTCTCGCTAGGTGCTCCGATTTTTTAGGATAGGAAAGGTCGGAAGGGATTTTCACAACACAAGCACCCATTGCCATTGAAAAGAGCTGATTTACCGGGAATCGAACCGGGCAGTCCGTCACGGAAGCCAACGACTTGACATCTGCGCCAGGAACCGGGCATACGCCTACATTTTGATATTACTTCCGCTCCTAATTTGGACCAAATTGACTCATAATGAAGCTTGTTTCAAGAAAAATTGTTCTGCAAGTACTGCTTGTTGCATTCCATTTTTTTGTGAAAATAATACAGGGGCATGACTAGAGCATGACTGCTAATCATTCTTTTTTCATCACGTTTTCACGATTCAATGTATGGAAAAGAATATAGAAATTAAAATGATTATTTTGAACGAAAATCTATAAGCAGAAGGAAAAATCTATTGATGAAATTGTCATTGCTGAGATTCGAGCCTGAAAAATGCAATGATGTGATGATGTTGAATATGACTCGGCTACAGAACCCGCCATCACTTTATGTACAGCTAACAACATCTAAATTATTTGACATTGGTAATGTGTCGGGTTATAAATTCTCGTTCGGTGAATTCTCTAGATTCAAGAGCCCAGATTCATTTGTAACAGTGTGTGTGACGTGTTACCATATCCTTAAGATTTTTGCTTTGTTTCATTTGAATGTCTGTGTGACTTTGTAGCTTCGGATTTCAATGGCGTCTTGTATATTATAATGTACATATTCTAATGGAAAAAAGCTCTGAAATTTTGCTTCGATTGAGGTCAAATGTCCTGTGCTTTGATAAAGTTTTATTTCTACTGTCAATAATTTTGTAAGAAATACATAGGATAAAAATTCAATCTGCGCTTTTTCTCCCAGCGTCCCAGTCCAACACAAGGTCCACATTTTGTTCATGAATGTGCCGATTAATTTTAAGAGGCTTTTGTGAAATATTGGGGACATAATCTATCACTCAATTTCAGAAATAGTTGTAAATGCCCTGGGATGACCAAATAAAACCACTTAGTGGGACAAACAAAATAGTGCATTTCTATGATGTCCACACATAAATATTTGAAACCTTAAAAAATATGAAATTATATATGAAAATAACCCACAAGTAAATTATTTTTGTTTATTACATGATATTTCGTAATGCCAACTGTTATTTAGAACGTCGCGCATCGCAGTTGATTAGTTTAGGATTTTTAACTTTGAGGAAAATGACTCGCATCGATGCGTGTTCCCAAATTGGATGACAGATTTTTTAAATATGTATTTCACTTATAACAAAATTAAAAAATTATAGATAATCGAAAACCTCGAAAGAGCCACAAAAAACATTGAATTGGACCACAAGTGGCCTGCTGCCCAAGTTTTAGGCATGCCTGATTTAAACAGGTATACATATTATTTCAATAATTTTTGTTGAATAACTTTTATTACCTTGTAAATGTAATCCAATCTACATTGTAAACCATATTATTATTACAACGAAATTTCTTTAATTAAGCTCTCCTATTAATAGCTACAATTTCAACAAACCCACGTCATTAAGTTGTGTGTACACTTATTAACAATATTAATATTAAATCAAATAATTTGCTCTCGCCGCAGAGGCATGTAGATTTTGCGATAGCTTCTGTTATATACAAACTATTCTCAAGATGTGTTTTGTATAAATGAACTCGTGCGTAGGTTTAATTTAATTGTATTTTCACAAACATTTTACAGTGGCGCTAAAATCCTCCATAATTAAATGAGACATGTGAGACCACAGAGCCTTTAGGGGGCGCGCTGGCAAAGGAAAAGAGCTGCGGCGAGGAATAATAAGGGCGAATTCCATCGCAGTCAGCAACAGCTTTGCAGTAGCGGGCACGTGAAGCTCGGTATACAGTTTATCTCTTAGGTACGTATTAAGTATTATCATACACATTTAAATAGCAAAAAAAATGTGTACTGCCACATTATGTTTAGTCACGAAGGACCATTGTTTTTTTTTATAGTGTTAACTTCAACCATACAAGGGATCGAATTAACTTAAAATGAAACAGAACACTTTTAAGGTGTTCACTGTCTATTCTTGGTGGCAAGGCATTAAATGAAAAAATAATTTATTTATTACAGTTTGTGTGGTTTAAATATGAAAAATATCTTTTATGATTGAGTTGGCAATTACTTGGTAGAACTTAATTATAATATGATGAGAAAATAACAATGTATTTTAATTGTACAGAAATTAATTTATATATTTGTTGATAGCTATTTCGGCTTACGCCCTCGTCTTACGAACTAGTTCTGACGAGGGCGTAAGCCGAAATACCTTTCAACAAACATGTAAAATTATTTCTGTGGAATTAATACATACATTGTTATTTTTCTCACCGTATTAAAAAGCTATACTTAAAAATTATACTGGTTTCGATCTGGATTTATTTTATTACTTATTTAATATTAATGATTAACAATCTTGATTTAAAAAATATCCACATAAAGACTTAGGTACGATATTTTTTTTATTCAAAATTTAATGAAGCTTTAACTTTACCAAGCACTCTGAGGTGATATCATAATTTATCATACAGTACGACACAAACACGATAAGTATATTAATACTTGTTATTTATTCTATCCATCTTTTCTCAGCAGATGTATTTTAGCTACAGTAGTATTATATAAAATATATGGCTGTTAATATGTGGGCTCAATAGGTGAGTGGCCTAGACTTTCGTTTTATTTAGTAGACGTGGCCACGGAAGTCGTTGGCTTAAGTAATTAAACGACTGAAAAGCAAACACTTCTTGCAAAAAACGACTCTGTTGAGATACCACTCTACAAGTTTGCATGCTTCAGGTTGGTAAAAAATAATAAGTTTAACTTTTGTAGCAGGTGAAATGTATTTCAACAAGTGGAAAATCAAAAAAAAAATCAATGATACAATGCGGTACAAGAAATTTTAATGGTTAGTTAATCGAACTTTTGCAGTCTATTATGACGGTAACGTTACTTATTGATTTACTTTACATTTGATATGTAATAGATGTTAAATGAAAGGACAGTATTTTGGGTACTTTTAATTAATCCGATTGTATGACGAAATATTTAGTTAAATTTTATTATTTGTCATTTAGCGTTGATGTCTTTCTTCTTGGCCCGCTTTGCAATTTTAAGGACGCTACTGCTTTAAAGTATTAATAAACAACATGGTGCTCACTTAGAAGAAAATTCCTTGTGAAATATATACGAGAAGTCTTCATCATCAGCTGGCAAATAATGAGGGATCAAAAGGTTTCATTTTTGAAGGAAAGCCTTTTTCACTTGTAACCCTCAAAATGAGACGCGAATCCACTCGGTTTTGTAAGCTCAGCGCTTTATTGTTAAATCTATTGTTATTTTTTTTTCTGTCACGCCTTTTTACTCCGACATGATTGCGAGGCATTTATACGGTATTTGAAAGTATTTTTTTTTGCCACCACGAATATGCTGCGTCGCGAATTGACATGTGACGGATTGAATTGTGTACGGATTTTGGGATCGCGTTTGTGAACATTTTACATAGTCGACCGAGGGACTTGAGAAATTATTTAGTTATTGAAAATTACATAAAAGACTCTTAACCCTTTGAGGAATATCGCCGTACCTGTACGTCCAAGAATGTTGTCATCTTTTATCTAACGCCATTCTCTTATTGTTTATTTAAATGTTAATATTTTTTTATATATAGAAACAAGAGGTGTCAATCAAATATTTTTGGTAGTCACATTATTTTTATTATATGTTTGAAATAATCAAAAGAGTTTTATAAAAAGGTTAATATTTGGTAAGTAATCTGTGGTCATATATTTTTGAATGTAAAAATCCATTTCAGTTCGATACGTTTCCTGAAATCACCGTCAATAGAGAATCACATGTTGACAGATGAATGCAATAAAAATTCAGACACAAATTGGATGTAAAAGCTTCTAGATAACTATTTAAAAGTAATATTTAACTATTTTTTAGAATTTGCGCATTCAAATCGCGGAAGAATTATCAATTCCTTCAATAAGTAATAATATTCTTCTCAGATTTACAGATAACAAAAAAAAAATATGTTTTATATTTTTTTTGGTCTGCTATTAATATTTTATAAAATTTATAGAAAAAACATAATTTTATCCAAAATAGCTCACTACTCAAAGGGTTAAGAAGACTGCACGTCTATCCAATATCGCCAACCTAACTTGCAATATTAGTATTATAATTATTTTATTAATAAAGTAAACAAATACATATATCATTTTTGCCTGTCAAGTGGTAATCCAACGCTTTAGGTCGTTTGTCCTATTCGGATATGTTTTCCCCAAGCATCCTGCAAAATGTTTAAAAGCATGGATGTTTATAATTTTTGCATTCATTTCCCACTTTTCCGACCCTGAAAACGGAGCCAAATGAAAATCACAAATTAAATCTCACTAGTACCTAGTTCTTTTCTTGTCACGTCTTTTTACCCTCGGACACTTTCTTAAAAATATGGTTCTAACATTAGATTCTTGGTGTAAACGTATTATTTTAATTAAATAAAACGGATTTTTTGTACTATTTTTACAGATTATTTAAAAAAAAATAGCTGGGCATAGACTGGGGATTCAGTCGAAACGTAAAAAATATTTTATATTATTGGTGCTGTTTTTTAAGATTCATTTAAACTCTTCTTATTTTATCTTAATTATTGACAATTTAATTAAATTTCTGTTTGTTTGCATTAAAGTTTTTACCATTTTTCTTAATTCAATTTAAATATCCATACTTGGATTTATATGTCATCATTTGAAAGTGCTCGCGGTGAACGAAAGTAATTTGATATAATGAATCTGTCGACATCCGAAACAGTACCGTTTAAATTCGTTAAAGCTCTTCCTAGTGGCATCCCTATTGGCAGACTGGTTCTAGTCCTTGTGCGAACAAACAACTCATGTTCACGATTCATAAAAAACAAAATATCAAGAAACTTCAATTTAACAATCTCAATAATGGTGGAATTCTCACTCTGTTCTAGGATAAGTCGAAAGAAATACATGGAAATTTACATTTCTATTCGAGCATTCAAACTAGTAAACGTGAGCATGTGTAAGAATTGAATCGGTTGGATAAAGCTATAGATAGTATCCATATGATGTACCGGTAAAACGGGGTGAATAGAGACTGGCAGGTGAATACAGACAAAAACAAGGATTGAATTCTAGCACAACTTTACTAAGTATCTAATATATTTTTTACTACTTATATATAATTCTTTACAATGACCATGACACTATCTCTCGAATTAAAAACCAAACCAACTAAATGATAAGCCAAAATTGAAACAAACGTGTTTAAGTATGCCTGTACGTCCTTACTTTTTGACCCCTTAACAACTTCTCTTTTATTGGACGAAAATTAAAATCAATAATGTTTTTTTTGTTAAAAAGTACCGTAAAACGGAATAAATAGGGACTCTAGAATAGAGGTTCATATATTCCAATCATTACAATCTGTATTTTTGTCTCTATTCATCCCGATTCAATGTGAATAGAGACATCGAAGAAAATTGACTGTGTCTTAATAACGATAGTGAATATTTGAAAAATATTTTCATGAATGTGTAGTAGGACAATAGAAACAACTTTCAAGCCATTCATATTTGTATTATGTGGCGCAGGTATGAAGATACATAGTCGTGAAAGGTAAAAAGTATCTCTATTGACACCGTTTATGTTATGCAATATTTTTCCTAGTCCTTCGATAATTTACACACTTAACCCCTGTTAGTCAAAGCCGTGCGTTTGAATCCGTTTGAAATACGGCTTAACTTTGAACGTCGTTATATTTATGTAACTCAATAGCTATCCGTGTTTTCCCAGCCTCCCGCGGCGCCGTAATTTTATTAATGGATCGTTCGTTATAAACGTCAAAAGTGTGTGTGCGCTTTTTCAATACGACGAAATAATTTTTTTTTATTTTATTCACCGGCTGCGAATATTTCGTGGAAATTCCGTTTGATGAATTTCATTTTCAAGTTTAATTGATCGGAAAATAATGCCTGATCGATGTTTTTGCGCGCGACTATTTCAAACCAATTAAGCGTGTTTGTATTTTGAATTTACTTTTATATTATATCGAATTGTGTTTGCGTAATGAAACTTCACTATTTACGTCACCTTTAACGCCATTACGTAGATATTAATTGTTTTAAACTTAAAATAATTAGATATGTATATCACATACATTCTCCAATTTTATATTGAACTTATTGCCGCACATCCGTGCTTTTCGATAAGAATCTCTATATTAATAAATGAATGCTTTACTGAAGGTATGAATGTGTATGTACATGATATAGGACACAATAATAGTATGCGATAGTGAAATAAATTTAAAAATTACCACTGATAAAGGGTCTTTTTATAAGGACGCTTAGTTTTGAAATGTAAATAAAACGAAACGAAGATTTCGACTAAATTTTAATTTCATTTGTAAGTATATTTTACGGCATTTAATATGGAATATAGCATCAAATGTCTGCCAATATCCATTCATTATAAAATGGGCCATGTCGCTAAAGTTGACTTTTTTGACAAATTTGGGTAAACTTCCGACTGCTCCAGAACCCAATCAGGCGTTGTCTGCGGTCGTTTACCTGAAGTTCCTTGGTTAATTGGATTTTATACGGGTGCAGACATAAGGCCCGATTCAAAATTTGCCAAGTTGAAGTCGCAGAAAAGCCAAGTTCTTGTGAACAACGAGAAATAAGCTGCCTTGGGTTTTCCTGTACACTTTACACATGTGTTTTCACCAGATATTGTATTTTGATGACTGGTTGACTCAAATTTGGCCACTAAACAATGAATAATCTACTCAGCAGGACAAAGGAAAATATTTTGAGCGTCCCTATTGAAATACCCTTTATCTCAAATTTGAATCGTTTGATTTTTTTTAACGACCAGAGTTTCGCCTTTTGGCATCTTCGGGAATATCAAGTGCATGTGAAGGAACTTGACTTAAACAAAAAGTCGAACGATTCAAATTTGGCCCATGTTTGACAATTTTCTATAGATGCATGCGAAATATTTCATTTTTAAAAGTCTTTGTTGACAAATTAACTTGTAAACCCACATGGTTTTAAAATATCAATATTGTGTATGAAGCTATTGGTGGCCGGAGCTAAATCCATTGATAGCTGCACATGAGGACCACTGGTTTAGATTAATTAGCAATAATACGCCGAGAAATGCTCTTCGGAGAAATAATGAGATAAAAGAGAAACATTATATTTACGATTCTCTGAATCACTTCTAAGATAGAGGGGTTGGCCAATTATATTTGAATTTTAGGTTTAGCACAATTTATCAATTAGATACTGATCGTTAATTCGCAAACGCCTTTCAATAATTTCAATCTAATTGTTATGTCTTCGTTGCATAATTCGATACTTCCCCCGTAAATGTTTAAATAATCAATATACAGATAACTGCTAGCTCTTTATGCTCCGCCCCGGGGGTCGGGCAGCAGTACGGAGAACGGTTTATTTATTAACGGTGCCATCAGATCCTGGGGCGCATTTGCCGAATTCAGCAAACGCCTGGAATTGCCAATAAAATCCCGTGAAGTTTAGCCGATAATGGCGTGGTGAACGCCAGCTCGCCTCCTGAATACAAAATTGACTTTGTCCATTATTATTTCGCATAAATAATATTATTTTTGATACAATACATTTCGCGCGGCTCGGAGCAGGGGTAACTATAGTTTAGTTTCTCGGCAAGCTGACAACTTGCCGTAATAAATTTTGCAAGTCTTTTAAAAGCAGGAAAACAAAAGCTCCCCTAGAGTTGGGAAAACTTTGTTGTGTAATTTCATATAGAAATAATAATTACATTAAAAGCAAATGAAATGGTAAGCTTAACAAAATATGATTGTGTCGAAATTTTTATTTAAATAAAAAACCAATTTATTTCAACATTTAATTAAACTGTTATTTTTAATCTTTCTTTTGTTAATTACTAAAAACATTGTGCATGCAGAATATTAAATTAGATACAATAACGCTCTGTGACTAAAATTTTCGTGTTTTCGAAATGTTCACCAAAATGACTTTCTTGAAGCTTTATCGTCCGAAAATTGCTGACAATCGAATTAAAATGTTTCCCTTAAAAGCAACATTCCCTTAATGGCAACATAGAGAAATGCTAAAATAGGATAAATTAGACTTAACATTTTTGCAAAATCTAAAGGAACATACTCATACCATACAAAAATATTTCCCCACAATTTACTCAGTTAAAAAGAGAACTGTATTTAGTTACTAAGCTATTTATATTTACTATAGTTTTGATGATTGCTTAGTACCATAATGACTGTCTTCATAATTTCTAAAAAAAAAATACTTCGCTATATTTCACTGCAGCATTGTGAAAAAGTAAATGACGATCCCATTAATACAAAATTAGTAGTTTTTCCTCGTAATTATTGACGGCATTCTTGAAATTGGTAACCGAACAAAAGAGAATATGATAAAATTGGTTAGGTTAGGTTTTTGCCATGTCCTGAAAAGTCATGTCATGTTCTGTTTTGTCATGGAACCCTTGAAATTATATATTAATGGATGAGTCACAGTTTTAAACAGTATTGCTTCTGATGTCGACATATTTCACATGGACGTGAGTGGGTTCAGCGGAGTTCTATTTTTTTTAATGTATTATAGTGGATATCGGATCGGAACTACAATAAAAAAAAACGAGTAGTGAAAAGTAGTGAGTAAATCTATACTGAATGTAATACAACATAATCTTGATTTATAACTAATAACACTTTGCATTAGTAAGTTTGAAGATGCTTGAGGCGAAACACATGTCACAATTAGTTAACACTATACGTAGAATAGTCGAAGTTATTTTATTTTATTTTGAATTTAATTCATTCTACTGTTTGAACCAAAAGTACGTACATACTCTTTCAAAAGTTAATTCGTTTATAATCGTTTTTTTAAAATCTTATTTAATATACTAAATTAATGATTTGACACTTTACTTTGAGCTCCATTAAAAACATGCCTTGTCAATAATAATAGTTCGCAAATAATAAATGTAGAGTTTTCTGTTGAGACGAAGTTCTTGTTGAAAGAGGAAACTGGGGTAATTTATCACCAAGTAAGTCGAAAAGTAGAAGGGTCAAGTTTTTTGTTTGTCAAGTTTTAGCGGATAAGAAAAGAACGCGTGACGGGAATGGTAATGTATACTAAATGGCAAGAAATATCTTGGAAACCCTTTTAATGTGCCGATGGTTCTTTTTGGGGAAGTTTCAGCCACTATTGGACCGCGAGGAAATTATTTCCGTTTTGTGCTTTATTAAAATTTATTCCGTCCGACAGTGGGGGGCTTTTATTACAGTTTTTTAATTAAAAATACGCACAGCGGATGAGGATTGCGATACCTCGTACATCTGCATTGTAATATACATACATATGCATGTGTATGTACATGAAATAGGACACAATAATAGTATGTGATACTGAAACAAATTTAAAAATTACCACTTATATTTCAAATTTGAATCGCTTGGATTTTGTACTTTTCCATGAGTTTTGTCGCCAACGACACGGGTCTCGCCTTTCCGCATCTTCGGGTCTTTAAAGTGCACGAATGTGCCGAAATAGCAATCAACCATATATCATATAATTAAAATACTTTGCTATTTTTTCACCATGTTATAGTGGAGTTCCACCAAGTAAGTGACAACTGAATCAACAAACATGTCAGACTGTAAAGATTATTTAAATCAAAAAATAAAATGTTGCTCTATAAATAATAAATACTGTTTAAAATATATCATTTTAATAATGATAATTAAACGTAGATAAAAAATAATAATATTTCTCATCTAGCTTCATAAAAACATCAAAATAACAATTGCAAGAATATGAATTCAGCGAGTTAAAAGCAGAAAATAAAAAAATGCAGTTATAGAAAAACTTTTTAAAACACCTCATAAGAGTTACTTAAAAATGAGAATAAAAATATATGTAATCTTTATTTTTATATCATTTAAAAAAAATCGAGCGTAAATTATCAAATATGAAAATTTATAAGGAAACTTTAAGTATATTGTAGTTAAAAAAAGGCTCTTCAGTATTTGTTTAATTATATAAAAATATCAAACTGATAAAGCTGTCTAAAGGAAATATTATTACATATCATATCTGCTGCGTCATCAACCGTTTCTGCTTTTGACAATTTTCCGATAGCTTTCCCATTTTCCGACGACTGAAGGAAACTGTTTAAGAAAATGATAACCGGGGAGATAATTCAATCTCAAAGTTGCAATCTAGCTCCCCTTCATCATCAAAACTCTTCGAGTTTACACTCTTGTAAAACGTATTTTAGGATAAGGTGACTTGAGATTAAAATTATATCCGATTCAAAACTTTAAGAGACTTACGTTTAAGCCATTTGCTCGAACAATTAATCAGTGAAGCTTTTATTTTGAAATTTGACAAGTTTTAAATAGTTTTCATTGGTGTCTGGCTATTTTTAAATGGTTTTGGATTTGCATATTATAATATCTCCACGCTTTTTACAGCAATTTCGATCTGAATTATAAGACGTTCAAAACGTTGAAATTCAGTATTTGATTTTATATTGAATCAATTCAATTAGTCCAGAGCAGGGACGTAAAAGCCGCAGGTCAAAATTACGAGTATTGTGGCTTATCTACTAAGTTTTCTCTTCAATTTAAGCCGATGAAAAGATTCTGCTTACATAAATCGATTTAAAAATCCTGCTGGTATTGTGTGTTCTTTCGAAATTGTTTTTATTAAAGCATTTAAGACTTCTAAAAAGATTTAAATAGTGTTCAAATTAAAACTTCACAACATGACTAGCTGTCATACTGGCTGCAAACCGTGTTTCACTTATTTCAGATACATATTCAGGATAACTCTTTTTCTTTATTTACACTATATATAAATATATTACAAATTGGAGATTTTTCTTTCTACTAGGCTTGAAGAGGAGGTTAAACAGAAATAATTACTAATTATTATGATAAAACGGTATTGTAGATATATTTAAAAAAACAGTTGTCTTTCTTTGTACATTTGAATGCTTGCGTTGAAATTATTCTTCTTGGCGGAAGTAATAATAATACAAAGATACAACTTCATACACAATCCTTTTGTTGTATTCCTTGAAAATAATTGGACTGACTCAACATTCAAAATAAAATTTTATTTGCTGTTGCAGTGGCTTACCTATTTAGCAACAAGAAAATAAGATTAAAGCTCTCAAAAAGGAAAATTATGTAGCACACTGCTTGCAGTATAAGCTTACTTCCGCATTTCCAACGGTAGTTTTTTCATAAAAAGTTCACCGTAAGGCTGCGATTCGTGCACGTTTTTATGTTCCATTTGCACATAATGTAGAAAGTCAGTAGTTTTTGGTATGTAATTATTATTAAATTAAAAACAACACTATGTTACGTTGTCCGCTTAACTTTCAATTTATGCGCGGCCCTTGAATCACTGAAAAGTGTTAATGGTTTGTTGCTTTATATTATACTATAGCATAGATACATTTCCTGAAAACATCTTCTTACTTGTGATTTCCGGTATTTTAGTTTTTGTATTAATATGTTTTCTTTAACTGTAGGACGGTTTAAAAGAATGTCTGCAATGTCTTTGCGACTCCTCAAAGTATAGCTTCATAGTTTTGATCTTTTTACTATCCTCATTTTTTTACTGCTTTTTCAAACTGAGTATTTATAAAAAGCATATTAAATGATTTTTTACACTCCATTTTTTAGTTTTTATTGCCTTATTAATTTTTCATTGAACTGAGAAACATTTGTCAGATTTTTTTTCATGTTTGCTAATAGCTTGGAGCATAGGAATACATCACGGTGTTTATTTCGACATGTTTTTTTTCAACGAGAACTGCTTGTTACTCAGTTGCTCAGTCTCTCTTTTTTGAAAAGAGTAGGGATTGAAACAATACGAGGACTAAGACAGGACTATTACTTAGCTTATTGTTCTCGCTATGCGTTGCTCTTTGAATTAAAAAATTAGGAAGGGATTTTTAACAACACAAACACCTATTGCCTTCGAACAGAGTGAAAACATCTGCTCGAACCGGGAATCGAGCTCGGGCAGACCGTCGTGGAAGCTAACGGCGTTAATCACTGCACTACGGACCGGACCGGGTCAGATAGAGTTCTTGAAATATTGCAATCGAAAATGGATAGAATCAGAATAAAGTATTATCTCTACCGATCTATTGTACAATGCTTGCCGTGCCACTGAAGTGGGGAAAATGTACCTCGGAAATAAAATAAATGGTAGGTTTCCTCACGTTTGTTGTGGGAATATTTCAATGAGTATTGTTATCAGGGAAACCGAGAACCGAACCGTTTTAATCTAAAGCCGAGTCACTTTTTGTACAAAAGCATTCTTCTCGAAATGTATGTAGAAAGGAAACGATTTAAAACGGGGGAAATAATGGAAGCGCCCGTTATCTGATTGGGTGTTTGCAAAGAGAGGCGAACGAAGATCATGCTGTATTTAATTTAATAATGTCGACCAGCGGTAAATTACTTTCAAGATGTCGGGAATCAGTAGCGTGGAGGCTATTGAGTAAGAAAATCTCTGATTAAGATAATTTTCCACCGATATTAAATAAAGAAATGTTTGTTATATCGAAAGATATTGGATTTTTATTCAGCGCCCATTTTCCCAGTCAGTCCCAACCTTATTTTTTAATTTAGATAACGGAAATAAAAAAGCTCAAAAACTTGTACATAAAGAAAACTTCAAAGTGTACTAACGTTTTTACAATTGATAAGCCGAAATAAATTATAAGTGATTTAAGATTAAGTCGTTATTTATTTTTTACACTCAATAATATACCAAAAGAGTCAAAATGATAAAAAAAGGAATAGAAGATAGAATTATCGTGCAACGCTATGATACAAATGACATAGAAAAGGTTAGTGTTGATATATTGTTATACAAATAATTTAATAAAGAAATTATACATTTTATTATCCTTGCGTGAAATACAAGTCATTTTAATTTGATAAACGGAATGGAAATTTGTAATCTGTGAAAACTAGAGTTTTATTAAAATTTGACAGTAAACTAAATGAATACTTCGTTGAATAAGAGATACCATTAAAAACTGTCTATTCAACTGTTTCAAATGTGTGTGAAATCAAATTTGGAATATTTTTACAGTATGGATGTTAAGAAAATAATTTCGGCTTTAAAACTCTCCGGTATATCATGATTTTTCATGGTATACCTGCCACCTAAACTGGCGAATAGGAATTTAATGGGTCAGTATATTCACGTTTTAGTCAGTCAATATTATAAGCGGTCAGTATCCACTGTATCAGTTATATAATGAAACGGTCGGTATTAAAATAAATAGTGAATAATTTTAAATGAATGGCTAATTTTAGTGAAGTTTATTGACAGCTTGTGAATTTTATCAAATATGGTCGTTAAGGCAAAGGAGGCAAAATTATAATACAGAAAATATTTTTTTTTTTAGATGGACCTCTTTTAATCAGTTTAAGTTTTACGTTTTTATTAAATGTTTGATGAACCTAACCTAACCTAAATAAATCTTCTTACCAATGCCCATTACCGACCGTTTATAGATATCTGCTGACTGTTTCACAATATAATACTGTCCATTTTCAAAAACTACTGACGGTATTATTTATTTATTACTAATACGGTAAGAAAAATAACAATGTATTTTAGTTCTACATAAATTATTTTATATATTTGTTGATAGCTATTTCGGCTAACGCCTTCGTCAGAACTAGTTCTGACTGGTTCGTTAGTTCTGACGAAGGCGTAAGCCGAAATAGCTATCAACAAATATATAAAATAATTTATGTAGAACTAAAATACATTGTTATTTTTCTTACCGTATTATAGTGGAGTTCTACCAAGTAAATGCCCACTCAACCAATAAATTATTTATTACTGATTATTTTCATATTAACTGACCATTAATCGAATAAGATACAGAGCAAAAAAATAGTGAAATCAAAGCTTGTACTGCCTGCTACATTTTAAGCTGTGATTATAAACGCCACTGTTGAAAACTGTCTATGTATGTATAGAATATAGATGAACATCACTTCTATGTCACAGCTTAAATATTCCCAACAAACAATTGTTTTTTTCCGTTAACTTTTATAATTACCCGAGCAGAAAAAAATATCTCATTTGCGAAGTGTAGTGATCTTTCATTTTCGCCTAAAGTAATTTCGTTTTCGTAAGAGACAGTAGATTTTAACTCAAGGCGAGCATTTCATTAATTTATAAATAAGTTATTCTTTTACTTCTTGTCTGAAATAAAATATTTAGGTCTTAAGTTTTCTCGTTATTTTTAGTATTTCATTTTCATTCTTGATTTATGTGCTTTTTAACTTCATAAAAAATGTATAACTGACTTCTTAAATTAATTTAAAACTTTACAAAGTTAACCACTGTTGACGTAAAAAGATAAATATATATAACTATCGTCTACCGCGTCTATTTTATTTGGTTACATTTAATAAAGTAAAAGTGTCAGACCACCCAGGCTCGATTCCCGGTACGCGCAGACTTTTCAGTCGATAGATCGATTCTGCTCAAAGGGAATGGGTTTTTGTCTTGTTAGAAAAATCCCCTCCTATCTTTCCGATCCCAAAGAGCGACGCATAGTAGCAACGATTAGCTAACCACTAGTTCTCGTATCTTTCTACTCTCTCTGAAAGAGAGATGTTGCACAACTGAGTGACAAGCAGTTCTCGTAAAAAAACATGTTGAGATAAACTCCGTGAGGATTCTAAATGCTCTAAGTTAGGAGACATGGTAAAAAAAAATATTTTTCAATATGTATACTGAATTGTCTAATTCCTAAATTAAAATTTCTTATCGAGCATATTTTTTTATTCAAAAAAATATACATAAATAAGTATAATATAGGTAAACTATCAGCCTGGTAGAGACAATACAAAATCTGTAGCTTATTTTATAATTGTCTTTTCAATAGAAATTATACAGAATTCAGACAAACTAAGGTATCAGGTTTAAGAATCAAGTCCGTAATATAAAAGTAGCATGTTAGTAATCATTAATAAAGTAATCTTGCTATAGTTTGTCTGATGATGCTTTTTTAAGAGGCAAAACACGTGTCACTATGTATTACAAAATACGCGGAACCAACAAAGTTAGTATCTTAAAATTTTATTTAAGCAAGTCAGAGTTTTACAAAAGCTCGACAAATATCCACTACTTATTTTTTGTTGAACACGTATTGGATGAAATAAGTTGCACTTGCTCTGGCCATAAACTAAATTCTCGTGCAAAGTGTTATAAAGAGAACGCCATCTTGCAAGCTATCAAAACTTTGAACTTTTACAGTTTGAAAATGCTGCATGGTTTAAATAAAACGAAATCAAGTTTCAGTTGTGCTTAGCATACTCTGGTTGAATACATTCAAGAAAAAGCGCTTAGGCACTGTGATAAATACTTGTGCAAAAGGGTTTACTGTCTAAAAAAAGACCAAACGTATGAAAAAATATATAACTTTTGCCTAAAAGCTCTACTTCAAAACGTATTAAAATCATTCCGAGCCAAAGGGGTTTATATCATATATATATTGACACCTCCTAGTATGGTAGGACATCAGCACTCTCTCGAACGATCTTTTGTTCGCCTCAGTCAATGAGTTTAACATATCAGGAAATAAATTCATTCTTGTAATACGGGCGGCTCGCTCCCAAATGTCTCTGGCTGTGTCACTTCGAGTGCACGGTATCTCATATTAAGTGCAATAACCCATAAATAAAATTGCTTATCTCGCTTGACGCCCGACTGCATGAGCTTCATAAAAAGTTCATTAGGCGATAAATCATCCCTTATCGGCGGGCGCACGTGTTTACGATTTTTGAAACGGCCATTGTTTTTCTTTCTAAAGTAACCGTTTGTTTTCATACAGCAGTGAGAGATTGGACTGCATTGAGAATGCACGCGCCTAATCCTCTCCCTAAGAATTAAATTCGAGTCAAATTCCTGATATCTTCTTCGCTATCGTAATATTTGTGTGTTGTATAACGTCTGTGTAAATCCTAAACAATTAAATAATGGATGCTAACCGCCGCACACACATAACGCTTTGAGATCGTCTTTTCTTTATAAGAGTACCATGTTTCTCCTACTCCGTCCCCAAAATCCCTCTTCCTGAGTGTCGGATAGGAGGCTCCTTCTCGATTTACGAGGAAGCCGGAATAAAGGTAGTCTCAATATATATTTATATAAGTGATCTTCAATATTTTTTCTTTTGTACTTGTTTTTATTATAGTAGAACGAATGAATACAAATTTTCAGTGTTGGTTCATTTTAATTTTATGTTTAAATGAATAGCTAGGTTACATTTCAATCGCCTTACTGCTACAAAATAACACGTCTAAAATAGGTGATATATTTTTAGATATCTTTTTCTCCGTCATTCTGAATTGATTATTTCTGTTATTTGTGCTTACTTTGGCTTTGTGTATAACAAAAATATATCATGTACAGATCACCGTTTTCTTTCTCCAGCTGGATTATTCAAGAAATAGTCATGAATCCAACATAAAAATTGCATTATCAATGTATCATGTTTATAATAACATGATAAATTATAACAAGCTTGAAAATATACATATGTATGTATACAGTATCCAAAAACACGACTGAATTTGACTGTTGCTTTATTTTGGAATAATATCACTTTAACGTGTTCACTGTCAATACTTGGCGGAATGGCACTACTATAAAAATAAAAGCGCATTTTTAGTACTTATTGCACATTGGATTTATTTATTATTAGGACCGGTTTCGCTCATTGCGAACATAATCAACTGAAGCATTGTCTTCAGTTAATAATGCTCGCGTAGAGCGAAATCGGTTCCGACCTCAATAAAACCAATATCTAATGTGAAATAACTATTCAAAATGCGTTATTATTTTTAGTGGAATAATATTTTTTTTTTTTCCATATCCGCTCCCTATTCGGAGCATATGGCCGCCACACGGTGCCTCCAAGATTCTCTGTCTCCCGCCAACCTCTTCGCATCATCCCAGGTCATCCCGGCGTCCCTTAGCTCCCCTGAGTACATCCTATGGATGGTCATCAGAGGCCTTCCACGGCGTCGGGACCCATCAGGTTGATAGAAGAGGCAGGCAGGATTCAGGCTCCCCTGGGGCATTCGCAGCACATGTCCAAGCCAGGTCCATCGTCGCCTTTTAATTTTGGACGTAATAAGGGGCTGGTTTGTCCGCTCTCTTACCTCCGTATTCCTGACAAAGTCAAACCACTGTACTCCTAGTATTCGCCGCAGGCATCTGTTTTCAAAGCACAGTATACGGTTACCCTGTGCTTTTGTGATGTGCCATGACTCGCAACCGTAAAGCAGCACAGTCAGTATGCATGCGCATGTTTATGCCTGTAATTAAAATTATAAAAATACTAGTATTGCCACCCGGCGTCGCTCAGACTAAGCGACCACTAATTATTTAATGTTATATCATTCGACATAATTATATCACAAAATCTGACATCCAAAATAGAGTTAAAATAAAATCACAAACTTTATTTAATTTGATGACAGCCCCGCCCCATTCTCGTCCATTAAAATTTCCAAATTCAAGGAAAAAATCTAATTTGCTGTCAGAGAAATGTCAAATAATACCTTCACGTAAATAATAAAGATTATTATTTATAGACTAATTTATTACATTTTGAGTTCAATGTTTTTTTCAGTCTTAGAATAAAACCATCTGGGAAATAATTAATTAACGCGAATTTTCTTTAAAATAAATTAAATGAATAAATTTGGCCTGTCTTGAGTTGACGTTATATGCAAAGGCAATATTTACTTTGTAAGATCAATTGTCTACTGGCTCTTCCATTTAAAGCGAAGGACTAATTTCACCTTTGAGTAAAAAGCTTTTTACTGTCGTTTTAGTTCGTTATGGCTCCCGCCGCGCGCGCTTCTTTCGAGATGAAACGTATACACAAATAATACGCCTGAGTCTTGATTCCCATTAAAAGGGGCAAAAATAAAAGGCTTTTATATTTGTGAAACACATTTAAGTTTCTTTGTAAAGTATGCCATATTTAATCATCGTGACACAAAAGATAAAAGTAATATTCATGCCAATTACAATGCTATTGTTGCTTTGCGTTCAAAAACTGAAATATTGCCAGATGAAGTTTGTATTAATAAAATAATAGTTGGCAATCGGATTAAGTTAGTAAAGTAATGTAAAAATTAAATTAAAAACATCTGAGACAAAATCTGAGTCCTTAAGCTCAACTATTAAAATAACAAAAATTTGCTAGTCTGTAAATTGATCTTTTTAGTCGATTTGGAAACACTATGTAGTTGTTTCGAAATTTAAAAAGAAATACAATTTAAGACTCATGTTTGAAAATCGAATAACCACACTATTTTTCCGGGAGACGTGAGACGAAAATTGCTTTTTTTATTATTTAATATACAAATTAAGCAATATTTATTGTATAGTTTACATGCTTAACTAAACTGCATGTAGTTTTACTTAAAACTATATATAATATACTTTGATACGGATGTAAAATTTATATTTCAGTTTACGATTTGACTTTGATCAAATTAAGTTATCAATCACCATTGAATTCAGATGAACAATCAATATTAAAATGAGTAAGTATTTGATTATAAGAAACAGATTACCACAGAAGAAATATACCAAAGCTAAAGTGTCGGTACGTGTATATACAATTTTAAATATCTTGTTTAATAATGCTAATTATATATAATTTGATTTAAATACTGAATAATCAAAGCAGCTTTTTCAAGAAAGTTGGTCTTCTTATATATTCCATTAGATTAACATATAAAAGACTAAAGAGAGTAAAGAAACCCTTACGTATTTAAATTCTGCGGAAAATATCGCCCTGCCAATCAAAGAAAGTGCGCAACATGTGGAAGAGAAAAAAGATTTACTTTTATTAGATTTATTTTATTCTTAAGAAGGTTAAATTTTGTATTATTTACACAGATTTTTCATTGGCTCAAAAAAAGGGGATGCCATATGCGTTGAAATATTGATGAATGATTATAACAAAGAATGACAACATCTACTTTAAAAAATATTGTTCTTACTGAATATTAAAATAATAACCTTCTTAAACTGCACTGTGTTTTTGAATATATTAGCAATGATTTATCACGCCATTTTTCAAAGTCAGTATAAATATAAATTATATATCGATACCGCGTAATAATGATGAAAGTAATACATATTTTACTGGAGACAAAACATATTGTAAAAAATTGAGTAAATAGGGTATACGATTTCATTAAGAACTTCGACTAAAGGTGCTTGATGGAATTTCAATATCAAATTTGAATCGTTTGAATTTTGTACTTTTCCAGGAATTTTGTCGCTAAGACATGGGTTTCGCCTTTCGGAATTTCAAGTGTACGAATGTACCTCAACTGTCTGTTCAATGATGTAATTATTGCAGAAATAAATTAGCGAATGATACTTATCGAGTTGTGAACGATTAAACATATGGTGGGTACTCAATATTTTAAATATATTACTTTAAATGTATCACATATAATGATTTAATATCAATTCGGACCACCGTTGAAGAGCCGCCTTTTCCCAGGGGCACAATTAGAATTCGCCTCGTGATAATGCGCCCCGAACCGATGCAGGGGCGGATGGTAAAAGTTTTAGGTGATGCTAAGTGAACCCTTGGGGTTAAACGACAAAAATCAGGGAAGCTGTGTCAACTCAAAAGGGATGGAAACAAGTGACAGGCATATTCCCTGTAACATATAACTTTGTTACAATATTTAAACAACAGCACAATGTAACATAATGAATGTGGAGGAAATGTTTCTTGTCAGAAACAATGTGAAAAATATTATTTACGAGGGTAGAAAATATGCGAGAGACAAACATATTGACAGCTGTGCTTGGAAACTGAAAATATAAAAAAGTTTTCATATTATGAAAAAATGAATCTATTGAAATTTTCAGCAAAAAAATCGTTAAGCAAGTCAGGTAAAAAGCATTTCTGTTAGTTAAACTGTGTAAAATATAACTGGAATACATATTTCAACACTACAGGAAAAAAACGAATAAACTTTTAATGTAATTAAAGAAAATGTATTTATTGAAAATATTTAAAAATAATTGAGAACATACTGATGTACACTATTAGTATATTAGTAGGGGTAAATATGTATAGAACGTCTTTAAATCTAGTGAGAATATATCTTATCTTATATATAAAACCGAAACGGCGTATGTATGTATGTCTGTAATTCCCTTTTGCATTGTTGGTCATTAAGTGAAAATATGTTTGAATTTTTATCGGCGAAGACATTTAGTCAAAATGTAATAAATTAGTCTCCTACTGAACTTTTCCCGGCTTTTATTATTAATAATAATGTTTATTATTTACGTGAAGGTATTATTTGACATTTCTTTGACAGCAAATAAGATTTTTTCCTTGAATTTGGACATTTTAATGGGCGAGAATGGGGCTTTCATCAAATTAAATAAAGTTTGTGATTTTATTTTAACTCTATTTTGGATGTCAGATTTTGTGATATAATTATGTCGAATGATATAACATTAAATAATTATTGGTCGCTTAGTCTGAGCGACGCCGGGTAGCAATACTAGTATTATATAAGTTAGCTTTCACGTTAGATGGTCACTTCCTGTTCTAAGCTTCTTCGATGACACGAGCAATGGCCTCTCTAAGATGCGCGCGCGCAGCAGTTTGGAAACCCCCACGTACTCGTCCCCATTTGGCGCGCACTCTTATAAGATCCTCAAAATTGCGAAACATACATAAATAAAAAAAAGTTGATAAAATTTATTTATCGCTCCTGGGAGCGATAAATAAATTGGTGTGGATCATATGGCATCATAAAAAAGCATCTCAACAGCAGTTGCTCATTTGTTGGCTTAGCATGCTCAATCATTGAATTTTCTTTGACAAAATCAACTTTAATTCACAAAAAATAGTATTCGTCCGAACTCACTCACGTCTATATGAAATATGTTTTTTATGTCTTGTGTTTAAGCATATACTGAAGAAATGTTGGTAAAATTGACACCTAATATTGCATTAGATTTGCGATTATCAACACAAATAAATGCTTCTGTTATACTTAAATGATTATGTTTGGATAAGTATTATTATATATACTTGTTATAACTTTAACTGTTTTCATCTATTTTTGTCAACCGTTATTTAATATGGATTACCGAAATCCCACGTACCATCTCGCTCGTAGTGCATGCGCAAAAAGACTGTGAAACTAGAATCAAAGGCTAATACGTGGGTGACATGATCGATGCGACCTCATATTTTCAACTGCCAAGGTCCCGCTTTGAGATCCGTCTCACTTCCTTCCTAATCCCTAAGAGAAAGCTCTGAACAGCTTTTCCCTTTCAAAAGCCAGATGAATATTTGCCTTTGGAATGACGTCACACGATCAGTGATAGATGGTTTCATTTCTTGCGTTCGGAATTCAAAATGATTTTCACGTAATATTGAGATATATTAAAATAACGGAGCCAAATATGAAAAATGAAAGGGATATTCTGTGATACACTTCGAATAATAGGGATATTTCAGAAATGAAGTCAATTTATCATACATCACGTGACTCGCTGATTTACAATGCGGTATTAATGTTACAAAAATAAGGTTTAAGAATATGAATTGTCGATCTAATGCGGTTTTACTTAATGGTAAAGATCCATTAAATGAATAAAAAATATCAAATAACTTAATTATATGAAAGTAAAAATGTGTGCCCGGTCCGTAGTGAAGTGTTTACCGTGTTGGACCGCTCGGGTTCGATTCACGGTTCGAGCAGATTTTTTCAGACGACAAATTGAATCTGCTCAGAGTCAATGGGTGTTTGCGTTGTTGAAAATCCCTTACCACCTTTCCGATCCCAAAAAGTGACATATAGTGCTAGTCCTCCTTCCCTACTCTCTTTGAAAAAGAGAGGTTGAGCAACTGAGAAACGCGCAGTTCTCGTAGACAAACATGTGATGAGAAAAACTTCGCGGAGGTGAGGAGTCCATATGCTCCAATTTGGGAGCGAATATGGTTTTGAAAAAAATATTTGATAGATATTTATTCTTCGTGTTATCGTCAAAACTATGTTTTTACCAATTTTATTTTATCTATTAGGTTATTAGCCATTTACCAAAGTTTTTTTACTAAATATTTCAAACAAAAATAGAATTGAGAAAAGAGAACGTCCAACGTCGTATAGAATTATTGTATTATCATTTGAAGTAAAGCTCTACGGTTTAGTTGGATATAATATACAGGTATATTGCTTGAGCAATGATTCAAATATAGAATACCCTCCACTACACTAATAAATATGATTCTATGCTTTGAAATATCACGGATTAGAGATGTTTATCGCAGGAAGAATCTAATTACTATATATTCGATATTTTTAAGACAGAATAGAATTAAGAATATGGGGTATTTTACTAATTGAATGGTGCTACGACTGAATTTATATTTTCTTACGCAAATCAGCGTTGTTCCCGCCATGGCCATTTTGGAAGCATCTCAGAAAAACAGCAGCGCTTTTGAACGATTGGCAGGAGTCCACTGAAATGCAGTTTTTTATTGAAAAGATTCTTTAAGTTTTTAATAATTCTATATATGTAAACTGTAATTTTTTTCTAAAAATATACTGTAGTGACTTGATTTCATGATCTCATCGATTATAAGATGCACTCTTACTTTTGAATGACACCTTTACAATGAAAATATTAATTATTTGTTAGTTTGATAATGCCTCTGAAACAGGCGTGAAAAATTTCACCATTAGTAACAAACTACGTGATATAATCTTAGTTATCAGATTCACAGTCTAATTTTTTTAAATCAATGTAATCCTATCTTTCTTATAAAATATTTTCTTTTTCAAGACCAAAACGTTTTTTCAGCCGTTTTATTGATTCTGTTCGAAGGCATGGGTGTTGTCTAAAGATTGCTTTCGACCCATCTGGTTGTATGGGGCCAGGCGTAGTGAGAGCGACTAGCTAACGGCTAGTCCTGTCCTAGTCTAATCCTATATATTCCTATAATCATCTAACTAAAGAGAGGTAAAGTGACTCAGTAAAAAGCAATAAAAAATAGCCTATCGAGATTATATAATTATGTTCCCTTAATTCATAAGTCATAAAAATGCAGCAACTTTCACACGTACACGTTTCACACGGTAACATTTTTTCTTTTTTTTTCAATTTCATATTCTGTGTAAATTATTCATCTAAAATTTCCTAGCTTTGCATATATGCCTACCGTAAAATCACTAAAACGGATCCGGGACCGAAAATTTATAGCCCGTAATATTCCGCTGTACCGTTTTGCCGTACTCAAATACTTGCACATCCGGATAGATAAATAGTGAAATTAGTTGACAACCCTAACTCTGACTGTGAAGGCTTTATCCAGGTATACTGGTAGAAGCCTTCGCTCCCATTTACAACGTAATCTACGGAGTGTTTTCTATTTATCTTGTATTGGGTGTATACAAACAAAACGTATGCGGGTAATTTTGGTGAGTAGTTTTGAATAATATCGGATTTCTTTTCAATAACAAAACTTGTAAAAATAAAAAGGATTTTTGGGGCTTATTTGAATTTCATACAGCTTTCTCTCTACGGTACACTTTCTTGGGACGGGATGATCTTATTTTTTTATGTCATAGCGATAACTACTTCAAGTTTTATTAAATGATATTTAATGTAATACAAATAATAACACATTCTTGGTACTTATTCAAGTTAGTACGTATTTTGCTTCAATTTATTTGCTTAGTTGTAATACCAATTGTTTGTCATACCTTATATTTCTTGCTTAATTTTTGTATAAATGTCACAGTTTCGTTCTATTTATTATCTGTTGATAATGATCGCCATGAACGAAACCGGTCCTGATCCAATCAATTATATGTGGAATAAGTACTACAAATCCCATTCCTCCAAGTATTTATTTATTTAAGATAAAGCAAATCATGGCATTACAGCTGATGCCAATGCGCCATGTATTTGACAAATATAAATACATGTATTTATATATATACATATGTACGTGTAAATACATAATAAAAATCACTAATTAATTAAAAACATGATGAAAACATAGTAGTCATAAAAACTGAGAGAAAAAAATTATAAAATCATATTAGAAATTTTCAAAGATGTAAACCGAGTGAGTTCTGACAAAATCAATTTTTATTCATAAAATATAGTACAATATAGTATTGACAGTGAACACCATTAAAAGTAATATTTAATGTATCTAAAATGACAGGGTTTTTAGCAGTACAGTGAAACCCCGATTCTACGTTTTTCAAGGGACCGTATAAAACAAACGATTAATGCGGGAAACGATGAATGCGGGAAAGTTTATATATGAACTAAAGGCCGGGACTATAGAAAATTAAAGCACCACGCGGGAAAACGTATAATGAGCGAACGTAAGATCGGGGTTCCACTGTACTCTAGAACCACATTCATTTCTTATTAAACGAAACGTAAGGACGTTTAAAAATAAAAATAATTATGACTGTAACAAATACAATATGTCTAATATGAAATACTCTTAATTTGATTTAAGAATGTATGATTTATATTGAAAACATGACTAAACATTTAAAATCTTAACTCGTATACGACCGCGGCTATTTTTCGCTTCGTCTGATAACGCTTCACATATTCGACCTAAGATTTTTGAGCTGTTCTCGTTATTTTAAAAATGAAAAAAATATTATTTTGTGTAAGACGTTATGTAACAAATGTTTGGAAAAACATACAAATAAAACAATAAACATTACCATACGGTACTAATAAAAACGTCTGCTCCGGTGATGTGCAGTCATTTGACATGTAAAGATGGTGTGTTTAAAGTGATTTCAAGCATATATATAACGAGCTCATAGAAGTGACTTTAAGCCATTCAAGTTGAAGTCAAAATGTATTTTAATATGTACCTAAAATAAATGACTTTATTACATTTTTAGAAATATTCCAATTATCAGATTACTACACATCCAACATAGTAAAGAAACTTTTAGAATTTCTAATGTGTTTTCGTTTTTGAGTTTTGTCGCTACCGACCCGGGTTTCGCCTTTCGGCATCTTCACATATTTCAAGTACACGGATTTACTTGAAATGACGCGTAGTAAAAAGTTTGTATTTTTTATATACAAAAATAAAAGTAAGATCACTAACTTGCTACTAAAATATGAATTAGCGAAAGTTTGAGATTCAATGAATGAAGTGGGATTAATCATAATTATCGGGATATTTTAATGTAGTATCGCAAATACTAATTACCAGATAATAGCATAGGAATATCTCAAAAAAATGTAGGGTTTTATCCGACCTATTATTATTGAATTGATTTCAAGTGTTTGAATTAATAATTAATGATAATAAATGTTTGATTTATTAATAAAGTATAATTATTTAAATGGGATAAAATAGTGTGCTTGGAAGATTAAGTTGTTCGTTTATTGAAATATATACGTGAAATAAAAATTCCATCAAGCACCCTAAGTCTTAATTCTTAATTATATAAAAATTGGTTAAGACTGTTAAAGCGTTTGTCATAAACTATTTTTATCAAAACCTTCTTCCGTTTGATTTATCTAAATGGCTGTACAATTTTACATTCAAACGCAATTGTAAATGGAAAAGGTGGTGGGAATATAAATCCTTCTTAGGTGGAACGAGTCATTTTCCCTTTCCTTTTTCTTTTCATACCCGTCTGCGTGTGACACAATTACCACATCCTTCAAGATGTGGTCTTGTTAAAATGAACACAGCACTACGGATGCATTCTGAGCAAGAAATAAATACTCCTCCGGAAGTTACGAGGACGTTTATAGGTCGTTATTTTCCACAGGAAAATGATAACGGCTGACAGATCTACAACATCCACCACAAAAATAAGATGACATAACTATATTTATTTAAAGACACAAATTAAGCCTATGTACATATTATATATTTTGTCTGAAAAAAGAAAATGTTTTCTAAAGTTTTTAGCACGTTTTAAGTTGGTATACGTGAAGATTCACTATCTGTTTTAGCATATTAATGCACCACCATGCTATAATAAGTCTGAAGATAAGAATAGTCCGGTTTCACTCATGGCGAGCATTATCATCAGTTGATAATGGTCGCCATGAGCGAAACCGGTGCTGACTATTTTTTTTTTTTGTGGAATATGTACTAAAAATGTGTTATTATTTTTATTATAATGCCATTCCACCAAGTATTGACAGTAAAAACTTAAAAGTGAAGTATTAAGATGTTTATTTAAGAGGCAAAACACGTGCCAGTTATTTATTAATCATTTTTAAGGTTCTAACTGTCACAGTGGAAATGCATTCTGTTTTTGTACTTCTCCTACACATAATATTTAAAAGATTATGAACAGTTTCGCATATCTCAAGCATTTATGACTGATTAGTTAGATAATCAAGGACCAGTATTTCAATATTCGTAGAATTTCATTCGCTCTAAAATGATTTTTTTAATAGATTTTTAAATTCTATTTTACTGTACAAAAACCCCGGAAGAAAATTTATATGTTCAGTTAATTCAATGTTAACTTTTAAAGAGCATCAAAACAAGACTAGTTTTTAGTAAATTATCGGTTGTTAATTAGTTGCTCAACAAAATTTTTCACTACTGAAAGTGCCGAGTAGGAAATGTGGCTAACCGCTCTAGTTTTGCTCCTATTTTAGAATCGGGTGGATGTAAAGGAATTAAAGTGTCACAGACATCTATGTTTTTAAATACAATACCATAAATTTAATGAAAGCCGAATGATTAAGGTCAACTAATCCGGAATAGCTGAAATCGCATAAATAGCCCCAGTCAACCCGGGCATCCGATTCTAAGTAAATAGTCGTAGCGACCTTGTCCCATACTAATAATTTCCTCTTACATGACCTATCAATCGACCAAAATTGTCATAAATACTGTTTGATTTTGACCTGTCAGTACATGAAAACGATCTGTCGAATAAACACTAAATTAAAATCACTAGTAGAAATTCCAACTCGAATATTCGATATCCGGATATATTCGACCCTTTTTAAATTATTCGATATTCGGTTCTTTGGGAAAATATCATGTGAGTTTTTGAGTATATGTCTGCAGATTTGAAAAATTAAGTGTACTATTTTTTTTGATTGTATTTATGTCAATTAATGCCAACTCATTGAGTTTTCAATACATGTATAAGTCGTCATGAATGTTATGTAAGGAATAATCAATTTTACATTTTTTGAAAATGGAATCTAACCGACTTGGGATAATGTCAAAATCGCGTTTTTAAGTACTCCGCTGTCATAAATGCAACGTTAAACTTGAATAGAAAATTTATAATAAATTCAATAAAATTTGTTCGAATACATAATACTCGCTTCCTTCTTTCCAGCAATGGCGTCTGATGTCATAAAAGGAATGTACAGCGTATATTGCTCGTATAACGCGGAATGCATTGAATTTTATCTTTTCCCATTATGACGCGATTCAAATTTCGAACAAAGCAGTGGAATTTTTCCATTTGAATAGTTAAAGCTTTTTTCGCCTCACACGATGTTCATTAATTCACCATGTACTTAATATTATGCATATATGAATCAAGAGTCGAAAATGTGGTGACGCCGACGGGCCGGAAACGGGCAGCCGTGATGTTCCGCCGGACGTTGTGGTCGTGCTCTAGCGCCGCCCGGCGAAATTTGATCGAAATATTGTTTTTGAATTCAAATTACACGAAACGTTCGGGAATGATTCCATTCGGTGTTGATATTTTATGAAAACTGGCAATATGATAATTAATATATGTACAAATCATTATCAAAGGAAATTATAATTATACACGTATGTAGGCATCGAAAATATCAGCAAAATATAGTTTGGAAATTATCAGAGAATTCTATCTGAGGAATATACATATATCAATATCTCAGAAGTCAAAAGTTGTAGGTCACAATTAAGAAATTCTTCCATTGAGAATAATTTGTGTATCAAAGCACTATGTCATTTACAACATTATAGTTATGCTTAGTTATAATTATTTCTGATAGCTATAATAATTTTCTTATATTTAGTTTTAAGCTGACTTTTACCGCTATAGAATCATTTTTTTTACATTTAAAAAACACTAAAATTTGTTTTTACATATTTCAACATTTTTAGTACTTACTTCACAGTAAATTTTTTAAGATTATATTCGGTTTCGCTAATCGTGAGCATTTTCAAATTGTAAGAAATAAAAAAATACAGAATTATTTATACAAAAGCTGAGCACGGTGTGACAAACAATTAGAAAAAGAATTATGCAAATATTGTGTATAAAATGGAACAAAATATGCACAGTTCATATTAAATATACTATAGTGAAAATATTTAAAAGTTCTACGAATAGAATCGAATACATTACAAACAAATTTAATCCAATTAAGTAAGAGCGGTCACTAACAATGAAATCCAAACGAATATATTATCAAATGGGCATTTTTAGTAATAAAATCAATTCGCGGGCAAAGTGACGATAAATAGCCCGCGAATACTCTTTGAATTTCATTTATGTATATCTGTACTTTTTATGAATGCAATTTTTTTTTATAATCATGCAAAATTTGGTTCAAAAATGGTTGTCCAACTGAACAAATCGAATCTCTGACATGAACAATGTACAGTCTGACATGAAACTAACCAAAATCATAAAATATACGAACGAACTGTTATGCATCTTATCAACCTATTTTATTAAATGCACATGGCTCAACACTTACGCCCTAAGCATACGTGAGACGCGATGTCACATCCCTTTTCGCACCGTCATAAGAGCAATAAATTAACTTCAAGTAGATAACCAAAAAAACGATATTCTGTGGTTTTAACAAGATAAATATTACACTTCATTTTACTTAATTCCCACAGATTTCATAAACACATATGGTTAAATAAAACCCCATACGAACTACGATTCTGAGTTATTCTTTCACCATCCGTTTGCAAGCTTGTTATATATTGTCTGCCAAAAATTGTAAATTGTATCTATACAAAATAAACCAAACATCAAAACGATAAAGTAATTTTATTCTATAAGTGTCTAACCGTCCATGTCCTTCAAATATCATTGACAAATACCTGACGGTTGTCTATAAACCTGAACTATCTAGGATAGTTCATATTCTTCTTACAATTGGAAACTCATTTGACTCGATATCTCAAGTCAAAGTCTCTGAAAGTAAGATCATACACGTTCTAATCATATATCAAGCCCTTGATAAGAAGAGTACGTAACAAAGCGTCCAAAAATTTTGTTGATTATGGAATATTCAAATAGTTCTGTACAATCTTCTCTTTTCCTTCAATTTTTTTTCGGTCCTTTCAAAACGCGAAATATGTTCTTCTTTTTGTTACGATATTCAACATAACTAAGAACGCAGTCAATATAAAAACATAACGAAAAGTTATGGAGAACTAGTTCGTAAAAACTCATAAATATTTTACTTTCGGTTTAAGTCGTGAGTTTGGCATGTAAGAGGCATGTAAAAAAATCAACACCCGCGAGGATTCCTCGAGCCAGCTTGTCTCTATATAAGAGAAATTTTATGTCGAATTCAGCAGAATGCGATGGAAAATTTTGAACATTTGGGTCTTAATAAAATATTTAGTGTGGAAATTACTTGTACTGCCTACACAATGAAGTCTTCCCTTGTCTCTGGGATTTATTTATTGACGGATGTTTGAGTTCAATTGTTTTCCAATATATGTATGTTATTGATTGAGTTGGCATTTACTTGGTAGAACTCCATTATAATACGGTGAGAAAAATAACAATGTATTGTAATTCTACAGAAATTATTTTATATTATATATTTGTTGATAGCTATTTCGTTTAACGCCCTCGTCAGAACTATGTTTTGAGCGGCAACCGGACAAAACAGAACATTAGAGGTTAGGTAAGGTTTTTGTCATGTTCTGAAAAATCACTTTCTGTTTTGTCATGTAACCGTTTTAAACGTGCATTAGATCTTGTATATATACCGTTTAGACAGGGTACACGCTACATCTTCTTCTCTGTTCCACCATCTTAATTTTATATGGTAATAATTAGTTATTAAATGTGACAAATTGATTTGATGTATTTCTCGAAGTGAAAGCTAATATGGGTTTTTACTTAGTGGAAATAAACGTAAAATTAGTATTGTATCTTTTTATATGTATTGTTTTGACAACATATCGAACTCCCAGTATAGGCTTGCCACGTTGCACGACCTTTCATTCCATATGCTTCATTATAAAACAAAAAAGATATGTGAACATAATTGCCCAGTCCGTGGTGCAGTGGTCAACTTCGTTGGCTACCGTGTCGGACCACCCGCGTTCGATTACCGGTACGAGCATATTTTTTCAGTCGATAAATTGATTCTGCTCAGAGGAAATGGGTATTTGTGTTGCTAAAAATCCATTCTCACCTTTCAAATCCCAAAAGAGCGACGCATTATAAAAGTTATTAAGTGTTAAGTATAAAAGTTGGATCAGGACCAGTTTCGCTCATAGTGAGCATTTTTAAAACAAAAACTTACAAAACTAAGCAAGACTAATAAAGGCGTAGCAAACAATTGGAACATGAATATGAACGTAGTTAATGGATAATGAAACAAAATGTTCTTAACTGACATTCAATTGACTATATTTAAAATGTTTAATACCTCTAATATTTATTTATAAGTTATTTTATGGGTGTCTTAAAGTATAAAGCAGGACTTTTTTCCCCATATAACGTGGTGGAACGGCGTTCCAGCACCTTTTTTTCACGGTATTTATTATACATATGATTATTGATTGTTGCTTGTTGCTTCAACTTTAGATATACCGTGTCTAAAATAAAAATAAAATCTAAAAAAAAAAAAAAAAATATGCGCTTCCTAGCATAAGAAAAGCTGATTTGTATTTCATTTAAATGATCTTTGAAGATAATTTTATTTAGTTAAAAGCTTGACATGAAGTGAGATTCGGCAACTTTTTTTTCCAAAAAAAAGCCCTGGTATAAGGAATATAAAAAGAAGCCCTGTTCGGAATAAAAACCGTACGTCATTGGGCGGAAAGTCAAGGAGGAGAGACTGCGGTCACGAATACAAAATTATTAATATTGCTCCCGAATTCCCGTTCGTAATTTGAAATGCTTTTGAGCGTCCTTCCAGTTGATCCCTGCCATCTAGCGGGGCTTTACATAAGCTTTCGCGCCACATTCCTCTTCGTAATTCAAAATGTTTTCCGGCGACCTTTCGCAATCCTGACACTAAAATTGGCGGGAAGATAGGTCGGGGCCCTCTAATGAATTATAACTACTCCGTGATGAGTGCTCGGATACCTCTTCGAATACCTCTGCATATGACGTGAGGTCATGGCTGTTCTGTGCCTGAAAAATGTCGAGAATTCATAGTCAAACGTTTCCTGGAGAGATATAATATATCTCACTTTGCTTTATACATTTGTCTTTTTGGGGTAAGTCGCGGTTATATTGCTAATAGATAAGTAAAGATTTAGCTTCAGATGAATTTAAAAGCTTTGCTGTAACAATAAAAACAGTAGTAAAAAACACCCATTTAAATTGAAATACTTGACTATCACCACTATTTTCTTTTAGTATTGATAACTCTTAAATATAATATGTATGTGAATTATGACACAGTAATTTCTGACGACAGTTTGATGTCAAAGTATAATAGTTATCAATTTTATATAAACCCGTACCTGGCATGCGTTACAATGCCACTCAAAGAAAGAAAGAGTTTGTGTTTTAACTCTGTTTATTGAAGTGCTTTTGTATTCAGTTTTTCTGTCTCGTGCGTATACGAATATATCAGAAGGTTTTCTAAAGCGCGAGCAGGCCACATACGGCTGTATATGTGAAAAGCATGGATTAAAATTTGTTCACTTATTTGTAGCGATTTTGTGTTTTGTTGATGGTCATTGCAAATGCGAGTCGCACCGGAAACTGCAAACGTTTTAATTCTTTTTAAATATGTATATGTAGTCACTATGAATGTTGCTATTGAAAAAATAAGTAAGTAAACGCATTTTCGTTTTCTGTTCGGGCTTTAACCTACATTAAATGAAAATTAGTTATTCAAAACTTTTCAGATGGGAAGGTTTTTTTTTTAAAAGATTAATTTTAAGCTACGCATTAACCATTGACTATTCAAACTCCTGACTGAAGAATTTTAAAGTATAAGCTTTGGATATTCTCAAAATTTATAATTACAAATACAACCAAAAAAATATTCGTCGATCGCAGTGGCCTAGTGGTAAAACAAAGAGTATTTGAAATAGTTCAAATATCCCAATCGGAAATTAGAATTAATTAATGTTTTAAACTTTTTGTTTGGCAAATAATATTCATTTATTGATGTTTTAAAACTTTTGTATTATACTTAGTTACATGATGATATCGCTAAATCCCAAGAGGTTCCGGGTTCCGAGGTTAAATTGTGATGAAATCATTATTTCTTTGTTTATGAGACCTGAAAATTGACGCAGAAGCGAAAATTTTGTACACACAGACAAAAATTTTCTTTTCGAAATTTAGTATTCTTACAGAAAGAAATATCTAAATGTAATTTTTTGGATCTATCCGCACGGTTTATGAAGCAATTTCAAAGCCCTCGACCTCCAGAAGAAAACACATGACAACATCGAATACACAGACCTTTCCTTTGTACAACTGGAAAAGGAAGTTTGAATTAGACAAGCCTGTGAGATGTTTATAGAGTTGTCCATGATCTTTGATGAATATTAGCTTTGGAAAAAAATAGCTGTTATTTAAGCAACATCAAAAGCGGACATTCTTTTGAAAAAACCTCAAAGACAAAACTATAACAGAGAAGGAAAATTATGCAATCAAATATCCACATTAGTAATACAGATTCTTCAAAGCGTTGCTCGGATAACAGGCTTTGTGGCAATAAGAACAACGTTTGCTGAGGAACTTTCTCGATACAAACTTCCGCCTAGTATGGTTATATCCTTAAAAAGAGATGTTTTGAGTTGAGAAACGTTTTTGTCAGTGTTCTTTGATTTCCCCGGTGGTGGCTCATGTTTGTCTTTGTTTTTCGTACCGGAATAATCAACATTGATCAGAGCTTCGGGTTTTGTGATGCAAGAGCTTGCAATACGTTACATGATTTCGTCGGTTCCTTTTAAAGGAGGGGTCTCCAAACTCAATGAAGATGCGAGCTACTTTCAGAAATTGAAATTGTCTAGTGAGCTACTTTTAAATATTATTTTAACGTCGTCTATTATTGTACCATACAGATTATTATTATATTACTTAAATAAAATCTAAATTTAATTTCGTATTTATAAACAAAACTAGCGAGTACCCGGCATGCGGTGCAATACCACACAATGAATGAAAGTGTTTTAATTCTGCTTATTTAATAATGAAATTTGGATACATAATAATTTTTCTGTCTGGCGCGTACACGAATAAATCGGCAGGGTTTCCAACGCGTGAGTAGGCCACATGCAGCTGTCCATGTAAGAAGCAAGGATTTTCCAAATTTATCCTTCGTGAGTAACCGGTAGCTCGCGAGCGACTGCTTGGCGATCACTGCTTTAATGATTTGATAATAGATATATCGCAGTAACGTAGAGGACACAACTATCTGAAAAAGTGATCAAGCAAACATCCAAGTCAAACAGTGACAGCGTTATTATCATTGATGAAAATACACAAAAAATCACATTACTATTTAAATTAAAAATATGTAAATCCTCCTTCACTAGAATCTTTTTATTTGAAAAAAAAATGATAAGATAAATAAACAAGGCTACCCAACAACAGAAAACACACAGAGAATTACAAATACAAAGATAATTATATGTTCTTTTATCAACTTCTTGAATTATTTTCATGGAAATTCTTCTATGGAGCCAAACGCTCAATTAAGCGTAAATTTGCAAATAATCAAATAAAGTCTGACTTGCGCTGATTTTACTTACAAATATACTATTAAACTTAGTTTTATTTTGAATATTTGGATTTAAAAACTGGACCTACATTCAAATGTTTAACTCTTTAGGGCATGTTTCGTATACGGTTGCGTTAAGAGTGTACTCGAATCGTTTTATGAAACAATCAGGTTTTAAGTTGATTCACTAATTGTCGTTCCAAATCTAGTATAATTGTAGTTCAAAGTGACTGCGATGCACTTTCTTCTCATATGTACATATTATAATAAAGAAAAAAATATGATTTAATTAGATTAGATTTTGCTTGACCCCATTAGTTGGTCGTAAGTTTCTACGAAAAAGATAGAACGATCGAATACATGATAATCAGTTCCCAAAAAAGTTTTTATATTAATATGCTCCGTTGGTAGTCATTACGTTCCACTTTATAAGTGGAGTTGATTGAAAAAAAGCTTCGATAGAATTAACTGAAAGCTCAATTTATTATTCAGAAGCATATAGAGAAATAATGAAGAAGAGATTATTTTGAAAACTCACCCCACCAAAACAAATTTATTCATGTTTCTAAGAAGCGCTCCTGAATTAATGCGCCTTTCATCGATATTTTATCAGCGTGCTCATTTCAAGGTTTGCCAATAAGATTGCTTTATTATGAAGATAAATAGAAAACCAATGGCGTATTATTTTATGGAAGTAAACCAGAATCATCATCGCTCAATGGAAACGCCTTTCGCTTCTGTTACATCATCTTGGGGGCTTGGATTCCCGATTTTCAAATGAAATTGAGATATTGAACATAATAGAGAGATTGATTCAAATATAGTTAATCCAGTGACCGCCAAACGGTAGTTCACATATTTATATTTCAATTTTGTTTATAAATAAATAATTGAACTACGCTATTTATGTTTTATTTTAAATCTGATTTATCTAATTCATTTTGAGTCATATAATAATATTACATATGGTTCAATAATAGCCGATGATAAAAAAAACACTATAAAGAAGGATTATGTATAGGTAGCTCACCAGAAAATTTCAATGTCTGAGAGTAGCTCATGCTTTGGAGACCGCTGTCTTAAACATATATAACTGTCGACAGAATTAAAATAGCAGATGTCAGTGAGTTTTCAGAATAAAAAAATCAATAAAAGCTTGACAAGGTAATTTGTTTTTTTGTTAATAATATCTTCGCTTAAAAGACCTATCATTTTATGAATAAAATGATTTCAGAATGACGTAAATATTATTTCCGGTTGTATTTTTTAGAAATAGAATAAAAAATTGATACGCTTAATAAAAGTTCTTTTATTGCTGATGTGCTTTTATATATTTTTTGAACACAAAGAACTCACGAATAAAAGTGGGCTGTCAAATAAACTATTTTATTTTCCTTTTGTATATAGGAATGATGATTTAATAATAATAAGCAATTTGTATGTACATGACGTAATAAACGTCATCGGCAATCGATCAATCTTTTTTTATTATCATAATAGATTATATTTCGGTCTGATATGTATTAAAATATATGACATCGTTTTCAATTCTTTAAGTGAGTTTGTGCTCTTTTCCTGTTAGGCCTGGTTATATCTTATAGGCTAACTGTGGAATAAATTGCTAAAAAAATGTTGTACTGAAAACTTATGATCATTGTTATTCAAATTTTATTCTACTTATTCGATGAATGCACCAGCATATTTAAGATGTAAAAACGTTAATTTTAATTTTTAATTAAGTTATAAATTTGCCATATTCTCAAATTATATCAATCATTTAGTCGCAAAAACAATAATCTTGATCTTGCAAATGTAGTACTGAAGAAATTTATAGTTTAAATATCTTAAAAAGTGTAGCCAAATTACTGGCATTTATATATCTTTATTAGGAAAGACGACAAAATTCTGCATTGAACTTAACAACATTTAATTAGTTTATGGGACATTTTGTAGAAAGATAACTTTACTTCCAAAGCTCTCATGTATAAGTAGCTCACCAGGCTATTTCAATTTTTGAAAGAAGCTCAAATTTTTATTGAGTTTGGTCCAATTATCTGTGCATTTGAAATGCCAGAAAATGAACTATACTAAATTTAAACGATTCTAATTTTATAATGTAAATATAATTCAGTTACAAAAATAGTTTCATTCCATTTTAGATATATTTTCACCATCCATAATAAGTTGAAGAAAGTATCGTTATTGACATATAATTTATTTGCCCAGTCCGCTTATTCTGAGAGTAAATAAAACAAAATCTATGCAAAGAAGAAGAAAGAAGCGTGAAATGAAAAAAAGAAACCTTTCGGGAGACATAAACACCGTTCCAGATTTCTTGGATTAAAGAGATTTGTAAACAAACTGCAGAAAATACTAAGAAATGAGGTTGTTTCGACTAAGAAGAGAGTGTACACCAAGATAAGCTTTACGAAGCCAATGTTGACTGACGCGCAACATTAGACTCTTTTTTTCCAAACATATTTGAAATATAATATGCGAGCTTTGAATAAACTACTAATAAATTATAAGTGATTTTTTACGGCTTATAATATTTAGTGTTTTCCTTATTGATATTCTTATCATAAAATTGTAAAAAAGGAAACTAGAAGTCGTCAAAGACTTTTTTGCATTCGAACTATTTATTACTAAAATTGATTGCTATTTTTCACCGTGTTATAATGAAATTCGACCAAATAAATTCCGATTCAATCAACTGTGGCAATAATCTGATGATGCGTCATGCCCAAACAGCTATTTACTATAAACTATCATCATTGTGAAACTATTACTTTTATCTCACCGAGACAAATAATTAATAACAGAAACAACTTGAGTTGAGTGGCAACTGGGCAAGTGGGTGTGAGCCAAATGGCATTTTTAGGAAAAATGAGTTCGATGCAGTGTCATATTCTTCAGGTCCTAAAAAATCCGACGAATGAATTGAGATTATTAAAGGCACACTGAAATAGTGTTTTGTTTTTTTTATAAAACGAAAGTATGCTCTTAGCACAAACAAAAGTTTCATAATTATGTTACTTGGCTCACTTCACTGCCCAAGGGCTCAAATGATATGCTAGCCGTGAACTAATCTCACCATTTTATGACACTAATTCAACTTTACATTAGCTTCGCGATTGAACTTAAATGTCGAATAGAAAAGTTTCACCATTTTTAGACTTGGCTCACTCCACCTCTTCAGAGCTCATATATCGTAATAAACTAAAAATTGCATGTGATTCATATGTTTTCAACATCATATGATAAGAAACATGGCTTAGTTAAAAATAGTTGTCATACATACATTAATTATTTTCAGTGCACTGTTAACATATCGTGGATCACTATTACACAGAGATTTTAGTGTGCCCACTATTCGCGAATTCGTTCGTGAAACCTCTAAAAGTTTCATAAGGCTGTGGGCCTTCACCCAACAATCTCTGACTTGCAGAATTATGACGAGAAGGCATCAGAGAATCGATATAGGCTGAGAGCTATTCTTCTCGATGACCCTCCCTAGGTAGAGGCGCAATAGTAAACTGACTTATCAACTGTTGCGATCGCACCCTCCTGCCGGCAGCGACGGGTAGGGTATGTCAACAAATAAAATTCAAGAGCTTAAAACATTTAGAGACGAAGGAGACTGGAAGAACTTTGGCGCTAACACGCCTTAGATCTTGATGCTCCGTCAAATTGATCAATCATGCAAATATTGTATAATCAATACAATCATTTATTAAGAAGAGTGTAGATTGCAAATTTGAATAATTTTGTGTGCATGTAAATTATGATGATATGCCGATTGAGTCAATACGATACAAGCAAAAACGTGAGCAAGATTAAGATGGCTGTCGAAATTCCGTTGAATATTTTTCAAAGGCTTTCGATTTTTTCGTTAAGTTGGTTTTCCAATGTGTGTAGATAACAAGGTATGGGCAGCTTTACGCATCAGGTTTCAGTCATTCTAACTTAAACTTTAGCTGGATTGCCGAATTGATTGCGATCTCAGAATCTCAAAGCACACTCTATGGAATTGCCCTTTTACGAAAACATCTTTCTTAAGCAGGGGAAAGGGTATTTTTCGCTATGGAAAAATCACCGCTTATTTTTGCATCGAGAAACTTTTATTTCATCTTAAAACGTTACAAATGATATCTTTTTATCTAAAACTTAAGATTACATGTTTGAACGATCATTAACAACATGAATTCTGAATTAGAATTACTTGAAAAGAAGATTCCAAATTTTATATTCTTGGAGTGAATGAAAAACGGGATATTTTAAATTAATTCTACTTGACATAACCAAACAGGAGCGATTCCATGAAACAAATATTTTGATAAAGGTATTTTTTACAACTTCCACATATTTTTAAAATGGCCGATTTCGTTCAACCTTCCCTTTCAGGATAAGTAGGGATATAACTGGATGGAATTGTGGTTAGCTTTTCCAAAGAACTGGGATTCAAGCCCGTGAGCTCCTCAACTGAAGCAAACGACGTTAAAACTTGACCACGGACTCGTCGTTAAAATATATGCCATATGTAAAAAGTATTCAAAATTTTATATTTATTTGTCTGAGATTAATTTTCATAATTTGTAGCATTATTATATTATAGTAATATTTTTAAATGTATAAGAAGGGTATTTCAATAGGGACGCTCAAAATATGTTACTTTGTCCTGCTGAGTAGATTATTCATTGTTTAGTGGCCAAATTTGAGTCAACCAGTTTGGTAAATAATCGGCCAACACCTACCTGTACGTCATCAAAATACAATATCCGGTGAAAACATTGCTGCTGTGTGTGAAAGTGTACAGGAAAACCCTAGCCAGCATATTTCTCGTTGTTCACAAGAACTTGGCTTTTCTGCGACTTCAACTTGGCAAATTTTGAATCGGGCCTTATGTCTGCACCCGTATAAAATCCAACTAACCAAGGAATTTCAGGTAAACGACCACAGACAACGCCTGATTGGGTTCTGGAGCAGTTGGAAGTTTACTCAAATTTGTCAAAAAAGTCAACTTTAGCGACATGGCCAATTTTATAATGAATGGATATTGGCAGACATTTGATGCTATATTCCATATTTAATGCCGTAAAATATACTTACAAATAAAATTAAAATTTAGTCGAAATCTCACAAACAACTTGTTTTATTTACATTTCAAAACTAAGAGTCCTTATAAAAAGACCTTACATAGCTTTTTATTTATTAAATAGTCTTATTCTTATATGCCAAACCTGTTATAAAACTAAGGCGATGTCTTTTAATAGAAATGTCCGCTCATACAAAAATATTCACTGAAATAGAATTTCCTATAAACTCAACAAATTTCATTTTTTTATATGAATTAAAGCAATGTTTTCTTGTCGCTGTTTTTGAAATTGTATTAAAACAAAAAACAAAAATAGAAAAATACAACAAAAAATGTTATTTTTATTTGATGTCTAAAATGATGACGTGACACCAAAAATTAAATTTGTGGTAATGTTTATTTATTAGGTTTTAACATTTGACTGACAAGGTTGATTTGTATAATTAAAAGTTTTTGTTTTGTTTGTTAAAAATTGAGAAAAAATATTCATCCCCGACAGCAGCTCTGGTTTTAAATATTCAATTATAACGCGATGTAACGTTTTTATATAAAAGTTTTTTTGCATCAAACTTTTACTATTCATTATGATTACACAAGCAATGTTCATCATTTCACATTCGATTAAAAAAGCGCTCCAAAATAATGAGTGATTCATATAACAATTTATATGTTGTTAATGTCATAGTTTTAATCTTTGCAAATGATATGGTAACTGTTTTTTTTAAATACAAACGTAAATTAACTGCCGCCTATTAATATGAATAAAAATCAAAAAAATAATCTAAAAACCATGTATTATTGTTCTCAAAAAATGCCTTGAAAGATATTTCTTAGACAATTGGTTCAAGAGAACCTTTAAACACCCGTGATTTTTTTTGCGAAATATAAGCGCGACCCATAGCTCTTATAAAAATAATTCAATCTCTAAAACCAGTTAGATTTTGTAGGTAAAATAAAAAGCATTAGCAAAGTAAAAGATTGCTTATAATTTACAAACAATGACCAGCACCACAGCTAGTACGCTTTCTAATTATCTAGGTAAAAAAATATACGAATCCATTTTAGATACAGCTATCTTGAAAAAAGAATCGGAAACCGAAAATAAAATTATGATTTGCAATCTTAAAGACATTACTTATAATCATAATCACTGATCCCATAAGAGACCGTTAGGCCTTAAAAGGTTAAGTATCCTGTTAACTTTATTAGTAGTATTATTATTTGTTTGTTTTGTTTCTATTATCCTCTCTTCGCTTCCCATAAAAAGGAAAACTCCCAAATTACATTTTAATAATTAAGAATCAATTTACGAAAGCAAACTTTGCGATAGTATGATCCTAGATGTCACTGAAAGCCACGTAAAATTTGTCACAATCAGTAAGTAACACAGTACGTGGAATTATAAAAGTTATTTTAAGTTTTATACTAAAATAAACTTCCAAAAAGTTAGCGCCGAATCCGTCGAATGTATAATATTATAGATTACCACTGTAAAATATAGTTAATATTATTCTACACAAAATATTGCCAGGAGTACAGGATTTATAATCGATGAATTCGCACACGTGTTTTACAGTCTGCTTTAGGATTAATATTTTCTTTATGGCCTTCTTCGAACTCAAATTCATGAATTTTAAATGAAAATTCGAATATGGCTGCGGAAATATTTATGAAACAATTCATGTCGAAGGAAAATATTACGTGAACAGAAAACACGTTTAAGCCTGATTGCGTCATCCTGGTTTATATTTATTACGTCGAATGACATCCGAAATTTAATCAATGTGAAACGAAGATAGTTTTAGTGGAGTAATAAAGACGAAGTTTACAAATTCAATTGTTCGAATTGATCAAAGACGATTTATTCGTCTGGATAATAATTGTTTGAAGAGCTTTTTATTTAAGTAACTTCTAATCTTTTTTTTTCACGGAGTTCGTTATAAGAATTTAAATGACATATTTGAATTGAATAAAAATGAAAGTAATGAATACAATGGAGAAGATTTAAAAAAACAATGTTGAAAGCTTGTTTAACGACCATTAAGTTAGTTAAATCTTAATATAATAACACAGGATGCTCGCCTTTATTAACATTATTCCCCATCAATAGAGTAATCACACAACCTAACTGATTGATTGCAGCTCATTAGTTTATAGTTTATTAGTTTGTAATGTTTAACGTCATTAGAAATATATTTGTTTGCTTTGTTTCGATTCTATAACCCTCTCTTGCGTCCCTTAAAAAGGAAAAATCCTAATCTAATTGATTGATTGATTGCACCTTATTAGTATCATTATGTTATTGCATTGTTTTGATTCTATCACCCCCTTCCTTGTTTCCTTTAGAAGGAAAAAACCCGTAATCCATTTTGTAATTTCATAATTTAAAATGTTAAATGTTAGAATTTATCTTGCTTCATTACTTAAGCAAACTTTGCGATAGTAAATCTGAAGATGCCTCTGAAAGAGGCGAAACACGTGTCACAGTTAGTTACACAATACGTGGAATAATCAAAGTTATTTTAAATTTTAATAAAATGAACTTCCACAAAGTTACCGCCGAAACCATCGAAAATAATAAAAAAATAAGTTAAATCTTCTTAATAGTGATGAAATTGTCATGAAGTTGTAGAAATATCGTTACACTCAAATCTCTTTTTATGTGATTAAAAAATTATGCGTTTGAGACAAGGTAAACGTACACATGTAATGGCGTGATAAACAGTGCGTTGTTCACATACTGTATGTGCGAAATGCAGCGTTTCACCCGTTTATTACAGTGTGACCTTGACACGTGCATCTTTGTACATGTTATGTTCCCATATTAAGTCATAGCTTTTTTTGTGCGATTTTCCGCGGAACGCATCTACCGCTTAAAAAAATGTTTAGGTGTATTCTATCTCTGAACTCTCAGTTTCACAAATAGTCTCAGCTTCTCAGTATAGCAACGCAAACATTTATAAGGCCAATGCAACCAATATAATAGTATGTATACAAAACAAATGATCAAATGTGTCTTTGCACTTTATAACTCATGAAACTAATAGAAGAGATCTTCTGTCATCGGTTTAACCAACTAGGTTATTTGCTAGATTTATTTTAATCCATGTGTACCGTACATATTAAACCACTTCATTACCGTAAGGTCACTGGTGGCCACCGCGTAAGGACGTCGCGAATAAAGTCGCAAATATTGCAAAATATATACAAAATCTTCCTGTAAGAATCCTAATGATATTTTTCTTTTCATAATTAAAGACATCTATACACTGTCTCTAGAAAAAAATGGTACTTCTGTCATCAGTCAATCTTGTTGACAAAATGATTTTTTTTAAAGTTTGGCGGTAAATTTGATCAATGCGACCATTTTGCTCGGTACTGACGCGGTTATGAAAACAGTATCATATCTTCTTTGTTTTATATGCAAGCTAAAAGACTTTATTATGATAATGATTTTGATTAAGATTATTTAAAAAAAAATGATAACCCTGTCATAAATCTTCCGCTTGAATAGCTGCCTTGAACTCATGGTTTCCATGAAAAATAAACGTCGCACGCTGAACTGATATTACCAGAAATTATTATGTCCTCTAAAAGAATCACAAACTGGATGTCAACAGATGCCGCCAAACGACGTCATTATGAATATGTTTTTCTAGCGTTAAAAAACGGCGGAGATTTTTTATGTTACTGATAACACTGACAAACAAAGGTGAGTAATGGGGCTTTCACTTGTTTTATGGCTTTTCTTCGAACGATATTGATCGCGGATTTTCTTAGAAATGACAAACGCCACGCGTAATCTTTTCCAACCTTATGCCGTGATTTATTCGTTTTTAAAATTCGCGGTAACATCATTTAAGACGTGAAACATGAAAGCATTTACATCCAAAAAGCAAGTGATAACTATCGCCTCTCTTGCTAAGGTTATTATGTGGGACAAACATGTAGGAATTTTGATGTTAGAAATTAAAAAAAACATGTAAAATATCTCAAAAGTAATAATTTTGCCATTCTTATGCCAGTTTTAGTTTTTAAAATTCGCGGTATCATCATTTAACACGTGAAACATGAAAGCATTTACAAATCAATTATTAATTTTTGATCTATTCTCCAAATATCAAGTGATACTTATCGTCTCTGTTGTGAAGACTGCTAAGCTTATTATATGGGACAAACACATAGAAATTTTGATGTTAGAATTCAAATAACTTAGTCACATTTTAAAGACTGATTTATTAGTTTTTAAAATGCATGGTAATGACGTGAAACGTGTATGTATTTAGATATCGATAATTCATTTTCGATCCATTTTTAAAAGACCAGTGGAACCATTCGTCTCGCTTGTGAAAACTGCCTATAAAATTTTTATGTAGGACAGACAGGTAAAAACTTTAACGATACAATTAAAAAAAAAAATAGCACCAAGTTCACCGTTGAAGATATCCACCTCAAAAGGCAGTGCATTCATCAGCCGAACAGCCCTTGCAACTGGCGACTCAAAAGACTTAACAAGTTCTGATAAAAAATGTTGCTTGGCTTTGGCTACGACCACATAGGTAAAAACTATCAATCTTGCTTTCAAGTTTCTATGTCGATAGCGCTGTGAAAGGCGGCCATGAAATATTGGCTGCATATACACAACGAGTGGTGGTGGGAAAAACCAACTTGCTTTCAAGTAGTGATATTATACAAGCCAATTTCATCTATTTAGATATAAATATATGTATTATTTTTTTTATTCGAATTTTCTAATTATATTTTGTACGTAAGGAAGCAATTCACTTTACGATATAAAATGGAAAGCAGCAGATGTTCCCGGCTCGTACAACTTATTTTAATAGAAAATACTTTTCTTTGCCATCGTCTAAAGAAAGCAAGGAGATAAAATAAAAATAAACGTTGCAACTCCGCACCACACTAGATATTCCATTCAAAAAAGTTTAAGTGACTTTTCTTATATTATTTAGTATTATGTAAGGCAAGGTTATTATTTTATCCGAGAGAATTTATCTCTTTATATATTGTACTGAACTCCAAGGTTTATAAAATATACATTCTTTGAGATATGATATTATTAAAACATCGAGCCGTACTTCATTCTTTCTGCGTTCATACTTAAAAGCTTCATGCGTATTTATGTAAGGTTTCTCATATTTTTTTTTATTAACATTTAACATTTTCCAGTAACAATTTTATGACTAAATTATAATGAAATCATTGACAATCTTCTGTCCATGGTATGCTTTACTTATATTAAATAGTATGCAAAAATTCCACACTCTAATAGTGAATAAGTACAAAAATGTGTTTTTTATTGATAGTAGAGACTCCCATTAGAGAGTACTCGTTCATTTCACAAGTATTCGGTAGTACGCTAGTATGGCTTAACTTACTGCTATAACTAAGAAATATAGCGTCAAAATATTTAGCGTCCCAATTTAATGTGGAATAACTACAAAAAATGTGTTATTATTTTTGAATACTAACTAATAATAACTATTAACTGATAATAATTTAATACTAAGTATTGACAGTGAACACCCTAAAAATGATTAATTTATTTTAGGTGTGTATTTAATGAGTTAGTATCTTATTCGAGTTTTGATCAGTAAATTAAATAAAAAGTCAGTATTTTTTCTAAAACGATTAATACTTAAATTAAATGGCCAATCATCTTAAATGAATGGCTTGTTTTTGATTGACAGCTTTTGAGATTGATCAAATATGGTCCCAAGAAGCAAATTTATGACCAAGTCTTAAGCTTACATTTTTTTTGAAATATTCATTATTATCGATCCCAATCCATACTTAACCTTACCAAATCGTCCTACCACTGCTAATTACAGACCGTTTAAAGTTATCTACTGACTACTGACCCTTTTACAAAAGATGATTGACCATTTTCCAATAATATACTGACCAAAATTATTTTTTTACTGACCGTCGTATGTATATATTACTAACAACTTCTTTCATATTTACTGAGATATTAGATCTCGAATTAGATACTGACCAAATAATTAGTTTCCTTTATTAACTTGTGATTGACTACGATGGTGATGAATTTGTTGCACTTTTAATTGTATGCCAAAGAGTTCACTAATTGGTTTTGGGACAAGTCTAGTATCAAAGCCACATTAGACGCGAAGCTTGGTTCAAGAAGGGACCATCGAACTGAGTGTGAACAAAGCGAAGAAAATTTGGTCGCTCAAAGTGAAAAGTTTGCAGTGTGCTTTTAGACTGCGAGTACATGGGTTGCTGATTAATTTTCGAGCAGTAAGAACAAACTAGTACTCGTCTAGCAGACTGCTGCGAAGTTTGTCCCATTTGCCCATCTGGTCGGGAAAACTTTATCGGTAAAAAGCTCAGTGTATGTTGACCCAGTAAAAGCTATGATTGCGAAATGACTTCGTATGAATTTTACTTCTAATGAGCTTATAAACAGCACTTTAATTAATGGAACATATTCTGTCGATGGCATGGTGCCAAAATATTATCAAATATACGACACTATTTTGTTTAGGTAAAACAGTGTTCGTAATCATTAGTAAATGAAGCAGACGCTAGACAACGGGTTACCAACCTGGTCCGTACCACCCACTATTGGACGGTAAAGGCTTCCGTGGAGGGCGGTGTGCGATTTTTGCTTTTACCCCAAAACTGTTCTTTACCCATATACTGGATTGAAATATAGCGATGTTGGTGGGCGGTAGGAATTAAAAGTTTAACGACCACTGCGCCCTTAATTTGTTATATCTTTTTATATCGAGTTGATCTTTATTGATTTGAAAATTTAGAACTATTTAGCGTCCTGACTGATAGTGTCGGATATTTTTAAACTTACTTTCAATGATAACACCCGTGGATAGTGGCTTTTAAAATATTTCTACAGTCACAACAACTTTTAATATATGTAATGGTTCATATTACATATTTAAATTGGAGAAAAGAGAAACATGGAAATAATGTTGACTTAATTGATTTGATAACATATGTACTATCTATAGCCGAGTGGTTATAATTTTGCATATTTGTATTCGGCTATAATATTCACGGTGTTGAAAATTTTATTTATTGATTTTTAAATCGAAATTTTCGTGTAATGTTATCGTCCAAACGATTATAAAAGTGTGGCTACTATTTATTTCCTGGAAACTTCTTACCTTATGCAAACATGGTAGGTAGACTGAATAAAAACCAGTACGCGTTAAATGAACTATTACATTATTGAGAGTTCCACCTAGAAGTCACTCATATTACTCATTTAATGCGTACATGATGAAATAAATAATATATTTCAGTTTAATGTAACAGTGGCATCAAAATATTCACCGAAAATAAACACAGCGGTTTCTCAATATACTATATTTATTAAAAAAGAAAACAGAATCGTTATTACCATTTCAAGATTGTTTTTTCTTTATCGAATAAATTTACGCTCGTTCGATTAATACAACAACTGAAACGTTAAATAGGGTTCCGCCGGAGCTCTTATCATATATTCCAATATAACAACATTATTTTTATTATCCGATAAAAAAAATTACTCTGCTAATGCCGCTTCATTTATTATTTCTAGCAAAAGGGAAATACAAAAATACGCGAAGAATATTTTGTATAATTTTCGTATATTATTTTTATTAAATGTAATGTTATATATTTGTATAAAACACCAGTGATGTCACATTTTGGTTTTGAAAATTTTCATATTAATTGCATTTTATATCAGTAGAGATAGTTGATGCTGGGTTCGTAGTCAACGCTGTCGGCCTCCGTGGCGGATTTCACGGGTTTGACTCCCAGTGCGATTTGAGTTTTTCCGTCAACTTATTAATCCTGTTAGAAGGCATGGGTATTTGTTTTGTATGAGGATTCTATAAGCGGGAGCATAGCCGGAGTGCCTAGCTAACTACTAGTCCCGTCGTAGCCTTATCCTTTCTATCCCTACTCTCATCAAAGTTAAGATATATTGAGTGACTGAGTAACAAGTAGTTTTTGTGGGGAAAAAAATATGTTTAAATACTTCCATTACGAGGCCATATGATCCACACTAGGAGCGCACAAGGATTTTTAAAAAAAAGCATGCTGTAAACTAATTGTATAAATTATTATTAACTTCTCATGAGATTTAAATTACCTCTAAATGCAATTAATTACTATTCTAACTAGAACTGCTATTGTGTGTCTGACAAAAATCCCACCTTTAACTTGGTTATTTGTAAGTAAATAATTAGAATCTTTGTGTACGTTATAAATAAAAAAAGTAACTATAGATTAAGTCTGAAGATGCACACTAAATTGGCAAAGTTAAGCAGCCAGTGAAATAAAAATTATCGATATGGAATCCATATTAAAGAAGCGAAAACAATCTAATTTAAAAATGTTTTTTTGTCACATAAAGAATCTGTATTCAAATACATTAAATTGAATACCCAACATGATATTGAATAATATCTAAATCAATATTTTTCAACCTGTGGTCCGTGGACCGGCACCGGGTCGAAAAAATTTTTGCTGGTTCGCGAAAACAGTCATGTTTCGATAAATTTGATTAAAAAAGATAGCGACCCATTTTTCACGCACTACAAATTTATTTTAATTTTATTAGGCTTAACTTTAACTAACAATATTCTTCGTAAAATTGACTTGATGTTTCAATTGTTATTTATCCTTAGCTTTCAGTTTAGGTTCCATTCCGCCACCTTGGACGTAAGTCAAAATGGTCATAATTCGAATTTCTTCTTAAATATTTAAAATACGAATACGTTCAATTTTGAGAATTATAACACTGGGGCAGTGGGGTATAACATATTTAACAGAAAGTGGAGACAAAAATAATTCATTTATTTATACTGCGTCGTCAGACAGTATAGTTGTCGCGAACTGACTTTTTGTAAATACAAAACACGTAAATACACGTTTCACGAATATAAAAAGGTTGAAGAACACTGATCAAAATGTTTCTTGTTATTTTACGCCACTGTGATAACTCTCTCTGAAAGATGAAACCCGAAAATTGACTTACTCGAGTCAGACGATTTACATATTCCATAGGGAACTGCGCAAACCACAGATATTGCTAAAAAACACATTTTCAAAATCGTTCGAAAAATATTTGAATGAAGAAACTCTTCGATTCAAATATGGAAAACGCAATAAATCAGCACTGACTAATGCGAAAAAATTCAATATAATATTTTATCCAATTTTTCTCTTAGGGTCGTAATCATCGCCTATTGAAAAAGAAATTCGGAGCGCTAACCGATAAATTTCATATCTTCTTAAATAAGTTTGAAATTGCACAGACGAGGCTGGCAACCCCAGTCGATTTGCGAGAGAGGCGGATATTGTATTAGCGGTGGAATACTCACGAGAGAAGTGCCGCGAAATTTATATACATCCTTGATACTGAAATAAACAAGTTGTTTTCGTCTCCAATTTTCCTTCTCTCTTGCGACAGAGCTTTATTTAAAAATCGAACACATTGTGTACGTTTATTTTTCAAATCGCATCCATTTTCGAACGGAGAACATTCTTTCACAGTAAAACTGGAAGGTATTTGAAATTGGAACAGTTGATTTTTTTAAATTTAGAAACGTGCTGTGTTGGTTAGTTTTAAATGGAATACAAAAAATAAAGTTCATTAACTGGACTAAAAAATTACAAATAACTTTTCTTTTTTTTTTTGGATATCAATTTGACGGAGCATAAAGTTCTAAGGCGTGTTAGCGCCAAAGTTCTCCCAGTCTCCTTCGTCTCTAAATGTTTTAACTCTTGAATTTTATTTGTTGACATTCCCTTCCCATCGCTACCGACAGGAGGGCGCGATCGCTACAGTTGAGAAGTCAGTTTAATATTGCGTCACTACCTAGGGAGGGGCATCGAGAAGAATAGCTCTCGGCCTATATCGATTCTCTGATGCTTCCTCGTCATAATTCTGCAAGCAAGAGATTGTTGGATTATCGTGAAGGCCCACAGCTATATAAAACTTTTAAGTGGTTTCACGAACGAATTCGCGGATAGTGGGCACACTTAAATCTCTTCTTAAAGCTCTTGGTGAGCAAACGCCCACACTGGTGTGGCGTACACCATAATTGTTGAGTTATTGTTGTATATAGGAGAAGTTTACTCTTTATGGACAGTTTACTCGTAGCATTAAGCAACAGTACAATTTCGTTTTTGTAGCATTAGCTTGGCGCTTTTTAATCGCGGTGTGTTCGTTAAACTTCAGTCTCTTATCAAAAGTAAATCCAAGATACTTGACTGTATTAGACCATTTGATCTCTGTATTGTGCATTCTAATGCAATTGAAGTTATGTTTTCTAATGAAGCCTTTAGAAAAATTTATTGCCGCGCTCTTTTCTGCGTTGATTTTAATTTTCCAGCTGTCACACCAGTCCGCAAAGGTATCGGCAACTGTTTGGACGTGTGCATTTGCGCTTTGCCGATTACGAGATTTAGCCAAAATGGATGTATCATCTGTGTACTGGGCTATAATTGTATCACTTTCCCCACCGGTGGGAATGTCGTAGGTGTATATATGTATTATACAGTATGGGTCCTAAGACAGAGCCTTGTGGAACCCTCGCAAGTGTTGACCTCGATGAGGACCGGATTCCATTCATTTTAACCTGGAAACGTCTACCTGTCACAAATGAATTAAGGATCCTAATTAGTGGTAATCCAATTCCAGCCTTCGACATTTTGAATACAAGCCCTTAAACCCACACCCTATCGAAGGCTTTTGCAATATCTAAGAAGAGGCCAGCTGTGACCTCTTTTTGAATGAATCCGCTCGTGATAAATTCCACCACTCGAAGAAGTTGATGGTTTGTCGAGTGATTCGCACCCGAAACCCGTGTTGGGTGTCGCGGATGATGAAGCAGACTTATTGGCCGGTGGTTCACTGGAAGAGTGTGATCCTTTCCTGGTTTTGGAATCAAGATAATATCCGCTTCCTTCCATCGGGAGGGAAAATATTGTAGCCTCAAACACGCATTTATAATATTTACTAATGATGTAATACCCTTTTGCAGTAACTGTTTGAGAGCCTCATTGTTGCGTTACTAATAATAACACGTTGATCGCCTATATCAGAGGAATCTTCGCAATTACTATCCCAAAAGTTGCTTAGGAAATAATGAAAAATTGATTCTAAAATGATAATTTACCAAATTGGAGCTTGGAATTTTCCTTTATACGGGAAGCAAGGAGGAGGACACAGAAACAAAACAAACAATAATTTATAACTGACTAAATATCTAACGAGAACTGGTTGTAAAAATAATATAGATAAAGATTCTAACAGCATGTGCACATTTAATCAGTCAGTTGAAAGTCGCAAGTTTCCAGAGGGTTCATTCATCTGGAGGGCGTTTTTCTTAATTTATTATTTTGGGGGCGCTTCTGAACGTCAAGTAGAAGTAGACTATCGCATAATAGTGATGTTATCAGTCGTCTCTGTCACTATTTTCAGATGAACCCTTATTTTTTTGTGTCAGTGAATCTGAGTTGTTCTGCATCAAAATAATTTCAATATATATTGGCTCGTATTTTTGAAATATTTAGTATACATTAAGTTTATTGCTTGAGGCTTTTGACTCATTGGCTACGGGGGAAATCAAAACACAAACAAAAACGACAATAAGTAAAAATTAAGTTAGATAGTCACAGTTAAAAAATAATATTTATCCGTATTAAGTATCGAGTAAGTTGAAATCCACAAATTCAAACACCATATTCACGTTTTTCATTATTTTCCATTAATCTATTGAAGAGTCAAAGTTCGTGTAAAAGTGTTTTATTCAAGGACTCAGGCCATTGACTTTTGCTTTGAGGATAATTTTTGGCATGCCTACTTTCAGAAACTATTTTATAAAAGAGTTTATTTTTCAACAATACCTCTCGCAAAGATGTAGGTAAATCGAATTACAAGTTTTGTCTTGTAATTCAACTAGGTAGGTACAAATATTTTTGTCGAATAAATCAAGTGCTTGTATTTGACCTAAAATACAAATCCAAAAACTTACGAAATTAGGAAGGTAATGGAAACGTAGTATGTGTGTGATCACATAACTTTAGTATCAAGCAAATAGAAAAACAAAGATATTTAAGGCTTGCTAGAGACAACCGGTAGCACTTGATTAAGCCAGTTCCAATTTTTTTTTTATTTCTATTTGACGGAGCTTCAAGGCGCATTGGTGTCAAAGTTCTCTCAGTATCTTTCGTTTATAAGTGTTGTTTTTGGTTTTTGGTAGAAATGTAAGTGTTGCACTTAATTGCATTTATAGGCAAAAATCGATCTCTTTTTACCACCTTCGGGATGTGCACGTTGGATATCTGAAGCTGTTTTCTTTCCCGATGATTTTTCCTATTATTATATTTTACGCAATTAAAGTTTTATCAAAAAAATAATGTTTGTTTATCCCGTATGCGTTCCTATACCGTTCATCCGATTGCAAAAAAACTAGTGATCACTTTTAAGGTGTTCGCTGTCAATACTTGGTGGAATGGCATTATTAATTTATTAAATATACTTATTTTGGCTTTATCTTCGTTAATGATAATTCATACTTAATTGATTGTTGATGTAATAGCATGCATTGCTAAGAGGTCTTCAACATTTTAATTATAGTCAGTTTTTCTTGTATTTTGCTTCAGTTTATTTGCTTAGTTTTAATACCAATTGTTTGTCATACCTTGTAATTCTTACTAAGCGTTTGTATAAATATGAATGTTTCGTTGTATTTCTTATTAGTTGACAATGCTCGCCATGAGAGAAACCGGTCCTGGCCCAATAAAATTTATGTGGAATAACTACAAAATGTGTTTTTTTTTTATTATTAAAACTTTAGTGATTTGTTGTGTAGACACACATGAAAGCTTTTGCGTACCTACACCGTTCATCCGATTGCGATAAAATAAATTTAAAGGTCTGCGAACGGGCTCAGCCTTAGTTGGTTCCTCCTCGCATATTTTTTACGCTATTCTAAATAATTTTACCAAACTGTTGTTTCTCTCAATCTACAGATCTAAGAATCAGAGTTTGCCAAGTCACGCAGATCTTTTGAATAGCCTCGTAAATAATGTTCTATTAAATATAATTCTCCTTCGTCTGTTAGAACAAATGATAGTTGGGTAATGTGGTGTAAAAGCAAGTCATAAATTGAGATTAAGATGAATAAGGCAGCTCTTTTGTTTTCAAAGCTGAATACAATGCGAAAAATATATAAGGGTTTTTGCCATGCGATTCTCTCGAGACACTATTGTGTATGAGAAAAAGAATCAGCTTTTAGCGATATCTGCCTTATAAATAGGTATTATACGTCACTCTTAGGGATTGTGAAATCGGTTAACCGGTTAACCGATAAGACAAATAATTATTTGTTTGCCTGTTAACCAAATGATAATGATAAAAATCATGTAACTGGTAAATTCTACAGTTACTTTTTACAACTATTAATTTGCTGATTTTTTCAGCGATAATTTCGTCTTCTTCATAACTAACTGTCAATCATTTTTTACTGACAAGGAAATAATACAATATTGTTTATGAAACGCTTTGTTACTTTGATCTTCTATAAATTTTGTCTACACAAATTCATGGAAGATTTTATAATTTTATATTTAAATGCCATCGAACATTCTCAGTCGATATAATAAATCAAAAGATTGTATTTTATGAAGTGTATTTAAATTTTCCATTTGGGACGTTGAAAATATTGCGATTCTATTGATTGAATTGGCATTTCCTTTGTAGAACTCCATTATAACACGGTGAAAAAAATAGCAATGTATTTAAGTTCTTCGAAAATTATAAGATAATTAGTTGATAGCTATTTGGCATAAGCGAAGGGAGAGGCAGCTAATGAGGGCGTAAGTCGAAATAGCTATCAACTATATGTATGTACTAGTATTGCTACCCGGCTTTGCTCGGACCAGTTTGGGGTTTTGTTCACCTCGGCGCGTAAATTCAGACGGGCCAAGTTGAAACAACTTTTTTCAAAATTCAAAAGTCTAGGTCAATTTAAAATGGAATTAAAATGAACATTTCAGACTGGCATTGACATTTCACAGCCCCTTTCATATATTTACAGCCCCATTCTCGTCCATTAAAATGTCCAAGTTCAAGGAAAAAATCTAATTTGCTGTCAAAGAAATGTCAAATAATACCTTCACGTAAATAATAAACATTTTTATAAATAATAAAAGCCGGGAAGAGTTCAGTAGAAGACTAATTTATTACATTTTGACTAAATGTCTTCGCCGATAAAAATTCAAACATATTTTCTTTCATATTCGTTTTTATGGCAACTTAATGACCAACAATGCAAAAAGGAATTATAGACCCACAGACATACGTACGCCGTTTCGGTTTTATATATAAGATATCTTATAATTTTTGTGTTTTCTTCCAATAACCAAATGCAAAATTTTGATAAAGTAGAAAGCCTCAAAAGAGCCACACAAAACCTTTGATTGGGCCAGATGTTGCCCGCGGGCCAAGGTTTGGCCTTGCCTGAATCAGATATACAAAAATGTTATATATTCATATAAAATAAGCTATTGTGTCACGTTTACTTCTGCATAAAACTAACATATGTATGTATGGGAAAGCGTAGAGTACAAAACCCGTCGAATATTTTGTTCCCTTAACTAAGTTGGAAAATTCAAACAGAGGGGATGATTGATCGCCGACGGGTTAATTAATCAGTCCATTATCAGAAATTGTATCGAATTTATCAACATTAAGTATTTAAAGCGAAGTTGTTAATGGAAGGCACATTAAATATGTACGAACTGTAAGTCTCAAAAATGCGTTATGGAATAATAAATGTAAGTATTCTTACTATCCTTCGTAATTTTTGGACCTAACGAAAATTGGTTACAACATATCTATCATCTTATACATAAAAATCAGTATTTTTTTGAAGTTTCTTCGTAATCTATGCGATACCATACAGTTCATCCGATTGCAATGAAACTGGTGATGTGTTGTGTAGACACCGGGAAGGTTTTGCGTTCCCAAATCATTCATCCGATTGCGATAAAGCTTTGGTGAATTATTGGGTGAACGCCCACTAAAGTTTTTTAATTACCTATATATATATTAAAATGATATTTTATTTGTCCCGTATGCGATCCTATTACGTTCATTCGATTGCTTTAAATCTTTGATGGTGTGTTATGTGGATACATTCGAAAGTTTTTGAGTCATTAAATACAGCCATACTCAATTAAAAAACAAACACTTTCTTTCTTTGAGTGGCACTGAAACGCTTGCCGGGTACCGGCTAGTTAGATATAAAAACTTTAATAACTTATACTTAAGAAATCTTCTTCTGGTTGCTCGATAAAAGTCTCTCAGTGTTACCATAAGTTGATTGGTAAAATATTTCATGTTACTTTCATTTTTTAATATCTAACAATGAGGATGTCTTCAGGGAGAGTGTAAGAAATTTTAAATGGTATTACATATCCCTAATGGACGTGAGTGACTTTAGACGAGTACTATTTTTTGTGCATAAATTTTGATTTTGTCGGAGCTAAATTAATGTCACTTTGCAAAAGCTTTAGTCTTAGACAAATATTTTTGTAATGTTTATATATGTAAATTTATATTGATTGAATATTCCTTGGTAGAAATCCCTTTATAACACGGTGAAAATATTGCAAAGTATTTAAGCTCTAAAGAAATTATATGATACTAGTATTGCTACCCGGCGTCGCTCGGACTAAGCGACCAATAATTATTTAATGTTATATCATTTCCAAAGAATAACAGACCCACAGACATACATACATACATACGCCGTTTCGGTATTTCTATTATTGCTACCTGGATTTGCTCGGACGAAGCGAGCAATAATTATTTAATGTTATATCATTCCCAAAGAATTGCAGACCCACAGATATACATACATACGCCGTTTCGGTTTTATATATAAGATATGGTTGATAGCTATTTTGTTTTACTAGTTCTGGCGATGATTTTTTTCACTGTAGTACATAATATGTATGAATTTATATTATACTAACCTATCTGATTGATTGCAGCTCATTAGTTTATAGTTTAATAGTTTGTAATGTTTAACGTCATTAGAAATATGTTTATTTGTTTGCTTTGTTTCGATTCTATAACCCCCTCTCTTGCTTCCTGTAAAGGGAAAAGTCCCAATCTGATTGATTGCACCACATTAGTATCATTATCTGATTGAATTGTTTTGATTCTATCACCCCTTCCTTGTTTCCTTTAGAAGGAAAAAAACCCGTAATCCATTTTGTAATTTCATAATTCAAAATGTTAGAATCAATCTTGCTTCATTACTTAAGCAAACTTTGCAATAGTAAGTCTGAAGATGCCTCTGAAAGAGGCGAAACACGTATCACAGTTAGTAGCACAATACGTGGAATAATCAAAGTTTTTTTAAATTTTATATTAAAGTGAACTTCCACAAAGTTACCGCCGAAACCATCGAAAGTATTGAAATAAAGATGTTTTATGATCACATACTATTCCAAGGGGTAGAACCAGCCAGCCAATGGGGATGCCACTGGAAAGGAATTTAGCAATTTTAAGCGGCATTGCTTCGGATGTCGAAATATTTCATTTTGACGTGAGTGAGTTCAGACGAATACTATTTTTTATTGAGTAGAGTGTGATATTATTATTTTATTCTCTTGGTTCTTTTGACTATAATTTGTGATTTTTATTATGTATATACAAGTATGTATTTATATGTTACAGTGAAACTGTATTCTCAGTGAAAATGTATCAAGTAATAGATTTGTATGACAAAATGATTTCACTGGTCACGATCATTGAAATTATTGGCCCAAGTCGATGGTTTGCCGGCCTAAAATTTTGGTTTGCTTTAATGAAACAAAATCAGCAAATAGTCCCTTTCATAAAAAGAGAACCAAAGAAAAACACAGACAAACATTGGCCTGAAGATAGGGCGGTCAAATTTTATTTCAATGACAGCTTGGAGGAAAATATATTTTCATTGATAATACAGTTTCACTGTAACATATATGTATAAAAATAAATGTATTTGAATTTGTCGAATGCATGGCTTATTGGCGCCAGCTGTAATGCCATGATTTGTACTTTTTTTTGAATAAATAAATACGAATAAATATTTCTTTAAAGAGATAAACACATGATTCCATTCGGAGACTCGAATTTATAGTTTATTAACTAAAGCAACGAAAGTACAGACAGTTCGTCTATGGGACTGGGTAATTAATTAACATGTAAGCGTTTATGAATATTGATATCAAATTTGTTTTAAGGACAGATTCATAGAATCAATATGTACGCCGACTGAATGTATTTAATATACAAGTTTTATATTAGTTTGACTTGATGGTTGAGAACGTCTATAATCAGATACAAACAAAATTTCATTCCCACTCCTTCTGTGCAACTAATAATATTAATTTTGTATTCGAAAGTGTTTCAGTAAATGTGTTATTAAAACAATTTATAGCGCACGGGAGTTTTCAAAGGACTATAAATTTGTCGATATTTATGCGGGAAATTATTAAGGGACTCGAGCGAGTAAAGTTACGTCATATTATACCAACACCCGCAGCGAACAAAGCAGTAACTCACTTTTTGGTAATTTTAACTTCAAATTTAAGATCATTTTGAGTTATTGAAACTGTCGTAATCAAGAGGAAATTAATTAAGTAGGGTAAGCTACTCATTCTACTGTATTTAAATCAAGGTTTATCTCGGAGAGTCATATTGTTTATTATGAAATGAGAAAGAGAATACATGTCAAGTCAGTGCCTCATGCTTTTGACAGATATATATTTATTTATACATGAATATATTTTAAATCTTTATGAAAAAAAAAAGTTTAGTTGGTTGAGATAGCAAAAAATGTTGTTCAAATAGGTATGCATGCACACATGAAAAAGACTACAATATTATTTTTTTTAATAAAGTTTTTTTGCTTAAAGTGTCCACCTGTTTAAGTACTGCATTGTCCACGTCTATGACCAACTCGAAGAACATTTTTTAAGAATACAAAAAGTCTTTTTTTTGGTAAATATTGCAAGCATGTAAGCTTATAAGTCTTAGAGTACGTCAGGAATCTTGGAGGCACCCCGTGGTGGCCATATACCAGTGGTGTAGTGGCACCTAAAAATGAGCCAGGGCACCGCCATGCCACTTTTTTTACTTGTAACTTAATTTTCAAGGACATACATATATTCAAAATACAGTTCATAAAATTTTAAAGCATTCTATCAAAATTGATCCATCCGACGGGTCATCCATCAATCGCCAAGAAGAGAGAACAGTTTTTAAATTCTTGATTTTATTGTTAAAACTTGTTAGGGCTTTTTAATTTCAGCAGAAATAAAAAAAGCAACATAAAAAATTGGGGAGAAATCAATGACCAACCTGGTACCCATTTATTTACCACAACACCACTGTCATACCACATAGGTATCACAAATGAGAATCGGAAACATTTAATGGCATGGTTATACAAAAGAAATACTGATTTTAAGATAAACATTGATTGATAAACAAAACAATGTCTTACTTTTTCAACCGCTTTTTAAATTTATTCTTCATTTTGTTTTTCACAACTGAAAAAGCGAGCTACTTCTTTGTTCATCGCGAGCGTCGATATATGTTTGAAATATTTGTAGGGAAAATCGCGCAGAACTTATTTCATCGTAAACAGAATATCCCTCGTAAAACATCTAGTTCAATAGTTATCAAACTTAAATCTTCCAATCAAACCCGCATCGGGCGACACCATTACTATTTGTACACCGATGAGTACCAATGATTTCACCATAAGTCATATCACGAAAGTATTAGGTAAGTTTTAACTGTTTCTTTATATTATATTATATAGTATTGATACCCGGCGTCGCTCGGACTAAGCGACCAATAATTATTTAATGTTATATCATTCGACATAATTATATCACAAAATCTAACATCCAAAATAGAATTAAAATAAAATCACAAACTTTATTTAATTTAATGACAGCCCCATTCTCGCCCATTTAAATGTCCAAATTCAAGGAAAAAATCTAATTTGCTGTCAAAGAAATGTCAAATAATACCTTCACGTAAATAATAAACATTATTATATTGATAAAAGCCGGGAAAAAGTTGGTAGAAGACTAATTTATTACATTTTGACTAAATGTCTTCGCCGATAAAAATTCAAACATATTTCCTTTCATATTCGTTTTTATGGCAACTTGCAACAACAATGCAAAAGGGAATTACAGACATATATACATACATACGCCGTTTCGGTTTTATATATAAGATTATGTGAACGTATTTGAGATGTTTTTGTGTCGAAGTTTTAAGCATCTCTATACGATCACTTTTAAGGTGCTCACTGTCAATACTTGGTGGAATGGCATTAAAATTAAAAATAATAACACATTTTTAGTACTTATTCTACATAAAATTTATTGGATCAGGACCAGTTTCGCTCATGGCGAGCATTATTAACTGATCCGCCGAGCGACCAGCGAACCCAGTCCTGATCCAATAAACACCTTAAAAGACACTTAATTTTCTGTGAAGTAGCGATCCACGCACGAACCATGGAGCATCATATATTTGCCGCAATGACTTATTCTGAGCAATCTAGAATATATTGATTTTATTTGTATTTATGTAAAAAAAGTTTCTATATTAATTTTGTTACAAGATTTAAGTGTCATAAAAATAAAAAAATAAAATGACAGTGTGTACTCCCAAAACAGATTTTATTCAGCAGGCCGTGGAATTTTGATTCTTCTTCCGAAACAGTGACAAGTCTTCAAATACAATTCTTATTTGCGTGATGCGGTACGTGTTAGATTGTCTGTTCGTTGACTTCTATGCTATTTGTAGTAAATGTGGCGGAAATGATACAAAAAATCTAAGGCGAAAAAATTGTAACACAAAGAAATAAACGTCAAATAAGATTTGGGTTTGAATAGCCATGGAGAAGTCATTTTGCAAGAAGAGAAAAAATGTGCGACTCTAGAAAGGGTCTCATTTTATTACTATTCTAAGAAATACACTGAACAGAGTTATGGGGAAACCGTTTCATCAATGTACCGTTATTTTGAAAAGTTTTTCGTCTTAAATTTGTATCCTGGCTAGCAATGTTCATGTTGAGTTATTCATTACCATACTTCTTAATCTGACTTATTAATTTTTACATATCACTTACGCTTTTGAGCTCAAAAATATAACAAATTAATTAATTACTAATACTATCCAAGAATCATTTTTGATAAATCTGTCACAATTGAGGTAGGGTAGAAAAAGGTATAATAGCAAGCTGTGGAAGCGAAGATCTTCTTCAAATACATACACAAGATGCAAAAGTATATCTCTGCTACGAGAAGGTAGTGGAAGAATTTTAAGCTAAATGAAGACGACGACGTCGAAACCTGAACGACATTTCAATTCACTTATAATGAAGTTGTCATTGAATAATACAATTAAAAATAAATATCTTATACCGGATGGCTGCCACAAACGTCTTGAGACGCGAACGCCAATCATACAAAAATGACGTCTTTGGACGCTCGTTTTAAGCGGGATTTTACTAACTAAAATCAATTGTATGAAACATAAAAATATTTTGAACACACACCGACATCTATTGTTAATATCTTCTCATACTCAAAATTGAAATAGTTTACAAATAAACATCTAAAAAAGAAATATTTAGAACGTTTTATTTTTTCAATAAAATTCGTGGCGTGCGAGGGACCGCCATACATGCACATGCTGGCAGTTAAAAAGTTAATTATTTGAGCAATACTATCTAAAATGCGAGGTTATTTTGTATAATATTCAAACCTAATAAATATACTCAGATCTTCAAACATATTTATAAAGATGTGCTGTTCGCCGTGTTTATGATTTGCCAATTTGCCAAATTTGATTTATGATGTACTCATGATTATTGTTAATTTTAAGAAAATATTTTAAAAAGAACCTTTGCAGATTTTTTAACAAGCGCTTCTGATCACTCAGTTGCTTAAGCTCTCTCCTGTTGGAGAGGCTAATAATAGAAGAATATGACTTAAAGATAGGACTAATCGTTGTTTATGATGCTTTATAAAAGCGTCTGTTCTGAGACTCAAATTCGTGAACACTAACAAGACGTTGACCACTTGGTTTCAAGGCCGACGATATACTCCATATCTGATATAAAAAATATCATAGAATTGATAGATATTAAACAATAATACAATATTACTCCTTACAGCTTTTATAAAACACAGATACCTTAACCCATTAACGCTTTCTGTACCTATTTTGTTACACCTGTTCGAAGCGTGATTTGGTATATTATTTTTCAGATTTTTATAAAAGTAATTACTTATTATTAAACTACATAGAAGTAGTTAACAGTGAAAAAATAAAAATTGGCAAGAATGCGTCTTTAAATGTCATTAGTTTATCACCTAAATATGGATTTGAATCAAGATTATTTGCTCAATATGTCGCAATAAATAGCATTAAAACATATTTTTCGCTGGCAGTTCTCTCTTGGGCGTTAATGGGTTAACATAACAAACATCGTAAATAATAATGACTTTTATCGAAAATACCCCTCTCTTGAGCAATGCCAGATTTATATCAATTAAACAATATCCATTCAACAGATAAAGCCTTATTATAATTGTGAGGAATTTATGTTCATTTCTGTTCAAAGGTAACTTCTCGATAAATTTACATTAACTCGGTGAATTATTTCGTTCATAATGCGAGTTACAAACCCTTTCGTTCGAATTTCCTTTAGATGTTCTTATCAAATGAAGATTGTTGGAAAATTCTAAATTCATCTGAAAATTTCTCCAAGTTCCGAATTGATCCACTCGCCCATAAAACATAATCAAAACTTTTAATGCTAACTTTCGAAGAGCAATTTTCTACCTATAATGGCTTTTGAGTCCGCAACATTATTAGCAGCCCATTATATTGTTTTAAAATAATTTTGATAGATGATTTCGCTGCAAAATGAATTGAAACTTAGAAAGATTATTTTACAAAAAGATTCATTACAAATTTTCTATCGCTGATGAAAATTTGAATTCATATAACTTTAGTATTAATCATTCAAAATGTTAAAATTATGGTCCAAAAATTCGGCAAAATTTTTCAGAAAGTTCTCTGAACTGATTGAACTAAACTTCTCTTTAAAATTTTGTGTGTGGCGTGGTTAATACGTGACGTCAAAAACTCATTTGTTATGCCTAAAGACGCACCTCTTGCGTCAACGGCTGACTTTGACAAATGTATTATGACAATTATATTTTGTTCGCAGTCCGCTTAATATGTTTCAATCATTGTTTCCTTCAATATTACAGTACAAGAACAAGCATGATTTTTTGACTATTTAAATTGATATATTTAATTTTGAAATTGATTATTGTTAGAATATATGTACATGGGAGATCAGTTCACTATTGCAACATTACAAGAGCCGTCCTAGACAGTACACATTATTCATAGTTATCAGTCTGCTCAGATTTTTTTTAATGATTGCTTTTTGTTTCGACATTTAAAGTATTCAAAATTTTTAGTAAAACTCTTTTTTAAATATCTTAAATTCAAGGTTTTTCACTCAATGTAAATCGCCTCGTTTGACATGCCCGACCTGCAGCATTGGTAAGTTTATTGATTGGTAAACAAATTTATTTAATGATTAGAATACTAAACTGTGAACCAAATATTTGTACGATTCGGTTTGTTTGATAATTCTTACCAAACGGACAAAGCAAATGTAGCTCATCACAACAGGAATAGTGGTTTTATATGATAGTTAATTTTACATTGATATGATTATTTAGTATAACCTTTTGATCAGTATTTGATAGTTCCCGTTAAAATACTGACGAAATATTTATTACTAGTTAAGGCTGTACATTGGATTATGCATTCCAGCGTTAATTAAATCTGAAAGCTGTAATTATACCTCAACGGAATTTTCATTGTTGAAGGAATCGATTATGAAAATTCCTCGCTTCAGAAACCGATCAAACGCAAAGCATTCCAATTATTTTTAATCCAAAAGATGCTTTTTCGATTACGGCATTTTTCATTTGTGTTTGAATTTATTTTATAATACTTTTATTACCAAAGTTTCTGGCGTTACAAGCGACTTGGAAAAACATAATTCAAAAGCTCCGTTTTGTTTGTTGGCTCAGAAAAGAAATGCGAATTCGCGCTAAGAAAAAAGAGATTTAATAATCCTTGGCGATAGAGCTTCGTGCCCCGGTGTCTTGTAAGAAAAGAATTTAAAACTTTTTATGATTCATGACTCCTCGGTAAGTATTTTTACAGAATGCTTCAGTGAAGACAATGCCACTTGAAAAAATTATATGACTTCTAAATGAAGTGATTCTGAGAAATATAAATTATAGAAATGAGTATATAAAGGGTATTTCAACAGGGACGCTCAAAATATGTTACTTTGTCCTGCTGAGTAGATTATTCATTATTTAGTGGCCAAATTTGAGTCAACCAGTTTGGTAAATAATCGACCAACACCTACCTGTACGTCATCAAAATACAATATCTGGTGAAAACATTGCTGCTGTGTGTGAAAGTGTACAGGAAAACCCAAGACAGCTTATTTCTCGTTGTTCACAAGAACTTGGCTTTTCTGCGACTTCAACTTGGCGAATTTTGAATCGGGCCTTATGTCTGCACCCATATAAAATCCAACTAACCGAGAAACTTCAGGTAAACGACCACAGACAACGCCTGATTGGGTTCTGGAGCAGTTGGAAGTTTACCCAAATTTGTCAAAAAACGTCAACTTTAGCGACATGGCCCATTTTATAATGAATGGATATTGGCAGACATTTGATGCTATATTCCATATTTAATGCCGTAAAATATACTTAATTAAATTAAAATTTAGTCGAAATCTCACAAACAACTTGTTTTATTTACATTTCAAAACTAAGCGTCCTTATAAAAAGACCCTATATAAGATCTACTCCGTAGGAAAAAATAAATGCTTATTTTTGCCAGTTTTGATTTACCAATGCAACTAGATAAATAAATAATATGTCAAATAGACATAAAAACAATAGGTGAAGTGGATACAAAGATATTTCAACATGTCAATACTTGATGGAATAGCATTTTATTAAAAAATAATGAGCGAAAACTTAAATAAAAACGACGAGTGAAACTGTTCCTGATGTTAATATATTTGTTGTGGAAATAGTTGTTAACTACATAAATATTCTGAAAATAAGTGATAACTCTTCTCACTTGTCTACCAAATTTCAAGAAACCTTAAATAGCTCCTTAGAGATTTACGTTAAAAGAAACTACGTCCTTACATGTTTTTTATATCATTAAAAATGCTTTTGACTCTCAAATATAATAAGAATTGTGAGTATTTGTTTGGATAGATTGCAGAAAAGTTCTGTTGTTTTAATGACTAAAATGTACTTGGCATTATATTTCTTTTGGCTTATCCGAGGCCAAAATGAGAATTCCACCATTCTTGAAAATGTTAAATTGAATGTTCCTGATAATGTTTTTGAGGAATCGTGAGCATGAGTTGTTTGTTCTTCCAAGGGGTAGAACCAGTCTGCCAATGGGAATGCCTCTGGGAAGAGCTTTAACAATTTTAAACGGCATTGCTTCGGATGTCGACATATTTCATATTGACGTGAGTGAGTTCAGACGAATACTATATTTTATGCATAAAAGTTGATTTTGTCAGAACTCACTCGGTTGACATCTTTGAAAATTTCTAATATGATTTTATAAATTTTTTTTCTCTCTGTTTTTATGACTACAATGTTTTTATCATGTTTTTAATTAATTAGTGATTAATATTATGTATTTACATGTATATATATATATATAAATACACGTATTTATATTTGTCAAATACATGGCGCATTGGCATCAGCTGTAATGCCATGATTTGCTTTTTCTTAAATAAATAAATAAAATACGTTTAAAAAGATACGTTTTCTTTTATGAATGTCGGTGGTATCCCATATGAAATTCCACACGATTCTATTTAGTATTAATCAAGGGCAAGGTATTTTATGAATACATTGCCTTAAAGACTTTTTATACTCCTCAGATATTAATATATATGTACAAAAAATTTCAAAAATCTTTCGCAAAATGTTAGTAGTTTAATAAAGATATGTTTATAGCAAAGAGAGCTGGTGAAATTTACTTTTGTGAATGTCTCATCTTACGCAGACAAAGGCAAAAATAGTAAGTAGGGAATAAGAAAACTTCCCTTGTCTTTTTTCTCAGAAATAACCTTTAGATGAGTGGGTAATATTATTCTTAGGTGTAAAAAGTACGTTATTTTTCGAAATAAATGACACACAGAACAACAGTTTTCTGTACAGCGTAAAAAACCGCTATTACACATCAACATAAATTCACGAAAGTATAAAAAGTTCTCTTTAGTGTTTACTCGGGCTTTAGTATCGAATAATACACATCATGACTCTTATTATTTAAAGACTGTGTATCGCTAAAAGAAGATATAAGCTAACATGAAATATTTAAGAGTATATTTTGTCTATTTATGTGTTTTGTGTCCGGTCCGTGGCACAGTTGTCAACGTTGTTGGCTTGCATGTCGGACCGCCCGGCTTCGATTCCCGGTACGAGCGGATTTTTTTCAGTCGATAAATCTGTTCGAAGGCATGGGTGTTTGTGTTGTTTAAAATCCCTTCCCACCTTTCCGATCCCAAAGAGCGACGCATAGCCTGAGCGATTAGCTAACCACTAGTTCTTTCCGAGTCCTCGTATCCTTTCCATCCTCTACTCTCTTTGAAAAAGAGAGGTTGAGCAACTGAGTAAAAAGCAGTTTTCGTAGAAAAATATATGTTGAGATAAACTCCGTGAGGAGTACGTATGCTCCAAGTTGTGAGCGGACATAACAAAAGTAGTTATAATCTCTTAGTTATTCGTTGCGAATTTGGTGAACTATTATTTTATTTAAATAAAGAACACACATTATTGATTGAGTAGGCATTTACTTGGTAGAACTCCATTATAATACGGAAAGAAAAATAACAATGTATTTTAGTTCTACATAAATTATTTTATATATTTGTTGATAGCTATTTCGGCTTACGCCTTCTATAGTTCTGACGAAGGCGTAAGCCGAAATAGCTATCAACAAATATATAAAATAATTTAGTAGAACTAAAATACATTGTTATTTTTCTTTCCGTATAACACACATTATCTTAGTTCTAATATCAGATAAAATATTATCTAGAGATAATAATTGATTTCGCTGATTGTGATCATTTTTAACTGATCGCGATGAGCGAAAATGGTGCTATTTTTTATTTTATATTATATGTGACAGTGGTAACAAAAAATGTATTTTATTCATTCAAATATAACTCCATTCCACCGATAATTTATTTTTCAATATCAAATGAAAAATTATATTACCATTGCGTTTATTCTCTGGATCAATCGTCGGCACAACGAACTTACTTATAATTAATTGATGATTAAATTCTTAGAATGTTGCGATTAAAAAATAGTAACTGAGCATTTTAACAGTTGAAATATGAGTAAAACAGGTCTTGATCTTGAACACTATAGAATAATTACAACCAAATGACTAATTATTTTTTAATATAATGTTTTTCCACCTAGAGAACACATTGAAAGTGTGAATATGGTGACATAAAGTAGTGTATTTGAGCACAAATCGATTGATACAACAATGTGTGAATGTTTCCAGTGAGGGATTTTAACCCTTAAACGCGTGACCAATTAGAGCGAATACCCGAGAGAGTTTTAGTTCTCCACTTTCGAGCCATTGTGTATTTAATACCATTAAAAGAAGCTTAAAATGTTTTTAAAATTGCGTTAAATAACAGCAGCCGCAAACAAATTGATAAGAATCTAAACAATTGCCATTCTCAATTTTATTTTATATAATACTAGTATTGCTACCCAGCGTCGCTCGGACTAAGCGACCAATAATTATTTAATGTTATATCATCCGACATAATTATATCACAAAATATAACATCCAAAATAGAGTTAAAATAAAAATACAAACTTTATTTAATTTGATGACAGCCCCATTCTCACCCATTAAAATGTCCAAATTCAAGGAAAAAATCTAATTTTCTGTCAAAAAAATGTCAAATAATACCTTCACGTAAATAATAAACATTATTATATTAATAAAAGCCGGGAAAAGTACAGTAGAAGACTAATTTATTACATTTTGACTAAATGTCTTCGCCGATAAAAATTCAAACATATTTTCTTTCATATTCGTTTTTATGGCAACTTAATGACCAACAATGCAAAAGGGAATTACAAACCCACAGACATACATACGCCGTTTCGGTTTCATATATAAGATATACGACGATAGCATAGTCAGCGTCGTCGAAGGTAAAACATAAAAAAGAGTAAACGATTCCATTAGTTAAAACAAATTATAACGAAATGAAAACTCAAACTAACCCCTCGGCAAAAAGTCAAAAGATTAGGCCACACCTTTGTTTTAGCGCCAACATTTATTACACGGGCATTATGACTAGGGTTTTTAATCCCGGGCCAAAAGCTTGATCGCGGGATCCCGAGACTGGTCCCGTAATTTGGAACTTTTTTAACGGTAAAAATTTTCATATTTATAAAATATTAGTACTATCTTTTTTATGAATATTATATTTCGGTTGTATATCCATTATTGAAGAGAGAGGATATTTTATTGAAATATTATGTCCGAAAGTATCGTTTTGTTAGAATGCGATCTGATAACTAATTTAAATTAAAAAATTGTCAGTTACTGCACATATGTGCACAAAGAGGGGCATTGTTTTTATTAATATCATAACTTTACAGTTAGGACACATTAATGCAAATACATAAAAGACGTTTTTATTAATGACAAATCCATTACCATCCTGGATGTTGGGTTCAATTGAAGAATTATATTTGGCACCCATTGTAAAATTATTTATCACCATTAAAGATCTTCAGTTTTGTTTAATGATATTTTTCGTCTTTTCAATTTATTTCAATACAATATTTTATATTCGATGCTGTCGTCAATGCATCACGCAAATATTTTTTTCAACGAGCATTCGGTGTTCCAAAGATGACATGTACAAGTATTTACAAGTAATATTACATTTTTTTTAAAAAATAAATCGCTTATGCTGGAATTTCGTATTCTTCAGGTATTGAAAATCCTCGGGATCCGGGATCCTGGAATTGGAAGCCTTAACTTTGAAAACCACGGTGAGCTTTTTATTTCATACAAATATAATAAAACGGCAGTCCCGCAATCCGCAAGTCAGTTGTGTGAATAATATTCAGACGTAAAAGGACTTTATTTTTAGACGATCAATAAAAGCAAGGGGGGAAGGATTACCAGTTGAAGGTGAGCAAGTCCTTTGATCCACCTGTTAAGAAGTCAGGGCTAGACTGAATTTTAATTGCTCCATGATTAATGCGCGATTTTAATTCGGGTTGCGTACATTTTTGAGTATTTGACGACGACCACGCTCAAAGGTCGCCCGAAAAGTTTTACAAAATATTCTTACGCGTGTTTTCTATTTTTGGTGTATTTATACGCATTCAATGGCACCTCTCATTAGTGAGGACTAAATATACTACAACCAGTGGTGTAGGCCATTTTTTTATATTTTTTATAATTAAATAAATTCCCACAAATCTATCATCAAATACATCGTAACTTTATTTGAATCGTTTAAAAAGAAATGCCAGAGTATTCATATCGGCTACTATCAGATTAAAGTTTGAAATGCCTTTCCTTGGTAGAACTTCATTATAACACGGTGTAAAAATAGTAATGTATTTCAAACCTAAAAAACAAATATAATATAAACAGTTGAAAGCTATTTCGACTAACGCTTTTGTCAGAACTATATTAAGCTAACATTAGCTTAGCAATATATACTGGCGTAGAAGAGATTAACAATATATCTTTTCATCTATTCTAATTTTAAATTGAAAGTGTAGTCTTAAATGTGACAAATTGATTAAATGTATTTCTTGAAATCTGGGCTTATTGAGGAGTAATTAGTAAATTAGTTTTATATTGTTTGTAGATCTAAATAGGCAATAGTTGTCAAAAATATTTGAGTAGCTTTTTAGAAACTTAAGATTGTTTTTCCTCCTGTTATATTATTTATCATGTTTTGTTTATTAATTATTTATTTCAGTAATGGATTCCAATTTAAGTGCTTATTAGCTTTGAACGATATTTCAATGTAAAATTGAATAAATAAAGCCTCGAAATTAGTTAGTAAACTTTTACTACGGTTGTATACTTTATAAAGCTCTACGAAATAGCTGATGTTTATATTAATAAACTGCTATTATGATCATCTGAGCGCGAGTAAGCCGGTCTGACAACATAATATCAAATAAACTCGATCTGGCAAATGGCCGCCTAGTTTAAATTGATTTCTAAGAGATTACTCCGTCCAATACGCCGGGGACAATTATTATTGAACGAGACGGCAAAATTGAGTTGCCTGTCATCCAACCTATAATCTGGCGAATGAAGGGAGCGAAATAATAATCACGGGGCCTCGTCGCCGAAGCTCCCGCCTTGTCACTTTTTGACTTTTCCAGTCGAGCTTTCGGGGTTGGATGCGTCACGACGCCACACTGCGTCAGCGTCAGTGTGCTCCGACGCCGTCTACAAATAGACGTAGTTTTTTTTATGCGTCTTTTTCACTTGAAATATAAATTTAATTTAAAGTTTTCAAAATCAAATCGTCACTATGCGCGTCGCTTAAATTGAACATGGAAAAAAAAGAAAACAAAATGTAAAACCGTGTAAAATAGCAATGTGTTTAAATTTTTAAGAAAATAAATTTAATACAGTTGATAGCAGTACAGTACGGTCAGAACTATGCTTAAACATTAGTTATGTAGAAATAAAATAAATTCCTATTTTTTAACCGTGTAAATGGAGTTCTACCAAGTAAATACCAATGTAATAAACGAAATGTAAGAATCTAAGGTTTATTCTACACATAAATTATTGTATATAGCTATTTCGGCTTACGCTCTCGTCAGAACTACAGGATAGAAAGAGTTCTTTGAGTGTCTTGAATTGAAGAAGGATAAAAATTATAAATATTATCCCAATTACGTAGTGCACAAATTTGTGCGTTTGCTAATTAATCATCAAATGCGAAATAAAAGGGTCATCACCAAAGTTATTAAAATGGTCCGTAAACAAAGTTTTAAATAGAGTGAACGTTTGAAGGGTATCACTTGCATACTTTGGTAATATAAGAGGGTTGGTGAAGCAGTCGCCATGATCTGATCAGTTCATTTTTTTTGGACTGAGTTGGCATTTACTTGCTAGAATTCCATTATAATACGATGAGAAAAATAATATAGTATTTTAATTCTAGTAAAATTATTTTATATATTTGTTGATAGCTATTTTGGCTTGCGCCCGCTGTAGTTCTGACGAGGGCGTAAGCCGAAATAGCTATCAACAAATATATAAAATAATTCTGTAGAATTAAAATACTATATTATTTTTCTCACCGAGTTATAAATTTTCCAGTCCGTTCAGGCGTTTAATTTTTTTTTAAGTCGCCACCCTGTATACGGAAAGAATCTTACATGACCTTGGACTTCAAATCTTCAAATCGATTTTGTTAAGTCCAAATCAATATCCAACAAAGTTATCAATCAAAAAGACGTGCTTTTATTTAATTCAAAATAGTCAAAAATAGTACGACAAGGCATCTATAATCAAAAGCGTCAAGCTTCAATTAATAATATACATAATTATTTCCATTATTTTTTATTATTACAATTTTATTTGTGATTAATAACAGCTAAATTTTTATTATAAAACCAAAACCTTTTGACGATCGCTGCATATTTGTCATCAGACACGTAATTGTCCGAAAAGATAGTTTCAAACACTTTTTGAATACTTTATGTAATATTCATATAAGAATCCGGTCTAAGTAAAGACCTTTTAGCGACATCAATGAGTTATAAGATACCCAAGTGAAAAGTAGAATATTTTCAGCCCAACGCAGTCATAAACAACCATTATAAACGACAATCAATTCATAAAAATTAAATATACTATATCCAATCATTTTGTTTTACATGTATAACGTTTTTAACATTCGAAAGACTGTCCTTGAAAAATAACTCGTAGGCCGAAGGGGGTCTAAAAAAGACCCCAGTGGTATGGCCTTATTGGCATAGACTGCAATAAAAAAATGATTGATTATGCTTTGACGTATCTTCATACATCGTTCTATAAAAAAAATATGAAAATCGATAATTTTCCTATAATTATTCATATTTTAAGTCGTGCATGAATGAGACAACCTGATTGTGTTCTTGTTTATTCTAGATTCGATGCAAACCGTGAATGTGACTTCTTATCAACAGCTTTTAATGTAAAATGCATCCATTTGATTTGGAATTTTCGTTGAAAGAAACGCGTTTAAGATAAGAAAACGTTATCTTATCGCGTATGCGCAGTAAATTTTTAGTCCTGGAAATTGGTAGCGACACTATCAATGTCTTTCGGTCAATAATAATCCAACTTATCCTCTTTTTTAATTAATTGCGACGAAACTAGTCCATCAAAATAATATTTTTTTAAAAAATAATATGATTTAAGAATCCCAAATGTTTACACATTGTATATCACTAATATTATGATAGATATTTAAGATAAAGTAGTGGTCGACTGTTTCACCCTCAGCCAGGCAAAAGTTAACGTAAAATAAATGAATTCCCATTAAGCTCTATCAATTTTTATTAGTTACTGACTCAAAATTTATACCTACATATATATGATTACATAGCAATTAAAAAAAAAAGAACTGACTCATTTGAACTCATTATCGGGATTTCCATCTAATTATGGTAGACAGACATGTAGATTTATTTATTTTTATTAAATGCACTTAATTTTGGGCTTTTACTTTGTTAATGTTAATTCATACTTAATTGATTTTTGATGTGTTAGTTTTGCATTGCTAAGAGGTCTTGAACATTTTATTTTTAGTCTATTTTTCTTGTAATTTGCTTTAATTTATTTGCTTAGTTGATTTACCAATTGTTTGTCATGAATACCACTGTTTTATTGTATTCCTTATCAGTTGATAATGCTCGCCATGAGCGAAACCGGTCCTGATGAAATAAATGTCAAGTGGAAAAAGTACTAAAAATGTTTTATTATTTTTATTATAATGCCTTTCCACCAAGTATTGACACTGAACATAGCAATTAAGTCAACTCAACAGTTGTTCACTGCTAAAATTAAATAATTACTATAGAATCTATCGATGTACCATTAGAACTTGACCACTAGTGAGGACGCTACTATCATGTGAATGATGCTTACTACTCAACCAAAATTGATTATTGACTATTTTTTACATGCAAGATATAAATGACAAAAACAATCTGTATGTACATGAATTTAAAAAATTCACAACACAGACATCCATGTCTCCGAACATAATTCAACAACTTGACTGAAAAATTAGCTGCCCGGACTGGGGCTCGTTCCCGTGCGCTCCGCAACCAAATCCAAAAACTTATTGTGGCTCTTGAGCCAGCGCTGAGTAACCACTGAACTAGAATATACCAGCTGATATGAATAATATATATTTCATGCTTCAATTAGACATGACGAGCAAGGAGAGAGTATTTTGGTTAAAATTTTACACTCATTAAATAATAATATACTTTGTCAAGATTTCAATCTCTAGATTCTGGAATAATACGAGATCATCGGGTAAATTTACCCGTATATATGAATTGACTAAAAATGGGATTGAAGCACTGATATGGGTATTCATTGTGCTATTACAAAAATATTATACTTGGCAGCTAAAATCTTCAGTTTTACTGATTATTTTTATTTGTGATTAAAACTTTTTCCCGTTAGAGACAAATGGTCATAAGTCACTGAATTGTAAAAAAGCAAAAATCAACATTGCTTGCTCAAATTTTACCTAACTAAATTAACACTCATTTAAAATACATATTTATTGCATTGATTTAATTGGCATGTAACTTCTACTATAATAGAACGCTTATGAAATTTTACCTAAATCATCTAAATTTTAAACTAATATACGTTCTCGATGGTTTCGGCGGTAAGTTTGTGGAAGTTCATTTAATATAAAATTTAAAATAACTTTGATTATTCCACGTATTGTGTAACTAATTAACTTTGCGATAGTAAGTCTGAAGATGCCTCTGAAAGAGGCGAAACACGTGTCACAATTAGTTACACAATACGTGGAATAATCAAAGTTATTTTAAATTTTATATTAATATATGTTCATTAAAAATCAATAAGCCCAAGCCTTAATACCTTCATAATGGGGTCATATGCTGCTTGTTGGGAATGGACATGGATTAAAAAATAAAGATAATATATATTTAACACAATACTTACGGAGTGCACAAATTTGTGCGATTGCTAATTGGCCATCAAATATGAAATAACATGCTAATTACCAAAATTTTCAACTGAGTCACAAGTTATTTAATCAGTTGCTCGCTATGAGCGAAACCGGTCCCGATCTAATGATTTTAATGTGGAAGAAGTACTAAAAATGGTTTATTATTTTTATTATAATGCCATTCCACCAAGAATTGATAGTGAACACTTTAATAGTGATAGGGTATATTAATTTGGGATCTATTATATTTCCACGGCACGGCTTCGACAGAAACATTTCGGACAAAGAGACAATATGAAAATTTAATAATCCCGACGGAAGCTTGACAACAACAGTTTCATTTATTATGACATTAAAATAATATTTCAATAAATGTTCGAAATGATTACCTTTTTACTGCATTTATACTGATTTTCTGTACAATTAAAACAAGTGGAAGTAACAGATGGCTTTTGTTCCAGTAGAACGACTCACTTTAAAGACCGCATTTCAAATTTTATTCAAAACGGGGTAAACTTTATTCCCGTTTCAATAACACCATTGCAGTGTTACCGCTGCAGATGGAAGGAGATCTCATTCAAAGTTGCCATGCAACGAGGAGAAAGGCTACGTTCACATGGGACCATTCGATGCGATATTTCCACGTATACGGTTACCGCACACATCAGTGGAAATGGATGTTACATACAGCTGTTCACTATGGATTCCAATTCGGATATTCAAATATTAGATATCCAGATATATGCAACCCCTTTAAAACTATTCGATCTTGGGATATACAATTTCTCCACATCTATAAAATAATTATGAATATCCCAGGTAGTGTTTTTTTTTGCTTTCGCCCAACTCGGGTGCTATCAATATCTTATATTAACGAACCGGCTAGGACTCGGGTCTGAAAAAAACTTTTATTGCCGTAATTTGATTTATTATGCAGCTGCAAATTGTAAATATTGTAATACAATGGAACGGTATTGAGATGTTTTGTCTCTATCTAAGTTTTTTTTAACGTAGGAAAAGATTTAGTCTTAAATTATTATAATATGAATATATGTAAGTGAGCAAGGAAACATTGAAAAATTGACGAGTATTCTCGAGTATCAACTATTCGATACTCGAATTGCAGTCCCTATATGTTACATACAGCCGTTCTCACATACAGTATACGGTAAATTCCCGTATGTGGAAGATATTTATTGATTGAGTAAGCATTTACTTGGTAGAACTCCATTATAATACGGTAAGAAAAATAGCAATGTACATATTTTGATTCTACATAAATTATTTTATATATTTGTTGATAGCTATTTCGGCTTACGCCTTCGTCAGAACTAGTTCTATACTAGTTCTAAAGTTAAAATAATTTATGTAGAACTAAAATACATTGTTATTTTTCTTTCCGTATTGGAAGATATTTCTTGCCTGATACGCAACGAACTTGTCACTGAAATCGAAACGACTGTATCGAATGCGTCACGCAATGGCATTGCTTCTTATATATACGTGTTCATTGAAGCTTGAATTAGACGTGTTCATTGAAGACTGAATTTTTTATATCATTAGTTAAATATTATGTTTTTTCATGCCTTCATGTTGCCTTGAATCATTCAATCTAATTATGAAAAATCAATGCAAGCTGTCAAAATTTCCGTTCATCATCTGTCAAATGCTGGTTTTAAAATCTCGTTTTTACGGATTAACCCAGAATATTCTGCAACGCCATTTTTGTGTCATTTACCTCGTGTTTAATACAAAATTAAACACAGGGTAAATGGATAAAAGTGCCGCAACCAGTGAATCCATAATAATTCAATGACAGCTGGTCGAAATACATAGAATACGGGATAAGTGAAATATCGATCGGACATCCTTGTGTGAACACGCGCTCCGTATTTGACAAAAACCATAAATAGTGGAACCTCAATCTAACGTTCTCGCATAAACCGTTTTCTGGCGTGGTTCGTCTATTTTTTTATAGTCCCGGCCAGTGACGGCTGGCGACGGGGTGTTGGGAGGTGCAAAGGAAGATTAAACCGTTTTTGCAAGAGTTCTTTCCTATTTATTGGATTTTAAAACTCTTTATAGCATGGACTTTCAATTCAGATGTTCGAAATACCAACTGTTTCTCTTCCGTAGTACGGAGAATAGTTGAATCTTCCTTTTGCACCCCACAACACCCCGTCACCAGCCGTCACTGGTCCCGGCCAACCACCCATAATAACAATATTAAAAAATCCCGCATTAATCGATGTCTTCGATTTATCATCTAAATGTTATGGTCCCGTCACAAATATTATCCCGATTGACCGATTTTGTTAGATATTTCTCATAAGCACATTTGACCCCATCCAATCGGTTCTTAGAAAAAAGCCGAACAAATGACAGCAGTGAAGAATAAGATGGCGAAAAACCCAATAATGAACCAGTTATGACATTAACAGAAGCTTTTCAAAAAAATACAAATATTTTTCTATTCCAAGGTGAAAGATCAAAAGAAAGAATCTGTTAGAAAAATACGCGATTTTGAAGGGTTTTTGTAAAAATTAAAGTGCCAAACTGCAAAGAATAACAAGATTCCGGATTTTTTTTTTAAAATGTTTTTAACACTATAAATGTTGTACGTTATACGTTTGATAAAAAAGTCTTTTGAAAGTTTTACTTTAAACATTCTCGCATTCATTGTTTCCCGCATTTAACGTTTGTTTTTCATGGTCCCTTGAAAAACGTAAAATCGGGGTTTCACTGCATGTGAAAATCTCGCATCTAATGATCCCATGTGAACGTAGTCAAATTCTGCGGAGCAAATGCGTGTTATAACTCGAATAGTGTTACTATAGCGACTTCACTTCATCGCGTTCGCTGACGTTTCTAAAGAATTTTTCTAGTGAGAAACTAAGATGAATTTTTTACGACCTGAATAAAATATGCAGCTGGGGAATTTCTTTTAAAGTAGGTAGTTTGTTTTGAAAAATTTGAATGGACTGCATGGTTGTATTTCACGACATGCGAGGGAAAGAGTATTAATAAAATCGACCGTACCATTGAATGACCTTTTTATACGCAGACACTTTTCATACGACGAACTTATGTGTTTATTATAAAAATCGATACACCATTATTATAAAAATCAAACTTTTCAAACTAGTAAACTTCTTTAACCGCTTCAGTACGGCCCGCCCGACTTTTAAAAATCTCTTTTTCAACAATATTGACTGATGACAGAAACCATTTTTTTTTCTACAGACACTGTATAGAATTTACTAGCTAAACTAATATCATACGTGTTACAGGTTTTTTTATAATATATATTTTGCAATATTTGAGACGGTATTCGCGACGTTCATACGCGGTGGCCACCAGTGGCCTTACGGTACTATTGACAACTACGTAAGATGTGTTCAGAATGTTGCTTTGTAGAGCCAATTTTATAAATTGGCATTTTCACTAATTCGCAAGCTCAAAGAGCTTTACAGACAAACCATCGTGTTGAGCAATAAATTGGCACGTCTAATCATTTAGAATCAATGCTTTTGCTATTTATTAGTAGAAATGCTATATGAGTAGAAAAATATTTCACAAAGCATCAAAAAGCTAAGCTAAACCTTATATTTTCAATAAATTAATCCCCACTTTTTTTATGAAAGACGTCCCGCACTTTCTCAATACCTAAAAAAACTTGATAAATTTCTAAGTGGGTATTAAAATATTCCATTTGTAAAGATGTTGTAATAAGTATCACTCATGTTCCTACATAGCAAATATGTTACCCATTATATAAGCCGCTTACGTATCGAATAATATTTCCCTGAGAAGGTTTTGAAAGAAAAATCGGTAGCATAATTTCCATTTAGGCCGTAAGAAAAATCATTTATTTGGTTCGACGGAGGCAGAATAAAGGGACGGCATTTTAAGGGGATTTAAAAAATTATTCCTCGGAAAAAAATGAATGCTTGCCGCAAGAATAAGCTTAGATTTTATTTCCTTTCCAGCTTTGTTCTGAATTGTACAATAATACTAAAATAATATTCATAATGGATACATGATTGATGTGAATCGTTTATAATACATTGATAATCAATATATTTAAAGCCACCTGTTTTCATAAATCACATGAATAAAAATACGCCATGATAATTAAGGATTTCGACTGAGGATGCTTGAATTTCAATCAAATTTGAATTTTAAGGTGTTCACTGTCAATACTTGGTGGAAAGGTATTATAATAAAAATAATAATACATTTTTAGTACTTTTTCCACATAACATTTATTTGATCAGGACCGGTTTCGCTCATGGCGATCATTGTCAACTGATAAGGAATACAATAAAACAGTGATATTTATACAAAAGTTAAGTATGAAAAACAAGGTATGACAAACAATTGGTCAAACAACTAAGCAAATGAATTGAAGCAAATTTCATTGTATACTTTTCCTCTCTAACTTCCCGGATTTCACCCTTTGGCATCTTAAGGTATTTCAAGTGCAATAATTAACTTGACCTGACTCCATGTTAAAGTACAAAAACAATCAATTGAAATACCAACAAACACTTTAAGTCGACATTTAAAATTACAACAGATATTAATGTTTATTAGTTTTATTAAATATTTTGATAATTTTACATTGAACAAAAATTCTTTCACTTTGAATATCATTAACGGCATTACGTATTAAACAAATTAAAAAAAAACATTTACTTCTTCTGTAACCAGTGCTAATCTTCATTTGCTTGTTTTAAATATGTTTGTGTTTTCTTATTGACATACAAATGTCTACTGTATTATAAATAAATTTAATAGTTTAGTTTATATAAATTTAATATATTATATGTAAATAATTGCTGCGAATTTTATTGATGTGTTCTGCGTAAATAGTTACCTTTTAAAAAATGAATTTTGAAGTATTGGATTTTAATTAGAATAATAATAGTCCTCGTTAATAATGAAAATCTCAGTGAAAATAACAACTCACCACTTATTATTGATTTCATCGAAATTATTTCCCAGTATTAATTAACGTTAACTATTCAAGTGATTTGAATATTAATTACAAGATAATCGTTATTGATATGAATTGAAATATGTGTATTTCGTAGCTACCTGGGCTGTAGAGTCAAATTCAAACAGTTACATAGGTTAATTAAGTATTTCGACTGAGGGTGCTTGATGGAATTTCAATATCAAATTTGAATTTTTTGAATTTTGTACTTTTCCATGAGTTTATAGTTACATAGGTGTTTTTGAAAGATTCCAAGTCAGACTCGCTACCCATTTACTCTTTTTTATAAATAAATTTCCCTAGTAATTTATGATATTAAAACTTAATATTTAAGCAGATTATAAAAATATTGGATAATTTTATAGAGCTACTGTGCTTGTGTGCAGATTTGAGTGACGTGTTTCTATATCCGCGTTTTCTCGTTTCATTCAACCACTTGCCGGTCCAATTGATTTAACATATGCACATATGCACACATTTGAAAATCCAAAATACACACAAATTTGTGATAACATATATTTTATCTGTTTGTCTGTGTCCAGCCCTTGCTTGGACTAGATCAAATTCGTAATTTTCGTATGAAGTTTGCCCGAGTTATCTCGTGATGTCAGTTTTTGACGATTTTCAATGCCCGCGTATACTCGGTCGTGCCCGGGAAGTGGTTAATTATTAGCCAATTCAGTACCGAGCAAAATGGTCGCATTGATCAAGTCTACCGCCTGATTCCTAAAAAATCCCTTTTTCAACAATATTGACTGATGACAGAGGAACCATTTTTATCTAGGGACACTGTGTATATGTCACTATATTTTGAAAGAAAAATATTAGAAGAATTCTTACGGGAAGATTTTTTTTATATAATTTGCAATATTTGCGACTTTATTCGCGACGTCCGTACGCGGCCGCCACCAGGCCTTATGGTATTGAAGTGATTAGTACATTGTTAGCGTCAGTAATTGCAGATAAGTGTACAGAACAATAGTTATTTTAGATTCCGGGCTGCTTTTTTATGACTCTGCGGTCAGCAGTCTTGGCAGTCCCTAAAAAGTGATTGTGTATAGAACTTTATAAAATGTAATTAATATAATATAAATACAACAGCATAGAATTAAAATGTACGTGAATTTTAAATGCCTTAAGCGCTTGGGTAATATTCATAAAGATCTGCAAACTTAGAAGTCCAAGCCAACCATATCGCTCTACTACAATAATACAGAAATAATGTCAAAACTCTTCCATTCTTTAACCTGTGTTGTATTATAAATGCCAAAAACTTTCTGTGCTGTGAGTCGTTAAGCTCGAGACTTTAAAAAAGCTTTTTGTGATGAAATATTAAACAGTTATGGTAAAGCATAAAAGCTCGGCTCGGCAAGTGGCGAGCGGGGGTAGGCTCGGGCGGCGGTCGATTCCCGCGAGGTGCTTCGCGGTGTTTTATGACGTCTTTTATAGTAGAACCTCCGTCGGTTACATGTGCTCACCTTAAGATATCAACAGGCTGCTTTTGTACTGTACTTTTCGCAAGATAAACAAACAAAGACTGCTTGGCAGTTTGCCAATTAGGTTGAAAATTTTACATTGCATTGAGCCACTCCATACTATACAAAAGACTTATAACGGGTAACCCAATAAAACGGGTGTCCTTTTTTCAATTTCACTGTACTCACTGCTATTAATTATCCACTGTTAAGATTTGTACGGTAAGAAAAATAACAATGTATTTTAATTCAACAAAAATTATTTTATAAATTTGTTGATAGCTATTACGGCTTACGCCCTCGTCAGAACTATGTTTTAAAACGTGCATTAGAAACAAGCTTATATACCTAGGCTAGACAGGGTGCATTATACATCTTTTTCTCTGTTCCACCATCTTAATGTTATATGGAAAAAATAAGTTATTGATCTGGTGTACTCATGAAGTGAAAGCTAATCTGGGTTTTTTCAATCAACACCACCACTTCTTAACCCATTAATAAACACTAATGCAATTTAAAATAAATTCACTTGATGCATTACTAATTTTACGTTTATTCCCACTTAGTAAAAGAAACCAGATTTGTAGCATTTATGAATATTTTCAACTGATCGATCATTAATTGTATTTATAAATCACTAAAAAATGTGCTTTATTTTTAAAACGTAATAATTTTACCACCAAGAGTCAACAGTTCCTTAATAATTGATACAGATCTTGTCAATGATACATTCCCTGCCATAAGCAGTATGATTTACTATGCCGAATATATGACGGTCTCGAACACAACACTAACTTAAAGTTTCTCAGCTTCTCTAACTACCTTCAGCTTTTCATTATTTTTTTGTAAAAAGTAGTGCAAAAAAGCTTTACCTTAACGCACCAGACAGTTTTAAGTTTCACTAGAATACGACGGAAAGAACGAGAAATAGTCACGATTTCTGCCCTTTGAATAGCTTGTTTCACTCATTTTTATTCCCAAATATAACACGAATGCATTTAAATAAAATAATATTTTATATAGAAAAATAATTGCGTTGTGCTTGGACTAGTACAGTACTTAATATCAGCATTGTATTTATACTATCTATTTATTTTTATTCTGAAAATATGTTATAAACTCTTGCATCGATCAATAATTATTTCTCTATTGAATTGTAATTTACATATATTGAAATCCATTGTGTTCAAAACGTCTATAGAGGAAAACATTATCTACACGTGTTCAAAATTCAAAAAGACACTTTTACTCGTAATATGTAAATAAATAACGGTTGAAGATGGCGTTTCATTATTTAATAGATTCAAGCGTCAAGTTTGCGCATTTATCAATAAACCTTCCACAAAGTGATGTTAATATTTAAGTAAAGAACTATCAAATTAATTCCGGACGCTAGACATTTTAATGGCCGCACGTGTAACAAGCAGTACAACAGGATCGGTGAAGTATGAAGAATAGGTAGATAGTGATATCCATAGTTAAAGTGGACATTTTTAAATCAATAAAATTAATTTTGTGATCATAGTTTTTGCCTAAAAGGTTTGACGACTTTTGCAGCTACGTAATTGTGCTCGTTTATGAGATAACTTGGATTTACTAATCTGTCAACTATCTTCAATAATCTAATAAGTGATGGCGCACCCATCGAATAAAACATTTAATATTTGAATGGAATAACTAATGTTCATTTGTTTTCGTTCTATTTTTTTGGCTTTTCTTTGTTGTTACTAGTAACTGCATCTATTCAATTACATGATATTGTTAAAAAATGACGCCATTTTATATAATCAGGGTTTTTTAAGCAAGGATAATCTATTTAATGGAAAATCATAATATGCACCTTACCATAATAATAACTAACAACAGTTGACATGGAGTGTTAATTTGTAATGTTGAGTGTTATTTAATTCATAATACCTACGAAAAGATTGATATAGCTAGTGTTGAAGTATTTTTTTCACACAGTTTTTAATCATAAAATAATTGGAACAAATCGATCGTGTAGCATGAGGGATAGAAACATAAACACAGACGTACTAAGACTTTTGAAGGATTCGGCGGTAATTTTTTCAATGTTTATTAAAATAAAAAAAATTAAATTTGTTTTTCATTCAATGCATTGTGTAGAAAATAGTGATTGCCACTTTAACAAATATCTTCAGACTTACTATAGTCAGGTTATTTTAGTAAATGACTAAAGACATTCACTAAAGTAACCTAAATTCGTTAAATGCTTTTAAACGGGTGAAAAACGTGTCACAATGTTTCACGCAGTAAGCGAAATAAACAATGTTAATTTTATATAAACATACGTTCTCCTAGTTTTATTGCATATTGTGTTGGGCAATATCATTCGCTTGCACATTTTAGCCAGTTGCAAATTTACCCATTTTATTTCTGTAGGGTTCTCTTTACGATGTTAAAATGTGTGTTCACTTTTTTATTTATAAACGGATTCTAAGAGCCGTTTGGTCTTCCAAGAGTATTAAAGTCAGCCATCTCCAGCTCAGACCAGTCTCGTATGTTGAATAATAAATGCAGTGGGTTCATTATTTGGTCTTGAACACTGCTCGCCTATGAATAAAAATTTTCTTCGTTAATCGAAAAACTACCAAAGTGGCTTGTAATATAAAGCATTACATTTGTCTTCTACACAATACTTCTTGTCTGTTGGTCTAATTAATTATCAGTTTAGTTTTTCTTTTCATTCAAAGAGCTATTAAGTATTTCTATATACACATATATATATATATATCTAAAATATATTAACAAAGTTACATTATTATTGCTTTAGGTTGATTGCTTTGTTAATAGTCAATGCAAATGATAGTCGCACCAAAAACTACGTTTTAATTCGAACGTTTTAAATGTTTTAATTCGAATAGCATATATATTGGAATCATTGGGATGCGTGGCAACAGTACGTCTTCACCTTAAAATTTTCCGTTTAAAATTGTAGCTTTAATGATAATGTTCATTATCTTTTTCACTAAATGCCTGGTACTTATTGCAAAGTCGTGGTGGACTTAAGAAGTACATGCTGAAAGGCGGATCCCGGGTCGTTAACGACAAAACTCATGGAAAATTACAAAATTAAAACGATTCATATTTGATATTAAAATTCTATCAAGCACGTATAGTCGAAATATATGGTTGAATCTGAATTGTTAGTTAACCCTCTAAAACTGTTCTTTACCGAATATCCCAAACATCTCAAATAAATGATGGTGACAGAGATATATAGGAAGGATGCTGCATGAGTTAGGTCAAAAGACGAAATAAAATAATATTTCAAACGAACGGGTAGTTACTAAAACGGTCAGGGAAAAATAACTGCCTTCATATATCTCTGTTTATGACAAAAACTGTATTCATTAGGCCTGCGAGGCTCCCAGTAAAGCGGAATTTAATACCGATAAAAATGACACATTTATATGATATTTTTACCTGCTATTGTTTTATTGGTTTTCGCGGAGAGGTTTGTAATATATTATGGCATAATTGATTATTTGTTAAGCTTTTGTCCGTATTTAAATGACACACGCCTTTTATAAAATCAATAGTTTTTAAAAGCTTTCATTGTACGTTATAAAGCTGTGTCACTAACCATTTAACTGCTGCGTGATATTATAAAAAAACCTTTTAGTGATAATAAAGAAATAAAAAATACAGCCATGTTACTGCATATCACTATTACAGCGTAATAATCGATTGATGTAATTTATAAATACTATTAAAAAATAGTGAAAAGTAACATTCTTGGTAAATTATGAATATATAGTCACGGGACAGAATCCTAATCCTCTCGAGCTAAACTCAAAAAATTTATACATACTGGCTTATTATTTTTATTTTTGAGTGTAATCTTTGAGTTCTTGTGGATTATTATAAAATGTGGAATCAAAATGATTAAATCCGAAAAATATTTTTGATTATTGTATGAATTCTGAAGGAAGAATTTGTTTTTTAATATTAGCCTATAATAAAATTATTCTTTTTATTTTAAACAAATAATAAACTTATGTGACTCGTCTCTATCTGTATAATATCATTATTTGTGTAGTTTGTGGTTGCATTTTTGCTCCTGTAAATTAAAACAACTCGATTTCATAGTTATTGCGAAGTATTCGTAAGGATCTTTTATAATAATAAATATAAAAATTAAAGATGAAAAATGTGCTTATTTTTCATCAATCTTTACAAAAATTCTGTCCTGTGACCATATATCCATAATTTACCACATTCTTTACTTGTTATGATGCTACTCTAATATATCTAATAACTGCTTCAATTTTTCGAAAAAAAAATCCAGATCAATTGTCACCAAATTGTAAGCAAATTTAATTTCGAGTGGAGATATTTGGCATGTTAATATTTAAAAAATATTTTTGTGGATTTTTACTTAATCGATCTTGATAGAATTTCAATATCAAATTTGAATTTTGTACTTTTCTTAAGGTTTGGTCGATAACGACTAGGAGTTCCCTTTACGTTATCTTTAAGGCAGATTATAAATTATGTTACCATTAAATACTAGAAATAAATAGGACACATCAGAATAGGTTGCCAATTTTAAATAAGAAAATTAGTCTTCTTAATCTAAGCCTTGTTATATCCTTTAAATAGATATCATTATTAATAAATTCAAACAATCCTAATATACCAATTCTTTAATAACACGATAAAAATCTCAAATTAAATTACTGGGCGTATACTGGTGGTATGTAAGATTCGCTTTTTATATCCAGATTGCGATAGTAAAAATTAAACATACTCTTTTACATAAGCGATACAGATAATTAAATACGCTCAGTTCAACTCAGTAAAAATAGGTCGGAATATTTATTTTAGATTTTCCTATGTTATTATCTGGTCGTTAGTATTTGAGATACTACATTCAAAAATCCCGATAATTATAACAAACCCACTTTATTCATTGAAACTCGTTTACATCAAATTTTCTCTAATTTACATTTTAATAGCAATTTAACATAGTGATCTACTTCTATTTTTGTATATAAACAATACAAACTGTTTACTGCGCGTCAGTTCAAGTACATCTGAGCACTTGAAATGCCTGAAGATGCCAAAAGGCGAAACCCGGGTCGTTAGCGACAAAGCTCATGGAAAAGAACAAAATTTTAATATGCCGAAAGGTAAAACCTGGGTCACTACCGGAAAACTCACGGAAAAGTAAAAGTTTTAAGCGTTTCAATTTTGCTAATATTTAGTGCCTAGCTGTTTGTTATAACAAAAGTTAATATTTGCACATATTGTTAATGTGAAAAATTGTCGTGTGTGCATTTTTATCTTCCATTCATACGCCACGTAAACGTTTCGGTCGCCCATTGCGTATCTCTCTCCGCCAGCCTAAATAATAATAATTATGTAAATGTATTTTACACCCTTGTTATTTTTATGACCTCGCTGTCAATTATGTACGAGCCATGTGAGTAAACCTGTGGTTCGGTTTTGGGGCACACATTTCATGTAACGTTTGTTGTTGTCAGTAACCTCTTAGAGCGATGAATAGTCGTTACCGTATTTTATAGATGAGGCCAATGATGAAATTTTATCCAGTGACTAAGTTGGTATACGTAAGGCAAGTCAAAGAATATATATGTTACAGTAAAACTGTACTCTCAATGAAAATGTATTCTTCTCCAAGCTGTCATAGAAATTAAATTTGACCGCCCTATCTTCAGCCCAATGTCTGTCTGTGTTTTTCTTTTGTTCTCCTTTTATGAAAGGGACTATTTGCTGATTTTGTTTCATTGAAAATTAATATTATTAGTTGCACAGAAGGAGTGGAATGAAATGTTGTTTGTATCTGATTATGATAAACGTTCTCAACCATCAAGTGAAACTAATATAAAACTTGTATATTAAATACATTCAGTCAGCGTACATATTGATTCTATGAATCTGTCCTTAAAAAAAATTTGATATCAATATTCATAAACGCTTACATGTTAATTAATTACCCAGTCCCATAGACGAACTGTCTGTACTTTCGTTGCTTTAGTTAAGAAATTATAAATTTGAGTCTCCAAATGGAATCATGTGTATATCTCTTTAAAAAAATATTTATTCGTATTTATTTATTCAAAAAAAATAAAAATCATGGCATTACAGCTGGCGCCAATAAGCCATGCATTCGACAAATTCAAATACATTTATTTATATACAAATATGTTACAGTGAAACTGTATTCTCAATGAAAATATTTTTTTTTCCAAGCTGTCATTGAAATTAAATTTGACCGCCCTATCTTCAGCCCAATGTCTGTCTGTGTTTTTCTTTTATTCTCGTTTTATGAAAAGGACTACTTGCTGATTTTGTTTCATTGAAGCAAACCAAAATTTTAGGCCGGCAAATCATCGACTTGGGCCAATAATTTCAATGCTCGTGACCAGTGAAATCATTTTGTCATACAAATCTATTAATTGATACATTTTAACTGAGCACAGTTTCACTGTAACATATATATTACGTCATAGTATGGTTCTATTTGAAAACAGGCCTTCGTTTAATCACTAGAAATTGAGGTCAGAATATTATTAAGAATCTAGACCAGTGGTTCTCACATAAAATTTGACTGTGGCCGCATTAGGAACATCAGCAGTTATACGAAAATGTCTGATGGCCGCACAAAATTTCTTTTTTGTTAAAAATATCTAAACATGTTTTCATTTGAGTTTTTGCGAACTAACAATTCTTGATGCATAATACAATGCATACAAAATATTAAATGTTCAGTTTCATTGTTGACAAATTAACTTGTAAAAACACTTTTTATTGAATATCAATATTAGCTGTTGTTGGCCGTACATGAGTACCACTGATCTAGACGAAGATTTTTTGAACATTTCAAGAATATTTTTGAATACAATAAAACCTTTCTTTAACGATTCAATTGATTCAACGATTCACTAAAAACTGACGGACATTAGTTTTGCTTATATTTCTGGAATCTTTCGATAGAAGTTATTTATTTGTAGGTGTGGCAATGCACGTCATAAAAGCTAGTAAACATCTTTAAGGGCTCTTATTCTCTTTGAAATGTACGTTATTTTAATTGAATTTTGAATATACCAAAACACGAATCGAGGGAAATAAAAACGTCAAAGCTTTTAATAATAACGCTAGACGTAGATAATTACCGCCTTAAAAGCTCCGGTTAGAGATCTAAAAATTATAATTAGTAAAAATATTACGCGTTGATTTTATCAGTACAGCATTTAATTTGGGATGTTCTGATTGGAAAGATCTATGTGCTAAGTAAGTATTTTTATATTTGACTTTTTCAGAGAATTCAGATTGATTCCGTATCAACCCTTCTACAGCGCCCTCTGCTATAAGGCGGCTTTTTACGGAGTGTGCTGCAGTCTGTAAGCAAATTATATGTTTCGTAAATATGTAATAGTATACTTAAATATGTCGATTCGAAGAATATTTATCAGTAACTGTGTATGTCCCTTTACCTTTGATAAAGTGAGTCATAAATAACTCTTTATCTCGGTGATGTAGCAGGGTTGACTGTACATATTTGTATTTTAGAATATTTATTATTTTATAACGTCCGGTATTCAACATTTATCCAAATTAAATAGTATTATACATCTTGATTTTATTCAACGTACATATTGATACCGCCTGATATTGTAGGTCATCAGGACTCTCTCGAACCATCTTATTATCACCTCAATCAATGATAATAGGACCTAAACGATTACTATAACGCGAATAAATTCAGTAAAATGTTATAAAATCATATAACCGACTTCTAGAAACGACGTCTCTCGTCCAAGTCATCCGCGACCACTTTGCGTCGATTGGTCGAATTCAGTTTAGGCCCGAACGCTTTGCGTCGATTGGTCAAGCGCTTTTTCACACTAAAATCATAGGGCATAAAAATGCGTGTCTTAAGCCATTTTTGCCCAGTCGTTATCTTTCTTTCAAACTCTACGGTCGTCTCCGCTCCTGCCTCGGCAGGCGGAGGCCAATTTATTCGTTTAGGCCTGTTGGTCCTTTTTAATTGTAATTGTACTTGCAATTGTATATCTGTGTTTTTTTTGTAACCGACAATCAATATTGTGAAAATAAACTCGCCAACTCTGGGATAGAGTTTGGCCAAGAGAAACCGATTGAAATCTTTGCGAGAGACACCTTTCTCCCCATCCTGTCCCTAAGTTCCGTCGACGTACGTCTTAGAATGACGCTGTCTGACGCAGTCAGATTGGGAAGAAACCCTGGTCGTCTCAATATATAGTTCTAGAATTGATACTATTCAAAAATAATGTTTGGATAAATTTATGACAAAATAATACGTTCTTTCAAACGCTGTCACGCTATTCCGTAATTACCAATTGAAATAACAAAAAATAAAATCATACAGTTTCTTTTTAGCATAACAATGTCAATTCAAACTTTGATGAAACCGTATATTCATCATAAAGCGCATTAAAACCCAAAAATTATGATTACATGTATTTACTAAAGTTGAGGCAACGCATTTTTCACAACTTTTTGTATACTGTAGTATACAAATTGCCTACCATAAGTCGAAGTGAAATGACTTGAAACGAGCATTAGATGAATGTGACATGAACAAAAAAGTTAAGCTATGTTAAATGTATTTTCATTATATTATGGTCGGGCCCGTGGTCGAGTCGTCATGGTTGTTAGTTTTGGCTGCGGTGTAAGATCACCAGTATAGACAGTTTTCATATTTTTTCAATCGATTTACATATTTCTATTTGAATACATGTAAATATTTATAGTATGACTTAAATTTCTTTCCATACTTTCAATCTTAAAAACGGGCGGTAATTAAAGTGATTAATTAACTACATGTTTTGCTGTCTTAGCTCTATCCTTATATCGCTACTCTATTAGAAAAGACAGGTTTAACAATTGTAACTAAAAGTATGTATACGTACAAAAACTAGTGTCAAGATAATCTTTTTAATAAATCATGCGCTTCACATTTAGAACGGACATAGTTATAAAAAAAATACAATTGCATGTCAGATATAATCGGTTATCGGTAGTGCCGTATTTAAGTTAAATAATGGAAGCTTTTTAGTGTCAGTTCTTCATATGAAGCAAAAGTTTATTTCCAAAATAGTCTTCTACGAGATTTAACTGGTATACCCAACTTCTCTTTTTGGAAGATGGTAGTGATAAAAGGATGAGGCTCAAAAAGAAAAAGATGTTAACTTATCGTTCTTCTTACGTCCCGTTTTAAGGAGCGTTTGAAGAGAATGTAGACATCAATACGTTTTAACACAAATCTATAAACCATGGAAAAATCCGTACTACGATTCGAACTATGACGTCTATAACAGGAAACGAAAGGAAAAGGGAAATAAAGCTTTCAGCTTATATCATTGCCTATTTTAATAACTTTATTATGTCTATTGGCATCGTTTGAAAACGATTTAATTATTCAAATTGTCTATTTTTTGTAAATATTTTAATTTATTTTTTATAAATTTAAGTTGTAAGAAGTGTAAGGAAACATTAAGTATTTCGACTGAGGGTGCTTGATGGAATTTCAATATCAAATTTGAATTGTTTGAATTTTGTACGTTTCCATGAGTTTTGTCGCTAACGACCCGTGTTTCGCCTTTCGGCATCTTCAGGCATTCCAAGTGCTAAATTTCAAGGCCATTGAATGCCTGAAGATGCTGAAAGGTGAAACCCGGGTCGTTAGCGACAAAACTCATGGTAAAGTACAAAATTCAAACAATTCAAATTTGGTAAGGAAACATGTTCAACAATGAATTTTATTTGTTTTAAGTTGGTTAAATAACATTGAAAAAATAAATGTCTTCATTAATTTTATCCTTTGTGTCCAATGAAATATTATTGACAATTCTAATTTAAAATATGGTTTTTCTTTTCATAAAGTATGTATCATTATATAAAAGCTAACTCAATAAACAGTATGTCATATTTATTCAGGTCAGATAAAAATCATACCTTCATTATATCGAAATAAAAATACGAAATAAAATTACCTAATAACTACATATAATAACGGATGGCAATATTTTATAACGTTGCATATTAATATTTTTAATAAACTTTATTGCAGTGTGGAAAAAAACATTTACAAAGACAGCAAAATAAGTCATTCTTTTTTAAAACATTCAATAAATTTTGAGTTAATGTATTATTAATCTTTAATTTTTATGTACAATTAGAAATAAAAATAAAATAAGTATTCGTGTAGCTAGAACAGTGAAAATTTTATATGAATTAAAATCATAATGTGACAAAAAGTCCAATTCATCAAATTTAATTAACGTATTTACTCTTGTGGCTTGCGAAAAGAGTATAATGTATTATATGAATTAATTGCCTTGAATTATCTAATTTCATAATAATTAACAAACTCATTTTGTAAACGTGTATGAAAATATATATTATATACTTTTTTTTGAGTAATTATTTGAAATAATTCATATCCATATGGTTTTTTATTTAATAACAAATTTATCAGACTTTACCTAAAAGCGTCACAAAAATATTTAAAAAAAATATTATCATCACTCAAAAGATGAAAAATTATGTAGACCATTAATAATAATAATGATTATGTAAATTTGTAACGCGATTAAATAACCCTTTCACGGTTTCATTAATAAACAGTGCTTAAATCTAAGCCTCGAAGTAAATCACGTTTTTAATTTACAAGACTATATTGGAATCGGGTAATCAATTTTCTTTTTCATTACTATGCAGCCTTTAGAATCTCCATAATTCAGTCTGCAATACAATGGAGGAGTAAGCTCGTTCGCCTGAGGAAGGCTAGGTCAGGTAGATATGACGTATCCAGCGTCGACACTTTCAAGTCTCTTCGTTTCACCGAAAGCTCTAACTAATACAATACCCTGAAACATGTCACGGTCTCTACGAGCGAATACCCTTGACCTACGCTCGATTCCCAGGAATTCTTTGAAAAGACATTTACCAAAAACGTTCCAGGAATAAAAACTTTATTTTTAAAAAATGAATGGATTTATTTATCGATATATATGCCCCGCAATAGTAAAATGATTTAATTTCGATTTTTGATTGAAATTCATACTTTACGATGTCTGCTACCAACTTTGAAAATATGGAATTCTCACGGAGTTTATATCGACATAATTTTTCTACGACAACAGATTGTAACCCAGTTGCTCAACCTATCCCTTTTCGAAGAGAGTAGGGATTGAAAGGCTACGAATACTATGACATGACTCGCGATGGGAAGGAATTTTTAACTACACAAACACCCATCGCTTTCGAACAGAATTTATTTATAGACTGAAATAATCTGGGACTCGAACCCCGCCAGTCCGTCACGGAAGCCAACGATGTTAACCAATGTACCACGGACTGGGATTTTATATTTAAACTATATAGGTAAACTAGTTTATACATATCCGCTTAAGTTTATCCATGTTGCTTAACTGCTTGAAGATGCTGAAAGGCAAAAGAAACTCACGGAAATGTTCAAACCAAAATTTAAGCGATTCAACAACTTGATTGATTTGTCAGTGATAATTTAATCAATAGTTATATTTTTGCAGTCATTTATAAGTGTTTTATGTTAAAAAATTTAGCATGTTTTATTGATCCGTCATTGAAAATGATCATAAAATATTGACATAATCGAAATATTAGATACAGCTTATTGTATTTCAACCTAAAATGATAAGGATATTAATTGTTTGAAGCGAGTTTTAATCAAGTTATACTACTGACTGCCTTTTTATAATTTTTCACTTGATGCAATTTTTACGTTAAAGTACTGTTTTTACCATGACTATTATAAAACCAGTATATTTGACTTCAGTTACAAGACTACTGCATATAATATATTTTTTTATAAACTTTTTTAGTGACTTTGGCGTTCTAATAAGAACGTACCAATTGTATACAGTCAAAAATATACAATAAGCCATTGTTTTTCTAAAACTATATAACCAACATTAATTACGTAAAATTGTATCTTTCCCAAAGCTTTATAAAGTTTGCTCGAGGATTATGGTGTAAAGCATTATTGTGTTTACTTAATAAAATTCTGACATTATTATTAAAACTTTTATCAGTTTCTCGTGGTAACATATTACGCTCGACTTGTATAAATTTGTTACGACAAAATTTTTATATAATCAATGGATTCGATACACATACATTTTTTCAGCATTTTGATTTTGCAATTTGTGTGTGATTTCAAAAATTTCTTTCACATTTTTGAATATGTTCTATTTTTGTTATTCCTTACGTATTTATTTAAAAACATGAAATATTCATTATTTTCCTTGATGATTTGCCTTGAGTGATATTGATTTGACGGAAAATGGTAGTACTGGCGCTATACCTTAATTTTTAGTTAAATGAAGAAATGTTTAAGCATATAAACTTTTTCCAAATAATGCGAAATATTTCAGTCTTATATTATTTTAAGATTAACTTAGTCGGTCCCTGTGGTCTAGTGGCAAGAGCTTTTTCCTAGCGATCTGGAGACCCGGGTTCAATTCCCGGCAAGGTCAGATTTTTTCAATTGAAAAAAAAGAGATCTTGGGCTGGGTGTATGTTATGTATCGTTGATTTTGTGTGCACAACTGATTTATTACTTATCATCGAGTTAATCTCGTATGACTTTCACAATTAAGAATATTTGGCGCATTGGCGTAAGCTGTAATGCCAAATATTGTTTTCTTTATTTAAAAAAAATTTTAAAAAAATATTCTACGATGAAAAAAAAAGCAATGTATTTTAATTGCACAGAAATTATTTTATGTTATTATTTGGTGATAGCTATTTCGGCTTACGCCATCGTTAGAACTATGAACCGAGATAGCTATCAACAAATATATAAAATAATTTCTTGTTGTTATTTTTTTCACCGTATTATAATGGGGTGCTACCAAGTAAATGCCAACTCAATCAATAACACATAAAAAGAATTCACACTACAAGTTTCAAGCTCAATCAATAACTTATATTATTCGTTCTTGAACTGGCTTAGTACGGTCATTCAATATTCATATCTATATGATAGATGAGATAAGTCACACAAAATGTTTAAATATTAAAACCATTGACATAGTAAAAAAAAAAAAATCAGCGACAAAAATTATATAATTTCAAAAAAATCAAATATGTATACATATATGAATAACTCGACATTTTTTTTGACTTCATTTCATTTCATTTGAAATAATGTATTTATAATAAAGGCATATATAATTAGACACTATATGTAGATCAGTCTTACAAAATATGTTGTTAATTTATCAATTTTAAATAAAAGTAATTTTAAGGTATATTCTTTTTGTGATTCGATATTGAACCATCACTTTACTGGAAATAAAACGACAAAAGTTCTCAGAAAGCAATGCACTCAATGTATCCCGAGAAAACGGGAAAATGTTTCGAGTTCGTTTATAAGCACGGAAAATATTGTTTGTCATCATTTTACCTTATAGCAAAATATTCTATTTGTTCACAAGCATGATACTAACGGTCCGGTTTTATATATAAATATTTATATAATATTTGCAATCGTTAAGTTTTCCACTAAATATAATTACATATATCTCTTCAGCAAACATTCACAATGAAACATGATAAATAAATTAAGCCGTAGACGTAAAAAATTAGAACTCTTATAAGTCGCTGAATTTTCAATTAATGAGTTGTTTGTGAATTTGATGCGTGCTTTTTTAATACTATTAACTAATTAATTGATCAATTTTTAACAGGTATTTTATTTATAAAAATAAACCCTCATCTGTTTGGTACTAGTTCCACATATTTTCTAAAAGTGATAATAATCAATTTTGAATCGTTTACATTTCCTAGAGTTTTTTCGCTAGCGACCCGTGTTTTTTCTATCAACACCTTCATGCATCTTAAATGCACAAATCGACCAACAGTCCATCAAGCACCTTCAGTTAAAATCCTCAATGATTATAATCAGTTGCAGGACGAATGATTTTTTTTATTTAAAAATGAAATTCATATTGAAATGATTGCAAAGAGTACTCAAAGAAATTACAAAGGAAAGTAGAATATTTCATTTATGGTATTAATAAGAATATAGAAAACCGTCACGGTCAGTAAATTATGATTTTTATCATTATCTACATATGTTTATTTCGATGAAAGCTTATTTGAATAATAAAAATGACAAACCACTCTACAAGACGTCACTAACGTTTAAAAAAGCTCGTTATTCAATCTTTTTATAATTATTCAATAAGTGAGAAATTAAATAATCGTGAAATTTATGAAATCAAATGAACTAGAAAAAAGCTTGGTTAAATATATACGATTGACTGACAAAGAAAGCAGCCTGTGAAAAGAAAATCAAATATCAATGTTCATAATAATTTATTATTTGAATGACATTCGAATGAAATTTTTCAATGCCATTTTATAATTATCTATATGTACGTATGTGTAAAAAAGCTTTCGATAAAAAAGTCTTTTGATAGTTTACTTCGCTGAAATATTCATGCTGTCAGTATAATGAAGAAATTTACTTACCGTATGTTTTGTTTGAAAACACGTTTGTATGTCGTTTTTTATGATTGTTGTTTTATTGATTAAACCGTTATTCGTTTGAAAGAATCGTTATTGTACGATGCAAATATATACTGTTATGTTGATTGAAAATTTTCATTACATATCTTCGTTTTTCATATGTTTCAATACCACTCTATTTATGTAGCACTGCCAATACTATGTTGAATGTAATAATATATTCGTATATATAAGTTGGGTCTTAGGAAAATGAGTTTGGTGACATGTGATTTTTCACAAGCGTGCGATTTTCTATTTTCCAACACAAAATAAATAATAAAACTAGATATACGTTTGAGACTCAACATTTTTAAAATCTATTTTCAGACATGTTTATAAATATTCGATGAATTTCAGTCAACACACAAGGAATACTAAACAATTGAAAATACTGTATGTGGTCAATAAAATAAAATTTAATAAAGCACATAAAATTCTGCATAAAACATATATTTTTTTCTTTTTTACCAGAGATCTTTTGGAAAAATGTAAATACGTCATTAACTAGTATACTGCATGTATTTATGAATTGAATTTTTTTATTTAATATTTATTATTTTGAATGTTTTAATCAAGTTCAAAAAATTGTCATAAATAAGTATTTTAATAAAATAGTTATATCATGTCCAAACCTTCTTAGATCAGTGTATTGTTTTATAATGCTCCATTAATTATGGCTATATTTACATACATATATATACCATTGATATAAAAAAGCTTTTTTGTATATATTTAAGTTTTCTGTATTTTTTTTTAAGCTGTCAAATATTTATATTTTTATAACAAGCTCTTTACAATTTATTAATCAGACAAATGGAATTATGAAAGCTGTTAATTTTAAAACACCACATACAATATTGTTTCGTTTTGCAGTCTTTTTTTAAAATTTATGACATATACACAATATTTGAATGTTAAAATAAATAATTCCTTACCGCCAAAAATATTTCTTCCACTGTCTTCAAATTACTCTTCACTTGTAAAATCCACATTACAAATTTCAAATTCTCACTATTTTTCTACCTCGTGCTAGTAAATAAACCATGAGAGTTTCTTAGAATCACACAACTATTTCAAAATGTAAAATTATATATACAGCTGATATGATTGGTAAAATTTAAATAAAGACAGAATTAACTGAATGTTATTTTCAATATTACACAAATTGCATACAGCTAATTTATGAAGTTTTTTTTTTAATTATATACAATGAGAAATAATATAAAAATCACGGCATTATTTTTTTTATGCAACAAAACATTTTTTTATGGTTTATAATATATGCGTATATTGAAGACAAATTAACGGTTTTATTCGTTATTCATTATTGTTTTTGTAAGCATTTTTTTTATTCTTTATCCTTTACCTCGTTACTTTTTTGTGTAAATATTTATGAAATGTTTGTTTACTTTGTTCACGATCACGTTATGAAAAGTTCAGCATGAGCACCCAAAAACACAAGGAATAGAAAATTTTCTAAGGGTCCACGATGGTAAGAGATTCGCGTGTGACAGCAGTGCGAGTGTCAGATGATGAATGGAGGAGGTACCGACGCGCTTCCCCGGCGCGTCACCGCGACAGACTGTTGCTGCCCGGGCAGCGCCGTACTCGGCGAGTAACAAGTGAGCGTCCCGAAACCCTCGAAGCCTCCCCTCGGGCCCCAGACCGAAAGCTCTGTCCCTCGCGGCCTGACGCTCCAGAGTCCTAAAACGCAACCCGTACTAAAATTGCGTTTAATTCAATTCGGAATGTCTGTGTTAGAAAATGAATGAAAACTTCGACGACGCCGAAGCATTTTTCAATTAACGCCGTTGCTTACGTCCATTCAATTTCTGGATATCTGATACTAAAAAATAAACTTCGCTTTGTCACTATTTCGGTTCTCATTGTATGTGTTACAGTGAAACTCTCAGTGAAAATGTATTCTTCTTCAAGCTGTCATTGAAATTAAATTTGGCCGCCCTATCTTCAGCCCTATGTTTTTCTTTGGTTATCTTTTTATGAAAGGGACTACTTGCTGATTTTGTTTCATTGAAGCAAACCCAAATTTTTCGCCGGCAAACCATCGACTTAGACCAATAATTTCAATGATTGTGACCAGTGAAATCATGTTTTATACAAATCTATTACTTGATACATATGTGCTCATTTTGTATAGAACATTAAAAAATGACACATTTAAATAGGGCTCTAATTTTAATACAGTTTCGGTCAAAATTGCTATTGCATTGGTCTGAATAGAAGAAATAACACATGGGTTGAACCTAAAGTATGTTTTTCGGCTTTCGCCGTTTCTCCTTAATATTTTTTGTTCCGCGGAAAATTGCATAAAAAAAAACTTTGACTTAATTTGGAACCATAACATGCACAAGGAAGCACGTGTCAAAGTCACACTATAATAAACAAGGATTTTGAACGTTCAATATGTTAACGCGCTGCTCAAAAGTCAAAGATTGCTTTAATAAAACCTTAAAAAAAAGTGTGTGAACATATTATTTAAGGAAGTCACCTAGTTGTATTCGATGGTAATCTTCAGAATTTTTGATACCGTTGCACATCTCACCTTACAATATTTAGTCGCAAATGATAATCACGATAAAATTGAAATATCCCAATATCCTGAAACCGTCGAGAGAATATCACAAACTAGAATACGGTGGCATCCCAAAATATTATCTATGCACAAAGCGCAAAGTTCACCAACATTATGAAATAGAAAATCACATTAATCCGTAGGTGTGTCAAAAGATGAGTTTTGGTCACTTTAGTTTTTCATAAATATGCCTCGGCTTAAGCCGTTGGCTATTGACAAAACGCTCATAGGTTATTCATAAAACTTTGATAAGCGAAACGGGGTTTTTACTCTAGGATAATTTTTTGAATTAAGCGGAGTATTCTGGTCTAGGATGCTGAAAAAGCCGTTTTTTTTATTGCATATTTTCGAAGGTTCGATCTTTAAATAAATGTTTAAACAAGATTTTTGTGTGAATTCTAATTATTGTTAGAGATATACATACATAGACAATTTTGCGGCGTAGAATCTAACCAATCTGGGCGGTTTTTAACTTTGCCCGAAACCTTAAACACGTTTTTCTCAGAATTTATAATATAATATATAATTTTACTATCTATCTATTTAGATTCAAAACCTTTTATTACTTTGAGTTAAATTATTTTTTTCTTTTAAGGTTCAACAATTAAACATATTAAATACTTGAGTGAATAGAACATTTTAAGACGGTGAAAAAATTGCAATGCATTATAGTTCTAAAAATGTTATATAATATATAATTTATTGCTATTTTGGCTTACGCCCTCGTCAGAACAATATGTAAAGACTCATAAACTTTTTTTATATATGTAGAATGGCGTAGAAGAGCTATACAATAATACAATTATTCTAACATCCTTATTCCAGATTGAAAAAATATAGTATGAAATGTGCCAAATTATGTTTTTCCTGAAATGAAAAACTTTTGTTTTGAATCTTTTGAAATGGCCTGGGTAACGGTGGTGAATCAATGTCTTCTACGCCAGTATATAAAAAGAAGTTAATGTATGTTAAGCATAGTTTTGACGAGAGCGTAAGCTGAAATACATAGCTATCAAAAAATTATACAATACTTATAAAACCAATGTACATTACTATTTCATCATTGTATTCTAAATTACAGAACAATATCGTTTTTGATCACGCTTAAGAAACAATTATGTTATTGATATAGTTGGGCTATTTATTTAAGGTGTTTACTGTCAGTACTTGGTGGAATGGCATTATAATAAAAATAATAAAAAAAAAAATTGTACTTTTCCCACATGAAATTTATTAGATCAGGACCAGTTTCGCTCATGGCGAGCATTGTCAACTGATAACTCATTACCGGTATTTCCACATCTAATTATGGTTAACAGACATGAAGATTTATTTATTTATTAAATGCACTCATTTTTGGGCTTTCACTTTGATAATGATAATTCATACTTAATTGATTTTTGATGTATTAGTTTGCATTGCTAAGAGGACTTCAACATTTTATTAAAAGTCTATTTTTCTTGTATTTTGCTTCAATTTATTTGCTTAGTTGTAATACCAATTGTTTGTCATACCTTGTATTTCTTACTTAACTTTTGTATAAATATCACTGCTTCATCGTATTCCTTATCAGTTGGCAATTCTCGCCATGAGCGAAACTGGTCCTGATCTAATAAATTGTATGTGGAAAAAGTACTATTTTTTTTTTATTATTTTTATTAGTTGGGTTATGTTATGAGATTTTTATCGTGCTATTTAGAAAACGTTTCTAATCATACCATTTTTTTATTTGATTTCAAATGTTTACTGATGAACCTTAAAATATTTGATTTCCTCTTTTATGAACAACATGCACCGATGGCAGAGCTGCATTTCATATAACCGCTTCAACCCGCAAATTTCCAAAGACGTCCCCATGGATGAGACCTCAAACGATACCATTGTCATCATACTCTGGGAAACCAAAACGTTACAAAATAGATCGATGTTGAGTGAAGTCACCAATTTTTTACTTCTTCATAAATCTGACATACAAATTAACACATTTATCTCAAAAAATCAAAGATAACTAATTTAAGTACCAAGATACTTTGATGTTTCGTAAGTTCAATATTATTTCTTACCGCAAATTGTCAGTCTAATTTCACAGGTATTGTATTAAAGTTTTTGGTAGGCAACCCTTTTATGTATAATTTAAATACATTTTATGAATCCTGTGATTTTGCATCTAATGATATCAGTTTTGTACCAGAGAAGCACAAGTGTAAATTTGAGACTAAAATTGGTCGAATACCTTTTCCAACATAACCATTGATTTCATTACAATATACTGAAACAGGTAGATGCCTCAAAATAATATTAGGGCAAACTCTCAAAAGGGGGATTGCGGTTCATTTCAAGTGTTGGAATTCCTCGGCGAATGCCTATTATGAACAACGATAATTGTAATTAACCCTAACGTTCATTTGATATATTAACTATCACATTTGGCTCTGCAAGCTTAAAAGTTGCCAACCGTGTCGTGGCTAAGTGACAATTTTATATTGGTTTTGTACAATTGTTACTCCTGATAAAAAATTGTAATGCAATTTAATGATAACTTCTAAGTACACATTTTTATCTCTCTTTTACCTTTTGGAACTTTTTTGATCATTTTTAAAGTGTTACATGCAATACTGCAAAATTCAGACTTCTTGCTATCTGAAACTAGGGTATCGATATGATGTCAGACACCTAAATAGCCGGACAACTTTATTTATTATACATTTTTGCCTGAATAGTAAAGTAGTATTAAATGCAGTATCCATTTAAAAAAAATATCCCCTCTCTAAACATTATATATTTGTGTACATACAAAAGCTTATAAAAATTGTATTCGTTTTAATTTCTATTACTTTACCTTCATTATTTCATCAAGGATTCTACACTATTTTATTACGTAAGTCACATACCTAAATCAAAATATTTTTGACACAAGTGTAACAAAAATGGTGGAATGTTGATTCCTAACTGGCATGTGTGTTAATAATTGAAATTAAAAAACGTTCGGTTGTAAATTTTGAACTCGAGGGACAGTATTTAATTCTCAAACAATTCATCATGGTCAATATAAGGCTTGCCATCGATTATGTGTGACAAATTAATTACGAAGCGTCTTTTTATACAACTGCCTGCTCGTGTTTATTTAGGAGAGCAAGTTGTCAATATGTATTTGGGATCATGTCAAAGTTCGAACGAATTCAAGTATTTCAGAGCTTTTAAATTGTGTCCAAATGAAAGTAAAACTAATGGAAGTGATAAACGGATCGTGTCGAAACAAATTTGTCTTCCTCCTTCATGGTATTAACACGGCATTTTGATTGACTGAAGATTGTTTGTTTGTCGACATACTATTTGGGGTATTCTAGTATCGCAGTTTCTGTGGATTAATAAGAATATTTACCATTTAAAACTTGCACACTTTTGGTTTATTTGATGAGGCAGGTAATACAGAAATATTTCATAAATTGTCAGTGAAAAAAATTGAACATATTTCTATATTCGTCGAAAAGGTTTCTGTTTTTTATCTTTGTCCATATGCAATTTTTATCAGAATCGGAGATAGAAATTAAAAAAAAAACTAATTACAGTGAAACCCCGATCGTACGTTCACGCATTATACGTTTTCCCGTGTGGTGCGTTCAATTTCTATAGTCCCGGCATTTAGTTTATATTTAAAACTTTCCCGCATTCATCGTTTCCCGCATTATTCGTGTGTTTTATACGGTCCCTTGAAAAACATAGAATCGAGGTTTCACTGTACATAAACACTATAATATTTCACAAAAGATATGGTTTTGTATTTAAAATACATGAGTAATCCATTAACTTTGCATAAAAACATCCTCATACTAATTTTATATTCAATTTAGTTCATTTGTGCCATAAATTTTCAATATGCGCTTTATTTTGAGCTCACTGACATGTTGTTGACTTTCGACATCTTCGTTACTTTGAGTATGTGAACGATCTAAAAATGACGGCTGCAAAATATGTAGGTGAAATAATTCTTACGCATGTATATAAAATCTCAATTAAATCAAGTTCGTAAGGCTATCCGTGCGCGGATTTGAAGCTTAATCGAGAGCAACTGAACAAATCGCACGCTGACGTGCGGCGACCACTAGACTACAGGGTAAGCGAAGAAAATTTTGATTTATTCTGAGGTTATAACCACAAAACAATTATAAAGGCTAGCTCCGGTGTCGCTCATCGCGAGCATTATAAAATAAGCTTTATTTATTCACAATATTTTTCCGTTAAGTTCTGACGTTGGTGCTTTAAATATCTATTATTTCTCTCAGTCTGCTTTTCTTTCACATTCCCGTTATGTGAAATTTAATGTTTGCATTATCCCGTTTGAAAAATAAATTTTATATGTGTCTAACATGGATACAAGATTTTTTATACCTATTCAATACAATGAACATTGACTGAATGCTGAACATGTGTTGACTGTGGTGGAAATGAGCAAAACTGGTTCTGATCTGTATCACAGTATCTTTGGAAATAGTACTAAATAATGTGTTTTATTTTTTTGATTAATATCTTGCCATGAAGAAGTTACAGTTAACACATTAAAAGTTGGTAGCAACCTAGTCTAAATGTGGCAATACTTTAACGTGAACAGCAGTATGCGAAACCACTTTTTAGAAGTCTGGTATTTTAAGCAATTCGAAATCTTTCATTTTAGTGTATTCAGTTATATATCAAAAGTTGAACTATCCCATATTTTTAGAAACTGAACTAAAGATGTCACATTATTTTTCTGGGCATAGTGTATGGCTGGCAATAAAACATTTGTATAAAAATCTTGTACATGTGGTATAAAAACGTAAAAGAAAATGATGGTTGGTGTCAAAATCAGAACGGCTCTCAACTTTTGAAAAAAAGGCATAATTGTTTGGTCAATCATACTTTAAGTGGTGTTGCGATGTGGCTACTCATACAAATTTCAAGTTTCAGGCTTTTATGATCTGTTTTTTAAATTGAAAAATATTAATAAAGCTCAAAAAGCCAACAAAATATTTTTCGTGTTCTTCTCGAAAAGTTGTAAAGTGAATAGTTCTACTTTTGATACTATGCAACTCATATCAAATTATAAAACATATATATTCTTCAAATTGTTATACGAATGAGGTCTTGTTAGGTTAAATATAAATAATTTATTTTATAGTAAATAAATATTATTGACAGCATCGCAAATATCGTTCCTTGTGGAATAGTCATAAAATAATACCACATTGGCTCTCGTATAAATAATCAGGCGCTGTGACGTCTTTTCAAGTTTGTATTAAGAGGGTATTCTGGTCTATTTTAACCAGATATTTATTAACACTTTAAAAATATAAAAACAAAAAATACTTAAACCAAAAGAGTTAAGTAGTTAGTAGTTGGTGGTAAAGTGGAGGGTCTCAATAAAATGGCGTGCCTTGGTTGCCATGATCCCAACTCTTTTTATCACATAAAATAAAATATTTATATATATTCTTAATTAATAAAGATGTCATTTTAGTATGTACTAGAAAAAAATCAAAATTATCTTTTTTCGAAAATGGCGGAGATTTGAAAAAAGAAAATCTTTTTCAGTTTCAACATTTTTTAAAAATAGTAAATTTTTTTTTTTTCATAATATATACCATAAATATACCATAATATATACATATACCATGGCAACCTTATTTTTAAAAAATTGTAAAATCGTATTTAAGTTTCAAACAAAGTTACAAACCGCCCAGATCGGATAGATTTCTCCTCTCTAAAGTAGCTATACAGTAACCTCCCGGTTAAGTACGCATATTGAATCAAAAGGTATTGTGTCGTACTTAACCGGGAGGTGCGTACTTACGTATTTAAGTCTCGTCCCCTTTCTTTTCTGCACCTCTCCCACTTACATTAAAAAATATGGTGCAATATGGTAAATATGATGCAATAAGGTATACACATTGCGCAATAATGTCAGTATGCGACTGATTCCCTTACGGCTACCACTGGTTACTTCTTGTCTGCACATAATTATCATCGTTAACGCAAGTGAATCATCTCAACGTAAGTCTACACATGTCATACATACCTATGTATTACGTTTCATTATAAATCTTTATCTTTATTAATCGGAAAATCATTTTTTTTTGATGAAACGTCGAAATGAAGCAGAACGAAATGAAATTAGTTTTAAGCTCAGTATGAAAAAACCTTAAAGCAAACGATCTCTGGCAAGAAATTATGGTGTTACTGAAGGTGCTATCAGATATCTCTTACATTAGTTAGAATTTTAACAAAAACTTTAAATTACATATTTCTAATGGTTTGAATTTGAAAATATGTAATAAAAAAAAACTGCTTGTTCAGAATTATAGACCAGAATACCCCCTTAACGCTTCACCGTGGCCATACTTTTGCTGCGAGAGAGAGCTCTATAAGAATGTGAAGTGGAATTCTTCATTCGCGTGAGGTATTTTCTGTCACGACAGATCGCCCGTAAATACCCCACGCTAATGGTGTTGCCAACAATCCATCCGTTCTAAAATGTATTATTTGTATTTTTTTTTATAATGAAACTTTTGAGTTTTAGTGTCCGGGACAATTGAAAAAGAGAATGGAATGGACAGAGAAGTTATCAATAACAAGACCGTCAACTGATGTAGCAAAAAAGGCACAAGTAACCTCTTGTGTGTATGCGTACTTCAATTGCCTTAGAACTCACAATACAGAGATCAAATGGTACAATACAGTAAAGTACCTTTGACTTAACTAAGATACCACATTTAAGATCAAGTAGGTAACACACCGCTTAAAATGCGTAAAGCCGATGCTCAAAAGCAAGATTGCACTTAATGCTAGGAGAAAACTTACCCTTAAAAGTAAGCTTCTCTTATATACAGCAATATCAGTTCGAATTATGATATACGCTACCCTAGAATAGGCTTTTGCTGATTAAAAAAATCTGAAGACTCTCAAGATTATTCAAAATATATCATACAGCCAATATGTGATACTCCATGGCAATTTTCCCTCTAAGCTTGGCACGCGCGTGGCCACGCAACAGATTGAAAACGCCCGCTCACCCGCCCCAGGTCAGCGCGCACTGTAAAAGTTGATGAATATAACGACCAGGTGAAGAAATATAGGAGCATAAAATACTGACATATGTAAATAGCATTTATTTTTCAATGCAAGCCCACTTCTAACGTGGAGCATATGCCCTCTTTATGAAGCATCTCAACAGAATTTGCATGATGATAGAAATTATGCCGTGCATTTGTTGGATTGGTCTGCTCAGCATTTGAATTTTCCACGCAGCCAACTTCTCAGCTTAGAAGGAAAATTGGTCGTAAGACTGGCAAAAAAAAAGTAATAATAGAGTCCCATCCGTGGCGCAGTCTCAACGTTGTTGGCTTGCGTGCTGGACCACCCAGGTTCAATTCCCGGTACCAGTGGATTTTTTCAGTCGATAAATCTGTTCAAAGGCATGGGCGTTTGTGTTGTTGAAAATCCCTTCTCACCTTTCCTATCCCAAAGAGCGACGCATAGTGACAGCGATTAGCTAAACACTTGCCCTGTCCGAGTCCCCGTATCCTTTCTATCCCCTACTCTCTTCGAAAAAGAGAGGTTGAGCAACTGAGTAACAAGCAGTCCTCGTATAAAAATATATGTTGAGATAAACTCCATGAGGAGTCCATATGCTTCAAGTGGGAGCGGACATGCTTAAAAAATAAAGTTGGTGAAAAATAGCATCGTGTGTAAACATCCCTTTGAATTTCTTTCTGAGGTATTGGAACGCGGAAAAACACTTCTGTCTCTTTGCAATAATCATACCCCCTAAGGAGCCTGCCATCTTTGATCATCTCTGATCAGCGGACAGGGGTGTACTTTAGACGTTGCGGCTACAATAATTAATTTAAGGATGATCTAAATTGAATCTCCATCAATCTTATCGAGGGCAATCAACTGAAGAAATTTATATCTCATGATTTTCATACAAATTCGGTTGAATTGATATTATCTCGCATATAAGAGCTAATTTTAAATAATAATTATTTTTTTACGCATGATTGACCTGTGAATTAATACAAACCCCAGTCCGTGGTGCAGTGCTCAACGTTATTGGTTTCCGTGTGTTCAAGTCCCGGTGCGAACAGATTTTTTCAATCGATAAATTGATTCTGTTCCAACACAATGGGTGTTTGTGTTGTCAAAATTCCCTCCCCACCTTTCCGATCCCAAAAAACGGTGATTAGCTAACCACTAGTCCTGTCCTAGTCGTCCTTTCTTTCAATCCCTATTCTCTTAAAAAAATAGAGGTTGAGCAACTGAGTAACAAGTAGTTCTCGTAGAAAAACATGTTGAAATAAACTATAAACTCCGTGATGAGTCTATATGCTCCGAGCTGGGAGCGGACATGGTTGAAAAAACATTTATACATACATTAACAATAAGATTTTACTTATCTTTAAAAACGATTGATTATTAAAATTAAATAATCAATCGGTTGGGAGACATGAAAACATTACTTACAACGATTTCTATTGAAAGATAGACAATGTCTGACTTATTAAATTTAAAACACAGCTTTTGTAACCGGACCTGGTCTTTGTAAAAATACATTTGGTAGTGCAATAAAAATTTGTTTTTTTATTCAGTGTGACAGCTGACACCTTTAAGGTGAGTAAAATATTGTGTTTCACTTCATACAAAACGCCAATATTATAAATAAATAAGGCTCAGCCAAATAGTTTAACAATTTCAAATGAGCAACTCAATCTTCCAAACTCATAATTTTTGTACTCCTTTAAAGCAAATATCATTAATCGTAAATTCAAACAAATAAAATAAGTCAATTCTGTAATAATCGATCGAATAAACCCCACCAACTGTATTCGTCGTCATTTCCAAGTTATGTTCTCACTGATAAGAAATTAAGAGTTATTTATTGAGTAGGCATTTACTTGGTAGAACTCCATTATAATACGGAAAGAAAAATAACAATTCTCAACGATCAGATTACAATTAACAGTTCACCGCTTTTAAAACCTTTAACAAACAATAAACTTAAAACAATTTAAAATAGATGCACTTAGAAATGCAGATTTTAAGTGGTTTCACATGATAAAATAACCCAAAAATACCCAAATTATTGTTTCCCGCCATTACTTTAGACCAATAAATCAAACTTATTTAAATTCTTTCATGTGACGTCGGTATGGTTTCAACAGAAGGAGATGATGTAGGTAGCACCCTGTATAGCAAAGGTATATAAGCTATCTCTAATACACGTTTTAAACATTGTTCTGACGAAGGCGTAAGCCGAAATAGCTATCAAACAAATATATAAAATAATTTATGTAGAACTAAAATACATTATTATTTTTCTTTCCGTATTTTCCGTAAATTAAGAGTTATTAGCCCAAAAATTAAGCAGATAAATTGAGGTATGACAATTAATTGGTAATTCAAATATGCACATATTTCAAATAAAATACAACAAAATACGACTGAAATCAAATAGACTATAATTAAAATGCTATAACAAAAATTAAACTTACTTTAATTATTCCAAGTATTGACCGCACTAAATCCACAATACGTGGAATAATCAAAGTTATTTCAAATTATATTTTAAAATAAACTTCCACAAAGTTACCGCCGAATCCATCGAAAGAAGCTATTATATAAAAAGCCAATTTATTAAGACCGGTCAGTACCAATTAAAATGAAATAAATACAACAAATGGGGATTTTTATTAATAAAGTCAATTCGCGGGCAAGGTGGAAAAGTATACACAAAATATAATATTTACTAGCTTAACACAACCACACCCGATGTGGATATACTACCCACGTGTTTTCAATATATTAAAACTGCCTGCTTAGCCGTTTTCATTATACACGCTCACATTAAGGCGATACAAAGTTTTCTTACGTTGCATGGTGTAATATTAACTGGAGTAAATTGCTGAGCCGAGACGTAGTAAAGCGAAGCAAGGTTAAGAAAGCTTTGAAGCTTTTCCGCAAAGTCAAAGTTACTTAATCACATCACGCACTGACTCTATTCCTCTCTATCCTTCATTCATAAAAGCGTGTCAAATCAGAGTCTGCAGTCAGTGTTATAAATGTGTACCAAACTAAACTTATGTAGTCAGATTTCAAAACCATCTAAACACACGTATTGTTAAACTATAATAACCTTCTTATAAATATTTTTTTTCAGTTTTTTTTAATTTATAAATTCAGATATGGAAACAAAACATAGAGTGGAAAAAATATATTTCATCTACGTTTAACCTTTTGCACTCCTCAATGTATTAGTGTTTTTCCTTCCAGCAACTCCTCAATAGATTTGAGAAATTGATTCATATCACAGGGTTTGCTTTTTTTTAATCTGTTCCTCTCCCAACTTAGAGCATATGGACTCCTCACGGAGTTTATCTCAACATATATTTTTCTACGAAAACTGCCTGTTATTCAGTTGCTCATTCTCTCGGAAGAAATTTTCGATGGAAAGGCTACGAGGACTTGGACAGGACCAATGGTTAGCTAATCGCAGTTACAATGCGTCGCTTTTGTGGATAGAAAAGGTGGGGAGGGATTTTCAACAACACAAACACCCATGCCTTTGAACATATTTATCAACTGAAAAAATCTACTCGCACCGGGAATCGAACCCGGGCGGTCCGGCACGCAAGCCAACAACGTTGACCACTGTGTTACGGACCGGACGTTTAAACAAAATACTGAAAAATATACCACATTGTCATTTGTTACAAAGTTTTACGTGACATAATCTAATAAATACTGTTTTTGAAATAAGGATAAATAAAGTTAGCAAAAAACATTCCAACCAAATTTTATTTTGATCAGGAATCGACATTGGAGTTGCGCGTTACCAATACGATGTCGAGCTAGACTCGCCATAGGAGTTGCAGAAGTTAAGGGTGAGTGTAAATGTTGAAATTTTGATACAGTGACATATATTACAAATAAAATTTTAAAGATCACCAAATTTATAAGAAATTCATAGTAATGTTTTCAAGACTCCGATTCTCGTACGAAATTTTTCTTAAGTGTTTTCCCCAAACAAAGCTTTCAGCTGACTTGTCTTTTAGATATTCAATACTTAGCTAGCTAACATACGAGAATGATAAATAACGTAACTCAGTCCGTACCTATCCTAGCAAGAAACAATGCCAGGTAACTAGGAGACCGCTTCGCTGACTCCAAATATAATTTCACTTAGAAAAATCACTAGAATTTTAACAATATTAAAACATTTCTTAATAAACTTCAGTTTTCTCGTTTTTTTGAATATGAAGAACTGGACGCCAATAATGTGTTTAAAAATGATTTCATATTGTGACAAATTCAATTTATGATTTATTTATCTTTAGCCATTTATCAATTTTTGACATGGAGTCTTTTGAAATCTAACAACAAAATTCTACGTAGAGTCAACTAACTTTAATAGTTTTCGTAATGCTTTTAATGTAGTTAAAAGGAACGATGAGATAAACGTTGTTACTGAAAGATATGATATGTACGGTAAAAGTTTTAACCGAATCACATTACTTTTACAAGAGGTGTAATTAAAAATAATTAGCAAATTGAAACACAAAATATAACATAATATTTTTGAAAGCTTTCTAAGATAGTAATTAATTTCAATTTTATAATAATGCGGTGTATATTTTATGCGACATATTATAGTTATAAAAAATATGATAGATTAAGATAATTGATTTATAAATTTGAATAAAAAAGCACCGATTTTATTATGTATGTATATTACTTTAAAGTTTGACCAAAATATTGAACAAAACAGAATTAATAAAGTCGCTTTTTAGTAATAAGTTCAAAATGTCATTTTTATATAATACCAACTTGATCCATGGCATTTCGATATTTCTCAAGCTTGTATTCGAAGAATTTCATTTCGTGTTGACTTTTTGCTTTCCTGGTAAACAAAAATAAATATAATTTTCAAAGAAGGTTTTCGCTTTTTAATTAGCCAGGCTTATGACTTCTTAACAAATTGTAATTGGATTTTATATTTATCAAAAGTAATCAAACAAAATACGGCCAATGCCGAGGAGTATTTTTTATATTAATGTTTTCGTTGTGGTGATAACAGATTTTTTTACCTTTCTTTCAATGTCAAACTGGCTCACGTCAAATATTAATATTTATTTGCATAACATCACGAGAATAATCAGTATATTTCATCGAAAAATTATTTCAGTGTCCAAAAAATAGTGATCTTAGTGTTTGATACTTTTCAGTATCATGGGCAAGGATACGGATTAGGGATTCCAGCTAGGATATTCGAATATTTGATGTCAGGATATATTCGTCTCCTTTTAAACTATTCGATATTTGAATATTTGTGAAAATACCCGAATAGTATTCGTAAAAATATTTGATGAAATATTTTACAAAATCGATAAAAGATTCCATCACAATTTCTCCACATTTAAAGAATATTTATGAATATCCCGGGAAGTGTTTTTTCGCCTTTTTCCAAGTCGGGTGCTATCAATATCTTATCATAATTCTTGAGTTTGACGCATCGGCTCGGACTAAAAAAACCTTTAATGCTGTAATTTCATACATTACGAAATGCCATCAAAATCAAAATGCCATCAAAATCAAAATCAAAAAAAATTTCATACATCGAAATGCCATATCAGATGCAGCTGCAAATTTGAATTACATTTTGTAATACAATGGAACGGTATTGAAATGTGTATATATATGAATTGTCTCTAACTAAAATTTTACAAAAATGGGAAAAGATTTAGTCTTAAATTATTATAAAATGTATATAAGCGAACAAGGAATTTTTGATCGTGCAACATCTTTAATTGCGTGTGAGTTATACGATTATTGAACTTTGAAATTGAGACCACTGCCTGCTTGCAAAAGCAACTGGCAATTTCTTATTTATTAAAATATGTTTTTTAAATCATAATTATGTATATAATTCTTATACTATTGTACAAAATATTAACTATGTCAATATCCAAATATCCGAATATATCCGGATAGCTTAAGTTATACTATTCGATATCCGAATAGTTGGAATCCCTAATTCCAATCCTGGGATATAAATTAATGATAATAATCTCGTGAAGGTTTTTTTTATTGATCCTTATTCTTCCTTGTGCAAACTTTCAAACTAAATCGCAGCGGGCTATTTATTATGTACTTACAACTTTCCACCTTCCAAAGAAAATTGCGGCTTAGTGAATGACTTTGATCAATTACTTATTATTGCCAAATGTGGTATTAGGGAATCTCAAAACATGATGAAAAACCAAACAATAACATACTCAATAATAATTATTTTAACCAACATTTATTAAAAAAACAATACGATATTTATTGTACTTATTCCACATGTTAGTTTGGATCAGGACTGGTTTCTTTAAACATGAAATTTAATTTTTGGTTTGAAACCAAATCACTTCTTCACTTTCTTTTAAAACATAAATATAATAACAACACATGTAGTTATGTATGTTGAGGTAGCAAAAAACAGAATAATACAGAATTACACTACTGTTGTCAATAATTATCTTTTAGGTATTTTGTTTTTTTCTCGTTATAGCTGTGGAAAATAATGTTTTTCACTTTTATAGTGTTCACTGTCAATACTTGGTGGAAATTTATTTGATCAGGACGAGCATTGTCAACTGATCAGTGACGGAAACTGGTCCTGATCAAATAAATGTTATGTGGAAATTGTACTAAAAATGTATTATTATTTTTTTAATAATGTTTATAATAATAATGTTTTTAATAAGAACACTTTATTATGTCAGCAATCTACTGTCATAATAGGGTGTCACAATTTAAGCAGTGTATTTTGTTTTCGTTTAATCCGCTAAATTGGCACTTAATTTATATGTTTTGTTCAAACCATAATGCAGATAATGTTTCAAAAAATTGTGTTAAATTCATATTAAAAAAAGGCTTGTAATGAATAGGTATTCCATTTACAGATTCCATTACTACTTTGCCTGGAAAAACATTTTTTAATGTTTTTATCAGACAAAGGGAATATTTTTTTTCTGGAAATGGCTATAGAATTTTAAATAATTATTATAATTACGGAGACGAATGCCAAAAACATAAAGACGTTAATCAGGCCGTAAATAAAGATCTTTTGAATTAATTAATGCGCACAATGGTACCTCATTTAAAGACTCAAAGAAGAAAAATAAATACTCCATTATTATAATTTTGAAGAAACGTTTTGATTGTAAAGATATTTTTTTAATATCTGCTAGTTCCATGCGAGTCTCACGACTGAGGCCATGGCCACAGTGACGAGCGTAAATTTTGGCTTTGCCGAACGAAACTTGTTTCACAATCAAAGGTTACCGCAATGGCTTGAACGATGGCGCCGTCTAAGAAGTCACTGTGGAAGTCTCTTTCCAATAGCTCTCACAGTTTTTTTTGTAGCGTGTAACAATAAGTGGCTGCATCTGATCAATCTAGGAATCTAATTTCTCTTCAATGATTTTTCAAAGAAAAATTATGATACAACTGAAAATCAGTATAAAAAAATGTCGTAGACTCTTTTTGGAGCATGTTTAGTTGTTTTTTAAATTTACTATGCAATTAATGGGCACTTCTTGTGAATACTGACTGTGGAGGGTAGATGAATAAAAGTATTCAACCTACATCAAAAATCGCCCACATGCTTCCTTAAATATAAACAACTCTAAAACAGTGTTCAGTAGCTTTAATTGTTTTTGTTGTGTTTTTCTGTGAGCGAAGTTGTTTGTTCTTTCGTTTTTACTTCTACGTGCCTCATATATAATAAATGTATATACAAATAATAAAAAAAATTTAGTACTTTTTCCACGAAAAATTTATTGGATCAGGACCGGTTTCGCTCATGGCGAGCATTGTGAACTGAGTCAATCAGCGAAACCGGTCCTGATCCAATATCTTTTTTTGTGAAAAAGTACTAAAAATGTTTTATAATTTTTATTATAATGCAATTCCACCAAGTATTGACCTTAAAAGTGATCATATATACATATGTGTCAATTTAGTATTTAATTTATTATTACACACTATACGCTAAGGCGACAATACAAACTATTCACTATTAAACTAAGCGTTTCAAATTTAAACAAAGCGGTAAGGCTAAAAATGACATGGCTTAAATGAAATGTCATGTTGAACAATAATTGATCATTCGCATAATAAATTATCGCAGTTTGCTAAAATGAACCTGCATGCACGGGTCAAAATCCCACAGGATGTGGCGTGTAGTGACAAACTGCTATGCTATTTGCGGGTTTGCCTGTGTATTTTCAGGGGTGTGAAAGCAATACAATTATTTAAGATATTTTAAGTTTACAAATATTACTCAATTTTAATATTTTATATTAAATAAAAAAGGGAGCAACAATATTCCGAAACAACGTTAAATATTTTTTCGGGGAGCATATGAACTCTTCACGAACATATGTATATATACGATAACTGATTTTTATTCAATTGCTCAACCTTTCTTTTTCGAAGAGAGTAGAAATTGAAAGGTACAAAGAAGAGGACAGGTCTAGTGATTAGCTAAAAACTCTCGCTACGCGCCGGTTTTTTTTGTATCAGAAGAGTGGGAATGGATTTATCCTAAGCGAGTAGGGACTGAAAGGATACGAGGACTATTCGAAGGCTAATCGCCTCGATATGCGTTGTTTTTTGGTATCGGTAAAGTGAGAAGGATTTTTTTACAACACAAACACCCGTTGCCTTTGAACAGAAACGATTAATCGACTGAAAAAAGTGTTCGAACCGGGACTCGAACCCGGATGGTTCATCACGGAAGCCAATGACGGTGACCACCGCACCACGGACCGAACCAATTATTATAATGATGATAAAATTTGGTCCTATGTATGTAGTTGTCTTTTTCGTTTGATATAAAACCATTCAACTACCTAATTGCAAATCTACATATGTATAATAAATTTACCTTATTTTATTTCTACTGAGGTGTATGTATGCGACATTTTTATATTCAATTGACTTCAACTTTTTTCATTTATAATAAACTAGTATTGCTACCCGGCGTCGCTCGGACTAAGCGACCAATAATTAATGTTATAAAATTTGACATAATTATATCACAAAATCTAACATCCAAAATAGAGTCAAAATAAAATCACAAACTTTATTTAATTTGATGACAGCCCCATTCTCGCCCATTAAAATGTCCAAATTCAAGGAAAAAATCTAATTTGCTGTCAAAAGAAATGTCAAATAATACCTTCACGTAAATAATAAACATTATTATTAATAATAAAAGCCGGGAAAAGTTTAGTAGAAGACTAATTTATTACATTTTGATTAAATGTCTTCGCCGATAAAAATTCAAACATATTTTCTTTTATATTCGATTTTTATGGCAACTTAATGACCAACAATGCAAAAGGGAATTACAGACCCACAGACATGCATACGCTGTTTCGGTTTTATATATAATAAATTATGTATAATGGTCATATTAATCTAGCTTTTATGTTCCCAGAGATTCATGGATATTTTAGTAGTATTAACAGTTCTCTATAATTTCACATTTTACATATCAGATATCGTGAGTTAGATCGCTAAATGATTCATATATCGATTGGTCTAAATAATGACAATTATGACGGAATCTATTATTCATGATGCATGCTTAGTTTTTTCTATTTTTTTTTGTAGTTTAAATTTCAAAAATATATATTAAAAGCTTTGCGTTATGTCAAAAGCTGTATAAATAATGTAATGCATAAGTATAAATATAAAAAATGAGGCAGGCATGGCCCGGTGAAAGCAAAAAGATTAGCGTCAGAGTGTCGCTCTTTTTAGCAAGTAAAAAATATGACTTTTTTAAACAAAGAATATAATAAACGACGATTTATTTGATGTGATTATAAAATAAAGTGTATTAATAGCATTGTAAAATTTTCGTGTAATACGAATTTGGATTTAATGCCATAATTGCTTTCCTACACGAAATACAAATTAACATAATTAACGCTTGGCGTATGCAGCGGGGTTGTACATGGAAAGCTTTAGTGGGAAATTAAAGTTAAAGTTAGATATTTTTTCAATGAATTCGATTGATTAATAACGTCATATCGTAATGTAGTTTTCCATTTGGCTCAATGAATTAGAGGTCTGCACGGGCCCGGCCCGACGACTGAGGATGGAATTTATTTTATAGAAACATATTTCTTACTTTCATCGGGTCGGGTCATAAGTCTAACTCGGCAATATTGATTCAGATTCACAGTAACTATGTAAATCAGAATGAAAATCACTAAAATATATTGTGTTATCTATCTGAAGCTTTATCTGAAAAAAATCCTTCACTATTTCCCAATGACCAAAAGCAATGAAGGTCCTTGCTTCCCGTAAAAAGGAAAAATCGCACACTCCGTTTTGTAATTTTATCATTTTAAAATATTAGATCAATCTTGTTTCATTCATTAAGCAAACTTTGCGATAGTTAGTCCGAAGATCCCTCTGAAAGAGGCGAAACACGTGTCACAGTTAGTAGCACAATACGTGGAATAATCAAAGTTTTTTTATATTAAAAGCAATGAATATTATATGGTATCAGCATTCCGTTGTTTTATAGGGTATACAGTTCGTTGGAATAGAAAATTCATTCATCCAAAAAAGAAAATGATTCACTAGAAGGCTGTTACAACGACATCCTTCCAAAAAAATCTGGCCGGCCGACGATTTTGATCTTAAGGCCGGACCTGGTATCTTTATTAAATATAGGCCCGTGCAGGCCTCTACAGAAAACTTGCAAAGACTTCATCATCAAAATGGCGTTACCACGAGTCTCAACAGGCCTAGTTCCTTCATTTATTTTTTATTTTCTTCGGTATCATTGGATGTTTTATGATTATCATATATTTTTTAAAAAATAGTAAAAAATTATTCGTTGAATCCATTTAAAATAAAAACCGTGACTTGTTAGCCATGTTTCGTTAAGTATCTCAAAGGCTGTATAGAATCCAAGCTTTAAATCTGTTAGATTTGCGGGGCCGGCAATCTTAAGGAGAGGGTTATTTTATGTGCCGCGACCCGCATTGTATACGAATGGGTTGCATTTTCTCGGAAAAGCTCGCTTCCCTTGAGATTCATCTCACTTGCTAATAACAGCGGTCTGGGACGCCGCCGACGCCACCGACGTCGCACGATGACATTGTTACTTGAATCTCGCCCACTGACGCCGAGCCAGCGGCATTGTTAACTAAAGCAACGTTCTCACGAAAATTTATAGTTTTATGATTTTTTTTTTAATTATTTTATCAATCAATTTTTTTAAGCGTGTGATGTAAACGCTTAATGCTGCATCATAATTTGATTTGCCCGGTTTGTGGCTCAGTGGTACAAACGTTGTTGACTCTGCAGATTCCCAATACGGGCAGATTTGTTCAGTCGATTAATCGATTCTGTTCGAAGGCATGTGAAGGTTTGTGTTGTTGAAAATCCCTTCCCACCTTTCCTATCCCAAAAAACGATGAAAAACGAAAGCTAACCTAACCTAACCACTATTTCTGTCCGAGTCCTTGTATCTTTTCAATCCTTATTCTCTTAAAAAGGATAGGTTGAGCAACAAGGATAGGTTGAGTAACAAGCAGCTGAGATATACTCCGTGAGGAGTCCAAATTCTCCAAGCTGGGAGCGGACATAAAAAAACGAATAATAGATTAAAGAAGAAGTTACCTCTCTCTCTCCGCTTCGTTTTTGGTATCATATAAAAATTTTTTTAAGTTGTTAACTTTACTGTCACTTCTTGGTGGAAAGGCATCATTTTGAATTACTACTTCCAGATCAGGGCCGGCTTCACTCGTCATGAGCATTGTCAACTATTAGTTCTATGTATATATAATATGCGGAAGTAGTAGTAAAAAATGTGCTTTTTTTATTATTATTTTAATATGGTGAAAAAATAATGATATATTTTATTTCTACAGAAATTATATTATCGTATTATAATAGAGTTACTACCAATTAAAATCCAATTAAATCAATGAATTATTTAAGTTAAGTACTATTTCATAAATTTATTGAATTGGCATTCACATAGTTGAACTCCATTAAAACACGGTGTAAAATAGCAAAGTTAATTTAGTTTATGCCAATATTATTGTAAATATTTTATATAATACATAAAGTTCTATTGGTAGTTCTGTAATTTAGTATTTACGTTAGCTAAAATACCTATTAATAATAATGTATAATAATATTTATTCAAGCTCAAATATTTTTTCACCATTCATCGTGAGGAATTAGTTATTTAATGATAACCAAAATAAAAAAAGCAGTTAGATTCGACCAATTTTACACGACTCCAAATCTATAAATTCCCGACACCGACTTTTTTTTCAATTTGAACGATATTTTATGTTTCTAAAACAATTATCGTGACATATAGGCTTTGAATTTTCCGTATTCTTTACTGTTTTACTTTTATGTGGATGAATTGTAAACGCAAAGGAATATAAAATGGGGTGGGCCGTTTTATTCGCACGCTTAGCACATCGTTTGATGTTTTTGACTGGGAAGATGAATTATTTTATACTCTGCTAAGACTTTCTTATTTGTATCAAATTAATGAACGATTTTATCGACTGAATCAAAGTGTTTGCGATTTAATAGAAATAAAATTTAGCAGGTTTATTAATTAAATATATCTAGATCTATAATCACATCATAAAACGATGTATGCAAGTTGATCGGGTCAAAAAGTGGAGACATAATGATATCTTATATATAAAACCGAAACGGCGTATGTATGTCTGTGGGTCTGTAATTCCCTTTTGCATTGTTGGTCATTAAGTTGCCATAAAAACGAATACGAAAGAAAATATATTTGAATTTTTATCGGCGAAGACATTTAGAAAAATGTAATAAATTAGTCTTCTACTGAACTTTTCCCGGCTTTTATTATTAATAATAATGTTTATTATTTACGTGAAGGCAAATTAGGTTTTTTCCTTGAGTTTGGACATTTTAATGGGCGAGAATGGGGCTGTCATCAAATTAAATAAAGTTTGTGAATTTATTTTAACTCTATTTTGGAATAAAAATAATAACACATTTTTTAGTACTTTTTCCACATCTGATTTATTACATCAGGACCGGTTTCGCTCATGGCGAGCATTATCAACTGATAAGAAATACAATAAGACAGTGGTATTTATGCAAAAGTTAAGGATGAAAACAAGGTATGACAAACAATTGGTAATGCAACTAAGCAAATAAATTAAGTAAATTACAAGACAAATAGACTAAAAATAAAATGTTCAAGACCTCTTAGCAATGCAAAACTAAAACATCAAAAATCAATTAAGTATGAATTTAACATTAACTAACACCTCAAAAATCAATTAAGTATGAATTTAGCATTAACAAAGTAAAAGCCCAAATATTAAGTGAATTTAATAAAAATAAATAAAGCTAATGTCTGTCATCCATAATTAGATGGAAGTCCCGGTAATGAGTTCAAATGAGTCAGTGCCTGTAACAGAATAAAAGCCATATCAATTCTTACAAATTAAAATCAAAGAAAGGAAAATAAAAAATAAAAAATTAGAAATAAAAGTAGAAAAAAAATACAATAAGAATTGGTTTAGTGAATTGGGTATAGTAATGGCGAGGAAACGAAGACTAATTGATCATTTAAAAGATTACAATTATTCATAAATTTATGTCGGTTTATTTCAAGGATTTCTAACTTATCTAGTTTTACAGATTTATTAATAATATGCAGGATTTTAAAGTTTTTAGTGATATCAAAAGTATGCTTATTTAGGAACAGATGGTTACCAAATGAAGATACTTCATTCCCTTTAATTGAACAAGCTAGATGTTCTTTAAATCTAGTATTGAAAGTTCTTCCCGTTTGACCAATATACTTGGCTCCACAGGATTCGCAATCAAGTAGGTAGATCCCACTTTGGTTGAGAATATTAATTTTATCTTTGGAATTTACTAAAACATTTCTGAGATTGAAAGGATTGTAAAACGTTACATTAAAAAGATTTTTATCAATTTTCCTTGAAATCTTTTCTGAAACTCTACCTAAGTAACATAATTTCACCCACTGTTTATTAACAGCAGGATCATTAGTCACCAAACTAGAGCTTACATTTAACAGAGCTAATTTTTTATTTTTTTTTAAATAAAAGTCGATCAATTAAATCCGAATCATAACCATTATTCATTGCAATTTGTTTTATTGTATTTAATTCAAGATCGTAACTTGCTTTACTCATCGGAATCAAAAGGAGACGATGTATAAAGCAATGAAAGGTAACTAATTTATGCGAGATGTGATGTCTGGAAGAGTTATTAATGATGTTATCACTATATGAATCTTTTCTAAAAATACTGAAAAAATGCCGATTATTAATAATCTCGATCGTTAGATCCAAAAAGTTTATTGTTAGATTTTGTGATATAATTATGTCGAATGATATAACATTAAATAATTATTGGTCGCTTAGTCCAAGCGACGCCGGGTAGCAATACTAGTAAATATATAAGGTTCTGTTTGCTGAAGGTTTTTCATAGCGATATTAACTAAAGAAAATGCTTATTGTCGGTGTTATGTTAGCAAAAGTGTTCAATTCTTTTCGAAAATTCTTTGTAATTTAATATTATACGTGAAGAATATTCTTTGATAATTCAGTGACAAACTGACAATTATTTTAATATCCATCTGATTAATTAATGCTTAAAACAATAAAAATAAATCTGATTTATCGTACATCTGATCTTGTGGGGCGAGAGCGACAAACTTACCACTAGTCCTGCCCTAGCTTTATCCATTCTATCCCTACTATCATCGAACTAGAAAAAAGGTTAAGTTATTGAATAACAAGCAGTTCTCTTTAAAAAAATGTTGAGAAACCTCCATTAGGAGCCCATATGCTCAAATTGGGAACGGACATGGATGAAAAATATTATATTTTGATTTATATATGTTACAGTGAAACTGTATTATCAATGAAAATATATTCTCCTCCAAGCTGCCATTGAAATCAAATTTGACCGCCCTATCTTCAGCCCAATTTTTTTCTGTGTTTTGTCTTTGGTTCTCTTTTTGTGAAAGGGACTACTTGCTGATTTTGTTTCATTGAAGCAAACAAAAATTTTAGGCCGGCAAATCATCGACTTGTGCCAATATTTTCAATGATCGTGACCAATGAAATCATGTTGTCATACAGATCTATTATTTGATACATTTTCACTGTAACATTTATATACTATAGAACTGGAAACCAGCAAGCAAACACGTAAATTTAAGTATTGAGTGTATATTTTACAATCAATGGACGCTCTCTTCCTGCTCGATTACAAGCAGAAATCAACGACATCTGGTGATCATGTCTGGAAACTTTTATTACCGGTACATTTACTACAGATATTTATTGATTCATATTGCACCTAACTAAAGCATTCAATAAAATTCAAAGTTTTATTTTACATATGTTATATATTATATATAGCTCATGTTATATTATTTTGAATATATTTTCTGCAATAAGTTTATTTACTGTTTTATTTATAATTTTGTTTTGATATATAAGTTTTATTTCGTTGATAAAACCCAGTACGCTTCTGGTTAATGTCAATTCAAAAATGCAAATTTTGTTTCGCGCAAATTCTCACTCCGAAAAGTTTCACCGCTTGTTGAATTTATTTGAGTTTAAAATCATTGGTTTCTGTTATCAGCAACCACTCAAAAGAATTGTATCCCAAAGTTAAGGATTCCCCTTTGTCAGACAATTCAATTACAATTAGCTGGCCTAATTCGCGATGAATTTAAGCAAAGTCTAACATTTTTGTAAAAGTACTAAGGAAGCTTTATTAGTTTCAAAGCGAAAGTGGGTCAGATAAAAGTTTTCGTTCGGAAAAGCTCTGTTGGCTGCAGCTGATATGGGCCCGAGTGTGAATAAGGCTCTCAAGCAAATCCTTTCGTGAAATATTACCAAAACGTTTCCACATACATATGTAAATGATATGGTACTTAACTAATACTTTATATGACGTTATATTTACAGTGGAAACTTTGTGTAAAACACATATCGGGTAAAGCTGAGTTAATTTAAATTTACTTAATATGTATTTGCATTAAAAAATTAAAATAAATATTGAAATAATACTTTAATCATAATATTATAAAGGGTATATCAATAGGGACGCTCAAAATATGTTACTTTGTCCTGCTGAGTAGATTATTCATTGTTTAGTGGCCAAATTTGAGTCAACCAGTTTGGTAAATAATCGGCCAACACCTACCTGTACGTCATCAAAATACAATATCTGGTGAAAACATTGCTGCTGTGTGTGAAAGTGTACAGGAAAACCCAAGGCAGCTTATTTCTCGTTGTTCACAAGAACTTGGCTTTTCTGCGACTTCAACTTGGCGAATTTTGAATCGGGCCTTATGTCTGCTCCCGTATAAAATCCAACTAACCAAGGAACTTCAGGTTAACGACCACAGACAACGCCTGATTGGGTTCTGGAGCAGTTGGAAGTTTACCCAAATTTGTCAAAAAAGTAAACTTTAGCGACATGACCCATTTTATAATGAATGGATATTGGCAGACATTTGATGCTATATTCCATATTTAATGCCGTAAAATATACTTACAAATGAAATTAAAATTTAGTCGAAATCTCACAAACAACTTCCTTATAAAAAGACCCTTTACTTACTAGTAAAGCACAGTGGTAATAAGAGTCCACCAAGTAGAATTTTAGCCCGATGATGGGCTCGAATTCCCGAAAAAAAATACTATTTTTAAACAGTAGGTAAGTATAAGTCATTATTTTTTGCATATACATACATACATATTATTTTTTATATTACTATCTTTTTAACCATGTCCGCTCACATCTTGGAGCATACTGACTCCTCATGGAGTTTATCTCAACATGTTCTTTTTTCTACGAGAACTGCTTGTTACTCAGTTGCTCAACCTAACTTACAAACGAATACTATGACAGGACTAGTGATAAGCTCAATCGCTGTGTCACTAAGCGTCGCTATTTGGGATCGGAAAGGTGGGAAGGAATTTTTTTAACACAAACACCCATTGCTTTCGAACAGCATCAATTTATAGACCCATAAAATTTGCTCGTACGGGACTCATAGCCGCGCTGTCAATCGCGCCAGCCAATGACGTTAACCACTACACCACGGAAATTTGTTTAAATTATTGTTTTTTTATTAATATCTTTACGTCGAACCATGAGGCTAAGAGTGAATTCGAATCAGAGTATTAAATAGTTGAACATTTGTTGGAGTTATTCCACAATCAATTTATTTATATCAGACCAGCTTCGCTCATGGTGAACATTTTCTACTTTCGACAAAGTATTGACAATGAACATCTTAAAAGTGATCGAGTCGGAGTTTCTTAGTCTTTTGCATCTAAATATAAATAGTAAAGTTGTGTGAATTTTGATATAATTATTTACTGTCAATATTTTATGACGAATAAGCGTGATCGCTACATAAATGAGTAATCCACGGTGAAGCCAATTCACAAAGACATTGCTTTACTAAAACAACTGTCCGTTTTGTTTTGGGTTGAAAATGTTTTCGTTCATACATATGTATTTTCATCTTGAATTTTCTTAAAATATTATCTTGGTAAAACAACAAAGCAGCACTTGCTTATAAAACAATAATACAAGCTTCAAGCGTTGTCTTTACAAAATAAAACCAGCCCGTGAAGATATCAAAGTAACCAACAGAACAAATGTTTGCATTTGGAGTTATGGAAGTCGTGCAGCATTTTGCCGCAAACAAAAACGACTGCTGACAAAACAATTAAAACCTCGGAAAATTTTATATTTTTACCGTTGCCAAGCGTTGGGAAAACACGGGAAACGTGTTAAAAGTACAGCCAATAAGTTGATACTAACGAATGGGATTTAATAGCTTTTTTCTCAATTTATCAAACAGTGAACAATATCGGTAAAACAAATGTATATTCGTCACTGCCAATTTATTTCCAATTAAAGGGTTAAACCCAACCCTTCATGATTGATTGCAATCATTAGTTTATATTTTGTAATGCTAACGTCATTAGTAGTATAATTATTTGTTTGCTTTTTTTTGATTCTATAGCCCCTCCTTGCTTCCCGTAAAAAGGAAAAATCCTAAGGTTTTTTGTAATTTTATCATTTAAAATATTAAAACCAATCTTGCTTCATTACTTAAGCAAACTTTGCGAGAGAAAGTCTGAAAATGCCTATGAAACACGTGTCACAATTAGTTACACAATACGTGGAATAATCAAAGTTATTTTGAATTTTATATTAAATATGTAATTAAAAATAATAAATAAAATGTACTTATTCTGCATTAAATGTATTTAGATCAGGATTGGGTTTGCTCATAGCGAGCATTATCATCTGATAATTTTTTTATAACTGATATCAACGAAACCGGCCCTGATCTAATATATATTTAATGTGGAATAAGTACTAGAATTGATTTATTATTTTTATTTGAATGTCATTCCACCAAGTATTGACAGTGAACACCTTAAAAGTATATTTTATAATTTAGGATTTCTACTTAAGGTGCTTGATGGAAATTCAATCGCTTGAATTTTGTACGTTTCCATGAGTTTTTTCGTTCAGAACAGTCAGTTGAAATTCCTGAAGATGACGTAAAGAATCCCTTGTCGATAGCGACAAAACTCGTCGAATTGTGAAAAATTCAAACGGTTATTTTTTTATTGTGTATTGCTCCTCTACCTAAGTGGAGCATACGGAATCCATATGATGAATCTCAACGGAAATTATTCTACGGAAACCGGTTTTTTATTCAGTCACTAAATTTATTGTTTCGGTGATGATAAGTATTGAGAAGACCTTTATTCCGGCTCCCTCGTAATCGAGAAGGAGCCTCCTATCCGACACTCAGGAAGAGGGATTTTGGGGACGGAGTGGGAGAAACATGGAACTCTTTAAAACAAAACACGATCTCAAAGCGTTATGTGGGTGCGTTAGCACCCATTATTTAATTGATTATGGTTTTACACAGACATTATACAACACACAAATATTACGATAGCGAAGAAGATATCAGGAATTTGACGCGAATTTAATTCTGAGGTAGAGGATTAGGCGCGTGCATTCTCAATGCAGTCCAATCTCTCACTGCTGTATGAAAACAAACGGTTACTTTAGAAAGAAAAAACAATGGCCGTTTCAAAAATCGTTAACACATGCGCCCGCTGATAAGGGATGATTTATCGCCTTATGAACTTTTTTATGAAGCACATGCATTGTCGGGCGTCAAGCGATAAGCGTCGGTCCCTGTGGTCTAGTGGCAAGAGCTTTGTCCGCAATAGGGGGCCATTCAATATAGATTTTTCAATTGAAAAAAAGATCTTGGGCTGGGTGTTATGTTATTTATCGTTGATTTTGTGCACAACTGATACATTATTTACCATCGAGTTAATCTCGTGTGACTTTGACAACTCAGAATATTTGGCGCATTGGCGCAAGCTGTAATGCCAAATATTTTTTTTTAAAAAATCATTTAAAAAATAAATAAATGTTTGTTTGTAAAAAAATAAGAGAAATTGAAATAACTCTACATTGCACCGCTATAGATTGCAATATAGATTATTATAAGAATGAATTTATTTCCTGATATCGACTGACTCATTGACTGAGGTGAACAATAGATCGTTCGAGAGAGTTCTGATGACCTACCACATAAGGCGGTGTCAGTATGTATAATAAATATATACGGATAGGTTGGGATAGAAATATTATCCGAAATATAGTTTTGTAAAACCATGCATTCGAACAAGCGTGTACTGATTGTCGTCTCCAGTATGTCAGGGTCATTAACTCGGGGCCGAAAAAGAATAGTAAAATGGTTCAATATTAAAATTGATGTTCAAGGTTCAAAAAATTGTAACGAAAGCATTCCTAAATGAAATTTGATTGATATGTTCGTCCGGTAATGCGATCACAGGACAATCACTGAACTATTGTTGCTCATTGTACTTTTGTATAGCCCATATTGATATGTTTACCAATGTCTTTCAATATAATCGCTAAAAATGTTGTTAGGTTATCGCAATTATATTTTTAAAGTTACATGTGTCAAATTTGATGTCAATTGTTTAGGAGTGTACGGAAAATTACTAAGGAAGGTTATAGCGTTGAACAACTGGTGAAAATCATCAAATTGTATTATCAATGTCCCTGTTCGAGAAAATTTATCGACGAGCGTTATTTTTGAATGAATGCATATGTGAACAAGCGAAAATTTCGGATTGAGAGGGATTTCAATCCATACATGATAAACCAGCAACAAATGCATTCCGATCAAGTCACTGTTTGTGCGACTTTTACTCTGGCAAAATCATCGGTCCGTACTTCTTCAAAAATGAGACTGGCATTGCACATAGCTGTCAACGGTGAGGTACAGATCGATGATAAGCAACTTATTTTAGCCTAAACTTGATGGTATGAATACCGATAACATGTAGTCCCAACAGGATCACACATCACATGCAACGATGGACATTTTACACGAGCGTGCGTCTATATTGAAAGACCCTTATACGTTTAGGTTAAAAAAAGGTTTAGGTGTATATGGTTGTTATTACGATCCCTTACAATACCTGCCATTTTGCACGCGTGAGTAATAATTAATTACATTGTGACACTCAAGACTCATTTTAAGAGTCCCGCATTATGGTATTATGTGTTACGTCGAAATCTGTGCGCCTTCAATTACAAAAGTTCACTTATGTACATATGCCCTGGAATTATAACGGTGACTTGAATTGTCTCAGGTAATTTGAATTCCGTTGCTTACTTGAACGAATAGCACACGTAATTAAATTTATGCAAATGCCAATGGTGTACAAAAACGGCATATTTGAATTTCATATAGTGATATGTAATAATACGGTAAGAAAAATAACAATATATTTTAGTTCTACATAAATTATTTTATATATTTGTTGATAGCTATTTCGGCTTACGCCTTCGTCAGAACTAGTCAGAAACAGTTCTGACGAAGGCGTAAGCCGAAATAGCCATCAACAAATATATAAAACAATTAATTTAGAACTAAAATACATTTGTTATTTTTCTTACCGTATTATAATGGAGTTCTACCAAGTAAATGCCTACTCAATCAATGATATGTAATACATAATATTTAGCTGTTATTAATAATGAAAAATGGTGTCACATAACGGACATTAGGACTAACATATTTCCTAATATAAATTAAAAATTACTTTGATTCGTGTTTCGCCTGTTTCAAAGCCATCTTTGGACTTACTATTGCAAATTTGCTTTAGTGATAGAGCAAGATTGATGCTTATATTTTAAAATTATAAAATTAAAAATGCAGTTTGGGAATTTTCCTTATTACTTTTAAGGAGGGGGTTATAGAATCAAAACAAAGCAAACCAATAATTCTACTACTAATGACGTTAGCATAACAAAATATTAACTAATGAGATGCAATAAATCAGGTAGGGTTAAACCCTTGATTGGAAATAAGGTAAGGAGTGGCAAGAAGCCCGTCCTATTTAGGATATTATTTAATAATAGTTTTTTTTATTTCTAAAAATTCTAAACTATTCATTTTTAAACCCAATTTCCTATACATATTTCCTATTTATTAAATGCACTTACCTTTTCAGTTTTTTACATTGCCAATAATCATTCTTACTTAATTGGTTTTTTATGGAGTATCTTATTACTAACAGGTATTCATCATTAAAATTATATTTTCTTTTGCTTTTATTTTATATTGATTTATTTGCTTAGTTGTAATACCAATTTTTGTACTTTTCGAGTCTTGCTAAACTTTTATATAAATGTCGATGTATTTCTTATCAGTTGAAAATGCTAATCATCGAAACCGGTCCTAATCTAATACGTTAAAAAATGGGTATTTTTTAATATAATGCCATTCCACAAAGTATTGAGAGTCAACACTTTGAAGGAAAAATCATAACATTTGAAATAATATCCTTCTCAATAGATACTCTCAATAAAAGTCAAAAGTAAAATTTGTTGTTCCAAATAGAACTTAGATTAAAGTTGAACTTCATATATCCATTTCGAAGTGCGTATGAACCTTTTTGGGTTTGGGAATTGAAATTCATAGCTGGCGATATTCAAACAAACGGTAAACGGCAAGGAAGAAAGAGGAAATATCCAGGTCAGTGGGTCACGGTGCGGCCAGGGTTACGAAAATGCCTTCACGGTGCCTATTTTCTATCCTACTTGAGCTTTTTTAACAAGGAGGTTTCATAAACAATACGCCTTTACGTGAAAGGTATGATGCAAGACTTTTTATTTTAAATATTTATCTAGTCTATGGAGACATTGTATTTTTTTACCCCTTCAAGTGTGGGCATAGTTTTTATTTTATGATCTTATACTCAAAGCTAATATCACGTACTACATTGCAAACAAAAATTGATATTATACATATTTGAATGTTCAGATTAAAATTGCCTAAAAACATTGAATAATTTGAATGTTTTGAGGGTTGGGTATCATTGTATTTAAGAATTTCGACCGAAAGTGCTTGATGGAATTTCAATATCAAATTTGTCACTAACGACCCCGGTTTCGCCATTCGGCGTCTTGAAATGGTACTTGAAATTTGGTACTTGAAATGACACTTGAACTCGTAGAAAAGCACAAAATTCGAACGGTTCAAATTTGAATCATTGTATTATTCAATTTCAATAATATTTATTTTCAAAGTTTAAAAATTTTTAAACCAAATAATTAAGTTTGTCAATTGAACTTTTTCAGCATACTTAACCATATACATATATAATCGTTACCAGATCTGATAGAAACAATTGTCTAAAATATTGGACTGTCGTTTTAACTTTTTTAATAATTTTAATACAATTAAAATCAATTTAACAAGGAAACAAAAAAAACAATTGTCTCAATAATTTTAAATATTACAACTCAATCAAACTGACAATAACCAGTAGATATAATGAATCGTTTTTTTTTCTAATTGCCTCATGAACATCTGACCCGATGTTTCTCAAAGTGTGGTACGCGAAGCCCTTGGGAGACGAGATGAATTTGGTGGGGCTGCACCGGGCTTTGGTTAATGAATGTACTTTAACTCAAATGCATCATATCTTTCCAGATTAAACTTATTTTTATATACCTGGAATAAATATTACATTATCCAACTTTATATTTTTTTAAGTTGATTTTTCAAATAAAAGTAACAGTACTTTGGATGTGTAACATAATATATTAAAATTAGCAACCAATGAACCAAATTATGATGATATGAAATTGTCGTCTCAACATAAACAATTTCATCCTTCTCATTGATTATAATGTAACTTTTATTTATAAACTTGTATTTAATTTCCCGCTAATTATGTTCTTGTAATTACGTTAAAAAGGAAAAAATAATTATATTTTGATTGTTATCAAATTTTATGCCAATTTTTTGAAGAGATGTACTCGGTGTTACGACAATATAAAAACTATAGGTGTCAAAAGTTTTAGAAACACTGATTTAACCGCATCCTGTCAATATTAATTATCCTCTTTTGAAATAGACACTGGTGAGCTGACTAGTATCCACTATAATTAAATATTTTGAAAAGCTCTAATGGGATTGTGTTCTCCGCATGGTTGAAAACCGACCCTCAAACACGTAAAACGAAAAAAGAAGCTTTCTGTAATGATAAGATATTATTTGCGTGACGTGTCTATATCTCCATCAATGATTATATTCGACATGTATATTATTACTTGTATATTATTACATGTACATCCGTATAAAGTGTCTGCGTTTATGCGTCGCTCGCTTGAAAAAGCAATGTTTCTGAATTTACTGTCAGCATTTCATTGCTTCACGAACTGACAGTCAGTTAAATGCATATTGATTTTGAGCTTCAGAATAAATATTCGTGATTGAAGTTCGCCTACAAGGCTACAAACAGAGATCACAAAATGATAAAAATACGGTACGTGGGCGTATAACTTTTTACTGATATTTTTCGAGAGCTTCCTTCTATTTATTTATTTATAGAAACATGTAAATGCTTTTGGCTTTTGCAATGTGAAATATGATTAAAAAATTGTTAGAAAAAAAAAGCTTTAGAAAAAGTCAATGAAATCATTTTTTATTCTTGGAGCACATGGAATCCTCACAGAGCTTATCTCAACATATGTTTTTCTACGAGAACTGCTTGTTACTCAGTTACTCAACTTCTCATTTTCGACTGGAAAAATCTGCTCGTACCGTGCGCTCCGACACGGTAGCCAACAACGTTGACCACTGCACCGTGGACCGGGCACATTAATACAAAAAGAATATTAACTAAACTTACTTAATCTGATGGGTAAAAATAATGTAATGATCACAGCACATCGACGCTTTTAAATTCGCTCGGAATTTTAAAATAAGCTTAGTAAAAATAATTCGCACGGGACTCAAGCCTGGAACACGAACATAAATGCAGACTTGCTTGGCCGAGACATTTAAAATATCTAAAGTGATTTAAGATATATTGCAAAATTATGTGACGTATTTCAAATGACGTTCAAAAAATCAAAAAATTGTTTTGGTTGATTAAGTCTACTATTTCAGGTAAATCTAAGATACTTGACTGTATTGCACAACTTGACCGCTGTATTATGCATTCTTATGCCATTAAAGTTATATGTTTTGCAATGAGGCTCTTTTTTACGACGATGATTAAGTTTACATAAAGTACAAAATAAGCAAGTTTGAATCATAGTCAGATGTCTTAATAAAAATCTAAGCCTTTCAGGAAGAAGTTTGAAAGCATCCATTTAATAATAAGAACATTTAAAAGTGTTTCTGAGAATTGCTAAAAGAAATGCGTATAATTCCAGAGGCATGATAATGTCCGCCGTAAATTTCTATGGCCAAGGCAATCTGAATGAAAACATCGCTCGGATTCGCTAGCAAAGGTGATTCCATGGAAATCCTCGAATCATTTTTACAGGGCTTAACTTTTCCCATTATACCTCCTCTGGCTGGAGAAAAGCTGTTATCTTTTTTTATATAGCCAAACTTTTCGCAGAACACATGTAATGTGTAGGTTGTTCAAATGAATCATTTCGCCATTCATCAAAATACAAAACGCCCATAAAGAATTTATAAAAATGTTTTTATTCAACTGCCATTTATTTGATGTTGCTTGGAGTTTTATAATGGTAATAAAAATATACTTTGTAGGTAGCTTTTCAATAAACACTTGCCAATGTCTTAATGTATGCTTGTTATGAATTCTTATTAAAATCGCTTTTACTTAAAGTGCTCCCTTTCAATGCTTGGTGGGATGGCATTTCAACTGATCTGCGAAATCAGCTCTTATGCTAATAAATTCAATTTGGATTACGTACAAAAAAAAAGTTTCATTATTTTATAATTATTTGGAAGAAGCCATGTTTTTTCCTAAGTGTTGAACAAACCATCTAAAGTTGATGTCACTGAAAAGATCTAGAAAGATATAAAATATTCTACGTACTACTAACTGTCACACGTGTTTCGCCTTCTTCGCTTCTTTCAGAGGCATTTTCGGACTTACTATCGCAAAGTTTGCTTAAGTAATGAAAAAAGATTGATTTTGATATTTTAAAATGATAAAATTGCAAAATGGAGTTTGGTATTTTGGAAGCAAGGAGGGGAATTATAGATTCAAAACAAAGCAAACAAATAATTATACATACTACTAATGATGTAAACATTACAAAATATTAACTAATGAGATGCAATCAAACATATGGGTGTAGGTTAAATCGTTTAAATTGAGCCCAAACCTATCTGTTTGATTGCATCGCATTAGTTAATATTTTGTAATGCTATGCTACAAAAGTTATGCATTGAACTAAACTTATTTTATGAGATTTTTTCTTCAAAATCTTTTTTTGGTAGAGAGCCTACTTTGCTTTCAAAGCGCTCATTTAAAAGCATGACGTAGAAGGCTTAATAATGGTGTTTCACGGTTACCCAGATGAGATGAGAAGCCTTCAAAGTGGTGTATACACTACCCTTAAAATATTTGCAATGTTTAAGTAATATATTTGACGATGGGTACACATAATATAGAAATATCCCACAGTGTTTGCTTGGTGACCCTTTTAAAGGTAACACATTCAAAAACCGTCATTGTTAACATTTTACTATAAAAATTTCAAATTCCTAATATTTTATTCATCTCTTGCGCTGTGCTTTGTATAGAGAAATGGAATTTCAGTCCATTTTGACTATTAAAAGCTTATCTTAATTAGAGCTACTCTAAGTAAAATTCGTTTTGTCGTTATAAACCCGAGTTTTGTCTTTCGGCATCTTCGAGCATTTCAAATGTCGCTAATTTGAATCTCAGTTATTTATTTATTTATAAATTTACATTGCAAAAATGACAAATTATAAGTTTATTATTATTGATTGAGTAGGCATTTACTTGGTAGAACTCCATTATAATACGGTAAGAAAAATAACAATGTATTTTATTTCTACATAAATTATTTTATATATTTGTTGATCCGGATCCATCAGGGAAAATATTGATGACAATGTCAATGGGTAATGTCAATACTGTAAAATTCAATTAAAATTGATAAGTCTGTTATTTAAATTGTTGTGACAAGTGTTTCTCTGTGAAGAAGCAACTTCAGATGTATCTTCCGTTACAATATAAGTATTATACGGTAAGAAAAATAACAATGTATGTTCTACATAAATTATTTTATATATTTGTTGATAGCTATATAAAATAATTTATGTAGAACTAAAATACATTGTTATTTTTCTTACCGTATTATAAGTTTATTGCTTTTGCAATGTGAAAAAAGATGAAAACATTGAAAGAAAAAATACTTAGTTTACAGATATAAGAGTGAAATAAGAAAAAATAACATTGGGAATTGACAAAAAGTGAGTTCCGACAAAATCAACTATAAAAAATAGTTCTCGTTTGAACTCACTCACGTCCATGTAAAAAGCTCAAGCTCATTTTGTCGCTAACGACTCTCATCTCAATTTATCAATCTCAACTTCTGATCATCTATGTATATTCTACGTGAACATCAAAAAAATTTGTGACATTATTTTGACATACAATTAGCTGTTCTTATGTGTCATTCATTTAAATCGAATAGCAGAGATTTCTAGCATAAATCTGATATATTAAATTTAAAAATAAACTAAAGGGCTTTAAGAACCTCGTCATGACGATGGCCTAAATCGTACGCTCCACTCCCTTTTCTCTTTCAGCATTATTTTCTTCAATAGTGGAGGCAAACATAAAAAAAGCCACTAGCCTTGACAAATTAAGTCCAAATTAACGCCCCAAGAGAAAAATCTAAGCAACAACCGAGTCTTGTCGATTCATTTAGAGACTGGGCATTTCTATTATAAAAAGAGTAAAGTCCTCAAGCTGACGTTAACATGACGAGCTATTTTTGGCAAAAATTGAACCTTCTTTAATGATTATTTACGAGACAATCATTTTTGTACGTGTTTTACTCACACAAAGCCGTCAGCTGACAGAATCTTTTAGAAAGTCAATACTCAGGTAGCTTACATTCGGGAAAAGGTAACAAAGACTTATTCTGCACTCAGCCCTAGCAAGAAAAATAGCCAGAGACTAGGAGAACGCTTCGCGGACTCTACATATAATTTCAGTAGGGAGTTAACCTTTAAGCGCCCGAGCATTTTTTTCGAAATATCCGCGCGACCCGTAGCTCCTATAAAAATAATTTTATCTATAAAAAAAGTCAGACTTTGTTGGGTAAAATAAAAGCATTAGCAAAATAAAAGATTGCCTACAATTAACGAACGACGACCAACACCGCAACTTGTACGCTTTTTAATTCTCTAAGTAAACAAATAAACAAATCCATTTTAGCTAGAGCTTTCTTTAAAAAGGCATCGGTCACCTCAAAGGATAAATTTATAGGTATGGAAAAAGGTCTTTATCCGCTTTGAAATATGATTTATTACTGTACGCCGGATATAACACAATGTATATTCTAAAAGTTAACCTTTTAACACAGATTTTTATATTCCTCATTGTGACAAAAAATATTTAACGAAACGAAAATAAAATTATGGGTCGGTATCTCAAAGACATTATTAATGAAAGCTGTAATGTTGAAAACTATTTTCACAAATCAGTGTAATCCGAAAGCAAAGTACACTATAATCACTGGATCCATACGGGACCGTAGGGCACTAGGGTTTAACACGTAGGGTTTAAGGTTAAAGGTAAGAAAAAAAATTCAAACATAAAAATAAATAGTATTTTCTGATGCTTCAGTTCAAATAGACAAAATCTGACATAGGCACTTCTATCATTATAAAGAAATAATAAATCATGATGATAAAAGTGTTCTTCTAGATTTTCAGATAAAAAATTGAAAATAAATTGCCCTATTTATTTCACGCGGTAAATATTTCCTAGACAAAAGTGTAAAAACTTCTCAAGAGTAACGCAATGGGATTATATACGATGGCAAAATACTTTATGCACACATATCGAATTCACGGACCGGAAAGGGTTCTCGTTTCTTTTGACGGTTATTCCCCTGAAAACTTCCTCAACGACGTTCAGCGCAATCACCCCACTCTTAATGGACACAATGAAACAGTGAACGACGGGCTTACGATTTATAAATAAATTCAGAGCACACACGGTACAATTTTGCCAGTTTCACCATGAAACAAAAGTTTCTATATTACACATAGTATCCATGTTGCACAATTTTGCTGACCAGAATGTTGACGCTTTTTTTTTATTAAAACAAGCTTCTTAACCTGTTACCAGCCAGAAGAATTCCCCACTTTTTGCTCTGTACCCTACGACTTTTTCAAAAATTAAAAAAGGACAATACCGTAAAACTACTTACGTTATTTAAGGGCTTAGATGTCTTTGATCCCTTATGAAAGCAATCACATGTTAATTTCCATACCACATGGCTTTTAGAGCGTATTTAAGATTACTCAATAAGGGTTTTCACACACAGTTTATCAGTCAATATAATGTCAATAATGCATCCGGATTGGCTATCATAAAATGATTTTATGAATAATTTGTATTTATTCAATTGGTTTGAAACATATATACATTTAAACACTTTTTGTAGAATATCTTTTAAGAAAACTAATAAAACGAAAACTTTATATTCATTTTGTGAGCAATGGATTTGGCACGTACAGTATGTGAACAATGCGCTGCTAATTAAGTTATCACGTATTATGTACGTTATGGTCCCAACAATATATTACAAGAAAATAAAAAACTGTTAAAAAAACCGCATAACTTTGAAACCGCACAAAAAAAAAGCGTACAAATATTTGATACAATATATATTCTCTTTCAAACTAACTATTAAATATTGCTTCTTCGTCGAGTCCGCCGACCTTGTCATTTGCTCATCAAAAATAATTACATCTCGGGGGACATTGTCGAATTGGTCGACAAAATGATACAAATAACACACCTCCCTCATTGATTATTCATTTGAAATATGATATGATGTCTCTAAAAGAAACTGTAGGACTTTCAAATGATTAACGACCATAGAAAAGTATTATTTGACAAATGTATTTTTATATTAGACTTGCAATACATAAATGATATAACAAGTTCTACGTATATATGGTGTGTACCATAATTTTTCATTCTGTTTTACGGTGCACTTGGTTACGTGGGCTTAAGTTTTATTTGTTATGTGATTAATTATTGACAATGTTTCAGTGATGCTTTTTAGCTCCAAATAAACATTAAACCATCCCTTAATATTTTTTTTCGGTATATACCTGACAGAGCTTCGAACTTTTAGCGTCAAAGTTTTTCCCGTCCCCTTCATCTCTAAGCTCAATTTTTATATTCAAGTTGCATTCTCTTTCCATCGCTACAGACAGAAGGGCACAATCGCTGCAGTGGTGAGCAATCCATAGTGAAGTCAGTTCAAGAGGTCAGCTTATTTTTATTTTTACCTATGGAAGATCATCGAGAAGAATGGCTCTTGGTATATAACGATTCTCTGGTTCTCGTCAGAAGCCTGCAAGAAAGAGATCGTTGGGTTACATCAGTGATGCACAACCTTTCTGGGAGAAGGGTCACATAATCAATTCTCAGATAGTTCGGGGGTCACATGGCTAAAACTGATTAAATTATCGATAGTTTAGTGTTTTAATAAACATAATAATACATTTTTAGTGATTCACAAAATTTTTGGTCAGACCGGTTTCGCTCATGGCGAGCATTGTCATGCATTGTATTTCTTATCAGTTGACAATACTCACCATGAGCGAAACCGGTCCTGATCAAATAAATTTTATGAAAAGTACTAAAATTGTATTATTTAAATAAGTTTAGTGAACGCCTTAAAAAATTAGTGTTTATAAAATTTCGAATTGTATTGTTTTATATTGTTCTTCCATCGTTCGGAAAAGGTTCTGATGAAAAACGTGATTGATATTTGTCATTGCGGGCCGCATGAAATGTCACTGAGGGCAGGTTGTGCGTCACTGGGTTACAGTGATGACCCGCTGCCTTTAGAGGTTTCACAAACGAACTCGCGAATATATTCCCTTAAGAATACTGCTCGTATTAAATATAGTGTACTATTTACATATATGCAGGCCAATACAATACTTCAAATATGTAATAAGGATCATAATTTGTTAAAGATATCGGTTAAATATGGAGATAATTATGCATAAAATGATAATGAATATTTTATTTTATTTATTCACTTCGGTGCTAAATGAAATTTTATTTCCTTCGTTTTAAAAATATTAAAATCAGGAAAATTATACAAATCTAAATTACCCAACTTTCAAATTATGGAACCACTCCCGTAATGAAATAAAATTCTTGCCCACTTACATAAAAATCTGCATTTAAAATATTTCTTTTAAGACTTTTAACGCAGATTGTTGGCTTTCATTTCGTTCGCGATTTTCATAAATAAATATTTAAATTCATTTCAACGGAGAGCACATATTTGAAGAGTTTCCGTCTTCAGACCAATATCAGAATAAGTTTCTCATAAAAGTGTTCTCTAAAAACTCTATGAAGAACAACTAAAGTAATTATTGTATACGAACACTTTGTAGGAATAAATTGTATTCGCTGTGTCGTAAAATTTTAGCACAAAATAGTTTCCTCGAATATTTTATTCCGTATTCCAAATATCTACATTAAATCATAAGAATTATGAAACAGTTGGGCCTTTATTATGACGGAAGCATTTCTGACGTTTACCCAAATATTTAGACTCCAAATATTGTAATTTGATTATTTTCTTTAAATCGTTGTAAGATTGGACAAAATTTCATTCGACAATTTAAAAAAAATCATTGAATTGATATTAGTGTTGTTTCAATTCATCTTAATATGATAAAAATGGTAATGTGTTAAAAGCAGGGCTGTGGAGTTGGTAAAAAAAAAATACGACTCCGACTAAAAAAAGTTTGATATCGTCACATTGTTTGCCTTATTTTCCCTAATTATGTGTATTCAATTAAATATCAACCCTTCCAATCCGGCCAATAGCTAAATTTGACACATTATATGCAAAAATAAAATATTCAAACTTTTAAAAATTTCCGGTTCCGAGTACGAATCCGACTGACTCCGTTAAAAGCTTTTTTTGGCAATATACCTTGGGCAGAATATTATTTGATGGAAAATTTGAATTGCTTAAATTTTGTACTTGTTCATTAGATTTGTAACTAACGAACCGGATTTCGTTTTTCTTCACCTTCAAGCATTTCAAGTGCACAAATGAACTTTAGCTGACTACTGAACTGTCAGTTGGGAAGAATACATTTAAAAATAAATTAGTCAGTTTATTTAATCTAAAAGCTTCCGGGTTTTTTTTGTTTGAAGATTTGAATACATGGTCACAAGTCACAAACTAATGCGCAAAACGTCCTCTCGGCTATTGGAGCGAAATTATTTATTTTACCCCTATCATTAAAAAAACTTAATTGAAATTGATTGTTTTGAATTTTAAACTTTCTAACTATTATTAGAAGTGAGAGTTTATATTTTTAAATGTGAAATACTTAAAAAGTATCGCGTTGAAAATTTAAAAGAAAATTTTAGTCTTATTTTTAGACGGCCGGTGTAACAGGATGTGATAAGTAGGAAAAATCGCAGCTGAGCTGCTTTTGATAATCCACCGGGCAAGAAAAAACTTTTATATTAATTTAATGAATACTTTCATACTTTTAGTTGGGTTATTTTTAATTTAATTACTGAATTCACTATTTAATTAATAAAATTCTATATCTGAAAGAACCATTCTAAACAGTTAGTTGGCAACTCTAAGTCTAAATTGAAAACCAGTATATAAATCTCGATCCATTACCTCAAAAGTTCATATTCTATATTCAATAAGTAGCCCATGTCAACCACGGCTTCAATTTTTTAAATATCATTTATTTTGATTAAAGCGATACCCTTGTTTCAACGAGCAAAAATTTTGATTTTTTTAGTTTTGAATTAAGTATAATCAGGATATTAAACTGCCATTCTACCGAGTATTGAACACCTTCAAATTGACAAATTTTAAGCCATTCAACATTTCTGAATCGCCAAATATCTCGAATAGTAATTCCAACAATTGCCAATAAGATTATGTATGAACATACCAAAGTAATAATGAAAAATCTTGATGAAAGCTGTTTTGCGAGAATCGGCTGTAGAGTACAAAAGAGAATAATATAACTAATAATTTCTTTCATTCCACGTTTTTATTTTATTTATGCCACTGTAAAATAAAAGAGGCAATATATTATGGCATTAAAGCTGACAAAGATACGCCATTTTAAAGCAAGTATGCGTTTGTTGCTGTACCTAACGTGGTATTTGGTAAAAAGAACCGTATCTCTTTGAGAGAAATATTCTTTTTTTATCTTATCTAAGCATAAATTGAAGACAAAAATACCTGCTACTTAAATATTTAAAATGGCTCCCGCTTATCTTTTATATGGCAACACAGGCTGCAAATACCGTGCGGGCAGGTACTACGATGGCAGCAAAAATGTCACTCTCTCTCACAAACGTGAAGCAAAAATGAGAGCTTGACTATGTTTCCTTTTTGCAAGTACATACTTTTTAAATGAAAATGTTGCGATGTGACATGGAAAATAACGAACTCAAAATATATTTTCATGATCACAAATATTATAAACATTTTTTAGTCTTCGTCTTCTTATGATTGAAACCTTGTTGACTCAAATTATTTTGAATGCCACTTTAGGGACTGCTTTTGAACACATATTTAGAATTTCAAATCATCCGAAACTGGTAAAAATATGATATCTAAATATTGGTTTTTAAACTATAAAAAACAACATTATTTAATTGATTGAATTGACTTTTACTTGGTGAAAAAATAGCAATGTATTTTAGTTCTACAAAAATTATATAAGATATGGGTTACTGATAATTATTTAGGCCCACGCTCTCGTCAAAACTATCTTATATGTAAATCAGGAGAAATACTGAAGGTACTTAATGGAATTGCAATATCAAATGTGTATCGTATGATTTTACTTTCACGTACGTTTTATTGTTTATGACTCCAAACTTCGCCTTTCAACATCTAACGCTATGGCCACAGTGACGAGGATAAATTTTGCCGCAGCGTGGCGATACTTGCGCCGTCAAATCAATTTGAATTTAAACAGCGCTTGCTTCGGCGTACAAATTGTTTACACTATGACGCTGCGTTTCGACTTCTCAGAGGGCGCCATCGTTAAAGCTTTTTCGGCAACCTTTGATTATGAAGCAAGTGACGCTACGCCACGCCAGAAGCTACGCCTGTCACTGTGCGCGTACACTTAGGGTATGTTGAGTGCAGGAATGAAGTTAAACTGACGTGTTTTAAATATTTTGTATAGTTTATGAATTAAACTAAGTCACTTATCACTTGTTAATAAATAATTCGTTATTATTTGATATAATATTATAATTATAACGTGCTATTTAAAACTCATGTCAGCTCATGACGATAAGCATATGAATTCTTTAATTACTGAATATAGCTCAATCACTCATCCCGTTTCTTCGATAAGTGTGAGGAAATAAGGATGGTGCTAAGATCAGACAAGTAATTAGTAGCATTTCCTTTGCTTTATTTTAAGGATTAGATAGAGAATGTCTGGGAATTAGAAAAACATCGCTGACATCCAAGTCTTTAGAGATAAAAACCCGTTAATCGATTGAAAATAATTGCATAAAATTTTTGTGTTCTAGTAATCAAACTCAAGATCATATGACAGTGATAATAGCTTTGGCCACTCGACCATAAGACACCGCTATTTTTATTTGTTTGTCACCAAACAAAAATATAATCAGATTTTCCAATAAGCCTTGCGTAGTATGAAAAATGTCCGCTGTCCAAATAAATAAAAAAAGTTGACGCATTAAAAGCGCCCGATATGTTCGCAAATAAATAAAGCAGAAAAAACACACTCGAAACGATTTTCAATGGTGCCTGTCAAAAGGGTTTTTTTATTTTATTTTTGTTGTGAAAATAACAATGTTGCCGGTCTGTCGAATTCGGCTGGAGATCTCGAAAAGATTTGAGACGACTTCAAATTGAACTCCAATGAAATATTTTTTCTCGCGTCTACTGCTTGAACTCAATTTCGAAGTGTCAGATATACATTTTTTAAAGTATTTGAGAAACATAATTTTCAGACCATAGTAAACATGTTTAAGGAGGCCTCTGATGTCATCCTCAAGTACTATCAAACGTTTATTGAAAATATCAGTTTTGGAACAAAACTAAAAGTAAGATTTCAACTAAAATTACGGAGCACTTTTAAGGTGTTCACAGTCAATACTTGGCTTAGTGGCATTATAATAAAAATAATAACACGTTTTTAGTACAGTCAATTCGGGTAACTTTGGACATCTTTCAAGTTTTTTTTTTGTAATATTTCTATTTTCAGTTACAGTAAGTTGCATTTTTTGACTGATATGTGTTCTTACCACTTCTTTTATATAATTTTGAATTCAAATATTATGAAAATAAAGGGTATTTCAATAGGGACGCTCAAAATATGTTACTTTGTCCTGCTGAGTAGATTATTCATTGTTTAGTGGCCAAATTTGAGTCAACCAGTTTGGTAAATAATCGGCCAACACCTACCTGTACGTCATCAAAATACAATATCTGGTGAAAACATTGCTGCTGTGTGTGAAAGTGTACAGGAAAACCCAAGGCAGCTTATTTTTCGTTGTTCACAAGAACTTGGCTTTTCTGCGACTTCAACTTGGCGAATTTTGAATCGGGCCTTATGTCTGCACCCGTATAAAATCCAACTAACCAAGGAACTTCAGGTAAACGACCGCAGACAACGCCTGATTGGGTTCTGGAGCAGTTGGAAGTTTACCCAAATTTGTCAAAAAAGTCAACTTTAGCGACATGGCCCATTTTATAATGAATGGATATTGGCAGACATTTGATGCTATATTCCATATTTAATGCCGTAAAATATACTTACAAATGAAATTAAAATTTAGTTGAAATATCACAAACAACTTGTTTTGTTTACATTTCAAAACTAAGCGTCCTTATAAAAAGACAACCTTTACAAGTAAAAATAACTTAAAACTGCTTTTACGAGCGGTCCAATGCTAAATTTATAAATGAGTAACATTGGACACCACCACTTTCAATCACTCAATTTTAGCTGAATCATCCAGCTTGGTGACATTGAATTGAACTTTCATAAAACGGGATAGTCTGTCAATGGAAAATATTTTCCCATTCCCTATCCGTAACACCTGACTTAAGCGAAGCTACCTGTTTCGAAAAAATAAAAAAGTCGTATATTTTCATAGTTTTTTGGTTTATTTCACAAAATATCATAAGAAGATAAAAATAATTTGAGAAGTGAATGTGTCTCTTTTTTTGACCAATTATAAGACAAAAGATCGATTCGTTATATTCATCAATCGCAAGAATGATCACGATTACTAGTCAGCAGAAAATTAAATATACGGTACTTGCTCAAGTTTTGTCCAATGTTATATTGAAATCCAAAGTTACCCGAATTGACTGTACTTATTCCACATTAAATTTATTGGATCAGAACCGATTTCGCTCATGGCGAGCATTATCAACTGATAAGAAATACAAGGAAACAACGATATTTATACAAAAGTAAAGCAAGAATAGCAAGGTGTGACAAACAATTGGTATTACAATTAAGCAAATAAATTAAAGTAATCATTTCACCTAGCGTTAAGTTACGTCAGACAAGTGTCAGGAGCAATTGTCTGGGCAGGATTTTCCACCAACTGCTTTTGGACCGATGCAACAGGTAGAACAATATCAGATATTCCTATATTCAGATTATACCTAATATTCTTGTCATCGCCCGCCACTTTTCAGGGCCGAGTAACGCATTGAAATCATCTTATAATTGATCACGGTGTCACTTTAAGAGAGCACAAATTAATAAATTACATTCAATACTTATATTGTGACGGAAGATACGTCTGAAGTTGTTTCTTCACAGAGAAACACTTGTCACAACAATTTAAATAACAGACTTATCAATTTTAATTGTATTTTACAGTATTTACATTACGCATTGGCATTGACATTGCCATCAATATTTTCCCTAATGGATCCGTTTAAACACAATTGCTTGGATACTATAGTAGTCTTTTCATACACATTTTCCAAGCCAATTTCATTGTTCGCAGTGAATAGTATAGAAGGCATGAGAGGAATTCGCTCATAACAATCAATGCGATGGGTTTAAACAGGGGTTTTCAACATGAATGTTAAAACATTATCAAAGAATTAAAAACACGTGTCACACAAAGTAGAATAAAGACGTAAGAAAATTCTATTATACCATAACAATAAAATTTCAAAGGAAAACTTCAAAGACTTCAAACTAAAAGGCGAGTAATAATCAATCTTTACTGATGTTGATGACGTCAGGTATCTAGGTACAGGCAGAGATCATTTTTTTCTCACAACGTGCGCATGAATGAGATGGGGTTTATTTTTTTACTCAACCAGCTGAAAATTCTTGTCAGTTTAACGACAATTGCTGCTATTAACAGATAGGTTCGACGTGCTATTAAATATTGTTCACAATGATAATATAAACATATTGGAAATATTAGGAAATATATAGCATCTATTCAACCTAAAAAATAAGCTAACGAATCCTTTAAAATATCAGGGCTTGCGAAGTGTTCAATTGCAGAAAAAGTTTGGAAAACCCTGCCTTCAACAATATTAGTGAAATAAATAACTACTCAACTTCAATACGAAGATGTGATAAAATTTAGAGTTTTTTATCTCGGCCTTTCACTTGATATTAGGGTGAGTAAATTATTTCTGTCCGGCCACCTGTTGTGGTAACGTAGATCATTTTTATAGGTTTGCGGACCGCACATTATGAGTGCCTGTTTGAGCACTTAATTAGCCGGTGAACACGCAGCAGGGAGATTATTTTGCGACATTACACACGATTTAGCTGAATCATTATTACAACTAATAACAATAACTCGTTCGGGTCATAACAATTCAGACGCGATTGCAATAAACCCTTTTCGCAGATATTGTAAAAAAGAATTTTCTGATTCTATTTCATGATAAGGAGTTTTAAAAAGTCTTTAAAATAAACCATTACTGAAAAGACCATCACTGATATTGTTTTGGGGTTTTATAGCCAATATGGTGAATACTTCAACAATATATATTTAAAGATAATGAGTATTATCAATTTTTATGTTCAGATATAATAAGTCTAGAACAGGGGCTCTTAACCCTATACCCGCTACAAAATATTATCCAAAATTTATCTGAATTGTATTTTTTAATTTTTATTCTGGAAATATTAAAAAAAATGTCCAGTTTTATCTTTTATATGCAGCTGTATGGTATTTTTTATAAAATAAAGTTAAAAATAAACTTCCATGCTCATACTTATTCAGTAATAAGTTAATAAATGTAATATATCTAATAGATGCTTTCCATTAATATGATAAAATAAACTTCACTGTGTAACTAAAACTCAAATGCGCTTGGAGATGCTATAATGTTAAGAACCACGCGAAGAGGACTATTTGTCAGGAAGTTCACATCCAATATTTTTTATTACGACCCATAGTTTACACTGGGTCGTAATATTACCATGTAGCCTCTACGTGGTAATATTTACAGAACTGATTTCTAATATTTACAAATGATAATTGTATAATTATTTATTAGGAAATCAGCTGGTAAATGTTTCCAAGAATGAAAAATACGTTTCAATTAATAAATATAATAAACTTTAATGCAAACGTTGTCTTTTATGGTTTTAGTTATAAGCAATTCATGATAACTTCGCCGTAAAGAGTTTTCTTGGAATCAATTTTATTAAATTTTATAACAAGCTATTCGCACGTAATACAAAATAGATATGGATTGGGTATATGGTAAGTATTTAATACATTGGAAATAAAAATATGCAATTGTAGGCTATGCAGTGTAGCTAAGAAATAATCCGCAAAACTTTATCTACAATGCACTTTATTAAATTGATACAATTCCATAGCAGTAATATGGGTTGTGCATCATTGCTAGGGCTTCCAATCCCGGGCCAAAATTTGATCTCGGGATTTCGGGATTGCAATAAGTCGATCCCAGGATCCAGGACTTCGCCCGGGATTTGGAATATTCACTTCACTTATATGAATATTATACTTCGGTTGTTTGTCCATTACTGAATAGCGAAAATATTCGATTGAAATGTAATGTACGACAGTATCGGTCTCGTTCGAATGCGATTGGAAAGAAGTCAATTTACGGAAAACTTACCAAATGAGCATCAAACGCAAAATAACATAAAAAAATCGTTGAATAAAAAATATATATTCTGTAATAAGTGTAATAATTTTTCCGAAATTAATGATACTATGTAATGTCCATCTGACTAAACCAACATAAATATAATCATTTTAGTTATCATGCATTAAGCGGTCATCGATTTTAGGCTTTCGTATTGTATCTCAGTACACCTAGAACCTTTTTTTGTGCGGTAGATACGTTCCGCGGAAAATCGCACAAAAAAATCCTTGACTTAATATGTGGGAACTTTACATGTCCAAGAACGTACGTGTCAAGGTCACATTGTAATAAACAGGTGAAACACTGGATTTTGTACGTACAGTATATGAAGAACGCGCTGTTTACTGCGTTATTATATGTGTCGTTTATATAGACACAAAACCACACCACTTTGAAATCAAATAAAAGTCCCACAAAAAGAGGTTTGAGTGTATCGAGGTCACAAGCTCGAATTCCGTATTTTCAGCTTAATGGATGTTCTTTAATGTTTGTATTTTTGAATAGATAATTCGCAAAACTCAAATCAATTTCCCAAGCTATGTTTTCCTATTCCCTGAAAATGGGCATTGAGTGGGAGAAAAATATTAATAGCACAAACGAAAGTTTTTCTTCAATCCTGAAAAGCAAAAAGCCTGATAAACTCGTTTTGCTTCCTGTTGATATTTGTCGGAAAAACAAATCCTGTCACTAAACACAATTTTCAAACGAATGATGAAAATTTTCTTTTCAACTTGGGTGATATTTTTATGATTAACAAACGGATATACGGCTGTTACAAACAACAGGATCTACTTTGTAATAAAAGATGAAGAGTGGCTTATAAATACAAACTACCGCAAAAGTAAACTAAACATTTAATACTGTCGTACTACCAAAAATTCAAGCCTTAAAACATATAGATATTTTGTTGTGAACATTACTTAAATTCTATTGCTTCGTATAATGGTTTCGGGAAACGGCTTGGTGATAATGTCTTAAGCATGTAACACACCTTTATACAGTCTATACGAGTGGTACTCATGTGCGGCCACCAGAAAAAAAATCTGCGGCCACCAACAGCTTCAGAGAAAATAATGATGATTAAAAAAAAGTGTTTTAAAAGTTAATTTGACAAAAAAGAAGTGAAAATAAAATATTTCGTGTGCAGTTTTAGATACATCTAAAATATTTCCCTCGTACACCCACCCTATCCTCAAAACAGGATGCGGTGAGAAGGATTAGCTTACCACTAGTTATATCTGTTTTATTTTCTAATCACTGCGAAAAATAAAGGTTAAGCAAAAGGCAGCTTTCGTAGAAAAAGTATTTTGAGATAAACTCCACCAGCAGAGTAAAAAGATTTTTGTTTATTTTTTATGTTTATGTAAGCCACACGAGTCATACTTTTGAAACTTTCTCGTGCCCTGTAAATATTGAGAAAAAATACCGATTTCCAGTAATGTTGATTTTACTCAGTAAACAGAAATAAAACTTTTAAGTAATCCCGCATACGTTTTCGCATGCTTCACAATATACAAAATGTTAATCAGAAGGGTTCATTCATACACGTGTGGGGTAGTTTATTTTTCATTCAAATCACCGCTTTTCCAAATACCGTAAAGCTTCGTTCACATGAGACCATTTGATGCGATATTTCCACGTATACGGTTACCGGGCACATCATTGGCAATGGATGTAACTAGAGACTACAATCACTCTTCATCTCATCTACATGAGTATCGAGTAATAAATTTTTTAAATACTCGAGTAGTCGCAGTTGCACCAAAATATACATAATTACTTCAAATTAGTGTATATTATTATTTTTTTTAGATTATTTTTCAATGTTTTATTTTGTCTCTTGTCATAAACTTGTTATTGATTATAAAAGCAAGAGTAACAAAAGCAATTCTCGCATAGCATAGACAATGTTAAAAAAAATATCTCTTGACAGTAAAATCCACGCGTACGCTCAGTTAAGCGCAATGGTTAAACATTTTAAAATATTTTTTACGAGAAACTTGTCACTAAATACGAATCTATGTATTGTATCGAATGCGTATCATTGCATCGCTTCTTGTATGGGCGTGTTCATTGCAGCGATGTATTTGGAGCTGAACTGTTTATCTCAACCGATTTTTTTTAACCATGTCCGCTCCCAACTTGGGACATATGGACTCTTCACGAGTCCTATCTCAACATATGTTTTTCTACGAGAACTGCTTTTTACTTAGTTGCACAGCCTCTCTTTTTAAAAGAGAGTAGGGATGGAAAGGATACGAGGACTAGGACAGAACTAGTCATTAGCTAATCGCTGTTACTATGCGTCGCTCTTTGGGATCGGAAAGGTGGGAAGGGATTTTCAACAACAACTCATGTCTTTGAACAGATTTATCGACTGAAAAAATCCGCTCGTACCAGGAATCGAGTCCGGGCGGTCCGGTACGGAAGCCAACAACGTTGACACTGTGGCACGGACCGGGCATATTAGGGCAAATTTTTATAACATTAATAAAATAATTTTATTTTCTTCATGTCCTCTTTTATATTTATACCGGAAAGCGTTGAATGATTCAATCTAACAAATATAAATCAAAACTAGCTTTCATAATTTCCGTTCGTCATCTGTCATATGTTGGTTTTAAAATCTTGTTTCTCGGTCTCGTTTTTGAGTATGAACCCAGAATCTTCTGCGACGTCGTTTATGCTGACATTTACCATTTGTTTAATACAAAATTAAACACAGTGTAAATAGATAAAAGTGCCGCAATACGTGAATCCATTATAACTATATATACACCGACAGCTGGTCGATATACATAGAATACGAGAATTATTGACCGGACCGCTTCGTGTGAACATGTGCATCGTATTCGACAAAAACCGTATAGAATTGTCCATGTGAACGTAGCCTAGTGGTGTTTATCTTGAGAGAGCCCTCTTGATTGAAAAAAAACTAATCATTCCTCGGCCTGAAGCGTAAACTTTTGTGTGTATTGAGTGGCCTGCAAAGACAATACCAACATCCATAAACAACGAAAGATAAGCACTATGGAATGAAAGAGAATCGGAAAGCTCATGAAAAGCAGTGGAGAGCTTTTGAATAGCTTTTATAAGTAAATTCGAAATAAATGGAATATTTATATATGCATTACATTAATCATTTAAAATAAAACGCGTTTATTTATTTTTCGTAAAGCTTCTTTGCTATTATGTATTGTTGATATATAAAATACCATTTCCGTTCACATTGACGATCATATAGTTCAGTGTTTTTCAATCTGTGGTCCGTAGCCAGGCACCGGTCCGCAATAACTTATTGCCGGTCCGCAAAAACTTTGATTTATTTTTATTACAAAAAAGCAGAAATATTTTTCACACTAACAATTTCTTTTATTTTATTAGATTAAAAAATAAAATTTTATGTAACTTTGAATCAACGTTTCAATCGTTACTTTTTGAATTTATTATCCTCAGAAAACATGCATGACTTGCAACAGGTTTTGTTCCACCACCTTTGGACGTAAGTCAAAACGGTCGTAATTGAATTTCATACAAATAAAAAAAACATTAAATTTATAAGCTAAGTCTAATTTTTAAATTTATATGGTGTATTAAATTTTGACAGAGACTGGATAAAAAATGTTGTTAACTTATTTATACTAAGTCTTCAGACATTCATTAGTCGATAACTGACTGTATCTACATACTATGTGTATCAGATTGACGCCAGCCCACGAATTTAAAAAGGTTGAAGAGCACTGATAAAGACTCCTAATAGAGTCACCCTAGTCTCCTAATAACTTAAGGCAAACTTTGCGGTAGTAAATCCAAAGATGCTTCTGAAAGAGGTGAAACACGTGTCACAGTTAGTAGCACAATACGTGGAATAATCAAAGTTAAATTTTATATTACTCCTAATAGAGTTTATATCTATACACATTTTTAGCGAGAACTGTAAGTTATCCAGTTGCAAAACGTCTGTTTTTCCAAAGAGAGTAGGGATAAAAAATATTTGACTAGAACAGGTCTAGTGATCAGCGTGTCGTCCTCGCTTTATCCCGTTTTTTAAATAAAAAGTTTCTAGAAGGAAATTTAATACAACAATGACATATATTTCTTCAATAATTCGATTGAAAATTCCTGGATTGGGATTTGCACCTGTGGGTACGCAGCTGAAGCCAGCGACGTTTAAATTCTACCTAAAATCCGACAAATCCGCTTTATATTTATATATCGCCTTGTAAACACATTGGCAGATTCGGGGGATGGCCATGACGGCTGTGGCCACCTCTTGAGAAGATGCAACCGCCCTGTTCCTTGCTCTTTCAGGGGCGTCGTGCCATGAGCTAAAATATATTTTGTTTCTTAGAATTAAAGAATACTTATCGGTTTGAAACAAAATTTATTGGCAACATTTACCACGTACACCCATCTGATCCTTAAAAGAGATGAAAGCGATAATCTAACCACTAGTATTGTCCTTGCCATATCCTTTATTTATTTATTGTAAAAAATTAAACAGAATACATGGCATTACAGCTGACGCCAATGCGCCATGCATTTGACAATTAATAAAAATAACACAAAATTGAAGAGAAAAAAAAATAGAATACCCAAATTTATGAAACATAAAAGAATCATTTTAATTACATAAAAAGAAAAAAAATATAAACAAAGAACCAAGTTTCCTGCCGAAGATGTCCACATCAACAGGCAGCGCATTCAACAGCCGAACAGCCCTTGTGACTGGCGACTTAAATGACCTACGTGACAAACAAGTTCTGACAAAGAACATTGATTGGCCTTGGCTACGACCACGTAGGTAGAAACTGGGAGCATGCAAGCTTAAAGTTTCAAGGATGTCAGGGATATCAACTCGGCCCCGAAGAAGAAGAGTAAAATGTTTCAATATTGAAATCGATCTGCGAGCTTCAAGAGAGTGAAACGAAAGCATTCCTAAAAGAAACTTTGTTGGATAATACTCCATTAAGGAATTGTCATAAGGAAATAAATTGATTTTTTTGAAATAATAATAACGCAGAAATTTTTTATGAACTCGCTCCAGTTGCGACCAATATTTATTTTCATATGGACCCCAAATAATATTTCCATATTCAAGCTTGCTTAAAACTAAGGAAATGAATATATTCCAACTTGCTTCGAAAAGGAAAGGTTGAGCAACTTAGTTACAAACGATTTTCGTTTTCTCCAAAAACTAATGTCAAGTCCCATATTGGGAGAAGACATTACCGTTTTCTTTCATATCCATAAAATGTCAAATCTTTATCGTCATTCCTTTACATTAATTAAATGGTTTAAAATTGTACATAAATAAAAATACATAGCAGCCTCACTACCGCAAACAATATGTTGCAATTATGTTTGATGGCACAGCAACGCAAGGCAAAGTATTGTTTATGAGAATAATACGTGTGGCTAGTTACTTTAATATTAGACATGCAAGTCTTTAATTTAATCATTTTCAAAACGTCTTAGAGTATTAGATAATAACGTATAATTTACACCTATTATCTATAGAAAGCGTTTATTTTAATTTGATAGTTTCCTGCATTAAAAAATCAATATCTCTTTGTTGAAGAAAAACTGTAAGTTAACTGTGTAAAGGTAAAAGGAAAACTTGTTTGTAATGATTTAACGTTTATATTATAATGACATTACAATTATGTAGCCATTTATGCTCCTCGCGTTTTGTCATCTCTGTAAAGGTTTTTGAATATCTAAAAAAGATTCATCTTTGGTTTGCCACCTTTTGTTGGTATACTTTATATTCAAGTCATTAATAAGAAATAAAATAAAATTATTCAAACATCAAACTTTCATTGTCACTTGTACGATGAACTTTTGGTTGAAAATAAAAAAAAATCATTGCATTGAAACTTTTTTATTTTCTGTTAAAAAAATCCTTTATTGAAATGATTAGTTTTCTACATTCATTATTTGCATTATTTATATGTCTGTTTTGTGAGGACTTGGGCTTTCGCCTAATCCTCTTCATCTGAATATTTTGTGACTTGTATCATGGTCGCGCGGGGCTGGATAGCTTTCCGCGCGCCAATCTGTCATGGCATTTCATCTTCTTCTTCAGCTTGCAGTCGTAAAGTCGTCTCCTTCAATTCCCTCTTCAGCTTGGAGTCGAGATGTCATCTTCTTCTTCTGCTACTGCATCTGGTGTCCGCATCCTCCGGTGTCCTTTATATTTCAGTTGTTGTATTATAGCTCTTTTCGACCATACACTCCCAATTCGGAACATATGCCGATTTCACAGTATTTTCGAGATAATCTATCTCCCAGCATTTTTTTTTGATTTTCTCCCGTGGTATGCTATAACCTCATAAGCTCCGTGGATGAGAATAATAAAATATTCAAGATAACATAATCCGATAATTTGTAAGGGAAAAGTGCAAATTTGGAGAATTTTCTTATTCATACAAACCCTGATAAACAAAAGGTCATATTTAATAAAACATATTTTTATATATACATATATAAAAGTTTCACTAGCGTTAATAACGAAACCAAGCTGAGAAAATTATTTTCACCGCCATTATAAAACCTTCTTCAGTGTATTTCGTTTTGGAAATCAACAGGTTCACCCCGAGCCAAAGACCACCCTTGTATAACGAGTTGTCTCAGGTCATGACTATGTACCCTAACCCTTAAAAGAACACGCTGCGATAATAATTATTTTTAACCATAAATTTATATCAAGTAAGACGAACATTACTAACCGTAAAATAGCGTCATTTCGTTTATATTATTTATATATTTATTACAATATAATCTAAAGTTTAGTCAATTATAGAATTGCTATCGATTACAGACTGAAATAATTGTTTAAGCATCAAATTCATAATTCATATCCGTTTAAATTTGGAATATTATTTTCGTATTTCTTTTGTTTAAGATTTACTCTTGTGACAGATTGACGTTTGGTAATATCAAAAATTTTCGCGTTAAACTTTGTGCTCAATATTAAGGTTAGTAATATAATAAAGTAGCAAAAATGCATGCGAAATTTACGATAAAGCATTCAATAAAATAGAACCGCGCAAACAAAGAAGTTTTGTTAGTAAAATGATATCCATATATTATATGACCGAAGCATAGTGAAAATATAAATAATATTGTTGGTTTTCTTAAGCCCTACAGATATAAAAGGTTTATAAGCTATTTTTAATGCAAACATATTGTGAGATAATGATTGGAAATAATAAATACATCATATCTTTGTATTATCAGCTGTCAGTCTGAACGTCTGTATTTCAAAACCTCGTAAAACTACACTGTGTTTTGTTTCTAATTTTCAAAGTTATAACTACATTTTAATACCATAAAAATGACAATTTACTATAAAATAATAAAAGGGTTTCTATTTTTGTCATATAAAACTAATTTGTTTTTCTTATAAATGCAAAATATTTTATGTATTAACTTATATCGATCAAATTGTTATTATTTATTTAAATCAAAAAAGTGCTTCAGTGATATTTCAAGGGATTGTATAGTTACGCAACAAATATAATATTTTGTGGCAAATTGGAAAAAAATATAATCTATAGCATTACAACTGACGCCAGTGCGCCATGCATTTGACAAATTTAATACAAATAATACATAATATATAACAAAACATTATATAGAGAAAGGCATTTTATATACACAACATATTGTTGAAATATAAATTATAACAGCATTTTTTTTTTAAATGTTATTGATTGACCGAAAAACCCTTGTGACCGGTGACTCAAATGACCTTCGTGACAAACAATTTCTGATAAAAAAAAATGTTTGGCTTTGCTTGAGACTAACTAGTTAAAAACTGGGAGCATGCATGTTTATAGTTTGTGAGGATGTCAGGGTTATCAATGACTATATGTATCTATAAATATGTAAGTACTTTTTAGAAATTTCATGTAGCTTTTTATCAAAGATTATATTAGTTTGGTATTCAAAATCAAACATTTAGTTTATTGATGGAGTGGCATTTACTTGGTTGAACTTTACAATGCTTAGAAAAAAAATAACTACAGAAATTATTTTATATGTTTGTCACATTTAATAACTTATTATTACCATATAAAATTAGGATGGTAGAACAGAGAAGAAGATGTATTGTGTACCCTGTCTACAGCGGTATATATAGATAAGTAAATGCTCGCTTAAACATAGTTCTGACGATGGCGTCAGCCGAAATATCTAACAACAAATATATAAAATAATTTCTGTAATAAATAAAATAATTGTTATTTTTTTCACCGTATTATAACATTTAGTTTACTCAAAAAAAATAATTGTTTTTAAGTACATACATATGTGTTCAAGGCGAGTCTTAAAAATGTATCAAGAATATGTAAATGTAGTGCAATTTTGTTTAATTATGTAAAAAAACAATGTGCACACGATGTTAATCCGACACGCTAAAGATAATCTGAAGACCACTTCCGAAGATGGTGAAAGGAGCAAGATGTGGTCTCGGAGCCAGGAAAAGGGCGAGTGAAACGGCACGAGGAGTGCGTCGGGGGCGGGCGAAGTGGCATCGGAGAGCAGGGGCGCTCGGGAGAGGGGGGGCTGCTCTGGCCCGGGCAGGCCACGTGACGCGGTATCGACCCGTCGATGTGCGCCCCTGCTCCGCAAACCTCCGGCGGTACACCTTTATTTATACTATTTATAACGCTGTTACAAGGTGGAATCGGGAAGGCCCGCCGGGAAAGGCTCCGGCTACGGGTGCAGATGGCTGCGGGTTCGTCGCCTCATAATCCGACACCGGCGATAATAGTGAATATTTAGATCGTGCCAAGCATTTTTATGCGCATACACTTTATATTATTTTTTTAAAAAAGTAGCCAATCTGATTATATAAAATATTTAATTCTGCTGTGCAAATGCAAATACAAAATCTTACTTTACTTACCCTACAAATATATTCATGAATATTTTTTTTCAAAGATATCCGATCACTTTTACGGTGTTTGGCATTAATATTTGGTGGAAAGGTATTGCGTTAAAAATAATGACACATTAAGGATTTCGATTGAAGGCTGAATTTCAATACCAAATTTGAATTGTTTTAATTTTTCTTTTCTTCGCTCTTCGCGAGCATTTTCAACTGGTAATTTTTTTTCCAAGAAACATATCTTAAAAATCGTAAAGAATTCAGAAGTTTCAACATCAATCTTCCACTTGAAATGCCTTAAAGATGCCGAAAGGTTAAAACCCGGGTAGTTAGCGACAAAGAACATGGAAAAGTAAAAAAAAACCAACAATTCCAATTTAATAAAACATGTCTTTGGCGTATTCCACAGTCAATGTAAAACAGTACCGTTTCGCTTTTCCCAAGCATTTTCAACTGAAGAAATATATTGTGGAATAAGTACATGTTTTTTAAGTAATCGTTTTACAAGGTTTTTTTTCTTGTAAAAATTATAAAGTGCAAATATGTATTATGAATCACAGTGCCCAAAATTGCACTATATTTTAATGAAGGAAAAGTATTAACACATTAGCTACGGAGAACTAAAAAAACACATTTAAAAAGGACGCGTATTCCACGTTCCACGTAGCCAATGTGTTAACTGTCATACAATTTAAAGTTATTTGCTACGTTAGAAATGCATATTCGCTAGAGAAAAACTGGTCCTTTTTTTACAATAAAACTGGCGAATAATAACTAGAAACTCTGTTGAATAATTTTATAAAACAATTATCTTAGAGCGCATTTTTTGTGGAAAACTTTTGATCAAAAATTAAATATTGTATGTATGCATTTATGAATTGTTTTAATTTTGTACTTTTCCATGAGTTTGCCTTTCAGCATCTTCATGCATTGTAATTGCACAAATGAACTTTTGAACTGAGTGACAAAACTCATGGAAAAGAACAAAATTCAAATTTGATAGTGAAATTTCATCAAGCACATTCAGTCGAAATTCTAAATTATATATAAGGCAACTTATTTAAAAACAATATTTCATAGTCATATTTTTCTCTGTGTGGTTAATCCCTTTCATAAATTAAAGTTATGCTACATTATAATTCAATTCAAATTTTTAAAAAAAACAAGTAAACATCGATAAAATCATTCGAAATTTCAAATATATTTGATCGGTGTGTCGTCAATTATGAAGTTATTTGATATTGACAAATCGATGACATATTGTTCGTTTAACTATCACATTTTTTAGCACTTTATTTTATTTTATATCTACTCGCGTAGGAAGTGAAACAAGCTACATCTAACTATTTTAAATTTATCATGAATAATGTTTTATCCTTACTTCATATCAATTCCGTTTCTCTGCTGTAATGCATTTATATTTTTATTTCAGAATAAGGTGGAAAGGTCAATGCTGAAAATAGGAATCTGAGATCGAGTGTGAATACAATTTTAAGAACAACTCGTATAGCAGACATTAAAATATACAGCATACGGAAATTATATAGCAGTAAGCGGGCCGGGTGTATTGGTAAAATACAACTATAGATTCTGGATCGAGACATTTAAGGAATTACATCCGGTAAATTTTTGCCGTCTATTTCCAGAAGTAAACAAATTAACCGGATAATCAATGATTCCTAATTCAAAATCGTAAGTTCTATCTATCACGTTATTTGTTAATTCTAATCCCATTTAAATTATCTACGACCAGATCTATTATTGTCTTATATATTAAAATTAATGTTTGTTTGTTTGTTACATGATGGCTGCCATTCGGTTCATCTGATTACAAAGAAACTTTGGTGATTTGTTGTGTAGACGCCCGTGGAGGTCCTTGCGTTCCCAAATTGTTTATCCGATTGCGATATAGCTTTGGTAAATTGTTGTGTGGACGCCGACAAAAGTTTTTTAATTACCTATGTGTATAAAAAATAATATTTTTTGGTCCCGTATGCGATCCTATACCGTTCATCCGATTGCGATAAGACTTTGGTGATTTGTTTTGTGGACGCCAATGAAGATTTCTTTATTATCTAGCTATCTATACATATAAAAATGAATGATTTTTTGTATGACCCGTATGCGTTCTTATAACGTTCATCCGATTGCGATGAAAACTTGTCCTTCAACCTTCATGTCTCTTTCTTATGTGAGGCATATGGATTCCTAAGAGAGTATTGTTAGTCATTCACTTGGCAACTTTTTTCAGAGATTTTAAGGATATAAAGATATGGCTAAGAAAGAACAAGCTAGTGTACAGTGGTTAGCTTATCTCACTTACTTCAGTACGTTTCTAGTATGACGGAATTTAGACAACTCAGACATGCATTCCTTCAACGCTTACCACTCGACTAAATGCCCGACAATTTATAAATACACTCATAAAATTTGTTTCTTCTTGGTCTTATTTTAAATATAAAAACACATAAACCTTTTTTTTTCCAAAAATAATTTTCCTGATCTTTATATTTATAAACTACGCGTGCAGGTTGTACACAAAAATATTTTATCTGTTGAACATAATTATTTTTAAGCTATTTATGTGATCTCAGATATTTTTAGTATGAGATCTAAAGTTCTGGAAAGTCTTATAAAAAATATCTGGCATATTTCACATATTTTTATGATTCATAATGTAAATGCCAACCCAACATACAGAAGTTATTAACACTTTATTTGTCCATGCTGTTTGGAGTCTTAGACAGACATTCAAATATGTATATAGACATATTTAACTGTGTATCTGTAACACCACACCTAGCTACAAGTACACTCTCTTTCTCTGCTCTTTACATATTGATTGAAATCTGACAAGTGGCACTTCAATTTGTTTATAACTTCCGAATCACTATAAGCGATGCACTAATATATTCCACTGCAGCCATAAGAAGTGCAACAGTAATTTTATACGATGCACTAAAATCACACTGATAAATTAACAACAAATCAAAATATCACTTTTTCTCAGAAATTTTCTTGAAATATGTATAGTTATCGGTCCATTCTTTTGGTGTAAATATCTTAATTGTTTTACCAATTATTTTAAAGTATATTACTACACCTAAGTTACTGACTTAATCCTGGCTTTTTCAAGATTATTGTCTCATGCTAGCTCACGTTGGTGCATTTTTTTAATGCTCCAAGAGAAATTTACCTGTCCATATATTTCTTTCGGCTTATACGATGATCAAATTTTGTGATCCTGATATTTTTTTTGAGGAATCATGTCACGTATTTTTTGTTCTTAAAAGGTGTAGAACCAACCTGTCAAGTGGATGCCACTTAGAAGAGGTTTAGCAATTGTAAGCGTTATTGCTCTGGATGTTGACACATTTCACGTGAACGTGAGTGAGTTCAGATGAGTACTTTATTTTATGTATCAAATTGATTTTGTCGGAACCTATTCGGTTGACTTCTTAGCCAATTTCCAATGTAATTTTTTTACATTGCTTTAATTCCTTTTCACATTGCATTATATTGTGTACATGTCCAGTCCGTGGTGCATTTATCAACGTTGTTGGCTTGCATGCCGGACCACCCGGGTTCGATTCCCGGTACGAACGGATTTTTTCAGTCGATTAATCTGTTCAAAGGCAAGGGCGTTTGCGATTTTGAATATCCTTTCCCACCTTTCCTATCCCAAAGAGCAACGGATAGCGAGAGCGATAAACTTACCACTAGTTCTGTCCGAGTCGAGTCCTCGTATCCTTTCCATCCCCTACTCTCTTCGAAAAAAAAGAGAGGGTTGAGCAACTGAGTAACAATCAGTTCTTATTGTATAAATAATCAGAAAAATGTTTTACAAAAAGAATGAAAATTAAGAGGAGTCACGAAGCCTAATAGCACTGAAAATTCCCATATATTTAATGGCAGAAATTTTTTAAGTTCCTAAGCTTTTGGGGTAGGCGTCGTAATGGATTGGCTAAACAATATCTCTTAATATAAAAGATGTCGAAGGGTATTTTATTTTAAGATTTTAGAATTACAAACTTGCCCTATAAAAAAAGTTAAAGAATATCTCATAAAAATGATCGCAATAAACAGCGCAAAAGTTTAAAATAATCGGTGTGGCAAATAAGGCCTTTTTAAGTTGATAAAATAAGGCAATAAAAAATGTATATCTCTACCTAATGCCCACGTGATATACTTTGCCTCGTATTAGATGGAGAACGACCTTTAAAGGGATAATAATAATGGAAAAATCCTCCCCACACATTTCCACGACGCATCCTAACCTGTAACTTGCGATCTAAGCTCGCGCCGTAATAAGGGGGTACGTTTATACGTAGGGGATGTTTATCTCAATCGAGACGCTTGTTTGCGTAGAAAATATTTCTTGTGCACTTCTGCGTATTACGATGTTAAGCGGAAATATTTTATTTTCCAAGTAAAGATATTTCTCGACTAAATTTGAATGTGTTGCGATTCCAATGTGTTCGATCGGTTGTTTGTCCAATAAAGCGGAAAACTGATACCGATATACTTCTACAACATTCACAAGAATATAAAAATGAAAAATCTTCTTTCCAATATTTAAACTAAATTATTATAATACAATTACAATAGAAAACACGGTGAAAAAATAACAAAGTATTAAGGGCACTGAACTTCTTAATAAATGAATATATGATGCAGCAAGATTACAAACTTACCTCCATTACTTTTTCTGATGAAAATCCTGAGCAGGTTATTATAGTTGCTTAACTTTTAATTTTGTGAAAAAATAGCAATGTATTTTAGGTCTACAGAAATTATATCACAAGAACATAAGAGAACGTGACTATAGTGAGTAATAGATAACATGGACGGAGTGTTTCATATCTGGCAACAATAAAAGACGATATGCGATAAGATAAGAGATAAGGTAATGTGACTTCGTGCACGGTTATTGGCTTGTTAGTCCGCCATAGCCGTTGGAGTGGAAACGTCGTTGTTTTCATGCGCGACTTAAATATGAATAATTATAGGATAAATAGGAATTCTTATATGATTTTTTTTTCAGAAAGATGTATAAATATACTTCAAAGCATAATCAATCATTTTTTTATTGCATTCTATGCCAAAAAGACCAAAACACTGGGGTCTTTTTTAACCCCCCTTCGGCCTGAGAGTCAATTTTCAAGGATAGTCCTACGAAGGTTGCGAATGAGAACGAGTTCTACCAAGTAACGGCCAATTGAATCAATGCAATAGAAAGCCGCAAAGGCGTCGCTATACGGGTAAATATAAGCATGAGTAAAGTTACGTTGACAAATAAATATACAACATAATTATGTATTTTGTTTTATGAATACCAATAGATTGGATGGTAACAATTGCAGGAAAAGATGTAACGGTGAGCTCTGAGGCCTTTACGAAGATTGCAGCGCCGGGCCGACAAATAGAGTAATATCCAGCAATTCAATAGGATGCAGAAGAAGTAGAGGCCAAAGATTCACAAACTGAACTGAGCAGAGAATGACTGTCGCCTTGTCGCAGATGGTAAGTTTTGAATTTTAATTTGTTCTTTTTAATATCTTTTAGATTATTCACGTGAAATTTTACTGGATGTTGTCGGAATATTATATGCATTTAAGAAAAGCATAACTTGTTTACAAAAAACAGAACTGTCAACATTTAGTTTTCATATTTTAAAATAAATATATGCATCCTAAGCATTGGAAAATCATAATTTCTATTCCCTTAGCATATTATGCCGTCATAACCTCGGAAATTCTATTCTACAGCTGCACGGCCGTAGTAAGCTCAGTAATATAATTCATTAACTTTTGAAATTACGTGCAAGGTTAGTTTGGAAAAGTTATTAAAATTATACAACCTATATGCTATTAAAGTTCTGAAAATTTATAATATTTTGACTTCATATTTGAAAAATTGCAGTAAAAAATACTTTCCAATGGCTTTTAACTTTTAACTTAAATTCTGTTTAAAATAGGCCGCACAATTTATAATCCTTGATATGATTTTCAAGCTCATATCAGTATATTTATATCATTTGGATCCTTAAGGATGGCTTCAACAGAAAACAAGGTTTAATTTTTAAATCAGAAACTCAACTTATTATCAAATATGGTAATACTACATGGACGACAATGCAAGAGAACAGGTTTTAAGATTATAGTTTGCAAGAAAAAAACAATGCGTTAATGTGTCCATTCAAGAAAGCGAATGAAATTAAAAGGGTCTCTTTAAAACTAATCGATGTGAACCAATCAGCCACGGTTTTACGGATGGTAACAAAATATAATAGTTCAAAATAGTATTCTTATTCTAAAAACGCCAATAATTTTCTTTCAGCCAGCTGCAATTTTAAAACAATCGAAATTATAATTCTTATTTAATTTGTGTAATTGCATGAAAGTCAGGACGATATAAGTATGACCAGCCCTGTTATTGAAAAAATATGGATATGTATTACGTATAGTTGTATGCCCGGTTCGCGGTGCATTGGTCAACGTCGTCGTCGGGCTCGAGCCTCTGTACGAGTGGATTTTTTTATTCAATTTAGCGATTCTATTAGAAGACATTGGACTTTTGTATTTTTAAATATCCTTTCTTACGTGATTAGACAACAACTAGTTCTGTACTGTCCAAGTCATCAATTCTTTCAGTCCCTACTATCTTCGATAAAGAGAGGTTGAGCAGCTAGATAACAAGCACTTCTTGCATAAAAAAAACATATGTTGAGATAAACTCCGTGAGGAGTCAATATTCTCCATTTTTTGAGAGGACATAGTTTTATGATAATAGTTTGATGCATGATCACTTTATCTCTAGATAAATAATAACTAAACAATATATAAGCAGTAACACTTTAAAATGTCGACACTGAACTCCCCTAAAGACATATTGAGCAAAATGTTCTCAATAAAATAAACAATTTATCGCTAGCGACTAAGGTGGCTATCGATTTCAGTTTCCAGCAATATAAATTCAATTCACAACTACAGCTGAAAACTGTTTTCATTAAGGCTATAATGATTCACTCGATCTGACCTTAAGAAAAACATTAAATACCAATTAACGGCTACCTTTGCACAAACAAAATGATTAACAAATCTAATATTAGAACCTCGTTTCTCGTTTCTCGTCTCTATATTTTGTCTTACAAATACAGCAGAAATGTTCAGCATTAATTAATATGTTAATTGTTCTCGTAGATTGCTTTAAAGATATGGTTTTAGTTGATCACAAAGGAATTCAATAAAATAAAAGCTTTCCTGGGTCTGAAGCCATGTGACAACTTCGTCTGTGTCGGTTGCGGTTCTCGTGGGCTTGAATTCCAGTAGTATGTATCGTCTGATGTCGCCCACATAGATAGATAAGATAACCATTGGTCGTTTTCACTATGTTTTTAAATCAAGCTTGTAGCCGAGTAGTTAACGTTGATAGCTAAATTTTAAAGTCCACGTACTTTAATTCGAGTACGGAGAGATTATTAAAAGTTATTTTTCAATAGTTCTATTGGTTTGTTGTCAAAAGCATGGATTTGTGTGACTTTTAAATTCACTAGCACCTATTCGCTAGTGAAGCCAGAAAGCAATTAGCTAACCAATATTTATCATTATCTTTTACTTATCAGAGATAAAGAAGTTTAGCTAAGCTGAGTAACAAGCAGATCCACATATCTTCTATGTCGAACTAAAAAGAATTTCATCGTTTACCAAGTCGACACCTTACTTTGAAAAGCTGACAATCTTAGAACTTTGTCAAATAAATTTAGTAAAAAAAAATTGCAGATGCAGTGCAACTCTGACTCCGTTATTAAACCATATGTAGATGATTCTGAAATTCATATATACAAATGGATAGAATGCGGTAAATACAAGCTTTTTGGACCAAAAGGTCATTTTGGCAAAAATGTCAATTAGATCTTTTTCGAAGTAAGGTAACGATATGTTTATAGAAACTGTTTTGTGCTTCAAGGTTTTTCGATGGAAGTTTTGATAGCATTGACATAATATTACTGCTTTTAATTTCTGTTCATAGTTAAACAAAGTGTTTTTCTAACTAATAAACTTACACCAGTTGGTCCAAGCCTCTGTTCATTGTGAAAACTTAACGGGAAATGTTTGTACCCTCGAGGAAAATTTTGCACCGAATGCACTCCTCGGTGCAATTCAATTATTTGTAAGTGGAGTATTAAATGCAGCTGAAGCTGATCATTTATGCAGCAATGCAATTATGATAGCTGAAAAATATCCCATTGCGACGCTGGAAAATTTCTCTCACCGATACTAAAGTTTTAAAAGAAAGCTATTTGCGCTATTTTAAGAAAACGTAATAAACAAAAACAAACAAAATATATTGAAAAACTTCGATTGTTTGTTTTAAATCATTTTGCGCTTAATATTTTTTGCTGTTTTATAACATAATACACGGGTTTCCAACCCATAAGTCCCCAACTTATACAGTCGACTAAATAAAATATTCACTACCTTATTAATAATGCTTTTTTGAAGTGCATGGTCTTTATAAAAAGGGTTCGTCACCCGAAAAAAATTGGGAACCTATGATGTAATATCTGCTGATCTGGCTCCGTGGTTGAGAGTCAACGCCGTTGACTTCGGATGCGGAAGCTCACGGGTACGTGTATCCTAGTATCGGCAGTTTCAGTTTTCAATCAATTTATTGATTTCTATTCGATGACATGGATATCTATGTATGTTGTTTCAACATTCACTCTCACACTCATCTAATCTTTTAAGCGGAGCGTAGCGAGTGCGATGGCCTTCTACCCACTTTCTTAGAAAAAGAGAGGTTTAACAAACGAGTAACAAGAAGTTGTAGCATAAAACTTGTGTTGAGATTAACTCCACTTAGAATCCATATGCTCCATTGCTCCTTATTTATATTGTCACCTTATGTGATCAGTTTTTACCAGGGCTGTGGAGTCGGAGTCGGAGTCGTGGAGTCGGATCTTTTTGGCCGGAGTCGGAGTTGGAGTCGGAGTCGTCGCGGCGTTTTGGCTGGAGTCGTACTCGAAGTCCGAAATTTTGAAAAGTTTGAACTTTTTACTTTTGCATTTTATATGTCAAATTTGGCTTTTGGCCGCATTGATAGGGTTGATATTTAATTGAATACACATAAATAGGAAAATTAGGGGAAAAAAGTGACAATATTTAATTTTTTTTGGTCGGAGTCGGAGTTGGAGTCGTGTTTTTGGTTGGAGTCGGAGTCGGAGTCGTGGTTTTGGTAAATGCTGGAGTCGGAGTCGGACTTTTTTTCACCGACTCCACAGCCCTGGTTTATACTGTAGGGCTGTGGAGTCAAAAAGTTTGACTCCGATTCCAGCATTTACCAAAGCCACAACTCCAACTCCGACTCCAACATTTACCAAAAACACGACTCCGACTCCGACTAAAAAAGTTTAATATCGTCACTTTTTTTTGCCTTATTTTCCTATTTGTTTGTATTCAATTAAATATCAACCCTACCAATCCGGCCAATATCCAAATTTGACATATTATATGCAAAAATAAAAAGTTCAAACTTTACAAAATTTCCGACTCCGAGTACGACTCCTGGTTTACAGAAACTGATTTTCTGTTTTTTCCATTCTGAAGTAATTCACAAGTTATATTGATGTGAAAACGGTTTATTAGAAAGCAAAAAGACTTTATATTTCTGTCCAAAGTTGACTTTCAACATGACCGGAAGTCTAAACGTTTCAATTTGAATTCCCAATTTCGTATGCATTGACTTCAGAGCATTTTTTTAAAATATTTTTAACAGAGTTTTTCACGAAACATTAAGATAAAGCTCGCAATTCCTTTGAGATTTATTCCGATCTCATCTCGTTACAAAGGAAAATTAAATTTGCCGTGATATTTTCAACAAACAGATTTTAACGATAATTTTAGACATCCGAGCATTCTAATAATACGAAGTTATTTTAATATAAGCTATAAAGATCACATTACATTGACTTCGATAATTCAATGAAAAAAAATGACTCGCAGACTTAATTTTGGAAAATCTTCGATATTAAAAATAGATTTAAGCCAATGAAAATAATTGAAAGTTTTTAGATATAAATAGACCAACAGGCTTATTCTTATGAAATTTTAATCGAAGGTCTCCGATTTTAATATGAAAAAGCTAATCTTATATTAATAAAAAAGCTTTTTATAATGTGCCATGGTGAAAGTATTTAATACCATCATATTTTAACAAGCGTTAGCTATTTTTATAATTCATGACTATTATGCGCAGAACAGTTGCATTAAAGTTGTCTTATGTTTTATAATTTAAGCTGCGTTTCAGATTTATTTATTATTTATGAGAAATATTAATTTTGAACCATTCTTTTCTGACATGGGTACTAAATTACTCTTAATTTTTTGCATTTGTAAGTCTTTATAATTTAAAAGCATTTAAAAATTTAAGTTAGAATTTCGACTGAAGTTACTTTATGGAATTCCAATATCTATATCAATATCTACAAAACTCAGCAGTCAGGCAGTCTTGCCCCCAAATTAATTCCAAACGAGCAGAACTGTTCTGCTACTGAGGTCCGTCCTCACACAAGCCCAATAGGCCACGCTTACTTGAAGTTTATTCGGGGATCGACATAATCTGGATTCTTCACTATAGTCAATAAACTCGTCTAACACAACGGGCTCTCAGTATACAGATTATACACAGGATACTTTGTATCAAACTGATTTCAGTGGCTGAGCAGTCACTCTAATTTATTTTATTGTTTTTAAGTTTATTTTCTATCTTCAATCACACTAGTGCATGGTTAAAAATCAATCCCGTACAGATCTGCTCGGGCCATGAACGTGAGGAGTAAATTTCTGTTTCTATGTTGATGGCGTTGTGTAAGTCGGCCATCATTGAAAGATGCAAGGGAGGGGCCATGCCCCTGAGTAGAACTTATTCTATTCAGAACATTAATTTTCAAATGATTTTTATTTAAATTAGGATACGCATCAAGCGTTTGGCACTCGAGAGCGAAAGTTGGATTCGTCGGGAGGACTTTACTGAGTGGACAGCGCATTGCGCTGATCTCACTCACTAAGGCCTACAGGACTACTTCAACGGACGCTCTGCCGGTTTTGGCTGGCGTACTACCGCTGGACTTGCACATACAGGTACGCGGTGCAATTACTCTTCTACTAAAGGGCATCAACACGGATATTGAAGGCGTCCCTCTGACGCCACCCTTGTCGCAACATATACCTGAAAATCATACTCTCCGTTCATTCGTATATGAGCTGGCGTACAAAACGGCTCTAACAGCTTGGCAAACTAGGTGGTCTGCATCCACCAAAGGGCGTCAAACATATCTTTTCTTCCCAGACGTGACCTGGAGGCTCAAGGTGAAGAGTCTAGCGCCTGGACACTGGACTTCCCAGTTTATAACTGGACATGGCAAATTCAACGGCAAACTATTTGGGTTGGGCAAGTTGGTCGAAAGGCCGGATTGCACTTGTGGACACGACTACCAGGACGCTAATCACGTACTGTGGGACTGCCCCGAGATGAATGCCGAACGAGCTGAGCTGTTTGCTGCGGTCCGTCCTCATACGGGCCCAATATGCCACGCTGACTTGATCTCAACCAAGGCCAATTTTGAGGCATTCGATAAATTTGCAACATCATATGGGGAACGGGATAATCTTGATTCCTCTTCAGATTCAACGCGAAGTAGATTAAACTCCACGGATTCTCAGTATACAGATACATAAGATACTTAATATCACTCTAACAAAGTGGCTGAGCAAGTCACATTTTCTTTTTTATTCTCTTTCTATTTCTCTTCTCTTTAAGCACCTTAGTGCATGGCTAAAAGATCAGTCCCGTGCAGCTCTGTCTCGGGCCAAGTAAGTGAGGAGTAAATTCGTTTCTTTTCTTGATCGTATAGCGTTATGGAAGGCGGCTGTGAAAAACGGCTGCACACACATAACGGATGGGTGGTGGGACAACCAACTTGTTCACCCAAATATATAAATTAATATCTTGTAGTTCTCTTTTTTCACGAACCTTTAGCTTAACAGCTATATATACGACATGTGATAAATTCATAATTATATTCTAATCGTGAGGTTTTGTTATAAATTTTACTAAAATTGACAATTAGCGTTCCCTCTGCTGAAAAGAGTTTTTCCACATTACGACGCATGAAAACCTGGCTAAGGAATCGTATGAGTTTGGAAAGACTATAGGTTCTGGCTTTGTAACATATCCACTGGAAAATGAATATTTTTAGGGTCGATTTATAATATTATATTATTTTATAATATTTGTGATTTTTCACTGGTACTAAACTGTATTTTTTATATTATGTTTTTGAATGGCCTTTCCCTGGGACAATTTTCGGATCCGCCAGTGGCGGCTATGAAACATTGGCTGCTTATAAACAACATGAGGTGGTGGGAAAAACCAATCAATCACTTATTTATTCTCAGACATCAAATAATTAATCGAATATTTTCATCGTTGTCTTTTGTAAAATAACCTCATTTGGCGTGTCTTTGCATACCTTTGGGTAAATAGCAACCCACGTTCGGTTAATATGACATGGTTAGCGTCCAGCGAATTCAACTGTGACTATCTTCGTTTGATATGTTAGCTTAGGATAATGTAAACCGTGTAAATTGGTGTTGATTTAATGGGAGCATTTTATGCGATGCGTCGCTCGCTACAAACTCGCTGTTTGGATAACCGACAGACATCATTACTGGCTATGTGACAGGTGAGTTCTAAATACAACAATCAAAATAACCGATACCAATCGTTACGTTCTCGCAGTGAAATTAATTTGATGTAAATAGTCTTCTTCTGCTTACACCATTGTACTATTATCCACACTTAATAACAGTGCGTACATTATATAATATACTAATATTGCTACCCGGCGTCATTATTATTAATAATAAAAACCGGGAAAAGTTCAGTAGAAGACTAATTTATTACATTTTGACTAAATGTCTTCGCCGATAAAAATTCAAACATATTTTCTTTCATATTCGTTTTTATGGCAACTTAATGACCAACAATGCAAAAGGGAATTACAGACCCACAGACATACATACGCCGTTTCGGTTTTATATATAAGATTAGAAAATTAAAAGAATATGTTTCCAACCAATGGGTCGCCAACTTACACAGTCAACAACAAAAAATATTCACTGTAAAGCATTTTAATTATTTTTTTTAAATTACCTTATTTATGAGAATTCGCACTAACGACTGAAAAAATGCGTTTTCTTTTGTCAAATTTAATTGCAGCTTCACAAGTACATTTATCTTCTTCTATATACATATATATAAAAATGAATGGCTGTGTGTATGTCCGCTATGGACTACTAAACCGCTCGACCGATCGATGTGAAACTTTACAAATTTATTGAGTACACTCCCGCAATGGTTTATGGCCTACCAACCCCTCCCCCCAACCACCTACCAACCTCCACCCCCCAATTTTTTTTTTAAACTTTACGAATTTTTCGAGTTCACTTCTTCGAAGGTTTCTTGCATACCCCCCTATACGCCCCCCAAACTCCACCCCGCCAAACCACCCCCCTCCCCCCAAAAATTGATATCGATTTTTTACAAATTTCTCGAGTACACTTCCGCGAAACTTTCTGGCGTACACTCCCTCCCTTCCCCACCCCCCCAATCACCCCTAAAATTGCTGGCGTAGCAACGCGCGCAGGGTACAGCTAGTTTATAAATAAAAATAAGCATATTTTTTTTAAGAGGATGATAAATAACGACTGGTAAATCGATGTAATAAAAAAATGAGAAAGATTAAGAAATAAAACGTTAAATAATTATACATTATTAGAGAGGTTAAAAAAGTGAAGAACCGTTTCTTTTATTATCACATTCAATTTTTTTTTACAACTATGAAAAATAAAGTAATAATATGTGAAACTGTTGATAGAGCAACATCTATAAATTCTACAATAATAACAACAACAAAAAAGACTTGAACCCGTCTACGAAATGGAAAAAAAAGCTATTGGTGACTTATTATACATAGATGAAAGATTTGATAAAAAAAATACCACGGCAAAAGCGCGGGAGCTTTTTGAAAACCTGAAATCAAACGAAAATAACATCTACAAGCGAAGATTAATTTTGATACGTGTTTTGTATGAAAATCGGCTTACGTACAGAAGCCGAGAACTACCCATACACATGAATAATTTAACATACATAAAACTTCGAAGCTCATTATTAAATTAAAAATAAAGTGAGCACTTAACAATCAACTACTTAAGAGGCGTGGGCTAACTTTAAAAACAGAGAATTAAATATGTTCTCAAAAAGTATATTTTTAATGTATTCAGAAATAGACATGAAAGTTATTTTGCTAAAAACTTTATCTCGAGAGCATTTTTATAAGCCTTTCTTGCGGTTGTTCGTTTTTGGAAATTTTCCTTTAATTATTCAATGGTCAATTTTTCATTTTTTAATTTTTTTTCACTGGGTTGATTGATGTGGTGTAGTGGCAGGGCATGTAGGTTTTTATTCAAGTGATAAGCGCTCCGTTTTGTGATTCTTGGATCGGTTAACCGCCAGACTAAATTTTCTTTTTTTTTTCAAATATATATTCGAGTTTTTAAAATGTTTTTCCTTCTTGTGATCATGTGTAATTTCCTCTACAAATGTAAAAAGTTATATTGAATGACTGACATTTTGTATACATATAAATACAAGCAGATTTTATATAATACATATTTGTTTAACTTCCCTTTCCTATGTTTTTAGTAATTTTGAGTCCCCATAACTACCCTTTGTTTTTGAATAATGTACTATTTAAGCCAGGGCTGTGGTGTCGCAGTCTGAGTCATGGAGTTGCGGTGTTTTGACCGGAGTCGAAATCGTGAAAAACGTTTGACCTTTATTTACTATTTTTTCCTATAAAATGTATAATATGAAAATTTTTGCTCATCGCATTCTATGTGATGAGCCCCAAATTTATTCCGAACGAGAAGAACTGGTGTCTGTGGTCCGTTCTCACACGACCAATTTGACTTGATTACAAGTTAGGCTAACTTCATTGCATTTGAAAAATTTGAAAATTTATCCGGGGATCGACAATATCTCGAATCTTCAATTGAGTCAGTAAATATGTCTAATACGATGGGCTCTCGGTATACGGATTATACATAGAATACTTAGTAACAAATTGACTTCAGTGGCTGAGCTAGTCACTCTAAGTTAATTTATTTTCTATATGCAAGCACACTATTGCATGGTTAAAAATCAGTCTCGTGCAGATCTTTTCGAGCCATGAAATTGAGGGGTAAACTCATTTTTTCTATATTGTTAGCGTTTTGAAAACCGGCTGCATAATGAACACAACGAGTGGTAGTGGGAAAAACCAACTTGTATTGGCCGGATTGGTTCGTCGATCTTTAATTAAATACACATACATAAATAGGAAAGGTATGAAAAAACCTGACAAAACTGTCAGAGTTAGTGTTTTTTTAACGACTATACAGCCCTGATTTAAACAAAAATCTAGTGTCAAAACACACGCAAATGACAGATGAAAGTCATCCATATAAAATGAATACCAGTTGAAAATAAACAAGAAAAGGAACGCGTCTATGGCCGGCGTAAAATAATACAATTTGTTATTAATACCACGGGTATGACCAATGACCGACAACTGGAATTGAATCTCTTTGTTGTTTGGGTAGCCTTTTTCCATTTCCTCGATCATACGGATGAATTGTAATCCCGGGAAATGATTTCAAAGGAGATGAATATAAAAGAGAATGGCCGTAATAAAAAATAAATATAAGCTATTTTTTATTTCTCGTAAAAACGTGCGAAAAATATATACCTGCAGAGCGGGAATCGAGTCATAAAAGAAATAATTATTATTATCGTCAAAGGTGGGAGATGGAATTATTGGAGTATTAAATTCAGCTTTATCTGACTTTAGATTATTGCTATCTGATCGAAGAAAGAGTTCTTTGCATTTAAATTAATTAAGTATTTTTACAGCATTGTATTCCAGCTTTATCAAAAGCTTATCATTATTATAAAGTATCCAATATCGCAGATATCTTTACATAGTCTCAAGTAATTCCATATGAATGTGTTACAGCGAAAGTGTATTATCAGGGATAATATATTAACACTGGCATTTCAATGAAAGCATATTTTACTACATTTTCACTAGCAAAAATATGTTATCACTCGCAATAATATATCATCACTGGCACTTGTTGGTTAAATCATATTGAAATTAAATTTGACAGCTGTCAAATTCGAGGTACATTTTAGACATTGGTACCGATTAGCTTGGTATTTTATCCCGGTTGTCATTTCATACTTAGATCGTTAAGTGACTGACATAGAAAATGCTGCATTTTGCAGTGACAAAAATTTTGAAGGCGAACATAGATGAAGACCAGTCGGCATTGTATGTGGTGCACGTATATATACTTTATAATGTTGCTGTGAATAATGAAATACATTTGGTCGAATGACCGAAGCCACGTGCTGGAGTCAACAGTACGAGCGTAACTATACTGTAAAATAATATTTGACATAGCAAGCAACGACTTTTATGAAAATTAAAAAATATATTTTTCGACCGTTCCAAGCCAAAGGGCAAGTGACAAATCACTACTTTTCAGGAGTTAGCTATTTTACTATGGCACTTATTGAAAAAAAAAAACATTCTAATCTACACAACTACAATCTACAGGTGTACACAAATCAGTAGATAATATTAGTTTACGAGCCCTTTTTAAGACTTAGGCTCTAAGGTCGTAGTATATTAAAGAAATGTTATTCAAATAAACGACAAGACAAAAACCACAAAGCGTCCCTTAAAAAAATGATAAAACGACTCCAGTCCCGACAATCACACACCCTTAAAAATGTAACTCGCAAAGTAATACGCGGAGGGCGGGAGTGAAGAAATGAACTGGGAGGCTTTCACGGGCAGAAGGGCGGTGGAGGGGGGGCTGCGATCTTCCCACGCACTCCATTGTCAAACAAACAACAGGTTGCGTCTACGTAGGCAGTCAGCCTTGCGGATTTGTACGTGGCGTAACTCTGACAGCAACCGCTTTTATTTATATATGTATTTAAGCAATTTTAATTAGATCTCACAACTAAAGATCATTAGTGATCGAAAAGATCTAATGATTGATAGTAAACTGCTTGCAGTAAAAAATACTGTAAAGATATGCACATCTTCCAGTCTGCAATAACCCCAATGCTCTTTGTATTTTTTTATAAGTAAAACATATGGTGCTAAGGTGCTTAAGGTGCTCACTGTCAATACTTAGTGGAATGGCATTATACTAAAAATTATAGCATATTTTAGGATATTAATTGAATTTGCATTACAATACGGTGACAAATGGAATTTATTGAGATCAGGGTTGGTTTTGCTTATCTCGAGCATTATAAGCTGTAAGAAATGCAGCGTTTTTTATACAAATGTAAAGCAAGACTGAAAGGTATAACAAACAATTGGTAGTACAAATATGTATATATCTATTTCCGATCGCTTTCCTTCTACGATTTTTCTCATTGTAAAATGGCTTTATCTTATATATAAAACCGAAAAGGCATATGTATGTATGTGGGTCTGTAATTCCCTTTTGCATTGTTGGTCATAAAGTTGCCATAAAAACGAATATGAAAGAAAATATGTTTGAATTTTTATCGGCGAAGACATTTAGTCAAAATGTAATAAACTAGTCTTCTACTGAACTTTTCCCGGCTTTTATTATTAATAATAATGTTTATTATTTACGTGAAGGTATTATTTGACATTTCTTTGACAGCAAATAAGATTTTTTTCTTGAATTTGGACATTTTAATGGGCGAGAATGGGGCTTTCATCAAATTAAATAAAGTTTGTGATTTTATTTTAACTATATTTTGGATGTTAGATTTTGTGATATAATTATGTCGAATGATATAACATTAAATAATTATTGGTCGCTTAGTCCGAACGACGCCGGCTAGCAATACTAGTTTATTAATAAACCTTTTCAGACGTCCGCACAACAACTCACCAAAGTTTTATCGCAATCGTTTGAACGTATACAAGATGAACAAACAAACAAACATTCATTTTAAATGCATATATAGATATATTTATAGATTGTATGGAGAATGTGGAGACCTCGTCGTAGCTCGTGACGGCAATCGGTTTACTCTGGATAATAATAATTATTATAGAGAACTGTCTTACCGTACAACTATAAAGCAAGGAATTATCGTTTCCAGGTATTTACTTAAATGACTTTGTGATCCCGAAACCTCTAATAATTGAATATCAGAAAACCGCTTCTATTGTAAATCTACCTTGTTCAATATCAATTACAAATCTTAGAATGTAAAGATTTTCTGTAAATTATTAATCAGTAGTTCTAAATTTGTACGTATTGGCAAAGTAACAAAGTTTGGCGTGGTATTCTTTCTCCGTATCTCTACTTGAAACTGATAAACTTTAAGGGAGTAATCAGTTAGGGAAAAAAGAGTCTATAACTCTCGGGACATCAGTTTTATAGACAGAGAAAGAGAGTGAATGGGATTTGGGCAGTGACGTCATAAATAAAATACAAAAGGGGGAGTTTGTTATCTTTAATATATCGACACTTTACTTTGAAAAGGTTCTAACTGCTCTTGACACTGTTTTGAGATATGAGCGTTTGAAGTTTCGATTGGTAAAAATTTACTTGTAACGATGAGTAAGTAAAAATGTTTTAAATTACTTATTTTAAGTATATTTTTTCACAACTCTTGCTGGGAAATAATGATATTAAGGATGTTATGGTAGCAATCTTAGAATTTTGTCAAAAAAAAATTGTAAAAAAAGTGTGCAGATGCAGTGCAACTCTGGAATTCTGCTAACTCCGTTATTCAACCATAGATAGTTCTGAAATAGAATGCGGTGTACACAAGCTTTTCCGATCAAAATTTCATTTTAGGCAAAAATGTCAATGAGAACCTTTTCAAAGTAAGGTAACGATATGGCACATGTAAAAATAGTCATTCAAGTATCAAAATACACGCCATTTTACTTTGGGTATCTTCAAACATACCAGCGTGTTTTAAAACAGTATCTAAATTATTGGTCTCCTCTATTCACTAAAAGTTACTTCAAAAATACTACTTGTAAGTGAAAAGTAATTAGAAAATAATGTTTATTCATTGTCTGTGCGAGAAGCTTATTGAAATTCATAATATAAATAGAACAATATTACCACTAAAAGTGTTTAAATAAATTATTTATGAAATCGTTATTCTAACGTTAGTTATTTTAAAGCGAAGAATTCAAATGCCTTCGTTCTATTGAATAATATATCAAATCATAATTTATAACTCTGTCATTGTATTGCTCGTGTTCATTATCAATCATAGTTTTAAATACGATTTGTTAAACTAAAACAAACATTGATTATCTGTTTTTACTAATATAACATGTATGATAGTAAAACTATTTCTTTTACTATGAACCGAGATGTGGGATTTACAAAAGATCGTCAGTCATTTGAGTCACCAGTCACAAGTCTCAAGGGGATGGTGCACTGCATAAAAATGTAGAAATTTTCAACAATGAACTCGGTGCTTAGTTATAAAATTTTCGCTTTCTGATTAATATGTTTAAATATAAAATAGTATTTCATTGCAATGTGTTATTTTAAGGTTATGTGGAGCCATGAAAAGTGATTTCAATTCGCATCAAAATATTTTCGTATCTACTTATCTTATTGATGTCTCTTGGACACACAACATAATATTTTGAATGTGTTAAATGGCAGTTATATCTTAAGACCGTCAAAAATTAATGTACGTTTTTATTATCATAAGGGGACGAATTCTCAGTTGCAATTCTAAATTATATAAAAATAAACTTATTTCAAGTTTCATTCTATCTCAAAGTATTTCAAAATACAAAGTAATATCGTTGAACAATTTTAAACGTCTTCTGAGTTGGCACCACCATTGGCAGGCTGGTTATACGCATTGGATGAGAAAATATTCGATTTATCATATGTATTAATTTTATTCGCAATAAACATTTTTTTTTATATCTACATATTTGATGGAACTTCAAGTGTTTAGTTTTTTTTATTCAGGTTGCATTCCCTTCCTTGCATCCTTTCCCTTGCATCGCTGCCGACAGGAGGGTGCAATTGCTACAGTTCAATAGGTCAGCTTACATTTCCTTTTTACCTATGGAGGGTCATCGAGAAAAATGGCTTTCGGTATATAACGATTCTCCGATGCATTCTCGTCATAGTTCTGCAGGCAAGAGATCATTGGTTACAGTGATGGACCATTGTGAAACTTTTTTAGATGTTTCACGAACGATTTCGCGTATAATAGGTGGATTTAAATCTAACAGCAAACCACGCAAGTACCATGTAGCATCACATATTTAACGGAATGACATATTCTGATAAGCCTGGAGAGTCTTTAGATGTTTTTGGTCAACGAAAGCCCACAATGATGTCAATATGCAACTACAAGAAACCAGGGCTGTGGAGTCGTTATAAAAAAATTGCGACTCCGTCTCCCACTTCGAATCCGACTCCAACATTGACCAAAAACACGACTCCAACTCCGATTAAAAAAAGTTGAATTTCGTCACATTTGTTTCCTACCTTTTATATTTATGTGTATTCAATTATATTTCAACCAATTAATCCGGCCAGTAGCCAAATTTGAAATATTATATGCAAAAATAAAAAGTTGAAACTTTTTAAATATTTTAAAAAAAAACTCCGAGTACGACTCCAGCCAAAGCGCCGCGACGACTCCGACTCCACAGCCCTGCAAGAAACACACAATTAACTGCCAGATTAATTCCAAAAAATATCATTTAATCTTTAAGACTAATTTGTCTTCTTGTGACCGTTGAACACTCCTTTGTTAGACAATCTCGAGTACGCCACTAGAGTTAAAGGTGAACACTGGGCCTAGTCAGATGGGAAGGAGGCGTGAAACGACCTCAGGTGAATCTCGTCAGACGAGGGTACGGCTCTTTGTTATAACGCGAGATTGTTTCGTTACGCTAAATCAAATATGAAAGTGGTTATTTGGGTCTGCAATACAACTTGTACAACCGCAGATACTCAGCGGTGGACCAGGAATTTCAGGTCACCCACGCGCACACTCGCCTAAATATGGTACCGAAATTAAATGAAGTTAACCACCTATCTCATTTGGAAGTGTCTGTTTATAGCATAGGTTGGGAAGGAATGGTCTAATTAAAATTTAACCACTTGCCAGAAAAAAACTGTTTAATAAATGAATAGAATCCAACACGGTGGAATAATAGCAATAATATTATAACACGGTAAAACAAAATGTACTTTAGTTCTACAGAAACCAAGGCTGTGGAGTGGTTAAAAAATTACCTCCTAAATTGACTACGACTACAGTATTTACCAAAGACACGACCCCGACTCCGACTCCAACATGGAATAGAAAATTTTGAAAAAAGTTTTGCTTTGAAATACAAGCAACATATTTTTATATACGACGAACGGCCGGGTATCTATATGCGCTATGCGTATGTGTAGAAGGGGTGCATATGAATGTATTGGTGGCAAATCCGTATATGTATATCTGTGTTGGTATTGGATTCTACTTCGACTGTCAAACGCTATGGATCTACTAAAAAACATACTTCGCTCCATCTCTTTCGCACAACCGACAAATCCTATACGTAAGACATATACGGCCCTCTACAACCGGGTCTGGAATGGATTAATGGGATTTCAATTAATTTAAAATTGCTTTGACATACGTTACGAATTTAATTCCTATCTCGAGGTACTACTGTATTAGTCTTCATTAAAAAAAAAATATACTTTCTTTTCTTGCGTTGGCCATCCGCTGTTAAATGTATCTCAATGAATAATGAAATAGTTGTATCAGACAGTTTCAGAACTACGTTCTACATTTTTGTGTGTTGGTTAAGTGCCACTTCCTAAGCCTTCCCAGCTCGCAATCCTCCCTCGCTGTGCTAATTCTCGTTTATTACTTCAAAGGCGTCAAGTTATATTTTTTTATTTACACCCAAAGCGGCGAGAATAGTTTAAATACAGCGCAAAAGGTTCTCTTTGTCTGTCACTGGCCCACGCTATTTTATAAATACGCTTTCATCTCGCAAGAAAAAAATGTTCATAATACCTGCTGCCTCCCTGAGAAATAAAAAAAGAAATAATTCTTCAAATAAAAGCAGCGGTATATTTAATTAAATTACTTTCAATACATACTTTGCGATGGCATGGAAGGTTTTGCGAGTTCAAAGAAATTCATCTTATTGCTCAAGTTTCTACATATTATTACAAATAACGTTTTGATAATATATTTAAGCTGATATACGTTCATGAAAAACAACAAAATTTAAATTTACGAAAGCGGTAAAAAACATTATTTTAGAATGTAATAAAAGGGCCGATATTCAGACGTTTTATTATGTTTGTCTACGATAAACTGATAAACTTTTTTTAAGTCTTTCGATGAATTCGCCGGTATCTTTGTGGAAGCTCGTTTAAAAATAGCATTGATTATTCCATTCATTGTGCTACTAATTGTTACAAGTGTTTCGCCTATTTTAGAGGCATCTTACTGTCACAAAGTTTGCTCAAGTAATAAAGCAAGATTGATTCCAATATTTTAAAATGATAAATTACACAATGGAGTTTGGGATTTTTTCTTTTTACGGAAAGTACGGAGGGTTAATCTTATATATAAAACCGAAACAGCGTATGTATGTCTGTGGGTCTGTAATTCCATTTTGTTTTGTTGGTCATTAAGTTGCCATAAAAACGAATATGAAAGAAAATATGTTTGAATTTTTATCGGCGAAGACATTTAGTCAAAATGTAATAAATTAGTCTTCTACTGAACTTTTCCCGGCTTTTATTATTAATAATAATGTTTATTATTTACGTGAAGGTATTATTTGACATTTCTTTGGCAGTAAATTAGATTTTTTCCTTGAATTTTGACATTTTAATGGGCAAGAATTTTAACTCTATTTTGGATGTTAGATTTTGTGATATAATTATGTCGAATGATATAACATTAAATAATTATTGGTCGCTTAGTCCGAGCGACGCCGGGTAGCAATACTAGCATAAGTATAATTCACCACGAGCAACGATTATTCGACTAGAAAATTGAACTTTTTGTGTCGGAAATTTGTAAAAGAGGACTTTTTGCTGAATAAAAAGTTCCAATTGTTATCCATATGTTTTGATGTCGCCTATAAAACTCCAACTTTGTGAGGAGTTTACAGTCAAATCAAGACTTTTGAATACACTCAAAACTCTGCAAAGTAGGAAAGCTGCCATTCGAAAGGCTTTTCTATTGGAAATTGATTTTCTGGCTTTTTTGATCACAGCCTTTTAACAGTTTTCGTTCTTAATGGAAAATGGAAAATGACAATGACAAAAAACATATTTTATCATGCATCCATTAACAACAGTTGAAAGTAAACACGTTTCAGCTTTATGAAAAAATCAATTTGATGGCCTTAGCTGTCTTCTTGATGAATAAAATACTATATTTACTTATTATGAGCATTGAATGTTGATTTTTTTTTGTTATTTTCTGCTGGATTACACCACATTAATTAATTTGTCTGAAACTATCTAAATAAATGGTTTACTGACATCAAAACTTCTCCCTCTAACAGTGTTTCTTAAACTCCGTTTTAAAATCTGGGAGGGGGGGGGGTATTTTTTTCTAATTGGAGAGCGAGGTTGAACCCCACTTACGTGGGTTCTTGATTCTTGATATGATACAATCAGGTTTATCTGTCGATTCTTGTGAGACGGTCGTGTTCATTTATATGCGACAGTTAATCCGAGTACTTCTGCATTAAAATTATTTTGAAATAAATTGACATTTATTTCAAGAAAAAAATACAGTCAGTTCGAAAATAAGTTTTCACTTGAACGTTAATGTTTATTTTTGAAAAAAAAAAATGTTAAAATTTTTTTAAGGTAGTTGCAATAAATGAAAACTTATTTTCATGCGAATAATTTATCAAGTACCTATCTGATAGATGTTATACCAGCTTACGCGTAGCGAACTAACAAACTTGGTTATGAGATTTTTTAATGAAATGAGGGACCCCTAATTTGCCTCAAGGGAAATCCTTTTATTCCAGCGATATATTCGAAAATAGATGTCTTATATAATTAAAGCTTATCCAGAGATACATAGTATTGAAATTTAAAAAAAAATATTTCATTTAGAGAATCGCTCAAAAATAGCAGCGCGTATATCGTACGTCATGGGCAACTGAAGGGTTAAAACGAAAATTCAGCTTATATCTTTTATGGGTGGCCCCGCCGTATTATGTAGACACGTATAAATCAGCCATGGCCAGACATCGGCGAACATTTTTATGACTCTTTTCGAGAATGCGATAGTAAAAATGGTGATAAAGAAACGACACCTCGGGACCCTTCAAGTATCATGTTTTTCAATACTTGCGTGCATAAAACAACATGCCTGAAACAAAAGGAAAAAAAGATTTTATTTATCGATTCGACATTTAGCTTTGATCACTCTTTTATTTTCAATTCTTAAAAATATTAAATAGAATAATTTCACAATCGTTATGCACGATTAGATATATGTAAGTATAATTGACGATTTTGACTGAAGATGCTTGAAAGACTTTCGATGGATTCGGCGGTAACTTTGTGGAAGTTCATTTAAATATAAAAATAAAACAATTTTATGAAGATAATTCTAAGTATTATTATTCGTGACGTGCTTCGCCGCTTTCAATGGCATCTTCAAATATACTTTCGCAAAGGTTGCTGAATGTGAACATATTAGAATTATCTCTCAATACTCTCTCCTACACAGTTCATTTGATTGCGATAAAACGTCGGTGAGTTGTTTAACAGACGATCCGCGAAGGTTTTAACTTATATAATTTAAAAAAAATCTTATATATACGTCTTAAATTTACTGCCAGGCATGCTACCGCACAATTGAAAATTGGCGCACCTATCATTTTTCTTTGAAATATAAACCCACCACGACATTGAAACTGTACCAGGCATTCGGTGAAAAGATAGCGATCTATATCATCGAAGCAAAAATTCTTAATAGAAAATTTTAAGAATTGATGTACTGTTGCCACGCATCCCAATGATTCTGACAGATATTCCATTCAAATTAAAACGTTTACAACCATTTTGGATCTCACATAAAAAGTAGATTGAAACCGCACCAAACAGAAAAACGAAAATTAGCACTTTAATTAACAGAATTAAATCATACACACTCCCACTCTTTGAGTGAAATTTTAACGCATGCCGGGTATTCGCTAGTAAGTTATTAAGTAAGAGTGATTCTAATAATGGATTTCCGTGAATTTTCATCAATCATAGAATAAGTCATCAATCATTGAAGACAATAAGTTTTAAAACTTATAGTCATTCAAAAAACATTTTCCCTAAAATATTGAATACATCATAAACAAATTGAAAATAAAATTGTAGCATAAATTTATTTATACATATAAATGACAGTGCAATGAGTTTTGTCAAAAAAACTGCGTCCATATTCGAACATTATACAGTTCCATTTTTAAACATACTACAATTCGTGTCGTGTCATTCTTAATTCAAATTATTCATTCGACCCTTTCGCCACCTCTTTCTCTTTCACGCTCGCACGAAAACACGTTGCGGTCCCGATACGATCATTTTTTTGTCAGCGGAGTGAAAAAAATAACAAATTGTTTCCACGGCTCGTAGACAAGGTGTGACGTGTGCTTTTAGTCGCGGTATTTATTTTCAGTCACGGCAGGCGTGTTAAACAACAGCTCGCTTGAAAAAAATAAACGCTACGTTTCTTGGGCATCACGCTGATTCAACAAGCATATGATTTTTTTTTATAAGTGCTGTTTTATAGAACTTCATTATTTAATTGATTGAGTTGGCATTTACTTGGTAGAACTCCATTATAACTAGTTCTTACAATGGCGAAAGCCGGATTGGCTCAACCTTGAGGAAGAAAACCTCAATCTTTTCCAATCCAATATATTCTTAGCAAATTGCAAACACTAAGGCTTGATATGCTAGGATTGAAGCGTTACAAAATGGATTCATATCAAAATCAATTATGATTCATTAAATAAATATTGTTTTCAAAATATAAAATTGATTCATATTGAAATAAGACAGGTACTGCTAAATTTATACCCCAATGGGTTTAACTCTTCCCAATTGATTGGATCTCATTAGTGAATATTTTTTGATGGCGTCATTAATAGTATAATTATTTGTTGGTTTTGTTTCTTTAACCCCCTTTTTGCTTCCCGTAAAAGGGAAAAATCCCTAACTCCATTTTTTGTAAATTATCATTTTAAAATATAAGAATCAATCTTGCTTTATTAATCAAGCGATGCCACTGAAAGACGTATCATAATTAGTAGCAAAATAAGTGGAATAATCAAAGTTATTTAAAATTATATTGAATTGGTTCAGTTAAAAAGACCACAAATTTCCGCGAGCTGGTTGTTTAGCCAGCCTGAACGCTTAAGTGGGAAAAGTGGCGGTTGATGCGAAGGGGAAAATATGGATTGACAGTTTCCCGTATGACATCGTGATTGTTGGGTTAATATGACGTATTGAATTTTCACTATTATTGTTTTCTCTTTGTACACTCGTAACTCAAATGAACACGCCAATGGCTGCCGCCTATAAATAGATACATATATCGAACACGTTCAAGCGCAAAATTGTGCGGAGTTTTTTTTTTATATTCCAGTTGACTTAAATATAATTGGTCGTATTTGAGAATTAAAGACAATTTATTAACTGATGATCCGTTCAAATATAGAAAAGACATTTTAATTAAAAATAGTACTAAATTTAAAATCTTTTTTAAGGTGCTCACTCAATTCTTAGTGGAAATTCATAAAGACAACCAGGGCTGAGGAGTGGAGTTTTTGGCTGTAGTCGGAGTCGGTTTTGTCGCAACGTTTTTGCAGGAGTAATACTTGGAGTCGAAATTTTTTTATGAAACATTTTATTTATTCATAAAATAGGTAAAATTTGGCAAATAAATTGGAATGGTCGGAAAAAAACGTGACGAAATTAAACTATTTTTATTCGGAGTTGGAGTCATGTTTTTTTTCAATGTTGAAGTAGTGTTTTTGGTCAGTATTGGAGTTGGAGTCGTATTTTTTTAATGACTCCACAGCCTTGAAGACAGATTTAAAAAAACTGATTGTGGAATAAATACAAAAAAATGTTTAGTTGAGTTTCTAACGATTAGTCGTTATTTTATAATATAACTCCATGTTCTAAATAATCTAAATAATACATGTATTGAAAGATGTCATCATTTAACAAAAATAAGGATTCTCACACATATAAACGAGCGATAAATCGTTAGCGCACTGTCAGATGCCATACCCACCCTTAAGGGCTTCTCAAATTCACATCGAGCTACCAGCATATATGTGAAAAGGCCGGCAGTTACATTTAAGATGATATCGCTAGAAAACTACGATGCCCCCCCCCCGCTCCTCTTATCCCTCTACCACTTGAGACCTAAGGTTATATCAAATAAATTGAAAAAAATATTGCACATATCTTTATCGATCAGACATCTCAACTACACTAGTATCGAGTAGTAACATTTTAAAATACTCGTGTAGTTTATTATTTATTAAAATTTGTTTATATAAACAGATATAAGCTTATTTATTTCATTTATACATTTATTTCAATTTATAAAACATATTTCAAAAATAATAGAGAATCAAACATTTAAATGATGACTCTGATGACTGATGACCATCCATAGGTTGTACTCAGGGGAAGCTAAGGGACGCCGGGATGACCTGGGAAGATGCGAGGAAGTTGGCGGGAGACAGATAATCTTGGAGGCAACGTGTGGCAGCCATATGCTCCGAATAGGGAGCGGATATGGAGAAAAAACCTTGTGTTTTTATCATTCCCGCAGTAGAAAAAGCTACCTGACAGTAAAATCCACGCGTAAGACTCTGATAAACGCGACGGTTAAACATTATATATTTTTTTTGACGTGACAACGTCTTATAAATCGATGAACGCCCGCTGCACGCATGAAAAAACATGACTCATTGTCCCGTTTGTCGCGTTACGCCGAAGGCAAGCGTGCGAGCGAAAGCGCGGATAAGCGATAGAGAGGCACGATCGGCCTACCGTTCGGATTGTGCCGCATCTATCTCTCTTCCACTCGATTGGTCGATGCGTCTGAGTAGAAAAGAGACAGTGGCAGCACACAACTTATACACCTACAGTACCTACACGTGATCTGTTTACAACTGTTTATAAAGTGAAGTGAAATGTTAATGTGGTTTTCATTGTTTATATTACAACAACAATTGCGGCAATAAAGGTAATTAATTATTGCATATTAAAAATCTGATTAACGTATAACAAATATACAAAATATCGTATCCATACAAAATAATGATAATTCAATAAAAATGATTCCATTTTATTCATAAAAGTATGCAATCATTTCATCAATGTTTTCTTATGACGTTGTCACGTTAAACTATCGTCCGTAAACCGACTTTACAGACACCAATTTTTTTTTTAAATAAGTTGATAAAATCTTAAAATTACTAGTATTACTCGAGTATTTTTCAAAATACTCGAGTATCGAATAGTTCAAAAATGGACGAGTATGGAGTATTCGATTTTCGAATTGGAGTCTCTACTTGAGATGTAACTTTATATCAAATATTTTGAAAAAAATACTGCACATATCTTTATCGATCAGGCGTAACTCATAATTTTATTGGTTCTATGAAAAACGGAATGGATTTGCACTAAAGTCATAAAATATCGTTGAGATTTATAATGGCAACCTAAATTATGTTTTTAGCTCGCTTTGCTAGCTTAGAAGGGAGTCAGTTTGAAGCTATTTTTGAGTGGTAGTTTCATCGAATATAATAGATAAATGTGCTGGCAAGGTTTCCATAACAGTAAATAAAATAGGTGAAATTGAAAATTAATTGGTTTTAAGTGAAAACACTGCTTAATTTTCAGTTAGGATTTATACTGAAAGTTCTTTGAATTTGAAGTTTTTACTTTCCTATTCATGCACTTGAAATGCATACCGACAGGTGAAACCCAACACGGGTTTTAACGATAAAACCAGGTTGGTGGAGTTGGAGTCAGAGTCGAAAATTTTAAAAGCTTAAACTTTCTATTTATACATTGTATATGTAAAATTTGACTTATTAACCGGGTTGGTTGATTTTTAATTGAATACACATAAAATTAAACTATTTTTTGCCGGAGTCATGTTTTTGGTCAATGTTGGAGTCGGAGTCGGAGCTGGAGTTGTGTTTTTTGTCAATGCTGGGGTTGGAGTCGGAATAGGAGTCATGGTTTTTTTTAACAACTCCACTAAAGAATAATGATAAAACTCATGTACAAGTAAAAATTCAAAACTTTCAAAATTGGAATCGCTATTATTGAAAAAAATAAAGTATCAAATTTGATGTAAATAAAATTCAATGAATTATGAGGGTTTCTTTATAATTATCGAGATTTTTGAATGTAGTATTGCAAATACTAATTATCAGATAATAACATAAATGAAATATCTAGGGCTTTATTCGATCTATTATTATTGAATTGATTGATTTCAAATGTTTGAATTAATAATTAATGATAATTTTATAAAAGGGTATGACAATGGCGAGTTTCGAAGATAAAAGCTGAGCTCTATTTATCTCTAATATTTCTTGATAAAACAATTTATATTCGCCCATATGTCTGTAATAAATCAATTCCTGTATCTTTATCGAACGCGATGTTTAAAGTATCGTTGTACAAAGTTTGAGATACATTATTCTGCAGCGTTTATCATTCAAAGATCCAACTTCAAAGTTTGAATCCCAGCGTCGGCCACTTTCGTAAGTTGGTTTGCCATCCGCATACATGTCGCGCCGCCCTCCCGCATTATCATACATATTACCCAAATAAATATAACTTTGGCCCGGGTCCGTACTGAGTGGTTTGCGAATTTTCACATACACGTATTATGCTGAAAAAAGATTTTAGGGCCGGCGGACACACACTGAGGCAGCGAAAAACATTTTCGTAGCGAAAATCTTTTTATAGATTTGGGTCCGAAGGGATTTTTGTATCGTTGTTTTTATGGCATTATGATTTATACGTTTCGGATTTAGAAATCTATATCGTTTTGTTTTTTAATCTCGATATATATTATTATACAATTGATTTGATTTTGCACTTAAACATTGCAATGAAATAAGTTTTTCAATGTTTTCTTTCATTGACTCTTATGTCTTGTTTAATTAACTCGACATCTTATAAGTAACGCGCAACTCCAATGTCTAGTTCTGCTCTACATTGTAAAACTATTTTTTAACTATGCCTATTTAAAAAACCGGATTGTGTGCCTTAGTTAAAAATTTAAACATGTCATAATGTGATATGTTTTTCGGTATTTCGTTTTACCATGCTAATAAATAAGCAAACACTGTGACATTAATCAATTTCTCAAATCTATTGAGGAGTTGCTGGTAGGACAAAAGAATATATTGAGGAGATCAAAGGGTAAATACGTATAGATTGTATTCAATAATTTTTCATTTTCATTGAAGAAACTTTGTCAATGACTCAATTATAGTTTGTATAACAATAATTATTTTTTCATCACGCTGCGTCCAAGATTTTCTGCCATCCGCTAACCTCCTCGCTTCCTCGCATGTCTTCCCGGCGTCTTGTTGGGTAAATACATCCCATGGATTTCATTAGCGGTCTTCCTGGTTGACAGAGTCCAATCAGTTGGTAGAAGAGATCAACAACAGGATTCAGGCTACCCTGTGGCATTTGCAGTACATGTCCAAGCCATATCCATCCAGGTCTAGGTCGTATCGCTTATACATAGAAATAAAAAACGTATCCTTTAGTTTAAATTTTATTGGTTTCAATCAAGAATTAAAGGGTTTTTTTATTTCAATAAGGTTCCTATAATTGGTTAAGTAATTGTATGAATAAATTAAATTTTCTTTTCTATGATCTCACAGTCACGATGCTTAAGAACTTCGTTATGGTTTATGAAGATAGCGATCTCGTTTGTGAGCTTAGATATCTTTATGTTCTCAAGAGAAGATGCCGATTGATCACGTGGTTGGCTTAGGTATCATACTTCACGTATACGGACTGATTCATAAATAAATTATTTAATTGATTTTTTTATGAAAAGCATGGATTTCTGTGGCTAATTGCTCTTGCACTCGCCGGATCTTTACAACAGGATGAGGCGAGATCAATTAGCTAAGCACATGTCATTAGTATCCTTAACTTCTCAGATAGATATAGGTTAAGTGACTGAGGAAAAAGTAGTTCCTAGTATTATTGATGTAAGTCCATATGTTTGACATTGGATAGTGATATATAAAAATCGGTCTGAAATACCTCGCTTCAATACAACCCTAATTACAGGGTGAAGAGAGATCAAACCTAACCTCACCTTACCACTAGTTCTGTCTTTCTTTACTCATCCGAAATATAGAAAAGATAAACGATTCTATAACAATCAGCTGAACCGATTAATACATAAATAGGTTCCATTACAAAATTTTGGAAGCTGACCCAAATTCAGATAAACATAAATACAAAAATAAGCTACACTTTTTGAAAGCTGTCATAAATATAATCGTCTTTTTTAATTATGAAGAAAAGTCACGTGCACGGACTTTCCAACTCAGATCTGTCCCACTGTAAAAGTGCATAAATTTACAAAAAAAAAATCTTCTATGGTAATATTAAGTCCAACCTTTGCGACTTTCCTGCGAGGCGGTCATAAACTCTTTGTTACAATGTGAATTATTATCCTTTTTTTGTTGCCTTTGTCGCACAAAAATTGCGAATCCTTAAACTTACCGAAATACTCTTTTTATAGTTTGGAAAGTTTATAAGGACGGAATAAAGGTGTCATAAATATTTAAGCATTTATATCAATGGCGGTCCTCGGGGGAAACAGACATCAAACGGACCTCATTTTGCTACCCAGTTTTAGGTCCCTGTGTGGTAAAAAGCTCTTTATAATTCAAATCACATAATTATTTGAGTATATGTTAAGCTAATGGTGAAATAAGCCTAGATTTTCTAAACACCTGTATCATAAGTAACATTCATTGTTTCATTTAATAATTCAACAAAGTATTATAAGATAAGAGTTATTTGTGTTGACAGTAAATTATACAGTTATAAATTTGAAATAGACATATTTATTTTAAATTGTCAAAATTTAAGTCACCAAAATTATTAAATAATACGTAGTATTAATCCAATAATATTTGTAGAATGATTATTGTATTTTTATCTTATAATGATTTTTATTATTTTAAGTTTTAGTTTTTTTTTTTTTTAGAAAAAATATTTGGCATTACAGCTTACACCAATGCGCCAAATATTCTGAGTTGTGAAAGTCATACGAGATTAACACGATGGTAAATAATGTATCAGTTGTGCACAAAATCAACGATAAATAACATACACCCAGCCCAAGATCTTTTTTTTTTTTCAATTTGAATAAATCTGACATTGCCGTGGATTGAACCCGGCGCCCCCGATTGCTAGGACAAAGCTCTTGCCACTAGACCACAGGGACCGAATTATGAAAATTCATGTGCAAAAAAAGTACTTTGGATTCGTGGAAGATGAAGGGCATAGCAATTTATTTTCATAAATATTCTAACCGAGCTTTTTTACATTCGATGGATTCGGTGTTAATTTTCTGGAAGTTTATTTTAATATAAAATAACATTGATTATACCACGTGTTGAGTTACTAACTGTGATACGTGTTTCGATCGTGAGGTGCATCTTCAGACGTAATGTTTTCGTGTTCATCAGTTGATAGTGCTCGCGATGAGAAAACCGGTCCCATGACAAACAATTGGTAATACAACTAAGCAAATAAATTGAAGCAAAATACAAGAGTAATAAATAATATCTGTCATACCTTGTATTTCTTACTTAACCTTTGTGTAAATAACACTGTTTCATTGTATTCCTTATCAGTTGACAATGCTCGCCATGAGCGAAACAGGTCCAGATCAAATAAATTGTATGTGGAAAAAGTACTAAAAATGCTGTATCATTTTTATTATAATGCCATTCCACCAAGTATTGACAGTGAACACCGTGAAAGTGATTTTTACTTGATAAATACATCGCTCTATTCGTAGTTCGAATGATGACGTAATGTCCGGAATGACCATCGACGATTTTTTATAATATTATATATAAAACCGAAACGGCGTATGTATGTCTGTGGGTCTGTAATTCCCATTTGCATTGTTGGTCATTAAGTTGCCATAAAAACGAATATTAAAGAAAATATGTTTGAATTTTTATCAGCGAAGACATTTAGTCAAAATGTAATAAATTAGTCTTCTACTGTACTTTTCCCGGCTTTTGTTAATATAATAATGTTTATTATTTACGTCAAGGTATTATTTGACATTTCTTTGATAGCAAACTAGATTTTCTCCTTGAATTAGGACATTTTAATGGGCGAGAATGGGGCTGTCATTAAATTAAATAAAGTTTGTGATTTTATTTTAACTCTATTTTGGATGTTAGATTTTGTGATATAATTATGTCGAATGATATAACATTAAATAATATACGACGCCGGGTAGCAATACTAGTAATTTAATAGAATTACAAATTTAAAAGAATAATTTTGGTTCAACAAGTAAAAAAAGTCTTTGTCCACCTTATTAGGCACGTTCAGTTTTATTAATTTCGGTAAACGCAGTAATTGGCCGTGTGGCGCATTGCGAAGCCAGACAAAAGTTCAAATAATTCGCAATTTGAGCACTGGTACAACCTCCCGTATAACCTTTATTAATGGCTATAAAGGAATTAACGTCAGGCATAATTACAACCCTGGAAACATATTGCATTTCCTCCACAACAACTCAGCGTGATATAATAATGAGAGGTTTTTCCGTTGTCCTCTTTTTTTAATTATTTTTACTTTCATAACAATGTTGAAAACAGTTACACGTAAGAATTAGAAGCAGACGTAATTGTATGCATATATTTATTCGATCCAATTATGGATTCATACATAAAAAAACGAGAGTTTTCAAATATAAAGGGTCTTTTTATAAGGAAGCTTAGTTTTGAAATGTAAATAAAACAAGTTGTTTGTGAGATTTCGACTAAATTTTAATTTCATTTGTAAGTATATTTTACGGCATTAAATATGGAATAAAGCATCAAATGTCTGCCAATATCCATTCATTATAAAATGGGCCATGTCGCTAAAGTTTACTTTTTTGACAAATTTGGGTAAACTTCCAACTGCTCCAGAACCCAATCAGGCGTTGTCTGTGGTCGTTTACCTGAAGTTCCTTGGTTAGTTGGATTTTATACGGGTGCAGACATAAGGCCCGAATTCAAAATTCGCCAAGTTGAAGTCGCAGAAAAGCCAAGTTCTTGTGAACAACGAGAAATAAGCTGCCTTGGGTTTTCCTGTACACTTTCACACACAGCAGCAATGTTTTCACAAGATATTTTATTTTGATGACGTACAGGTAGGTGTTGGCCGATTATTTACCAAACTGGTTGACTCAAATTTGCCCACTAAACAATGAATAATCTACTCAGCAGGACAAAGTAACATATTTTGAGCGTCCCTATTGAAATACCCTTTATTAAAGCAGTTTTCTACAACATTTCCACATCGGTAGACCGGTGAGAATTGGAAAATTTTTGGCGGTTTTTTTTTAATGCAATCATAAATTTTTTTGAAATATTTTTTTGGAACTATAAAAGTGTAATAACCTAATTGACAGCGTTTGATTATACCACGTATTGTGCTACTAACTGTGACACGTGTTTCGCCTCTCTCAGAGGCATCTTCAGACTTACTATCGCAAAGTTTGCAGTAATGAAGCAAGATTGATTCTAACATTTTAAATTATAAAATTACAAAATGGATTTCGGGTTTTTTTCCTTCTAAAGGAAACAAAAGGAAGGGTAATGATACTAATGAGCTGCAATCAATCAGGGTTATAGAATCGAAACAAAGCAAACAAATAAACATATTTCTAATGCCCGCAGTTCGACTACGCGAAAGCAAAATATCTATTTAAAAGGTACATCCTATACACCTCACGCCCAAAACCCTGAAAATTACAAGCAGAAATAGACTCAGCAGCTGCCGGAGCTAACCGAAACCATCCTCGTTCTAAACGTAACAAACTGCAAAGAATGGAACAAAACCAAACGCGAAGATCACTTTGTCAAACGCGAGATTAACTCTCACAACCAAAATCAAAGCCACGGTAAAAAGTCACAAAACTGCTCTTTGGGGAAGACACTCTCTCTAGCTGCCGTATATACACCGACAACCCCAAAAATTCACTTTGGGCGCTCTCTAGACGCATAAAAACGTCTTCGTCTGCAATCAAGCCACTCAGGCCTGACCCATCAAGCAATAAATTTGTCTACTCCGATCTCGAAAAAGCTAACGCATTCGTCAAAAACTTTGAAATCCAGTCAGACACGGACACCGCTACAAAAGCGCTCGTGAAAAAGTCAATAGACTCCCTTGCTTTAAATCCGGAAGATGTTAAAATCGTTGAGCCGGTTGAGAACTTATCAAAACACTCGTCGTTAAAATAACATCAACAACACTATCTTGAAACGCCTCCCGCAAAAAGGTATCATTTTCTTAGCAAAAATATATACTGCGTGTTTTCTACGTGGCTACTTTCCAGTAACGTGGAAAACGGCACACGTCGTCGCGATTCCAAAACCTAAAAAAGACCACTCATTAGCTGTCAACTACAGACCAATCAGTTTACTTGATTGCCTCAAAACTGCTCGAGAAAGTGATCCTAGAACGCTTTCTCCCCGTTCATAACCCTATTCTACCTGAATCTCAATACGGTTTCAGAAAAGGCCTCTCCACCACCCTTCAGCTATCCCGCATCACGGGTCAGATCACCGAAGACTTTTACAGGGGAAGAACCACCGGAATGGTACTGCTTGATCTGGAAAAGGCATTTGATACAGTTTGGCACGACGGACTTGTTCACAAGCTCGTTGAGACAAACACTCCCCCCATACATTATTAAAATCATCCAAAATTATCTGAATGACCGATCCTCTATGCAGCGGTTAAGAAGGAAAAATCTTCTCCGCTCAGCCTCCGCTGGGGTCTCCTGGGACCTAGGCTATTTAACCACTTCATTTACGACCTCCCAAATCCCAAAACTGCTCTGTCGCTCTTTAGCTATACGTCGCCTTGAGTCTAGCACAGCCCAGCTGACTGACTATTTCAGTCGCTGGAGACTCAAAGTAAACGGCGCGAAAACAGAGGCGATCCTCTTCACGCGTAAACGTAATAACAAAAATTATAACGGGAAAATCACCGTCTGTGGTATCCCTTGCTGTTTCAGCCCAGCTGTCAAATACCTCGGGGTATTTCTGGATTGCTCCCTCACCTGGTCTACGCACATTGCAGAAGCCAGGCGGAAAGCTCACGTTGCAATTGGCGCGTTGTACCCAATATTCAATGCTAGAAGCTACCTCAGCATGGCTAATAAGAAGGCACTATACAACATGGTAATTAAGCCAACCATGCTGTACGCCTCTCCCATATGGTCTGTAGACATCCCCGACAGCAAACTTCTTCTCCTTCAGAGGGTCGAAAATAAATGCCTACGCATAATCACAGGCTTGAAGAAGAACGCCAGCACCCGATACCTCCGGGCGTGGTATAAAGGCCCTGACATTAAAGAGACCCTACGCCTCCACCGTGCCAGTTTCGTGGAAAGCTTGAAGCAGGGTCCCCACCTCGCTCCAACTCTCCGAGCTGTGAAAATATCCAATCCTTTAAAGTACGATGTCTCAAACCTTATGCTCCACCCACCTTTCTCCTACAGCAATTTCTTCAACAGTGGAGGCAGGCGTGGAAGAAGCCAGCAGCACTGCCAGCTTCTATACTAACGCCCTAAGAGATACATTTTAAGCTACGAGCTAGGCTCGTCGATTTAGTAACAGTTAGGGACTGGGCATGTCTACTATAAGAACAAGTAAACTCCTCAAGTTTACGTAAACATTACGAGCAATTCCTAGTAAGAATTGAAAATTTTTAATGATTCCAAGACAATCATTCTCGTAAGGGGTTTTTCTTAAGTGTTTTCCCCACACAAAGCCCCTCAGCTGACAGAATCTTTTAGAAAGTCAATACTTAGCTAGCTTACATGCGGGAAAGGGAAACAAAGACTTAGTCTGTATCCACCCTAGCAACAAAATAGCCGGAAACTAGGAGCCCGCCTAGCGGACTCCACATATAGTTTCAGTAGGAAAGTAAAGGTAGGAAAAAAAAAAAAAAAAAAAAAATGACGCTAAACATTACAAACTATTAAACTAATAAACTAATGAGCTGCAATCAATCAGATAGGTTAGTGATTACTCTATTAATTGGAAACAATGTAAGTAATGGCGAGCTACCTGTCCTATTAAGAATATTATTTAATAATATTTATTTATTAAGAGTTTTATTTATTTCTAAAAATTTTAGACTATTCATCTTAAGCCTTTTTTATTTACTCGGTGAAAATGAACTTCCATAAAGTTACCGCCGAAACCATCGAAAGTAATTAACAGCGCGTTATTCACACACTGTACGTGCAAAATCCAGTGTTTCGCCTGTTTATTACAATGTGACCTTGCGTACTTGTACATGTTATGTCCCCATATTAATTCATTCCTTTTTTGTGCGATTTCCCACGGAACGCATCTACCGCACAAAAAAGTTGAAGGTGTACACATATGTACAGGCAGTTCTCCCTTTGCGACTATTCGGACCTCCATTTTCTATCAAATATTTTATATAATCATGGCTGCAGGTTACCCATATAGTGTCACAGTTGAATTTCTAACTTTCTTCGAAAGTGGTCGAACATATTTGAATGCAAGTCGAGACATAACATGTTTTTTTTAAGAATAATAAATTCAAAAAGTGACAATTGAAACGTCAAGTCAATTTTAAATAGAATTTTATTATTTGAAGCTAATAAAATTACTACTTTTGGTTTGTTCTAAATCTATTGCTGCTTTTTTGTTATCAAAATGTTCGAAACATGAAAGTTTTTGAGGACTGGTGCCGGTCCGTGGACCACTGATTGAAGAGCACTGTATCGAAGTATACAATGAAAAAATACATTAGAGTGGGTCGCAAATGCAAATGAAATAAGCGATATCACTTTTCATTAAAGCGTGAATGTATTGGTCAGTCTAGGCTAGCAGACAGATGCAAAGCGATATCGATTATGAAAAATATCGCATTGCCAGAGCGACACGTGTTGCAAACGGTATACCAAATGAATTTTTATCGAAGTCAGTCGGTGATAATCAAGTTTTAATAAAACAACTATCATCGAAATTGTTTTAAATAGTGTTTTCCATTATTCGTAATGTGACCGGGCATCTAGTTTTCACCGGTACCGGGCGTGTCCCGTTGTCCGCGAAGACAGCTTTCGGACGTCAAAAAGTCCCGTTTTCGATGAGAGAAAAATAATTTGTCTGTAAAAATTGTGGGATTTTGTGTTGATTACACGAATTTCCATTTTGGTGGACAGCTAAGGAGAAGCGTGTCAGTAATATTTTTATCAAACTTGATTTAGTTGTTGGTAGAACCTATATACAGATCGGATCTGGAACGCATATGGTCCACAGCTAAATTTAAGCGGCAGCAGATTATCTACCGATGGATTTTAAATGCATCACAGTGAAAATATATTCACATTTTTAAAAAAACGTGTTCGGATGGAAACTTTTAAATAATATTGTGATACAGTATATTACATATATATATATATGTTACTGTGAAACTGTATTCTCAGTGAAAATATATTCTTTCCCAAGCTGTCATTGAAATTAAATTTGACCACCTTATCTTCAGCTTAATGTTTGTCTGTGTTTTTCTTTGGTTCTCTTTTTATGAAAGGGACTACTTGCTGATTATGTTTCATTGAAGCAAACCAAAATTTAAGGCCGGCAAATCATTGACTTGGGCCAATAATTTCAATGATCGTGACCAGTGAAATCATGTTGTCATACAAATCTATTCCTTGATACATTTTCACTGAGAATACAGTTTCACTGTAACATCTATATATATAAAAATGAATGTCTGTGTGTATGTCCGCTATGGACTACTAAACCGCTCGACCGATCGATGTGAAACTTTACAAATTTATTGAGTACACTCCCGCAATGGTTTCTGGCTTATAAAATATGTTTGAATTTTTATCGGCGAAGACATTTAGTCAAAATGTAATAAATTAGTCTTCTACTGAACTTTTCCCGGCTTTTATTAATATAATAATGTTTTTATTTACGTGAAGGTATTATTTGACATTTCTTTGACAGCAAATTAGATTTTTTCCTTGAATTTGGACATTTTAATGGGCGAGAATGGGGCTGTCAATATATGAAAGGGGCTGTGAAATGTCAATGCCAGTCTGAAATGTTCATTTTAATTCCATTTTAATTGACCTAGACTTTTGAATTTTGAAAAAAGTTGTTTCAACTTGGCCCGTCTGAATTTACGCGCCGAGCTGAACATAACCCCAAACTAGTCCGAGCGAAACCGGGCTCGAATACTAGTAAATTATAAATATCAATTGAGTATCTTTGTTTCAGCAGTAAAAAAATAATCAATTTTCTTTACCTATCAATTGCATACCGTCAAGATCATATACAAAGATAAAGGGTTGAATTGTAGTTGTCATGAAACTACCCCCTCAGCCTTAAATGACATGTCTAGGATGTATTAGACACGTTCACAATGTAAACGAATCGCGCACCGAAAAATATTGACATGCTGGAAGTCAGAAGTCGAGAAGTTTGTCGGAAAACTTTCAACAAGATGGATGGGCAGCGTAAAATGTATGGATATTTCAAGATGTTTCACCTTATGAATATAAACAAACAACCAATACAACTTGTCACTAAACTTGTTGAATTTGTATCAAATTTTTTATTATTATGTTAGCTTTCAATTTGGACCATACTTGCTTGCTTGTCATTCACTGTTTGTCTCGTCTGTCCTAAGTAATGATGATTGATTGGTGGGATAGTTAATTGAAAATTCTTGAGTATTTTTTTTGTGCTGCGGGTTTTCTTGCCCCAATATAATACGCGCTCATTGTGAAAATCATCAAGTTGATAATGTTCTCGTGACGAGAAAAACCGGTCCTGATCTCTATCAAAATAAATTTTGAAGTAATACTATCAAATATGTGTGATCAAATAGTTTTTTTTATCAACTATACAAATATATCGTTTTATTATCTTTTTCTTTTCTATTTATCCTCGAGCATGATTCTAGGCACTCTCGTCTTGTTTCTTCGTATCTATGATCCTTTCGTCATCTAATATATCAGGGATAACAAACCTTTTAGGGTCGCGTGCCAAAAATCCTCAAATATTATTTATCGATTGTGTGGCGCGCCCAGCCGTACAAAAACAATATTTAAACGTTTCCACCGTAAAATAATGAACGATTGTTGATTATCGAAACATTTGAAAATTAATACAACGGAATAAATTAATAATTCATGGTTTTTTTTTTTTTAAATAAAAATGAAATTTTATGAACTTGGAAATTCTTCGCGTGCCACCGCACACGTGCACTAGGTTTGCCATCCCTGTACTAGTTAGTTACAAGAGAGCTTCGAGAGCTAATGAGGCTAAGAGGGCTGCACCTGCTTCAGAAATGAGTAAAGCAAAACTGAAGAAATACTGTCATAACACGCGTGGTGTGCATATACTCCACACAAGAGACGAACATAGTCAAAGTATAAAGAAATGATCAATTAATTTATTATCGATTAAGAAATATAAAACCTTATATATTTAAATATTGACGGCTTATGAATAATAATAATATGTCAACACTAATAGATTTTTATGGGTATGTATTTTATACAATTATTCAAAAGAACGTCACGTAAAAAATCACTCAACTCAATTCCAATATAATATAATATACTTTAGCACTCGTTTTATTTGAGATTGATAGATTTTTTTTGAATAACTGGAATACCTTTTGCGTTTTGGATTTCGATCACGTCTTATATAAAAAAGGTTTTTTTATATCCTGTTTTGCATTTCGTATCCTCTCTTGTACTCCAAACAAACTTTTACGAAACTCAACTCAAATACATGTTTTATTTGTATCTCAAAATAATTTTAGCATTACAAAAATAAGGTGCCAGTTGAAAATGTAACCCACCATTCATCGTTTGTTTCAATACCAAATAAAGGTATAACAAACCTAATAAATAAAACTATTCAATATTTTGATTACCCAAATAACATCGTATAAACATATTAAAATATTGAGCCTGTTGCAAATACGAAGTGAGATAATCAATTATAATTTAGAATTGAAGGAGAAACTGAGGAACTGAGGAATTGAGGAACTGATAGATTTCTTTCTATCTTAGACCTTTCGTTAAGATTTAGACTTTTGACTAAAATTAACCTCTCATTATTTTTTATGTTATATCATAATTCATCTTCGAATTGATCTTTGAAACATTTCATTTTGATATTGCGTATTTAGATTAATTGAGTCCAAAATCGAGTGGTTGATAACTTTGGCTTTGGATGAAATAATCATAAACTCGAGACCTAGTCAAGACACTTTGTCTTTTTCAATCGATCCTTCCCATACCCATTCGTTCCTCAACATGGGACAAAGTGAAAGTGATAAGCTAGCTTAGATTTCTTTTCTTCATCTTTCTCGACTGCCTACAAAGAACAAAAAGAGATTAAGTAACTGAATAACAAAGCAGTTCTCGCTCAAAAACACTCATAGAATCGCCATACGCCACGCCACACCAATGTGCTGGGATCAAATTGAGGAGCACTAGCCTAGACCAGTGGTTCTCATGTGCAACTACCAGAGGATTTTGCTACGGCCACCAACAGCTTGATATTTAATATTAATATTTAATAAAAATTTGTTTTTACAAGTTAATTTGTCAACAAGGACACTGGAAATTTAATATTTTGTATGCATTGTATTGTGCATCAAGAATTGTTAGTTCGCAAAAACTCAAACACATTCATGTTTAGGTATTTTTGACAAAAACGACTCAAAAATTATGTACGGCCACCAGACATTTTTGTAGAACCACTGATGTTCCTAATGCAGCCACAGCCAAATTTTACGTGAGAACCACAGGCCTAGACTATAATGAATTACCTATGGTTAGTATTTTTACAGCTTTTTTTATTTAAACGTGATCAAATTATAATTTTAACTTGCCAATTACGAGAAACTCTAAAAACTGTCGAATCGGTGGAAAATTCCAGGTATTTGGAAGTCCATTATGAGCTTTTGCAAAATTTCGTCTACGTTCATATTTGCGAGCCGAGGACAAAGCTCAGGGGATTAAAAAGCTTCGGCCAAAGGCAAAAGTTTGATTAGCAACTTTCGACTCAGACATTTACGATCGCTTATCTCGGCAGATCCAAAAAGCAGCTTCTACCATTACATTCTGCACATTTTTTTGTTAGAAATTATTTCACTGTTATATCTTTGCCTGACTTACCTATAATAAAATCGTTTTATTAATCTCGAGCGAATGTACGTCTTTTTGAATACTAAATCGTTTGATATGTTTTATTTTCATATTACAGTAATTTAACCGTCTATATATCAACGGATGTTCATTTTTTAGTTATGAAAAATCTATCTAAACCAGGCATGGGCAACCTTTCTTAGGTCTGGGGCCTAATTATCATTTTGTCTCCGAGTGAAGGGCCGGACCAAATTATGAAACATTAAAAAGTAAGGGCCTCAAACTGAATGCATTGGAACAGCTTGAAATTAATAGGTATAATCAGTCCAATGAAATTCTTAACGATCAGATCACAATTAATAGCTCACCTCTGTTAAAACCATTAACAAACAATAAACCTAAAACAATTTAAAACAGATGCACTTAGAAATTGCAGATTTTAAGTGCTTTCACACGATCCCCCAAAAAATACCTAAATTATTGTTTCCCACCATTACTTTAGACCAATAAATCAAACTTATTTAAATTCTTTCACGTGACGTCGGTATGGTTTCAACAGAAAGAGATTATGTAGGAGGCACCCTGTCTAGCAAAGGGTATATAAGCTATCTCTAATACACGTTTTAAACATAGTTCTGACGAAGGCGTAAGCCGAAATAGCTATCAACAAATATTTAAAAATAATTTATGTAGAATTAAAATACATTGTTATTTTTCTTTCCGTATTAAAAAGTAATATTTAATTCAATAAAACACAATGTTACTAGTTATATATTTGTTATTTACCTCCATAAGAATTATATGTGATGTTTGTGTGAGCTGATGGACTAGGAAAATGGTTTTAAAAAATTATTATCCCTCCTGGAACTATTAATTTCTTTCTTCTTTACTTTGCTGTAATGAAGCAGGGCCGGATAAAATAGCTCGGAGGGCCGGATCCGGCCCGCGGGCCGGTGTTTGCCCATGTATGATCTAAACAATACAATTTATAAATTTAATGGTATTTCGTTCTACGTGATTTTATCCGAAGTCATAGAAGTAAGACAAGATACCATAATTAGTTTATATAACGGAATCTGTGTCATTTAAATAATAATTAAATAAATCATGACTTCACCAACAAAACTAAACATTCACAAACAATACTAAATTCGGGCTGGAACTACGTGGAATATATTACTTATAATATGTACAACGGTTAGTGAGTAACTCATAAACATAACCGAAATTCACTTTGATTCTACAAAGTCAGGCTTCGCTAAAACTATTCATTTTCAAAACACTTCTTTGCTACTTTACATTATTCATCTTACCTTACTCATTGAAGTGATCAGATTATCATGAATGCTTATGCTCCTTATGGTTTTCTGCTGAAATATTCTTCACATTTTCACAAATGAAATGTTTTCTTTACGGCTTTAAGTATACATACTTTGAAACTATACTTACGATCGTCTTGCAATACAACACGTTACTCCATATTTTCCTCGATGATTTCATAGAACAACATTGAATTGAATTGGTAATAATTGATAATTCCTACTGAAGGTGCTCGATGGCATTTAAATATCAAATTTGAATCGTTTGAAATTTGTACAAGGGAATTATAAAAAAGGTTTCGTATTTTTACTGTGTATAGATAGCATACTTAACTCACCATTGTGTCATTCTTTTTAAATAAATATAATTAGGGTAGGCATTTCTATGCTATTAACTGGTAATCCATTTTTACGATATAACATTAAAAATACCCATACATTTATTTATCTAATTTATGGAAACTGACAAACATCAAAAAAAATTGCTAATTCTTTTCAAGGAGAGTCCCGGACTCATGAAATGTACAAATTCCCAACGATTCAAAATTTGTATTGATATTTAATCAATCAACTTTAGTCATAATCCTCAATTAGAAAAAGTTGAATTGAAAAAGTCAAAATAGGTACCGAATCTTAAATAAACAATTATTATAAGCCCTTTTAAAGTGTTTTCTGTCGATACTTGATGGAATGGCATTATAATAAAAATAATAAAACATTTTAAGTACTACGTTTATTTATTAGATCAGAACCGGTTTCGCTCATAGCGATCATTACCAACTCAACCTTTTCAACTGATGAGAAATTCAAAAATTCAACGTTATTTGTACAAATGCTAAGGTTCAAAAACATTCTAGGTGTATTCGAAATCAATTATGCTGATTTTGTTGTATTTTCTGTGAATTATGTTCATATTTGTATTACCAATTGTTTGGCATGCCTTTATTAGTCTTGCTTAGTTTTTTTACAAATAACGCTATATTTTAGAATTTCTCAACAGTTGGAAACGATCGCTATGAGCGAAACCGGTCGTGATCTAATAAATTGAATGTGGAATAAGTACTTAAAAATGTTTTATTATTTTAAGAATTAAGAAATCTTACGTTGAAGACACTAGACTGGCCAATTCGTTAGACGTAATCAATCGTTGTATCTTTTTCTCATCCCAGTCCCTATTTGTTTACAAAATCATAGCCATTTGAGAGAATCTCGGCTTGCTCGAGGTGAATCCGATATAGGTCTCACTACAGAATATAAGTAGTATGTTCAGTAGACTTCAATTACTCGACATCTCAACAATTCAAGTATCGAGTAGTTAATTTCTTAAATACCCGAGTACTCGAGTATACTCGAGTAGTTTCAGATGTATCAAAATACATACAAATAGACTGGCTTATTTAATTTCATGATTTATTTATTTCAATTTATAAAACAGATATTTAAAAAATAATAGAGAACCACAAATTTAAATCGGTTTAAAATTTCGTTTTTATATCCACACGTAAGACTCAGTCAAGCGCAACGGTTTAGCAATATATATTTAGATAAAATAAGTAAATAAAATTTAGAAATAAATCTTCATTTATAAATAACGAGTATTACTCGAGTTCGGTCCGTGGCACAGAATCAACGTTGTTGGCTTGCGTGTCGGACCGCCCGGGTTCAGCAGATTTTTTCAGTCGATAAATCTGTTCAAAGGCATGGGTGTTTGTGTTGTATAAAATCCCTTTCCACCTTTCCGATCCCAAAGTGCGACGCATAGTGACAGCGATTATCTAATCACTAGTCCTGTCCTAGTCCTCGTATCCTTTCCATCCCTACTCTCTTCGAAAAAGAGAGGTTGAGCAGCTGAGTGATGATCAGTTTTCGTAGAAAAAACATATGTTGAGATAAACTCCGTGAGGAGTCCATATACTCCAAGTTGGGAGCGGACATGATTTTAAAAAATACTCGCGTATCAAGTACTTATAACTACAATTCAGAATACAATTACTCGACACCTCAACTACTCGAGTATCGAGTAGTAGTTTTAGGTGTACTAAAATATTTATTATTTATTCAAATTTGATTATATAAATAGATGATAAATAAATAAATAAGCTTATTTTATTTCATTACAACTTTTTTTATTTCAATTTATAAAACATATTTCTAAAATAATAGAGAATTAAACGTCCCAAATTTTAAATTGTTCGAAGTTGTGTTTTTATCATCCCCGCAGAAGAAAAAACTACCTGATACAAAATATGTCCTGAGAGTAAAATCCACGCGTAAGACTCAGTTAAACGCAACGGTTAAACATTATATATATCTATATATTTTAAATAAGTTGATAAAATTCGGAAATCTTCATTTATAAATATCGAGTATCGAGTACATGATACTCGAAGTGGAGTCTACTGTTTACCTGTCTCGGAGTATAAAGGGAATTCCCTTAGGTGTATTACATTACCCACTCTAACAAAGTTTACTCTCAGCCCATATGAAGACGTTTTATCGGGAAGTTTGCGAAACTAACCGAATTACACACGGCAGTACGGTAATTATTTTCGCATAAAATTATATGGATAGCAAAACAATCCGCTGGGTTAATGGTAAAAGATTTTATCTAACAAAACAATTCCCAGATAATTGTAATAAGATATTTGTTCAACATATAATAAAGATTATTTTATGTAGTTACGTACACTTATAAAAGCATTAAATTTATGTCAGCAAATTTATTTTTGTGCGATTTCAAAGTTAAGCGGTTTTATTGTCGATGCATTTTTTTTTATTTTTGGACTTTATAAAAGTAATAAATATTACTTACGTAATTACCAGCGCGTTGTTCACATACTGTACGTGCAAAATCCAGTGTTTCACCTGTTTTTTACAATGTAACCTTGACACGTGAGTCATAGCTTTTTTTGTGCGATTTTCCGCGGAACGCATCTACCGCACAAAAAGAGGCTTAGGTGAATAAGCTTTATTGATCACTTTCAATGCTTGGTGGAATGGCATTATAGTAAAAATAAAAATATATTTTTAGTACCTATCCCACGTTAAATTTATTAGATCAGGACCGGTTTCGCTCATAGCGAGCATTATTATCAGTTGATAATTCTTGCCATCAGCGAAACCAGTCTTATTCTAATACATTTAATGTGGAATAAGTACTAAAAATGTTTTATTATTTTTATAAGAAAGGTAACGATAAATTATTAAATGCTTTTATTCCAGACTTAAAATTCAAATATGGAACATCGTTGTTTTTATGTCAAACAATTAATCTCAAGTGACAGTGTTGATTTTTCTTTGTTTTCATCCCAACTAAAATTAAATTAACAGCTATACTTTTCAGTAGGAATATGTCAACCGCTTATTAATTAAAATTGTACTATAACACATAGTATACCATTCAATTTCCAAGAAGCTTTCTCAGAAAAACGTAAAAGTTTATTTGATGATGCTTCTCAATTCACTGTAAAACTTGATTTGAAAAAACATTGAAAGAAAAAGTGATCCAGTTTATATTTAGATATAAGAGTGAAAAAATCACATTTGAAATTGGCAAAGAAATCAACCGAGTGAGTTCCGACAAAATTGAGTATAATAAATAAAAAATAGAACTCGACTGAACTCACTCACGTCAATGTAAAATATGTTGACATCCGAAGCAATACCATTTTAAATCGCTAAAGCTCTTCTCAGTGGCATCCCTATTGGCAGACTGGTTATACTCGTTGGAAGAACAAAAAACTCATTTTCACGATTCCTCAAAAAAAATTTCAGGAACATTCAATTTAACATTCTTAAGAATGGTTGAATTCTCATTTTGGCCTCAGATAAGGCGAAAGAAATATATCGCCAGGTATATTTCTCAATATTAATATACATCAAATTATTACGAGCCTTCTGCCTGGAAAATTTTGAGTCAATCAAAATTTTTTCATTACGTATTCATAAACTAAAAAATTACATCAAAGAAACCGGTGAAGCAATTGGAAATATAAAAAAGTATGCAAAAAACGATTCAATGAGAGAAATAGCAATATCGATGGAGACATTCATTGCTGTTCCAAGAATGCTTAGGAAATATCTATTTATTAAAGAATTTGAAGCAGTTTTCCAGGAAAGATCAAAAATATTACGAAATTATAATATATTTCTTTAGTCTTAATATTTTCCTTTAACAACACGTTACCTTTCTTTGAAAAAGTTCTAATTGACAGCTTTGCCTAAAATGACCTTTTGGTCGGAAAAGCTTGTATTTACCGCATTCTATCATTTATATGCATTTCAGAATTATCTATGGTTAAATAACGGAGTTTCACTGCTTCTGCACACTTTTTTAACTGAATTTATTTGACAAATATCTAAGATTGTCATCATAAGATCTTTAAGATCGTTATTTCTCAACAAGAGCTGTGAAAACATTTGCTTACAATATGTAATTTGAAACATTTTTACTTGCTCATTGTTACAAGTGAATTTTTATCAATCGCAGTTTCAAACGCTCATATCTCAAAACAGTGTCAAGAGCAGTTAGAACCTTTTCAAAGTAAGGTGTCGAATATTCATCGATTCTTTCTTGTATTGGTACTCGGCATTTATTTTTGAGCTTTTTTATCCGAGGATATTTGCCTGACGTAAGAAATAAGAATCATCTCGTAACAATCGAAGAAGCAATATTTGCGATACTTTGGAAGCGTCGCACGTTCGGGACAAAAATCTTCGGGGATCATTTGTACCAAAATACATGTCCAAAAATAGGACTTTAAAAAGGCTGCAGACACAAACCGAAAACAAGCGAGCTGGAATTTTTATTTCTTGAACAAACATAGAAAAGTTCCATGGCAAAACAGAACATGAATTCAGAATATGATAAAACAGCACAAGACTTTTCAGAACATGACAAAAAACCTAACCTAACCTGACCTATTTTTATCATATTCTGAAAGTCATGTTGTGTTTTGTCCGGTTACCCATAGAACATACGGTGAAAAAAATAACAATGTATTTTAACTCTACAGTATTATAATGGAGTTCTATCAAGTAAATGCTAACTCAATCAACAGACAGAGAACAGCTTAACTTAAAAAAAATAGCAGTCATTCGAGTCGTATACAGTTAATAGCTATTTCGGCTTACGCCCTCGTCAGAACAATGCTTAAGTATACTTTAACTTCTCTGGGCAATACTTGGTGGATACAATAAAAATAATGACACATCTTTAGTAATAATTAAGAATTTCGACTGAAAGTGTATAATGGAATTTCAATATTAAATTTGAATCGTTTGTAACTAACGACCCGAGTTTTCCCTATCGGTACTTGAACTGACGCATAGTAAACAGTTTGATTTTGAAAAGTACAATATTCAAATTTGACATTTTTAATTGGTACTTATTCCACATTAGATGTACCGGTTTCGCTTACTGCGAGCAGTATCAACTGATAAGGACTACGAAATACCGCATTATTAATACAAAACCTAAGCAACATATACAACGCTATATTATTGTTATTATTATAAGTTGATAATGTTCGCGGTCGCGGGATCTAAGTAAATCTAGTGTGGAATAATAAAAGCATAGTTCTGACGAAGGCGAACTGTATATTTTAATTTTTGATGTGGTGTTGTAACTTAAATGTGTCTATGAAAAACTCGCAATTGAATTGTAGCGTAATAATAATGAAATTTTCATTCAAAAGGTTCCGCGCGTCGCTTTTTACTGTCGATGAAAACAACAGCCATCTGACGTCATAAATCATTCAAGGCGTCACTATAATCGAAAAACGAATCACTTTACACAGGCATTTAGTTATGTGTAGACTCTGTGTGTTTGTGCTTTTTTCGATGACAGGATAGGGCAGGGCGCACCTTCATGTTACATTCTCTTTTTGTTATGCCATGTACATATAAAACATCGCTCAGTGATATTCCAAACACGGATTTTATGGGCAGGGATTTTTAGAAAATACTAACGAACAGATGCGCATATTGCTGTAATGCCATACTCACTAAAAGCATATCAATTTCACATAAAATTATTAGAATTCAAGCAAAATAGTTCAAAGTATAACAATACATCACATTGTATTGTTATATTGAATCGTTTGAATTTAGAACCTTCCCGTTAGTTTTGTCACTAACAGTCCGGGTATCGCTGTTCAGCATCTTCATTCAAGTGTCAGGACCAAAATTCACACGATTCAAGTTTTGTGAAATAAAACCAGGGCTGTTGAGTCGGAGTCGGAGTCGTGGAGCCGAGGCTTTTTGGCGGGAGTCGGAGTCGTCGCGGCGTTTTGGCCTGAGTTGTACTCGGAGTCGGAAATTTTGAAAAGTTTGAACTTTTTATTTTTGCATTTAATATGTCAAATTTAGCTTTTGGCCGCATTGTTAGGGTTGATATTTAATTGAATACACCTTAATCGAAAAATTAGGGGAAAAAATTGACGATATTAACCTTTTTTAGTCGGAGTCGGAGTCGTGTTTTTGGTCAATTTCGGAGTCGGAGTTGGACTTTTTTTACCGACTCCACAGCCCTGATTAAAACATATCACATCGTTTTGTTGTCAAACAAGAAGTCTAATATTCTAAAACGCATATGGTTTAATTCCATTTTTGGGTATTTTACGAGAAAGAACAATGAATCAAAAAATTGTGACAAATTTATATATTCAAAGATGCAATACCGACACCTTACTTTATAAAGGTTCTAACTGATCTTGACCCTCTTTTGAGATATGAGCGATTGATCATATTATTTAATAATTCAAAATATAAAATTCACTTGTAGAAATGAGCAAGTAAAAATGTTTCAAAAGATCTATTATAAGTATATATTTTCACAACTCAAACCACTCTACTAAGGAATAATGATCTTACTGATCTAATGATGACAATCTTAGTACTCTATCAAATCTATTCAGTAAAAAAAGTATGCAGATCAACTCTGAAATTCTGCTAACACTGTAATTCAATAAAATATGATTCTGAAGTATATGCTAGAATACGATTAATACAAACTTTTCCGACCAAAAGGTCATTTTTTGTAAAAATTTCAGCTTGGACATTTTCAAAGTAAGTTAAAGAGACATGAAAAACGAATCAATGTTGGCCAAGATATACCAAATCCTTGAATATATGCACAGTTAAGCTAGCGCAACACTGAGACAATCTAATCAATGTCCGCGACAGCAGCAAGTGTCACGGCGACACAACGACATTGAAAGGCCGTCCATTGAAATCCACATGTCGCGTGCCGCTGTCGCAGACATCTTATTGCCACCATAAGACGTAAATCAACGACACCGACACTTGTATTTTAAGAAAAGGTTAAAAAAAGCTTTGTTTATTTCACTTATTGTGTAGCAAATAGTGGCACGCGTTTCGCTTCTTTAAGGAGCATCGTCAGACCTACGACGCACTGTTACTTTAGTAATAAAGTTAAAATTGATTCATATTCTTATATTATATTATAAATTACAAAATACTGGTTGCTATGTTTTCTTATAAAAGGACGCAGGAACTGGAGCTTAGTATAATGTATAAATTTATAATTTCGGGTCCCTAGTGAGTCCACTAATGCAGTGTCATTGGTTTTAGTTGCGGATATCACGGGTTAGAATCCAAGTCGGGGCAGTTTGATTTTTCAATCGAATTATCGGTAATTGATCCGATCTTAAAAGGGTAACTTTGCGTCAGTTATTAGCTTACCACTAGTTAATCCCTTTTTATTCATACTGTCTTCTATTGCAATTGAGTTAAAGCATTTGTCGTAAAAGTCCATATACGCATTCATATTTGTACATCTTCGTCCATAAGATAATTATTTATTTGCCATTTTGCTTTTCTGTGAATCCTTATCATCCACAAGAACTTTCGTTTCATCCCAGTTCCGGTAGTGTTCTCCATCAAGAAAATATGTCTATCATGTCCATTATGTTATAAGTTTCTCGTTGGTTTGAATAAATGGCTAACTAGAACCATTTTCTTTTATCAAATCCCTAAAAATAGCAAAACGCCGGTCCACTCCAATGTCGTCTTTCGATTATCATAATAACGCCGAAGGATTTATTCGCTTACAACTTCGAAGTCATACTACGTAAATATTTTCTTGAATTTATTTAAAGTTTAAAATAGCACAAAGTATTTCCGTTATCGTAGAGAATACTGTTTTCATCTATTCCATTGTAGTCAATAAAATATATCTGAGAAAAGATGTGTTCCAAACACAATACACTGTACATACGAGTAGAAGCTACTTAAAGTTTTCATGCACTCGTATAAAGTGCCTCAATTCAAAAAGAAACACAATACAGACTTTGACTATGGAAAGGAACGTGCGTATTTTGCCTTTATCTTTCGTTTAAGCGCATTCAACTGTAAATTGATACAGTATTTGTGAAGCGAAACAATTTTCGATCCAAATATTACGACGTGCTTATCTGAGGGAGTAAACTTTGTGCTGACATATTATTACGTTGTACTCTTTAAAACTGAATACATGATGAAGATAAACGGTTTTAAAATCACTTAAACATGCAGTAAATTTAGGATACCGTAGAAGTATGCGAGAAAGGATACCTTTTAAAATTGATGGCAATTAAAATCTAAGTGTTTATTTCATGACACGGTTAGCCGAATAGTTATCCCCGTATTAAGTATATGGACAAATATAGACCGGCCTTAGAAATTCAAAAGGACGTAACTCATCACAATGTACACAACTTAATACATGTTTTATCAAAAGGATGTAAGCTGAAAACGTCGAATTAGTATCTAATTTAGATTTAAATATGAAAAAAGAGGGCTTGTGGAATTTGCGGCGAGAAAAAGGGACTTATTCCACATCAAAAACATGATTTGTTCTGTGAGGATGACGTGCTGTCGCTTTTCTACATTAAATCTATAGATATCATTCAATATGATACAGTTGTAAAATAACAATTTTGTGATGAACAATAAACTATTATCAACCGTTTTTGTTTCATAGTTGCGTCTCAAATACCCATCTAGATGTTCCAAGTATTCATACCTTATCAATCTTACCTCATAAACACGTGATAGTTAAAATATATGAAAATAATACAGTTGCTTGTCTATGGTAAACTTTACTAGTAAAAGTTGCTCATCGCGATTGGTGGGCTATCGTTTTTTTAAACAATCAGAAAAGGCCATATTGAATTGTTTTTGTTGAAATTTTCCCGGTCCGTGGTGCAGTAGTGAACGTCGTTGGCTTCCGTAACGGATAATTTAAACGCGATTCTGTTCGAAAGCTATGGGCGTCTGTGTTGTTAAAATTCCCTTCCCACCTTTCATATCCAAAAAAAGCGGCGCGTAGCGAGGCGACTAACTAACCACTAGTCTGTCCAAGTCCTCGTATCCTTTCAATCCCTACTGTCATCGGACAATAGAGGTTGAGCAACTGAGTAACAAGCAGGTCTTGCAGAGAAAAAACAACTTGTTGATATAAACTCCGCGATGTGGTAGCGGAAATTGTATTTATATTAAAATCTGCGTTTTACACTTCCTCTAATGAAGTTATTTTCGTTCCATAATAACGAGATTCGAAGTACTTGCTTTGTGCGGGTCAGGAAAGAGTCTTATTTACAAATTGTGTTTCATTTCTGTTCAAAATATTTTCTTGTATAGTCTATTGATCTACATATTGTAAAATAACAGCCCACATGCCAAATGTAGCAAGAACAGTCCTGCGGGAGAGACGAGTAAATAAATCTTCAAACACTTTTCCCCACTCGCGCGCGCAACATATTTCGTATTTTGTTTTTATGGCGCGCCCTCTTCACACAATACTACAATAATTTTGTTTACGGCTTTCGTAAATATCTCGGTTTATATTTTTGCAAAAAGTAAGCTTAACCAACCCAAGAACGATAAAACGCGTGTTTTTATCGGAAGCTACTTTAATCGTCTGACATTGCGGCTAATTTGATAAATTTAATATAGTTCCGGGCTGTGAATATCAACTTATTTTAAAGTTTTAAATAAATAAAACACATAATCAGTTGACAATGCTCGCGATGGGCGAAACCGAAAATGTGGAAATACAACAATACAATGTGTTTTATATATTTCAAAAAAAAAAGGGAAACAAGCAGTTCTGTTAGAAATAGGCTATTGACCGTATATTGTTTACCAGTTTTGCAGCACATAAAGTCTCGAACGGTAGATTCCAGCATGCGGCTTCGGTCGTCCGATCTTATCCGACATTATCGAGAAAACGTGCTCTAAATGTGCGGACGTTTCTTTCAGATAAAATATATTGAATTATTTCAGCTAGATTAGATGCATTGATACGTTTGTCTTGCAACTGTTTGATAAGTTGGATGCATTTGTCAAATCACTCAATTTTGTTGAATTTCTTCTTCATTTTTTGTTGTTGACATGATAAAAGATTTGACGAGTGGAAACTCGTCGTTTCACCAAATTTGGAATCAATTTGGAAGTACAGTCAGAAGTTTTGAAACGTATCTCATCGTCACGCGAAACAAACACCGAGACGTATGGTAAGCCTAGTTATGTATCTTCTGTTCAGATACTAACTCCAATAGGAGTACATATGATCCGTATCTAGAGCGACAATAGTTTCAAAAATGAATATTTTAAAAACAAATCCCTCGCTGAGTTGAATGGGTCGATTTAATACGAATCTATTTCAGGGCGGAAACAATGAATGCACCGGAAATAAAACTGCCATCGCTGTCGAAATTTCATTATTGAAGCTTTCGTTTTTTGTGCTCTCTGCTTTTCCTATCACCACTTGGACGCATTGAAAAAATCTTTTTGTGAAATAAAGCCCCCTGGATTTGGAACCTGATTGAAGCCAGACCCGTTTGATAGGCCGTAGTGACGAAAGCCTATTCTCTCCGCGCTCGTCCAAAGGCTTTATTTCGCAGAGACATGTCAAAAACGGTATTTTATGCAGATTCCACTGTAAACTGTAAAAGCTTGGTATTGAATTTTATTCACAGAGCTTTCAAATGAGGCACGTTTTTTTGATTCGATGCATTATTTCAAATATTAATTAAATTTATGTAAAAGTTTTCACATTTAACCGCTTCAGTAGCGAGAAAAGTTTTCGCATTAATCACATATACCGCCGACTCCTAAAAAAATCCTTTTTCCAACAAGATTGACTGATGACAGAAGAACCATTTTTTTGTAGAGACAGTTTGTAGATGACACTCGCTATGATAAGAATTATTACAGGAAGATTTTTAATATATTTTGCAATGTTTGTGACGGTATTCGCGACGTCCGTACGCGGCGGCGACCAGTGTCCTTACGGTACTGAAGTAGGCTTTGCGTATTTCGTAAATAAGACAGACTCCTTTGTGTGATGTGATTATAAGTAATTTCAAATAATCTATACTTCTAGCCAAAATTGATATCAATATCAAAATGTATTTTTCATCTATAAAATTTTGACAGTTGAAGAATGCCATCCAATGTTACCTCCAAGTTGACCGTCAGCGTGGCTACGCAGCATTTTGAAAGCACCCGTACACTCCAACAGTTGATGAATTTAACGACCATTTTAATAAATATTGTTTAAATATGTAAAACATCCACAAAATAGGGAAGCTAATTTTTTTTTAAAAAGTTAATAATTTTAATATAAATAATAATACATTTTAAGTACTTTTTCCACATAAAATTTATTTGATTAGGACCGGTTTCGCTCATGGTGAGCATTTTCAACTGATAAGGAATACAATAAAACAGTGATATTTATTGATTATTGAAAAAGTACAAAAAATGTTTTATTATTTTTATTATAATGCTTTTCCACCAAGTATTGTCAGTGAAAACCTTAAAAGTGGTTAATATTTTTTTTTATCCATGTTCGCTTCTGACGTGTATCTCAATATATCGCCCCTTCCAAGCCAAAAAAGCGATATTGACAAATCACTTCTTTTCAGCAACGCAAAACAAATAGTGTATCAATTAGAACCACTTTGTTTCTGTGTCATTTCTTTCCATATATTGGAGTTTTTTTAAGAACATTCTTTTGGCTGTCTGTGCATACTTTTTGTGAACCTAACTTCATATTTAGGTCAGTATCAGCAAAATGTTGCTAACAAAAGCCCTTTTGGTTTGGTGGGGACGATATGATCGAAACTGTATTAAAATTCAGATCGGAAAAATACGAGCCTTGCTCTTATAGATGAATCTAGTTCGAAGATGACGGAATAAGTAAGACAGGCTTTAAATAATAATGCAATTGATCACGTGACACCGCCTTAATTAAGGCAGTACGTACCCCATTATAAAAAACGAATGTGTTTTCCCGATGAAGCAATATGATACCTGATCAAACATCTCACCCTTAATGCGGAGGGAATTCGTCACGTAGTGGCCGGGCGAACAAAGGGGAAGGTAGTAGTCGACTACGGCAGACGCGTAACCGCCTAGGGCAGTCATTTTCAACCATTGCTACGTGATTTTGTCACGGCCGGACGAGTGGCAATAAAAACAATTTATTGCCGTTGTGCGCCTCATACGAAATGGATATTATTTTTTTATTGATAGATGCTCAGTCATATTCCTCTTGGATCTTTGCATAACTGAAAAAATCATCATAATGTATTATTGATTCGTCCAGATAAAAATATTTGAATGAATTTTGTCCCAACGTTTGAACTCAATCACGTGGTTAATTATTATTCTGATGAAATAAAAATGCAGTATGTTAACCATATTAGGTCCATGATCGAGTGTCAGCTAGAGACTGCAATTCGAGTATCGAATACTCGTCGATTTTTCAAGTACTCGATACTCGAGTAATTTGAAAAATACTCAAATTAAAAATTCTCGTAATTGATAAATGAAGATTAATTTTCATTTTTTTTTTAAATAATAGACAGAAAAACTAGATAGCACTATAAAAATTCATTGTTAACTTTTAAGCCGACGTCCACAGCAACAGAGACAGTTTTTTTCTACTGCGCGAATAAAAAAACCAAATTTCGAACCAAACTAAAATTTGAGACGTTTAATTCTGTTTTTTTTTTTTTTGAAATATGTTTCATAAAATGAAATAAATGTATTTATGAAATAAAATTATCGAGTAATTGGAGTCTCTAGTGTCAACGTCTTTAACTTCAGGTAAGTTTCATTTTTAAATCAAATCATTTGTGTGTGTAAATCATTAATGGTCCTGTCTTAGAAACATGACGTATTTGCTTCCACTAGTCCTGTCGGAGTCTCATTCATTCTATCTACCTGTAATCTTTTCGAAAAAAGCGAAATAAGCAAAATTATGAACAGATTTATTGGATCTAATGAATAGGAGGGAATTTACGCATCATAAATAACCTTGCCCCATCACACAAATTTGTCAAAAATTCTAAATTATTAAACTATGCGTACATGGATTTGTGCTCGTGTCCACCACAACAGAAATCCAACGACGTTAAACACTCAGCAAATTTAACAATTCATTTCCAAAACATGCAATAATAATAAATTTCATAGTTAGTTCGATATTACAAACGTAAAAACAAATGTAAGACGAGACACTTGTTTTTAGTCGAGTCGATATGCACGTAAAGTTATTACACAAGTGGGTTGTTTCGACTAGTGTATAATTACTTAGAGTATGTGACATGTACAGGCGGACCTCATCTTTCGCACATTTGACTTTCGCACAATTTGCTATTTCGCACATTCTGGAAAAATCTTTTTTTTTTTTTTAATTCAAAAATGTTTTGTTTCCGTGCAGTTATTTCCCTGTCGTACAATGAAACGCATATGAGCCAATTCCGTTCTGTGATAAGTGTTACGTCCTGTTTGTTCATATGCATTTATATACGAGCAGTAAAAAAATATTGTGAAATTAATAATTTACAATATTATTGATCTTAGATAATGCTCCAGGAAACCCAAAATCTCTACAAAATTTATACCCAGAAATCAATGTTGTGTTTCTTCCCCCCATTACTACGTGTCTCATACAACCCATGGACCAAACGGTAATAGCTACGTTTAAAGGATATTAAATGCGGTCGATAATAAATCAGGCTATCAAGGCAACTGACATGGAAGGTGGGCCGACATTAAAAGATTTCTGGAAGAATTATAACATATGGAACGCAATAAACAATATTGGAGACGCATGGGCTGAAATTAAAGAGTCAACAATGAAAGGTTCATGGAAGAAACTATGTCCACAAATGATGAGGGATTTCATAAATTTTGATGAAACTCCAGAAACTATCACACTTGTAATAGTTCACCTAATGAACGAACTAAACCTAGATGTTAACAGTGAAGATGTTAACGAGATGATTGAATCTCATTCTGACCCCTTGACTTATGAATTTCTAATGGACCGACAACAGAACGAAAATAGTAAACAAATTGAAAGTGAGGAAGAAGAACCAGAAGAAATCATCAAGACCTTAACAATAAAAACCATGAAAGACGCTTTTACGCATCTCGAGACAGTTTTGAATATTATGGAAGAATGAGATCCTAATGGAGAACGCATATCTCAAGTGCGTAGGGCGATCCATAATAGTACGGCATGTTACAGAACTCGTAGACGAAGAAAAAAGTTCATTAAGAGAATACAATTTTTATTTAGTGTGTACTTAGTTAGTAATTTTTAATAAATAAAAAAATTTATGAAAAATTTTTGGTGTTTTTTTTACTTACCTTGGCTTTCAAGCATTTTAGCTTTCGCACAAAGTTCAGGAACGAATTAGGTGCGAAAGTCGAGGTCTTTCTGTATATCACATTGAAAATTAATCAATATAGTGCTAATATATAAGTATTAAATATTCAAACCCACAACTGGTTTCTTTTAAGTTGTCTACACTTATTATGTATCCACACAATCGTGATTATTAATGATCCAATGTATAATTGAATTATATTTCAGAATAACTGTGTTGATTGTCAATTGTATAAAGAAAGGAATATACATATTAACATTACGTGTTCGAATCTGATCGCGATCGGATATCTTTTACGATTTTCGTTTACAAATAATTATACTCGTTACGATTTCTTAGTTTTAAATTAAGCTTGTATATGGATCTGTTATCTGAAGCCCAAATGAAAATTTCTACTAGTCTCAATTAGAGTTATTCACTTCAATATCGAAGCATTTTTCTTTTCTTCTTTGGGGCGAGCTGATAACCCTGACATCCTTGCTATCTAAACATTTTTTTTCACCAGAACTCGATTGTCGTGTAGATCATTTTAATCACCAGTCACAAGATCTGTCAGGCTGACGAATTCACTGCCTTTTAACCTAGCCATCCCGAACACTATAGACTTTGTCCCAACAGCTACTTTACCTTAAATATCTATGTTAATACTAGTGATACGATGTCTAAACTTTTGGTATTCTGAAATCATAGTTTTTTACACCTTTTGCAGAAAAAAATATGATATTTATCGGCTAGTTGCGCCGTAATCGATTAAAAAAGAGAAGAAGTCGGAATTTTTCAGTCTAATAAGCGATAAGAGAACGTGATCATAGTGAGTCATAGATAACATGGACGGAGTGTTTCATATCTGGCAACAATAAAAGGCGATAAACGATAAGATAAGAGATAAGGTAATGTGAATTCGTGCATGGGCATTGGCTTGTTAGTCGCCGGCTCCATTGTTAGTCCACCATAGCCGTTGGAGTGGAAAAGTCGTCGTTTTTATGCGCGACTTAAATATGAATAATTATAAGAAAAATAGGGATTTTTATATGATTTTTTTTGCATTCTATGCCAATAAGGCCAAAACACTGGGGTCTTTTTTTACCCCACTTCGGCCTGAGAGTCATTTTTCAAGGATAGTCCTACGAAGGTTAATGTGGACGTTTACAGCAGTGAACTTATTGTTTTGTTTTTGCTCTTTTAATTTCTACTTTATGTCTTTTATGCCGTTATCTGTTGAATGATTCTTGTATTTTGTTTATATGATATGTTATGTGATGTCTTTATTATATTATTGTCAAACGTATGCTGAATTGACGAGTGTTGTAAGAGGTCAGCTCACCTGAAAAATTACCGTATTTTTTTCTAATAAACAATAAGCATTCTTTTTTTAAATTGTCTAGCTGTCATCAAGCACTAAATAACAATAAAACTAATATCTATTGTAAACAGCAACCACTTTTTAAACGCGCCTTCTATTTTTCGTTATTACCAATATTAATTTATGAGCAGCTATAAATATGTTAACACCACTAAAAATACTCCCGCCCATCGACGGGCGACGTTTTCACAATAAATAAAACAGCCCTACGCTTCGCCCACTTCTGCCTTGTGTTTGTTTATTTTACGGAAACGGAAAGACGCTGTCTACATTAATTAAGTGGTTTTAATAACAGGTCTTCATTATCACACTGGCCTCAGTGTGAAATTTATTGAATTATTGCTTCTCTTTGTAAACTATCATATTTATAGATCACGCTTATATCGAAAACACTTCAGTATCATATTGATTATATTCTCATTTAATATAACAAGCTCGTAGTCTGATGGTAAACGCTGTTGGGTATTTGTCTAAATATCTTGTCAATTCTTGAATGTTCACTTTGTTTTTTTCAATCAGAATACAATCACAGATTTGTGAATATATGAATTTGGTGTATTCATTCCTTTCCACACACCCCAACTCTGATCTTTAAATCCATATTAGGGAACTTCTTTACCCTCAATTTTTCCTACTTAATGTATTCATTCTTCTCATAAGGAAACTAAAAAACTATTGGCGTTTAATAAATACTATATATAATAGTACGGTGAGAAAAATAACAATGTATCTTAATTCTACAAAAATTCTAACTGATACTAGTTCTATATAGTTCTGACGATGGCGTAAGCCGAAATAGCTATCAAGAAATATGTATATAAAATAATTTCTGTAGAATTATAATACATTGTTATTTTTCTCACCGTATAAAAATGGAGTTCTACCAAGTAACTGCCAACTCAATCAATATGTAATAGTATTGACCGAGTGGTAACGCTATAATGTTTCTGCTCTTATCTCAATTCGATATCAAGGATTTTAATTCCCTTAAATGCTTAAATGATATTACAAAGTTTGTTGGCTTCCATGGCGGACGAGCAGATTTTTTCGGTCAATTTATCGCTCTTGTTTGAAGGTATGGGTGTTTGTGTTGCTAAAAATCCCCTCCCACCCATCCTATCCCACAAGCGGCCCGTAGCAAGAGCGATTATCTAACCACGAGTCCTTCCACCGCCTTGTCATCGTATCCTTTCAATCCCTACACTCTTCGAAAAAGAGAAATTCAGCAACTGAGTAACAAGCTGTTGTCGTGGACAAAACATGTCGAGATAAACTCCGTCAACTCCGTCAACGACGTTAAACACTGCACCACGGACCGGGCCGGGTGAATTAATTTAAAATATGGGCTATATCTGACATATTATTAAAGAATTGGTTGACTCCTATTATTTGAATTTATAATAATATTTATAATGTTTCTTATTCAAAGTATTCATCTGTGCCCTATTTATTTCTAGTATCTCCTGGTAAAATAATTTATAATCACCCGTCTTATGATGTAACACTGTAAGCCCTTCATCCACGTTGAACGAGTGATTCATTATATAATTATATGGATTGTTTCATTATCCAATACATGGTTTTCCGTCACTATACCATTAAATCTGTCAAGCATTCTTTCACTTTGACGTGGCAAAAGAATACATAACAAGAAGATAACCCAATAGTTTTGTTTGTGGTTGGCCTAAAGATGACACGACATTCTGTCTTCCATATTTATTGTATTATCATACATAGCAACATGTATGGTTTTGCGTGGTTTAAAAAGCTTACCAAAATATTGGCACAGAAAGGTTATTATTATATTTTTCAATTTTACATGTAATACTACTAACATTAAACAATTTTGAAATCATTGAAACAGTCTCGACACATTAAACAACAATTTTAGTTCAAATTTATCACTCGAAAGAAACACCTGCCGATCTTTGATGGCGTCATTACATTCAAATGTTACTTAGGTTACATCCCAGAATAACAAGTCCATAAACAGTACATAAAAACTGTGGCTTACGAAGTACAATATACGGAGGCTAAATCCCTTTTCCCTTTTTACTCGTACAGACGTTTAGAACAAGGTACCTAGGAAAAAATAAAATCAGTTCACTACAAACTATAAGAGAAGTGTCAATTTTTAAATCCAAGCAAAGTTAATTTGAGACGTTAAATATGCGATGATTGAATTGAGATTTACTTGATTCAAATTCATTATAACACGGTGAATAGCAATGTATTTTAGTTCTACAAAAACTGTGTATATAGTTTATTATAGTTGATTTCGAGTATAAGTAACGCTGTATTTATTATCTTCTTAGCGAAACTGGTCTTGATCTTCATATATATACACAATATCACATTGCAATTTTTTCACCGTGTGATAATAATGCGTTTATAAACATTCGACTTTTTCACATTTAGTGATTTTAAAATGCCATGTCATGTTATTTCTTATGATCCTGTTGATATTCATGACAAGAAATAAGTGAGAATACCAATTATCAGTATAACTTATATAAATTGAGTTCTTTAAAATCACTGTAAGTATTTTTTATCACTTTATTGGTTAATCAAAAAATGCCATTTGAAATGAATTAGCCGGCACTCTGAACGAAAAAATACTCTCGATTAAGTAATGAGTACATTATATATTATAACATCTTATTAGTGTGGAAAAAAACATAGATATTGGTACATATCTGATAAATAAAAATCAACGTTTGTTTGTTTGTTCGTATTTCATGCGTTGCCATACCGTTCATCCGATTGCGATAAAACTTTGTCAACTTATAGTAGGTCTTTTATATAAAAATCAATGTTTTTTTGATATTTTATGCGCTGACATTACGCTAATTTTGGCAACTTATTGTTGCACTTGCGCAAAGGTTATAGGCATAGTACAATTAACTTTCAGTATTTAGCGTGTGTAGACAATCGGCAAAAACAAACAGCAAACGTCAAACGGCAAATGTCATCGATACCGATCAATGTTAAAAATTAAATCTAAATTATTTATTTAAAATTTTGTGCATCCGAAAAAGCACTTCAATAAACATAAAACACTGCCTTTTTTGAATGGCATTGCAACGCTTGCCGGGTACCGGCTAGTTATAGATTAAAAAAACGCCTAGTGTTAGAAGTTAAAAGCTAGAATACTACTGACCGAGAGAGGTCAATCTTTATCCTGTCGACGCAAGTTTTAGACACGTCATTGTCCTTCTTCCCTTTCCAGGGCTTTCTGACGCTGACGTAGGCTTAACCTATCTCCAACACTGGCAGGCCTAAACCTTACTGGATCCCCTCTGCCGACCCCTGCCATCCGAGGCGGCTGGCTCTATTTTCGAACACCCACCTCCGATAGAGGTGTCTAATGCAATCAATCGTCAATACAGCCCAATTACGCCGCATTGAATCTGAAATTGATTTCATAATAAACCTATAGCCGCGATTTTTACGGTGTCTATTTCTGTATTGACACGGTTGTCTAAGGCAGTGCTTATCAAACCTTTTTCATACCACGGACCCCTAAATCTGAAAAAAATTACCTCGCGGACCCCCGAAAAAAAACATATTTTAGTCGACAAAATTTTTTATCAATATTTTATCACAAAGAATAGTAGTAGCTTCAAAACAGTTTTTAAAAAATAAATAATAAAAACTATACATAGAATGAAGCTCACAAAATCTTATGAGATGGTTGTGGTTTCATGTTTTTACACAACAAATCAATATCTGATTCAATTGCAGAATTGCTAATTCGTAAGGAATCTTCCAAAGTCTCTGTAGAAAGGCATGATCTGTGCTTATTTTTATCAAAAGCAATGACGAAAATGCTGTTTCACATATGTAGGTATGTAGTCGCAAAATGAATTAGGATTACCATGGCTTCTTTTGCAATATACGGATATGCCTTGCTGTCGCCTAATCCGAAATTATGAAATAATTGTTTCATTATATTCTACTTCAAGCAAATTATCTGATCTGATATCGATCAACTCCTCTCGAGAAAATTTGCGCGGACCCCAGGTTGGAAGCACTAGTATAAGGGAAGACGTTTCAAGGTGAAATGATATCATTTCTTGTAAAAAGTCACGAACCGGAGTATTTTTCTATTCTTAAATATGATGTAGCTTTTTCTTTTTTAAAACGCCGATGCGATCCGTGATTTTTAGAATCACAGCTTATTATAAAGATATACTTTGAGAGAAATCTGTTGCGGAGTTAATAAATGTTATTTTCTTTTTTTGTTACCTTTTTTTCCGTCACATAAAATTATTATTTTGACGTCTCGTTAGGTGAAACATTCTTATTCCCGATGGTTACTCTCTGTAAATTCTTACTTGATAATAATTGATATAGCCTCGGCTCAAGCTATCAGAAGGTGCCAGATTCTCAAATTAAATCATCTTTTGAGAACTTGGGCATCACTGTTTATGTTTAAAATGTATCTATCTGGTGCATATGCAATCTGTTGTTAGACTATTGTTTTTCGTCTTAAAAATTACTATCATTTTCATATCACATATTCTATTTTGCTAGTTTTAGAATGACAAAGTATTGTAAGTGTTTTAAAAGTTTTAAGATTTGTTCCCTGGCGATGCGAACTATAATTATTTAATTTTCCGAAAGAAATAATTATTACAGTAAACGCATTATAACGAATTAATCTTAATAATGTAAAAACAAAGAGAATTTTGAAAAGAATATAATTATCTGAACTATTGAACATGACATATTATGACACGGTGAAAAAACAGCAATGTATTTTAGTTCTTAAAAAACAATATAATATGTATATAGTTGATAGCTATTTCGGCACACGCCTTCCTCATAACTGTTCTGCAGAACTATTTCATAGGTCTGACGAGGGCGTAAGCCAAAATAGCTATCAAATATATATTATACTAGTATTGCTACCCGGCGTCGCTCGGACTAAGCGACCAATAATTATTTAATGTTATATCATTCGACATAATTATATCACAAAATCTAACATCCAAAATAGAGTTAAAATAAAATTACAAACTTTATTTAATTTGATGACAGCCCCATTCTCGCCCATTAAAATATCAAAATTCAAGGAAAAAATCTAATCTGCTGTCAAAGAAATGTCAAATACCTTCACGTAAATAATAAACATTATTATTAATAATAAAAGCCGGGAAAAGTACAGTAGAAAACTAATTTATTACATTTTGACTAAATGTCTTCGCCGATAAAAATTCAAACATATTTTCTTTCATATTCGTTTTTATGGCAACTTAATGACCAACAATGCAAAAGGGAATTACAGACCCACAGACATACGCCGTTTCGGTTTTATATATTTATAAGATAAGTTTTGTAAAAATAAAAACATCGCTATTTTTTCACCGCATTAATGAAGTCTACCAAGAAAAATCCAATTTAATCGATACATGTTCATATTGTAACCATATCAACATTATAGGTCATAATTCATTCTAAACAATTATTTAAGATAATTTCGATGGCTTCGGCGGTAATTTTGTGGAAGTCAGCACATATACTATAAAATTTTAAATAACTTTGAGTTCGCAACGTATTGTGACACATTACGTGAAATAATCAAAGTTATTTTAAATTTCAAATTAATTATTTAAGATATTCAAACAATACATTCTTCCCATGTTTCCCAAGTGTTTTATACCGGGCACAAAACTATTCAATATTGGTAAACTAAAGCTTTTTGGTAGAACATATTAAGTCTGAGTTATTTTTTTATATAATAAGATTGTATTTTATTATATTATCTTGTTACTTTACAAATGGTAATGAAGCATTTTTAAAATTGCAGAAAATTGTCCGTATCCTAAAAAATGGTCGATAGTAACATTTGCAGAATGAGAAACTCATTAATAAAGTCGTTCGTTGGTCTTAAATGAATTTTAATCTTGAATTAATCCGTAGCGTATTTTGAAAATCTGCTTAACATTATTGGGAAGTAACATTACTATTCGATGAGCGCGAAATAATTGGAAATACCAAACTAAATGATGAGTTCCCTTGCCGATATAGCATTGAGTGGGAGGGTTAAAGGGTTGAATTGCCGACCTTTTTCCAGAACCGTATAGAACAATTAAAAACGCCCACAACATGGTACTTAATTTTATTTTATTAACGGATAAATTATACATAATTGTTTAAACATTCGTAAAAAAATTAAAAAGGTGTTTTATTTTATTTCTAAACATGGCAGAATTTTTTTAAATATATAAGACAGCTCGCATCCACAAGTTAATTAAATTTAACAGCAATTCCAAAGATTGTAAAAAACATTTATTATTATATGAACGATATTAATGAATAGATAAAAGTGGCAGCAGCACTTTTCAACATTTTTTCGACAGTACATAACTTTTACAGCAGCGTATTAATAATTTTGAACGACATTTTTTGACTCAAAACAATAATAATACGATAAAATTTTAAAGTTCTTTTAAACTGTCATATTTTCGTTCATTTATAAATATTTTACTTATTTTATTGTTACTTTTATGAATTGATTTTTGTAACAACTGTGTAAGTGTAAAAAATGATGTGGTTTCTTTCAAACTAGTAAAATATATCAGATGAATCGATGAATTTTACTCAATAAAAAACTGTTCTTTTTAGATAAATTTCATTCGTAAATATTTGTTTGCCGCTTATTAAAAGATATATAATATTATATAACTGTATATGTTCTGTCATTTATAACTTAGGATTTGGATTCAGAATCTGTGCATCTTTACGTGTTCGAATAAGAATATAAAAACTATATATTTGAAAATTATCCAAAGCTTTTCTCCTTTGATTAAAATTTGAATCGTTTTTATTTTGTACTTTTTCATGAGCTTTGTCACTTACGTACCGGGTTTTACCTTTATACATCTTCAAAAATTTCAAGTTCATTATTGCACCATTCATGCATCAAACAATTGAAATTTCTCCTAGCATCTCCAGTCAAAATCCTCAATCCTCTTGGATTATATAACATACAATTTTATGTTACTTATCTATGATTTTTTGTCTCACAGAATCAATGCAATATATTTATGACCGTTTCCGATATTCACACCAAATAATTGAGAATTACATCAAAGATAATTAATTATTACAAAAAATCTTTTCATCTTTAAAATGCGAAACATGTTTACCATAAACTTTGTTGGCCATTATGAGCCCTGCAACGGTCCTTAGTGTTCTGCTCGGTAAGCTGTGCTGTGATTAACCAGGTAAGGATGCTGTTAAATCTCTCAATAGGAAGTTCTATAAGCAATGTTTACATGAGGGAAATTCACAGCTGAGGCAATGTTAGACAAATATTTTCACTTCCCTGATAATTAACACTGGAATTAGCATTAAATCTAGCAATATCATCACCAATTACATCGGGATCAGTTGATTAATATATTATTCCGAATGACTACATTACAAAATAATCAATTTGATTAAAGAAAAATGTAAATAATACACGAATTCTTTTAATTCACTTTTTATGTTGTGTGATTCTATAATACTGGTGTGCACCATCAATATTTACGTTAACTTTAATTTTAGAAAAAGAAGTAACACGCAAGGCGGTGGAAAAACACAATGACTCCGACTAAAAAAATAGGATGATTTTGGTCAGGTTTTTACCCACCTTTCCTATGTATGTGTATTAATAAATGAAAAATCAACCAATCAATCGAGCCAATTGCCAAATTTTTCATTATAAAGGGTCTTTTTATAAGGACGCTTAGTTTTGAAATGTAAATAAAACAAGTTGTTTGTGAGATTTCGACTAAATTTTAATTTCATTTGTAAGTATATTTTACGGCATTAAATATGGAATAAAGCATCAAATGTCTGCCAATATCCATTCATTATAAAATGGGCCATGTCGCTAAAGTTGACTTTTTTGACAAATTTGGGTAAACTCCAACTGCTCCAGAACCCAATCAGGCGTTGTCTGTAGTCGTTTACCTGAAGTTCCTTGGTTAGTTGGATTTTATATGGGTGCAGACATAAGGCCCGATTCAAAATTCGCCAAGTTGAAGTCGCAGAAAAGCCAAGTTCTTGTGAACAACGAGAAATAAGTTGCCTTGGGTTTTCCTGTACACTTTCACACACAGCAGCAATGTTTTCACCAGATATTGTATTTTGATGACGTACAGGTAGGTGTTGGCCGATTATTTACCAAACTGGTTGACTCAAATTTGGCCACTAAACAATGAATAATCTACTCAGCAGGACAAAGTAACATATTTTGAGCGTCCCTATTGAAATACCCTTTACAAGGGCTGTTCGACTGATCAATTCACTGCCTATTGAAGTGGACATTTTCAGCAGTGAATTCTGCTTTTGAATTTGTTTTTGCTCTTTTTCATTGCGTCCTTCATGCCATTCTCTGAAAATCCCTAGCTTCCTGGCTATGTTTCTTGCTAGGTTGAGACAGACTAAATCTTTTTTCCCTTACCCGCATGTAAGCTAGCTAAGTATTGACTACCTAAAATATTTTGTCAGCCGATCACTTTGTGTGTGAAAACACTTTCACCTTGAAATCTTTATCAAAAGATTCAATTCTTACCAAGAATTTCTCGTAGTATTAGAGCAAGCTTGAAGAGTTTACTATTCTTATAATATAAATGCCCAGTGCATAACCGAAACGACAAGCCTGGGTCATAATGTCGTAATTTAAGATGTATCTTTTGTTGCGTGTAGATGGAAGCTGCCAAGGCTGGATAACTCTTCCACGTCTGACTCCGTAGTTGTAAAAATAAGGCGTACGTCACCGTCCAAGAGTCTTTCACAGCTTGGAGTTGGAGCGAGGTGGGGGGGGGGGCTGCTTCAAGCTCTCCGTGCATCTAGCTCGGTGGAGGCGTATTCTCTCCGATAAAAGGGTATCGCTTTGTATATATACCTGGAGATATCACGTACTGGCGTTCTTCTTCTTCGCCTGAGATTATACTCAGGCTTTTTTATAGACCGTCGTGGATTAACAGGAGGGGAGGCGCACGGCATGGATGGTTCAATTTTTATATTGTATAGTGTCCACCGACTGAAGAAGCCATCAACTAGAACTAGGCTGTGCCAACTGTAACTTTCCCATCGAAGAATTCTCTATGGTTTCATCGATAATTTACAACCCTCAGACCGTTGAGTATAAACCATAGACAAAATACAATCGACAGTTTCTCACAAAACACATACGGCTTACCATAGACCATTCATAGATAATATGCCATAGATAATATATTATACAACAGGACCAAAGTCAATAGACAATATACAACAGGTACAGTTAATTCGGGTAACTTTGGACACTTTTCAGGTGTTTTTTTGTGATATTTTTATTTTCAGATATAGTATGTTGCATTTTTTAGACTATTATGTGTTCTTACCACTTCCTTTATATAATTTTGATTTCAAATATTATGAAAATACAAGAAAAAATAACTTAAAACTGCTTTTACGGGCGGTCCAATGTTAAATTTATAATTGAGTAACATTGGACACCACCATTTTTAACTGAATCATCCAGCAGTCTGTCAATGGAAAATATTTAAAAAATTTACAACTTTTTGCCCATTCCCTATCCGTAACACCTGGCTTAAGCGAAGCCACCTGTTTCGAAAAAATAAAATAGTCGTATATTTTCATAATTTTTTTGGTTTATTTCACAAAATATCATCTCTCTATATATCGGCTCTTTTTGTTGACCACGTATTAGACAAAAGATCGATTTGTTGTATTCATCAATCGCAGGAATGATCTCGATTACTAGTCAGCAGAAAAATAAATAAAAGATTTGTCCAATGTTATATTGAAGTCCAAAGTTACCCGAATTGACTGTAATAGACTATGTAACATATTATTTTTATTGTTCAACGAGAATAAATATCATTACATGTCAAAACACAAACAATTCAACTTTTCAATATATTGGTAGTTTGCTGACAATCTCGTTGGGGTCTCCACGCGTACACGTCAACAATGACACTAACGGTCCTTTCATAACAACAATCCTAGCTGCACATCGTTCCATCAGGAGCTTCCATTTTAGTTGACCGCGGGCGTCTACGTGCATTTTCATGAAGTCCTCAACCTGCAACATTATTACATCCACCAATCATAAACATCAACCGATAAAAAATAGTCAACAGCTGCAATATTTTAATCGGGTGTTCAATAAACATAACAAATTATATTCAATTAAATTAACCTTTGACAGATAAGATATTGATTGATAAATTCTTTATTTTGCGTGCCGTCAAAGTGGGACTATTTTATTTTTTTTTATTGATCGATAAATTCTTTATTTTGCGTGCCGTCAAAGGGGGTGACTAATTAAACTGCGGCCCGCCATCATAAATCCTAATTCTAAGTAAGAATATTTTTTTTATATTTTTTTAAAAAAATATTGAAAATCAAATAAAAACTCTTCAGGATATTGAGTGAGTATACAGATATTCCTTTTCACAGTCAAATTCGATGGCTTTGCTTGGAAAAAGTGCTTCGAAGAGTTTGGGATATAAAAAATATTATAATTTTATTTTTGGAAGTGAAGAATGTTACGGACTTTCCCGATACTGATGATTTGTGATTTTGCATTTACTCTGGACATCGTGCCACACTTAATTACTATTAACTCCGTGTTATGAACGCTCTGACTGACGATTTTTCACAAAGATTTGGTGACTTAAAATTGACCCAAGTTTGACGCCAGTACGCAATCCATTTTCAATAGGTACTGTATCGAAATAGCTACAACTTGACATTATTTATCTGCAATGTAACACTGATTTAAGAGAATTCTGTTGCGAAGAAATCTGAAATCAGTCAAATTCGACCAAATTAAAGATTTTGCACGAAAAATGTGAACAGACATTCTGATTCTATCATCTTCTATAGCCATTAACAAGCAGTTTTAAAAATATCAACTATAAAATTAACACCTGAATTTAAAATAATGTTGAAAATTTTCAACCCGGTCTTCTTTTAACACGATTTTTTTCAGTGATTTTTTTTTTTCGGTAACGTTACTTTTTTTTACGATTTACTCGTAGCTACGAGATTTTTCTTTCTACAAAAAAAATGGTGCGCAAACTCATGCGATGTAATTGGTGACTCTGCTCTGAAACTTATTTAAACACAATGCATTTAAAAAACAAATTTGGTTTTGTCTTATATTTTGGATACTTTTTTCCGCGATTTTTTTATGTGCACCACTTTTTAAAAACAATGTATCCCGTTGAAAACGATCGGGTGTATATCTAAAAATGGTATTTTAATTGCGGCCCGTGGCTCATTTTAAATTCTTGGAATTGGCCCGCCATCCGAAAAGTTTGCCCCCCCCTGATCTAATCACTAGTCCTATACTTTTATCCATACTCTGCTACTGCTTTTCTGTAGTGATGAGCTTCATTAAGACCTCATATGCTGCACACTGGGAGCGCACATGGAATATATTTATTTGGAAAGGGATTGGCATTAGATGATGTCGGATAAAATAAAGAATATATATATGATTACCTTGTATCCTATAACGTTCTCAGCAAATTTTCCTGTCAAACGACAATTTGAAAGAGAGCCGGTGTGGTCAGAAAGTGTTACTCTAACGTCAAAGCATTTTTCTGGAATGGCTAGTTCGTGTCCTGAAGCAACTCCGCACTCCACATTGGTACAATTTATATCTGTTCCTTTAAGTATGGAAGAACATCCACCGCTAAAGGAGAAAAATTGTTAACATATTTAGAATTAAATCTCTTTGGGCCCCGGGTATCACGTATGATACTCATGGTTTTTATTAAATATAAGCCCAGCTGTTGAATTGAACGTACCTCAACAGTTTTTCCATGCTGTACTATAAACAATATGTTCAAGTAATTCTTATTGAAGCAATAAATTAAATAATAATGTCAAAGTAAAGTGTCTTAGCATTTTAAATGCTAAAAGGGACCAACTTCCTTCAACAACAGTGACTTTTATACTGACATGAAATTTTTCGGATATATTCAGTTGGTAAGACGGTTTCCTTCATTATATGATACTTTTGGTTTTTGTACGTTCAATTCTACAACTGGGCTGATATTTTATAAAAACCATGAGTATCATATGTGATACCCGGGGCCCGGAGAGGATAATGCCATTCATTGACAGTGAACATTGCAAATATGCACAAGCTATTATTTACCATTTTGTCATAATCAACCTGGTGCAGCCATCCAAATCATAATGAGTAACGACGGCGTATACCAAAGCCGTAAACTGAGTGTGCTGATCTCCGCTGGTTCTGTCCAATATTTGCTGAACTGTCATCACACTTCTAATGCTGCTTGCTGTAATTTTAATGAACTCACTTCATAGTTTTTCTTTATAATTGAGAATTATTTATCAATATATTTTTCTTCAATGCAGATAGATGGCACTGCCACCTGATAATCATTTCTTGTTATGTAAATGCTTGAAATATTATATTTGAACTTATTTTCCTAATTTTGTTCACAATTGGAACGGAGAATTGGATATAGAATATAAATTTCTGATTGTACGAGCTTATCAGATGTAGAAATCATACATTATGATGATATTGTTAGTTGCACTTAGATTCTTATCTCTAGAACAAGAGTTCTTAACCGTAATGTGGCCCCAGGCGCATTTGAGATTTAGGAGAAGAGTGACATACATATAGATTACATAGTACATACTTATTTTATCATTTTTTTCTAGATAACTTAACATGTGCCTTGCATTCATTAAATTATTATCATGAATTATTAAACCTCAACCGGTAGATTATGTTTTAATTAACCTTTACAAAAGAATTATAAAAAATACCATTCAATTCCATATAAAAAATGTAAAAATTTGCATTTTTCCATATTTCAAGTAACTTTCTCTTAAATCATATTGTCTTTATATGGACATACACTGCTGATTAAATATTTAGTACAGCTGAGGTTTTATGTAATATCTTATCAATAACCAACATTAGGTAAAAAGTGTGTTAGTCAGCGATATCAAAGTGAATTTTCTTACGGTCCGGTATATTGTAAGACAGTTGATCTAGAACAGCGCTCGCTTTTATTGGTGCATGTCGAGCGAACACTCGGAGAGCTTCTGCTTCAGAAGTGTGAGGGTCTTCAGTGATGACCGTACGTGAATTCACTCGCCCAACGATAGACTTGTGAAACTCATTCCACTCCAGTTTCACATCAGAAAGGAAGAGAATCGTTTCACGAGACAGCCAAGAGGAAGCCCTGACAATCAAACAAGATTCTTGTAAACCTTCAAGTAAACCAAAAAAGAGTCCAAATTCATTCCCGTAATTGAAATGTCTGAAGGTTTTATTTTGACCAACTCAATTTACATACCTTACAATTGTGTCTTGGTCCCAAATCATAAGTTTTAATGGATTTGTTGTGGACTGGTCCATAATGCTAACTTCACGGTGTTGAATTTCATCTCCTGTAAAATTTTGTGCATCTCAATTTTAAATCAGGTATTACACATTTCACCGGAACAACAATACGTATTATTCGGCCAAATCCTTCAGAAGCTAAGTCAATCCGGCCTGATTGAAGTGTTTCTCCTGGTCCGATTTTGTGTGACCTTAAATGTGCCAGATAAAAAATCTGTTAACACAATGCTTACACTGTTTACAGAGTGCAAAAATTTTCACATCTGTTAATTGACCATCAAATGCGAAATAACATGCTGATTTCCAAAGTAATTAAAAGGGCCCAAAAAAGTGTTCCAAGAGACAATTGATGTGTTATGAACTATTTCTGGTTACATTGGTCTGATAAGACTGATGTGATGTGTCGTGACTCTGATAGGACCCTGACCAGCGAGGAATAGATCACCTATCTCGATATACAGATCCTGGAAGACGGTAAAACAAAGATAGTGCTCACCACTAGCTTAGGAATAGCTGGATCTAGATTAAGCTATGTGATCTTGAACAAGCAACTGTGAACAGTTAAAGCCATCTATCATTTGTTCAAGCCTTGCATTTTACCAGTACCATATACTGAGCTTTAAGCACAGATGATCAGATATCAGGGGTGATTTGATTTTGTCAGGAGTTCAGCAATTATGAAACGCACTTGGCAGCACCCTATTTCACCAGTAGAACTGGCTAGTCCACGTGCGGACTCACCCTTGCCTACCTCTTCTTCCGACTGGCGTCATTAAATAAGTAACATAAAAATACCAACACCACCATGCTAATTTACAAACATGTTAGACAAAAATGGAGCAATGACAGTTGCAAGTAATAGCTCATAATGAAATTTAGTTCAATATTATAACTATGTATGTTTATAATAAGTTTACCTGTTTTTGTTTTAATTTTTTTAACAGCTGAAATAGCTCTAACTGCTACAAGCAAGTCGATTGTATCTCTGTTATGTCCTGAGCTGCAAAATATAATAAAATTATTATTTTAAAGTATCATCAAAAAATTAGGACTTTTTAATTCAATCAACCCTCTTTTATAGGAATAAAAAAAAACTTTCAACATATTGATGTATCAATCTTTCAAATTCACTATAAACCATCCGATCTTGAAAAATGGGGCATAGCATGAGTGATTGGCCTACTAGCAGTACTGTCTTAACGACTTGGGTTTCACCGTGAAGCATTTTCAGGCATTTCAAGTGCACTTAAAAAATTGTCTCAATAAACAAATATCTAATACAGAATAGAAAATCAATAAACAAATATCAAAAAGCTTCCAATAGTATATTATCAAATCTGTGCAAAGATTTCAATAAATTCTTTTGTTTGATTTTCAGCAACCGATATTCAAATATTCATTCAGAATCTTAGATCACACAGGAGAAGAAGAAGAAGTTTTCATGAACTGCTCACCATTACTTTGTACATCTGACAATGTGAAGTATCCTGCTGGTGGTTTAGTGGGTATATGAAGTAGCGGTATGTACGTGCTGAAATCGTCTGCCTCGTGAATTGTCATCTCTGAATGACCTTCATTCAGTATTAGTTGAAAAGGTGAAGAAACCTATCAGGAAGAAAAAAATCAAATGCTGGTATTTTATTGAAATATAACTACTTGTCAAGGATTGACCTTTTTTAATATTACCATAAGTACTATTGAGTTTGAAAGAAAACGAATATCATTTATTTCAATCATAAAATTTAGTCAAGTAGCTTAGTAACAATTTACACAAATACTTAAAGAATCAGGCGTTTAAAAAAATGTTGACCATTAATATAATAAATTATAGATAGGTATATATGAACTTATAATAATATTCCGATTAATAGGTAAATAAATAAAAAATCTTTAAATACAGCTGTAATTTTTAGGCTAATGGCATTTGTGATTTGTTAAAATATATAATTGAATCAAAACAATACTTACATTTGGCTGAAATTGTTCATTCCGTTCACCAAGCTGACGAGTTTTGATTTTTGCACTCAAGACATCAACTATAACATCATAATGTTGACAATTAAAAAGATAATGTTGTTATCTAATAAAGAAAAAAAAACAATTGTAAAAATTCTCACCAACATCTCCCACATGAAACATTTCATCAAAAGAAGTAACAAAGTGTCCTGAGCCCCATACAGAAGCATTAATAAAATCAGTATGTGAATCTCTAATAGTAAAAGACCAAACACCCCGTGATTCATTTGGATCCTTTTTAGATTTGAATAGTCTTGGACTGGATTTGGCTATAATTACGCCAATAATAATTGAATTACTGATATCAACATTTAAAGAGTTCAAATTCAATCTCTGAAGACCTGCCATTTTCGTGTTGAATTAGACAATTTTACCGCCACTTATAATGTTGCTAGATAAACTATTCCATAGCTTAAATGTCTATGGATCATGCTTTTGGTATTATACATTTTTTTTTTAATAATCGTAAAGCTTGTTATTAAATTTAATTTATCGAAAGAAAAAATTCCAAATATTCTGACAACTTCAAAACAAATGATCCAATATCAATATTTTCTTAATTATACTTACTGCAAAGAAAAAAAATATTTTTGTTTTAATTTATTTGTCCTTTTTAATTAATACTGTGTCAGTTGATAAAGAACAATTCAAAAAATATTTTAATATTTTTTCACTCATACATACACTTACATACACAACATTGCACAACATATTACCATAGCAACAAATTTGTTATTGCTTCAATGATTTCTTGAAATAACAAAAAGTTGACTATTATTGTTATTATCATTATTATATATTTGACTCATCATTATGGATCAGCCAAGTACGAAGTCAGACTTTGCATACAGTTATTCAAAACAAAGGAATGAATTCGGAAAACAGTGCTTGTTTGCAGATACAACTCCAGAAATAGGTGTTTCAATAAGCCCAGACAAAACTGTTACCAAAAATTTCATATTGAGAAATCCTGTTCACCAATCTTTACAATACAGTAAAAATTATTCAGAGCATGAAGTAAACACATACAGGTTTGTTGCTAAACTTAATCCATTGACATACATAATATATTTAAAATGATTTTCTTTATTTATAATAATTATAAATATGACTTTTTTTGAAGATTAAGCATGTAATAGTTACTGAAATAAGTATTATGTTTTAAAGAAAAATAAATTCTTTTGAAAAACATAACTTTCTAACTTGTTAACTGTAAAAATTGGGTCTTCTAAATTTAAAAATTAAATACATTTTTGATTTTTTTTTATTAAATACTTTTTCAGGGCAGAATACGTAAGCACTGGTATCAACCATATTGAAGGAGGATGGCCAAAAGACATCAACACAGCCGATGCAGAAGCCACACAAAGATACCGGAGAAAAATAGAGAAAGATGATGCCTATGTCCATTGTATAATGAATTTAACTCATGTAATGACACATTATACTTTCACCATGAGAAACTATAACAGTTTTTTCAGTATTTTAAAACATAATTCAAAATTTACAGGGAATGGAACATTACATACTGCAAAACAATGCAATAAACATTTATCAAACATACTTTACTGAGCTTGACCCTGCGCCACCAGTGGAAAAAAGTTCCTGCCGCACCATCAATGTATATCGTGATCCTAATTCCGTGAAACGACCGATAACATTTTTAAGTTGGTCAGCTGATAACGGAGCTAGGTTGGCTGCTACCCACTGCGATTTGGAATTTCAAAGGTCAATGGTTGACCAATGCACACATAGTTACATTTGGGATATTGGTAAATACACATTTATATTTAGAAAAATTACTGTATCAATTGCAAACTATATTTATTCTAGCTTACCAGGATTTTAACTATCAACATCATGCAGATTTTTCTGACAAAACATTTAATTTATATTAGTCTCTAGCTAATTACTTAAATGGTTCAAATAACCATATCATAATGAAATAAAAATTGTAATACTCACTCCACACTTTTTTATAAATAATCAGACAGGTACATTAGCATTTTGCCCATAACTTAAATTATATTTAGAGTTTGTGAACTCATTTCATTTATGCTCATTTTGAACTTGTCATTTATATTTTCTTATTTCTATATTCATTGATCAAAATTTTTTCATTCCAGAAAATCCAAACAAGCCACAACTCGTCATCATACCTCATGTACCGTTATGTTGCTTAGAATTTAACCCAAGGGATCCAAATACATTAATTGGAGGACTTCTCAGTGGACAGGTAAAGTACATTTGCCATTAACACATTGAGAAACTACGATTACTCCGTGTCCCCAGTAGCCAATGTGTTAATAATGCCTCATCAACTTTGCTAGTAATATTGAATAATATATGTGCTTTCGTATAGGTTGCTGCTTTCGATATAAGAAAAGGCTCGGAGCCGTGTGAAATGTGTCCAATGCATCAAGCACATCGCGATCCTGTTCGCAATATACTCTACATCAACTCAAAAACTGGCACGGAATTTTTTTCATCATCAACTGACGGCCAGTGTAAATGGTAAATTGATTGTGATTTTTTAACAGTCTTCTTTGAGTAGTAAGTAAGTATTGTCTGCGTATAAATTTATGATATGTAATAATGTTTTTTCAGGTGGGATACCAGAAAATTATCTGAACCAACCGATACAATGATTATTGACCCATTGAAAAATGTTGGTGAGGAACAATCGGTGAGTAGAGCTCTCGGAGTTAGCTGTCTGGAATACGAAACAACGATTCCGACTAGGTTTGTATTGGTTGATGAAATGAAAATCTTTCAACCGATTTTCAACCATCCATTCTTCATGCATTATTAAAATCAATATAATATTCTTATAGTCAGTTTAATCATTTGAATATTTTTTTCAGATTTATGTGCGGTACAGAACAAGGTTTGGTGATTGGAGGTAATCGTAAAGGAAAAACTGCATTTGAAAGACTACCAGGACGGGTATATACAATAATTTTTTATCATCAACTAAGGTAAATGTACCAGTAGCTGACTGTTTATGAGAAAATTTCAACAAAAATAACGATTAAGGTTTAGCATTGTACCGAATGAAGGCAAAGCAAGTATACTCATATTGGATCATATGTCTTAATTAATATTATGTTACAAAAATTACGAAAGGGCCTGTTTAAAAAAAGTTGTGTTAAATTATTTGAAGTCATGTTTTTGTTTCAGTAGTTGACCATCTCACAAATTGAAAATTCTAGGTGTTGACCATGTCTAATCAGGCGGCTTTGTAGTGAACTTTCTTTCAGGGTTGCCTCAAGGCATGTCACACCACTCTTGGTTGAATCAAGTAGCAATGGGTGGTTCAGGAACAAGTTATACACCGTTACTAGATTGATCACCTAAGAAATTTTAAATAATATACTTTCCTCACTAGGTGTTGTTTTCAAATGGCCACCCTGGCACTCCATTGGCTATATGGTGATGTGTTAGTGGCTCATTCCGACCACAGATGCCTTAAATTGTCTTAACTTTACAATTTAGAGCAATCCCGCATCTGCATTTCTTATTTTGGGCCGTTTTATTCTCCAAAGGTCAACTACTGGTACATGGTCAACGACTGGTACATTTACCTTACCATGTTTATTATTTAATTTAAAGAATGGAAATAATTTACAATTACTTTAGTTTTCAGCTCATCTTGGACCCGTCTATGCCTTACAAAGGAACCCAGGGTTTGTGAAGAATTTCTTAACTGTGGGAGATTGGACTGCACGCATCTGGTCAGAGGACTGTAAAGAAAGTCCAATTATTTGGACGTATTATCACCGTTCGAAATTGACAGATGGAGCTTGGAGTCCACTCAGGTAGATTTTAATCCACAAGCCAAAGTCGTCAATGTTCATATTATTATGTATATATGATCAACTACCATGCTATATTATATTCTCTCCTAGAGAATTGTGTACCAACATTTGTGATTACGTTATCATTACTACTGATGGTCAAAATATTTATTTTAATTATCAGATTCTCTCTCTTCATGACTACAAGATGGGATGGATGTTTATGTTGTTGGGATATTCTTAGAAAACAAAATGCACCCGTCATAACAGCTCAGCTCTGTGATGAGCCACTGACTAAAATTCGACCCCAAGAACAAGTGAGAATTAGTGTCCACATTATATCAGTTAGGTTGATACCAGTCTGACAAACAAATATATATACATGTTCATTTGCTTACAGTTTCTTATATTACAGGGTCGCCTTGTGCCATGTGGAAGTAGAAAAGGATCAGTGTATTTGGTTGAACTCTCTGAAAATCTGGGCGTGTCGGCTAAAAATGATAAGCTTTTGCTAACAAATGTGAGCTTTATTGGTTTATACATTTTTTTTTAATAAGTTAAATGCCATGCTGCTATTTTTAGGATTCTCACATATCCAGTAAAGACAAAACCAAACTTAATTAACATTATGGACCATAGTTGGAGCCAAAATTAAACACTACATTGGTGTAAGATGGGATTGCCATTTATGATGGTGATTTACTAAACTTTCTTAGTATGGTATATTAACTACCAACTCAATTTCTAGAGATGTATGAATATTTCCAACGGTCTTCTCTCAATGCTTTGTATTATCTCTTTATTTCTTTTATGTCCTCCAACAAGTGTATTGGATATTATTGTAGCTTTTCATTTTTGATGAATGATAAAATAAATTAAATTCATTGCGAGAATATTGCAGTGGTACATAAATATCTTTTGAAACATTCTGATTTTTAATTCAAGATGTTTGAACGTGAAAGTAAACGAGAGCGTATTTTGGAAGCCCGCATGCGAGAGATCCGCCTAAAGATGAAAGTGCGAAGCGGACAACCCGGAGGACCGGGTGCGGGCGGACAGGGAGGGGGAGACAACGCATCGGGATCAGGCGATCGAGATATTGTGGATGCCGAAGCTGAATACAGACAGATTGTGGACAGGGAAGGAAAGGCCCAACAGGCACCGCCCACTATGGATCCAATTATTGGTGTGTTTTTCCATACAATTTGAAGAACGGATTGTAATGAGGTAGTAAAAATTGTCTTCATTATTGATAAATGTGTTCACTTTTTTTTTGTTTCCAGATGGATAAAGAGAAAAATATACATCAAAGGTCGATAATTGTATGGATAAATCAGCATTTTGAAATTGTGTTAATTTCTAGATTAACTAAGGAAAGTATAACAGACATAGTTCAGAAGTCTATAAGATAAGTATCTCAACTTTGTGTATCTTTTGACTAGCTCTTTCTGGTTTTGGCAGATAACGTGGTGATGAGTCATTACTCAATATTTATTTACATCTGATTCGGAAGACATGATGAATTTACTTAGGTGATTTGTATGAATTTTGAATACATACTCAATTAGTCCAATGAATTCGTATCAAGTTATGAATGCAGTTGACAACTAAATAGACGACTGTTTATGGAGCTTCGAAAACAGGATGTCAAGTGGTTAATACACATATGCAGTAATTCGATTTAATATTAGTAAAGTAAGTCAGATATTATAACGTCGTGATAGACTTGTCAAAGTATATACTGCCTACTCCTCAAAATAACCGAGAGTCTGAGCAAGTCATTTTCAACCAATTGTAGAAGATTTGGCATTGCTACAAAATAGCACTATCCTTTCAGTACGAGAAGAGTCCTGGCAAAAAGCAGATAAACTTGATGGAGTGACAAGTCACGCTGTAAATAGGATATAATTTGACTAAAGAAGACGACAATTTTTGTTTCATCATATTTAATACAAAATTGACATCAGTCAAATTATGAAATATTTATTTAGCATATCTTCACCCTTAAAACATTACGATTTCGGCAAGAATAAATTACAGGGGTACAACTAGTTTAGCAAAATCATTTTATTTATAGATCACATTTCTACGCACAAAAGTAACCAAGGAGATTTTGATTCATTGAATAATTTGCATTTTACATTGAAAATACATTAAAAAAAAATCTTAATGCGATATATATCATTCAAATAAATGTCTGGAACAAAAGTTGCAGAACAACATGAAAATGTGTTTCATTTTTATGTTCTCGAATACTGATTATTACATAGTATATATACACTCAATCACATATTACAAAAATATAAATCACAAAAGGAAGCATGATTATGAGTTGCTACTTCATCATACAAGAATTAAATTTGTTGAAATGTTTTGTTATCTTTCAGTAGAATGCAGTGTAAATGCAAAAAAAATATTGTAACGCCTCTCTCTCTATAATCAAAACCTAAAAAACAGGTTATTTTATGCATTCAAAAAAATACTGTGTTTATAAAATAGAAATGCTAGCATCAAATGTATAAACAGTTCAAAGTTGTCGATTTCATCATGACATGACACTCATGCTATAATAAGCACATCATAGTGAGTAAAAAAAGATAGAGTTTGTCTATGGCCGGCTTGAAATAATACCGTGGTTCAAGCAAACTCTTGTATGACGAGTTGCACTACACGCTAGAACAGCATCTATATGGCGTAAGTATAAATTAATCTTTTCTCTTTATAAACAGAAGCGGTGTCGAAGAGATTCTTACCAACGCTCACAAATATTATTAGCAATATACATTAGTTAAACAAAACGCATAGAATCTTTGTCTTAACATGTCTTGTTGAATCCATTAAACACCCATTTTCGTTCAATATTGGCACCGACCCCTGAAATTTCTTGGAGGAATAGCGTGGGAAACCTTCGTAGCAAGTCCTCCATTTGATTAGGTCGCAACTGAGGTTCCATTTTTTGAACGTAGGACCATAAATAGTCAGTGCTGGCTCCGAATGGGTGGACGTGAAGGAATGTGGACATGATTCCAATGAGTTTCGCTTCTTTGTCTGATAAAACCTCCGGAACGTTGACCGATGCCTTTGGTTCACACTGTAACAGAAATGAATGAAGTGATATAAAAATCAAACTATTCAAATAGTTTGTCCCACTGTCTCGGACGTAATGCTTTGGGCTTCCATCCTGAGATTAGAGAGAAAATATCTCAGAAAATAAACAAATTCTAATTTAAAGCCAGTCGGGATCACTTTTTTTTTAATGATTCAACAGTCCTGTTAAATAGCCGCTATAAAAACTCTATTAGTGTCCAATATGTGCTCCATTGAAAAAAATATGGGGGCAAAATCTCATTGACAATACAAGACAAACTCACTTTTGATATATCAGATTTGCCATTATCCTTATTGTCGCTATCAATTTCTTGCTTCTTGTCAGCGTCAGATTTTTCTTTGGCATGATATTTGGCTTCCATTGCCAACAGTTTCACAGATTCCGACGCCTGGGATCTCTTGGCTTGAGCGAGCTGCGATTCGAGAATAGAAAGCCCCGACTGCAACTGTTGAATGTTTTGGGACTTGGATTCGATTTCAACTTGCGTTTCCGATTTCAAAATGTCAATCTCATTTTTGTACGCTTCCAGCTGGCACTTAAGGCTGTCATTTTCTTCCTAAAATATAAAAATGAACAAAATTTATTCAAACTATGATAGCAAAAATTTTAAGAGCCGATCAAAATGACTGTGGTTTGTCATTAGCTCAACTTGTTAAATATTTATCTTGGAGCAAGTCATTGATTTTATTTATTGTAAAAAATGAACATGTTATATTCAACAACAAAAAACGTTAGCATTGTATCAATAAAGAAATATCCAACCTTCAACTGTTCTCCATCAAGCTTCGGCCGTTTTCTTGTCCCACCCGGTTCACTATCATCAGCATCACTCACGTCCATTTCTTCTCCACCCCCGGTTTCTTGAAGGAAGTCTTCCAATTGTACAATACGAATTTCCTGAAACACCAAGCGGCAGAATGTAGTCTTCAAAAAAAGAACACTTAAAGCATTGTATAACATATCTACTGAAACACTAAGAAATACAACAATTTTGTGATGTTGTCATATTTCTTTTTGGGGTGATTGCAGTTGCTGTTGGGAAGTTGCAATATTCTGAAATATTCACATACAGCCGTGCTAATTTACACAGAAGTGTAAATTAAAAGAACCATGAAAAAAACATCTACGCACTTATCTCCTGTCTAATTATTTGCATAATTTAGGGTATCTTTTATAAGTATTTCAGTAAGTATAATGCAGTATACCCTGTATTTTCAGGATTTTTCCACGGAACATCATACACACAAATATAAAGTATTTTTTTTTTATTTTCCAGCAGAATATTATTTTTTAAACATAACATGTTTGTTGTAAGACTTTCAAAGCTCTCAATTTTTTTGTACTGGTAACACAGAACTATAGAACATATAGAAATAAATGAAATCAAGATTTTTCCAACATTCAATCTATCTTTGTTTTAATTTCTCCTCCTGCGACTTATATGGGTATCTCATATGATGAGAAATGTTGTATTCCATTATTTAGCCTGAATAAATAAATAATACCTCAAAATACATAAGTTTTCAGTATTTGATATTAGCAGGAGGGATCCAATTGATATGACAATTGATCCTGGCAAAGGTAAGTTTAATATAATTGTTATTTCTATCTACCAATCCATACAAATATCTGCACAATTAATACCTGCAATAAAAGGTTAGTTGCTAAAATGTAATAGCTTATGCTGTGTCCCCAGAATAGAAATAATGTGAACGTAAAGCCAGCATTTGACGTGTTACCATTCGTCTTAGGACATATTTTATAACACTTACCGAAAGCAGCTGTAAGTATGCAAGAGAGATAGACATACACACTAAGTTATGTGAAATCTAAAAAATATATCCACAGTAATTATAACCAGGGTTTGCATGAGTATGTCTACATTTTTAAAGATGCATTAGAATCATGGGAGTCTTTCTTTTTATTATCATATTTTATGGCTGCAAAAACAACTTACACCACCATGCTGGTTTAGGAAGCTTTTCAAGCCCTGATTATACCTACTTTCAGAGCGGAGAATAATTTTCTAATTATCTATTCAACATTGGATCCATTATTATTGGCCCCATAATATAATTATCGAGTACATATATTGATACTAAAATTTTATTTCAAATAAATTATAAGCTTAAATTTAAATATGAAATTGCAACTGAATCTTGTTATCCAATTTAAAAAAAAACCCTGTGAAGATGATCTTTAAATCTTACATCACATGTTTGCATGCGTTCAACATTACAAAAGTATAGTTATGTAAAAAAACATCATCTCTTTAGCAAGTTGAATATAGACCATTGGGCACGATATTGTCATCTGAAAATTTCAGAAATGAATGTATCCTCTATTTAATTTCGCTGTGCTTTCTTAGAATGACTAAAAAGTGAAAATTATTTGAATATGGTTTACAAAGGTTTATTAAACTATTCAACAGCATTCAAAAGTTCTTGAATATCCATGCAAAAATCAATAGAAATACATAGGAAAAAAGAAATAATAATTTGACGTAACACATTTTTCCTGTCGCAATCATTTATCAAATATGAGGATTTGAAAGACATTTGAGAAGTAAGACTTTAAAAATTGTAATGCATTTGGCCAACAGATGATTAGAACTTACCTTGAATATTTAGGTAATGTTTGACTAGGAAAATAAATTATAATTAAATAGGTTCCCCATTCACTGTGCATAACATGATTTATTAAAAACCCATTATTAATGTGCTTGAGGATATTTTTGTAAAATATTCATTATAAATCCAATGTTGATAATTGTGGTTGATGGCCTATCTGTAGTAGAGTGGTAGCACCTATAGTTAAGTGATCTGACAGCTCTCACTTCAAGTCCCAGCAAGGTAAATATCATAATATTTGAGATCTAGACCATGGCTCTTCATGTTGATTTTGAGGTACTTAGAAGAAAATCTTATTGTGTTTATCTGACATGTTTAAAATTTTCAATAAAAAATTGCAAACAAAAAAATCAAATTTTTTTTTTTTAACATTTAAGGCTTCAATTATTTATTCTCTGAAGAATGTAAACCTGAAATAGATTTTCAGTCCCATGGACAATGATATTTTTTTATAGAGATACAAGTAAAATTGATATTAATAATAGGTTTTATGGAAAGGGCTCATTAATGAAAAATATAGATGGCGAAGTTCTGAGCAAAACATATATGTCGCCGACGATACTATTGTTTTTTTAAATTAAAAAAATCAATATTTTCAGACCGCCGATTTACCAGTGATATGGCACTTTAATACGGTAACATAAAAATTTTCTGACCACCGAGACTCATCATCATAAGCTAGAAACGAAGAATGGGATGATTTATATTTATAAAAGCAAATCAGAAATCTGATACTACCAAAAGAAAAGTGCGACAATCAAAGCCGAAAGGTAATTTATTGCTAGAGCTGTAATATGAAACTGAGCAGGCAATAAAGTAAAATATAACCAATCCATTCATTGACATCTTTATGTAAATACAAATAATATTTTAAATGGTTAACCATGTAAACAAAAGGCCCCTTTTTGGGTGCATGCATATATTTTATTTTGTGAATGGCAGTAATTGTCAATATCGCATAATTTATCTGTTGAATGAATTTTTACGAAAATGGTATAAAAATACACTAAAGAACTTTTGATATATTATGCATAGGTGGTATTGGATGGAATATTTTATTAATGTGAACAGTAATTAAGCAATGCGCTTGCTGTGTATGTCATACATGCCTGAAGGGTTAAACGTGATCTTAAGAATGCAAGTCATGGAAGAAAATTTACCGATTGCCATTATTTATGCCCATATCTATGTAACTAAGCATGAAAATCATTGCATGCTCATAATCTTTAAATGTATAGATAAAATTGTACTGTGATTTTCAGTGTAACAAAGCAGTTAATTGCTGCTGATTTAATATGTACCCAAGTCTTCATTGCAGATTGCTGACAATTGATTATTATTGAAAAGCGGCCAGACTGTGTCCAACATATCACATATAATAGATATTCAGATTTTTCAGTATCTTTGTGACAATGGACTACATAAATGATAGGTGAACAAGATACTTGTAATCATGTAAAGATATCAGGGTGTCTTATATGCAACACTTTCCTTTTTTGTAAATAAATATATAAACGAGTTAGTGTTTCATTTTATTGTATTAATTTAAAGTTTCTGTTTGGTAAGATTGCAGGTTTGCATTGCATAAAGAGGTCACAATAGATAGTGGGGCTCACTGGTATACATATTAAATAATAATGTACCAACAGTGATACCCAATAAAGCATTTAGAGAATAACTGTAAAGAAGGTAGGTGAGTCTTGATTGTATTTCCAAAGTAAGTTGTTTATTATTTTATCTTAGTCACTTACACCAAAAAATATCCTGCAAAAGCCAAGATATGCAGCAGGCTCAGGAAAAGGCTTAGGCGTCAGGGTGAGGAGACTGCTGAAAAGGTGGCGGTGAACAGAGCAATTTCATGAACATTTAAAATGCTCATACTTCATGTTGCTCTGAGTCAAGTTCAATTGCATGGAAAATATAAGCATTTTAACCCCGGCCATTGCACTCAGGATGAAAAGAAAACTACCACATGTTATTCTGCATTTCTCTGAAGGTCTCACAAGCCTGACGCTCATCAGTGATCTGGTTGAAGTACCACATTCATCGTCGTTATTTACATGTAATAATCACACTTATAACCAGATTGCTCAAGATTTTTCAGTCTCTAATTCATTTCTTCATCCAAGTAACTAAAAGCCCAGTAGAAGGATAAGTACGACATAAATAATAAGCAATTTACTTAATTAAATAATCACCATTCAAACAAACACACAATGTAAGAATTGTCTATTTATTGGAAGATCTCAAAGTATCATGCATAAAAATAGAAATTGTTTATGCAGATGCCTATATGTACAAAATCATGTCATTGCCTGTACATTTTTTGGGTAAGTTGCATCCGGCAGTCTGCTTAAAACTAATCCATGAATAAAGAAAACTACTGCTTCCTTAGTACAAGGAGCTTCCTCTTAGATATTAAGTAATCTCAACGTGGAACATCCAAAACATTGATTAAATGGCAAACTAAGTCAGTCTAAGACTAAGGCATTGTAAATATGCAGATGTACTTACGTGAAGACTACAAAGTCAATCGAATATAAAAATGTCAATATTAGAATTATTAATACAAATTGAGGGGTAAAAATTGTACATAGTGTACATTTGAATTCTCTACATAATTTTTACAACGAATTAGACCGGATTGAAAGATTATAATTCATACTGAGTAGGGTTGACAATAGTGTTATAGTGATATAATTAAACATATAATATAACCCTACCTTGGCATATCAATTGGCTGCCGAATTTCCAGAATGCAATAATAGTTCTGTTGATAATCTTTCAATAAGGTGTATCTATTAAACTTACATTACCTCGGGAGCATGGACGGCATCGCGCTAAACGGAGTGTACGAGTAACGATTGACAACAAAACACTTTTCAAAACCTCAATCCACAAATGCTTCCTCAATTAATGAAAAAATTTAGTCTGTTATGTGTAAAAAAAAATAAACAATATTAGTAAACAGCATAACTTGCACTGAGAGTGTTACCTTGACAGTAGAAAACTTACCGATGATTGTTTCTTCCACATGTCAATGTTCTTTCGTTGTGCTTTGGTGAAATGGTCCCAGACCTTCTTATGCGAGGCGGCTGCAAATACTTTCTCCACCTGCGAGACTGCATCGGGACAGGGGACGGTAAAAGAAGTCAAAACATCTCAGCAACAATTATACTTAATACAAAAGGAAACGTCGCCCGGCCGGTTGGCAGCCTCGGAGACCCGCCAGTGTCTGACTCGAGCTTACTGACTTTCAACATTACCGCCGGGACGGAGACATTCAATTACAATGTCCGCAGTCGAAGAGCTCCGGTCACCCTCGAGGGGATCGCGCTTATTTCTCAGCGCTAGATGACTAACTGACTGGACAAGCCGATCGCGTAGGATTGTTGTTAACACTACTACCTTTGCAGTCAAGCCGACCGCTCTCAATGAAGTCCTCCCTTACCGTTCAACAGAATACAAAGATATTGTAACCTCTGCATTGAACATATTGCTCATACCAAACTTAATTAACTAAAATTTCTGTTTCTTTTGTCCGAGGAGACCCGATTTGTGAATCCTTTGTATTGTTTTGGCTGAAATGAGATTTTGTAGTCCAGGACCAGGTTAATATTTAAACCGATATAAACAACTTTGGAGACTGTCTGTGAAAATATTGCATAAGGATAAGACATGCAGTGGACATAAACAGTAAAAATTGTGAAGGAAAACCTTAAATTGTAACTCTATACCATGCAAACACAGCGGCATCAGTAATACTTTTGTTTGATTTAAAATAAAACCTTTTCCGGCGTGGATGGCACTAGCAGGTGACATATTTACCCTGCCCCAATCAATATACTGTAGATCCCTGAAATATCGTTTCTCACAAACAAATAAATCGAATGATGTTATTCGGTTAGCAATATGGTCAATTTGGAAATTACAATATCGATGATGGAACTGGTTCATACAATTTTGATATTTGAGGGATATATTAAAAAAGTGATCAATTTTGGCTTAAAATAAATCTGGAATTACGGGAAAATTTATTTTTAAGTATTATAATTAATTAATTGTTCACCGAAGCCATCCTTATATTTAGAAAACTTTAGTACTCACTGTTTAGAAAAAAAAGGTCAGGATATATAAATTAAAATTCTTCAATTCGATACCCGTGGTTAGATGTATTGAAAATAAAATACATTCACTCGAGTGATGTATGTTCGAGTGTGGCATTATCAACCAGCTGTCGTTGGTAGCATCACAGGCAGTAGATAAATTAGAAAATGCCAAAATATTCCTCAATTACTATCTTGAACCGAAATTTCTTAATAGCATTAATTATGGGTTGTTTACTTTTCATATCACTTAAATACAGAAGTGTGAATACCATAAAAAATTCAATGCAATCAAATTCTTAGCTGTATAGCTTGTTATTGAGATTCAACCTTAATAGGTTACTAAAATTATGTTTACTGCCGATACAATTAGAATATAACTGAACATCAGTTAAACGATGATTGATGATTATTTTAATGACGCAATTTACCTATAATATGAACAGCTTTCGCATATTACAGACCATCAGCAATATAAACACGAATAAAAATGTATATATCATAGACAGCGGATGAAACAAACATGTAGATGTATCGAATATCAAATGGTATTCGTTATACTTATTAATTTAGACAAAAAAAGTTAACAAATAGAACATGTCAAAATTAATTAGTAGTTTTAGAAACTTTATGAAACATACATACATATTATGTATTTGAATCCTTTTAATTCTGGTTGCACCAATTTTACATCTCATATCTTGCGAAGAAACAATTAACTTCAGACACAAACATGTGGAATTATTGAACGAGCAATAAACCAATGCATCTTCAGTATTTTTCGATATTAGTTCAAATAGTGTTTCAAAAAGCTGTTCACATTACATTGAGTACCATTTTATTGAATTCTGTTGACGGTAGCGTTTCCGACATCCAATTGTGAGACTGACCACGTGTTATTTTTTCCCTCTCAAAAGTCGGTCTATCGACTTTACTTACCGAAAAATTAACAGGACGTAAAACCTTCGATGCAATAATTGACATACTCTGTACGTCGTCATTATTTTAATCCTGGAAAGTGACTCAGATAACTAAGACGTCCAAGGCCCAATACGGATGAAAAACTTACATTGTATCAGAATTCCCTGCATTTTAACTTTGGCCTCCTCCTTCGCTCTCAGCAGCTCCTCTTCGTATTGCGTTTTCTCATTCAGCAAGCGACGCACATGCGAATTTGTACTCTGAACCATAGAATAGAACACGTTCACGTTTCTTTTATTGCAGTCACCTCGCTCTAACCATGTTATTATAACCTGAAATCGATCATAAGAAAAAACATCAGTAAGCATTGAGAACACATTGAATAAATTATCGCAATATATCCATCTTTTATGATAGAAAGCTTTCGATCGGATCAAACGGGTCATTAAATAGATCCCTGCTGAGCACTCAGAATTCGACTTAGTGATAAGAAGGTCAATATTAATTTTGTAACATAACATTTGATCCTAGTACAGACAGTAAACAAATTGATTAATGGAGTTGTGTTTGAAGGCATTATTATTTCACTTTTAAGATGTTCACGGTTGATTTCAAATTTTAGTACTTATTCCACAGTAAACTAATTGAGATCTGGACCAATTTCGCTCATCGCAAGCGAAAAATGTTAAATTTTTTAAAAATAATATTCAATTTGTTTGAATATAATTTTTTTTTTAAATAATATTTAAATAATAAATGATGCTTAATATTTTTGAATAATATTAAATATATTGTTATAATATATGCTAAATGTTATTGATAATTTACTTTTTTAGGTAGCCGGTGCCGGGTGACTTTCATTTTAATTCCAACACTGCAATCCCTTCCCTTCTGTTCTTTATTAATATGGCACAATACATGGAATAATCAAAGTTATTTTAAATTTTAAATTAATTATCAAGAAGCCTAAATCTTTAATGCATTCACATATGGAAGTGTGATCTTCTGAAAGAAGAATTTATTTTTCAATATTAGCCTATAATAAAATTATTCTTTTTATTTTTAGCAAATAATATACTTATGTGACTGTCTCTATCCATATAATATTATTATTTGTATAGCTTGTGGTTGCATTTTTGCTCCCAAAAATTAAAACAACTCAATTTCATACTTATTGCGAAGTATTCTTTAGGATCTTCTATTATAATAAATTGAAAAATTAAAGACAAAACATTTCAAAAAAAATCGTAAGGTTTACATTAATTAAAATAATGTTATCTGCTTTCAAATACCTTCCCACGTTCCTACGTTGAATTATTTATTTATCTATCTATAAACTCACAGAGACATTTGACTTCAAGCAACACCATAGACAATTTAACTTTCTGAAATGCAAAAGTGGTTCCCTGGAGCCTAGAGAGTTTAGGGGCGGAGCTAGGCAGGAGAGGATTGGGATTCTGTCCCATGTACCTATTACCATATTTTACCGAGAAATTTACAAATAAATTGCTTGTGGTAGTGGAGATAAAATAAAATTATGTGTTCCTAACCTGAACAGCTTGAGCAAAGTTTTCATCTTGTTTAATTTTGTCACATATAGCAGTGGCCTCATGGTCTGTATAGTGGTGTATTGGGGGGGGCGAAGGGGGCCGATGGCGTACGGCCATTCGCTCCCTGTGTCGGGCCTCCCGCTGCAGTGCTCGCTGCTTGCACTCCCACTCGTGCTGATCGTCCCTGGCCTGAGCGTAGTCTACATGCAACCGACCCGAATTTGCAGCGTCGGTCTTATTATCGATACGTATTCTATATCCTGATAAAAACACGGCTCCGTCCACTGAATGTTCGTAAGCGAATCGAATGTGACAAAAACTCTTTTTGGATAGTCTGAGAGAAGTTATTTCACCGCACTTCTCAAATATTTCCGTGATGATTTCTTCAGTTATATTTTCGGGTAGGCCTCCAACAAAGACAGTCCGACATCCAGGAGGAAGCTCTCGGGTTGTAGGCGGTGCGGAGCTGGGATATGGAGGAACCAGTGTGCATGATTTGAATTGGAGTGTCTCCTTGACGGCCCCCATTGGGAATCCGATTCCTATCATGTTACCCATGCTGTTAGGTAGATTCATTTGCAAGTCGGTCGGGGCCGTCATCGGCAGGCCTTCGTTTCCTACCATAGACACGTTGGCGGGGGCATTGATAGGAATGGGGTTTATTGGATTAGGATCAGCAAGAGTGGTGTTATCGATTTGAGCTGGCATCATGGCGTACTGCCCCATGGTCATCATGCCCGGATCCATCATCATACCTCCCATTCCACCCACCATACCCATCGACGCGTTCATTATATTTCCTCCGAACATGTTTCCCATTCCCATCCCGCTGAACATCATACCTGCAATATGCATTGTATTCAATTTATAAAAAATATAAAAATTAAAAAAAATTTTACATAATAATAAAGCATAAATACAAGAGAATGTATGTGAGCCCACAGTTCTTCATATAACTTAATATGAAACTTAATACTGAAAAATCAGTGTCATAGTTGACATGTATATTGGGTGCCTGGTCTCCTATAGGGAGAGTTTCTATAACGCAGTTCTGGTCTCAGCGTTATAGAAGGGTTGGGTGTATATAAAATCTAATGACTATGGTCATCTAAAGGGGTAAATTGAATATACATACCTTGCTGAGTATTTATGCCATTGCCTTGAAGACTTTCAGTGACCATATCTTCTGGAACTCGATTGTCGCTGTTTGATTTGCTCCTGCCATTGTTGTGTTCATCGGAAAACCTTCCTTTATAACCGGATCGTCCGCGGTCTTGACGGTCTCTCCTGTCCTTGTCGTCAACATGATCTCTACGATCGCGGCGACGGCTGATACCGCGGATGTTGTGACCCTGTCTCCGAATGTTGCCGGAACCTCTGAGATCGTTATTTTGCATTGGCTGAGAATTGTCACTATTTTGGTCAGGATTATCAATAGGTCTTCTCTGTCCGATATCTTTTATGCTGTTACCGTTATCCATAGTCATCGTCGGGAGGTTTTTGTTCATGTTGAACTCTAGAGGAGCGTCGTTCATTCCTGGCATCATCATAGGGTGATTCATGTTGTAGTTATTATGCAAACCGTCAAAGTTTTGTCCTCCCAACATTGGCATCCCGGGCACTGAAATGAAATAAGCCAACAGTGAACTAAGAGTATTGATAAATCAAGACCAGGTATACCGTGCATTTTGTTTAGATATTTTTAATTTTTATTAATGACAGTAAATTTGACTGTATTACTGCTTTATTATGAATTTTATACTTCTTCTTCATTTTATACTTTATTCTGGGTTTATTTTAAAACTTATTAAATTAAAATCTATAGTAATTATTTTGTTCTCATTAAAAATTGTCTACACTTTGATACATATTTTTTAAATATAAGGACAAATAAAAAGGTTTGCCAACACTGATCCAACATGATAATGTTACCTGCTGTAGGTATTTAACATAACTCTGAAATAATATCACTGCCCAACAAAGTACTAAACCCTCTTACAACAGTCAGTACATATGTCCGTAGCAAAATTTTACCAAGTTACACTCAGTATCCCTAAATAATTTGATATTTTCATATTATGTAAATAAAATATATATTTTAAAAATATATAGTATTCAAATATAAATTGATTGTTAAGACTTATGTTAGTATGTGTCCACAATTAGCTTCATTTAACTAATTATACCAGGCCTGTATCTCTCTCCCTCTTCGGTTGCGAAGTCAATGGGCTTGAGATCCCAGTATGGATCATTCATCAATTTATTGATTTCATGTCAAATGCATGGATCTTTATTATGTGGAATAATAGGCTGCACTCGCTTGTTAATTCGTGAGTTTGTATATTGACCAAGTAAATAATTTCACAAAAAAACTTGATAAACAACCAGTTAATAAAAAAAAAGTACAGAATATTTTGATTATTATTTATGTATTATCAACGTTCATTGAACCTGGGGCTATTAAATAACAAAAATAGCGTCGTAACCCGACATAAGAACGGAAAATTGGAATCTATATATCTAGGACCCGTTTCTCAGTAAATACGTAATGATGAACACAATGAATTCGTGTATAAATCTTTCAATTAATTTGACTGAATTTAGCTGTCAGATTAAAAATATTAAAGTTAAGACAAGGCTTACTCATAGGTGGCGCAGGCGGAAGCGAGGAATTGTTCATATTATTTCCGAACGAGTAAGCCATTTTTACAGATTAATTCAGTTTTTTCCATGTAATTTGGCTACGAAACTGAAACAATAACTAAACAAAAGACATCTGCAAGGTCAGCCATTAGAAAATAATCATAGATAACATAAAAATAATATAGACAAGTATCTCATATACACGATTTTCATAGACAAGTATTTCATAATGTTTTTTTTTTTAGAATAACTTTGATTATTCCACGTATTGTACTTCTAACTGTGACACGTGTTTCGCCTCTTTCAGAGGCATCTTCAGAACATTTTAAATTATCGCAAAGTTTTACTAAAGTAATTAATTGCAAGATTGATTCTAACATTTTAAATTGTTTCCTTTAGAAGGAAAAAACCCGTAATCCATCATTTTAAAATGGGTTTTTGCTTCATTACTTAAGCAAACTTTGCGATAGTAAGTCTGAAGACGCATCTGAAAAAGGCGAATCACGTGTCACATTTAGTAGCACAATACGTGGAATAATCAAAGTTATTTTAATTTTTTTATTAAAATGAACTTCCACAAAGTTACCGCTGAAACCATCGAAAGTATTTCATAGACTAGATTCTTAATAGCTAATAATATAGAACCGAATTATATTTATATATTTAAACAGTTATTATATAATGAAAATAAATCATTTTTAATTTTTTTTTTGTTTTTACATTGATTTAATTAGCAACCATAAAATTAAAAAGCCCTTCAAAATTTTGTAAATTAGGTATTTGATATGAAATAGAAACGTTTGAAAATGCTGCCACGAAATGTGAAAGGATTTTTTGATTCTCTATTGAAGCAGAAATTTTATTTAAAAGGAATATTATTTTTCAGCATGTTGCAGCACTGTTTTTGACAGCCAAACTTTTACTTATATTTGTGGTTAAAGTGTCATTATCCCTTGTTATTATAATGTATGTTCTTATTAGTTTAAACGCAATTGCAGTAACAACAAACTAAAACCAATTTCAAAAATATAACACTAGAATATAAGTATTATCACTTCATTATAATGGAGGTGGACGCGATTCCATCCGTTGTTGTTGTCAGGGCGAAACCTGAGAGGAAAGTTTTTAAAGCTCCAATAAGATCGATTAATAAGATCCCAGACGACATAACGAAGAATGAAATATTGAATGCTGCCTGCAAAGCCCTGCCACAGAACTACAATTTTGAAGTCCATAAAACAATCTGGAGAATACGGCAATTAGGTGCTAAAACCGTAGCACTGCAAATGCCAGAAGGTATAATATAATATCGGTTTGTCGTTTTCTAATCTGTAAACATTATGATAGTGACATGAAATTATCGCAGCGTGAGGCAATATGTACGCACAACTTCGTAAAATCCTAGTTTCCATTGAACCGTGTCGACCCACATTGATAAGCATAATATTCCAATTCAATTTAGTATCATAAAAATTCAAGGAAATAATGCCGAGTGTCCTTCATTACATGCCATAGATAATATATAATTCATTCATTCAAAATAATATTGATGCACATACAATTGTCTGTGTGTATGCATAATTAAAATCATGCATTCTAAATAATCCATGTGTTAGATTTTGTCAGTGTTTTCTAGAGTGTTCTTTACATAAAATTAAGCTTGTTTTCTTTTTTGAAAGATCAGAATATAGAAAATAGTCAATCTATCAACCCCAGTTTTTTAAACACGTTTTTTCTTCATTTATATTCTCTTACAACCAATATAAAACAATTACTTCTAACACTAATTATCATTAAATGACATTACAATTTTTTTTAACTGATAAGCTATTCTTAACTGAGATGAATAATACTATTAAGACAACCATTATTTTGTAAAAAAAAATCCTTGGTACTTTACAAAATGGTCGGCGATCAAAAGGGTTAAATAATAAATGTGTATATGTTACAATGAAAATGTATCAAGTAATAGATTTGTGTGACAACACGATTTCACTGGTCACGGTCATTGAAATTATTGGCTCAAGTCGATGATTTGCCGGCCTAAAATGTTGGTTTGCTTCAATGAAACAAAATCAGCAAGTATTCATAAAAAGAGAACCAAAGAAAAACACAGACCAACATTGGGCTGAAGATAGGGCGGTCAAATTTTATTTCAATGACAGCTTGGAGAAGAACATATTTTTACTGAAAATACAGTTTCACTGTAACATATATAAATGGTTTTAATGATATGTTTCAGGCTTGCTCCTGTTTGCAACTATCCTTACCGATATTATTGAGAAGTTTACTGAAGCTGAAGCCATTATCATGGGAGATATTACATACGGAGCCTGTTGCGTTGATGACTACACTGCAAAAGTCTTAGGCGTAGATCTTTTAGTGCATTACGGGCATTCATGTCTGATTCCTATTGATCAGACTGCTGGCATAAAGCTCCTATACATATTTGTTGATATTAAAATAGATACTCTACATCTCATCGATACTATAAAATTAAACTTCCCTCTAATCACGAGTAGGTTTGGACTTGTGAGCACAATTCAATTTGTCAGTACACTGAATACAGTGGCTATTGAGCTTCGAAAAATTGGATACACTGTCAATGTCCCTCAGTGTAAACCGCTTTCTGCGGGTGAAATATTGGGATGCACTGCGCCAAAGATAACATGTTCTGACATAATAATTTATTTAGGTGACGGTCGTTTTCATTTAGAAGCTGCAATGATAGCTAATCCAAAATCAAAAGCCTACCGTTATGATCCATACGAAAAAAAACTAACTCAAGAATTTTATGAACACACTATTATGAGAAATAATCGACTGGAAGCGATCGATTCTTCGAAAAGTGCCGGTACTTTTGGACTGATATTAGGCACTCTAGGTAGGCAGGGTAGCACAAAAGTAATGGACAATATAATATTACAAATAAAATCTCAAGAATCTTTTGTAATTTTACTGTCAGAAATTTTTCCTGATAAATTGAAACTTATCAATGGAATAGATGCCTTCGTTCAGGTTGCCTGTCCACGTCTTTCAATTGATTGGGGGAAAGCGTTCAGCAAACCACTTCTTACCCCATATGAGCTTGCCGTGTGCTTAGAAGAGACTAAGTGGAAAGGGGATGATACAGAGAGTTATCCCATGGACTATTATTCTTCCAGTAGTTTAGGACCCTGGACTCCTAATTATAAACCAGATGCTCTTGATGCTGAAAAGACTTGTTGTGGAAAATGTAGCAATAAATAGACATAGTCCATGACTTGTATCAATAAATAATATTAAAAATAAAAATTTATTGTTTTATTTAGCCCTCTCCCAAAATGGAGCATATGAAATCCTAATGGTGCTCATCTCATGTTCTATTATTGTTATACAGTGTTGACTCTTTTCCAGACAGTACCGATTGTTGGCTGATTATAATAGTTATATTCTGTATTATTGAATGGGAGGGCTAAAGACATTCGTGTCTTTGAATGTTGATTGATACCAAAAATCCAGACGTAATTAAAAGTTTTTCTGTTTTGAAAAAAAATTCATCCTTTCGTTCTTCTAAGTGACGGTGGAAGGTGGAGCAACCACTCTTCATAGAATTTCTTCGAATATGCTCCATTCGAGTTTTGTAAGCTGAAAATTAGTTGTGGTAATTGAAACTTCAGGATTCTATGAAGTAATAAAAAATATTAATGTGTTTGTAAACAGCAAAAAAATAATGGATTGTGTAATAATTGTGTGCAAAGCAAATGGGTAAGATGAAGACCGAAATTGCGAACAAAATAATGGTACATATATTATTTTTAAATAAATGAAACGATTATACTATTTTTTTCTACTTCTTCAACTTGTATAAACAAACATCGGAACTGGGTATTAACAAAGAAGCTCGTCATAAACAAAACCAGCCACAATCATTAAAAAATATACGTGGAAACAAAAAACCATATTTCATTTATTAACTCCTATATCAAGTCCAGCTCGACTTGCCTAGGTAACGCGTAAGTCCTGCTCGAAAAATTGGCAACATTAAACTACAGTAGCTTAAAATGAGACAGCCTATTTGATGAGATCTTAAAAAGTATACAATTTATTTATTATTTTGCGTTGATCTTTCAAAAATAAAAATACTAAATAGAGGAATTTAAAACTGAAATCAAAAGTATTAAATAATGATCAAAAATTGATTGTCAAAATATATTCATTAATTATTTTTTTCAAAGTGAAAGACCATGTAACCTTTAATTGGTATCATAGACATAATACTAAATTGGAATATTGGCGGTTCTATTTGACAGAACTGTCAATAGTTTTTAATCTTGTCTTATCTTAAATAAGCTTAAGTGCGATCGAATTTATCAAATGCAGTATTGTAGCTTGAAGTTAGATTAAAACATTAGATTTTATTAAAAACTCTCACTATGCCTGATATCAAAATGGAAAATGAATTGGATTATTCAACTGAAAATGATCCAAATCGACACACTTGCGATTACAAAAATCATTCCGATCGCTTTCTTCATACATCGAAAGACTTCCTAAAGCAATATGCACACATTTATGCAGCGAGATTAGTTGTGATGAGAAAAAAACTCATCAAACAAGTCAAATTGAAATGGGGAGACAAGTATCAAGTTAAAAAATTGTTTGAGCTGAAGGAAGGCAAGGAAGAAACATGTGTAATCATTGGGACCTTGTTCAAACATCAAGAATTGAAACCGAGTATATTGAAGGAACTATCAGAAGAATTGCAAATGATGCCTGAACCTCGAAGGTTAGCAATTTGATATATTGTAACACTGCGACAAAATAGAAATTTGGATAATGCCCAATCGGACGTCTGAAACTATTTGACGTATGATTCAAAATAGCCTCCGAGTCAGAATATGGCCAATACATTAAAGAATCTCCAAGTAAATCCTTAAATATTATTTAAAATTATTAAACATACCTAATGATTGCAATTCTCACTGACTAATTTCAGAAATACTTTTTTGAAATTCTCTTGATTTTTTATGGAATCTATAATTTTTTTAAATGGTTTCCCTTAATGCGGCAAATCGGGGGATGACTGGGCTATGTCAATAGTCACAAAATTATTTTAGCCACCCTAAAACTGATCCCAAACAGACGGAAAAATATATCAATGTCAATCGCAAGGAAACTAAATATAATGTGAATGGGAAGGTCAAATGATCATAAGCCTACATGATATGTAATAATATCACTTCCGATTTATTCAAATGAATTAATACACCCTTTTAATTAAGAATCATATTGTAGCCTGATACTTACTGGTTAATATGTCTTTTCAGGACAAACTTTGTAGATGATGATGACAAACTCATCTTGGAAGACGAATTGCAGAGAATCAAACTTGTGGGTGATGTTATAAATGTGCACGAGCTTGTCACCGGCGTTGTCTGTGCGGTTCTCGGTAAGGTTTATCATTACAACACTTACGATTATCACTAAAAATTATTTGTTTTTATTATAAACTAATCAATTGTTTATTTTTTCATGTCTACTACAAAATCTGACAATTTACAATTTATTTAGGATCGACCTGTAAGTTGAATTAATTTAAAAAAGGGATGCTTTTATTTGTAAAATAATATTCACAGCCTCCATTGTCGGTTACGCAAATGTTTCTTATTTCATTTCCCAACGCTTATATATATATATATAGCGCCTATCTTCCATGTTGTTGTTTTTTTTTACTGTAAACTACACGCACATTTATCATGTTCATTTGAAAGGTTTAATTAATGTGTATTTTTCATGTTGGCCATACTTAAATTAGGAATGGCTGAAATGGAAGAATTTATTATTGATATTGTTGGGTCATCATAATTACTGTACTTTTTGCTATCGTAATACTTTATGTAATCGGAAACATGTACATATCATGAAATTTCATAGAATAACTGGCTTCCTACACATATTTATTTATTTTGTTTATGACAGTCAGCTTTTTATGTAAATGTATTCCAAGAGAATTTTTATGTATTTAGTGAGCAATATACAGCTGCAACTAATTGCCTTTTGAAATTTTCCTATAATGGATAGCATACATACACGTTAGACGTGAGATGTTCACGAGTGAACAATTACAAATGACCTAATTTTTTTAGTGAATGACAGTTATGTAGTTACTCTATTGAAATATTAGAATCACATCACTTGCTTTTTCATTCTAATATTGCTTTGTCAATAACAGACAGAAAAAATCAAAAAACGACTCGCAGAGAATCTAGTGAGAAAACATGACTCGAGTCGAATCCAATTTTAATTTGAACATGAAACATTTATTTGATGAATTTGATGAGGTCACTAACTCAAAGTTGCATATCAATATTACATATCAATTTATCTAGCTGGTCTTGGTTATTATGAATATTTAACATTTTGAGCTACTTATATGTGTTCTGCTTTATCACATATTCTATAATCGCACACTAAAATGAATGAGATTTGAGGAAATTTGTTGTTTTGTAAGTGTCTTCATTGGAAAATGTAATACTATTAATGTCCGCCTTCATAATAATAAGAAAACTTTTTCCCCTCCCTCAAAATCGGCAAACCATTAGCCTGGCCTGACACCTGTTTGGTAATTGTTCAGTGAATATGTAACACTATATGTTCTGTGTTTGTGTATCACTACAGATTAAAACATCTATATGTTTAAAATATTGTTCTATCAAATGAGCATAATTCGATACTAAATCTAACATTTTAATACGTTTTAAACTAACACAGTAAAAAAATATAAATTAAATATACTTGCCATTCAATTATTTTCCTGATAGTTATAATTATTAGTAACTATTTTAGTTGAAAGATTTTACTGTGCTATTTATATTTGTCAGTGTTGCCAGATGTAAAATTAAAGCCGCAGAATGTTATATTTTATTCCAAGAACTATTAATGTTATTTTGTTGAATTTGGTTCTAGTAAAAATATACACTATTCTGTGTCATTTTCATATTAGTATTTTATTGAAATAGGCTATGAAGACGGTGATGGCTTATTCAAGATGATGGACTGCTGTTGGGCTGATTGTGCACCTCAAAGACCTGTTCCAGTCTATGAAGATGACAGGTGATGAAATAAAACAAAAGAATGAGAATTTTTAGCAGATATAAATAATTTATCATTTTTATTTAAATTTAATTATATATAGAACCAAAACACTTAAAAAAATACACATACATATTAATTGTACTAAGGCAAAAAGTTGTAACCCATATGGAAAAGGTCCATTTTCCTAGCTGCAAATTACACAGGGCCTCCTTTTTTCAAACTAAAAAACTATATTAGATAATAATTCAGCGTTTGCAACTTACATCCTTTTGATAGAACGTGTATTAAGTTGTGTACATTGTGATTATCGAAAAAGACTATACTTAAAAAACTGAGGGTTACATCTTTTGCCTTTCTACAGTTGATATATTGGTACATATTCATTGTCAAAAAATATATATAGATACATACATATAATAATGTAAAAGATGAACATTAAAATATTAATGAACACAATTTTTTTTTTGCAATATCAATTCACGCTTGTTCGACCGGGGCCCAAAATGGTTGCTTCAAAATTCTTCTCAGGGGTGACCATCCTCCTGGATCCTTATTATATGTGTAATTTTAACAATTTAAAACGCAATATTTTACAGGTTCGTCGTCATTGTCTCTGGTCTCAACTTGTCGTCTAGTAAAGACAACTGTCTCTCCACTCAACTATTTGTTGATTGGATTATAGGTCTAGTTGGTGGTAGTCAACAGCGTGAAGATGTCTCCAAAGTTGTTCGTCTCATCATTGCAGGTAAAGTATTTGAACTGTAATCATTTTCTGTATTACCACTGATACACACCGTATAACTAGGACATCAAGCCTCAAGGCCTTGTTCTTGTTTTTGTGAACACGCAAAATATATCAGAAATAAGTAATTGTAAATTCGTTTCACGAAAATTTCCTTGGTGCTGTTTGTGAATAAGCTCAATTTATTTCCAGGTAATTCCGTAAGTGGCCTTCCGTCAGATTCCGCCAATTCCGGAGCAATTATAAATACGATGAGTAGCACATTCTCTGGTCCAGAGTTTGATTCTTCGGAAGCTGTCCGAAAACTGGATGGAATACTGACTGAACTTTGTCAAAGTATTGATGTGGACATCATGCCTGGAGAATTTGATCCTAGTAATATTATGTTACCTCAGAATCCAATGCACTATTGTAAGTATAAAGAAATACTAGGTTTAAATCAAATGAGCCAATGAATATCTGTGACCTTTTTTTACTCTTCCTCCAGAGAATAATAATCTTACAGCTAATGCTAAGCTACCTAGTGGTTAAAGTGTCTGAATGTAAGGGATTTCCACGGGTTCGAATTCCAGTACAGACACTCATAAATTGATCTTTTATTTGATTTATGGGTATGTGCTGGACGGCATAATGTCAGATATTCCCTAGCACATATCTGATCCTAAAATATTCGAGTATAGCAAGACTGATCAGCTAACAACTAGTCTTCTCCTATCCTTCTTCCGAAAAAGAGAGGTTGAGCGACCGAGTAACAAGCAGCTCATGGAGAACCATTTCTATCGAGGTACATAGTTGAAAGAAGTCTTTTCCTCCATCCTTCCTTCCTTACATTCTCATATGAGAGCGACCAGTTATTTAGATATGTTTCATTAGTAGTCCATATGCTCCACATTGGGAATCATCATGGTAAAAGGCAGGACATGACGGATTCTATCTCAGTATGATAAAAAAGATATAAATTTTCCCGATTTTTATGCAATTTACTTTCTAATTTTATCAACTGATTAAAATCTGCATTTAAAAGATTGTATTTTTCAAAAGTTCATTAGTGTACTAATTGCCACTTTCTTAATTTGCTCAAATATTAATATCATCCAATTAATTCCGTCATATATATTATTTAAAATGAAAATAATCAATGACTTTGTTTTTGTAGGCATGTTTCCAAAGGCAGTCCAGATGAAATCATTCCACGGGGTGTCTAATCCATATGAATGTGAAATAGGAGGTAAAGCTTACTCTAGTTTTATCAGTAAAATAAAGGAAGATGAAAAATACTTTTTTCATCTCTCTCATCTTTAAAAGATAAGTTATTTACCAAATCTGAATAAAAATTGGATCTTTCATTTAAGGTCGATCGATATGTGGTAGTGCCGGCCAACCGGTTGCAGATATTTTACGATACAGCAGGCTGTCATCTCCTTTGGAAGCGCTGAGCAGCACTTTGAAATGGGGGCACATTGCCCCCACTGCCCCTGATACTTTGCCCTGCACACCCTCTGATAACGCTGACCCCTTCATCATCAGTGAATGTCCGCATGTTTACTTCACTGGAAACACCGACAGCTTCAGCACAGACTTCTTCAAAGGTAACTAGGTTTTTTTGAAATCAGCCTCATGGAATAAGATCAAAAACGGTGTAATAAACATACCATTATTATAAATCAATGCCAAGAGTAATTCAATATAAGAAAAGTTTCACAAACAAAATTTCATAAATAAGCAAAATATATACTTTATTTTTCTTTTTTTTAATCCATGTCAAACCCAATGTGAATCAGATGGCCTTCTTTATCGAAACTTTTTTTTCTACAAAAACTTGTTACATGATCAGAGAAGGGATAGAAAGGATATGGGATAGGAGAGGACTGGTGGTTAGGTGGACATGTTACGCTCTGCTTATAGGATCAGATCGATGGAAGAGAATTCTTTTAGGCAACACAAACACTCATGCCCTCGAACAGAATCAACTGAATAAATGCTGCTCCTATTGGGATTCAAACCAGTGAAGTCAGTCACGGATGCCAACAACTTTGACCACTGCGTTATGGACCCAAAATAATGAAAATAACTGTGATCACTATTTGATAACAAGTACAAAACTCCATAAGCATCTGCAGCATGTGATCCTCCCAGTTGTAGTAAACAATTGGCATAGTCCTGTGCTGCCTGATCCATTCCCATATCTTCGAGATCCCAGCAAAATCAAGCCACACCACCAATATGCAACGCCAGAATCTATTCCTTAAGCTTAGTATATGGTTTTTCTGAGTATACCAAGTGTTATGATTCGCTTCTGTAAAATACTGTTTAACAAATGGCCTTGTCCTTCTGTGTTTCCAGCTCCTTCCCTGTGTTACCATCTTCCACTATGTGTACACTGAGGTATCTAACACTGACGATTTTCCCGATGATGTGCTGGTCACTATCCTATCACATCAGTTTTACCTGTATTTCTTTTCATGCAACCTGAATTAATAACTAACTTTTACAAATTTTCTAGTCAGCGTCTAATTAGTAGTTGTGAAGATGCAGTCCTATATACAGACAGTTATTCATCTTTTGTTATTTTCATTTTCAGGGTCGGAAGGGCAAAAAGTCAGATTGATATGTGTTCCATCATTTGCCGCCACACAGACAGTAGCTGTTGTAAACCTGAAGAACTTAGAATGTTATCCCATATCATTTAAAATCAACTGTAAATATCCAACTGACCAATAGTCACAATATTCCTGTACCAAATTTTTAATCATGTACAAATGATTTCACAAACTTGGCACGATGTTTACTTAAATTTCAAAATATGGATTGCTGTCTCAGTGATTAAATCTAGAAAAAATTGTGAAAATCGATTACTGTAAGATTATATTAAATTTCCTAAGTATTTATGATAATAAATTTATTTTCTTTTATATATTTGACTGTGTAGTTGTGATTTTTTACCGTCGAATGATAGTTTCTCTATGGACTCACTCTGCACTCATTTGAATATGTGTGAACCTAGTTATTCGCAGGCACAGAATGATTCTTGTGAAAGTGTTTTTTTGAGCTTGGTTGATTATGAATTAAAGTCAAACTGACAATTAAATACTGACCACGCTACTTATGCACTCACAGAGGCGCTGTGAGAATGTCTTGAATGACGCCCACATAAAAAAGATTGCCAGAGCTCGAAAATTTTAAATTAAGTAATTTGATATAGACTGAACGCGTGGGCTAAGTGCGGAAGGTAGATTCTTATGTCGGAGGGGAGAACATTTATTTAGTATCAACGGCTGCCGCACACTCGAGTGAACTGTTAAAGAAGTCAGAGTGTAGACAAGGAGCACAGTGTCAAATAGATTATCCCAGAAAAGTAAATACTTCCGGACCAATATAATGCGTGGTATTATCTGTAAGCACATTCATATGTATTAGCAGCACGCTGACCACACTGATCTTAGGCGAAGGATACATGCATTGGTACTCCACTAAACATCAGCACAAATATTAACCCAACCGGTATAAGGTCAATCTCAACTGATACTTTCCACGGATGATATAATGTATCATTCAGAATCCCAGGGATCCCTATCCACCGTCTAGTGCAGTGCTCCGCAACCTTTTTTCTTCCACAACACACCAACGTGTTTTCCAATTTTTCGCGGCACACCTCAAGTAATATTATTACGAAAAATTATTGGCGAAAGTAGCATACTTCGTTCACTTGAAATTCCTGAAGATGTTGAAAGGTTTAAGCCGGATCGAAACTCATGGAAAAGTACAAAATTTAAATGATTTAAATTTGATATTGAAATTCCATCAAGCACCTTCAATAGAAACACTCAATCGAACTAAAAATGTTATTTTGATACGAGCATGAAAGGCTGATCCGATTGCCGCTGCGAACATGTTGAGCAATTTTACGTATATCATAATAATAACATTGTCATTTATTATTACTACGAATATTAGGGAAATAACAGCAAATAACATTTCAAGCAGTGTTTTTTGAATAAAATTGGATTCAAACGTAATATACCAAGACTTTGCAAGAGTGTATATAATATTTATGGAACATATTATTGCAATGAAGAAATTATTATTTCTGATTCCCCACGATCGCGCATCTTCACGAAATACTTAATATTGTCGACGAATTATTTGATTTTTTTCCGTGTTCATGAGAAATGCGCCGCGGCACACCTAGGATCGTCTCATGGCACACCGGTTGCGGAGCACTGGTCTAGTGGCCCATATTGACTTAAAATGGAGCATCTTAACAACAGCATAGGTTATCTATGACAACAGCTCATCGCCAACCGTCGAACTGACCAGTTGTGAATTGAATGCTGATTGGCTGGAATTGAAATTCAGGGGTTTTTTGTCCCTAAACAAGAAACATCGAGAAATGTCTTCATATACAGTTCATTATTGGCAGTATCTTTTCTTTTAAACTGCTTTCAATTAGACAATTTTATTATCATTAGTCAACATACTGCGCAAAAGTATTAAAACTACAAAATCAAAATACCAAAAATATTTTCCAAAATGGCCATAAAGAAATATCGAAATAATAGTTTTTATTTTTTGATTAAAGCCATAACTGTTATGTGTCAAGACATACTCGGCAGAGGACCTGTGGAGTATAATCAATGGTGTGTTGGAATCGACTAATCTGGAGGAGTAAGGAGGAATTAATTATTAAAAAAAGCATTTCAACATAAGTACTTTATTTTTATCGTGAGAATCATAGTTTTTAAATCACAAGCACAGCACAGTAAATATAAATTTTTGTAGATTACTTAAAATAATGGGAATGTAATATAAATTTAGGTAAGTAGTCATAATAATATGTTCAGATTTTTTAAGAATGTTTATACTTAAATTTATGAATTAGGTACACCTTTCACATAAGCTGTATTCATATTTACGGTTGATATATATGGTTAAGTCTTTCCATTTTAAGATTTTTGGCCCTTTTTAGTTTTTGATAAAACTACAATTACTTTGGTTACTGCAGAATGTTGCCAAGTATAATGCATCGCAGTTTATGATTTTAATGTTTAGAAAAATTAGGGACTATTGAAAAAAAATATTTTTTTCTTTGATTTATGAAATAAGCTAATGAAATAATTTCGCCAAAAGATACAGCTAACCAACAATTTCAAATACCTCATTTCGAAACTTTATTTAGTTATCAATCATAGCTTATTTGATCAACATACCAATCTTATTTATAAAACAAAGAACAACAGGTGTTTTCCTTTTCTATTTGGCGTTGGTTAATACTTTTTTCATATGATTTAAATAAATTTATTAAAAAAAACAAACGAATAAAGATTACGTATATCTCAATAGAATAATTTGGAATTCGTTGTTAGTTATTTTGAATTCGTTTTAGGAGAACTGTGATTATATTGAAACATTAAATTTATCAAGCGAAGCCGAGTGGAACCACTAATAGTTGAAATTATTTTCAATTCGATTTTTCCGAATTATATTTTATTATGTGAGTGTAGCTAATTTCAACGAGTTCACTCAGTAAGTTTGGTACAAAAATTAGTTAACTCATTCTTGCCCTGAAATTGATATATAAAAAAAGTATTGCATTCTGTAAATAAAAATAGTTTAGAAGGTAAAATCTTATTTAATTATAAATAGTTAGCTGCCTATCCATGATATATCTTAATATATAAATTAAATTATCACCGAAATAGCAAAAACAAAAAATGAATAGTAAAATTTTGGACTAGTATTTGAAATGAGATAATTTTTATATCTTTTATTCAACCCTAACATGTATTAAGCCACAAATACATAATTTTATGAAATTTTGAAAAACATAATTTAAAGAAATAATTTCATCTAAAAGTATTAGGTAACAGAGTTTTTGGATAAATTATTATCCAATTTATTAAGCGATAAAATGCCAGTTTTGATAGAAGATCAAAATAGATCAAAATTGTTTTTAGAGGCTGAATTTACCTATCTTGCAGTTGCAATTTTGTAATGTGGTACAAGTCCAGTTTTGACCGAGTATGTTATGATTCATGACAAGTTTCAGTTTCGGAGTTCACAAGCGCATATTTTTTTGGAAGGAATCTGCTTGCATGGATTGTTGAATCGAATAAAAATATAAAATATACCACAATATTTGAAAGCTGTAGTAGTAGATTTAAAAAAGAGAATTTAAAGCGAGACAGTTATTGCAGTGGGAAATTGAATCACCCTCTCGCACATTCAAAATATACTTTTAGTTGGCTTAGCAAGCTTAACTCAATTTAAAAAAAAGTGAAATAAAATTGAATTTTCTAATGAAAAGCAATTTACAAATTAGTTTTATACATTTAAAACTATATATTTTAATAGACAATCAGTTCATCTTGACTATTTACATGACTATATTTAATGAAGACTTGTTCACTGAACAACAATTCAAATTTTACATTTTATAATATATATAATATGTATCGAAAAAATAGACATTTAGCTACTCATTGAAATTCCTGTAAACATGCATAATATATTTAGATTTATGCTAACCATTCTTTCACTCTGAAGTTATCTTAATTTATTTTGTATTTATCTAAAATTTTATAATGTTGTCAACATCTCAAAGACATTTTCCTCAATATAACTTATAAATATATAGTTGGACATCAATTTTCACAGTTTTTCTTACGTATACTATTTTGTTACTAGTAAGGTATGACTTAATTTATCAGGCCTTCGTCTTCCCATAATCTATAATAATCAAAACAATACTTAAAAAAATAATGTGACTTCTAAACACTTACTCGTTTCCATATATCTAAGTTTAATATGAAATAATGTTTTGTTCGAAGCAGGGCTGTGGAGTCAGAGTCGGAGTCGTCGCGGCGATTTGGCTGGAGTCGTACTCGGAGTCGGAAATTTTGAAAAGTTTGAACTTTTTATTTTTGCATATAATATGTCAAATTTGGCTATTGGCCGGATTGCTAGGGTTGATATTTAATTGAATACACAACAATAGGAAAATTAGGCAAAAAAAAGTGACGATATTCGACTTTTTTAGTCGGAGTCGTGTTTTTGGTCAATGTCGGAGTCGTGGTTTTGGTAAATGCTGGAGTCGGAGTCAAAGTCGAACTTATTTTTTCACCGACTCCACAGCCCTGGTTTGAAGTGTTATTTTTTCAATCACTTATTTAATTTAGACAAATGAATGTTTTTTTTAACATTTTTACTATAGTAAGAAGCATTTTTTCTATGTACATATATCTGTGATTTTCATAGCATAAACAAGGAGTAGGTTGCACTTAAATGATTTTTAATTTATTTGAATTAATAAAAAACTAATTTTGTAAAATTTGTTTACATATTCTTAAGAAAATATATCTCTTTAAATAAACATTTCAATTAGTTTGAATATTTCGCGATCAGCTGAGGAATTTAAGCGGGATCGGAATTGATTTTAAAATTAGGGTTGAAAACCTTTCATAATTTTTATTTTATTTTCCAAAAGAATTAACTGGTTATTTTGCTGCCAACCCTCCAATTGTGCTGATTTTGTAAATTGTACACATTGAATACATAGATATAAAATTTTACTATTTTTGTAGATACACACATATGTATTTAAAATCACTCAATTTGTTGAAAGTCAAGGGAGAAACAGCTTCCGGTAAAAAAATATTCTACTAATGCAGATGATATTTTATATTTACGAAATATTTAATTTGACCTTGAAAATTTGGCGTTATTTGCTCTAGGAATGAACACTATTGATAGGGTTTGACTGTATTATATTTTTTGAAAACAATTTTTTTATATAATCTGACAAATGATTTTAGCAACTCTGGAGAGAAAGGGTTTATTTATTAATGATAGATTCAAAATTAAAAATTTCAAAGTGGTCTGAGCTGGAAAAAGTTGCCAGATTCCCAGAAAACCAAAGATGTCAACTGTAAGATCCTATATCAGGATTTAAGTAACGAATTTGTTTGCAGCATGGCCAAGAACAGCCTAGAGTTGTGAATAATATCAAAAAAGATTGAAAAAGGAACAATCTCCTTGTTAAGATTATGAGAGAAAATAATGTTTGATAAAAATGAACTTAGGTACATTGCTAGAAAGACAGAAAATAAGGGTACAAAGTTTTTTTAAGTTGAAGTGTCTGTGAGGTGTGAAATAATGAAATAATCAAGTTTCTCAGAAATACATAGTATTGAACTACCATGGATTGAAAAAAATGGAGTTGGTGTGGAAATAATTTCATCCAGCATTAGATCAAAGACAAATATTATTTTGATTACGTATAGACAGCAATTATTATTTTACACACATTATTAATTAAAAAGCATTTTAATCTATAATTTTTTAACCCAATTTTACAAGTGAAAATAAATACAATTTTAATTATACCTTTCCAAATAAGTGGAAGATAGAAAAATATATAATTGAACATCAAAAGCATCAAAGATTTCTTCAATTGATTAAGTATGTAAATTAACTAATGTTTTACATAATTTTTCCCAATTAGTGGATCTGATATTTTTGGAGACATTTTTGTAAAAAAAAGAAGCATAAAAAAATGCAAAACGCTAATTATATCACATACATTTTAGTGAAAATTTATTCGATTTGAATTAGGCTATACAAAGACATAAAATCATCCTTTTGCTATAAAATCCTTTTCACTTCTCAACAATTACTTATTGAAATATTTCTCCACAAAATATTGACTATTAAACATTTTCATGAAGTGCTCTCAATATCTTTACAATAACAATTGCCTTTATCTATTGTAAACTATACTTATAATATTATGAACAATTCTTACAATCAAATTAAACCTATATACAGAAATAAATATTAAATGCACAAAATACTTTTTAGGCTTTGGCAACATTAATTATTTTTCTATGATTGAACTATCTATAAAGTAATTTATTTTGGCATGATTTATAATACTCGATGTAATAATAATGTGTTTTTACACTTTGCAATAATTTGGCTACACACAGATTTTATATGATAATTACACTATAACTAGATAATTTTTTTAATTCAATTTAATCCATATTATTTAAATAATCATAATTCATAATTTATCATTCTTTTAGCCCACTCTTAAAGCCCTCTATATTGACACAAATAATTATTGTATACTATACTTTTCAGTATTTTAAAAGAGATGGAGACACTTGTAATAATTGTTTTAAGACTTGCAATTTTTCAGGGAAAGTAAGGTTAGGTAAGGTTACAAATATCTCAATTCCTGATGTATGCTTATGTCATGTTGGTAAAATCTGAGACATATTAAAAATTGACCGCTGCTTAACACATAATTGATAACATTTTGGTTTCAGTAAAATACAATAGTGAGATAAGGAAGCCATTTTTTCATCAGAGTCTTCAGAAACAAGCTTTGTCTTATAATCTTTATGAACATTTTTTCATTAAATCATTTCGATTGATTGAAACTGCTTCACGGTGGCTTGACATATTTTTTTTTCTATTCATATATTCTCTTTCAAGTTGTAAGATGCAACCATTTTTATGTTTCAACTATATTATACAACATAATATAATTATAAAGAAATCACATTTTGTTTGTGAAAACATAAGTGATATCGATTATCTTTTAATATATTTAGTGATTAAATATTTTAAAAATCACAAACCACCTTAGAAGGGTATGCAGAGGTTTCAGTGGAATAGTGTGGCAAGGAATTCCTTGGTTAACTGAGATATTTAAAAAAAAACAAATGAATGGTAAAAATTACATCATACAATGTATGTCGCTATATTGAAATCTGAAGACATGTCACCATTGACAATAGAACTTAACAGTTAAAATTTTTGTTTTTGTTTTTTTTATTCACACTGTATGGCCATAAGAGTGTATTTTCAGCCATTCAAAGTTATAAATATTATTTTATATTATGATACCTCAAATAATCGACAGTAATCTACTTCATTCCATTAGCATCAAATTAAATTCCGTCTTGTTTTTGACAGGAATATTTATATTTTGAAGTCTTGATCCTCATAAAAGCTTCCGTCATCAATGTCGAACGCGGGCGACGCCATTGTTGACTGATCAGGTGGCACTTTTCCGCCATCGTGATCCTCGGAAACTTCACACTGTTCCTTTTTCAATTGCACTCCAGAATCGACTCGCATCTCGATGATGACATCTGTGAGGGCCGTAATGTAGTTCTTGGCGAGTGTGAGGGTTTCGATTTTCGAAAGTCTTCTTTCTTTTTTGACATGCGGAATCACCTCTCGCAAGGACTGGAAAAGATAATATTATATATTTTTTAAACATAAATACTTTAGGTATTTGAATCATCAGTAGTGAATGAAACACTTGAGAGGCGCCAGGCGCAATATAATTTTGTAGGCACTCTTTTTCGAATGATTAAAAGATTAATCGAGATTTTCTTTCTTTTTTTCTAAAATGATTGAAAAACATCTTATGAAGACATATCCTATAATATGTTTAGGAAAGGCGGGGTTTAAAAATGTGACGCCATTAATACAGAGGGCGGTCAGTGGTGAGATCAAATATAAAGTGACGTACATAAATTAATTGTCTATGTCCTGATATTAACCCTTCAAATGGCCGCCGCATTGTGACAATTGTCATAACGTCAAATAAATGAAAATTCAAACCTGGAATGCATCATTAAGACTGTGCATCCTCATTCTCTCTCTCTCGTTGCTTTCTAGTCTGCGCATGTTGCGTTCTCGGGCGCTCAGCACCGGTTTCCGTTTCCTGCTTGCCAAAGCTTGCTGATGTTGCGTCCTGGTACGTCTCTGTCCTTGAGAGCCGCTTGCTTCGTCACTCAATGATGACCAGTCGGTTGGATCTGGTTCGACGGATTGAAGCTATACGGAACAATATACAGAAAAATACACATTATTTTAATGGAACGAGAGAAGTATAAAATATAAACCATTAAAAATATTGGTATACAATACACGCAACGAACAAATAATGAAAGGTTTAAAAATAAAGTTGTTATTATTCCACAATTAATTTATTAATATCAGAACAGGTTTCGCTCATCGCAAGCATAACTTTGTATTTACATATGTATATTTTATACCAGTTGAAAATGCTCGCGACGTGGGAAACAAACCGGTTCTGGTATTAATAAATTTACTGTGGAATGAGTACAAAAAAAGGTAGGTATTATTATTTTATTAATGTTGACAATATCTTAAAAGTGGTTAAAAGACATAAGCTTAATCTACAATTACCGCTTTAAATTTGTCGCAAATTTATTTTTGAATAAAACTGATTTATTTCATATCCCGCCATTTTGATGATTTAGTAAGAAGAAAGAGATAATCAGATAATTTTATTCAATACCCGATACAATTTCAAAGGTCGATTGAAAATTCATTTTTTTTCCCAAAACAATTTCGCTAAATAAAAAAAAACCGATATATTGATATTCAATTGCTGTCATGTTTAAAATTAATTTGCCATTCAAAAAAAAATCTCCAGCATGCAATTAATGACTGAAAAGTTCCAGGTGTCCAGATTTCTAGATTTTTCAAGGCGTTTATTTAATGGGCCAGTAACTTATTCGAGTTTTGGTCAGTAAATTAAATAAATAGTCAGTAATATGTCAAAATGGTCAGTTTATATTACAAAGGGTTTGTAGCCACTGAATCAGTATGAATGTGGACAGTTATTAAATGAAACGGTCAGTAATTTATGTTAAGCGGTTAGTATTTGAATTAAATGGTTAGTCGATTATAATAAATGGCGAGTTTTAGTTTGATAGCTTGTGAAATTGATCAAATATGGTCGTAAGAAGCAAATTTATGACCAAGTCGTAGGCTTACGGATGTCTGATTATTACCTAAACCAAACCTAACCTAACCTAACTATTCCGTCTTACCACTTATAATTACAGGCCGTTTATAGATGCATATATATTACTGACCGTTAATCGAATTAGAAACTGACCAAGAAATTAGATGCCATTTTTAAAAGTTTATTTCTTTCATTGCTTTTAATAAATTCGTTTCAACTGTTTAAAAATTGAAAGAAAAAGAGAATTTATTTTATGCCTTTTGTGCCTCATCATAAGGTATAGGATGACGGCAGATATAACGAAGTAAATTGATTCTTATCATCTTGATATTTCTGCCGGCATGTGCTACGAGTCTACAAAATATAAAAAAGTTTATCCGGTAAACCCGAGCTTAAGTTCATTATAGGCAATTTAAAGCATCAAAGCTAGTATTTATTGGTAAAGCGACTTCGATTTCCCTGACATATTATTTAAAACTGTTAACTTAACTAAAATGATAGTTATTTTTAGATTATCCCTCAGTCAAAACTATTGACATCAGAGGTTGTAAACGTGGCAAAATTCTAATGAAATATAAATATAATCAATACCCATATTATATAAGTTGCCTAGTATTAATGATAGTCGACCTCCCTATAGCGTAGAGATTGGTATTACGCTTTTGGAATATAACGTTATATGGTAGTAAGCACCCACAAAACCAAATATGAGTTTAGGTTCTTTCAATTGTATTTTTTGAATTGTTCGAAATCTCAGTTTTATTTTCGCCCGTCGCAGAATAAATCTAGCAAAGTCAATGGATAAACAGTTACTGGAAAATATTTTTCCAATGGACTTATATAAAATATGTACTATGGACTAATATGGACTTATATAAAATACTTAACTTTTGTATAAATATCACTGTTGTATTGTATTTCTTATCAGTTGACAATGCTCGCCATGAGCGAAACCGGCCCTGATCAAATAAATTTTATGTGGAAAAAGAACTAAAAATGTATTATTATTTTTATTATAATGCCTTTCTATCAAGTATTGACAATGAACACCTTAAAAGTGATAAAATATGTGTTTATAATATTGTTATGCAACTTTTAAGTTGATCAATTTTGCGTTTTGTAAAAACTACGCTCTACGGGGGACAGCCACATACGCTATTGGAACTTCTCTTTAGGGGAGAATGATAAAGGGGGGTTTACCTTACTTCCTGATGGGAGCTGAGATGACATGAGACGGGACACTATTTAGTATTCAAATATGAAAAAAAATCTTAGGTAAGTACTGTTTATCTGTGACGCATCTTTGAATCAAGTAAACTTACATTTTTATATAACTGATTGAAAATGTTCAAGATCAACGACCTGGTCCTGATCATTTAGTAACATTGTAGAAATTATTTGTATATGTGAGAAATATGACAAGAATTTACAGATTATTACAAACACTATACACACTAGCATGAAATCAAATTGTTTATAATATATTTTTGTTTCAATTATATCCTTTCCATATCTCCTCTCTTCAAGAAACATAGCTTATTGTAAAATAAAATCGGTTGAGAAACGCAATATTAATGAAAAGGAAAATGAAAAGGAATCTATAATGGGCTCGCAAATGATAATAAGCAATGTATAATACACACATTGCTCAATTATTCACGGGTTTTCATGTATATAACATAATTATGTATTTAATTTTGAATGAAAAAAGGTTGCGAATTCATTGCCCAGACCTACTCATAAGTTTTATCTTGTGGACAAGATTACGAAACGTAATGGCAGACCAGATAAAAAGGTCGGAAGTAAATAGCATTCTAAAAATAATGAGTAAGCTTTCATACGAATACAATAGGATGTAATTTTACAGTGTTGGCATCCTATTAGAGGTTCAAAGCGTATTTTAAGCTCCTCTTATATTTTAAAACCGTTTTTTACGGAATACCATAAACAATATTTCTTATTCAGACACTCATTTTTTTAAAACAACGTTTAATATTTGTTCATTCATACAGGGTCTTCAAGAGGGACGCTCGAAATTTGTTAGGTCATAGCAGCCTTGTTGTTGAAGTGACATGTGTCAACTGTTTGTTAGTGTACGGCAAATTAACATGAACGGTTATAGCGTTGAGCAACGTGTGAAAATTATCAAATTTTATTACCAAAGTTCGAGGAACGTTCGTCGATAAAGTCTTCTTAAGTGAAGAGTCACATTTTTGGATGAATGGATATGTGAACCAAAAAAATGTCGAATTTAGGGCGATTTCAATCCATACGTGATAAACCAGCACCAAATGCATCCCGAGAAAGTCACAGTTTGGTGCTGATTTTGGTCTGGCGGAATCATCGGTCCGTACTTCTTCCAAAACGAAATTGGCACTGCCATAACCACCAATGAAGAGCTACAGATCGATAAAAAGTAGCTTTCTGTGGACTGGGTGATATGAATACTGATAACATGTGGTTCCGATAGGTCGGGGCTAGGTGCCACACAGCTCTTGTAACGATGGAGATTCTATACCATCTTTATTGAATGATCCTATATAATTCTTTGAGAAAAAACAAACTCAATATTGAAGAACATACACCACTTTCATTAAAAGGTCAATTAATTAGCATGCTTTTCCAAATTCTTCCAAATAAACTTGCCCCCCCCTGATTTATACAATATAACGGTAAATTCAGTTAACTACTTCAAATAGCATTGGGTAATTAAATTTTATCTCCCTCATAAAAACGTCTCTGTTGGTTCAGTTCATCTGTTATTATTCTGTGTCCATTTTTATTGATAGCATTAAAAAAACACCGATTCTCACTTAAGAAATAAGTTTTCTATATTATGTATGTTTAAACAATTAATTTAGTGATTGCACATTATTGATTATGTTTGTAAGTATTTAAACCAGTGGTTTTACACGTAAAATTTCATTGCGGCCATATATTATGGAGATGTTTTGCAAAGAAACCAAATTATCAGATTATTAAATAAAAATACATTTCAAAATGGTGATATCTTTAAAGCAACGCAAATGGAAATTGCTCGATAGCCGCATAACAGGTTTGAAGTTTACATCTGTTAGTTATTTTATGGTTTCGATATATTTTTAAAAGGTGTATTACACTGAACAATCTGTGAACTGCATTATTATTAAAACGGTCTTTTTAGTGTTCGATCACCACTGATTTATAATAATGTGTATATTTTATTATTTTGCTATAAAACCGTTGATGATCGCACGTGAGAGCTCGTTGAACATATTGAGTGGTAATTAAATCGATTTTTGATCGCAATTTAAATAAACTTTTGGTCAAAAAAAAAATAATTATGGTTCGGGTTTCACCAACAAAATTTAGGCCATGTGTCAAAACAAATGTGACCAAATAATATAAAATATGACCAATTTCATTTCAATTGTGACATTTTATATAAATTATGACTATTAATTATTTATTCTGCCCTCTGTTTCTGACCGATAATGACCATTTAATTTAAATTCAAGCTAATGTAATAAAAAATATGACCGAATCTGTAAGAAAATTTAGACCGGAAAAGAGAAAAATAAGAGACGAATTGTTTGTTGACATTTTTTATTTAGGTAGCGAAACATTCTAATAGGGTTTGAGGTTTAACAGTTGTACAATATTAAATAACCGTCATAGTATAATATTATACAAAGTATGCATGCGTATTATATTAGGAAGTCATCTTGTTTTAGTTGGAGATAATCATATGACGTTTTCAAACTATTAGCAAAACTTCTACCACGGTGTGAAACATCGGGTGATTGCCACCGACCAAAACATGGCGTCTTCACAATATCATCGTTTCCCGCTCACTATCTCATATTGGGATACAATTACAAGTGGAGATAATCAATAAAACTGTTTAAAAAATGTACACTCAACACCTTATTTGTAAAAGAAAAGTGGAATTGAAATAAAATTTCCATTAAAACTGTCTATTTTTCTTTTATTATTATTGCGATCGATTGATAAAGCCAATACCGTGCTCGGAAAACATATCCTAGGTCGTGTGTTGTCACATAGAATGTCTTGTGTTGTAAAATTTTGAATGTCGGCACATAGGATTTATTGGAAACGGAATAATATATATTGTATTACGTGGAGAAAAAGAATCCAAATCCAAATACAATTAATAACTCATTTTCGCCAAAATCTTCACACATAGTTTGCGGGAAAAGTCGATATGATGTAACTAGAAACTTTTCGTGGCTTTGATCACTCCAAACGTAAATTTATAGTAAACTAAAAGAATTGCTTTGTTATTTATAAATAAAATAGATGTTGAAAGATACACTGCCGTTTTATGAATGGTAAAAAATGTGTATATCTAATTTGAAATCACTTTTAATATATTTTTTAAATCCGCACAATTATCCATCATTTAACCGTGTAACTGCACTGTGTTATATTATATATAGGCAATCACTCACGGCTGAAATCCGGTTTGAAACTCTCCGTGTCCTGGAGCGGAGCCTCCCCATGATGTCTTCGTTGACGCCTTCAGGCCAGACCTCGTCCCTGTTGCCGGGCAAGTCGGTCTCCATCGTCACCTGGCCGCCGCTTTCTTCGCACGGCTCCGAACGCATTTCGAATAACTCGGCTCAAAGACCAACAATAATTGCAAACGACTATTCACTGTATCACTCCAATATTGTATTACGAAACTAGTAATTACAAGCCAGTTCGAAAGCACACCAATTATTCATTAAAATGGCCGAGATTGTACACTTAGATCAATACGATATACTGAAGTTTATCTGGTAATTTAATATGAAGTAATTATTCGTCTTCGCCGCTTTGATACGTAATAGTTTCCATGAAAAGTGTCTCATCTATAGAAGCAAAATAATTACTTAATAACTATATGAATTGCAAGCTTGTACTCTGACGTTGAAACTTATAACAGGAACATAACGTTAACTTAGATTAAATATCGACTAACTTTGAAATGTGTTCTAAACTTAATGATTTAGTTGCATTTTATATAAGTAGATATTAATAAAGAAAATTCAAATTTAATCTGATCTTTGAAGTAGATTAAATTCTCATTACGCCGCGAAAAAATCTTAATTGTGATATTTTTTTTTACATCTCGGAGCTCATCAAATGCCGACTGAAAAAGCTCTCCATGTTGATTAATTATTTTTGGCAGGATTTGAAGATATAAAGAGATTTATTTTTCAAATGAAGCCGTAGGTTGTCGCTTGGTTATCTGAAAATGAAAGAAAAAAACGTGTTTGTCAATTTAATTGTATGAATTTAAAAGCAAAGTAAACAAGGACGTAAGGAGAAATAAAGTTCCATATTTTTAAATTTAGTTATAGGTGATTTTTTCGAAGCTTTTATCAAAACATTAAAACAATACACGTATTTAGAATACAAACTGTTGTGAATAAGCTATGTATATTAAAACTTCAACATGGGTAGTATATATTTAGAAAACTATTGACTTTAGGATACTGTTTGTTTACTAGATCAAATAAAAGCTCCATTTATCAAAGTAAAACGTATCACGAGTTATTGCGGAATGAAAACGTTAGTTGTCCAGATCTTTATTTTCCACACTCTCAATTAGGGTTTCCAATCCCGGAATTCCGGATACCGAAATCTCAAGATCCCGAGGATTTTCAATACCTGATGAAACCCGGGACTAGAAAACACAATCGTAAAATTTTCGGAATTGATTTATCATCAATAAAAGCTTTATTTATTTCCATTAATATGTCCTCATTTAAGCAAAGTGAAATTAAAAAAAAAATGCATAACAAGATATAATGTTTATTTCAATTATTTATCATATCGCATTCGAATGAGACCGATACTCTCATACATTATATTTAAATCAAATATGTTCGCTCTTCAGTAATGGATAAACAACCGAAATATAATATTCATAAAATGACAGTGACATCAATTATTCCTAACTATTTTTAATGATATATTAACATGGCTAATATTTAATAAATATGAAAATTATCAACCATTAAAAAAATATTCCAAATCCCGGGACCAGTCCCAGGATCGACTTATTGCAATCCCTAAATCCCGGGGCTAAAATTTTGACACGGGATTGGAAGCCCTAGTCAAGACGCAATCTAAGAGTCAAAACATTATTTATTTAAATAATACTCTGTCAATTGTAGTTTGTTTGAAATTTCACGAAGTTCACATGCCACGTTTTTAAAGCATGCTTTTCTCATTTAAACAGTAGTTCAATGGCTTATAATGTTTCCATAAATCTAGTGCTATTCAACCCAAAATACAATATTGATTTTGTGCACGCCCGTAATATTGTGGCGTGTAAACACCCAAACGTGCCTGTCAACATTTCAAAACATTCAATCGATTATTAGATATACGAATGCCCAGGTATTGATCACGTGTTGCATCGAGAATGCGATACCAAATAATAGATGGCGCGTCCAACTATCCATTGCTGTGGTTTTAATTCGTGCTCTCTGCGTGATTCCTTTTTGTAAAAAACAGTGCAAACAAAAATATTGTAAACATGATTTATTTATTGGAATGCGAATAAAATTGTTTCGTTTAAAAAATAATATTAAATACCACACGCGTTGCATAGTAACAATTGTCGGTGTGGTTTTGGGCATAACCTGATAATTGTAAAGTACATATTGAAATTACACAAGGAATATTCAAACAAATATTGAACTAAGATAAATTTACCAGTAGCTGACCGTTTGGTAGAAAATTTCAACAAACATAACGATTAAGGTTTAGCATTGTACCGAATGAAGGCAAATTAAGTATACTCATATTGGATCATATGTCTTAATTAATATTATGAAAAAAATTACAAAAGGCCTATTGAAAAAAGTTGTGTTAAACTAAGATGTCAAATCAAGTCATGTTTTTGTTTCAGTAGTTGAACGTTTAAAATTGAAAATTTTTGTAGTTGACCATGTCTAAACAGGGGGCTTTATAGTGAACTTTCTGTCAGAATTGTCTCAGGGCTTTCTGTCAGTATACTTGGTTGAATCAAGGATCAATGGGTGGTTCAGGAACAAGGTTATGTAACAAAAATTGACGAAAAAAATTTGAAATAATACACTTTCCTTAAATTTGTTTGTCAATGTCATGTCATGGCATCCATTTTGTTTCATGTGTTAGTGAACATTCAACCACAGATGCCTTAAATTGTCTTAACCTGTCTAAAATTTAGAGCAATCCCGTCTGCATTTCTTATTTTGGGCACTCTTTTGAATCAGGTCAAACAAGGTACATTTACCTTACCATGTTTATTATTCAATTTAAAGAATGGAAATAATTTACAATTACTTTAGGTTTTGTTTTCATCTTGGACCCATGGCTATGCCTTTATAAAGGAACCCATGGGTTTGTGAAGAATTTCTCTGTGGGATTCCGACTGGTCAGATGACTTAAATTGTTCAATTATTTGGACGTATTATCACCGTTCGAAATTGACAGATGGAGCTTGGAGTCCATTTTATTTTCAAAAGGTCAACTACTGGTACATCGTCAACGACTGGTACATTTACCTTAATTTTTGTTTTCTTTATCGTAGATTTCATGTTAAAACTGTTTCAGTGTGTTGTTTTTACCACCGCCAATACATTCAAGCATTTAACGTCGTTATGTTGACTGTCGATTATTTATGCAAATTCATTTTAATTGAAACAAATGAAAGATCGCTTGTTTTTTGAAAACAGAATGCGTAGGATGCCTAGCCAAAAATGTTGAAAGAAACAAGATTACTATCTGTAATGAATTCTTTTTTCAAACTAAAATTTCATGACAAAACATTTATAACTAACTATCAGTTTTTAATACCCTTTTCTTTTCTTTTATGTTTGATTATGGTTATGGTTGTATTCTATAAAGCACCGTGTAATTGAAGCATTGATCTTTTTAGCGTACACTATGTCATCTTATCTATGACTTTGATACCTAAACTTTATGAAAGAAATTGTAGATTAACTTGATTTTACCTGTTGCCATCTACGACTTTTTCAAAAAAAATATTATGGCATATTTACGAATCATCGATAAAGGTTGTCACACACAGTTAATATTATGTCAAGTTTGCATCCCGATTGGCTATTTTTTTATTGAATTTTTCTTATGATTTTATGAATAATTTGTATTTAATCAATTGGTTTGAAACATATGTACATGCAAAATAATATTAACGTTAATATTGAGAATATTTTATCAAAAGTTTTGACAGCCCTGAAAACCTCTATACATTTTTTGTTGAATATCTTTTAAGGAAACTATTAAAACGAAAAGTTTATATTCATTTTGTGAGCCTTAAGAGATGTCAGATACATATTCGATGTGATAATTCGAGAAATATTATTTTTTGGCACCTTAAACATAGTTGCCCACCGGTGAGTTCTTAGCTGTCAGAGCTTTTTATTATGCGACACACCGGTGTGTCGTCAGCTTTAGAACGGTTAAAGTAATAATAATTACAAATTTATTTAAAATTATACAAATTTCGTGACATTTATTATGGATTCGTAGAAGTTTATTTTCAAACGATGCTATTTTAAAAATATAATTATTAACCTTTGCTGACGCTTACTAAAGAAAGGCTTTCTTCCCTCGATGTAATTCATTTCACGTTTAATATTAGAACTGCATTGTGTTAAATTAAAATTGCATCTTACATAAAGCTTTCAGTAGAACAACCTTTACAACACGATAAAATACGCAATTTTTAGATTGTTTATTTTTTGAAAGTTTAAAAAAAGAATGCAAATTAAAATAAATAGCATAAGCTAACCAGAGAAAATCATAAAGAGAAGAATCACTTTATGATTTGAAGCAGCAATTGCAGCTATATTAAAATTGTCAGTGTACTTAAGCACCTATATCGAGTCTAGCTTGACTTTGTATAGGTAACGCGCAACTCCTATGTCAAGTCCTGATAGAAATCGTATTTCGTTTTACCATGCTTATAAAAACGCAAACCCTGTGATATCAATCAATTACTCAAATCTTTTGAGGAGTTGCTTTAAGTAAAAAAATAATATATGGAGGAGTGCAAAAGGATAATATATATAAATGTATTCGATCTATATACCTATAAGTACATATTTACATAAATGCAACTATTTCCTATAGCCTGGTGATTCTCACCAAATAACTGCGGGTGACGGATGCTCGATAATCACTCAAATGCAATAGATAGAAGTGAATGGTTATCAATATCTAGTAATTATTCAGGAGAGTGCAATTTGTAACATTAAAACATATAAATTATAAGTTAATAGCAATTTTATAGTGTTTATCTTAAGTAATGTATTTGTAAATATGTTGCAGGCAAAAGTCCTTCAATTGTTATCTCACGTATGAAAATTTGTCACAAAAAAATGATAATTATTTGTCAGGTCTGTAGTTGAGTAAGCAACGTTGTTGGCTTGAGTTGCAGTGATCGTAGGTTCATGTTCCAGCGCGGAAAGTTTCATAAATTGATTTTTAAAACGATCTAAAGATTTCTGTGTGGATGTGTAAAACTCCGATCCTAAAAATAAAGGAGAACGACACAAATTGGTTGAAAAATAGTCCTGCACTAGCACTTTCTTTATGCGCCTTAAATGTAAGATATATCTGCTGATTTACAAGTAGTTATTATAGAAATATCCTGTCTTTGAAATAAGTTCAATCGGGAGTTTTCACGCTTTTTATTTGCAGCGAGTATTGTAAAACAATTTGACTTGGGTAACTTGGTAAAGACGTAGTTTTTAAATGGTTAAGTGTGACTATTTTCACAATAAAAAGGTCAAAATAACGACACGTGTATAAAGAAGATAAAAGTACTTATATTTCAGTGGTGTCAATATGTCCCTATGATTAAAATAAGCTAAGAGAAATAAAATAGCGTGTGACATAGTTTACTTCTTTTATGCTATAAGTCAATTCAGTACAAATTATGAACTACTCCGATCGAGTTCATTTTGTTCTACAACAATATCTGGAAAAGAGAGTCCCTAGATTACGTCATATATTATGTGATTATCTCCCGACAATATTTCCGATATAAAGAATGTAACGGGAATCTCTTGCGTCGATCTGTTTGTTTTCCCGGGTTTTTATTAAAAATGGAAAGTAGCGGGGGATACCAGAATTGCGCTTCTGTTTGTCTATGGCACGCATAGGTATAGAGTGTAAGGTTGGTAGGTATTCTTTGATCTGAGAAATAAGAACCTTTCGTAAAAATATTCTAAGCAAATAACTTTTTATACGTAACGGAGGAATAGTAAATAATCCCTTATAGTAAGACTATTTTATGCAAAAAAAAAACTGAGCTTATTATCAAAGGTCTCTGAGAATTTTTATTTTTGGGTTATTGTTTGTTTGCCTATAATAAATATTTCATAATATCATTCAGAATGGGTAACGATAAATTTTTAGATGATTATTTTTAACGAATACGTATAAAAAACATATGGAATATAAGTATTTACCTTTGCGCTAAACAAATTGATTTTTGACAACTGATCCAATTCGGAAAGACTTTGCAGTTTATTTATAAAATTAATTGTCTAGTAAAAAGTTTCAACACAATAAACCTTTGTTTAGTATTCGAAACGATTTAATCCAAAACCATGGTAACGTCATTGTCTATTATAATCGATGGTTAAGAAGCACAGCAAAATTAAACTAAAAATTAGTAACATATTTTTGTAATTGTTTCACATTAGATTTATAATATTAAGATCTGGACTTGTTTGCAGTCTAATGCAAGAATAAATTTTCCCACTTTGCCTGCGAATCAACTTTATTATTAATATTCCCCATTTAAAAATGTTTTCGTTTAATTTTAATAGTACAGTGAACAATAGATAATATAAAACCAAAACGGGGGATGTATGTCTGTAATTCCCTTTTGCATTGTTGTTGCAAGTTCAAACAAACGAATTGATTTCGCTCGCGAAAGTTTCGACAGTAAATTACTCGAGTATCGAGTAGTACATATATAAAACCGAAACGGCGTATGTATGTCTGTGGGTCTGTAATTCCCTTTTGCATTGTTGGTCATTAAGTTGCCATAAAAACGAATATGAAAGAAAATATGTTTGATTTTTTTTATCGGCGAGCATTATCAACTAATGAAATGTGTTTTATGCAATTAAAATTGCATTAAGCTGGTTTGAATCGAATCTTATCTTATATATAAAACCGAAACGGCGTATGTATGTATGTATGTCTGTAATTCCCTTTTGCATTGTTGTTGCAAGTTGCCATAAAAACGAATATGAAAGAAAATATGTTTGAATTTTTATCGGCGAAGACATTTGGTCAAAATGTAATAAATTAGTCTTCTACTGAACTTTTCCCGGCTTTTATTAATATAATAATGTTTTTATTTACGTGAAGGTATTATTTGACATTTATTTGACAGCAAATTAGATTTTTTCCTTGAATTTCGACATTTTAATGGGCGAGAATGGGGCTGTCAATATATGAAAGGGGCTGTGAAATGTCAATGCCAGTCTGAAATGTTTTAATTCCATTTTAATTGACCTAGACTTTTGAATTTTGAAAAAAGTTGTTTCATCTTGTCTCGTCTGAATTTACGCGCCGAGCTGAACATAGCCCCAAACTGGTCCGAGCGAAGCCGGGTTTAAATACTAGTAGATAATATAATTATGATCGTTGTATTGGATAAGTATTCTGCTCCGCTTGATTTTATTGCGAAAATGACTGAATTTATAATGTAGTTCATTGACTATTGAATCGCTTAAATTCTGTACTTTTCTATGGAATAGTACACAATTTAAATGATTCAAATTTAACATTGATATTCTATCAAGCACCTTCAGCCAATATTCTTAAGTAAATCTTTTTATTGTAAATGGCCATTCTTACATTTTTTTTATCTGATTCTTATCTGATCTGGTATTTAAGTAGCTTCTATTTGTGAGAGGTCAATTGTTTGTTACACCCTACTTAGTTTTGTATACATAACTTTGGATTGATATAAATATATCATTATCAGTTGAAAATGCTCATGACGAAGGAAACTGGTACCAGTTTTCTTCATTTTCATAAATTAATTTTGAAAAAAGTTCACTTTTAAAACACTTTCGAATGTAAAAAAATAGCGATTCAAAAAAACTAGTTTTCAATTGGAATGTATGTATTTTATTTAAAATAAATAATTAATTTTCCTTCATGCATATCGAAAAAAAAGATTGAAAATTGTTCCACATTTTTCCCGCCGTATTGCGGTGTTGGCGGTAATTTTGAAAATAGAATTCGTTACAACGCATCGACGGAAAATTCTTTATGATGTCATACATATGTATGTAATATAGATCCGCGTTTTGATGAAAATGTCAGTGCATATTGTGGAATAGAATGTCATTTCTAACGAAGGTTTTCCGCACAATGCAATAAATCCAGTCACAAATACCAGAAATCGTTGCATTGTTACGTTCGCTGCGTTTCCCTTTTCATCAAACGAAACCTAGAAAAACTCGAAAAACCACTCAATTACGTATATATATTACGTATATTTATTTTGATGAATCCGGAATTACATACAATGACGTATGCAAAATCATTTGTGTGGAATTTCATTATAATATCGTTACCTTACTTTGACAAAATTACATTAAAGTGACAGTCAGGAAAGTTTGTGTTAACCGTATTCTAGCATATACAAGATATCTTTAGAATCATATATTATGGAATTTCCGTGTTATCAAAATTCCGGAATTCATTTGCTTACTTTTTTTACTACATGTAAAGGGTATTTCAATAGGGACGCTCAAAATATGTTACTTTGTCCTGCTGAGTAGATTATTCATTGTTTAGTGGTCAAATTTGAGTCAACCAGTTTGGTAAATAATCGGCCAACACCTACCTGTACGCCATCAAAATACAATATCTGGTGAAAACATTGCTGCTGTGTGTGAAAGTGTACAGGAAAACCCAAGGCAGCTTATTTCTCGTTGTTCACAAGAACTTGGCTTTTCTATGACTTCAACTTGGCGAATTTTGAATCGGGCCTTATGTCTGCACCCGTATAAAATCCAACTAACCAAGGAACTTCAGGTAAACGACCACAGACAACGCCTGATTGGGTTCTGGGAGCAGTTGGAAGTTTACCCAAATTTGTCAAAAAAGTCAACTTTAGCGACATGGCCCATTTTATAATGAATGGATATTGGCAGACATTTGATGCTATATTCCATATTTAATGCCGTAAAATATACTTGCAAATGAAATTAAAATTTAGTCGAAATCTCACAAACAACTTGTTTTATTTACATTTCAAAACTAAGCCTTCGGATAAAAAGACCCTTTATTTGATAGTGTCGCCATCATTATTTACATAATTGGACCATCAAGATCATTATTTCTCTGTTGAATGGTTTATGTTGTGAAGAAATATGCTTAAAATAAGTACGTAGTTTGAAACATTTTTACTTGATCATTGTTGTAAGTGAATTTTGTCTTTTAATAGTATACTGAATCCAAACATCAAGCGCTCATATCTCAAAACAGGGTCAGTAACGTGTCGATATAATGACTAGCTTTTACCCAAAGTGATAACACGATATTTTTTTACTTGTCAAGTGGTTTTCAAGAGCAGCCATTTTAACGCTTCTCTAAACAGCGGACAATAAGTAAGACGTAAGTTTAATATATTCACATATTTTTCTGCAACAATTGCTTTTGTATTCGTATCGAAGCATCTGTTCTTTTGGTACAAAAGAATATTACCAAATAAGATAAATTTAAGGCTTATTTGAAATTTAAATTTTTCAATCCACTTTGAGACTATTTTCTTACGTTAGAAATAAAAGTTTCGTTTTTTTAAATAATAAAGGTCAAAACGGAATTCAGGGAAATTGATTTTTTTTAATGTATCAGATGTTTTGAATATTAAATCACATAAGATCAACCAGAAAAGAATAATTTCATTTAACACAATGATTTTGAGAAAACTAAATTAATTATTAATGGAAAAACAAACAATTATGATACTTAAGACATAAACGCAGAATCCTTCGATTGATAACCCGAAGCGTTTTTAGCTCAGTGACATAATTAGGTCATTTTATGGATACGAAAATACTTTTACCGTTTGGTTTCATTAATCTTCTCTTTGCAATATAACTAACTTTTTTTTAGAGCAGAGGTTCTTAACCCTCTACCTACGCGCACAACTGCGCCTGTGGAGCTATTATTGTGCGCCTTCGAATTCTAATATTTTGTAAATGTTTTTTTTATGTGTGCGGTCCACCAAAAATCAGTAATATTAATTTTTGAGTTACTTTTACGATTTTTGTTGTTAATCACTGATCTCACCAGCCAAAGTTTGCATATATGTATTAGTAGTCGGATGTCGAAATGTTTCACATTGACGTGATTTAGACGAATACTATTTTTTATGAATAAAAGTTCATTTTATCGGAACTCACTCGGTTGATTTCTTCGACAATTTCCAATGTAATTTTATTTATATTTTCTCTCTGTTCTGACTACAATGTTTTCATCTTTTTATTTAAATTGCAAAAGCAATAAACAATAATAATTTGTGATTTTTGTAATGTATATACAGATATGTATGTATAAATATAAATAAATAAATGCATGGCGCATTGGCGTCAGCTGTAATACCATGTGTCGTGTTTTCTTCAATAAGAAAAGAAGACATTATCAATTAGAAATAACCAGGGCTGTGGAGTCGGAGTCGGAGCTTTTTAGCCAGAGTCGGAGTTGTCGCGGTGATTTGGCTGGAGTCGTACTCGGAGTCGGAAATCGTGGTGCGTTCATTTTTTATAGTCCCGGCATTTAGTTCATATATAAAACTTTCCCGCATTCATCGTTTCCCGCATTAATCGTTTGTTTTATACGGTCCCTTGAAAAACGTAGAATCGGGGTTTCACTGTATATCGCTTTTAAAACTAAACATTTCGTTTTTCACTCGTGTGAACACTTCGTGTTTCAAATTGAATAGTCACTTGAAATATCTAAATATGCCGAAATGAAAAACCCAGGTTGTTAGCGACGAAACTCACGGAAAAGTTAAATATTTCAAACGGTTCTATTTTATAATAATTACTAAAATGTGACATGTGACATACGACCGTTGACCTCTGACATACTGACGTGATATTTTTTTGTCAGCGTTCTCAGTAATCGTCACTTATTCATTAAAACTAATTTCGAATTAATTACTATTCAAGGAGAAATTCAATTCTTCACGTTACGTTCAACAAGTGTTAGGAAAAGCGTCGTAAACAAATCGAGTGAAGGTTTTCTCGCAATTTCTTTATTGTTTACGACACTTGGGCAGAATTAATTTTCCTTGAACCGATGTTCAGTAACAGTGACAAAACGATACGTGATGCCGACCATATTATGCAGCCTGTGGAGACTGGGAAGAAAATTAAGCTCGTGTTATTAACTTTCATCTTTTTAAAAAATCACAAATTAATAAATCATGTTGTAGAAGGCTTAGTTTACATACTTTAGGTAATATTTTATAATTTTAAATACGACAAAACGCGTGGTGTTTAATGTAGGCATGTGGAGTCGAAGTCGGAGTGGTTGAGTCAGAGATTTTTGGCCGGAGTCGTACTTGTAGCCGCAAATTTTGAAAATTTTAATTTTTGCAAATAATATGTCAAATTTGACTATTTTCCGGATTGGTTGGTTGATATATTATTGAATACACATAAATAGTAAAGGTAGGATACAAACGTGATGAAATTAAACTTCATTTGGTCGGAGTCGGAGTCGTGTTTTTTAGAAATGCTGGATTCGAAGTCGGAGCTGCAATTTTTACTAACGACTTCACAGTCCTAGACAATTTATCATTCTCTTATATTACCCTAGTAACTGAGTCAACGATATTCTTTCCACTTGTGGTATACACCAATTTTTGTTTTAATTACACAACTTTTACGTTTGATATGATACTTTTAATTTAAAGTGTATTTCTATCACATCGTTTGTACATTGTAATGTAGGTACATTACTATGTGTCTATGCGTATGTGACGGTCGTTTTCCTAATTCAACTGGCGTAGCTTTTCCAGTAAGCGTAGAGCATTCGTAGCTTCGTAGAGCATTCGTAGACGATGCAGCTGCACCAGGTGGTACCATTCCACGCTTCGATAGCCTGGCAACATGTTAGCTACATCGCCATCATGGCAACGTGTTTGTTAAATACCTCTTTCCCGCCACTCGCCATTACAAAACTCACTTCCTATCTGGTATAGCAAATTCAAGTTCATTTACAAGAAAATCGACAGATCGTTAAGTCGATCGTGTGAGATAATCGTTATTTTATTTAATAATTAAATAATTAAAGCTTTGAAAAATTTGATTAGGACCTTAAGAATAAAAATAGAAATAAACAAATCTTTGAAAATATCTTAGAAAGATTCAGCCTACACGAAAAAATCAATAATACAAAAGATCAAATATTATTCCACTAATTGTGTAAATTAAAAATCAAATTTCAATATTCTTTTCCTTTAAAACTTTACCTCTATGTTTAATAGAGGTCAAACACTAGGCATTTATTTTAATACAATATTCAATCTCTAAATGTATGAATAAATATATATATTATATTATAGATACGAACCAGTTTCGCTCGTCGCGAGAATTCTGAAATGAAATATGTGGATGTTGTTATGCATTCTGTGTTTTATTAATTTGAATAAAGATTTTCCACCGAAAAAAGATAGTTAACACTATTTAAAGAATTAAAAAATATATTCGACTAAAACAAATAAATGGGCAGATAGATGCCTTTATGATATGATTGGAAAAATTGATTATTTACTATTTGAATTAAAGATTCCCATCACATAGTGATCGAGCTAGTAAATAGTTGTATTAGATATTATAATTATTATTTATTTACGTATTTATAAAATAGGTATAAATTATATTATGAGCATTGTATATTTGCTGCATTTGGATGTGAAAAGAAATTAAATCATTGTTACAAAAAATACATCAGCGCATTGGCAATTATATTTTTCTTTCAGCTGTTTCAGTTCTCAGCTTTTCCAGCTTTCTTTAGTAACTCTTTTTTATATAGTCCTAAACTAAGTTTAGAATAGGTAAAGTGAAAATTAATTAATTTTTTAGTTATTTAAATCAATCAAACAACAAAAAAGCAGTTTCAAAGTATTTTTTGCTGCCTTTATAAAATGCCTTCGAAACGCAAATTGATCTATCAAACTGAGATGAAAAAAAGCAAAAATAATTAATTAGTCCGTATCAAATAACCTTATTTAAATAACACGAAACTCGTTTAACGTTTTTCCCGTGAAGCCTTTTCTATCGGAAAACTTCAATTTGATCTAATTAAAAGAAAAACATAGACTTTCACGTTTTCGTTTTGCGAGCGACCAAATAAATAAACAATGCTGTTGGTCGGAATCGGGTATCTAACGATGTTTACTTCAAAGATTTTTTAAAGTGTATCTATAGTACTCAAATTAAAAATTCAAACGAAATAGCATAGACTATTTTTTTCAGAAAAAACCAGCTTCAATTTTTATGCTGAGAATAAGTTACAAAGACAAGAATGAATCTATAAACAAAAGAGTTTGACGGCAAGGTAAGGCATAGTAAATTATTATAAGAATTAGTAATAGTGCTAACGTCATGGCGAAAAAACTATCGCCTATGTCAAATTAGTATGGAACTAATTGATCTGTGCATTTTTACTTTGGTTTATCTAAATAGTAAATACCAATTCTATCAGTTATGATACTTTTCCTTAACTTAAATGATACAATAGTATATACGTTTTCGGTTTTAGATGGAAAAATAATTGCCTAAATAAATTAGATTCAAACCAGCTTAATTCAATTTTAAAGTTGGAATGGAATTATTTTAATTGAATAAAACACATTTCATCAGTTGATAATGCTCGCGATAAGCGAAACTGGCCATGATCTGAATCAAAACACACGTGGAAGTAATACTAAAATTTTATTATTTATTTACAATAGTTTTATAAAATTATAAAAAAAACTATGCAATTTTAATCAGGAAAAAGAATTTTTCTTTATTTTCAAGTGGTGTAGATAACTGTGAAAGTGTCACATGTGAGCACGAGATTATGCGAAAGATGCGTAGGCACATAGATAGATTGCGTTGTGCACATGTTTAGCATTAGTCTCATAGATAGATACACCAAGACATGGCCCCTGTAGTCTAGTGGCAAGAGCTTTGCCCTAGCGATTCGACGAGCCCTGGCCCAATTCCCGGCAAGGTCAGATTTTTTCAATAAAAAAGAGATCTTGCTTTCTAAAAAAGTGTTACATAATTGAAAATATTTGGCGCATGTGCATTAGCTGTAATGCCAAATACTTTTATTTTATTAAAATTAAAAAAATATTAAAATATACACATCGCAATGGATAAGCGCGTTATTTAAAATATTTACCCACTTACTTTAATGTTTTTTGTAATCGTTAGCGGCAAATACTTTTAAATTATTAAAGACGTAAAATCTTTGCTAAAAAAGCCAAATAGAATGGAGCATCTTAAATGAACGGCTGTGTGATGTCATTAGAGTGGTGTTTGCAGGGGTCTGTATTGGGGGTAGTGGCAATGATCGTAAACTGGGGTCGTTATTCTTCTATGTGAACAGTAATGGACACAATAAAATGGCCGTAAACCTCTATGAAGAACTTCCACAGAAATACGTAGGTCTCTGCCTCTTTAAAAGGCCACAAAAAAAACACTTAGCCCAGTCGTTAATGCGCTGAATGTGGATCGGAGTAATCGAGTTCACCGCTAGGATTTGTTTTTTTTCTTGTTCTGATTTTAACCTACAGCAACCCAAGAGTTGAAGTGAAAAAAAAGAATTCATCAGTAAGAATATGATAAACAAGCACTTACATTTGTGTAAATGGGATCAATCAAAGCCGGTCAAAATACCTCCTCCTATCCTATTTCGCGAAAATCTGCAAAAGTTAGGTTAGGCTACGTTCACTCCACATGTATCCACACATTCCGCATGTATTTACTCATTGTAGATCAAAATTCAGCACATTTTAATTCAATTCAGGTGTCGCGAACGTTAATGTGAGGATGCCCTGACTAATATTTAAGGGAAATCTCTTTAATCCAACGATGTACTCGAAAGTCGATTTATTTTATTATTGAAGCTTATCCAGAGATGGAATTGCTAGTATTTTAAAAAAATGACAGCGCGTATATCATACGGCACCGGCATTTTAATAGTTAATTATTGATAGCTCTGCAGTACCGCTATATACAGAAATATAAGACATTTTTTTGCAACCATATTCGCTTATTTGACCGGAAGTGGTTCTGCGATAGTTACTTGCTATTACTCTCTTTTCTTTAAAAGCGTGAGGATAGATCATAGAATGATAGTTTTAAGAAAGGAATAGTGGTAAACTTATCGTTCTCGATATGCTTAATTTTAAAAGTTGGATGGACAAGAATGAATTCATACATCACATCGTCATTCATGTCGGTCCCTGTGGTCTAGTGGCAAGAGCTTTGTCCTAGCAATCGGGGGGCCCGGGTTCAATCCCCGGCAAGGTTAGATTTTTTCAATTGAAAAAAAAGATCTTGGGCTGGGTGTTATGTTATTTATCGTTGATTTTGTGCACAACTGATACATTATTTACCATCGAGTTAATCTCGTGTGACTTTCACAACTCAGAATATTTGGCGCATTGGCGCAAGCTGTAATGCCAAATATTTTTTTTTTAAAAATTAAATAAAAATAAATGTCTTCGAAGATCGATTGAAATGTGTAACTTTTCGCATTAGAGGTTGATCCCGAGAATATTCTAACCGTAACTAAAGACTTTGCTTACTCGACTACATGCCATAAAACATTGTTTATCACACTCAAAATAACAAATTTTGCCTTCGGAACTGGACTTCTTATAAGTCATAGATTGGATATCCTGAGGAGTATAATTTTTTATAGCATTAATCAGCATGTCACCAAGATACGTGCTTTGACAACTTAAATGCCTTCATGGCAACGCAAACAATCTTATCACATTGTTGATTGTTTACAAAGTAACCCAAAATATATGATTTAAAACAAGTGGTAAGATAGTATAAAATACCATGCTGATTTTTTAAATTACATGACTGTTTTTGCGTCAAGTTAATGTGTTTATTGCCTCAAAAGATATGTCGGAAATTATTTATCATTTTAATTAATGCATCCTAGAACTGGACAATTTTAAATACATACATATAATATACATCCAAGCCAAAAGATCGGAACAAGTACGAATCTTCTTTTGATGAGTATGTAATTTAAAAGTCATATAGATTTATGTATTGAAGTGTCATTTGGCTTATTCATTTGCCGGGCTCGTGGTGCAGATTTCAAAGTCACCGGCTTGTGACGGACCTCATAGATCCAACTCCGAGTACGAGCAGAATTTTTCAGTCGATTTATCTATTCTTTTCGAAGACATCGATCCGATCCTATAAGTAAGAAATAGCGAGAGCAGCTAATTTATCACGAATCCTGTTCTTGCCATATCATTTTTATCAAGACTCTCAACGAACTAAACATAGATTGAGCGGCTGAGTAACAATAAAGAAAATGTAGGCATTCGGGGATTCAAAAAATTTACCACGCAATCGTGTAAGATGATATTCCAAAAGGGTTTAACTCTGCTACATTATTCGATGTTTTGATTATTCTTGCAGATAAAACACAAAGTAAAGATGCTGCCTTTCTTTACCCTACGATTGAAAGCTTCGTCATGACTGACTTTCAAAGGGTACCTTATTTACCCTATAACAACTATTGGTTGCGTAGTCGAGTTTCTAAAGCTTTTATGCTTCTTAGTTGAACATTCTTGGATTCCAACGATATTTTTTTCAATCTCTTCCACACAAAATATCCGATTCTGTAATCGGAGCGTTGAGAAAAAGATAGGTATCAACACTGCTTCTAAATAACCTCAAGGGTTCATTACGGTTTTTCTCTATTATGGTTACTTTTAGTTTTGTAAAATTTAGAGTCTAAATAAAGAAAATGTTTCTTAACCTTTAAACGCCTGAGCATTTTTTGCGAAATATCCGCACGACCTGTAGCTCTTATAAAAATATTTTTTATCTCAAAAACCAATCAGCCTATGTGGGCAAAATAAAAAGTATTAGCAAAATAAAAGATTAATTATAATTTACGAACAACGACCAGCACCGCAACTTGTACGCTTTCTTATTCTCTTGGTAAACAAATAAACGAATCCTTTTTGGCTACAGTTATCTTGAAAATAGAATCAGTCACACCAAAGGATAAATGTCTAGGAATGGAAAAAATCTGTATCCACATTGAAATATATTGTTTGGTGCGGTCTGCCGGATAAAACACAACACATATCCCAAAAGTCAACCCTGTAACGCAGATTTTAAAATTTATCACTATGGCAAAAATATTTGACGATCCGAAAATAAAATTATGAATGGGTATCTCAAAGACATTATTTATAAAAGCTAATATTCATATGTTGAAAACTATTATCATACATCAGTGTAATTCGATAGCAAAGTGCGCCATAATCACTGGATTCATACGGGACCGTAGGGCTTTAAAAGGTTAAGAGACTAGAATATTTTTGATAGCAAAACTATATTATATATTCAATATATTACATATTCCGCGTTTGTATTTAATTTTTACTTTCGAATATTGGTTTTTGTAATTGTGACAAATTTTTATTTACAGAATTTTACAAAATCACGAAAACAGAATAATGTCGACATGTATGCGGAAAAAACATCCAATTAGAATCAGATATAGAAGAGATAATTAGTTCAGAGTTTTCATGAATGTATTTTTCATTAAAAAAAATTCAAACAGAGGAAAAAATACTAAAAGTAAATAATTCAAAATTATTTCACCAGATGTCTTTGTTCTATCAAAATCGTGTCGAATGAAATAAAACAAAAAATATTAAATTGGGTTCACGTTCACGTGTCAATGTCATTGGCTTCGGTTGCGTAGCTCAAGGGATCGAGTCTCAGCCCAGGCAGCTTAATTTTTCAAAATAATTATTGAATTCTGTTCGGAGATATAGATGTCTGTGTTTTCTAAATTACCTGTAAGTTTCTTGGAAAAAAAGGGTCAGCATGCAGTGACTCTTCAAACAAACAACAAGACCTCACGAATCACGTAAGTGATTTTTGATTTACTTCTTAGTGTGCTGTATAGACGCATGAATGTGTGTACTGCATATATTAAATAACATACATATATATGTGTATGTGTGGATATGGTATACAGGAAAGTGATATGCATAATATATTTTGTAGATATAGATGCATAAGATATTCTCTTGAACTGGCTTCACCAAGGATTGCTCATTACTATAGCGAATCGCGGTCTCCTGTATTCAACGATAAAAAAGGAATGCAAGTTTAATATGAAAACAAATCTCAGACTTGAACAAGACTCCTAAAGACTTGAAGCTCCGTCAAATATATAAAAAACGAACAGTTCTCGAAAAAAATTATAGAAGTCCATACGCTCCATATTGGGAGCGAGAATAGTTACAATGGTGATACACTAATTAGCCGCGCTGTAGTTTTATTATTTAAAACATAAAATATCATTCATTACTTGTTTAATTGCAAAAAAAAACATTAAAATCGGTTGATATGTATGTGTGTAAGTTAATGCCTTCTTACTAAACTTTTTTTTAAATCTAATAACACAAAACTTATAGCTATTTCATACATGTCCTTGAAAAATAAGCAAAGCACTAAAACGGCTTAAAGTCTATACTGGTAATATATACTGAAATGTAGTTTAACTATTTGACCTCCCTGATAGAGTTCACATAAGTGAAAAAAACAAGACCAACATTATTACGGAAAAATACGCGACACGATCACATAGTATATAAAGGTTGCACTGGATTTGTAGGCGACGTGACTTTCTTAAGCGGACACTACAATTTGTCTTCCTTATCGCATTGAATGTCTTCACTATATTTGCCGTCTTCCCTAAATCATATATATGTATATATATATATTTATATATAAACTATCATCACCATTAGAGACAAACAATAAATTTAGCACTCTCTTATCCAAATGATCTTCGTAGATCAATTTCAATGCTGACTGTCAATTCTTGGTGGAAAGACATTAGATTTATATATGTTACAGTTTCTTTAATTGATGTTTCAACCAATGTAAGGATATATGCTCGCGACATCTAAAATTCCGTTTCATAAGCCGGTTCCAAAAACAGGATCCAGAAAGAGCGATAAGTAACACACAAGTCCTGAAGAAGTTCAAAAAAGAGAGGTTTAGAAACCAAGTAACAAGCAGCTTTTGCCGGGAAGCCAGTATAAGAATTAGAAAAACAATTAGTCGATATGTTACAGTGAAACTGTATTCTCAGTGAAAATGTATCAAGTAATAGATTTGTATGACAACATGATTTCACTGGTCACGGTCATTGAAATTATTGGCCCAAGTCGATGATTTGCCGGCCTATAATTTTGGTTTGCGTCAATGAAAAATCAGCAAGTAGTCCCTTTCATAAAAAGAGAACCAAAGAAAAACACAGACAAACATAGGGCTGAAGATAGGGCGGTCAAATTTAATTTCAATGACAGCTTAGAGAAGAATATATTTTCACTGAGAATACAGTTTCACTGTAACATATACATATATATAACTCATTTTGCTCATTGCAAGAATTTTCAACTGATAAGCGTTTCCGGGGAAAATTGTGTTTGGCTCTTTGAGATCAACAGAGAGTTCTGATTTTTTTATTACGCAATTTTTTAATCGTACTAAACTTTAAATATAAAACTAAAAGAAATGTGATATTTTTAATAATATTAAGTAAAAATGTTAAAGCTTCTGTTTAAAAAATACTTTTTTGACTTTCGAATTTCAGACAGCGTCTATAAATACCTCGTCATGAACAAAAAATTACTCATATAAAAATACAGTTGATTAGATTGTTATAACACTCTGACTTTTTTAACAGCTTACTGTAGTTTGCGGCAGCCGTTGATACTAAATAAATGTTCTCCCCTCTGACATAAGAATCCAATCTTTTTTTTTGTCGGCGTCATTCAGGACATTCTCCCAGCGCCACTCTTTCGAGTGCATAAGTAGCGTGGTCAGTTTGTAGACTGGTTTTGTTATTCAGGCTAGTAATTGTAATTTACTTGGTAGAACTCCATTATAACACCGTGAAAAAATATAACAATGTATTTTAGTTCTACAAAAATTAAGATACATAGTTGATAGCTTTTCAATTTAAATAATTCTGACGAGGGCGTAAGCCAAAATAGCAATCAACTTTATATTTAATAATTTTTGTAGAACTATGATACATTGATATTTTTTCACCGTGTAAAAAAATAATATATATCAATTTTATGATTTAGGACATCCAACTCAATAAGTAATTTTAACACATTTAGCTAACTTTTAATAAGACTTTTTGAATTTAAACTTTGATTCCACATAATGGAATTTAAATGTGAAATATATTGTTATTTCTTCAGGTTCATCCGGTGCGCTTGAATGCCAGACGATGCAGAAAGGCAAAGCCTGGGTCGATGATGAAAAAACACGGGGAAATAAACAATTTTACCTTTATATTTTAAACTAGTGTTCATAAATTTACCGTCGAATCAATCGACAGCATAAAATTATTTCATTTGTATTGTTACAAATTTGAATTTATGATAAAATAAATTTATGGAAATTGTTTGTTCCAAGTTTGAAAAATCGTTTCATAGCGGTGGGATCAAACATTAATCCTTTTTGGAACCAATTATTTGTAAAATTAGAAACTTACACCGGATATAAATATACTCTATGGTTTTTGATTTATGACGCACGCACTGTTTTTGCTTACCATGTTCCACTTTGATCATCTATTTTTAGCAAAGAAGATGGCTTTGGGAGTAGCCAAACAGTAATTTAGCTAAATTAATATGGGATGTATTTCATCGGCCGACAAAACACGATTACTTTATATCGTCAGTATACTGGCAGAAAGCTTCAAGTCAAAACACTAAATACAAAAGATAATCGACTAAAATCATGAAATTGAAGTCTTTCTATTTTTAAACATTTTTAATTTACGAATTTATGACATTCTTTAATAATTATCGAATTCAATTGGAGTACCTATAATTTTTATTTTTTTTGACCATATTTGCTCTTAACATGGAGCATATGGACACGTCACGGAGTTTATCTCAACATGTTTATTTCTACGAGAACTGCTTGTTAATAAGTTGCCCAACCTATCTTTATCGAAAAGAGTAAGAATTGAAAGGCTAGGACAGGACTAGTGGTTAGCTAATCGCTCTCGCTACGCGCCGCTTTTTGGGATCGGAAAAGTGGGGATAATTTTTACCAACACGTACACCCATTGCCTTCGAGCAAAATAAAGACAGGTTTCGCTCAAAGCGAGAATTACAAACTCAGCGAAACCGGTCCAGATCTAATGAATTTAATGCGGAATAAGAACTAAAAATGTGGACACCTTAAAAGTGATTGAATTAAATTGAATCAGTTTTAAAAATTGTTTTTTAGAATATAACAAGAGTAATAACCTCGTAAATTGACTGAAAAATAAAAGTTTTGCTTAAAAAGGGTAGCCCTTCAAATATTTTTATCGTCCCATTGACGAAAAAGTTTGTGAACCCCTGACATAAACACACTGTTAATCTTAATTCATATTCTGTTTCGAATAGACTTTCCAGTGTATATCCCAGTATCACAATTTTTCAAAGCAGAAAAGCTAGTTAAAAGTTTGGGAAAGTAAAAAACGGGGAAGACTGTTTAATATGTAAAGCTGCGCTACGATTTAACATTTCAATACTTTGTCACAGGCCTTCCTCTTGCGTTACTTGTTTTCAATTTATAGAGGCAAAATTACGTTACACACAAACATCTGCGGGCCACTGGAATCTATTAACATTTTGTGTATGTATTATGTAGACAGGTGTGCAGTAGCGCACCGTATATGTATAGGCCAACCACTACCAGCGTTTTCGACTACATAATACTAAATCGCGTATAGGGCTGCAATAGTTGACGAATCCGTATTTCGATTTTATTTTTATAAATAACTTGAAAATGATCGCGATGAGTGAAACCAGTCCTGATCTCAAAATGTTTAGTGTGGAATACGTACAAAGGCGCAGTGGTCTACATCGTTGACTTGCGTGCCGGACCACCCGGGTTCGATTCCCGGTACGAGCAGATTTTTTCAGTCAAAGAGCGACGCATTAGTGACAGCGATTAGCTAACCACTAGTTCTGCGCAAGTCCTCGTTTCCTTACCGTCCCTACTCTCTTGGAGAGAGGTTGAAAAACTGAGTAACAATCAGTTATCGTAGGAAAAACATATGTTGAGATAAACTCCTTGAGGAGTCCATATGCTCCAAGTTAGGAACGGACATGGTAAAAAAAGGTACAAACAATGTTTTTCTTTTGAAATCTATTTATTACTATTTTCATAATGACTGAATGGGTTTTTTACTTTACTTAAAGATGAGTGCCGATTATAGATTTCAACACTTTCTACCAGGGCTGTCGAGTCGGAGTCGGAGTAGTCGCGGCGTTTTGGCCGGAGTCGTACTCGGAGTCGGAAATTTTGAAAAGTTTGACTTTTTATTTTTGCATTTAATATAATATGTCAAATTTGGCTTTTGGCCGCAGTGATAGGGTTGATATTTAATTGAATACACATAAATAGGAAATTTAGGGAAAAAAGTGACGATATTAACATTTTTTTAGTTGGAGTCGTGTTTTTGCTCAATGTCGGAGTCGGAGTCGTGGTTTTGGTAAATGCTGGAGTCAGAGTCGGTCTTTTTTCACCGACTCCACAGCCTTGCTTTCTACCATAAAAACAATAAACGAAACCGATTAGCTAGCTTCCATTTTATTTCTACGATGATTTTTTTTGGATATATATTTAATGGAGCCCAAGTTCTAAGGCGCGTTAGCGTCAAAATTCTTTCCGACCCCTTCGTCTCTAAGTTTTGTTTTTATATTCAAGTTGCTTTCCCGTCCCATCACTGTTGAAAGGTAATCCTCAGGGACATCCCCATCAGCTGGCTAGATATACAAACTGGAAAAACAAATTAAAACCATGACTCCTCATGGAATTATAATAAACATTGATTTTGGCATTCTTAAGCGTGGGACAATTATCTTTTTGGTATCGTGTACGGCGAAAGTAATATATGACCAGGTGCTATGTATGTTGGAATAGTTTTTCCCAATTGATCGGTTGGGCAAGTCACGTCCACGGATGTATGTATTTGATGTCATTTCTACTTGTAATAATAAAGATTTTCATCGTGGTAATCTCATATGACTTTTCCATTTCAACATATTTGGCGCTTTGGCAATTAATAAATAAAAATATATAATACGTAAGTTTGCGTACACCACTGCAGATGTCTCTGTATACGTCGCTGAGAACTCAGTAATTGAGAAACACCTGATCCTTGTAAATTTTGTAAAATATAATCAATCTTTCTTTTAAAATGCCCTGCGAATCCTTTGACGATGCAGAATCGTCGAAAATGAGATCAAAAACTTGTTTTTTTTATATTTTTTATACACAAAAACAATTTCTATAATTAGTATCCGTGCAAAAAATTTTAATACTCAAAGCGGATATTTTTAACTTACTTTGAAAACGGTTTTCGTAAATGTTCCTGATTAAAAAATGTAAACGATGCTCAGAATCTCTGAATCGGAATTAAAGTATCTCTTTTTCAATATTTTTTTTTGGAATATAATTTTGAAAGTAATGTACTGATTCTATTAATAATTACCGACGCCTAATTGCAGGATTCGGCAACCACGAGCCCATTGGATACAAAATCGCTTGATGAATATAAAGACCATACCACAATTATGGACTTGTGATCATGTTGTGAACAGTTTTATTATTTATTTTTTGAACTAGGTATATTATTTTATTTAAATAGCGTTGATTATTCCACTTATTGTGTTACTAATTGTGACACGTGTTTCACCTCTTTTAAAAGCATCTTCGTACTTTCTATGGCAAAGTTATAAAGCAAGACTGATTCTAATATTTATCCTGCTTTATTACCGAGCAAAATCTGCGATAGTTTATCGTAGATGCCTCTAAAATAAGCGAAACTAGTGTTACAATTAGTAACACAATACATGGAATAATCAAAGTTATTTAAAATTTTATATTGATACTAGTATTGTTACCCGGCTTCGCTCGGACTAAGCGACCAATAATTATTTAATGTTATATCATTCCCAAAGAATAACAGACCCACAGACATATGTACATACATACATACGCCGTTTCGGTATTTCTAGTATTGCTACCCGGCTTCGCTCGGACTAAGCGACCAATAATTATTTAATGTTATATCATTCCCAAAGAATTACAGACCCACAGACATACATACGCCGTTTCGGTTTTATATATAAGATTAACTTCCACAAAATAAACGCCAAATTCATTAGTATTTTTAAATAATTATAACAAACCCACTTAATTCATCGAAAATTGTTTACATAAAATTTTTTGCTAATTTACATTTAAGTAGCAATTTAACTTATTGGTCTACATCTATTTTTGTATATAAACGATACAAACTGTTAACTACGCGTCAGTTGAAGAACATCCGAGCACTTAAAATGCATGAAGATGCCAAAAGGCTAAACCCGGGTTGTCAGCGACAAAACTCATGGAAAAGTACAAAATTCAAACTTGTATATATAACAGTACATTTTTTTTCTGTTCCACTGTTTTGAATAATGATTGTATTAAAAAAAATATGTTCTATCTTTACACATCCATTTTTAATTAAATAATATGCCAACAAATTTTTCCGACACTTAGGTTTATTCTAATAATCGGGAAAATCTGTGAAAATCGAATGTAACATTATACTGAATATAGTTGCTTCACGCCTTGTGGCAATATGACAGCTTGTTCAATATTTGGTAATATAAGATTTCTAGATCAAAACACTTAGGCGAACGAAAATATACTGGTGAAGCCAAATAAATCCAGAATACACTGGCTGTTTTATTAATATAGAACGTTGGATCTAGTTTTTGTCGAAATTATTTTACTATTTATTCAAACTATATCATTATACATATCAAAACAACCGTCAAATGTCCAATTCGGTACTAAAACATTCGTAGTAAAAATCAAAATTTTCTTATTTTAGTATTTTGTATCTTTAAGCAAAAACGTGAAATTTATAAAAAAATAAAAATAGCTTTGCTTATTCCACGTATTGTGTCACTAATTGTGACACGTGTTTCGCCTCTTTCACAGACATCTTCGGACATGCTATAGCAAAGGTTACTTGAGTAATACAGCTAGATTGATCCTAATATTCTAAAATGGAGCTTGGGATTTTTTCTTTTTACAGGAAGAAAGGAGATGAAGATAGAAACAAAAAAAAACTATTAATAACTATACTAATAATGATGGTAACTGTACAAAATTATTATCTTATGAGATGCAATCAATTGGTAGGATTAAACCCATAGGAAATATATAATATTTAGTAGTGGCGAGCAAAGACGAGTCACAATTAGAAGAACAATACGTGGAATAATCAGATATTTAAAAATTTATATCAAAATTAGCTTTAACAAAGTTACCCCTGAATCTACAAAAAATAAGTGATATTGTTTTTAGGCCATGCTTATTACTGATGTAGGAGCATGTGGAATAATAACGGAGTATATCCCCAACAAGATATTTATACGAGAACTGCTTGTTGATCTTTTACTCAACCTTTCTATTTTCAAATATATTTTAATGGATATAACATAGTGCAAAAACTGGTCTTGTGGTAAGGTATATATTTTTGTTTCGACCCGTTTTTATAATCTGATGGGAGGGAGCTTAAGACAACACAGACATCCGTGTGTCAGAATTGAAATCAATAGTTTTATTCAAAATTGAGGCTAACCGTATTGGGATTCTATCCCGTGTGCTTTGTAGCCGAAGCCAACAACATTGACACTCAACTACGGTTCCGATATTTTATGCCACAAATAAAGACGACTTTAATGAGATGCAATGCGAATAAATTGAATTTTAAATTATCTAGATTCGAGCAAAAAAATAGTTATATTTTTTTGACATACACCTGTTTTGGTTAAATCTTATAAAATTGGCTGTACAGTGAAACAACAAAAGTAGACTCATAATTCAGTCAGAATTTTTAATTAAATATCCAAGTTAAGGGAAGCTTTAAATAGTTAATTAAAATATTCATGAACATTTTTCAAGACAAGGTGTTGATTAATAAATTACTTTCGATATTTGGTTCTCACGCCACCTGAGCTTATTTTTTCAAGAATTTTTTGCGTCGATTTTTTGTTTTTGAATAATGTGATTTAAATTTCAAGAGAGGTCATTAAAATGATAGACTTGTAAAAGTATGGACGAACTTAATCGTGATAATTAATAAAAACAGATTTCAGACAATGTCTCACAATGAAGATGATAACCAGAATAATGCGCGTCTAAAGAATATTTTAACTACTAGTATTGCTACCCGGCGTCGCTCGGACTAAGCGACCAATAATTATTTAATGTTCGACATAATTATATCACAAAATCTAACATCCAAAATAGAGTTAAAATAAAATCACAAACTTTATTTAATTTGATGACAGCCCTCATTCCCATTTGAAATGTCCAAATTCAAGGAAAAAATCTACTGTCTAGCCTCACGTTCCTCGGCAGTTTCACCCAAATTAAACGATTTTTCCGTTTTGACATGGCTCTAAGAGGAGCAAACTATTTGCTCTATCAATATTTTGCAAAGCAAGCAATGTCAAGCAAGGCAGAGTAACTACTGTTCCCAGTTTAGAAGTTTATGTCCGAGTATAACCAGTACAAACGTCGCGTTTCCAGCCCGTCCGAGCGCGTCCGTCGTTTAGACTTTTCGAGCTAGAATCCGTCCATCTTGACCAATGGGAAAGCGGGCTACAAAGTTTCAATAATTTGGCCAATAGGATTGGCACTTATATGACTGTCAAAGAAATGTCAAATAATACCTTCACGTAAATAATAAACATTATTATATTTATAAAAGCCGGGAAAAAGTTGGTACAAGAAAACTAATTTATTACATTTTGACTAAATGTCTTCGCCGATAAAAATTCAAACATGTTTTCTTTCATATTCGTTTTTATGGCAACTTGCAACAACAATGCAAAAGGGAATTACAGACCCACAGACATATTTACATACGCCGTTTCGGTTTTATATATAAGATTTTGCAATTTGAATTATTTTTTCATATACCAATACAATAAGTTTAAGTGGGTGAGAAAGTTGACCCATACTGCCACTTTATCTTAAATATATATCTTAATATTTGTGATAAAATGTGTAAACTTTTGGTATTCTTAATTCATTGTTTGTTACACATTTTGCCGAAAAAAACCATGATTTTTATCGACTAGCTTCGTCACAATTAAATATAAAAGAGAATAAAACGAATTATTACTGGCCGAAAACCATTTCTAACGTCGACATAAAATTACCAGGATTCATACTTCACCGCCCATACGCGATAAGATAACGTAAACTTTTCTCAAACACGCCTCTTTCAAACGTACGTTTCAAATAAAATGTATGCTTTTTATATTAAAAGGCGTAGATAAGTGCTCGCGCTCATAGTTTTGATTACGCCATTCTGTCATGAACATTAACGCGAAAAGCTTGTCTCTTTCATGTGCGACTTAAAATATGAATAATTATAGGATAAACTATCAATTTTTATATATTTTTTTAGAACGATGTATAAAGATACGTTTAAGCATAATATAACATTTTTTAATGCAATCTATGCCAATAAAGCCATACTCCTGGGGTATGTCAGACCCCTCTTCGGATCGCACTTTATTTTTCAAGGACTGTCTTTCGAAGGTTAAAGTCATTCACGTTGGTTCCGAAGCTTATGCGGTCGAATGCAATTCCAAGCAGTTACAATTGTAATTGAATTATTGATTTCTGTTACATATCTGAGGCATGTGATGATCGAAATTCCTTCTCACACCTATCCGATCCTGAAAACGGAACGCACCGAAAGCGATTATCTAACCACTAGTCCTCTGTCATTCCAAACAAGAATGCAGTACTGAATCTGACTACCTTCGAGAAAAAATGCATAATGTGTCAATTGAAGTTTTAGTATTTTGAATATATAAAAAGCTGTTGATGCGAAAACGAAATAATTACATTGACTGACTGTGTCTTTGCTAAGAAAACTTGAGTTTCTGCTTTTTTGATAAGAATTTCTTATACTTTTAGCAGCTGTCCATATTTTTGATGTCGAGTATTTTAGTGACAATACTGCAAAAAATGGGGACCATATTAAGCTTTCAAAAATATTTAGCAAATGGCATTCATACTTCAATTTACAAAAGTACATTACTTTCATTTTTAATTAGATTTTTACAAAATGTACAGCTGTTGATTTTTTTTAAAAACGTCGCTTAAATGAGATTGATAGATACTCCACACTTAATATGAGGATCAGGATATAAAGGGTCTTTTTATAAGGACGCTTAGTTTTGAAATGTAAATAAAACAAGTTGTTTGTGAGATTTCGACTAAATTTTAATTTCATTTGTAAGTATATTTTACGGCATTAAATATGGAATATAGCATCAAATGTCTGCCAATATCCATTCATTATAAAATGGGCCATGTCGCTAAAGTTGACTTTTTTGACAAATTTGGGTAAACTTCCAACTGCTCCAGAACCCAATCAGGCGTTGTCTGCGGTCGTTTACCTGAAGTTCTTTGGTTAGTTGGATTTTATACGGGTGCAGACATAAGGCCCGATTCAAAATTCGCCAAATTGAAGTCGCAGAAAAGCCAAGTTCTTATGAACAACGAGAAATAAGCTGCCTTGAGTTTTCCTGTACACTTTCACACACAGCAGCAATGTTTTCACCAGATATTGTATTTTGATGGACGTACAGGTAGGTTTGGCCGATTATTTACCAAACTGGTTGACTCAAATTTGGCCACTAAACAATGAATAATCTACTCAGCAGGACAAAGTAACATATTTTGAGCGTCCCTATTGAAATACCCTTTATATTGAGACACAGAAGATTACTTGATTTTTATTATTTGTGAATAATTTCTTATGAAGTTATAATTTCTTGCGAAACTAACGTTTTCATAGCGATTTATTTATATATTCGTATTAAGTTAGTTTGTAGTGAACACGAAGAAAACTATAAGCTACTCCCAATGCCACTTTGTATTCATTTGTCTGTTCTATTTGAAAAGCTCGCTTTGTTTTGTTCACTATGCACTTGCTAAGAGAAATTACTGACGATACGTAAAGATTACTTATAAAGCTTTCGTATTTGTTTAATCATTTCACGAGAGCTTTGAATTTTTTGCACTATTTTAAGTAAGCACACAAACGCTCAGCTTTTATAGTTTTTTTTAATACGCAAATATTGTGTTCTTTTTCAACGATAAATAATAGTTAAAAAAATTTTGTGCGTTAATAAAAAACTATTTTTATCAAAATTTATTGTTATTATTCAGGTGATGAAAATAATGCAATACATTTCTATACAATTAATTTTTTTTTTTCAATAATTTATAATATACAAAACCACATAAATAAAAAAATAATCGCAGCATAATTAAGATCTTCAGTCAATAATGTTCGTGATGAGCAAATCCGGTTGCGAAGTATGTGCTAAAAATGTTTTATTATTTTTATTATAATGCTATTCCATCAAGTATTGACAGTGAACATCTTAAAAGTGATTAATAAGATCGTAATTACTTTTAAGTTCATTGTAAACTTGCTGAAAAGTGTAGCGGCAAGGTTTTGATTAAATAAGTTTTTATCGTGAAAATAATTTTTACCAAAGCAGCCACCGAAATCATAAAAATATTTGATTGATGTTAAGTTTTCAATCGATTTTTGCTGAAAAAAACATATTTTTTATGTAGAATCATTGAAAAACTACCCAGTACATACTTGAGTGAGAAATAATACATTCACGTATTTTAAAATGAATCGGTTAATGAGTCGATTAAAATTATAGTTTTTCATAGTGCTTCTGCAAAAGGTGTAAAAAACAATGATCTAAGAATACCAAAAGTATATACATTGTATCAATGATATTAAGATAAGGCAGTAACGGTTCTCTATCTAACCCGACGAGAAGGAAAAGTTAAGGTGAATGAATAGTGGAATTTGATAAACATCTAGAAAATTGTACAAAATATTGTATTCAATACTTTTTATAATTCAGTACAATTATTAAGGACCCAAAAAAACAATGTTACAGAATGTTCTAATGGGGTAGAATTTTATAGGATTTATTTTGTCCTCTGTCCAGCGCATTATACAAAACCTTCTTTAGGATAACCATTATCCGGTACAACCCATCCGTGGGCCAACTTTATTTCAATCCTATTAGGTCAGCGTATAGCCCTCGCCCAATGAAACGAGAAATTCCGAATACCTTCACTGTATCAAACAGCTTTGGGGTATTTTTCTCATTTAATATTTATTTTTGAAATAATGATTCTTTTTGCCATCAATAATCTAAAAGCTCTGGCCAAGTACGGAACGAATGGGTTCATGTCCCAGTCCGGCAGATTCTCTAATCGAGTTATTTATTTCTGTACGCATTAATTAATGTCAGAATTTTCAAAGATTTACTCCCACTCCCTAGCAATCCTATAACGTAATGAAACGAGAGCGGTTTGCCAACCATTAATCCTGTCATATTCCAATTCTTCCTGTCGATACTTGCTTACATATGAGAGGTTGTGCCACTGAGTGACTCGTTCTCAGCTTCGTAGAAAAGCGCCTGTTGTTATAAATAAATTTATGACTCGATGTACTCCACCTTGAAGGGAGATTTTTTTTCAATTGTAATTAGCATGTTCTGTAGTCGAGTGTATAACGCTTTTGGGAGGGCACAAGTTTAAATCGTACTGAAATTTTCGTACAGCAATGGTATGTATTTCCTTGATTTTATTGATTGAGTAGGCATTTACTTGGTAGAACTCCATTATAATACGGTTAGAAAAATAACAATTTGTTTTAATTCTACATAAATTATTTTGTATATTTGTTGATAGCTATTTCGGCTTACGCCCTCGTCAGAACTATAATATATAAAATATTTTATGTTGAATTAAAATACATTATTATTTTTCTTACCGTAGTATGTATTTCCATTTATACATTTTTTTCATAGCACGGGGTACATGGAGCATAGTTGACTTTCTAGCTTTATCCGTCCTTTTAGTATCCGCGGTCTAGGAGTAAAATCTTCATTGAACGAACAAATATATCTGGGTTCAAATTCAGACAAGGTTTAATCAAGATTTTTTCAATTTGATTTTTGAAAACTTGAGCATAGAAATCCGTTATGTTTTTACTCTCGAGTTGATCTTGAGTGACGTTACAAATTCTATTCAATTTTGATTTATGATTTTAAAATTAAATACCCACAATAACAGTCGCAAAGAAAACGTGTTTGTGAAACATAATAGAGTTGATCATTTTAATTAAAGCAACGGTACCGTTTAAAAAAATCAAAATCGCGTATATTTAAAATCGTTTATTTAATGATTTTTTACAATGACCAAAATACATTTTTTCTATTCAAAATACGCTCTCGTCAAGTTAAGGTAATATTATTTTAGAATATTTTTTTTCTCAACATTAGGTGGTCCTTTTCCAACAGAAGCCGAGTTAGTTTTCCTAAATTTGTTAAAACCAGTATCTTGAATGACTCTAACAGATAAAAGAAAGACATTTGAAAATCATTTAATAGTTGCCTTAAAATTGTATGTTCACTTTATCAGAGGTGAAGAATTAGAACAAATTATGATCGTGGAATGCTACGACGAATATCGTACATTTATCTATGAACGACCAGAAAAAGCATGGATGGATTACGTGAATCAACAAGTATAGCAAGACAAAGTTTGCTTGGCCTATTTACGCGAATGTCAGAAAAAAATAACTTTTATAACCAATTTAGTCTCCGTTTCATTTAGAATAGTATTTTATAAAAGCCTTAAAAAGTAATCTGTCTAGATTTGATGATCTCGTTCAAGGGAAGTGGCTCTAAAAATGTAAAGGTATACATAAAATAAAACAAAGTTTGGTTTACGTTTAAAAAATACTCATAAAAAATGGTATCAGACAAAATGAGGAGCTTGTAAAAAACTGCCACAAAAAATGATCGTAACCCTTTACACTTTGCACAACGAAGTGTTTCGAAGTACGCGTTTGAAAGGGCTGTATTACACGGGAGAATAAAAATCAGTTTGTGATTGATTTTGTAGGTCAAAATAATAAAAACATTTTTAGCACTTATTCAACATTAAATTTATTAGATCAGGACCGGTTTCTCCGATAGCTCGAAATTATCAACTGCTCATTATCATCAGTTGATAATGTTCGCTATGAGCGAAACTGGCCCTGATCTGTGGAATAAGTACTAAAAATGTTTTATTATAATGCCATTCCAACAAACATTGACAGCGAACACCTAAAAAGTGATTTTTTAGGTATATAGTGTTGCTACAGGAAAGAACACTGGAGATTTCTTTTTTAAACATATAACATAAGAGCTAAACATGTACTCAGTTAGAAATATTCTTTTAAATATTTGAGTCCGTACAGGTTTAACGGGATAAAGTTTTACCGGGCCATAAAATTATCAAAGAATGGCTTTCGAGCTTGGTTCATTAAAATATAGTTTCAAAGAAGTATATTGATTTTATTGGCTTTTACTTGAGAGATCTTCTCCCTTCTAAGTTCTGTTTTATTTATTGAAATTTAATGCTTCTCCTCCGATAATCTATATTTTTTTTTCTTTAAAGAAAATTAAAAAAATATTTGGCATTACAGCTTACGCCAATGCGCCAAATATTATTAATTGTGAAAGTCATACGAGTTTAACTCGATGATAAATAATGAATCAGTTGTGCACAAAATCAACGATAAATAACATACATACACCCAGCCCAAGATATATTTTTCCAATTAAAAAAATCTGGCCTTGCCGGGAATTGAGCCCGGGCCCCCTGATCGCTAGGACAAAGTTCTTGCCACTAGACCACAGGGACCGACATTTTATACATTACAAGTTATTTCTGTCAGATAAAATTTTGTTTTTGTACTGCCATAGCAACAAGAAAATTAAGAATCGTAGGTCGGAAGCTTCGCTACTCAATCTTGCAGCTTTGAATTGTCAAGTCGGATCTGCTCGTCCCTTGTAAAACGGCCGAAAAGCGGCTGGTGGCAAATCGACCGCCCGCGCCGCGACGCCCTCCGTAGTGATGCGGGGGCGTCGGGAGGCTCCGGAGGCGCCGGCGCCCGATCGGCGGCCGTCTCTGCGGAGGCGACGCGCTCCCATAAATAATATTCACCCCGCCGTTTGACCGTTAACGGACAAAGGGTCTCCGATTGCGCGCGTAGGGTCCAATTAACGCGCTACGGAAACCGACTGCTGGCCGACCGACTGACAACCATTGTCCTACTATTTGTCTAAGAAACAGATAAACAATTTTGTAATTAAAAGATATTTTCTAATTAAAATTGGGATAACGATCAACATTACATAAAGAGTTTTGGTCATAATACTACCAGATATTTACAACGTTATCACAATCGTGGCAGCTGTATGCAATATGTTTTCTTTATTATTTAGCTATCCAAAACAGCTATGAAACTTTTTGTTTTCAGCTTTTTGGTTTAGAGTTGAAAAACTCTTGGATACAACATATTAACTGTAAAATTATTCAACATTATAAAACTTGATCCAAAATAAAAAGATTTTTATGTCGCGAAGAATCAAATTAAAATGTTCCACTGAAAACAATTGAAAAATTTAAGCAATAATGCTGTAGTTATAAGCCTAAAACAAAATCGGAGTTGTAATGGTAATATAATCAATCAAACATTTTACAGAATACCTGATTTATATGTCGACAATTATCTGAATTTAGCCTTAACACTGAATTATTTTACTTTCCTAATAGATGAGTACCCATTACAGATGTCAATACTTTCTACCATAAAAACCAATTATCAAAACCAATATGCTAACTAATTTTATTTCAATGTTTATTTTTTAAGGAAGGTTCAAGTTTTGAGGCGCGTTAACTTCAAAGGTCTCTTTCGTCTCTCGTTTAGTTTTCACCAGGGCTGTGGAGTCGGAGTCGTGGAGTCGGAGCTTTTTGGCCGGAGTCGGAGTCGGAGTCGTCGCGGCGTTTTGGCCGGAGTCGGAAATTTTGAAAAGTTTGAAATTTTTATTTTTGCATTTAATATGTCAAATTTGGCTTTTGGCCGCATTGATAGGGTTGATATTTAATTGAATACACATAAATAGGAAAATTAGGGAAAAAAAGTAACGATATTAACCTTTTTTTAGTCGGAGTCGGAGTCGTGATTTTGGTCAATGTCGGAGTCGGAGTCGGAGTCGTGGTTTTGGTAAATGCTGGAGTCGGAGTTGGAGTCGAAGTCGGACTTTTTTGTATCGACTCCACAGCCCTGGTTTTCACATCCAAGTTGCATTCCTTTAGTATTGTTGCTGACAAGAGGGCGCGATCGTTGTAGTGTTGATCAATCCTTAGTGAAGCCAGTTCAAGAAATCAGCTTAATTTATATCTACAGTAAATTTACTTATAAATATCCTTGTATGATTGTTTTACAAATCTTGGATAAAAAATCTTTTGTCAGGCGGGAAAAGTGAACGTTACTATTTAAAATAAGAACTGTTTTTATCAAAATCAAACGAAGGCATACTATTACAGATATTTAATTCAATATTTGAATAAGATTTTTATGAAGACAAAATCTTTTTTAAAATGAAATACAAAAAGCTTTTAATTAATATCGAGTTGATTCTTGGTAAATTTTGTATTTCTAAAAATAGGCACTCAGCTGATTTTTTTAAAATTATATTGGTTAAAATTAAAATATGCTTTTTTTGCACCTGGCACACAAGCCCACGGTTGAACAAATGTTGCCATTTAATGTGTGCTCGGGACCATAAACAATTTTGCGAATCCCTCTTTTGCGTGATAAAAAAAAGTCTTTTTAATACAAACAATGTAAGCTGGAAAGATATAGACAAAGTCATCGCAATCTGGTTAATATACACAACTGCTGAGTTTAATGTTATTTAGTTATGTGCGAGCTTAAGTTAATTTCGTCAAAATATTAAATATAACAAATTGAATAATTGTACCGACTTAGTGGCCGCAGAGAAACGCTCTATCAAATGCAAAACTATTGTGCTTCATACTTTTGAAGCGCTTGAAGATTTCATCGTTTATTTAACTGTGCTTAAATACTCATCAATATTATATAAACTACTAGTATTGCTACCCGGCGTCGCTCGGACTAAGCGACCAATAATTATTTAATGTTATATCATTCGACATAATTATATCACAAAATCTAACATCCAAAATAGAGTTAAAATAAAATCACAAACTTTATTTAAATTTGATGACAGCCCCATTCTCGCCCATTGAAATGTCCAAATTCAAGGAAAAAATCTACTGTCTAGCCGCACGTTCCTCGGCAGTTTCACCCAAATTAAACGATCTTTTTCGTTTTGACATGGCTCTAAGAGGAGCAAACTATTTGCTCTATCAATATTTTTCAAAGCAAGCAATGCCAAGCAAGGCAGAGTAACAACTGTTCCCAGTTTAGAAGTTTATGTCCGAGTATAACAAGTACAAACGTCGCGTTTCCAGCCCGTCCGAGCGCGTCCGTCGTTTAGAATTTTCGAGGTAGAATCCGTCCATCTTGACCAATGGGAAAGCGGGCTACAAAGTTTCAATAATTTGGCCAATAGGATTGGCGCTTATTTGACAATTACAGACATACATCCCCCGTTTCGGTTTTATATATAAGATTCCATAGAAACCATATTTCCGGAAATTTTCTAGTGGATGAACAAAGCTGACAATATGTCAATGTACTGACATAATTTGACCCATGGAAGCTTTAAAAATCAATTACATTGGGAATGTTGTCATCAATTGAGTTTTAAATAATAATTGGCTTTGAGTCAGTCGCGCAAACATTTCTTTTCAGAGAGAGTAAGAAAAGGAAATTGGAATTGCAATAACTTTAGTCTTATATAAGTAGTTAGTTCATTGCACTCTTCTTAGCACGTTTTAGCAATCGAGAACAATGCAAGTTGGAAAATATAAAAACATCACGGATACGGTAAGAAAACTAACAATGTATTTTCGTTCTGCATAAATTATTTTATATATTGGTTGATATCTACATACAAATATCAACAAATATATAAAATAATTTATGTAGAACTAAAATACATTGTTATTTTTCTTACCGTATTATAATGGATTTCTACCAAGTAAATGCCTACTCAATCAATAACATCACGGATGTTTATGTATTAAGATAATGTCTATGAATTGATCCTGTAATTAAAGTTTCATATTCTTTATAACGTTACTGAATTTGACAACAAAGCGATACCACATTTTAAAACATTTTTTTTAAACGTTTCTGTTGAAAATTAGAAATAAATTGTGTTCTCTTTTCACACTCGGCAGTTGTTTTATCTTGGCTTCTATATCATTGGCTGGATGCAGTCGTATAAATAAGAATGGGCGCAGATCTAGCCAAGTGTGAGTGAATAGAAAATATTTTTATATCACGAGTGGCACGGGAAAAGAAGCTTAGTTTTCTTTGTTATGGATCGAGTTTAAATGAAATTGAAAGTAATAAAAAAAATGAAAGATTAATGCGAAAATGGTCTGGCAGAATGCCAAATGTAGGAAAATGGATATAGCAAAAGAGTGTTGGAACTGATTTCAAAATACAATAAATAGCAATAATGTGGTCGATTGAAAATGTGAAATGAGCCTCAACAAGTGTGCGGGAAATTGTGTGACAACAGAGAAAGTGTCGTACCGTAACATAGTAGTATACATATGAAAATAAGTATGTTGTTGATATGCGAGTGTTGTACTGACGATATCAAACCATTTTAGTCTTTATTATTAAAAAGTTTTAAATAAACTTGTTTACAAATGTGCTACGAATGACCAAGATGGACTCAGTCACTTTGAATAATTAATAATAACTAAAATGTAAGTGACTTACACCATGGAGCTATGGCACCGGACGAACAAAAAGGAAGCAGTAAGATTTTCACGGGAAAGAGAGCCTCGGATACATCGAGTGGTGACCAAGTCTTCGAATAGGTAAAGAAAATAACCAAAGAAGAAGAGAAATTGATAATATCAACAATGGTGATGATAAATACGATTTTCAATGTTGTTAAAGTTGCTTATAAAATAAATAACTTTTTGAAAAGGGATAACAGAATTTATTTTCAATGACATCGCGTCAAAATAAATTAAGTTTTTATCAGAATTGTTTTCAGCACTAATTCAGAAAACTTTTTTAAAAATATATAGGTGCGATGGTGCTATTAGCATATTTATTGTTCTCAATAATGGATCGGCTATAAAATATACGCACATTTGAATTATTATATTTAAAAACTAATTTATGTCTATTTTTTCTTATACATTAAAAGATAGTATAATGCGCAAAAAAAGAAAAGAAATGATTTATGGACGAAATTTTAAAATTACTTGTCTGTGTCAATAAGCTTTTAAGATTTTTGTTTAATGTGAATAAATTTGACCTATATACGCATAAAATTGCGCAGAAAAACAAGATCGTCTCGAATTAACAGTAAGTAAAAAATATGACGGAAAAATGTTTTTAAAAGCAATAATAATTCACATACGAGAATCGAGACATGAAATTTACTGGAGTAAAGATTATCTATTACTAGTATTGCTACCCGGCGTCGCTCGGACTAAGCGACCAATAATTATTTAATGTTATATCATTCGACATAATTATATCACAAAATCTAACATCCAAAATAGAGTTAAAATAAAATCACAAACTTTATTTAATTTGATGACAGCCCCATTCTCGCCCATTAAAATGTCCAAATTCAAGGAAAAAATCTAATTTGCTGTCAAAGAAATGTCAAATAATACCTTCACGTAAATAATAAACATTATTATATTAATAAACGCCGGGAAAAATTCAGTAGAAGACTAATTTATTACATTTTGACTAAATGTCTTCGCCGATAAAAATTCAAACATATTTTCTTTCATATTCGTTTTTATGGCAACTTAATGACCAACAATGCAAAAGGGAATTATAGACCCACAGACATACATACGCCGTTTCGGTTTTATATATAAAATGTAAAAGATTTTTACGAAAACTGTAGAAAAGACAAGGCTATTTAGTGGTTAGCTAATCGTTCTCCTAAAGTGTCCCATTTTTACGAATACAACAGATAGAAATATAAAACCCAAAAATTGATAAAAAAAAAAACATTTAGAGCATTTCAACAACTGCTCGTACTGCGACTTAGCCTTGTGAACACCTTTACCAAATACAACTACAAAGTCATTTCTTTCTATCCATTCTTTCTTAAGAAAGTTTGAGCAACTCTGATTAGAAAATATGCCAAAAAAGACTCCATAAGCTCCACATTTGGAATATAAGATTACTTGACGTCTACTTCTTATCATGGACTAATTCACATAGTAAAAACAATAAACGAAACATTATATGTATACCATTATGTTAAAATGATTTCTTAAAAACTTTTTTGTTATTTGAAAATATTAATAAGGAATATAAGAAAACATTTTCGTCGTTTTCCGCACACTATCTCCAACGTGACGATTTTGGCCAAACATATTTATCTACAGTATTTATACCATTGGAATTGGATTTTTTTCTCCATGTGAACAACTTATTTTATGAGAATATTTTATTCCATTTCTTAAATACACATATTTCCAATAAATCCTGTGTGCAGACATTCATTATTGATGAATACAAAACATCCTATGTGAAAACACATGACCTAGGATATCTTTTTCCGAGCACGTTATTGGCTTTATTTATGTAGCACGGGGGTTACCAACCCCGTGCCCGCGAGCACCATGGCGCCCGCCGACCGATTTCTGTGCGCCCACCAACGTTAGCTCGAAACATTTTTAACTTTACATTTTTGCAAAATTAGTTTTATGGATATCACATCGACCTGTTAAGTGCTCTCGTGCATTTACCCAAATATGAAAGAAATGGTAGATAACGGTGAATTAACCGTCATACACATTCAAGTGCTTTAAAAACAGTTTGAAGAGAGATTTCTGCAGTTTACGACTATCGAGCCAATGGTCTTCTTTATTGTCAAACCTTTTATTTGCCAATTAAACACGATATGAATAGATTAATGTTTTGCAGGTTGTGGTCAAGAAAAGGCACAGCAAGAAAATTTTACACTGATCTCTGAATCTTTTCAACTTTCACTTTATTCAAAAAAGAGAGGTTGAGCCACTGAGTAACAAACAGTTCTCGTAGAAAAGGACATATTTTAAGATAATCGCTGCAAAGAGTCCACATGCTCCACGTTAGGAGCGGACATGGTTGAAAAAATCATTATCTTTTAACAATATCCTCAGAAAAAATACGTGGCGCCCACCGCCCTACATTTTCCTACAATGCGCTCTCGGGTTCAATTAGGTTGGGAACCCCTGATCTAGCACAATGCAGTATATAAGCAAAATTTAAGGAAAATTTATTTCAACTTTTATTTTATTAATATAGTGTTAAATGTAGCTCAAAAATAAACAATTGTTGAATTTTATAAGCAGTTTCTATTGATTATCTCTTCATGTGCTTTTATTCACATACGACAAACGATGTCATTTTGTTTCATGTTTTTTTTTCCGAAAAAAACATCACTAATAACAAAAGACAAATATGGAACACATTTTCAAATAATATTTCCACACGGATTGACAAGTGTTTTTGTATGGTAATTTGCTCTGTGTAGGTTGGCCATTCCGCTTTGTATGATGTCGTACGAGGAGCTTAGCATACCAAATGGACACGGACATGATAAAATTTACGTAAGCATAATGTTTATTTTATGGGTCGCCAAAAAATCTGATGAGCAAAGGGGGTTCGTCTGAAAATTAAACAGACGATACAATTATTATTTACCTACATCGTGTTGCCGAATTAATTGACCTTTTACTTTACAAGAGGCAAGCAGAATTTGTTTTCCATTCATTTCACAGACATTATGCGCTATGAATTTGTAAAATGCGAAATATTTATTTACGCTACTACTTGTTTTTTTATCATTCAAATTTAAATATTATGGCTTATTATATATACGGTTACAGCGTTTGTCTTACAGCTTATAAATGGAGTATTTCAATACAATAAGTTTTCACTAGAAATAATTTTTAACTTTTGCCAGCCTGAGGGTGAAAAAATCGACCACTAATGCTACTTTATCTTAAATATCCATCTTAATATTAGTGATACAATGTGTACACTTTTGGTATTCTTAAATAATTGTTTTTACATGGTTTGCAGTAAAAAAAATATGATTTTGATCGACTGGTTTCGTCGCAATTAAATAAAAAAGAAAATAACTCGGATTATTATTGGCCGAAAACCATTGATATTGTTGCTACCAATTGCCAGGATTCAAACTACACTGCCCATACGCGATAAGATAACGTTATCTTATCTCAAACGCGCCTCTTTCAACGAAAATTCCAAATCAAATGGATGCCATTTTCATTAAAAGGTGTAAATAAGAAATCGCGTTCACAGTTTTGATATCGCCAGTCTAGAATAAACAAGAGCACGATCAGGTTGTCTAATTCATGCGCGACTTAAAATATGAATAATTATAGGACAATTATCGATTTTTATATATTTTTAAAACGATGTATATACACGAAGCTGACTAAAGCATATTATAATATTTTTAAATGCAATATATGCCAATAAAGCCAAAACACTGCGGTATTTTTAATTCCCCCCCTTCGGATCACAAATTATTTTTCAAGGGTCGTCTTCGAGGGTTAAGTAAGCCACTCAATTAATCTCTCCATACAGTTGAAGAAAAAAATTAGGCGCCATTAAAAAACATGGATGTAGTGATAACAGTACTTTTTAGAATACATTGGAAGAGATTAAGCCTCTACTTCCAACGACCAATACCATCGGGTATATAAATCAATCAGACAAATCAATGCCAGTCTTTTGTGTCTTAAATGAGTCATCATTACCAAAGAGTTGAGTAGTAAACGTCGTTGGCTTCGTTAACGTTCCTTACAGGCTTTAATTCCAAAATGGACGGTTTCATAGATTGATTTATATATACTTTCGATGGATTCAGCGGGACGTTCATTTCACTTTGTTCAACTTTGTGGACGTTCATTTTAATATTAAATTAAAAATAACTTTGATTATTCCACGTATTGTGCTACTAACTGTGATACGTGTTTCGCTTCTTTCAGAGGCATCTTCGGACTTATTATCGCAAAAGATTGCTTAAGACTTAAATAATAAAGCAAGATTGATTCAAATATTTTAAAATGGTAAAATTACAAAATGTCGTTTGGGATTTTTTCTTATACGGAAAGCAAACAAATAATTATACTACTAATGACGTTAGCATTACAAAATATTAACTAATGGATGCAATCATTTAGAATTAAAGAACATTATTTAAGCAATCTTTGCGATAGTAAGTCCGAAGATGCCTCTGAAAGAGACGAAACACGTGTCACAGTTAGAAACACATTACGTCGAATAATCAAAAATATTTTAAATTTTATATTATTGATTTTTATATCTCTGTTCGAAAACATGGGTGCCTGAACTTTCTTCTCACTTGCCCGCAGAGACAAGAAGACAGAGAAGAGACAGATACATGATAAATGGCTATGACGATTTGCTAACTACTTGTCCTGTCCTAGTCTGCACTTTCTTTTAAATAAAGAAAGATTCAGTGACTGAGCAACTAGTACTTTCCTTGAGATAAACTTTACGAAGGATACTTATCTTACTTTCTATACATAAAACGTTTGGAGCAGGAATGATTCCATTGCATTTGCGTAATGAAATAAAAAGACTTGTCGGCACATAATCGTTTTTTTGCAATACCAGATTTAAAAATATCATAATACACATACTATGTTGTGGTAACCGGACAAAACAGAACATGACTTTTCAGAACATGACTTTTCAGAATATGACTTTTCAGAATATGACAATTCAGAACATGACTTTTCAGAACACGACTTTTCAGAACATGACATTTCAGAACACGACAATTCAGAACATGACTTTTCAGAACACGACTTTTCAGAACATGACTTTTCAGAACACGACTTTTCAGAACATGACATTTCAGAACATGACAATTCAGAACATGACTTTTCAGAACATGACAATTCAGAACATGACATTTCAGAACGATCGGCCCACCTATGGACACCGTCCTACGAGCGCGCTCGCTTTATAATATTGGGTTTTCACATATATATTTGTCTATAAACAATTTACCAATTATGACACAATACCACATACCACAACAAGAAAATAACTGTAATTATGAGATCGCCGAAATTAAAATAAATGTTTTCTAACTATTGTAGTTAGTTCGCGTGCATTTTAAAATTCATTCGTTGGGCTGGCACAAATATGTATATATATATATATGTATGTGGGATCTGGCGGTGGAGTCGGGCAAAATAACGAAGGTTTTAGTTTTATAATACGTCTTTATTTATTCTTTATTTAGTCTTAACACCGGCTTATTCTGACGGAAAGAATATCATAACAAAAAAATCTTAAGATTAAAATTAACATTTATATAATATTTTTACACGCTTCTCAAATGTCGTATCGAGATCGACTTGCACAGAATTTTTATACACATAATAATAACAATAAAAATTATTAATTAATAATAACAACATAATTGGCCGATTGTTCTGAAATGTCATGTTCTGAAAAGTCATATTCTGAAAAGTCTTGTTCTGATTTGTCATGGAACCCTATGTTGTCTACCATAGATCAAAGACAATGATGAGGTATTTATAAAACTAATCATATTTAATTCATATTTTGTTTTCAATATATAAATAGCCGTGGCAAATATGACTATCTCCCGACTGAGTGTACATGTATAGAGGATAATAACCATTCTGCGATATGTCTATTCCGCATTCGTAACAAATTGAAATGGCGGCCATTTTATCCCATTGACAACATGGCGGTAATTTGGAGACGCTTTAATCAACACGTTTTCATCCGATGATATAATATACCCGCCCGTCTTTCATTAGGCCATCACCCAGTCGACGGGACGACGGTATATACGTCACTTCGCAGTCGTGTTGGTCAATCTACGTCTGAAATCATTTTTAAAATAACCATTTCTTCTTCTAGTAATTTGATATGTTTTCTTTTGAAAAGGAATGTGTAATAACAGCCATCACACAGTTTGATTATGAATTACTGTTTTGAAAATATAGTCCAATCCAATTTCCGTCCTAATATCGAGAACTAGTTTAAAACTGACGACACATAAATTGAAACAAGGATATTTTTCAGGACTGTGGAGTCGGAGTCGTGGAGTCGGGACTTTTTGGCTGGAGTCGGAGTCGGAGTCGTCTCGGCGGTTTGGCCGGAGTCGGACTCGGAGTCGGAAATTTTGAAAAGTATGAATATTTTATTTTTGCTTACAATATGTCAAATTTGGCCATTGGCTGGGTTGATATTTAATTGAATACACATAAATAGGAAAATTAGGCAAAAAAAAATCAGTAGCTTAGTGATTCAGTAACCATAGTGAGTTTATCATTTCTAAGGTGTTCAGTGTCAATACTTGGTAAAAAATAATATTTTCTTTCACTTGGAAATGCTTGCCATGAGCGAAACCGGTTCCGATCCAATAAATTTTATATGGAATAAGTACAGTTAATTCGGGTAACTTTGGACGTCAATATAGTATTGGACAAAACTTGTCCAAAAGTACCGTTTTTTTTTTCTGCTGACGCTAATCGGGATCATTCTTGCGATTGATGAATATAACAAATCGATCTTTTGTCTTATTAAAAAAAGAAGCCACATTCACCTTTAAAATTATTTTTAAAACGAAAATGGCCAGAAATAAGATCTTTTCGCAACCTCGAGAAACAGCATGAAATTGTTTTAAAAATGGTCAAGTTTTGTCCAATGTTATATTGACGTCCAAAGTTACCCGAATTAACTGTACTTATTCCATATAAAATTAATTGGATCAGAACCGGTTTCGCTCATGGCAAGCATTACCAAGTGAAAAAATTATTATTTTTTTTCAATTATTGACAGTGAACACCTTAGAAGTGATATGGTCACTGAATCACTAAGCTACTGAATAGAGTTTTCTATTAAAGAGTTAGTTTTTTTTGTTACGTATTACAAAGAAAATTTAGACTTTAAATACATACACAAAACAAATATGCTTACGGGTATTTTGGAAACATTTGAATAAAAATATTAAAGAATTTTATTGGTTCTGCTTGATACTTTAAATAGAAATGTATGTATGGAAAGTTATCAAAAGAAAGTACTTGAAGGTAAAATACAATGATGAATTTTGAAAAAAATACGACGTGTAAATACGAAAATTTTGTAATGCCTTTGATAGTGATAGCGCAAATATTTACTGCACATCGACTCGGTGCTTTTTTGTCTGTCGGAATATTCCTTTTTTTATATTTTTAGCAATATTTGGGCTTGCCAACAGAGTTGCGTTTTTGCGTAATAGAATTTAATAATATTTATTACACATAAAAATAAATTCTTAAAACATGCTATGTTTTTATTTAAAAGATTATATTTGGATGTATGTTATGTTCTTGATTAAATAAAGAAAAATCAAAGTGATACGTTTTCAAGAATAACCTTTTATACAACTGCTTTCTTTAAGAAAGTAAAGATTTCTGAATAAAACTCAAATATAATTAAAGAACTGTTATTTCAGATTTTTTTTATGAATGTAACCCATTCGTGCACCGAGGGCCGCGATTTTCTTTGAACAAATTGCGATGGATTTCGGTAATACAAGGAAGCTCTTTAAAATGGATATTATATTGATTATATTAAAAAATATGTAACTATAATTATAGGACTATGATTCTAAGAGATGTCACTATGTGTATCAAATGTTTTAATTATAAAATCGTTGACTTTGTCCTGTATTAGAGAGTGTAAAGTGGAGCGTATATATATACGCTCTTTTTCTATGGCATGCATTGCGCTCATGGAATTTTGGACTGTATATATACGTTTCTGGCATACAACTGGTTAAACGTCTTCGAATGTGACGGAATCATTCCAGATTATTAACACATTAGCTACGGGGAAATCAAAAGACCCACAGAAACGACGCGTATTTGGCGCTCCTTAAAAAACCTTAAATATAAGCTTTAACTAGTTTTGAATTACATTTTTCTACAAAAGACTTCCTGAAAGCAATTTATTATTTATTAAAAAAATCATCCAACTACTTTTTACTTACTGTTAATTTTTCAAACATTATTTTTATTTCACAGATATTTTATTGTACCAGATATTTTATGCATGTAATTTAATACTGTGCAGAACATAGCTGATAGTATAAGCGTACATGAAAAATATTTTTTCAACCCAGCTTTTCATCACAGGAACCGCCACAATGTGTACATCATTTCGCAAAACCTCCAATTTAAGGCTGGCTTCAATGAGCAAACCAGGTTGCTAAGATAATATTTTTTTATAAATTTCGTCGAGATAAAACAAACAAAGAAAAAGTTCTTTAATTATTCACTAATTTTATTCAACTGTGATTTTATTTGAAACTCTGTTAGAAATAATTACGATGTACGGTGTTTGTTCTAAAACGCATTACTGGTCCATTAGATTACAGTAGTAATTTGTAAGTAAAGTTTATCGTGAAAACTAAACTCGAGGCTCAGTTCATGATTTTGTAAGGTTTGAGTTGGCTGCTATTACACACCCCATGCTTAAGGAAGGGATGTCTAAAGAAGACATCCGTGTATAGTAGTTCGATATCAGTTTCGAGTACAAAGTCTTGACATTATTTTCTGGAGTCAAATACTTGTATCTCTTAAGAAAATGGTTTGTGTATTTAAACATTTCATACATGTGGTATTTATTAAATTATTACTTCTTTATAAGTATTATTTTCGACCGATCCGTGGTGAAATGACCAACGTCGTTGGATTTCGTGACGGACTGTTAGAGTCCCTGTGCGAGCAGGGGTGTTTGTGTTGATGAAAATCCTTTCCGATCCCAAAAAGCGTGAAGGATTAGTTGACCAAAAGTCCTGTCTTAGTTATCGTATCCTTTCAATCCCTACTATCATCGAACAAGATAGGTTGAGCAACTGAGTAACAAGCAGGTGTATTCGTATACTGAGAATCCGCCGTGACGGTAGAGTTTAATCTACTTCACGTTGAATCTGAAGAGTATCTCATTCTCAATCTGAGAACGGGATAGTTTGTTTAGTAACGATGAGAGTATCGATACTTTTGAGATATATTGACACATCTCTATCGGTGATTTCGTTAGTCTGGAGTTAGGCTGGCATTTTAAACTTTGGTGCGTGGCTTTCAAAGTGTTTCATATAATTTGTTATTTAATTTGAAGTGCTGCGGATAAGATCCTGCCTCTATGAACGATGAATATCATATTGCTTCGGATACGATCAAAGAGAATAATATGACCTTAAAGTAATTAATAATCTACAAAGGATTGACGTTTTTATAAGCGAGCACACTTTGAAATAACGAATGCTAAGCTTTTAAATGATAAAGTAAGTATAAAGATACAACGATTGAATTAATAGTTAACAAAACCGTTCAAATTATTTATTAAAACTATAGCTGAAGCCGTTATGTACGTTATAAACAAATAAGTTTCTTGAAGTTATTGAGTATAAGTTTCATTGAAGCTTGAAAAGGATTTAAGGAATTTGTAGGAAATGTACTATATTTCCAAACGGAAAATTTTAGAAATATACGTGTCAACACGTTTAATTGTTTTTTGACTGATAATTTAAGTTAATCAATAAATTGACAGGTTTGGTAATTTAGGCAATGTATTCCACTGAAGTTGATAACAATAGTAGGGCGTAAAAATAAGTAACGAAATGAAACAACAAAAATTGATTACTTCAATGTGTATTTTTTGTCCTTTTAAACAAAGATTGTATTAATATAAAATTTAAAATTACTTTGATTATTCCACGTATTGTGCTACTTACTGTGACACGTGTTTCGCCTTTTTCAGAGGCATCTTCAGACTTACTTTCGCAAAGTTTGCTTAAGTAATGAAGCAAGATTAATTCTAACATTTTAAATTATAAAATTACAAAATGGATTTCGGGTGTTTTGTCCTTCTAAAGGAAACAAGGAAAGGGTGACAGAATCGAAACAATGCAATCAGATAATGATACTAATGAGCTGCAATCGATCAGATTGGGATTTTTCCCTTATAAGGGAAGTAAGAGAGGGGGTTATAGAACCGAAACAAAGCAAGAGGCTAAACACGTGTCACAGTTAATAGCACAATACGTGGAATAATCAAAGTTATTTTAAATTTTATTTTTAAATGAACTTCCACAAAGTTACCGCCGAAGCCATCGAAAGTATTAAAGATTCTATTATTCTATTGGAACTAACGGAAAAAAAACAATACAATTACAGAAACCGTTTTGAAGATAAAACTTACGTTTGAACAGAAAAACGTGAAGTATTTATTACTTAATTGAAGCTTTGTCATTCAAAAATCATGATGAAAATCACCTTCTAATGAAAAAAGAAAAGAACCCTTTATGAAAATCAGGGATTCTTTTTATAAAACTCCTTTGTCTTTAAGAGAGTATTTACAAAGTAATTAACTTTTGATTAAGAACGAAACTAGATTCGAGATATATTCATCACGAATAAAGTGACGTCATTCTGTCGCTAGATTTTTTTTACCCAATGCTTTATATCCATTAAAATGGACATGTTTATACGGCCAGTATTAAAAGGCAATGTTTCGAAATGCTAAAAAATAGTCTAGTGTATTTTTCGCCAAAACTAGACACCATGTCTGGTGACAAAAAAGGCATGATTAATTTCTCAGCTCATTGTAGATTGATAGGCTTCAATGTTTGTCTGTAAATAAATCTTTTGTATGTTGCGTGGTAGGAAAAAATTGCTTCTTCGGACTACACTATTAAAGTTAGTAGGATGAATATTGTGTTAGTAAAATTGAATAGAGAAATTCAGGTTCCCCGGACAAGTAAGGAGTATTTAAATCATATCAACGTTTCAGTGTTTGCAATTTAGGTCGATGTAAAAACTGAAATCAAAACTTCAGTGGACTATTAAGTTGAATTGAAGGGTTTAATCCTACCTGATTGATTGCATCTAATTAGTTAATATTATGTTATGCTAACATCATTAGTAGTATAATTATTTGTTAGCTTTTTGATTCTATAACCCTCCTTGCTTCCCGTAAAAAGGAAAATTCCCAAACACCATTTTGTAATTTTATTATTTTAAAATATTAGTATCAATCATGCTTCATTACTTATTCTGGAAGAGGCGAAACACCTGTCACAATTAGTAAAACAATACGTGGAATAATCTATTTTTTTTAAAAGTTAGCAAAGTTATATTTAATTTATTGTATTTCCTGGTAAAATACTTCCCGTTTTTTTATGTAAAATTGATACAATGATAATTTAAATGCATTCGTAGTTTTAACAAGTGAACACCAACTGATTCAATTTGGTAAATAAATAATATGATGATTATTTCCGAATGAGCATACCACATGTTTATTACACACATCTCAAATTTTAGAGATACATAGGGCTTAGCCTGATATAAAGATACAAGATGTTTACTACGCGTCAGTTCAAGTACATCCGTGTATTGAAGGCGAAACCCGGATCATTAGCGACCAAACAAATGGAAAAGTACAAAATTAAAATGATTCAAATTAAATATTATCAAATTAATAATTAATGCATCAGGATTGTAGCAAACATTAATATTTTCCAATTTAATCGTATGATTTTCAATTTTTTGCCTTCGCGTTAAAGTTATAATTGCTTATGTATTTTAATTAAAAACGCCACCTGTTTTTAAATCAAATACCAAGCAGCTTTTTTTAATCGGCTGTCTAGACTTAATTCTTGACACATTGTACACGCGGTGGTTAAAGTTTATAATACCTAAAATATATATTTAATTATAAATTATATACTTAGTATATTGTGACGATTATGTAAGTTCATTCAAGGTGTGACAAACAATTGCTATTACAACTAAGCAAATAAATTGAAGCAAAATACAAGAAAAACAGACTATAAATTTTTCTTGTATTTCTTACTCAACTTTTGTATAAATATCACTGTTTCATTGTATTCCTCATCAGTTGACAATGCTCGCCATGAGCGAAACCGGTCCTGATCTAATAAATTGTATGTGGAAAAAGTACTAAAATTTTATTATTTTTATTATAATGCCATTCCATCAAGTATTGACAGAGAACACCTTAAAAGTTTTTATTTAAATTTTTGGTCGAGTGTATGGTACTTAGTGAAGCTCTTATTTTTTCTTTCTATTTGTTGGTTATAGAAAATTTTTGGAGACGTCAATTTTGGATGCATAAATGAGACACATATAATAACTTATTATTAGCTTATAAAATTAGGATGGTAGAACAGAAAAGAAGATGTATTATGTACCCTGTCAAAAACAGTAAATGCTTGTTAAAACATAGTTCTGACGATGGCGTAAGCCGAAATAGCTTTCAAAAATATGTAAAATATTTTTTATAGAATTATAATAAATTGTTTTTTTTCACCGTATTATAATGGAGTTCTACCAAGTAAATGCCAATTCAATCAATAAATAAATAGTATAAATGAAAAATAAAGCTGCCCGGACTAAGGTTCGATCCTCTGAACGTAACGACGTTGACACCGGACCAAGAACTCTAACAGTAAAAATTTCTAATGCATTTATTAATCTTTTAAATGTGTAATTCCATATTAGTAGTACCGTTTTATTTATTTACTATCGAAGTAGTTTTAAACATACTCTTTTTAATATTTTTTGTACATCTTGTAGTACATGAACAAGACAAATAGTTTTATTATGTAAATATAATATGAAAACAGTGTTAGCAAGGAGTCTACCAGTAGATTTTCGCGGAAAAGCATATTAAATACTTTGAATGGCATTCAATGCACGCTTAAAATAATTTCACAGATTTTGTGAACATGAAACGCCATTGGTGTGCGCAAATTGAAAAACTTAACGAAACATTAATAAATCATATTTTACATTATTAAAAGGGTGTAAGAATGTACTAATTTTTTTGCAAAAATTATGGAGCGTTTCCTCTACTTAAGACTATTTCTTATCCTGCGCATAAATAATAAATCAGTATGTTTATTGAATGAGTGTATTTTAAACCCTTTTCACTCTTCAATGAATTATTTAAAACCTTCCAGCAACTCATATCACAAGGTTTCAAAAATGTTACTTGATTTTTATTTTGTCTCATAAATGTAACGCTATAAAACTTGACATTATAAAACATTCCACTCTACAGTAAACCCTCTATCAAAGGGTATAAAATGATCAGCTCTGTGTCATATTCAAAAACACATTTGTAAAAAAAAAATATTAAGGGGACAAAAGTGTTTGGGGACTTAGACCTTTGCTTGGGTTTTCAATTGCACGACACTGGATATCGCTGTCGTTGCCGCTCTGTCAGTACTCGTAAAGATAGGACGAGCATTAAGCGACTGAAATCAACGAAGCATGGAAAATATTTTATCGCAAATAATGTTTTAATTGAAAACAGGATGTTTAAAATAAAACTCTCAACCACCCTGTAAAGAATTTTTGTTTAAAATTTTTATAGAGGGTATTTTATAATTATTTTTATTTGTATGCATTCTCATGCGAGTCTTGAAAATCTTGGTAAAGTACTGTTTATAAAATGCTATAAGTTTTAATTAAAGAGACTTTATGCCTAAAATACATTATTTTCCTTCAAGGGAGTGTGGACGTACATATACGTCATCGCTGTCTTTCTGTATACGAGTGTGGACGTTCCATTGGTTCAACACAGTAATGTGTATATATGTAGGTTTCAAGTATGAATTATATTCAGTATACATAGATATGTATATATTCACTCCTTAACAGGTTAATGATTACTTTATCCAAAGGTTATTGCTGTTATCATTTATAAAGATAGAAATATAACAAAAAGCTAATATACTTTGAAGGTAATCACTGTTGATATTTGGTGGAAAGGCTTTATATTAAACTAGTATTGGAACCCGGCTTCGCTCGGACCAGTTTGGGGTTATGTTCAGCTCGGCGCGTAAATTCAGACGGGCCAAGTTGAAACAACTTTTTTCAAAATTCAAAAGTCTAGGTCAATTAAAATGGAATTAAAATGAACATTTCAGACTGGCATTGTCATTTCACAGCCCCTTTCATATATTGACAGCCCCATTCTCGCCCATTAAAATGTCCAAATTCAAGGAAAAAATCTAATTTGCTGTCAAAGAAATGTTAAATAATACCTTCACGTAAATAATAAACATTATTATTAATAATAAAAGCCGGGAAAAGTTCTGTAGAAGACTAATTTATTACATTTTGACTAAATGTCTTCGCCGATAAAAATTCAAACATATTTTCTTTCATATTCGTTTTTATGGCAACTTAATGACCAACAATGCAAAAAGGAATTACAGACCCACAGACATACATACGCCGTTTCGGTTTTATATGTGTACTACTCGATACTCGAGTAATTGGAGTCTCTACACACACATTGATAACGAAACAAATTTACCGTCGAAACTTTCGCGAGCGAAATCAATTCGTTTGTTTGAACTTGAAACAACAATGCAAACGGGAATTACAGACATACATCCCCCGTTTCGGTTTTATAGATGATAAGAAAACACTATGTATATGTATTCCACAATTTATTTTTTCAGAATTTATTAAGATCAGAACCGTTTCTTTTGCAACTGATTAACAAGTAATTCTTGTAGAATAACACTCCTGTTGAATCCGTTATGATTCCATATATATGCTTTAAATGAGGAGCGGAGAAAATAGTTATAATATAATACTAATAACAAATATATTTGAAAGATAAAAATAGGAGTCAATTATTGGACGAAATACATCATATTATAATAAATGAAACGTATTTTTTTGTTATAATTCCATATACGTAATTATATAATATAAAGGTTTTATTAGAGTTTATTTAATCTTAATATTTTGAATGTGGAATTAATTTATGACTCTTGATTAGTGTCCATTTATTTGTAAAAAGTCATTTATTCAATTACCCTGCAGGCTAGTAAACTTCGGCAAAGTAAGCCATTTGAAAACCTTTCTGTGTTTCCTAATCTTTATGTTTCCTTAGTTTTAAGCAACCTAGAATATGGATCAATTATTTGGGGTCCATATGAATATAAATATAAGTCGCAACTGGAGCGAGTTCATAAAAAAATTCTGCGTTATTATTATTTAAAAAAATTCAACTATTTTCCATATGACAATTCATAAATGGAGTATTATCCAACCAAGTTTCTTTTAGGGATGCTTTCATTTCACTCTCTTGAAGCTTGAAGATTAATTTCAATATTGAATCATTTTTTTCTTCTTCTTCGGGGCCAAGTTGATAACCCTGACATCCTTGAAAATTTAAGTTTGCATGCTTCCAGCTTTTACCTACGTGGTCGTAACAAAGACAAATCAATTTTCTTTTGTCAAAACTTGTTTGTAACGTAGGTCTTTTGAATATCCAGTTGCAAGGGCTATTCGGTTGATAAATGCGCTGCCTGTTGATGTGGACATCTTCGGCAGTGAACTTGATGCTTTGTAATTTTTTTTTATTTTATTTAAATAATATGTTTCTGTTCTGTTTCGTATTTTTGTGTAATATGTTATGTAATTTTTATTAATTTGTCAAATGCATGGCGCATTGGCGCTTGCTGTAATGCCATGTATTTTATATAGTTTTTTTTGCCAGTAAAAATAAATAAATAATTTAATTATCGGAAAATTTATCTAATTTATCATACACCAATTTTTTAGTACAATACCTTTTCTTGTCATTGTTAATTTTATGTACAAAACTCTGATTCTTTTTAAATGTCTTCAGTCGTCAGAAAATGAGCGAAGCCGGTTCTGATTTGTCCATAATATTTATGGAAGTAGTACAAAAAAGAAATGTTTTGTCTCGTTAGCAAATTTGATCTTTCAATTATGTCAGGTGTTGGCGGGGTAATTAAAAATGTTTCACATTAAAATAACCTTTAAAACTAGTATTATAATTGTCTTATAATAATAGTAAGGGTTAATTTCCTTCATTGTAAATTCTCCGTTATTAACGATGTTTAGGAGAAGATTACTGTGAAATGCCTAGGGTAAATACATTGTGTTTCTACGTGATCTAAGTTGTGTCTATGGCCGGCTTTTGTCTCGGCCTCCGATTAATGCTACGACAATGAAATTTAGTAGGAGCTCGTCTTAGAGATAATTATTATATTATATACACCCATTTTGTTAATAACGGTGACCATACTTCATAAAAAAAAATCCGAATAATTATTATGTCAATTCAAAGTCAATCAATTGTCAACATACAATGAAACGTAAGTTATAAGGCGCGTCAGCGCCAAAGTTCTTCCAGTCTCCTTCGTCCCTAAGTTTTTTTTTAAATTTTACTCATTTGCACTCCCTGCCCATCGCTGCTGACAAGAGCTGCGATCGCTACAGTTGAAGAAGTCAGTTTACTTTTTCGTCTCTCCCTAAGGAGGGTCATCGAGAAGAATAGCTCTCAGTCTATATCGATTCTCTGATGCCTTTTTTCTTACCTTTCCGATCCCAAAGAGCGACGCATGACAGCGATTAGCTAACCACTAGTCCTGTCCCTAGTCGTCGTATCCTTTCCATCTCTTCTCACTTCGAAAAAGAGAGGTTGAGCAGCTGAGTAACCAGCAGTTCTCGTAGAAAAATATACGTTGAGATAAACTCCGCAAAGAGTCCATATGCTCCAAGTTGTGAGCGGATATGGTAAAAATAAATAAAAAATATGTGTATTTGAAAAATATTTATCAGAAACTGCAGAAAAGTAAGTCATTTAAAAAATCCCTATATCGGTGCTGTAGGAGGGTTGACTGTATTTATAAATGATGCTGGAAAAGAAAAAGAAATATAGCATGGTAAAATTAATAGATTCATCAATTATTAATCAATTTCAATAGCCGGTATTTTTCACGATAGTGTTAACGAGTCAGATGGGGCCATTATCATTCTTACAAATATCATTAACGGGATTAATTAATGCTAAAATTTTTAAAGAAAAGCCTCATTCAGGTTGTATATTAAAGCCGTCTGCAAAGTTTGTTTTTTGCTGTCAAAAAAATTATTAATAACTATATTTACGGCGATTGTTTGGGAATTAATCGATTGTCTCGAACAAAAAGTATTAGTCGCTTTCCACGACAAAGAAGCGATTATTTGAGATTGGTCAAGTTTAATGAATTGGTAGGTATTTAGTTTTGCCACTAGTAAAAGGGACGCTGGATGATAAGTAAAAATATATTTCAGAAATTCGGTTGTGAAATATTTTTGAGTGTTTTTTTTTATGTACAAGAGCTAAGTAATTATTTAAAAAACTGCTATCTGTTCATGGAAAATTATGTTGAAATAAATGTGTCGACGGTGTCGGCTTGTGTGCCGGACCACCCTGGTTCGATTCCCGGTACGTTCGGATTTTTTCAGTCGATAAATCTGTTCAAAGGCATGGGTGTTTGTGTTTTTGAAAATCCCTTTCCACCTTTCCGATCCCAAAAGAGCGACGCATAGTGACAGCGATTAGCTTATCACTAGTCCTGTCCTAGTTCTCGCATCCTTTCATCCCTACTCTCTTCGAAAAAAGAGAGCAGTTCACGTAGAAAAACATGTGTCGAGATAAACTCCGAGGGGAGTCCATATACTCCAAGTTAGGAGCGAACATGGTTTAAGAAAAAAAAATGTTTACATTCATTATAAAATACGTGAATATATTATTCGCTGAATCAGGATTATTAATTCTATTGTTTTGTATCACTTATGTATATTCAGATAGTTTTTCAATGATTCTACATAAAAAAATAAGTTTGTTTCAGTAAAAATCTATGAGCATCAATCAAATCTTTTTTATGATTTCGACGGTTGCTTTGATGGAAATTATTTTCAATATAAAAACTTCATTGATTAAATTCTTGTTGCTTCACTTTTCAACAAGTTTCAAATGAATTAAAAGCAGTGGCGATCTTATTTATCACTTTTAAGGTATCCACTGTCAATACGTGGTGGAATGGCAATAAAATAAAACATTTTTAGTACTTTTTTCGCATACAATTTATAGCTAAGGTTTCGCTCATAGTGAGAATGTTACTGCGATATTTATACGAAATTTAAGCAAGAAATTAGTTTCAATTTTGTAATTTCGAAGAAGTATTTTGTCTAAATGAGCAACTTATCAATATCAATTTTGAAAAAGTCATCGAAAATTTTCTAATTGAGCCGTATAGTATCAAATGCCGAAGTATACACTTTTCTACTTTTAGAGAAAAACATGAAAGAAGTTTTGTTGGATATTTGAGCTTTACCAATATTTTTCAATTTTAAGCCTTTAAAAGCCTGTAACTTAAAATTTGTATGAGTGGCCACATTGGAACATCACATATCATAATTCTGTGATTGGTAGAAAGTGTGATTGTGACCAAAGCATTATACTTTTGTTTCCAAAGTCGTGAACCGTTTTAATTTAATTTTACGTTTTTATACCACATGTACTCAATGGTAAATTTGAATATTATATTACAGACCTTTATCAAGCTTTAACTGATGATAGTTGATAATACTCGCGATGTGAAACCGGTCCTGATCTCAATAAGTACAATGTAGAATAAGTACTAAAACCATGTTATTATTTTTTTTATAAAGCCATTCCTAAGTATTGACAGTGAACATCTTAAAATTCACATTTAAGGTGTTCACTGTCAATACAAAGTTAAATGGCAATATAATGAAATAGTAACACAGTTTTAGTACTGTTTCTACATTGATCTTATTGAGACCAGGGCAGGTTTCACATCGCGATAATTATCATCTAAAGATTGACAAGGCTCGACTTCGTTCGCCAAGTTAGCCTTAGAATATTTTAAAAGATCTCCGGTCAGTAATATATGATAATATTCAAATTTACCATTGAAATTATTGTGTTATTGGTGAGAATCGTTATTGGTTATGTTATTGGTGAGTATCGTTTGCAATAAAAATAATTACACATTTTTAAGACTTCAGGACGGATCAAGACCGGTTTTGCTCATGCCAAGCATTATCAACTGAAGAAATATTTTATTGCTACACGGTAACCAGAAACATAATGTTTTATAATAAAAATACAATTACTAATTAGTTCGGCTTTGTAAAATATTGAATAGTTCTAGTTTTGATATTAAACGACTCAATATACAAATAACCGAAACAGAAGCCGCAATTTGAGCAACAGGATTGGTTAAAGAAATCGCAGGTTAGCAAACTTGAAAACTATTGATTAAATTTGACATTTAATTGAAAGAACTCCAAATGTATGTTTTTTCAGTGGCTAATATTTTCTTTCCGTTAATTCAGACGTCGCTTAATCGATTTTCAAGCCATTTATTATTTCCATACAAATAATAAATAAGTGTTGTATATTATTTCATAACACGACAGTAGAAAATATTCAAAAAGCTCAAAAATTTCCAAGGGAACATAACAGTTAAGGTTACATTGCGACAATTTCCCTACAGATGGCAGTCCAATCAGTGAGAGTTGCATTCTATTTTCGAATATCCGTTACACGAACAGGTGGGCATCCTTCGCCAATTGCACACAGTTTACATTAATGACGCCAGCATTATTCCAATGAGGCGAAATAGAAAGTGTTCCAACTTACCAAGTATCTGTTTTTGATTACATGATTGGAGGATATGTTGTACATGTACAATACAAAGACGTTTATACGGTAATCGCCCTTATTATAACGGAACCAACGTCGATGGATCGTTCATTCTAAATCCATTATAGAAGTTATATTGATTAACCTTATTTATAAAACTTTGAATAAAGCCATATAAAGGGACTTTTTATAAGGACGCTTAGTTTTGAAATGTAAATAAAACAAGTTGTTTGTGAGATTTCGACTAAATTTGAATTTCATTTGTAAGTATATTTTACGGCATTAAATATGGAATATAGCATCAAATGTCTGCCAATATCCATTCATTATAAAATGGGCCACGTCGCTAAAGTTGACTTTTTTGACAAATTTGGGTAAACTTCCAACTGCTCCAGAACCCAATCAGGCGTTGTCTGTGGTCGTTTACCTGAAGTTCCTTGGTTAGTTGGATTTTATACGGGTGCAGACATAAGGCCCGATTCAAAATTCGCCAAGTTGAAGTCGCAGAAAAGCCAAGTTCTTGTGAAGAACGAGAAATAAGTTGCCTTGGGTTTTCCTGTACACTTTCACACACAGCAGCAATGTTTTCACCAGATATTGCATTTTGATGACGTACAGGTAGGTGTTGGCCGATTATTTACCAAACTAGTTGACTCAAATTTGGCCACTAAACAATGAATAATCTACTCAGCAGGACAAAGTAACATATTTTGAGCGTCCCTATTGAAATACCCCATATAACTTGAATTTAAAGTGACTTATTTTTAAATAAAGTAACCACGTTACATCCAAAAATATTTATGTGTCGAAGATAATTTTCAATAATTTAAGAATTTTGACCGAAGGTGCTTAGTGAAATTTCAATCATATAAAATTGGAATCATTTTAATTTTGTACTTTCCCATGAGTCAGTTCAAGTGTATTCATGCACTTGAAATGTTTGATGATTCAGATAAGCAAAACCCGGGTCGTTAGCGACGTAGCTCATGGAAAAGTACAAAATTCAAACGACTAAAATTTGATAATTTTCAACATTTTTCTCTTCTTCGTTCGTAACTCGTAACCTAAGCCAAACATTTTTTTACCAGAACTTGTTTGTCGCATTGTTTATTTGAGCCACTAGTTACAAGGGATGTTCGGCTGATCAATGGATTGCATATGGAGGTGGACATTATCAGCAGTGAACGTTGTGTTTTGTTTTTGTTTTGTTGTTTGTATTTTTTATGCTTTGAATAAACTTGAAATAAAGAAGCAATTTCCAGTTAATTTTGCTCTATAATATTACATTGGCTAAAAAAAAAGCTCAATTGATTTTAAGCAACAAGTCTTCAAAAAGAGGTAAAAAAAGCTTCCCTATTCGGTTGGCATGTTTGCAGTTTTGGGTTTTTTTCTCTATAACATTACCATAATCACATCACAAGAAAAATCGGATATTCTTAAGCTTTACTGGATTATTTACGAACAAGACATACCTCTTTGCTAGTGTTAAATGTGTAACCCTTTATTTTCTCTGCGACCCTATTTACGAAGTCATCTGAAATATTGATTATGCAAAATTGAAATGTCTTACTAATGTGTTAAGCTAATTGATCATTTTCTATCAGGAAATCTTATGATATTGTCCAATACGATCAATTTTGTCTAACTTTTTAATCGAAACGTGCATTTTTGTGACTCTCAAGTGCTGTATTCACTAACAGTAATCAAACTATTTTGACGTAAGTCCAGTATTAATAACATCGATATCTTATGTGAAAAATAGTGAATGTCTGGGAAGAGTATAGAATAAAATATTATAACCTGAAATAAGATCATTTATGTCAAATAATTGGCATTTCGACAGATCGAGCAATGTTAGAATGTCATCGTATCTTGTTTTCATTTTTAAGCGATCAATATTGCCTAAAATACGAATCGAAGACGAAATGAATACTTTGTGTTATGAAGAAAATTTATTTTCCACTTTTCTCGCAAATACACTGGTAACAGACAATACGTGGTGCGAGGGAATATGCACCAGAGGTGGGAAACGTTCACAAAGAGGGCCATGCTACATTCTAAAATAAATAATTATTGTAAAAAGATGAGAATTAATATATAGACAGCATCAATTTATCGTAAAAAAGTTTATATTGAATTGAGGATTACAACTGAAGGTGCTCGATGGAATTTCAATATCGAATTTGAATCAAACGATTTTTTGTAATTTTCCATGATCTTTGTTACCAATCACTCAAATTTATCACATCATTGTTTCGCTTATATAACATGAGCTTATATTTCAATGAACCAAGAAAGTAATCGCGTGGCTAAATTACAATTACCAGGTATTTTATATAAATTTTATGTAAAAAATAGTTAACAGCATAGAAATGCCCAGTAATTTACTAGGGGATTTTTTTTGACGTTTTGTTAAGATTGATTAATTTCGATTGTTTGAATCTTATAATTTATGAAATTTAAATCTTATAATTAATAAAACAAAGACAAGGACGAGAAGAATTAAGTTGCTCATTTAAAAATGGCAAAATATAGAGATGTCCCCTATTTATTTCCTGGTTTTTATGTAAAATTTATATAATGATAATATTTATAAATCGATTCGCAGTTTTAACAAGTGAGCGCCAACTGATTCAAATATGATAAAGAAATAGTATTATGATTATTTACGAATGGGCACACCACATGTGTAGTACACACATTATATACTAATAACTTTAACAGGCCAGTAAAGAATTGGAGATATATTTCATGTTGATAGATGGGATCCGATTGTGTCGTAGTGTTGTCAACGTAGACGGTCGATTCATTTGTGTCCGAGAATATCACTTAACATTGAAAGCATGTGAGTATTTTTTGAGCGGATGAAAGAGGTATTTTTTAAAAAGATTTTTTTATAAATTTTACCACAATATCATTATCTTTGATGCCATAACGTTAGCACTGTGTTTATTTATTACGTGTCGTAAATATACCAAATATTTGCTATAACAAGTTTGTTTACTTCTGTCGCATTATTTTCATTCGCTAACTCGTTCCGATTTGTATTTTTTGAAGCAAAAAGCCGTTTCTCACATTCATTGTGATTATTTACGTTGGTTGCGGAGTATTCCATTTCAATTTTATTCCAGCATTACCATGTTAAGCTTCTTTGGTTGTTTTTTTGCTCAAACTTTGTTTTATGTTTAATGAGCTTAAAATAGAGCACTCTATTTAATTATTAAAATACTTCTTGTAGAATTACACCCGTCTAAATGTTAAACATAAAGCCTTTGATAGATAGACATAACATTTTACGGTATCAAATTAAAACGGTTTACTTTTCATCATCGGCAACAACTGCTAAAACTACCAAAGCTTATTTAAATCACTACATATATTTTTTTTGCAAATACACGAATTTATTCTGATCATTTATCCAAGATAATTAATTCCAATTTCTCAGCAATCTTGGAATTTAGTATGTCAAATATTATATTTTACCCAGTTTAAATCAGTCCCTACAACAGCTTTTTGAGCTTTCGCGTCAAAGTTGAGCTTTTTGCGATTTAATAAAATCTTTATAATATTCGTCATTCTTTCGGTTATGGTATTAAGTGATAACCTTCGCTTATCTTAGAGAAATGTGTAATAAACAAGTTAACAACAAAATATCGATTATGGGATTCAAATATTTTATTTTAACAAATTTCGATTATGTGAGATGACAAAATGGACAGCTAATGAAATGTATTCCAAATAGTGTTTCATTCAAAGTTATTTTCAAGTTGCATTCTTGTTTGGAGATAATAAAATAATTTCCTCAATTTTGTATTAATTATCACACCAAAATTCTTACATTCGATGGAATCAGTGGTAGCTTTGTGGAATATCATTCTAATATACGATTCAAAATAACTTTGATTATTCGACGTATTGTGTAACTTATACTGACACGATTTTCGTCTCTTTTAAAAGCATCCTCAGACTATGTCACTATCGCATAGATTGTTTAGTAAGTAATAACGTAAATATAATAAATAATATAATAAAAAAAGTGTTGATCTTATATATAAAACCGAAACGGCGTATGTATGTATGTGGGTCTGTAATTCTCTTTTGCATTGTTGGTCATTAAGTTGCCATAAAAACGAATATGAAAGAAAATATGTTTGAATTTTTATCGGCGAAGACATTTAGTCAAAATGTAATAAATTGGTCTTCTACTGAACTTTTCCCGGCTTTTATTAATATAATAATGTTTATTATTTACGTGAAGGTATTCTTTGACAGCAAATTAGATTTTTTCCTTGAATTTGGACATTTTAATGGGCGAGAATGGGGCTGTCACCAAATTAAATAAAGTTTGTGACTTTATTTTAACTCTATTTTAGATGTTAGATTTTGTGATGTAATTATGTCGAATGATATAACATTAAATAATTATTGGTCGCTTAGTCCGAGTGACGCCGGGAAGCAATACTAGTTTTATATAAAAGAAAGCTTTTAAGTGTAAAGAAATACACTTTGATTCCTTGTATGATCATGTTCAATGCATTATTTTCAAAATCACTCAATTAATCAATGTTTTAACTATTTTCTTTTTACTGACCAAACAAGTTTTTCTCGTTTTCATAAGTGAAAATTGATATTGAAATGCCAAAACTATAAAAACTAGCTAAATGAATAATCTAAATTAAATAATAAAATGTAGTCCAAGTTCACTTTGTTTTGTTAACGACCGAATTTTAGCTTATTAAGCAACACGAAAACAAAGTTTCATTAAAAAATGTTTTTAGTATACCGTTCAATTTGAACTCACAATAAAATCGTCATAAATATAACAATTAAACAGGAATGAGTAAAACATATTTTTAATGGGTGATTTAAGTTAAGTGTGCAATATTTAAGAACCTTCAAACCAAAATAGATCCGGCAAAAGGAAAGCTTAAAAAAGTAAGCTTTTTTTTGTATGTATCAGTATTTAAAACGATACCTTTAACTGGAATGGGAAAGATACCTTATGGGGGAGATGTCTCGGAAATAAAAAAATGCGTAATTATTTCTAGCAGAAAGTGATTGAATTTTTTACACTGATTTCGCGAAAGAATTTAGTCAACTTGCTTTGCGGTTCGTATTTTTTTAATTTCGCACGAATGTTTACGAATACATAATGAATTGTGGTAAATCATAAGATATTAAGATATTATAAGATATTTAAAGATTTTATGATGTTATAATTTTTACCATGCCCACTACCAGCGTATGTATGCGAGCATATGTATGTATGTACTCCTAATATACTTTACCTCATCGAAACTTCTCTAGAAGAACTGATCGCTAGTCAGTGGCTAAACCCATATTTTTTGAGAATGAAGGGATACACAAAATATGACTAAGAAAGGACAAGCGGAAGTGGACACACTTTATTGATTAATAACGCCCAAGGAAAGATTTTTTTTAAAATTTTCAACAACTCGTAAAGACGGATCCGTATTTACTCTTACTATTTCTAGACATTTACATTACAATTTACAATCGGAAGTATTCTAAGAGACTTATTTTATTTATTTAGTAACAAACAAACGCAAAAATAGCAATAAAAAAAAATAAAAATATATATTCTTTTTTAACCTGTTATATCACGTTGAAACATTTTTTAAAAAATGTTTAATTATTTATTTGTGTAGCATTAGTGTTTTAATAATAACGTAAAAGTTCTAAGCCCATAGGTTCATAACTAGTGGTTAGCTAATCGCTTCCTACGATCCGATTTTGAATAATGTCTTCCATCAACAATATATGAATCTATTGAATAATCAATGAATGAAACTATCAATACAAAACTTTAATCCTGTGATAACAGTAACCAAAGCTTTTTGAAAACACACGGATACGGTCAGTCATTGGCGAATAACTATTCTTTATTTTGATCGATTTTTGAGCGCACTTAAATAAACACACTCTTTGTTTATTTATTAGTTTAACTGTTAAGTGAAAATCGATAACTCAACCATTCTATGGAGATAAAAAAAGACAAATATCTCTCGCAACGTTTCGTTTGCAGGATCAGAAATTTTGTGTAAAAATAAATAACTCAAGTGAAATATTATTGTATGTTAATAATTAATGTCAATCCGTCGGTAAAATGTCAGTTTTCAGTTTTTTTTAAATTAACGATAGAATAATACTGTTCCCTTTTAACAATGACTACCCGGAAACTTCAACAAAAATTCAGAGTTAATATTTTAAAACTTAAATCAATTCGACGCTGAATCTGCATTGTTCTATAAACAAAGGCTTTCAACGGCTGTGTGTTAAAAATGCCGCTTCACATTTTTGTTTGATGTAATAATTTTGACCTACATCTAAAATATTACCGCCCTATCCATTATCCCGTTACTAATTCGAATATATTGACGCGAGGCTTTTACAAAGTTAAAATTCAAAAAAACATTCAACCTTCCATTAAAAAAAAACAAATTTATACATAATATACATACGTGAGTGATTTTTTTAAAAGATTATGCAGTCAAGCTTTTTGTGTACGTTTTTTAACCTTTTATAGGGAAAATGCTGAAATTTGGTTAATATATTAACCACTCGCGTAACAGTCAAAATATCCAATACCACTATATTAATGTCAATATTAGTTAGTATCTCAATGCATTGTCAATAATATTCTTTCGTTATTAAATTTGTCAAACAGCGAAAAGTTTGCGTTGTTCCCAAAAAATCAATGTCCTTACCCGTGAGATAATAAATTAAATATTGGAACAGTTAGTAGCACAATACGTGGAATAATCAAAGTTATTTTAATTTTTTTATTAAATATTGGCCGTTTGTGCACGCAACTAACAGCTTTGGATCACAGTGTTGCACTATGGACCTGAATTTTGAAGAAAAAGTATTATTTTAATCATCCCATACACAATTGCAAATGCATTTATAAAAGAATGACTTAAATTTTCAGTCTTTTCTACTCGTCGCAAGATTTTATCATCACGCTTTGATGGCAAAATCTCCAATTTTAATTTCGTACAGTTGACTAAAAAAAATAATAATTTGGTATATTGACCAATGTCTCTGGATAATAATCATTTTAAATATGGCCTCAATTCGATTTCCAAAATATTTAATTTGCCCTATAAAAGGTTAAATGTATGCACGTAAACACAAGGACAATTTTTTCTATTGTACAGTTAATTTAAATACGATTTAAAGTAGTCAACTAAAAGCAACGATACTTTTTCACATTTGATACAACATATAATTGTATATTGCGTGTTTTTGTACCGTGTATTGCATAGTATAGCGTTGGTGGGTAGTAAGTTGGGGTAGCAGATTCCTTTCGAAAAAGCGTCGCGGCGCCGGCGCCCGTGCGAAGCCTCCAAGGACTGCCGAGCAAAATTAACTGCCACAAAATAAAATGACAGACGTCGCTCATTTGTTATTTTGATCGCGACTCACGGCACACATTGTGACGTCGACATTTACTAAACAATTTATTCAGGCGGTTATTTTGGCCATTTTGTAATTTGTTAGAAAAAATGGCTTAGAAAAGAATTATCTTTGGATTTTTATGGTGTTGTTATTCAATGTATTATAAAAGAAAAAAAAAACATCACTATCTCACAATAAATTTATAATAAGAATGCCATTGCTTATTAGAAGGTTTTTTGAATCAAAAAATTGACCTAAAATGTTAAATATCGAGAGGTTAACGTCACTGACTTCGATTACTCACCGGTTCTATTTTTTCAAACACGTTTGAGAAGTCTTATTAATAGATTTTTCTATCAATTACGGTACATTCGAATAGTTTTTTTTTTCTTGCTGAAATTGTATGTAGAGTATGTAGAGTCTTAGATTCCTGGCTATTTTTCTTGCTAGGGTGGATACAGACTAAGTCTTTGTTTCCTTTTCCCGCATGTAAGCTAGCTAAGTATTGTCTTTCTAAAAGATTCTGTCAGCTGAGGGTTTTGTGCGGGGAAAACACATAAGAAAAACCCTGTACGAGAATGATCGTATTGGAATCATTAAAAAAGATTCAATGCTTACCAAGAATTGCTCATAATGTATACTTACTTAAGAGTTTACTTTTCTTATAATATACATGCCCAGTCCCTAACTGAAACGACGAGCCTGGCTCGTAGTTTATATGGATGACTGTTATATATTCGATTCTCTTCCACCAAGCCGATAAAGGAAACAGAGGGCTGTGGATGCAATAGTCTAACCACAGGTTCATCCATAGCTGAATAATTCTATATTTACTCTATTCTGAAAGGCTCAGAAACACACAGTTGTTATCTCAGAACAAATCTATCGAGATATGTTCCATAAGGAGTTATGATCGAGTATGGTTAAAATATAATTATATACAGCAACCTCAAAGCTTCCATATTTTATTTCACAATTGTGTAAATTCCAGTACTGTCGAGTCGGTAAAAAAAGTTCGACTCCGATTCCAGCATTTACCAAAACCACGACGCCGACTCCGACTCCGACTCCAACATTGACCAAAAATACGACTCCGACTAAAAAAAGTTTAATATCGTCACTTATTTCCCTAATTTTCCTATGTAAGTGTATTTAATTAAATATCAACCCTACCAATCCAGCCAATAGCCAAATTTGACATACATATTATATGCAAAAATAAAAAGTTCAAACTTTTCAAAATTTCCGACTCCGAGTACGACTCCGGCCAAAACGCCGCGACGACTCCGACTCCGACCCCACAGCTCTGGTAAATTCACTTATTATTTTCCTAAATAAATCGCACATTATTCTTGTTCAAGTACAGATAAAAGATTGAATGAGTAAGTGTTGTTTTTTTGGTGTAAAATAATTCAATAAATCATAAACGTGCCCTTTTAAATTATGGAAATATGCCATTTCTACAAATTTAATCAATTATTCATTCCACTAGTATAATAAAACACCAAAGAAAATTTATAAATAATTATGAATATATTTTTTAAAACCTTTTTGGCAGATCGACGGATTCATCTTTACAATGGAAGCTTGTTAGTGAGAGGTCAAAGTTGAGACTCGCTTAATTTGTATAACTCAAAGATTCATAAAAATAAAAAATATTTTCATACATACACACACTATCACACATTTATATGTAAGTAAATATATGTAGATAAATAATCATAATTGTGTTCTTACAAATCAAACATGTTTTTTTCAGTGTAAATAGATTCGTAATAAATGGAAATGTTGATATTTGTAATTGAGGATTTCAACTTTTGGTGTGTGATGAATTTAAAGATAAAATTTGAATCTTATGAATTTTTTTGCGTTTTCATGAGTTTTGTCGCGTTAATTATTAACAATTATTAATAAATGACAATAAATTAAAATTAACAATTATTTAAAAGGGTACAACAATGGTGAACTAGGCAAATAAAGTTGCTCGTTCAAAATTGGCAGACGAGCTCAGCTCAACGGTCCGTTGTCATTTATTAATAATTGTCATTTATTTACAATTCAAGCACTTGCTATTATTAAATATCAATTCACTTACTATCATTAATGTAATATAATAATATAGGCTTGAAATCAATCAACTCATTAACGAGAGGTCGGATAGGACCCTAGATTTATTTTAAATATTCTTATGTTATCATCTGGTCATTAATATTTTCAAAAATCCCCGTAATTATAACAAACCCACTTAAATCATTGAAACTTGTATTCATTCAAATTTCGCTAATTTACATTTTAATAACCTTTTAACTTAGTGACCTACTTATATTTTTGTATATAAACGATACAAACTGTTTACTACGCGTCAGTTCAAGTACATCCGTGCACTTGGAATGCCTGAAGATGCCGAAGGGCGAAACCCGGGTCGTTAGCGACAAAACTCATGGAAAAGTACAAAATTCAAAAAATTCTAATTGATTGAATTAATACTCACTTGTTAGAATTCCATTGTAAAATTGTGAAAAAATGACAATGTATTTTAGAATCACCAGAACTATTCTGGTTTTGACGAAGGCGTAAGCCAACAAATAGCTACCAACTATCTACATATATAATGTATAAATTTTGTAGAACTTAAATACGTTGATATTTTTTCAAAATCTGTTTAAATGCTTAGCTATGAGATCCACCAGTTTAAAAAAAAGACTGATTTAAAATTCTTTGTGATGTTTTAATCCTTTCAAAAGAACATTTCTGTTTGTCTAATCAAAACAGTTTACTCAAAAAATATTTTAAGAATTTTAGTAGATGGATATAATTATTTCCTCTTAAGTTTGTTCCTGTGAGACTAAGCCGGAAGACTATTTTATATGTTAAATTTTAAGAAAAACATCTGATAAGAAAAAAATTGATCCTTCGGGACCTCAACAAAATTATTATCAGTAAATAAATTATTCGGTAGAAATGTTTAAAGAGGAATTATTCTATTATTTTTAAACATTATAAAGAAGTTGACGCAATGAATAAATTGTTTTTTATACTTACTGCCGAAAAATCAATATGAATATAAGTTAAAGCAAAAGGCGATATTACCACTGTGGGCCTTCACGATAACCCAACAATCTCTTGCTTGCAGAATTATGACGAGAAGGCATCAGAGAATCGATATAGGCCCTAGGGAGATATTCTTCTCGATTACCCTCCCTAGGAGACGCAATAGTAAACTGACTTCTCAGCTGTAACGAACGCGCCCTCCTGTCGGCAGCGAAGGGAAAGGAATGCCAACAAATAAAATTTAAGAGCTTAAAACATTTAGAGACGAAGGAGACTGGAAGAACATTGGCGGTAATACGTCTTGGAACTTTGCTCCGTCAAATTGATATTCAAAAAAAAAGAAAACACTTTGCTGTGACAGTAATAAAAACAAGTTAAATCTAAAAAAAAGGCAAGCATCGCTGCTATTGATAAATGTTACATTGGATATGTCATCATCGAGGTTATTTCACTGTTAATTTATTAAGATCAGGACCAGTTTCGCTCATTGCGAGCATTTTCACGATGAGCCTAATCCGGTCCCGATTTTAACAAATTAACTGTGGGCTAACAGCAAAAAATGTTTTAATATTTTTTAAAAAATGCGCTGCCATCAATTATTGACAGTGGACACTGTGAAAGTGACCGAAGATACCAGATTTTTATTTCACGAGAAACAGCACTTTTAGTGTGTTCACTGTCAACACAAAAGTCTAACAAATTTTTGGTACTTATTCCACATCGGATTTATAGAGATCCAGATCATGGTAGTGCTTGCGATGAGCGAAACCAACCAACATTATTATACCATAAAAAATTGATTATTAAAATCATGTTGTATAAGCAAAAACTGTGTTATAATTTTTTGACATCACAGACATTTATGAAAACTTCAAAAAATGAGACTGCAATTTATGAATATACTAGTATTCGAACCCGGCTTCGCTCGGACCAGTTTGGGGTTATGTTCAGCTCGGCGCGTAAATTCAGACGGGCCAAGTTGAAACAACTTTTTTCAAAATTCAAAAGTCTAGGTCAATTTAATGTCTTCGCCGATAAAAAAATTAAACATATTTTCTTTCATATTCGTTTTTATGGCAACTTAATGACCAACAATGCAAAAGGGAATTACAGACCCACAGACATACTTACGCCGTTTCGGTTTTATATATGTACTACTCGATACTCGAGTAATTGGAGTCTCTACACACACATTGATAACGAAACAAATTTACCGTCGAAACTTTAGCGAGCGAAATCAATTCGCTTGTTTGAACTTGCAACAGCAATGCAAAAGGGAATTACAGACATACATCCCCCGTTTCGGTTTTATTTATGAATATATTTACGAAAGCAAGCTTGACAAAAACAATTTTTAGAATAATGTCTATAAAAAGACGACATAATAACATTTTTAGTTAGCTTTACGTCACTGAGAGGAAAATACTGAAAGGATTTTCACAAAAAAAAACAATACGTCGGTTATATGTCTTTGTCCACAGATGTCACTCAGTGTTGGATTTTTAGCGGTAAAAAACCCCCGTAAAGGACTGCTTATTTTGTCTCTGTTATTATAACTAAATTGTAGTGGATATATGTGGGTTGAATGTGGTACTGCGTTGTCGTGTAGTCTCCAAAGACGTTGTGCGATAATTCAATAAGGAACCTGTCGCGCTGTGGTGTCTCCTTCTGCTGGACTGAGGTCTAATTTTGTTAAATTATCTCCACGCCTGGTGCTCTACCCTCGGCGTGGGATATCATACGGTCAAATAAAGTCGGATCGCTTTTACTGGGGATGGATTTTTATATGTAAACCTTTTATTGGCTGAAAGGGTTGTTTAAAATCCTTACTTTTCCATCATCCTCTCACGACTAAGGTGAGCTCGAAATAGGGTTATAATATTAAAATAGTGCCATCAAGAAAAAAACTCAATGGAAATTTTGAAAGTTGTTTAAAAGGAAAAAAGTACATATGTTATTCTGTAAGAACCGTTATCTTATACTAAATAGTTAATCGTACAGAAATTAAATTTGAATCTTTTGACTTTGTTTGGTCTTTTCTGTGAGTTTTGTTGTTGACGACGACGGATTCACCTTACGACATTCTCAGTCATTTCAAGTGCACAAATGCCCTTGGACTGACGCTTTCTGGGTCTAAAGTGACAAAACTCATAAAAAAGTACAAAATTCAAAACGATACAAATTTTATATTGAAATTTCACCAAGCACTTCAAGTCGAAGTCCCCAATTAATACAAAAATATTTTTTTAAATTTAACTTTATAAAATTTCCATCTTCCACTTTTTTTGTGAAGCATGGTTATAAACATAAGTGTATTTATGAGAACTACTTGTAACCCAGCAGTCTATCTGACTTTCACGAAGGAAGGAAGGAAAAGAGAAGGGATATAAAGGAAGACTGGCTAACTAATCGCTCTCATTACGTTCATTTTCTAGGTTTGGATGGGTGTGATAGGGAATTTTAGAAAACACAGACATCCCTGTCTCCAAAAAGAAATCAATATTAAAAATTTACTGTTTGGAGTGGGGCTCGAATCCGTGAAATCTGCAACCGTAAAAATATATGAAATCAGGCAGTCTTTTAGGAACAGACTATAGAAAGAGCACCGTGAAGATAACAACGCTTTTCCGAAAATGTGTATGCGGTTTTCCACCTATATTATGATTGATTTTCATCCGACGTAATACATGGTGGCTCCCTTTGACACAAACGTGGCACTACCTTTGTGAATCATCGACGTAGAGAGATTTACGTTAGATATCTACTCGAGAGAGATCCATTACTAAAGGCCTGCACTGAATCTTTATTTGACCCTATCAGTAGAAAAAATATTAGTTTTTTTTAGTTTTGTCAACAAAGTGGGCGTAATTTTTCGATATCTGTAAGTTTCCTCAAAATATGTACACAAAAGAATTCAGACTGACATTACAGTTAATATTTATTAATTACTTTTAAATTGTTAACTGCCAACTCTTGGTGGAAAGGTATTATATTCATATAAATAAAGCACAATTTATAACTTCAAGCCAGGGCAGTTGAGTTGTTAAAAAAATAACTCAAAAATTTACTAAAAAGCGACTCCGACTAAAAAAAGTTTAATTTCGTCACTTTTATTCCAACCTCTCCTATTTATGAGTATTCAATTATATATCGAACAATATTAGGGATCAAATCTTTCAAAATTTCCGACTACGAGTACCTATAATTGTGGCCAAAACTCCGCGACGACTCCGACTCCAACTCCGACTCAGACTACGGCCAAAAAACCTCGACACCACGACTTCATACTGTTAACTGCTTACGAGGAGCTAGCATGGTCCGGGCATTTATACAATTTATCTTGATGTCGTAAAAACAATTTTGAGCTATTTTTTTTAATTAATAATATTTATTAAATATCAGATCCAGCTGGTTCTATTTTAAAACCAAGAGGGTCGATGTTTGGGATATTTAGATTTTTTTCATATCCATGATTTATTTGATTGTTAGAACAACATTTTTTTATACTAACATAGAATTGTATCTCGCAGGAACGTGTAGGATGTTTGAATTCAATTATAATTTAAATAAAACACCGATAAATCAAGTATTGGTCCTATTTTAACGCCTTTTTACATAACCTCTAGAAGAATACGTTTTCCTCGAAAATAAAGTCATTGAAAGCTTATTCAATAAGCTTCTGTGAAGATTATATTGAAACACATATGCTCTTTCGTTTCAAGAGTACGTGGTTCTAAAAATACACCAAAATGTACATAGCATACTATTTAAATTTTTTCAGTTGTATTGACGTCAATGTAATAGCAATTTTTTTATCGCTTCTAATTCAAATCACATTTGATAAAAAGGACTAAATATAAACTGAGAAAAAAGTGATCATTCATTTAAAAAAGATTGAACCTTTCATTTCTGATTGTCAATTTATCACACAAAAACTACGAGCCCTTTTGTTAAACCCTTTCAATACACATTAATAATAATTTGCGACAAGAAGTGTGAGGGTACGTAAAAAGCGTGGCGTAATTAACGCTCAGTACAAGCGCCATTCAATAACTGTGTGTGGTAGAAAACAAATGGCATGTGAGCCTTTTATACATTTTTTTACTATAGTAATCTGTTGGCGTAGTTGTTTTGTTATCCTGCTCGTAATGTTGCTTATATTGGCCGCTTGTTCGGGTCTATTTATGGATTTGTGTTTCAAAGAGTCATAATCTGTGATATCTCACTGGCTTCTTAACCTTTGAAAGCCCTACGGTCCCGTATGGGACCAGTGATTATGGTGCTCTTCGCTATCGGATTACACTGATTTATGATAATGCTTTTCAACATATGAATATGAGGTTTTATAAATAATGTCTTTAAGATACCGATCCTTAATTTTATTTTCGGCTTCGTTAAATATTTTTGTCATAATGAGGAATATAAAAATCTGCGTTAAAAGGTTGAACCTTGGGATGTGCACTGTGTTATATCCGGTGTACCGTAATTACACCATACAATATATTTTAATGCGGATACAGATTTTTTTTCTATACCGAGACATTTATTCATTGGGCTAAGCAATTCTTTTTTCAAGTAAAATGGATTCGTTTATTTGTTAACCTAGAGAATTGAAAGCGTACAAGTTGAGGTGCTGGTCATTATTGTAAGTTAAAAGCAATCTTTTATTTTGCTAATGCTTTTTATTTTATCCACATAGGCTGACTTGTTTTAGAGATATAATTATTTTTATAAGAGCTATGGGTTGCGCGAATATTTCTCAAAAAATGCTCAGGCGTTTAAAAGTTAAACAAGCTCATTCGTGTATTTTCATTTAGCGGTTTTGGGTTACAATATAATATAGTGAATTATCTGAGGGCTTAGTTAAGTCCGTGATATTTTTGATACATTATCCGGATGACAGTTACCCAAAATTGCCCTTGCTTGCAATGCGATCGCGTGGCAATTAGTTAATAGTTTGTGTTTAATATTCAATAATATATTGGGTCACTTTACTGCTGTTTTGAGATAGTCGAACGCCAGATCTTGAATCCCTAAATATATAACTATTAAGAAATCAGTCATTAACATCTCATTTTAGTTCAATGAGTGTAGAGATATAAATGATAAGGCTAGACAGGATAAGTATTTAGTAAGTCCCCGTTCTCACTACGTCACGCTTGTAGCATCGGAAAGGTAAAAAAGAACTTTAAGAAAACACAAACAAAAATGCGTTCGATAAATTGACAGTAAAAATGCTGATCGTATTGCGATTCGAACTCATGCCATCAGTAACGGAAGCCAACGGCATTGCCAACTGAACCACGGACATTTTGTGTTACATTGTTATTGATATATAAGTATCGAAAGCCGACTGAGAAAATAAGCACACTTGACTTCAACACGTATTTGCTTAAGTTATTCTGCAATGATATCATCACCATCGTGTCGAGTGGTGTGATCAATCTGTACTCTTTTCAAAGCCTATTCTTTTTTCTTAATCCTAGACAAAAATATACTTTTTCTAATGAGTATTCATGATTTCTAAAATGCGACAGCTGTGCATTAATCTCAACCAAATCTTGAGTATTCAGTTTTATTGATAAAACTTTCAAGTAGATTCAAATGTGAATTCGTCGTTTCCAGGGTTTCCAGAATTCGATCCCTGGATCTCAGGACTGGTCTCAGGATTCAGGATATTTTTGTTATGGTTGATATTTGTCATATTTAAAAAGTTTTAGCCATGTTAATTAATCATTAAAAATAGTTTAAAATAAACAATACCATTTCACCGCAAACATATATGCTTATGTAGCGTTTATCTGTCAAAAAATTACGAATTCGTATGTGGTTGATATATGTATACATCAAAACCGAAAAATTCGGAATAACGTTTTCCAATCCAGGGGTTCATAGGTATGGAAAATCGCTGGGATCCCGGGTTTGCAAATTCTAGTCGTAACACTAGCAAGCCCGCCAATAAACAACAGTTGCAGCATCTGTGTAGTGCCGTTGGGTAATTTAATGCCATATAATTGTTTGTTTGCCACCACTACCATACATATAATATATGTTATTTAAACCAAAGATGAATGTGTGCCCACCGAATGATAGTAATAATATAAATACGTGTGTGATTTTATACTAACACGAAGCAGAAATTTAATTATTTAACTTGTAATAGTAATCCATATATTGTTTTGTAATATCGTAAGAATAAGGTTCTAATTGGATTTTTTTCTAAAATTACCTTTTGGTCGGAAAAGCTTCTATTTACCGCATTCTATAATACATATTGATACCACTCTATATGGTAGATCATCAGAACTCTCTCGAACAATCTATTAATCACCTCAGTCTATGAGTTTAAGTTGATATCAGGAAATAAATTCAATCTGATAATACTTTATATTGAAATCTATAGCGATTCAATACAGAGCAATTTTAAATCTTGTAAAAGAGACATTTAGGCGCGACGTCTCCAAGTCGGTATTGCGGCCACCACCTCGCTCTAAATGTGTCTGACTCTTTCACGCCTTGAGTGCATGAGATACGTGGTATTTCACGCAGAGTTCGCTGGACCATAAAAAATGGATCATTGGGCGCATCTTTAACGGGTTTTCTCCGTTAAGATGACAATTAATTGGGCAACACCCGTTAAACACGGGCAATAATGAGCTTATTAAATTTATTTCCTTTATTATATTTTTAAGATCATTATTTCTCAGCAAGATTTGTGAAAAAATATGCTGAAAATAAGCAATTTGATACATTTTTACTTGCTCATTGTTACTAGTGAATTTTAATCAATCAAAACTTCAAACGCACATATCTCAAAACAGTGTCAAAGGCAGTTAGAATCTTTTCAAAATAAGGTATCGATATTTTATTTATAAGTCATATTGTATGCCAACTTATTTATCGCGAGCTTTCATCCAGAAAGCACTAAGTCATAAAATATAGTTTAAGGGCGGTAATGTGTAAACGTCTTAACCTACAAAAAAACTTGTGAAAACGGAGCATAGCGCGAGAGATAAGCTATTTACTACTATAACCACATAAGCGACTAAATTTATGTGTAAGTTCTGGTACAATAATTTACTTTTAATGTTCATATGTTAAAAATTTCTAAAGCCATACGTAATTTATTTTCATTGTACATATGTTTAATTTTATTTTTGTTAAAATTAGTATTATAAGTTATTTTATCAGCTGAAATATAACGTAACTCCTATATAAGTCAAATAATCACATTTAAGGTGTTAACAGTTGAAATGTGTTGAAGGAAGTTGAAGGTGTTAAAAGTTGAAATTTTATAAAAAATGGTTGTCCATAAAGTCGGTTTACGGACGATAGTTTAACGTGACAACGTCATAAGAAAACATTGATGAAATGATTGCATACTTTTATGAATAAAATGGAATCATTTTTATTGAATTATCATTATTTTGTATGGATACGAAGAAGGAGTGAAATGAAATCTACAATTTTTTATTGATATATTTTATTCGCACTCATTAATTCAAGGATTAATTACCTTTATTGCCGCAATTGTTGTGGTAATATAAACAATGAAAACCACATTAACATTTCACTTCACTTTATAAACAGTTGTAAACAGATCACGTGTAGGTACTGTAGGTGTATAAGTTGTGTGCTGCCGCTGTCTCTTTTCTACTCAGACGCATCGACCAATCGAGTGGAAGAGAGATAGATGCGGCACAATCCGAACGGTGGGCCGATTGTGCCTCTCTATCGCTTATCCGCGCTCTAGCTCGCACGCTTGCCTTCGGCGTAACGCGACAAACGGGACAATGAGTCATGTTTTTTCGTACGTGCAGCGGGCGTTCATCGATTTATAAGACGTTGTCACGTCAAAAAAAGATATTTTACTAGCTGGACTATTAGGTAACTTTTATATAAATCAAATAATCACATTTAATGTGTTCAACAGTTGAAAGGGTGTTTCAAGATGAAAGTTGATATTGTATAAAAAAGTTATTTTATTATCTATAATATTAGATAACTTTTATGTAAGTCAAATAATCACTTTTAAGATGTTCGACAATTGAAATTAGTTGAAGGAAGTTGAAAGTGTGTTGGAGGTTGAAGGTTGATATGGTATAAAAAGTTATTTTATTATCTGGAATATTAGGTAACTTTTATATAAGTCAGATAATCACTTTTAAGGTTTTCAACAGTTGAAAGGTGTTGGAAGTTGAAGTTGAAGATGTTGAAGATGTTGAAGGTTGAAATTACATACGACTTATTTTACTAGTTAGAATATTAGATAACTCTAATATTATCCGAATAATCACTTTTAATGTGTTCAACAGTTGAAATGTGTTGAAGAAAGTTGAAGGTATTGAAGCTTGAAATTGTATACAATTTATTTTATTACCTGGAATATTAGGACACTTTTACATAAGTCAAATTATCACTTTGATGGTATTCAACGGTTGAAATGTGTTGAGTCAGTTGTTAATAATCGCGATGATTGAAACCGGTACTAATCTTGGTAAATTATGGATATATGGTCACGGGACAGCAGTTTTGTAAATATTAATGAAAAACAAGCACATTAAATGATATGAGTGTAAGGCTTACGATTTTTTTTGAAATGCTTCGTCTTGAAGTTTTAAATTTATTATAATAGAAGATCCTAAAGAATACTTCGCAATAAGTATGAAATCAAGTTGTTTTAATTTACAGGCGCAAAAATGCAACCAAAAACTACACAAATAATAATATTATACAGATATAGCCAGTCACATAAGTTTATTATTTGTTTAAAATAAAAAGAATAATTGTATTATAGGCTAATATTAAAAAACAAATTCTTTTTTCAGAACTCTAATCTTAATAAAATAATTGTGGAATAAGTAAAAAAAAAGTCTTTTTAATATAAGTAGAATACTGTTTGTGAGAATATAGTTGAGTAATATCTTAAGTACCTTACGCTTTTCTAAATCGAATAAAATATGATTTAAGCTTTCTGCTATATCCGAGGTACAATATTAATATATAGCATTTAAAAAGGCGTATGTCACAAACGTTCTTTGTGGCCGCGGAGACACGCGTTTTATCTGCAAACCACAGCTTTCGTTCAGTTTTCGCTCCACTTCACAATCCAATCTCAGGCGTTACTATATTTTATAATAAACGAAAAATGACAATGTATTTTTTATACAACAAAAAAATGCAAAACTACATTCATGAATACCGGCTGACAGGAAAAAAATACCTGGTTATTTCTACTGAAAATAGTTGATAATCGGTGACCTCTTTAAGAAATACTGTTTATTAAGAAAAAATGCAATACGAGTCATTACAGCTGATGCCAATGTGCCATCCATTTTACATATGTAATTTAAACAGCATAAAACAAATAACAAAACACAATTTGTAGAATTTAAATGAGCAAAATCAAAGTTCATTTACCAATGTGACTTGTGGGTCATCATTTAATTTATTACAATTTTTTTATAACATATTATACATATTCAAATTTGCAATACCGTACTTTTTAAATATTGAAAAATATATTAAATACCTAACATGGAATATATATATAAATAAAAATATTAAAATACATAAACAGTGGGTTCATGAGAAGACACTTTGTTACATGTTTTTTTAAACAATGACTGCTTATTATGTGAACCATATAGCCTCATTTTTGGATCACTTTTCAGTTCTTGTCACTTATTGCTAGAAAGGCAATATTTAAATAAATAAAACCCATTATCTAGTGCTACTTACAGATGAAGATAAATATCAGGACCGGTTTCGATCATCACAAGCATTGTCAAGTGCTTATATTTTTGTGTTTTGGCTATTCAAGTACACTCAAACTTTTCTTGTGCGATTTTTTTTGAATAAGTTTTTTAATTTTTTTATATATATTTTTGGGACAACTTAAACGTACACATGTAATAACGTAATTAACAGCGCGTTGTTCACTTGCTGAACTTGAAAAATCCAGTTCTTCACCTATTTATTACAATGTGACCTTGACACGTGCGTCCTTGCACATGTTATGTTCCCATATTAAGTCATAGCTGTTTTTGTCCGCACCAACCGCACACAAAAAGGTCTAGGTGTAGTCGAAAAGTTGTATTTTAATATTCGATTGATAAAAATGATAAGTTACCAAGTTGTAAAACTTTGGGGGTAAAAAATATATAAGCAGCTTTTATCTAGCGTAGAAGATGTTTACAAGCATTTATTTCGGTCTTTGATTCGGAGTTAAACTTGTTTACGACCTATTAAAAGAGAATTTCAGAGAAATTACTGTCAACACATTTTCTCAGCGAGTTAACAGAGCCAGTTTTATTGAATGCTGACTAGAAAAAAACTGAATAATCTTTAACCCGTCAGATGTGCGTTTATTATTCTCACAGGGTGAAAGATTTTCCCTAGATAAATCGAGGAACTTTGCATTCTTTGGCATAATGTAAAGTACAGTTTTTTTTATTATGACAGTCACTCACTTAGAACAGATAATGAGTGTTTTACAAGGATTGTTTCGCTGTATGTGTGTAGAGAAAATTTTCAATTAAATATTTGGAGCTGTACAAGTTGGTTTTTCTCACTACTACCCGTTGTGTATATGCCAATGTTTCATGGCTGCCTTTTTCACAACGCAATCGACATAAAAGGGGGAATTTTCACCTCATATTCATGGCCCGAGCAGATCTGCACGGGATGATTTTGAACGATGCACTAGTGTGCTTGAAAATAGAAAATAAAATAAAATAAATAGGAGTGACTAGCCGCTTAAATCAGATTAATGGCAAAGTGTCATGTGTATAATCTGTATACTGAGAGATCTTCGTGTTAGAATAATCAAGTGGCAGAACTTATGGAAAAGTAAAATTCAAACGATTCAAATTTGATATTGAAATGTCATCATGCACCTTCAATCGAAATTAGACAGTATTTCAACTTGATATTTGAAAGATTAATCAGGATAAGATTTATGGTGGAACCTTTTTATTCGCCATTAATTCTAGGGACCCAATAAACATATCGCTAGTGTTTGGGCATAACCTTATACATAACTGAATTTAAAAAAATGTGTAGTGGAAATTTTTTTATTTATAATTGAACTCTTGAAATTTGTTGTTATTTCATTGATTAGTGAAATAATCAAAATTATGATAATAATAAAACATTTTTAGTACTTTTTCCACAAAATAAAAATAATGGATCAGGACCGGTTTCGCTCATAGCGAGCATTGTCAACAGACTGAAACCGGTCCTGATCCAATTTTTTTTTTTTTTGAAAAAGTACTAAAAATGTTTTATTATTTTTATTATAATGCCATTCAACCAAGTATCGACAGTGAACATCTTAAAAGTGATTTATGATAATAAATTATTTGGTCTCACTAATTTTATTCGTAGTTTATTTCATATTTGTGCAAATATTTCTTCTGTATATTCAATATTTTGCCGATATCAGGTTATGTCCAAGCAACATCAATATATAAAAATAATGCTTGCGATAAAAAATTGGCTGCAATACAATTCACATGTCCCACATATCTGTGAATACACATCACTAATCCGTATTAAAGTTTTTGGCCGGAATAAATAATTGTAAACTTACATCTCAATTGCTTTCGGACCATATTATCTGGTTCAATCAGAGTAGTTTTAAGATCTAATATAGTATTCATAATAAACAGCGTTGATGTTTTATGTGTTTAATGAAAGCAACCCTTGTTGATTGATATGTCAATAATCCTTTAGAACGAGCTTACGTATTTTGCTAACTACGATCGGTTAGATGGTGACACGAACTTTCATTCAAAACGTTATTTATGTTGAGCTTAAAGCTGGGTTTCAGAACGCCATATATGTACGTTTAACCACTTCCTTTAAAATTGACAAATTATTAAAACATAGCTAAAATTGGAAAACGGTACAGAAATCAATAGGATTAGTATTGATAAAATCTACATTAAAAGAAATGCGTAATAAAGTTCTTTCGAGTGAAATCATTATTAGCAAGCTGTTTCTATAAATGAAAGGGACCACGTCCATGTCCTCGTGTACTCAAATCATGATCACTGATGATTTTAGTATTGAGAGACGTATGCTTGTTAAATTGATCTTTTTTGTTGATACCTATTTGTAAGAGTTTCAAGTTCGAAGACGTGTTAGCGTCATAGTTATTCCCGTCTCCTTTGTATATTAGTTTAGTTTTTTTATTCAAGTTGCATACCTTTCTCGTCGCTGCTGAAAGGAGGAAGCGATCGCTGCAGTATCCAGTAAAGCCAGTTCAAGAGGTCAGCTTACTCTTTTTTTTACCTATCGACGGTCATCAAGAAGAATGTCTCTCGGTCTATAACGATTCTCAGATGAATTTTCGTAATAATTCTGCAACTTTATTGCTTAAAGAAAATGTAGTTGAATAAAACCATGAGATTCAAAAACAGTGACTCGAAAAGGGGTGGAAATACCTTCTTTAACGACGTGTAACTTTTTAATAACAATCTTTTCAACTTATCTTTTTTATACATTGATATCATTTTGAATAATGTAGCATCATAATCATTTCTGAAAATAGTATTTAGATCATTTTTTTTTTGCTGGTATAGTTTGTCTGTGTAGCATACATAAGTCAATCAATTCAAACACTTTGTTTAGTATACCGCCCGAAATGGGCGGCGTACTAAAAAAACCAAAGTGTAAATCTTATATATAAAACCGTAACGGCGTATGTATGTCTGTGGGTCTGTAATTCCCTTTTGCATTGTTGGTCATTAAGTTGCCATAAAAACGAATATGAAAGAAAATATGTTTGAATTTTTATCGGCGAAGACATTTAGTCAAAATGTAATAAATTAGTATTCTACTGAACTTTTTGCGGCTTTTATTAATATAATAATGTTTTTATTTACGTGAAGGTATTATTTGACATTTCTTTGACAGCAAATTAGATTTTTTCCTTCAATTTGGACATTTTAATGGGCGAGAATGGGGCTGTTATCAAATTAAATAAAGTTTGTGATTTTATTTTAACTCTATTTTGGATGTTAGATTTTGTGATATAATTATGTCGAATGATAAAACATTAAATAATTATTGATCGCTTAGTCCGAGCGACGCCGGGTAGCAATACTAGTAAATTATAAGCCGAAGTAAATTATAAATAATAATCGAGTTCCGTCATTCATTCGTATTATAGGGCTTGTAGCCGCTTATCCATATCACACGAGGGTGAAATGGAAACGAGAAAATGATGAAAATATGATTTATCAACTCACAATATCATTTTATTCCCTTCAAACTCCAATTCGAAAGAGTTATAAAAAGTATTTTCTCGAATCGAAATAGATTTCATCAAGTTTACAGTGCAATGCAATAAATGTGTATTAGAAACCAAATATTTATTTCCTTAGTTTATTTAATTCAATTTGATTAAATCGAGAGCAATATTGATTTTTTTGTCATAATAGTATAGTTTATTTGATCACACAAACAAAACAAATGCATTGAATTATAAATTTATTATTTTATGGAGGTGGGAAAGGCATTATATTATAGTTATAAATGTAAAACACATTTTTTTTAAATGGTCACGGCCGGTTTCGTTTGTCGTGACCATTTTTAATCGATAAAAAAACTAATCTGAAATGAGCTATTTATATTATTCATCAGTTGAAAATGCTTGCGGTACTCAGAAGCTGTCTGGATAATTATACAAAAAGGTAGCAATAAAAATATGATTATTTTTATAAATATTAGCTAGGAAGCATTTTTTAATGGCAAGGTCAAACTGATGATAGTTTTTTCTTTGTTTTCAATACGAGTATTGCAATTATTATCAAATGAAAGAAGCTAAGCCACTTGAAGCTAACATAGCGTAAAGCTATGTGAAAGTGAGCTTTATCCACACTTAATTTAGTAGACTAAAATATGAAAAACTAAGATCGGAAACGTCCGAGAGTAAAAGTGTATTTCTGGAGATCTTAAATTTTAAAATAATTTGAAATGAACAGTTCTAGTAACAATATCAACGTAAGAATTCTTGACAGCAAAACAAATGAAATAATTAAAAATAAAAAAAGCGCCCCTTATAATCCAAAATGTTTTTAATCTAGAAAAAATTGTATTCGAGAGTAAAAATAATTTGGATTTGTAAGGTTGTATTTCAGCTAACGAAGAGTTCCCAGGGGGGGTCATTTAATCTCGAGACTTAGGTTTATAGGCCGCTGGCGACACTTAAAGCATCTCCAGATTGGCAAGGCATGCTCCGATTTCACCCCCATTCAACTGACGCTCGTTTTTTTCTTGATTTATAAACCCCTCTTTTGGATATTAATAAAAATAAACACAGAACGATATGGTGTGGCATTCTTGAATATTATTAGCTCAAAGAAATATTCAATGTCACTTCCATTTGTATCGCACGTTCTTACATGTTTGGTATTTTGTTTCTGTTTCTCGAACCGAATATTTAATGATCTAATGATGCAGTTTGCAAACTAAAAGACTATCTTATCTACATGTAAAAATAAAAAAGAAAAATCTGCTAAATATATTAAAAAAAACATAAATATATTTACCTAACTATTCTATCGAAATCAAAAATAATGCCTATGTTAAGATGTTTAGTGTTTACTTAACGATAAGGAAAATGCTGAAATATCTGTGAAAGTGTCGTAATTTTGTTTTTGGTAGATTGTTAGTAGAATAGTTTTTCAATAATATAATATCTGAATCAACGAAGAAGTTTTAAAATGTTTATTTTACTATATTGTATATACTAAACGATTTTTTACTCATTAATAGATGGCGTACAAAGCAGCTGAAGCGTTTCTCTCTATTTAATTAAACCAAGTATTGTTTGGTTACTCAAAAAAATGCACGTAAACAATTGAGTAAAATTACTATACAAAACAAAAATGCTATTCGTAAAAGGTGTTGACTGCGATAAAATAATTATGTTTTTACACGTGCGAGAATATTTTTGTGGATTTATCAAAAAGCTTTCCTCTTTAAAGAAAGTTTGGTCGTTTATTTTCGCTTCTACATTCAATTTTGAGCCGTTAAATTGTGTTGTATAAAAACAGTGATATACTTTCATAAAGTTACAGCAAACAATGCTTCTTTCGTTCGCTTAGCTGTAGTTCATATGCCAAAGGCCACGAACGCAATATTCTATTCATTGGGCTCTATGCAGATTAGCAAAAAGTGAAATGTAAAATACTCGGAGAACAACATTCGCAATAACTGGGCTAACCATTAATCTGAATAAAAGAAACGGGATACATTTTACTTTCGTCTTAAATGTTGTATACGAATACAATTAAAGGTAGTTCCGACATAAAAAAATCTCATTCTGAATGCGCGTGTGGAAACTTGTATTAAGATTTCATTTGTGTTTCGGTTCGTACAAGGTCTTTTTCCGCTTAAAATCGAGGCGAATATATTTCCACCACGTGTAAGTTCAAGAATACACGTGCCTGATTTTAATAAGACGTTGGAATTTGTGTTTTTTTTCTTCTGCCCATACTGATACTAATAAAAGCTTCTCTGTCTCTTAAGTGCTATCTAATAAATATTATATCAGCTTTTAATGCGAAAAACAATTAATAAAAACAACCCTGGAATGATATTTGTATTTTATATAACACTGGTGTTCGAACCCGGCTTCGCTCGGACCAGTTTGGGGTTATGTTCACCTCGGCGCGTAAATTCAGACGGGCCAAGTTGAAACAACTTTTTTCAAAATTCAAAAGTCTAGGTCAATTAAAATGGAATTAAAATGAACATTTCAGACTGGCATTGACATTTCACAGCCCCTTTCATATATTGACAGCCCCATTCTCGCCCATTAAAATGTCCAAATTCAAGGAAATCTAATTTGCTGTCAAAGAAATGTCAAATAATACCTTCACGTAAATAAAAACATTACTACATTAATAAAAGCCGGGAAAAGTTCAGTAGAAGACTAATTTATTACATTTTGACTAAATGTCTTCGCCGATAAAAATTCAAACATATTTTCTTTCATATTCGTTTTTATGGCAACTTAATGACCAACAATGCAAAAAGGAATTACAGACCCACAGACATACATACGCCGTTTCGGTTTTATATATGTACTACTCGATACTCGAGTAATTGGAGTCTCTACACACACATTGATAACGAAACAAATTTACCGTCGAAACTTTCGCGAGCGAAATCAATTCGTTTGTTTGAACTTGCAACAACAATGCAAAAGGGAATTACAGACATACATCCCCCGTTTCGGTTTTATATATAAGATTAAACAAAAAAAGTTTACTTTAATTGACCCAGTGCATAAAAGACTTTTACGAGCATCGCGTAGTCGAGAAAGTTGCATGCACAATGAAATTAGAGCTTTCGGTGTTGGACAGAAACACAGTTATCATGTGTTCTCGTTTATTTGTGTGAGCGAAAAGGTTTCAACGAATAGAGTTTTTATTATTATTGAAGAAGTTGCGAATTCTTACATGGCGACAGCACTATCAATTAAAAAAAATGCGCTATTTTCAATACGTACATTATTAGTTTTGTGAGTAAAGCAGGATAGATACAATAAACATGTATAGAATTTCAAATTAAAGTAATTGCTCGATTATATTAGCATACACTTAATAAAGCTGAGATAAGATTATCAATTGTATTTTTTCCATAACTAATGGAAAGGTTATAGAATTATTTCGTTTCTATAAGGTCTTTTAATAAGGAAGTTCAGTTTTAAAATGTAAATAAAACAAGTGGTGTGTGAGATATCTACAATTTTTTTTTTCATTTTAAAGTACATATATAAATTTTATTTTATGGCATTAAGTGTTGAATATAACGTCGTTCAAATTTTCACCTGTCACATATCCATTCATCAAAAATGACTTTTTTAGCGAATGGGTTAGCTTTCAACTGCTTTAGAGCCCACTCAGCGAATAAACGGCGTTGTATGTGGTCGTTTATATAAAGTTCCCGGGATGGTTGGGACTTTATACGGGTCCAAGTCCCGATGCGAAATTCCCCAATTTGAAGTCACAGAAAGGTCAAGTTCTAGTGAGCGACGACAAAGCGGCTGCCTTGGGTTTTCCCGTACACTCTCACGCACAGCAGAGATGTGTTGAATAGATCTTGCGTTTCGGTGACGTACTGGTGTTTGCCAATCTTTACCGAACCGGTTGACTTGAATTTGCACACCAGACGTCGAATATTCGGCTCAACAAATTTCGAGCGTCTCTATTGAAACACAATATTAAAATAAAAAAAATCATATTTTTATAATTGTTTTAAAAACTTTATCAAAGTGTAAAGTACAATTTAATGTACAAAATCTAAACAAAATTCAATGTTGTCACATGATTTTTTTTCAATTAAAGAATTTAAATTTCACAATTATTAAGTAATTTATGTTAACGTTTCTATTTTTTCAAAAAATCATTTCAGTTATGTATGACTGCTTTTTAAAGTTTGTTTTGATTTAAATTAAAATTGTTGAATATTGTAAGGTTTCAACGTTTTTAATTATTTTTCCGTTAAAGTACACAAAATTCAGCATTGACATAAATTATCTTTGAAATGTTAATTAAATTATGCTCACTGCAATAAACTCCAGATGCAGTCAAGATCAAATTATATATAATTTTTATAGATAGACAGTAAAGTTAAGACCAGAATGTGTTTGATTTTGGTAAATTAGTGGTTATTTTAAATAAATAAACACATTTTTTTTACTAAATCTGCATATTATTCGCTAAGTATAAGTATAAGTTTCGCTATAAATTATGCATGGTAGTAGTTAAACAATATCTGTTTATCAATTTAAAATAATGCTCAGAGGTGACACAATTATGTCGAGAAAAAATATGAAAATAACTTATTTATTATTTAGACCGAGAATCTTTCTCCTTGATGACCCTCCATAGTTTGAAAAATTTGCTGACTATAAGACTTTTCGTAATTTTAAGTGTGCCGTATATTCGCGTGCATGTGTGTGTATGTATCCTGCATATACATATGTATGTCTATAGTATATAAATTTTTGTATGTATGGGTATGGGATACGGGAAAGTGAGACGCATAATATATCTTGTACATATGGATGCATAAGCTAACAATGTGAACTGGCTTTACTATAGATTTCTCACCACAGCAGCCACCACCACATCCTTTTCAGTAACGACTTAAAGAGAAGGTTAACTATGAAAAATAAATTCAGATGCGAAGAAGAGAGAAAGAACTTTGACGCTAACACGTCTCAAAACTGAGATTTAAATTGAATAGACTCTTGGTAAAAATACAAATACTATAGGAGAGAAAAACTATTAAAAAGCATTGTTTTGCTACACGAAGATCAAGATTATATTGTCAAATTTTTGCATCACAGTAGTTTTAAATTGTGCCAAATATAATATTTTAAATTAAGAATGACTTGAGATAAACCCTAGAAACAAAATCACTCAAAACCAATTCGATGCACCATAGACACTTGTCTACAATAAATTATTGATGATATTTAAAGCTATATGATTATTTTAGATGAGTCAAGATCGCACTTTATTTTACGTTGATTGATTTGGTTTCAGTTATTTATTTACAAGAACAGCAGTTATCCTTTTAATTTGAAAAGAGATAATTTTATTTTACCTTAGCTTGTCTTTTTTGGCTTGAACGTTTGGCCAATTTGCAGTTGATCATTATTCATTGCCAACTGATGTAGATTCAGAGTACTTCTCTACCTTAGTCCTTGATTTCTGTTTAAAAAAATACGTGCGATAGCGCAGTCATCAACTGTCGTATAAAGATTTGTCGGCTGTCTCGCTCACACGTCTTCTACTTTGTTATTATGTGATATTCTTACTGCTACTAAGACATCTTATGTAACTATTTCCCCTCTTTTTAAGCGGATTCGCTTATGGAGGTATTTTTCTGAACCAATTTTCCTCGAATAACGAGGACCACCCGTACCGATATCGAACAAAAAGTTGTAGAATACGGCCTACACATTCATTTCATAATATTCTTTTAGTGCCATTTCACGAGCAATGAAAATCTAACAATATTGAATTAACAAAGTTTATTCGTCGGCCGTTTGAATGGTTCCGAACGAAGCGGGATAAATGTGGCCCCTATCAATATCACAAAAAGCCGCAATAAGTTTTTTCTTCTGTTGTGTAAAACGTTACAATACGTTGATATCGCTACAATAAATAATGCTTTCACGATTTCGTTTTTGATTGGGTTTTATTTTTAGAATGTTCTAATCACAGCCTACCCTTGGAGAGTTATGTTTTTTCTACTTTACTGGGAACCAATCTTGTACGAGGAGCGTTTAGAATGGTATTGATTCTTTTTTACGTACGTACAAGTTTGTGTGTTCTTCTCATGCCTTTTAAAAGTCATATATATTTATGTATTGCTGTTGAAATTAAATCGTTATCAGCACTAAAGCGAATTTAGAATTCATTTAACAGTTTTATAATTTACTAGTATTCGAACCCGGCTTCACTCGGACCAGTTTGGGGTTATGTTCACCTCGGCGCGTAAATTCAGACGGGCCAAGTTGAAACAACTGGCAACTTAATGACCAACAATGCAAAAGGGAATTACAGACCCACAGACATACATACGCCGTTTCGGTTTTATATATGTACTACTCGATACTCGAGTAATTGGAGTCTCTACACACACATTGATAACGAAACAAATTTACCGTCGAAACTTTCGCGAGCGAAATCAATTCGTTTGTTTGAACTTGCAACAACAATGCAAAAGGGAATTACAGACATACATCCCCCGTTTCGGTTTTATATATAAGATTTAGAATTTCTCTAAAGTTTCTTGATGGCATTTCAATATCAAAATTGAATCGTTTGAATTTTGTACTTTTCCATGTCAAGTTTTTCATTCTCAGTTTAAGAACATTTGCGCACTTGAAATGCCTGTAGATGCAGACAGGTGAAACTTAGGTCAATATCGACAAAACTTTCGTTCTTTGAAGCTTGCATAGATGTCACTTCCAATAACTATTCTTAATTGTTTATTATAATACCCATCTCAAGTAATTGTAATGAATATATATTGAAAATATTTTCCCTTTTTTGTGATCGATGCATTGCATGATAAATCATTCACCTTTTCTCTTAACACGGTCAAAGGCTTTGATTCCTGCAATGCCACATCCGTTCATAGAATTTTCAATCGATTTAAAAATTCGTATATAAGGATATGATTGTCTGCTTTTTTCTCATTTTCCTGTACAGTACCCTCACTATTGAACCCTGAAAATTATGTTTTTATCTGATGTGAGAAATGCGTATATTATTCGATCACATCGCCAATCATTGTGAAAAGACAGGTTGAATGAAGGACTAACTTTTTTAACCTTGCCCATCACCAGTGTGGAGCAAATAGGCTTTAAATGGAGTTTATCCCAAGAGACGTTTTCTAGGAGAACAACTTGTTTCTTAGTTGCTAAACCTTTCCTTTTCGAAGAAAGAAGGAATGGAAATGACAGGAACATTTAATTTTAGGTAAGCTAGTCGCTCTCGCCACTTTCTGATATAAGGATCGGACAATATAAGAAGGAATTTAAACACACACACATAATGTGATGAAAAAATTAAGTTACCTGGACTGAAATAAGTAAAAAAATTGTTATATTATTTTTTAATTTAATGCCATTCCTCCAAGTATTGAAAGTGTAAACCTTAAATGCAAGATTATAATATTGAATTTTATAAAAGCAGAGTTGTATCGAATTTACGGTGTTATTTTTCCGTCAAAAGTATTAAGTTTTAATTGAAAGCGTTAAATATTATGTATGAATCAAGTATTAATTTAAAAAAAAATTACTCTTTGAAATCTCGTTACAAAGCTTTTAATTCTCGGTATTGTGTAAATAAATTTGTTTCATTATAATAAATACCCATGCATATTTTGGAGGCCAAGCCCTGGCAGAGATAGGAGCCGGCGTGTTCTCTATGACCTACATTTCATTGAAATGTTTCACGTTGGTTAGAATTCAGTTAAATTGCCAATCACTTGAATAAATAAATTATTGAAATTCAATTCCTGAATGTCTTTTTCTCATTTTCACTTACCGAGTCTTAAGAAAAAAGCAAATAGGCAGGCGGCTATATTGTAAAAAATATACCGTAAAACGGGTGAATGGAGACTGCGGGGTGAATAGGGACAAAAACAAGGATTGAACTTTAGCACAACTTTACGCATTGGTTTTTGTGCTGTTGAAAATCCCTTCCCACCTTTCCAATCCCAAAAAGCGACGCATAGCGAGAATGATTAGCTTACCACTAGACCTGCCTGAGTCCTCGTATTCTTTCAATCCCTACTCACTTAAAAAAAATGTTGACCAACAACCAGTTCTCGTAGAAAAATATACGCTGAGATAAACTCCATATGCTCCAAGTTGGGAGCGGAAAAAGTTAAAAAAGTATATTTTATATGTTACTTTAAACGTGTGACTGTGAAACGTGAAAATGAACATTTCAGACTGGCATTGGCATTTCACAGCCCTTTTCATATATTGACAGCCCCATTCTCGCCCATTAAAATGTCCAAATTCAAGGAAAAAATCTAATTTGCTGTCAAAGAAATGTCAAATAATACCTTCACGTAAATAATAAACATTATTAATAATAATAAAAGCCGGGAAAAGTTCAGTAGATAACTAATTTATTACATGTCTTCGCCGATAAAAATTCAAACATATTTTCTTTCAAATTCGTTTTTATGGCAACTTAATGACCAACAATGCAAAAGGAAATTACAGACCCACAGACATACATATGCCGTTTCGGTTTTATATATAAGATTCTTTACAATGACTATAATACTATTTTAACGTACGGTACAACGGGATGAATATATTCCAATCATATAAATCTGTTGTTTTGTATCTATTCACCTTCCAAGTCTCTATTCACCCCCAATTCAATGTAAATGGAGACATCGAACTAAATTGACTGTGGCTTAATAACGATAGTGAATATTTGAAAAAAATTGTCATGAATGAGTAGTATTTGAATTATGTGGCGCAGGTATGAAGATACATAGTCGTCGAGGTTAAAAAGTGTCTCTATTCACCCCGTTTTACGATACGTGTTTTCAATGAAAGCATTCGACACAATGATATTATAAAAATCTCTCGTCGAAGAATTATTTTTCAGTCCGTGCCACAAAATTAAGTTTTGAAATAGGTGAAATAAATATTGTGTATTATTTTAAAAAATATATTTAATTTAAAGTCGTCAAAAACAGAAGTTGATTGTCAGACCAGTCTTAAAGCAGATTTTAATACTATTCAATGACACACACACAATCAAAGAATAGACCGCCACTTATACTTTTATCTGATATATTTTATATGATAAAAATAATAAACCATTTTTAGTACTTTTTGCTAAGAGGTCTTCAAAATTATTTTTAAAACGAAAATGAAAATGGCATGTGCCCTTGTTTTTTGAAGGTTATTTTCAATTCATCATCAGAAATTATTCAAATGCTCTTGGAAGGTAATTTTTTTTCAAAACTATTATTTTATCCTTTATATTTCACAAAAAAGATTTTTTTTTAACAATTTCATGCTGTTTTTCAGCAAAATCTTACTAAATTATGAACAATTTGCGAAAAGATCTTTTTTCTGGCCATTTTCATTTTCGTTTTAAAACTAATTTTAAAGGTGAATGTGGCTTCTTTTGTTGATCATATATAAGACAAAAGATCGATTTGTTATATTCATCAATCGCAAGAATGATTCCGATTACTAGTCAGCAGAAAAAAAAATAAACGGTACTTGCTCAAGTTTAGTTCAACGTATTTTTGTAGCGGACATGGTTAAAAAAAATGTTTATTTTATGTCACTTTAAACGTGTGAGCTGTCACTTCTTGGAAGAAAAGCATTAGTCGGTCCCTGTGGTCTAGTGGCAAGGGCTTTGTCCTAGCGATCTGGAGACCCGGGTTCAATTCCCGGCAAGGTCAGATTTTTTCAATTGAAAAAAAAGAGATCTTGGGCTGGGTGTATGTTATTTATCGTTGATTTTGTGTACAACTGATTCATTACTTATCATCGAGTTAGTCTCGTACGACTTTCACGATTAAGAATATTTGGCGCATTAGCGTGAGCTGTAATGCCAAATATTTTTTTCATTTAAAAAAAAAAAAAAGCTTATAAGTATTATAGAACTGTATATTGTTTTATTTATTTTAAATTTGTAATGTCTCTTAACGTCATTCGCGTTAGTTGCAGACTCGCAAACGGTAATGTAACACATCTGAAGGGAAAAAAAACGGGAAATATCTCCGGCAGACATCTTGGGTCACGTGGCTTTGTCTTGCAGTGCAATTTTGCGACACGTGCATCGTCCATGTGAGCCAGTAGGAAAGAATGTATCTCGTCGAACCTTACGAAACCAATTAAATGACGGAAGCACAGACATGCGACCCCGTGCAAGAACGCCTGTATCGAATTATATATATATTTTACAAAATGTATATTATTCTCGTTGTCAATGAAGAGTAGACAGTAGAGCCTTCAATACTACTATCGAAATATAGATCTATGTATTTTTTCTGAATAATAATACAGTTTCGGTCGTAATTATTATTTCATTGGTCTGAATTTATATTAAATGGTCATTATTTATCGGTCAGAATACAGAGGGTAGAATAAATAATTAATGGTCATATTTTGTATTATTTGGTCAGATTTTTTAACATGTTAAATTTTTTATAAAATGACTAGCTGTACCCTGCGCGCGTTGCTACGCCCGCAATTGTAGGGGTGATTGGGGGGGTGTGGGGTAGGGGAGGGGGTGTACGCCAGAAAGTTTCGCGGAAGTATAGTAGAAATTTGTAAAAATTCGAAATCAATTTTTAGGGGAGAGGGGGGTTGGTTGGCTGGGTGGGGTTTGGTGGGCGTATGGAGCGGGTATGCCAAAAACCTTCGAAGGTGTGAACTTGAAAAATTCATGAAGTTTAAAAAAAAAATTGGGGGGTGGAGTTTGAGGGGAGGGGTTAGTAGGCCAGAAACCATTGCGGGAGTGTACTCAATAAATTTGTAAAGTTTCACATCGATCGGTCGAGCGGTTTAGTAGTCCATAGCGGACATACACACAGACATTCATTTATATATATATATATATAGATGCTAACCTAACCTAATCCCACGTTACCTGCAGGATAATTATTCGTTGACCAAAATGCTTTTAAAAATCTGATCCTATAATATGTATATTTATTATAACCATCAATAATTTCACTCAGATTAATATTTTTATTTTGACCAACGATGGATTTTTATTCAATCTATTTAATGTTTATTGAATGAAAAAATTATTTCTTCATTAACCTAAAGTTAAATATATATGTTTCCTTTATTTGTAAGACTAAGGTGTTGGTAAATTATATTTTAGAATCCTTATGACCATTGGATTGGAAAGTATTCTACCCCACTTTTCTCGCAAATTTATTACTAGAACTCGTATAAGTCTTAGTTCAAATTCATAATCAGTTGAAAATGCTTGCGATGAACCGGCCATGATCATGATAAATTTATTTTGGAATAAGTATATTTTTTTGACGTGACAACGTCTTATAAATAGATGAACGCCCGCTGCACGCACGAAAAAACATGACTCATTGTCCCGTTTGTCGCGTTACGCCGAAGGCAAGCGTGCGAGCGAGAGCGCGGATAAGCGATAGAGAGGCACGATCGGCCTACCGTTCGGATTGTGCCGCATCTATCTCTCTTCCACTCGATTGGTCGATGCGTCTGAGTAGAAAAGAGACAGCGGCAGCACACAACTTATACACCTACAGTACCTACACGTGATCTGTTTACAACTGTTTATAAAGTGAAGTGAAATGTTAATGTGGTTTTCATTGTTTATATTACAACAACAATTGCGGCAATAAAGGTAATTAATTCTTGCATATTAAAAATCTGACTAACGTATAACAAATATACAAAATATCGTATCCATACAAAATAATGATAATTCAATAAAAATGATTCCATTTTATTCATAAAAGTATGCAATCATTTCATCAATGTTTTCTTATGACGTTGTCACGTTAAACTATCGTCCGTAAACCGACTTTACAGACACCAATTTTTTATTACTATTTAGTATCCATGTTACAGTGAAACTGTATTCTCAGTGAAAATGTATTCTTCTCCAAGCTGTGATTGAAATTAAATTTGACCACCCTATCTTCAGCCCTATATTTTTCTGTGTTTTTCTTTTTATGAAATTACTGATACTTGCTGATTTTGTTTCATTGAATCAAACCAAAATTTCAATGATCGTGACCATTGAAATCATGTTGTCATACAAATCCATTACTTGATACATTTTCACTGAGAATACAGTTTCACTGTAACATCTATAGCAAAATCCATTTATGAAACATTTCTTCGCAAAGAGAACTTAAAATAGCTTCTAATAAATATTGGATTAGAAGAGAAATAATATTAATGCTGCACTCGATAAAGTTGTAAAAATTTCCAGAGAATTTATCCCACATAATCTTTATCCATATAACTTCAATAAGATTCTTTCATATTTGTTTTAGAAAAATACTTCACCGTACTTGTTGGTCAAGCTTTGAAGAAGTTACTTGACGTTTAAAAGCATTCAATTTTTAATTACTTAATGCTGTACTTAGATATTTAGTACTAGAGATATACAATATCTGATACTATGCCATATTTTCTGAAGGGCTATTAAATTTGTTATTTGAGAGAAAAGAGAACCGGATTTGGTTTTGTAAACATATTCAATCTCTCTTTATCTTTCCTTACAATGTAAAGATATTTTTCAGTTGATTTATATCCAGTGATATTGTTAACTTATTAACTGAACAACCTTTATTAAAAATCAAGTAGACTTTTAAGTATCCGGCGTTTTTTAAACAAAGTAAAATATTTTTTATAAAGATTCCATTCTTAACATTAAAACTACTATAAGATTTTTTAGAGTTTTTTAATAGGCATTTACTTTAAAGTTGTAACAGTTTTTACCATGCCCGCTAGAATGTAGAGAACACATAGACCTCTTACGGTGTTCATCTTTTTAAGAAACGTTTGTTACTTGTAATACTTTCGATAAGGCTAGTGGTAGCTTTGTAGCAGTTCATTTTAATGAGAAATTTAATTCTTTATTCTTATATTTTTTTAAGTTGCTCAAACTCTCTTTTTCAAAGAAAATTGGGATAGAAAGGATATAACTGGTAAATAAATAGAGCTAATTTATAAATTGATTGAGTAGGCATTTACTTGGTAGAACTCCATTATAATACGAAAAGAAAAATAATAATGTATTTATGTAGAACTAAAATACTAATTTATAAAGTTGTTCAATGTCAAAACTTGGTGGAAAGGTATTATGATAAAAATAATAAAACATTTTTTGTATTTATTCCACATAAAATTTATTGGATTAGGACCGGTGTCGCTCATAGCGAGCATTATCGACTGATTATATTCAGTTAATAATGAGCGAAACCGGTCCTGGCCCAATAAACTTTATGTGGAATAAGTACTAAAAATATTTTATTATTTTTACTAACCAGAGCTAAGTTTATTTGCTAGGCCATGTTTTTAGGATGAAATGGGCATGGCAAGCAAGGCTATTTTATACAACAGAGTTACTTATGTGTTCGAATAGAAATCAATGAATCGATTAAAAAAATAAGCTGGGACTCGATCCCGTACGCTCCGCAAACGAAGCCAACGATGTGAAGACTTTGGAACAAATGATTAACATATCATTCATGTCTATTATGAATTAGACTCTCAAATGAATTTATGTATTTCTGCTACGCAACATAATAAGTAGTGAGCACCAAATGTATCCACTTATGTTCAACGCACCTGTTAATTCGTTAGGCAGACTGAAATAGAGACATGCTCGTGTTAAATTATTTAAATTTACTGTCTTTGATGATTCAATTTAAAATAAAATACCCATGTCAATTAATTGACAAATAAATCGGTAATTTGCTAAGCTGAGTGCCGTAATTGCATCAAAAATGTATTTTGATCAAAGCAGCTTGAATATAAATTAATGATTATTATATATTATTAAAGACTCCACACAAGGCTTCAAAACCTTTACCGTAAAGTGTTGCCTTATTGTCATTGAATAAATTGACAAAAATTTTCAAAATAAAATATATTTCTATTATCACCACTAGCGAGTACCTAACATGCGTTACAAAGCCGCTCAAATAAAGAAAGGGTTTGTGTTTTAATTCTGTTTGTTGAAGTGCTTTTGGATACTTTGGGCGCATGCGATTAAATCAGTTTTCCCAACGCGTAAGCAAGTCAAACAGCATTTCATGTGAGTAACATGGATTTCACAAAGTTTTTTGTCCGTACACATGTAGCGAGTGTCCCTGTGCTTTGTCGATGGTCATTGCAAATGCGAATCGCACCGGAAACTGCAAAAGTTTGAATTCGAATGGTATATCTGTCGGAATCATTAGGATGCGTGGCAACAGTACATCTTCTACTAAAAAAAATATTTTCGATGAAATTGTTCATCATATTTTTCACTGTAAGCTTGGTACCGATGCAAGGTCGTGGTGGATTTATATTTCGGAAAAAAATAATAGGTACGACAATTTTTGATGCTGAAACGCGCGCATGCGTGACAAATCATGCGAATTCAAAATCGCGCGGGTACCCGCACAACAACACACCAAAGTTTTATCGCAATCGGATAGCAAGGAGCAAAAGTACACAAAGTGATTTCTCAGAGTATGTTAATATTATAAACTGCATAATTAACTCTTTTATAATCCGTACACAAAATTCAAGCACAATGTGTAATGAGTCGAATCAATAATTACGTATAAACATGTTAAACGATAATTTTAAATATACTTAATGTTGGTTATTTGAGCCTAAGATTACACAAACGAGATGGCCAGTTTGGATACGTGATCCTTGTTAAACAATTATTAATAAATTTAACCACTTAATACAAGTATTAATAATCTTATATATAAAACCGAAACGGGGGATGTATGTCTGTAATTCCCTTTTGCATTGTTGTTGCAAGTTCAAACAAACGAATTGATTTCGCTCGCGAAAGTTTCGACGGTAAATTTGTTTCGTTATCAATGTGTGTGTAGAGACTCCAATTACTCGAGTATCGAGTAGTACATATATAAAACCGAAACGGCGTATGTATGTCTGTGGGTCTGTAATTCCCTTTTGCATTGTTGGTCATTAAGTTGCCATAAAAACGAATATGAAAGAAAATATGTTTGATTTTTTTATCAGCGAAGATATTTAGTCAAAATTTAATAAATTAGTCTTCTACTGAACTTTTCCTGGCTTTTATTAATATAATAATGTTTTTATTTACGTGAAGGTATTATTTGACATTTCTTTGGCAGCAAATTAGATTTTTTCCTTGAATTTGGACATTTTAATGGGCGAGAATGGGGCTGTCAATATATGAAAGGGGCTGTGAAATGTCAATGCCAGTCTGAAATGTTCATTTTAATTCCATTTTAATTGACCTAGACTTTTGAATTTTGAAAAAAGTTGTTTCAACTTGGCCCGTCTGAATTTACGCGCCGAGCTGAACATAACCACAAACTGGTCCGAGCGAAGTCGGGTTCGAATACTAGTATATGAATAAAAATTCATTCATCAAATTTGTTATTCTTTCCTTCCGGAAAATCTCGACTGAAATAAAATTAAATTCGGAAAATATTATCTCTCATTTTAAATCAGCAATCTATCGGTATGTCTCAGAAACCGCAAGTAAGCATACTTGTTAAAATATTATCTCTTTTTAAAGCTATTGGAAGAGCTCTTAAAATAAATTTTGCTGTATTAATATGTGCATTACATACATACATAAAATAAAACAATTTCAGAAAACTGAAAACGAGGTTTACTTTGTTATGAAAAGAATTACACAGTATGAGACTGTCACTGTTGAATACAGATTTATTTTGTATAGAAATTATCTACTACATATATGTAAATGTTGAGTGGTTGTGTATTACTTGTAGCATTTGTTCATCTCAGTTTTTTTCTGTAATAAAAACCTATACATTGACTGGCAATGTGTTTTTTTTCTTAAAACAATTGAATCAGAATAGGTCACATAAAACTCACCAATTATACTATTGAGCATTTTCACGCTATTAGCTTGTAATTAGTGTTTACGATACTAGATTAAAAATACTTGGTGATTAAAATTTACCCACTTGATTCATTGAAACTAGTTCACAATTAAACTCAGTGATCTAATTTTATTGTTGTGTATAAATGATACAAATTGGTTACTACGTGTCAGTTCAAGTCCATTCGTGCACTTGAAATTCATGAAGACGCTGAAAGGTGAAGCCCGGGTCGTTAGACACAAACTTAGAAAAAAGTAAAAAAAATGATATTGAAATTCCAAAGAGCACCTTCAGTCAAAATCCTAAATAAAAAACGATATATTGAGACGACCAGAGTTCCTTCTCCATCTGACTGGCGTCAGACAGCATCCATCCACGGCGTTCGGAGACGGAAATTAGGGAAAGGTACCTCTGTATAGATTTCAATCGGTAATTTCTCTTGGCCGAAAACTTTATCCTAGAGTCGGCTAATTTATTGTCTTCAAATTATTACATTTTTTTTCCACACGAATACATTGCAGTTAAAGGAACATTTTTAAACGCGTAAGACCAAATGATTAATGTGGCTTGAACGGTTACGACTAACTGCCGACCGACTTTTTTAAAGTCAAAGTCGCTGTTATCCGCGTCTTTTGCGAGGCGAACAGGACAGCATGCTGCGTTCAATTGTCCGGGTTACGTTCACTGTGCCGGGGTGCGTTTACAGTGCAGAGATACGTTCGCTGTCGGTTTTTCAATTTTTTTATAACATTAAAATGAATTTATTCGCGATAATTAATAGTTTGGTCTTATTACCATTGATCGAGGTGAGTATAAGATCGTCCAAGAGAGTTCTGATACCCTACAACATCATAAGGTATCAATATATATTCTAAATTACATTCCTCACCCATCGTTGCTGCAGTAGTGTTCGATCCACAAAAAAGTCAGTTCAAGAGGTCATTTTATGCATACAGAATACTAAGAAACAAACATACTACATAATTTTCGTGATGCAAGAGGTATTATTGTTGATTTATTTAATTATCCAATTAATGTAGTTTTGTTAAAGAAAGCTGTTCTTAGTCTATATTGATTCGTTGATTTTTTGTTCCTTATTTCTCTTTAAATAGCTTAAAAGTATTGCTTGTTTTAGGTAACTATTACCATAATCTGTTAAAATATGAAAAATATAAGAAAAAAATTGTATGACATTTCAAGAGGCATCGTTATGCATTCTTATTCATCCACGGCCTAAATTGTAATAATTATTACTTAAATATATTTAAGAATACCAAATGCAGGCCATTATGCACAATGCAACAACCCTTAATTCAGCTAACTTTCATTTTACATAAGATACTTAATATCACTCTAACAAAGTGGCTGAGCAAGTCACATTTTCTTTTTTATTCTCTTTCTATTTCTCTTCTCTTTAAGCACCTTAGTGCATGGCTAAAAGATCAGTCCCGTGCAGCTCTGTCTCGGGCCAAGTAAGTGAGGAGTAAATTCGTTTCTTTTCTTGATCGTATAGCGTTATGGAAGGCGGCTGTGAAAAACGGCTGCACACACATAACGGATGGGTGGTGGGACAACCAACTTGTTCACCCAAATATATAACTTTCATTTTACTGGAATGCACAACATGCTAGATGAACTATCAGCTCGGAGAGTCACACACATTCCATGAGGACAAAAGGAGACCTTGTCAACGAAGACCTCAATAGACGGACTGCGCTCACAGACAATTTGAGGACACAGCCGCTGGAAAATAAAAGAAAACATCGGCAATACGATGGGAAAAGTTTTAACCCAGCGAGCCCCGATGACGTTTATTGAAAGGAATTCAATCGTGAGAATTACTATATTTCCAGTGCGAATATATTCAGGTGGAGCAGCTAAAATCTTGCTTTTATTTTACTGGTAATTGAATAAAATAAGAAATTGTTTTCTTGAGAAATAAGTGCGTACAATATTTTATAGCTGTTTCAACATAACGCCATTCAATAGTTCTGGCAATACCCAATGTACGGTCATTTAAGCACAATTGATTTTGAAAGTTGAAAAGCTTAAATTTTGTTCTATTAGACTCACCCGGGTTTCGTCTATATGCATTTCAAGTGAACACATGAACCTGAGCTAAATTGAAATTCGATCAAGCATCAAGCACTTTCATTAAAAATCTTCAACAATTGATTGTGCTTAAAATATTCTTTCGGCAACTATTTTCAGCTGGCTTCATCATTGCTTTCCTTGATAATCTTATATATAAAACCAAAACGGCGTATGTATGTATGTGGGTCTATAATTCCCTTTTGCATTGTTGGTCATTAAGTTGCCATAAAAACGAATATGAAAGAAAATATGTTTGAATTTTTATCGGCGAAGACATTTAGTCAAAATGTAATAAATTAGTCTTCTACTGAACTTTTCCCGGCTTTTATTAATAAAATAATGTTTATTATTTACGTGAAGGTATTATTTGACATTTCTTTGACAGCAATTTAGATTTTTTCCTTGAATTTGGACATTTTAATGGGCGAGAATGGGGCTGTCATCAAATTAAATAAAGTTTGTCATTTTATTTTAACTCTATTTTGGATGTTAGATTTTGTGATATAATTATGTCGAATGATATAACATTAAATAATTATTGGTCGCTTAGTCCGAGCGACGCCGGGTAGCAATACTAGTACCATATAAGTACATGTATTTAAAATGCTGATTTATATTCTGGGCAAACATGTTAGCAAGTTTTATGAAAGTAAATAATCTGCTATGATTTTAATAATTAAAAGATAAATATACTAAAATTATTTATTGGAAAAAGACTTTGGATAACACACAAAACTGATGACAGCGAAAATTCTTTATATTACCAACGTGCTATCATAAATACTTTCACAAATTAATTGGTTTGTGGTTGTTTCCTTGAAGTAATTTTCTGATTAATTTTTCAACCTTCATTTTCGCACTCAATTATTTTTCTACCATTATATAATTCTCCTCGAGGACTGAAGTAAGTGAAAATGATTTCTAGCGCTTGTTTTATCGTCCTTGTATATTCTATATTTAATACAATAATGATTCTGTTACGTTTGCATAACGAAACCGCGTGATAATTTCAGTGATCTTTCATTATTAATAATATAAAAATAATAACATATTTTTGGTACATAATCCACATTATACTTGGTGGATCAGAACCGATTTCGCTCATGGCGAGCATTATCAACTGATCGTTCATTAGATCGACCATTGCGAGCATTCAGTTGACAATGCCCGCAATAAGCGAAACCAGTTCTGATCTAATAAATTTAATGTAGAATAAGTACTAAAAATGTGTAATTATTTTTATTATGATGCCATTCCACCAAGTATTGACATTGAACACCTTAAAAGTGTAAAAATAATCAATTATCGAATTTTTTCGATGGTTTCGGCGGTAACTTTGTGGAAGTTCATTTTAATATAAAATTTAAAATAACTTTGATTATGCCTCGTATTGTGTTACTAATTTTGAGTAAGTGTTTAAGTTATTTTAAATTTTATATTAATTATCGAATTGTTCATTTATTTAATATCAGGAGGTAATTTTCAAAACTGGTAAATTCCAAAATTGTTGTTTTTAACTGGCAATTTTAGATTAAGGTTTTGAGACTTTTTTTCTTCATATAATTTTTTTTTCCATTTTTACACATTGCCTGTAATTCTTTAATTTAAAACATATTATTAAGCAGAATATTGCTAGTAAACAAAATTATGTGGAAAAATTAGTAAAAATATCTCACTTTCTCATCCTTTCGATTACATCCTTTATTATATCCTCAAATATTTATATTTTTTCGTAAGTGACGTAACTATTTTACATATTTAAAAAAGTTTAGCTTTTCCACGGTTGTAGACGAGGCTGTAATGCATTGAAGGGGTGGATTAACGGACCGGTCAAAGCCTCATTGTAACAGCCAAGCCTTTTATGTTACGTCAGTTCAATTAAAAGAGTAGAACCTCCCTGCAGAGGAACATGACAAGCCACTTGACTCGTAACAGAACCTCTGCAGGCTTCTGTGGTATGGATGGAAAATGTAGGCGGTCACCATTTTAGTACATAATTACAACACAAATATCTTGTGATTTTTTACAAATATTTAACTTCTATCCCTAAATAAATTACCGATTTTGTACGGAATACGCTCGAGACTGTAGTTGTATTATTCGAAATGTTTTATTAGAAAAAATATATATAACATGGAATGCAGCTTACGCGAATGCCTTATCCATTTGACAGATATATAACAAAACATATTACACAAAGAATGGCATAAAAAAAATAATATTTCTAACATAAAATTAAGAGTAAAAAGAAGTCTCGACCTATGAGTTGCGGGTTACTAGAGACTCCAATTCGAGTATACTCGTCTTTTTTTTTCAAGTTCTCGATACTCGAATACTCGAGTAATACTCGTAATTTATAAATGAAGATTTATTTCCAAATTTTATTTTGTCTTAAACAGCGGACAGAAAAATTAGATAGCACTATTGATTGTTAACTTTTAAGCTCTCGTCCACAGCAATAGAGAGTTTTTTCTAATGTGGGAATAAAAAAACAAAACTTTTTGTTTCATAAATTGAAATAAAATAAGCTTATTTATTTGTTTATCATCTATTTATATACACAAATTTGTATATATAGTTTGGTACATCTGAAACTACTCGAGTATTTTAAAATGTTACTACTTGATAGTCGAGTAGTTGAGATGTCGAGTAATTGGCTCTACTAGTTACCTATACCATGTCAAGATAGACTTGGCATAGGATTTCTAGAAGTTTAGGATGTAAAGGTTACCAACTCGGCCCCGAAGAAGAAGAGAAAAATATTTCAATATTGAAAGTGATCTTCGGTTTGAAAGTAAGGCACTATACAGGGGACTACCGCATACGCTATAGGAAACATCTATCTTAAGAGGTAACGCTATTGGGGCCTTACTGTATATAAAGGTATTTTTATAAGGACGCTTAGTTTTGAAATGTAAATAAAACAATTTGTTTGTGAGATTTCGACTAAATTTTAATTTCATTTGTAAGTATATTTTACGGCATTAAATATGGAATATAGCATCAAATGTCTGCCAATATCCATCCATTCATTATAAAATGGGCCATGTCGCTAAAGTTAACTTTTTTGACAAATTTGGGTAAACTTCCAACTGCTCCAGAACCCAATCAGGCGTTGTCTGTGGTCGTTTACCTGAAGTTCCTTGGTTAGTTAGATTTTATACGGGTGCAGACATAAGGCCCGATTCAAAATTCGCCAAGTTGAGGTCGCAGAAAAGCCAAGTTCTTGTGAACATCGAGAAATAAGCTGCCTTGGGTTTTCCTGTACACTTTCACACACAGCAGCAATGTTTTCACCAGATATTGTATTTTGATGACGTACAGGTAGGTGTTGGCCGATTATTTACCAAACTGGTTGGCTCAAATTTGGCCACGAAACAATGAATAATCTACTCAGCAGGACAAAGTAACATATTTTGAGCGTCCCTATTGAAATACCCTTTATAAGAAGTCTTAAGTAACTGTGAGTGAAATAAGTAATGGTTCGTTCTTGGTATCATTAGTAATTAAACCTTTCTTTAGTAAGTGAACATTTTCTACTGATAATAAGTAATATTAAAAAATTGCATCAACTTTGCTGAGGGTCATTCCTCTACAGACATTACATTTAAAAATACAATTTATTATATATAAATGTTAACTTCTATGCAGTGGTTGTTAATGTTAGTCGTCAGTGGCTATTAGTTAGAATGTTTAACTGTACAGTTGTGATTTATAAATATATGAACAACATTAAATATTATATTAAATGGTTAAAGCTATACGTATGATATTTTTTGATGCATTTTGGTATTATGCTTTTAGTTTGAAACTGATATTTTGTTTCAACTTATGTTTTAAGGTTTTTTTTCCATATATATATATGTTAATATAAAAACTAAGTTAAATTTTTGTATTAATTTCAACTGATCTACAGCTGAGGCTCATAAGAGATCAGTCTGTTCCATGTTCTTATTAAAAAGTTATTATACATGACATTCGTTAATAGGGTTATATTATAAATCTTTATTTACAGTATATTGCTTCGATTCAAAAGAAGAATAGTGCATGGCTAAACGATCGATTCTATGAAACAATGCATGTGTTATAACAACCGGGTTGGTAACGATATAAACTTTTATTTTATACTTCAGAGCGAGGGAAAATATAATATTTGGCCTACGTTTTTTAAAAAGCTCGTGTTATGTTATGTAAACAAACAGTGATCCTTCATTGCAAAGTTAGTAGAGTGCAATTTAACAAAATTGTCATATCCAATTCATAGCCGTTCTATTTACGCATAAATCTGCATGCCGTGATGGGTTGCATTACTTCTGATATCATATGAATTGATCTCTCTTAAGAAGTACATATATCTCTTAATTTCATGATGCTGAGAAAATCTTTTAGCTGTTTTAGTCTTAATAGATATGTTATGTAACGTAAATTATTATCGAGAAATGAATCAATAGCGGTTCCCTTTGGGATGGAAGAGAATCCTTTTAATATGAAATATCGACGAAGCGTCAAATATAACAATTTAGTCAGCCATTAGCAGCGCGCGCATTCTATATCTGGAAACTTTTAAAACTTTTTAGCCCCGAAATGTATAAAAAAATAAAACAACTCGAATAAAAATGAACGCAAGGAGAATCCCCTTCGACAGATATCGCCCAAATCGCTATCAGAATACCTAATGGCCGACTCAAATTGAATAAACGAAAACAAAAATAAAAATGCTCCATTATTTGATTTTGTTTAGGGGCTGTGGTGTGGGGACGGCCGCAGATCCGCAAGGGGTGTCTTTAGCCTTCTCATCACGTTTTGAGAAGCATGTTAAAATCACCGACAACAAATTTTATTTTGCCGCGAATTTTTCCATCGTGATAAAAATACCAACTAATCAATTTGAATTTAGAGCGACTTTTTTTTTTACGTTTGACGCCTGTATTGATTGGGGAAGTGGGCAAAAATTTTATTTTTGGCTATATGTATAGCTTATTTTACGCGCATATTAAATTTGTTTATAGATTATTTAAATAATTAAGTGCTTTGTCAATCTTAGACAGATCATCATCGACGATATTCAACCCGAGAAAGTTTACCAATGTATTACACGTATAATATTATTTATTCATTCAACAAAATACAAATCATGGCATTACAGCTGACGCCAATCCGCCATCAATTTGACAAATTTATATAAATTCATTTACATACATATGTACATATCTATATATACAAATCACAAATTATTAAAAAAGATTAAAGCATTTTAGTCATCAGAAAAGAGGAAAATATCATATTAGAAATTTTCATAGAAGTCAACCGAGTGAGTTCCGACAAAATTAACTTTTATTCATAAAAAATAGTATTCGCATGAACTCACTCACGTGAATATGAAATATGTCGAAATCCGAAGCAATGCCGTTTAAAATTGCTAAAGCTCTTCCCACTGGCATCCCTATTGGCAGACTGGTTCAACCCCTTGGCAGAACAAACAACTCATGTTCACGATTCCTCAAAAAATTATCAGGAACATTCAATTTAACATTCTCAAGAATATTAAATTGAATTATAAATGTGGAAAAATGTTTTATAATTTTTATTTCAAGGTAATAAAATAAACAATTGGTGTTGTTTTGAATTATTAGAACCTATATCAATCGAATTAAATTGTCAATGATTTAAATTAATGTTTATGATTTTACAAAATATATTTTGAATTAGTTTCAAGAAAATTGTGCAGTTTCTTATTTATTTAAATATATTGCCATTCGACCGAGAGCTGACGAAAAAAAAAACATATGTACATATGCAAATGCGAGTAAGTATTGTGATAAAGATCTTTAATGACATAGGGCTTTCCTTTTAATACTAGAATACAGCACGCATAATTTGTGTATACCATTATTTGTACTCTTATCTTTGTGAAATGACCACAGCCATATCAGTGTTCCTTTTTTAAAATAATTTGATTCAGATGCCTGTGTTGTGTGTTGCACTTAGTAAAATAGATTTTCAAGATGTTTACTATCGTGGAAGTTTTTACCGCATGAACTCTCACATTATAAACTGCTTTGCAAACAGTGAGCTATGGATGATCTTTAATTATTATGACCCACCAGGAATTAAAAAAGAAGTACTCCTGATGATTGAGAATACCATGCTTTGTGATGAGTTTTTTTGTCTTATAAAATATTACTAAAGAATATGTTATCTTTAAGCCATAAATATATCATAGACGACCAAGGTTAATAAAAAAATATTAATAGAAGTTTTATGTAAATCAGTTCTTTCACCACTTTTTTAAAAGATAGAGGTGACATTCTTAAAATTCCTTACAAATTCATGAGAGACTGTAGACTCCGTGTTTTATAATATAACTAGTATTGCTACCCGGCGTCGCTCGGACTAAGCGACCAATAATTATTTAATGTTATATCATTCGACATAATTATATCACAAAATCTAGCATCCAAAATAGAGTTAAAATAAAATAACAAACTTTATTTAATTTGATGACAGCCCCATTCTCGCCCATTAAAATGTCCAAATTCAAGGAAAAAATCTAATTTTCTGTCAAAGAAATGTCAAATAATACCTTCACGTAAATAATAAACATTATTATATTAATAAAAGCCGGGAAAAAGTTGGTAGAAGACTAATTTATTACATTTTGACTAAATGTCTTCGCCGATAAAAATTCAAACATATTTTCTTGCATATTCGTTTTTATGGCAACTTGCAACAACAATGCAGACATACATACATACATACGCCGTTTCGGTTTTATATATAAGATTTGCAAGGGATTAAAAGCATAACAGTAATTTAAAAAAATCAATCAATGGAAATGCTCATCGGTGATATGAACTCTTACGAAACCGAAAAGGTCTTTACAAGATTTACAAATTTGTTGATTGACAATTCGTTACCATACTTCTTAGTGACATTTTAGCCTAGAATGACTTTTGATCAAAAGGAAATGTATTAATTGCATTCTATCATGTGTGTTTAGTTCAGAATCATTTGTTGTTGACAAATGGAGTTAGCAGAATACCTGAGCTTTATCTGCACACTTTTTTAAAAAATTATTTGATAAAGCTCTCACATTATCATCACTTTAAACATCATAAGAATCATTTTTTCCAAATAGAATGGTTTGAGTTATGAAAAAAGCATGCTTTAAATAAGTATCATCTTAACAAACATACTGGCTAATTGTTAGAAGTGAATTTAATCTTCTGAATAGCGTAATATCGATCCAAATTTACAACGCTTATATCTCAAAATAGGGCCAAAAGCAGAACCTTTTCTAAAGTAAGGTGTCGAGTTCTCAATGCATGGACATTTTTTATTTGTTCTTGGTTTATAAAAAAATATGACATAATTAGTACTGTGCATAATCTTGTTGAATAAAAAATGTAACTAATATATTTATGCGGGGATCGCTGTTACACAGAGATTTAAGTGTAACCACTATTCGCGAGTTCGTTCGTGAAACCTCTAAATAATTTCATAAGGCTGTGGGCCTTCACTGTAACCCAACCATCTCTTGCCAGCAGAATTATGACGAGAAGGCATCAGAGAATCGATATAGGCCAAGAGCTGTTCTTCTCGATGACCCTCCTAAGGTAGAGACGAAATAGTAAGCTGACTTCTTCAACTGTAGCGATCGTGTCTTAATGGGCCGCGATGGGACGGGAATGCATACAATTAATATTTAAAATTTAAAAACATTTAGAGACGAAGGAGACTGGAAGAACTTCATGCTCCGTCAAATTGATATCCAAAAAAAATGTATTTTAAATCACTCATCTTTCAAGAACCATATCGTTATTCGCCACAAGTAGAGAATGTTTAATAACACAAGCTGATTTTATTTGATCTAAGAATCTTCTTGCGTTTACCTACTCCTGTTTATTTTATTAAATCACAAGTGCACTTGGAACGGCAACGTTTGCAGATTCTTGGAATGTATTTTTACCTTCACCGATATTTATAAATTGCATTTCGTGGAATAAACAATGTTATTTTTATTTCATGCTGAGTGATTTATTTGTTGTTTTTCATTGATCGCGTGGCACCCCCTCTTAGAGTTCATTTTCATCAATATATATTAATCTGAACAATTAATCCCCCTATTTATCTCACCATGCTACCAATTAAATCTCCCACCCTCAATTATCTTCTCAATCTACATCCATTAAATATCATATAACATTTCTATAAAGCGTAAAGCTTAATAGTGATTCTTAAAATTAGCTTAGAAATGCAGTAATGATTTTTAGTTGAGGCATTAAAATGAATTAACTAAAAGTGAAAATACTTTGCATACTACGATAGGAAAAATAAGAATGTATTTTAGTTCTACATAAATTATTTTATATATTTGTTGATAGCTATTTCGGCTTACGCCTGACGTACGTATTATAATGGAGTTCTACCAAGTAAATGCCTACTCAATCAATACTTTGCAAACTGATTCAAGCACGGCAGCCATATTTTTAAATTCTAAATTAGGTTTGAATATTGACAATTTACAACTGCAAGCTAATTTTACTCTATGGAGACAACAAAGATTTTTTCCAATTCGCTTAGCGTCCACCTTATTGATAATTTAAGATTTAAAAAACTTATGCAGGGCTGCCACAAAAAATAATGTTTACAAAAAGGGTTTTTTGATATTAATAATAATTACAAAACAGGGCTGTGGAGTCGGAGTCGGAGTCGTGGAGTCGGAGCTTTTTGTCCGGAATCGGAGTCTTCGCGGCGTTTTGGCCGGAGTCGTACTCGGAGTCGGAAATTTTGAAAAGTTTGAACTTTTTATTTTTGCATTTAATATGTAAAATTTGACTTTTGGCCGCATTGATAGGGTTGATATTTAATTGAAAACACATAAATAGGAAACTTACGGAAAAAAGTGACGATATTAAACTTTTTTTAGTCGGAGTCGGAGTAGTATTTTTGGTCAATTTCGGAGTCGGAGTCGTGGTTTTGGTAAATGCTGGAGTCGGAGTCGGACTTTTTTAGACCGACTCCACAGCCCAGTTACAAAATATTATTAATATCAAAAAACCCCTACGTTTGTGATAAATTTCGAAACATGGAGTTGTGTAAAATTATGAAACGCTCTCCCAAATGTGTATAAATATGTGCTGACTCGGACTTACTGATATTCAGCATTCTTTTCTCTGATCATGTATGTCAATAGACCAAACATTGCAATTTTACAAAACCAGCCCGAGTGACATCGTTTCACTCGATATAAAATAAAATTAGAACGGATTAATGTAATTATATCACATTGCATACGAAAGATGTGTGTGCATTATGATGTTTTATTAAAAAATATGATATTTATTCATTAAAAAACTATGGTGATGTTTGCGTACTTGCACGCCGTGGCGCCTGAAAGGTTAATTACCGATACATACTTTGCACAAAGTTACAGATATGAGTAAGTTTTTCACCAAATAATTTGTCTTTTTAAAAACAAAAACTATATGCAGTCCAAATGATGAGATATTTCAATATTATCAGAACCGTTTCACTTCTCAGCGAAAGAATAAATATGTGTATCTAAGAATTGGTATTGCAAATGATTTACTTTAAGAAGAAGCTTTAATATTTATCAACCAGTGATAACGATAGTGCTCTTGTCACCGTCATGTCTAATTTTGTATATGTTCCCGAGTCCGTTCACTAGAACGATAAATCTTTTTAACATCGCAGATGCATTATTTTTCGATTTTAAGCAGCATAAGCGAGTTTGACGTAGGCCTGAAGCCAATGACGTCACCGAAGCGTAGAGCAGCAGTAGTCTTAAACCGTCGGTCTACGACCGGGTAGAAAAAAATAAAACTGTGAACACATAAAGAATTACGAAGAATGTGCTGAACCGAAGCTCTTATTTATCTTTTAATTCATCGCCACCATTGCGAAAAAAATACCATACACTACTTTTGTATTTATTAATTTATTGGAAAAAAATAAATATAATACATGGCATTACAGCTGACGCCAATGCGCCATGCATTTGAAAGATTAAATAAAATATCATATTACATAAAAATTTTAAAAAATATATGAAACAGAATATAAACATATTATCGATTGAGTAGGCATTTACTTGGTAGAACTCCATTATAATACGGAAAGAAAAATAACAATGTATTTTAGTTCTACATAAATTATTTTATATATTTGTTGATAGCTATTTCGGCTTACGCCTTCGTCAGAACTATGTTTAAAACGTGTATTAGAGATAGCTTATATACCTTTGCTAGACAGGGTGTCCCCTACATCATCTATTTCTGTTGAAACCATACCTACGTCACATGAAAGAATTTAAATAAGTTTGATTTATTGGTCTAAAGTAATGGTGGAAAACAATAATTTAATAATATTAATAAACTTGATAGAAGCGGTATATATAAGATGACTTGCGGTACATGTGATTTAGTATATGTCGGACAGACCGGGAGACGCATTTCCACTCAACAACTTGTTATATCCTTTAACAATGATAAAACTGATTCACAATATGCAAATCACCTTATAGAATTAGCACATAATCCGAATTCGGTCCCGATTCGTTTACATTCCTGTAATAAGGGCCTTAAGCTGAATGCATTGGAACAGCTGGAAATTAATAGGTATAATCAGTCCAATGAAATTATTAACGATCAGATTACAATTAACAGTTCACCTCTGTTAAAACCTTTAACAAATAATAAACTTAAAACAATTTAAAACAGATGCACTTAGACATTGCAGATTTTAAGTGGTTTCACACGATCAAATAACCCAAAAATACCCAAATAATTGTGGATTGGATATTATGGATTGCATATATGTTTTAAAATGCTTTTTTGCCCATGTTAATGTTAGGGTACGGCCATAGTGACAGGTGTAACTTCTTGCATGGCGTGTCGTCACTTGCTTCATTATCAAAGAATGCCGCAATGACTTTAACGATGGTGCCATCTGAGAAGTCGAAGCGCAGTGTAAATTCTGAACTCAAATCAGTTTGAAATTGAACAGCGCTCGCTTCGGCGTCCAAATTGTTTACGAAAAAAATGAAAAAGATAATGCCTGTCTTTTGAGAAGGCGTTTGTTTACTGCCTGCTGTGTGATTATTTTAATGAACTACAAGATTTTAAAATTTGAATCGATTCAATTTGTTTTTGAAGACTTGGATTTCGCCTTTTAGCATTTTTAGGCATTTCAAGTGCACGAGTAAGCTTGAGCTAATACTCAAGTCATGGAAAATTATAAAATTCAAACGATTCAAATTTGATATTGAAATTCCATCATGCACCTTCAGTCGAAATTTAATATTATACAATTTGCATTTAATAATACATTTAAATATACAAGTAAAGTTTATCAATTACTGATCTGTGAAATAGTCTTTCACTGGTTTACAGGTGTAAAAAGGTTTCATACTACTGGCGTATATTACTTGCTGTGTGGCGCATTCAACATGCGGGCAAAAGATAAACGATCTTAACTCTAAATTGACACGTTAGGGATTCGAACACCGATTAGAAACCTGAGGCTTCATAAAAATACAACCAGGAGAACCGAAAATAGCGCAGTGACCTAAATACAGAGAAAAGGTAGACATTTTGAATGATCGTTGTTTTGCGTCGAAAGTCCAAGCATACTTTTTATTTCAATTCAAACATTCAAAATTCTTGAATGTATGTAGTTCAGTAATGTAATGTAACAGAAGACATATAATTTAATTTTAAAAATTGTTTTTTGAAAAAAGTTTTGTAATATTTAGAAATCACTGGTTCTGCCGTCTTAATTATAATACGTATTTTAATTGGCTCATAATTTTATGATCAGAAATATAAAACCGTATTTGCCTATAAAAAATACAGCAGTATTTCATTATAAAGGACAGCTATATTTCACTTTTATATGCTTAAAAAATTGTTATAATTTTAATATTTCTGAAACTGCTTCATTTTACACTATTAGAATTAGACAAAACAGTAAAAATGAAAAAAAAATATTTTAGTGAAATTTAAATTGTTGTAGGTCGGATAAAACCCAACATTTATTTGAGTTATTCCTATGTTATTATCTGGTCAGTAAGTATTAGCGATACAACATTCAAAAATCCAGATACTTTTTTTCTAGCAATTTAACTTAGTGATCTAATTTTATTTTTGTATATAAACGATAAAAACTGTTTACTTCGCGTCAGTTCAAGTATATCCGTGCACTTGAAATGCATGAAGATGCCGAAATGTGCAACCCGGGTCGTTAGCGACGAAGCTCATAGAAAAGTACAAAATTCAAACAATTCAAATTTGATTTTGAAAATTCCATCAAGCACTTTCAGTCGAAATCCTAAATTATATTTTAGTTAAATTGATTTTTATGTTTCACGGCTAAAAAGAATGTTTTATTTATAACAAAGAAAAATACGGCCAGATTCTAAAATTAGCTTGAAACTAAATGGTTTGATATTTTTAGAAATACTTTAATGGAATTCGACTAGAAAAATCAATTTAATCAATGTCAAAACAAATCATAGTTTTCAGTTCAAGTTCAAGAGAAACAAGTTCACGCTTTGTATTACAGCTACAACAAGCTTAATCTGATGTTGATATAAATGCTTTTCAACATTCTAAATTCAGGTAAGCATGAATGTAAAAGTGTTATTGAATTTTATTAACTATGGATTACATCATCTTTGTTTGCAGGCACTGCTTCTTTTACCGTTATTGAATCTCACTCGAATTCAGAACTGGAATTAATGGAACAGGTAGATCACTGTTGTATAAGGACAACTACGAGAGGCATTATTTGTGTAACATTTAGTCGTAAGTCCGCCCACGCATTCTAAAGCCAATTCATAATGTGGTATCTACCATCTTGTCATAGCAACGAAACATTATGTTGAAGTAGTATAATTGTTGCTCGTTATCCAACTGAAATATAACATAAATAATAAAACACCGTTTTGCAGGAAGCTACTGTGTTCCTCGACTCAAAACGTACAGTGAACAAATATCTATAACTCAACAAGCAAACAATAAAACCTCTCGAATCACCTTTTTTCGGTTTACTTATTAGTGTGCTGTATAGACGCATAAATAATTGTGTGGTCCAGTGGCTATAGTTGTTCCTTAACGATCAGGTGGGTCCGAGTCCAAGTCCCGGCAAGGTCAGATTTTTTCTAGTGGAAAAGAGATCTTGGACATGGGTTTTAGTTATTTCGAGTTGTTCTCAATATAATCGAGTATATCACAAAAATATTTGGAGCATTGGTATTAGCTGCAATGCCAAATATTTGTATTATTATAATTTTATACTGTACATAATAAATGCATAAGCTAACCCATTGCACTGGCTTCACCATGGACTACTCACCACTGCAACGATCACGCCCTCCCGTCAGCAGAGATTGGAAGGGAAGCTTAATTAACTATGAAAACTGAAATCAGTGACGAAGGATACGGAAAGAACTTTAAAGAAAGAAAAAATAAATCCAGTGTTTCACCTGTTTTTTACAATGTGACCTTGACACGTACGTCTTTGTTCATGTTATGTTCCCATTTTAAGTCAGAGCTTTTTTTGTGCACTTTTCCGCGGAACGCATCTACCGCACAAAAAAAGCACTTAATAAAAGAAATGTGCCATGTAAGCCACTTTTGTTACATCTTTTTTGTTGATAATAAACAAACAATTGTTTTTATTCAAATAGAGTCCTTTTGGATATATCAAATTATTATTGAAGCGGTGAGATTTAATAACAATACGACTGTTGGTAAAGGTTTCTCTCAAATTATGCGAGAGAAATTCCTCAGCGTAAGTAGAAATTAAATAATTTCCAGCCAAAGCGCTTGTTAAAGGAAACCAAAATAAGCTTTTGAATTCATGAAACTAATTGTCTTGTTATATTGTATTCATATAATTTATAATGTATACCTACTGGCAGATATTTACATAGTATTGTTGTTTGTTCTTTTAATTAAGCAAGTCAGATTATTTTACTTTAACTCTCCCTTGCCTGTGGGTGAGGCAGGTGACCCATACTGCCACTTTATCTTAAATATAAATGATTATGCTATGATTTTTATCAACTAGTTTCGTCGCAATTAAATAAAAAAAGTCGGACTATTACAGGCCGAAAACCCTTTATAACGTCGCTGCAAATTGCCAGGATTCAAACTTCACTGCCCATACGCGATAAGATAACGGTATTTTATCTCGAATACTCCTCAGTCAAACGTCAGTCTAAAATCAAATGAATGCTTTTTATGTTAAAATCCTAGATAAGCGCTCGCGCTCATAGTTTTGATTACGTCAGTCTGAAATAAATATCAAAGCGACACGTCGTATTTTTCATGCGCGATTTAAAATATGAATAGTTGTAGGAAAATGATCGATTTTAATATTTATTCATTTAAAAAGATGTATAAAGATACGTACAAGCATAATATAATATTTATTTTAATGCAATCAATGCCAATGAAGCCACAGCACTGGGGTATTTTTATAACCCCACTTCTCCCGACGCGCAATTTTCCATGAACTGTTTTTCGAATCGTTAAATAAGCAAGCCAGCTTATTTTACTTTTACGAGGACACTAGAGACTCCAACTACTCGACATCTCAACTACTCGAGCATCGAGTAGTGAAATTTCAAAATACTCGAGTAGTTTCAGATGTACCAAAATAAATATTTTTATTTCGAATTTGTGTATTTTTATAAATGACCAATAATTAAAGAAACTTATTGAATATTACTAATACACTTATTTCCATTTATGCTACATATATTTCAACAATAATAGAGAATTAAACGACTCAGATTTTAAATTGTTTTGAAGTTTTTTTTATAATTCTCGCAGTAGAAGAAACTTTCGATGATTATTACTAAAACGAGTATTACTCGAGTAATTTTAAAAATGCTCGAGTATCGAGTACTTGGAAAATGGATGAGTATACTCGAGTATCGAGTACTCGAAACTCGAATTGGAGTCTCTAGAGGACACCAAGCAATCAGATGATATAAGTCGAAGGGTATAAAACAATGTTCTGAAGAAATTTAACTGTGTTTTTATTAATAATTAAAACGTTGTTTATTAACAATCATGTCCCAGCAAATTATGTAAACAAAAAATTTCGTAATAACTTTGTTACAATTTTATTAAAAGCAAATGGTATGTGTGTCCAAGTCTCTTATTTTATGAATATTCTCTAGTTTTCAACGTGATATATCTGTATCTAAGGGTCTGTTTATAAGGACGCTTAGTTTTGAAATGTAAATAAAACAAGTTGTTTGTGAGATTGCGACTAAATTTTAATTTCATTTGTAAGTATATTTTACGGCATTAAATATGGAATATAGCATCAAATGTCTGCCAATATTCATTCATTATAAAATGGGCCACGCCGCTAAAGTTGACCTTTTTGACAAATTTGGGTAAACTTCCAACCGCTCCAGAACCCAATCAGGCGTTGTCTGTGGTCGTTTACCTGAAGTTCCTTGGTTAGTTGGATTTTATACGGGTGCAGACATAAGGCCCGATTCAAAATTCGCTGTGAAAAGTTGAAGTCACAGAAAAGCCAAGTTCTTGTGAACAACGAGAAATAAGCTGCCTTGGGTTTTCCTGTACACTTTCACACACGGCAGCAATGTTTTCACCAGTTATTGTATTTTGATGACGTACAGATAGGTGTTGGCCGATTATTTACCAAACTGGATGACTCAAATTTGGCCACGAAACAATCAATAATCTACTCAGCAGGACAAAGTAACATATTTTGAGCGTCCCTATTGAAATACCCTTTATAAGAAGTAACTGTGAGTGAAATAAGTAATGGTTCGTTCTTGGTATCATTAGTAATTAAACCTTTCTTTAGTGAGTGAACATTTTCTACTGATAATAAGTAATATTAAAAAAATTGCATCAACTTTGCTGAGGGTCATTCTTCTACAGAAATTACATTTAAAAATACAATTTAAGAGAAATTATAACTGAAATAAATCCTTGAGTAAGCTCAACCCAACGTTGTAATGTTTTAAATAAATAAAACATATTTTTGAGAATTAATTCCACATATTCTGATAAAGATGACGATTTACTAACTAAGTGAACTTAGTTATTCAATTCTACTTATTGCAGTGACCTGCCGAGTCATTGTTTTGGTATTCATTGAAAAGATCTTATGGAAAAAAGTTCTTTTTTCCTATAATAGCTCATACTATATGTATTTACATTCATACATACATATATTGTTGGCTCCATTTATAATTTATTATTTCTGTCATAAATAAATCACTAACATTTTTATCAGCGACAATTTAGTTTTACTTACAAATGATTATCATTACATTCTTGTTTCATTTTTATAACCAATTGTATATTACACATTGTCTTGTGATTCTTTTCTCTGTATTTTATCAGTTAATAATACTCGCGATGAGTGAAACCAAGTCCCGATACTTATCAGAATAAATATGAAAGAAAATCCTTCGAAAAAAATGTTTTTTCTTTCTTTAAAACTAGCTGACCCGGTGAACTTCGTACTGCCTCAGAATCAATAACTGTTGTGTTAACATAAAGCTGAATTGAATTCAGTTTTATATTAAGTTTACATGAATACTCAAAATGAATTAAGTTATAAATGTACAAAAATCAAAATGAGATGTTTTAATACTTATTCTGATATTAGGGGTGGTGACAAAGCCGGAAAATCAAAGATCATCAAAGTTGGTCCAGCCGTTCTCGACTTAATAAGTGGAGTAACTAATACGCCTTGTTTTATATATGTACTAGTATTCGAACCCGGCTTCGCTCGGACCAGTTTGGGGTTATGTTCAGCTCGGCGCGTAAATTCAGACGGGCCAAGTTGAAAAAACTTTTTTCAAAATTCAAAAGTCTAGGTCAATTAAAATGAACATTTCAGACTGACATTTCACAGCCCCTTTCATATATTGACAGCCCCATTCTCGCCCATTAAATGTCCAAATTCAAGGAAAAAATCTAATTTGCTGTCAAAGAAATGTCAAATAATACCTTCACGTAAATAAAAACATTACTATATTAATAAAAGCCGGGAAAAGTTCAGTAGAAGACTAATTTATTACATTTTGACTAAATGTCTTCGCCGATAAAAAAATCAAACATATTTTCTTTCATATTCGTTTTTATGGCAACTTAATGACCAACAATGCAAAAGGGAATTACAGACCCACAGACAAACATACGCCATTTCGGTTTTATATATGTACTACTCGATACTCGAGTAATTGGAGTCTCTACACACACATTGATAACGAAACAAATTTACCGTCGAAACTTTCGCGAGCGAAATCAATTCGTTTGCTTGAACTTGCAACAACAATGCAAAAGGGAATTACAGACATACATCCCCCGTTTCGGTTTTATATATAAGATATATGCCTTTCCACCAAGAACTGGCAACAGGCACATTAAGAGTTATAATTCGTACATAGGCTTGTAATATGGGTTTGCTGGGCTGCTTAAAGATTGTATGAACATCAAACAATGAGTGAATTAAAGGTTGACTGATTAAAAAGTCACAAATAATATAAAGTATAATATATTAACTTACAGATTGCATGGGAAGAATTCATCATTAAACTAATTTGTTATTAATAAACAATCTTTAGTATAAATGTGATTTAGTTTTCAATGATACAGAACTGTTGTTATTGAATCAAGAAATGATTAAAGTAAATATGAGATGTAAGACTTTCTTATAGACAAACTACCGCAATGATACGATCAAAGCCACCCTAAATTATCAAGTGTGTATTTATTTATTCCGGATAGTATCCGGTGTTTCAATATCCGTAGGCGAACATAATTCTACTAAATAAATTGATGTTTTATAAATAAATTCTTAAGCTTTGATTGAATGCCAAATATATTACATTTATTCCGGTAAATATTTAAGGTATTCTGCCCTTTAGAGTTTTCAATATGTGATATGTTTAAATTGAGTGGCATTTTCCTTTTCCTTCAATTAATGCAAACAAGTAATTCTATATTATTTCTCGTGAAAATGTATTGATTGATATTTCGTAAGTGATAAAACGCTACCATTTATTCCAAGTATCTTCATATTTGGTCAGAACGTAATGTACGTAAATGTTCAGTATAAATTTATGTGGTAAGTTACTTAAAATAGCATTAAACATGATCTATTTAATGACAGCTTTATGCTATGTGATAATTTACCAATTTCCTTATTTTCCCATTCCATTGTTTTTATTTTAGTTTAAGCGCATTGGTTCTTTTGATTGACAGGTGTTTTTGGGATTTAAATAAAATAGGTATAAATATTTAACGTAGTTTATTTTGACGGAAATGTCATTTTACAGCAAGCAACAGTTTTGAAAAACGGAATGAACCCGATGGTAGTAGAATAAAAATACTAAATAAAAAATCAAAACTATTTTTCAATACACACAGAAAATAATACTCCACTTCCTATTCAGTGAACTAAAAATAATATTTGAATATGAAATATACATTCCACTCGTGTTTTCAATTTCACTTTCCCGCTAGATAAGCGAAAAAATGTCGTTCCAGATGAAAAGCAAAACAAAAGTTTTCAGTCGATTTAACTGACAATAAAAAGTTATGATTGAGGGTAAGTGAGGCAGTGTTGTTCTTTCAACTTCTCAATCTTATTAGGAATATGTAACGTGTTATTATAAAGTATAATAATAAGTTATAATAAACAAAGAATAGCCATAATGTGATTAAGTCACGTTTTAAACCTGAAATTAGTTTGATACAATAATGATTACATGGGCCGATCACTATCATAAGAGACCTCTAAGTCTAGCTAAAGTATCAACAGTATGTGAACATTTTTTTTTCTACGAGAACTGCTTGTTACTCAGTTGCCCAACCTCTCGTTTTCGAAAAGAGTATGGATAGAAAGGATACGAGGACAGGACTAGTGATTAGCTAAACACTGTCACTATGCGTCGCTCTTTGGTATCGGGAAAGGTGGGAAGGGATTTTCTACAATACAAACACCCATGCCTTTGAGCAGATTTATCGACGGAAATAATCCTCTCGTACCGGGAATTGAGCCCGGGTGGTCTGGCACGCAAGTCAACACCGTTGACGCTGCGCACGGACCGGACGTATTACAAAAAGGAAGTATTACTAAATAATATCAGGTTGCTCACCACTGATCAATTTATTTCCAATGGGTTTAACTATTCCCAATCGACTGCGTCTCATTAGTTAATAATTTTGTAATGTCATTAGCAAATAGTTTAATTATTACACGATGACAAAAATAACAATGCATTTTAGTTCTACAGAAATAATTATATATATTTTCTTGATAACTGTCTCGGCTTACGCCATCGTCGGAACTATAGTTATATTCTTATTTAACAACATATTCAATTAAAACACAAACACTTTCATTCTTTGAATGGCATTGCAACGCATGCCGGGTACTGGCGCGTTATATTTAAAGGATAAAAATAAAGTTGATAATACTGACACATAAAATACTTTTTAAAGATCATTTTTCAATATTGAAAGGAATTGAATTTATTTTATATTTAGATACCTTTACATTTAGTTTGATACAACACTTTTAAGGTGTTCACTGTCAACACTTGTTGGAATGGCATTATAATAAAAATAATAAAACATTTTCAGTATATAATCTACATTAAATTTATTGGATCAGGACCAGGGTTTATCTCATTGCGATCGAACATTGAGAGCATACAGTTGACAATGCTCGCCATGAGCGAAACCGGTCCTGATCCAATAGATTTTATGTGGAAAAAGTACTAAAAATGTTTTATTATTTTGACACAACAGCAAAGTCGTAGAAGTCAATTTTACAAAATATTTACAAATCAGGAAATTCAAAATTTGGTGTTTAATAATTTGTCATCGATGACCTGCCTTGATATATTTTCACTCCAATTACAATTTTACAATTCAATTTTCCTTTTCATTGCACATCCCTTTAGAACAAATTATGTACAATTAGGGCAATTATAAATGCAAAGCCAATGAAATACTTTAATATCTCAAATAATAATCAATGAACATTTTTACATTTCAAAAGGTAAAGAAAGAACTCCAGTATATTTATATAAATAAATCACTTTATATTCCTCGTGCATTCCAGACACGGTAGTAATTTATCAAGTTAACTGATAACTTCAAATATGGGTGAGTTGATCAGCATAATAATTCTTGAAAATTATTTTATATTCGGTAAAATATTTCACAAGAGAATTCACTAAAAATATTTGTGTACCAAACGAGGTATACTTACTTTATGTAGTTACATAACTTAAATTATCTTACGCTTTAAGCAAACAAAAAATACATATTTTTAGGGGTAGAAGTCTGTGGTAGTAATTCGAAAAGATAAACTTGAATAAATATAAGTATTTCAAGTTTGTCGGTTTTAAAGAGAAATCTTTATATTAGGTTACTGTGGACATAAGCTCGAATCATAAATATTTATCTGTGATTGTATTTTAATTGTTTGGACATATTCATCTATTTTAATAATACCGAAATAAAAATAGCAATGCCGGTATTAAATATCAAATACAATACGGCAGGTTTTACAATGACTACTAATTATTTGGTCAGTTTTTAATTCGATAAATGGTCAGTTATAAATACGTAAAAGGGTCAGTTAAAAATAATAAATGGTCAGTTAAAATAATAAATGGTTAGTTAAAATAAAAAGAACATGACATAAATTTGCCTATTACGACCATATTTGATAAAATTCACAAGCTGTCAAACTAAAACTTATCATTTTTTTAAAAAAGCTGACTATTTAAATTTAATACTAACCATTTTCAATAAATAACTAACCATTTAAATATATTACTGACCGTTTTACTTAATAACTGACCACATTCACACTGATACAATGACAACTGACCGTTTATAATATTAACTAACCATTTTGATTTTAAACTGACCAAAACTTGAATTAGTTAGTGACCCATTAAATACATGCCTTTTCCAATCTCTGCAAGCAACTGAACTTGATTAAATTCCATAGACAATTACTATTCGACTGCATTAGCAATATTACACTATTCACCTTTAAGGTGTTCACTGTCAATACTTGGCGGAAAAACATTACATTTAAAAAATAATAAGACATTTTTTGTGATTATTTCACAGTGAATTTATTTAAATCAAGACCAGTTTCGTTCATCGCGGAGATTTTCAACTGATAAAACTTTAGTAAAAATAAAAAAAAGAAAATTTTACTTTATCTTATCTTAAAGATTTTAAAGACAACGCTTATATTATTGATTGATTTGGCATTTACTTGGTAGAACTCCATTATAATACGGTGAGAAAAATAACAATGTATTTTAATTTCTGTAGAATTAAAATACACTTATATTAATTTAATACATTCTTAAAAGTCGTTTTATTTATTGTTATAATCAACAAATTAACATATGAATGATTAATGTTAAGAGGATAATATTAATAGAAGTACACATTTTATATTCTGTTTGCTAGAATAAAGTATAAAGACATTTTAATATTCCAGCTGAATAAAAATCTATCAGTTGTTAAGTACACAGTTTTGAGAGCTTTTGTTGGCTACAAAAAAAGCTCTAGAAAGCAACAAGCGTCCAATCATCTAAGGATTAGCCGTACTCTTGGAAAGACAACAGCATGGAAAAGAAAAAGAAAAGATACGCACAACAACGGCGCCGTCATTTTTCATCTTAAATGCAAAACAGTAATAAACTACCCTCGCAAGGGATCAATCAGTTGATCATAGAGATAATTGTGGTGGCTGTGGGAAGTTTTCCAAGTACACATAATTCTTCTCAGTCTATTTTCTACGCCATACAAATTGCATTAAGGAAGAGAAAATGTAAAAAAGAGCAACGCTTTTCTTGAATAATATTGATCACATTAGTATTCCGTTATTTACATTTCGAAATCTTACATTGAACAGGTTATCGTAATCGTATAAGTTTCGATTGATTAAAATTCACTTGACAATGAGCTTCTGTAACAATGAGCAAATATAAATGTTTTATATTACTTATTTAAAACTCTTGCTGATAAATAATTATCATAAAGCTCTAATGATGGAAATAATGATGACAATCTTAGAACTTACTAAAAAGTGTGCAGATGCAGTGTAACTGTGAAATTCTGCTAATTTTGTTATTCAACCATAAATAATTCTAAAATTCATATATCAGGAGGTAATTTTCAAAAGTGGTCAATTCCAAAATATTAAATATAAACTGCCAGTTTTAGATTAAACTTTTGAGACCTTTTTTATTTTCATAGAAATGTTTGATTTTTTACACATTATCCGTAATTCTTTAATTTAAAACATGTTTTAAAAATATTGATAGTAAACACAAATTTGTGAGGAAAAAGTAATGAAAATATCTCACATTCTCAGTTTTTCAACAAATGGATTTGACCACTTTTTAAACCTACCTCCTGATATATGATATAATACGGTAAATAAATACAAGCTTTTCTGGCCAAAAGGTAATTTTGGAAAAAAATATCAACATTTAAAAGTGTACCGTAAAACGGGGTGAATAGAGACAAAAACAAGGATTGAACTTTAGCACAACTTTACTTAGTATCCAATGTATTTTTTACTATTTATATATAATCTCTCGAATAACAAAACCAAACTAACTAAATGATTGGCCAAAATTGAAACAAACGTGTTTAAGTTCGATGCCTGTGCATCCTTATTTTTTGACCCCTTATAAACTTCTCTTTTATTGGACGAAAATTAAATAAAATCTTTAAAATGTTTTTTTGGTTAATAAGTACCGTAAAACGGAATGAATAGAGACTAGTATAGAATAGAGGTTCATATATTACAATCATTACAATCTGTTGTTTTGTCTCTATTAACCGTCTCTCGTCTCTATTCACCCCGATTCAATGTGAATAGGGACATGGAACAAAATTGACTGTGTCTTAATAACGATAGTGAATATTTGAAAAATATTGTCATGAATGTGTAGTATGACCATAGAAGCAAGATTCAAGCCATTCATATTTGAATTATGTGGCGCAGGTATGTAGATACATATTCGTGAAGGGTGTTTACCCTTCACGAATATGTCTCTATATCTCTATTTAACCCGTTTTACGGTATATAACTAAAATGACCTATTGATTTTAATAATCGCTTTAAATGTACTGATAAAATGTTAGTTTTAGTTTTGAAAAGCTTTTAGGTACGAATGACGTGGGCGCCACGTGCTTACTGTTCCCACTTTTTAACATCTAGGCCGTGTTTGCTGTGCGAATTTGCTGCCGAAACTCTTAGCTGGTTGTATACATTTCCACTTAAGCGATGCCTCAAGTTAAGCGGCACAATTAAGCGTAGCCACTTTTGAGCGGTTAATGCAATAAAAAATATTCTCCGAAAAAAAATTAGCCGCACTTAGTTACCGCGCTCGGCTAAAATTGGTTTCGCCCGGGGTGACTTTGGTGCTAATTTTTCGCGTTTAAAATTACGCTGTCGCCAAGGACGTGGCAAGTTTGGAGATCTCGGGAATGATAATCTACACATGATGAATTATTATTCAAGAAAAAATTTTCAAGCTTGAGTGCCAACTATACACAAAATGTGCTCGGTAGCTTTTTTTTATTCCGCGTATTGTGCAATAAGAAGTGAAACAAACTTATTGCCGAATAAATCGAAATTATTACCATATTGAATATTGAGAACATTTATAGATTAATATTGAAAAATTTACTTATTGCTGACTAATTAAAGTCTTAATTTATAATATCTTATTTAAAAAAAAAAATTGTTGATTTTCCACATTCAATTTATTTGGATTATGACTGCTTTCGCTCATCGTGAGCGTTTTTAACTGAATTTCAGCTGAACATACTCGCGATGAGCGAAACCGGTTCTGATCCAAATACATTTTATGTGGAATATGTAAATTATTTTTATTCCAGTGTATAAAAAATATGTTCACCCAATGAATTCTTCATAAAGTTTTTATATTTAAAACGATTTAAATTTTAACTGAAATAAAATTTGTTGAGGTGCGAAAAAAAGGGTTTTTTTAAGGGAGAGCAGCAGCATTAAGCTTGGAAACCACTTTCAAGAGAATATTTATAAATAACAAACGTTGTTTAATCCAATAAATACTTTTTACTGTAAAAATAACTTCGAATTAAAGCGATCATATAATACCTTTACGCACATTTTGAAAGTAAGAGTCAATGTTAAAAAATCGATGATAAAAGTTATTTGTATAGCGACGTCACCACAGTGTCATTATCACCAGCGAGCGAGAAATTATGTATATTTTCCTGAATTATTTAAAGTTTTACTTTATTTTTCAGTCAAAATACGAAATTAAATTTTTCGCAAGAAGAACTTTTTTATACACTGAAATCGATGAAATGAGAATTTCTCTTACCTAGCCGTTATCAGCCGGTAATTATTCATAATCATAATGAAATTCAGTATCTCTGAGAAGCAGTGTAAAAGTATCAGAATTCTTAATAAAATCTGAAAGTCTATTTAAAACTTTCTTGGGCAAGTACAATGTTTTTAATATCTTTCGTTCCATCGCCCAATTTCAACAGATTCTAAAAATACCCTTCGCTAAGCTCGTGTGACATTTTGGCACCGCGGAAAGTTTGCTAACCGATTTAAGTACCACCCTTCATAGTGGTGTAGAAACATCATCGTTAATATAATCATACCAACAAAATGCTATTATTAAAAATTATAGCATGCAAACGACAAGCAAAACAAAAGCTCCCATCTCTTGTGCGCTATTCGCTTAGTAAAACATTAAAGCATTTTCTACAAAAAGAGATTGAAAGTCAAAACCATTTTAGTACCGTAAGGCTACCGGTGGCCACCGCGTAAGACGTCGCGAATACCGTCACAAATATTACAAGATATATAAAAAAAAAATCTGTAAGAATTCTAGTGATATTTTTCTCAGGGCTCAGTCGGTAAAAGAAAATACGACTCCGACTCCAGCATTTACCAATAACATGACTCCGACTCCAACATTGACCAAAAACACGACCCCGACTAAAAATGGTTTCATCTTGTCACGTTTTTTTTCTACCTATCATATTTATGTGTATTCAATTATATATCAACCAAGCAATCCTTCCAATAGCCAAATTTGACATATTATATGTAAGAATAAAAAATTCCAGTGACATATGTATTATACACTGAATACACTGAATTATAGGTTCCATTACTTAACATACATATATGATCATTACGTATTAAATAATGGAGAAAATTAATTATCTGTTATGCATTTTATTAGATGATACGCAATCTCAAATTTACTTAACAAATGAATCTTTTCGAATATTAATTCATACATTACGAGAATGTGAAACGTAACGATAACGTAGATTTCCTTCATCCGGTTAGCCCATTGCACGCACATGTAATAATCCTTTACGTCACGGTCCTGTACGCCCACGTTAATATGATATATATATAACGTTACCATTACGTTATCTACCCTATTTCTCGGCTTTCGAAATGCTTATCGTCCTGCGTCTCTCCGCGTCACCGATAAAGCTCGTATCAGTGGTACTGTAACAAGATTACAATGGCAGCCGATACATCGATATTTTTTCGATATTAGTTGTAGAAAGCTGGTAAAATGTCTTCAGACACAATTAAGTTTTTAAAAAATACTTTCAATATATACCATACGTCTATTTCAACTGAAGAATTTACATTTTTGTAGTAAAGGCCTTAAGCTTAATGCATTGGCATTCCAATGACATTCTTAATGAGCAAACTAATATTAATCAATCTCCAACATAACAAAAGGTTATGCAATTTAAATATATTATCTTGATGCAATATTAATTTACGTTTATACCAACATAATAAAAACCCAGATTAACTTTCACTTCAAGAAAAATGTCACATTTAATAATTTGTTATTACCATATTAAAAAAGGATGTTAGAACAGAAAAGAAGATGTATTGTGTGCTCTGTCTACAACAGTATATATAGATACGTAAATGTAAGTTTAGCTATCAATATATCTAAAATAATTTCTGTAGAACTGAAATATATTTTTGTTTTTATCACCATATTATAATGGAGTTCTAACAAGTAAATGCCGATTCGGTGAGTGAAAAAAGCTTGTTAGTTAGTTACTCAACTTTCATTTTTCGAGAGAAGAAAATATGCTAAAATCCGTCTTATTTTCGAATTGCGATAAAATTGTGTAATTAATATGTCGAAAGGACATAATTAATAGCTTTAATGAAATAAATAAATAAACACTCGTTTATTAGTTGATTTATCATCACATTTTTCTGTTCTCTATTAAGTATGTAACAGAAATGTTTTAAAAATGAACTATTTCCATTTATAGTAAGCGTTCGGATTACGCAAAGCTTATCATCTTAAGCTGTACTCAAAGATATCAAAGTACTTAGTAAATGAAATACAGGCCCTAGCCAGAATCGTCAAAATTATTCTCGATTATCGACTAGAACTATTGATTACTAACAAAGTATGGCAAATTTTTCTCATGTAAATTTTTTTTATTTCAGAAATCATACTATTCGTGTTCTTTTATACAGACAAACTTAGTGCCTTTTATTATTTTTATTACATTTAAGCCCCTGACTCTTCAAATAATACATTTTTTATCGTACGAGAGGAAAACTGCTTTATGTGACCAAATAAAATATTACTAGTATAATTAAGGATTTCAACTGAGGGGTCTTGATGGAATTTCAATATCATATTTGAATCGGTTAGAATTTTGTAGTTTTGCATGATTTCTGTCGCTAACGAGCCGGGTTTCACCTTTTGGCATCATCAGGCATTTCAATTGTCCGGATGTACTTGAACTGGCAATACATCCGTAAGGCGATACTCGGGTCGTTAGCGACTAAATTCAAACAAATCAAATTAGATATAACTGCTATTTAGTGGGCCACACACTCAAAAAACAAACAATTGAATCAAAATATTTTATTACTAAATAAAAAAATAGCCAGGTCCACGGTCGCGTGGTAAGCGAGGTTTTCTTTCGTTGCGGCACTTACGGTTTTGAGTCCAATACGGACAATTTCGACTTGTTTCGGATTTGTATTCGAAGTCATAGATGTCTAAAATGACCTCTATTCGATCGATTAGCTAATGAAATATATATCTTCTAGTATCGTCTTAACTTTATGCTTATTGTCTTTAAAAAGAGAGACGTAGTAACTGAGTTACAAGCAGTTCTCGTAGAAAAGCTTCTGTTTAGGTAAGTTCTATTAGCAGTCACATTGATTCACACGAAGGCGGATATGGTTATTGATTAGTTTTTATTTTATTTTATGAATAACTGAAAGCAACTTGAAAAGCTAGAAGCTCCAATATGGATCCAGAAAATTTTCAATTGTGCCACATGTGGCCCTCAGGCCGGGTTTTGATAAGCCATTGTCATTACTGTTCAGTAGAGGCAAAAAATAAAATACGACCGTGAAAATCAGGTATTGGTGTCATATTGATATTTCTCGATTTTTTTTGCGCCTTTTCAGTACAAAACTCAATTTAAAACTCAGCAATTGAAAATTCACGGATACGAATAATATTACATTTTTCGCAGTGAAAAGAATATATGTATGTATGTGCGGATGTGCGGATAAAGAGCCTCATAAAACTTATTGGGGACTATTTACACGATGCTAAAATTCGCTGTGATATCGTGGACGTGCTAAAATAGAAATTGAAAAACAACACTAAGAGTGTCAACTGAAGACAATCATCAGTTGAAAATGCAAGCGATGAACACAATCTGTCCTGATCTTTATCAGAATATGTGTGGAAGTATAACTATCTAATTTTCTATTTGTAACTTTTTGAAACAAGACATGTAAGTATTTTTGTATTTAAAAGACATCGATAAATTCGATTTTTTTCACTTACCTGACAACTGAACAGCTTAGAATTTTTATAAATATATAATAGTATTAACAGTAATGAAGTATTGTTAAATAATATCCTAAATAGGACAAGTTGCTCGCCACTGCTAAATTTATTTCCAATTGGCTTAACCCTTCTCAATCGATTACATCTCATTAGTTAATAAATATGAAATTTTAACGTCTTTAGTATTATAATTATTTGTTTGTTTGGTTCTATCCTCCCTTCCTTGCTCCGCATAAAAAAGAAAAATCCAAGACTCCATTTTTTCTCAGCAATAATAAGTGCAAAGATGCCTCTGAAAGAGACAAAAGACGTGGCACAATTAGTGACAATTAGTCTTAAGATCCGAATAAGTCTCCGTATCGGTCGAGTAACATCCCAAACGTAAGCCCGAAAGAAGCTCTTGATCGCCTAATCCTCCCCCTAAGTTCCGCATCCTAGCGAGCTTATATCAAAGTAAACGCAACGTAATCGTAATCGAATTATTGCTATAATAAACAAAGTGTGCTAATCGCACCCCATAACGCTTGAAACCTTTTTTCATTATAAGAGCATCCTACTTTCTCCTTCTCCGATCCCAAAATTCCTCTTCCCGAGTGTCGGATCCTAGGCTCCCTCTCAATTTACGAGAGAGCCGAGATCGAGGTCGTATCAATTGGCAAAGACGTGGAATAATCAAAGATATTTTATGCTAAAAAAGGTATCACTGCAGAAAAGTTGCAATAAATCTGCTCATAATAAAACGAAGCTATTCAAGGGAGAAGTATTATTGATCGTAAATTCTAGTTTTTAGTCAAAAACAACCATTCGGGAATTTTATGATCCATTTCCACTCCTCCCTCTACATTCAAATTTAACAGTCTGTTATTTTGAAATGGCGTACAATTTTCTCGGGGTATTACAAGGTTATGAGCTAAAAATATTAAAACGGTTCCTAACCTGAGCATAATAATCTTGTACAATAATATTTTATATGACGCAAAGATATTGTGTCTGACATTTATTTTCCGTTCGAAATTACGTAAGATCGAATAATATGACATATTTCCAATTACTTATATGATTATAAAAAATAATTATGTATAAGAAAGTGACACGTGTACGTCTTTCTATTTTAATAGTATGTTTCCAGTTATATAAAAGTTGGAAATAGATTAACCATCAGATTAAATATTTGTATGAAAATTCGTCTTCCAGTTGCTCTACAAATGTGTAAAGTTAATTAAAGAAGTGTGCAATGTAAATCAATGGTAACGAGTAAAGTGTTAATAAGTTTTTAAACACATGTGGCCTTATAAAAACAAATTAAAAAAAACTTTCTTCTCTTGTAAAATGCGATCTATGTATATTACCAACTATTTTGACGGTTTTCCTTTCGAATATGAGATACAATATGAAACATAATACGGTAAGAAAAATAACAATGTATTATAGTTCTACATTAATTATTTTACGTAGAACTGAAATACATTGTTATTTTTCTTACCGTATTATAATGGAGTTCTACCAAGTAAATGCCTACTCAATCAATATATGAAACATAATATTAAAATAATTCGAAAGTTAAATAATTAAAAGATAAATTGTTTCAGTTTTAAGGTGTTCACTGGAAATATTTGGTGGAATTGCATTATATAAAAAAATAATAGCACATTTCTTGTACTTAATCCACATTAGATTTATTAGGTCCAGGACCGGTTTTTCTCATCGCGAGCATTATTAATGACCAGTTGATTAATTTAAATTGGTAAATTTGATTTCTATACTCACGATTATTTATTACTAGCAAACCGAGAAATTACAAAAAATGAGGTTAAGTGTGCTTTAATCAAACTTCAGTCACTCTTCACTTTAGTTTTCAGTATTCTGTGATAAATAATTACATTAAAAACGGGCTACACGCAAAAATTAACAAACATATAATACATTGAAAAGTATGTTGTATGTTCCGAATGTTTCTGAAACTCACTGAGTTAATAATGTGGCGTGAAAAAATATACGTTTCTAACTCGTGATCTAGCGAAAAACTCGGAAAATAATAAGCAGATTTCTTAGTGATACACTTTGTATTTTTGTTCGGATATAGAAGGATCGAGAATTGTTTTAAATTCAAATTTATTTCACTGCCAGTCAATAATATCAATTAATTTAAATATGGCCATTTGTTAAGAACAATCAAAGAATAAATTCCCTATGAATTGCAATAAGGCGATTATAAGAGTTATCAGCGCCCCTCAGCGTCTTATGTTTCAATGCTTTTCATTCAATATTTGTTGATGCTTTGCAAATGGTTAACACGATAGACAGATAGATGTAAATACTATATTTAGCCAATTGTTTCTGTTGGAAATCGTGATATAAAAGACAATATTTCTTGAGCGCAGAATAATCAATCATTGTTTCCAAAAATAATATAATTTTGAAGATTAATCTTGTTCATCGCATTATAAAAGGTAATATTTACTTGGGCCGGTGGAGCTTTCGTCAGAATAAAACAATCAAATAGGTTATCTAAGCAAATTTCTAGTATCTCTTCAAGTGGCTGACTGACTCAGGTAGGGTTGTCATCGTGTCCAGTAATTAGACTATATTATTTAATGTAAAAAAAAATATAAATAATCATCCAAAATAGTTTCTGCCAACAGTTGAAAGGCATAAATAAACACATATTTTTTGTACCACTGGTTTTTTTCATCGTTAAATATTTCAAATGATAAAGTCAGATAATGCATTTGTCGTGCAGCTGATTGTCTTTTTGTAACTATTTTTAAATAGTGTTAAAAATGCTTTTTTATTTGATTGTGTCTTTTTAGCTGTGATAAAAATGCAATATAAATAGTTATCATATCACAAAAAAAGATTTATTATAACACGCAGAGTGAAGGAAATATTGATTTTAATCTCCCTACACAATTAATACTCAATTCATTGAAACTCATTAGCATAAACAAAATTCATCCATTGCAATAGTAACAACTAACTATAGTGATCTACTTTTATTCTTATATATAAGCGATAAAAAAAATTTACTACGCTTCAGTTCAAGTTCACGAATGTAATGCCAAAATACGAAACCCGGGTTGGTTGACAAATTCAAATTTACAATTTATTTCATTTACACGTTTTTACAGCGTGTTCATCGTTAAATATCTTTTATTCAAAAAAAATAGTCATATGTTCTTTTAAACTGTAAACATTTTCACTGTTAAAATACTAATTAATTTATCGAAATAAACTTAATTATAGTGATTAATAAATAAGCGAAGGAAATATATTAAATCAATTTGTCACATTTAATGATCTAGTATCGCAAAACAAAAGTAAAAGTCTGCTTAAACACATTTCTGATTATAAACCATATATCGTATAATATCCGTAGAACTAAAATACTTTGATATTTTTTAACCAAGTAAATGCCAATTCAATCAATGAAATAAATACCATCCATAAGCCTTACATGTTTAAGCAAGACTAAATAAAACTCCCCGCAAGTAACAAATTTGTAAAACATATATTGAAGAACCAATCATAAAGTGGTGATCTATTGGTCTCGTTTTGATAATGCCGTTTAAGCGTCTCCAATGACTGGCAACCCTAGATAGAGAGAGGAGCTTAAAAATACCAAAGCTCCAAGTGGAGGTTGTTTGAAGTATTTGAAAAATTACATTGCGTTGGTGAGTAGAGGATCCATTGTAAGGCTCTATTGTGCCCGATGTGGATTACTTTGTATAGAATTCTACTAGATCTGCTACTGAACGATTTCTTTTGTACGGCAGGAAAGAAAAAATATCGTTTTGACGTTTGAACGGAAGAGGTGGTTAACGGGGAAAAGTAGTTTAGAATATATTTTCATAAAGTTTTAAACAAATGCTACAGAATTTATTACTAAAAGTATGCAAGAACTGGTGAATTTTGTTTTTATTTAGTTGTCCAAAGATGAACTGTTTTTTTTCTTATCAAAGTCAAAAGGCCACTCTGAATTAACTATATCCATTACAGCTAGCTTCACAACAATTTCAATAAATTAAATCATTTACCAAAGAACATATTGATACCGCCCTATATGGTAGGTCATCAGAATTCTCTCGAACCATCTAGTTTTCATCTCAGTTTATGAGTATAAGTTGATATCAGGAAATAAATTCATTCTAATAATACTCTATATTGAAATCTATAGCGATCCAATATAGAGTAATTTCAAATTTGTAAAAGAGACATTTAGGCACGTCGTCTCCGGAATGGTATTGCGGACGTCTCGCACTAAGTTTCTCTGACTCTTTCACGCCTGAGAAGAGATATTTTGGTGCAACGTCTCCAGTTCGGAGCAGGAGCCGATGTCTCGCTCTAAATGTCTCTGACTCTTTCACGCCCTGAGTGCATGAGATACGAGGTATTTCATGTAGAGTTCGATGGATCATCAGACGCACTTTTTAACGGGTTTTCTACGTTATGATGACATTAATTGGGGCATCACCCGCTAATCATGGGTGATAACGGGGATATAAGAACAGCTTTTTATTGTTGTTAGTTAGAGATGTAAGTCCTAGAAGAAGCCTTCAAGCTTCCAATCCTCTCCCTAAGAATTAATTCGCGTTTAATTTCTGATATCTCCTTCGTATCGTTATAGTTGTGTTTTGTCCTTTTATTTAAAATCTGTGCTTGTAACGTAATTGTAAATTCTGTGTATCAATTTTTACTTTAAAGTGAATAAAATTGTGTGTGTGTGCTAATCGTACTTGTTTAATGCTTTGAGATCGTATTTCATTAAGAGCATCCTGATTCTCCTACTCCGATCCCTAAATTCCACTTCCTGAGTGTCGGATCGGAGGCTCCCTCTCATTTAACGAGAGAGCTGAGATCAAGGTCGTCTCAATATTATATATTATTGAATGCAACTATTTTTTAGTTCAAACAAAATTTCCATTTCCAGGGATGCACAACCTTTTTATCAGAAGACTTAGCTTATAAATTTTCAGATTTTTCGAGGGTCGTACGGGTGCAAGTGATAAAATATTATTTTAAAGATTAATTTAGTTGAGATATCGAGTAATTGGAGTCTCTAGTTACAGTGGTTCTCGTGTGCGGCCACGGTGGCCGCATGCAGCCACCAGAAGATTTTGCTGCGGCCACCAACAGTTTCATAGTTACTATTGATATTTAATTAAAATATCTTTCAACAAGTTGATTTGTTCATAATGACACTGAAAATTGAATAGTTCGTATGCATTGTATTGTGCATCAAGAATTGTTAGTTTGCTATAACTCAAACACAAACATATGGCTTGACAAAAAAGACTCGTCACAAAAATGTGGTGCGGCCACCAGACATTTTCGTTCGACAGCCGATGTTACTAATGCGGCCACAGCCAAATTTTACGTGAGAACCACTGCTCTAGTAAGCATCATTGATATATACTCATCACGACATAAACGTTTATTACCATATTAATGAATTCGTTAACTCCAAGATGATATTCACTTTTGTATATTCTCACCAATAATAGAACAATCTAAATGGTTTAAAAAAAATATATAATATTATTGACTAGAGATCTTTAAAAACAATCAAGGGCGAGCGAAATCGAGCTTAAACTCCTAAACTTGGTTGGAACATAATTTATTATTAATTTTAAATTATCCTTATTTCAGATACCGTATTTATTGAATTGTGTGCCTTAGTTTAAGTTTTAAACATGTCATAATGTGGTATATTTTTCAGTATTTCGTTTAACCATGCTAATAAATACGCAAAACCTGTGATATCAATAAATTTCTCAAATCTATTGAAGGAAAAAAATAATATATAGGGGAGTGCAAAAGGTTAAGACATTATATATTGCGTGTGTGCAGAATGTTAACTGATAATAGTTGATAATGCTTGCAATAAGTGAAACCGGTCCTGAATTCAATAAGTTTTATTATTTTAATAATAATGCCATTCATTCATGAATTGCCAGCGGACAACTTAAAAGTTATCATTTGTAAAGACGGCTTGTATAAAATAAAGAAGGTTGCATAAAATGTATTGTACGTCATCTCAGAAATTTTTAAAATCTTTTCAAGATAAAGATTCCTGTTTTAAATTCTAAATACTGGTTACCGGAAGATATTTTACAGTATTCTTTTCAGGAAAGCTTTCATTGACACGTTTGCCCCATATCTTTGCGAAACCTTATCCGCCATTCTTGTTGCTCAGCTCACACATCGTTACCTTACTTTGAAAAGGTTATAATTGTCATTTTTGCCTAAAATGACCTTTTGGTCGGAAAAGCTTGTATTTACCGTATTCTATCATATGTACATATATCATGAGGTAATTTTCAAAAGTGGTCAATTCCAAAAAGTTTTTATTTTACTGCCAGACTAAACTTTTGATACCTTTTTTATTGACATGGAAAAGATTGCATTTTTAAACATTATCTGTAATTCTTTAATTTAAAACACATTGCTAGAAAACACAAACTTTTGAGGAAAAAGTTATGAAAATACCTGACTTTCTCAGTTAATCAACAAATGGATTTGACCAAATTTAAAAACTACCTCTTGATATATGAATTTCAGAACTATCTATGCTTGAATAACGGAGCTAGCAGAATTCCGGAGTTGCACTGTATCTGCACACTTTTTATACTAAATTTATTTGACAATGTTCTAAGATTGTCATCATCAGATCTTTAAAATCATTATTTTTCAACAAGAATTGTGAAAAAATATGCTTAAAATGAGTAATTTGAAGCATTTTTACTTGCTCAATATTAAGAATGAATTTTAATCAATCGAAACTTTAAACGCTCATATAGATAACAGTGTCAAGAGCTGTTAGAATCTTTTCAAAGTAAGGCGCCGACATGTACATCCATTCTCACACACTCACGCTTCGGTATAAATATATTATTTAGATGTAGCGAATATATTGCCGTTCACATAAATCTTAGATTGTGTCGACATTTGCTTTGTGAGTGTCTCACAAAAAGTGGAAAGCAGTATTGTCAGCCGGATTATCATAGCAACAAGTAACGTCAGCCCTAAGAAATCTTCATTATCTAACCGTTCTCAAACTAGGAGACGTAACTAGACCATGTTTAGAATTCAATTAGAATGTATTTTATTAGTATTTTGATTATTTTTATAATACACAAACATACTGTGCATGTTCGTTCATGATTAATTTTAAAACAAATTTTGCAGGGCTGTGGAATCGGAGTTGGAGTGGAGTTATCGGGGCGTTTTGGCCAGAGTCGTACCCGGAGTCGGAAATTTTTAAAAGGTTTAACTTTTTTGTTTTGCAGATAATATGTAAAATTTGACTATTGGCTGGATCGGTTGGTTGATGTATAATTGAATACACATGAATAAGAAAGGTAGGAAAAAATGTGACGAAGTTAAACTTTTTTTAGTCGGAGACGTGTTTCTGGTAAATGCTAGAGTCGGAGTCGTATTTTTTCTCCACAGCCTTGATATTTTGTGCGATATTTGATTTAAAACCAATGTTCAGAAAAGAAACTTGATCGTAAGTCGAAGACTACCTGTATAAGATATACAAATATATGTTTTTTATAGAATCACAAAACGTCAACTCCGATAGATGGTTGTCAAAACGGTTTGCTAATCACTGTCTAAACTAGAGCTGTTGCTTGTATCCAAGCCGTTTCCTAGTGCACATTTTTTTATCGAGTCCGCTCCCGACATAGAGCATATGAGGGGTTTAAATGCATAACCGCCTCTATCCATATAATATCATTTTTGAGATAATGATTGATTAATGATCCGGTTCTTACGTTCTATGCCCTGCAGTCTTAAAACCAACGAAAAATTATCTCTAAGCCATTTTAAATCGACATAGAAAATGACGATCAAATGCATAACCGCCTCTCTCCACCATATGTGAAGTTCAAAGCCGCCACAATCTAAATGCACACATCACGAGCCAGGGAACACTGACCTATCGCTCTCTCACCATACAAACGAATTGTGTTCCCTTTGCAAATTATTCTAATATTATACTTGAAGATTAAGATTGATTGCTGAACAATTTGACTTTGTGGAGAGAGGCGGTTATGCATTTAAACCCCTCATATGGACTCCTCATGGAGTTTATCTCAACATGTTTTTTTTCTACGAAAACTGCCTGTTACTCATGTGATCTATCTCTCCTTTTCTACAATAATAGAGATTGAATGGATACGAAGACAAGACTAGTGGTTGGCTAATCGCCCTCGCCACGCGTCACTTTTTGGGATCGGAAGAGAGAGAATTTTTAACCACACAAACACCCGCTGACTTCGAACTGAATCGATTTATCGACTGAAAAAATGCTACTCGTACCGGGGCTCGAGCCCGGCCGGTCCGCCACGGAAGCCAACAATGTTGACCGTGGACTGGGTGCATATACTCTAATGTTACTTAGAAGTATTTACAATGTTGACAAAATAAATCAATAAGCTGTGATGAAGTCGCAAATACTAAAAAAAAATACATCAATGGCTGTGATACTACTGTCTTAATAAATGGTTTTATTTTTTTTTAATCAAATAAAAAGAAAAGTTTCCAAATATGATATAACGAGGCTATCATTCCAAATAGTTTAAGAACACCTGTTATAGATGAAAACTTTTATCGTAAGTCATAAATCATTCCGATTATTACGATAAATGGAGACATCATTGCGCTACTTAAAAAAAGAATTTCTTTTGGCTGATTTATTATTTATTTTTTGTATCGCGATGCAAAATGTAAGCGTGAAAGATTTGACATTCCGAAACTAAAGTATTATCCTTGAACGACACCATGGATTTTCATTTATTGTATGATTTTGTGTATACAATGTATACGTCAAAACTTGAAAGAAAAATTTCGATAAGCGAATGTACTTTGAAAGAATCGGAAACTATCTACTAAAACCAAAACAAAATAAAACTGACTTAAAAGATCTTCTTAAGTCTACAAACTCCAAAACTTGGACAGTTTTGATCAGTGTTCTTTTTTTAAATGTATTGAAACAATTGCCTTGCTTTATTTTCACAGTAAAAATATTTAATCATCCAAATAATAAACGATATTACAATACTATGTATGAGACATTTCTAAGACATAAAGGCATATTTGGGCCCCTGAGAAGTGCAGTGAGCCAAGTGTTATTTTTGGAAAAAATAAGTTAGAAGCAGTATTATATTCTTCTTTGGTAAATTTTCCCGCGAAAACTGCTTCAATTTGGGCTTTAATCGCGATTAAAGTTTTCTTGCAGTTTTTGATAATTTCGTTCTTAAGATGCTTAAGTGACTAGGTCTGGGTTAGTACTGTTGAATATTTTAAATCTCTCTTCAAAATATGGCTAGTATAGTTATTTACAATAGGAAGAAATAAAATGGAAATCGATAAACGATATTTGAAAATGAATGGAATTGCATAGGGTGCGCGGATTTCTTTTGTCACGACTGTAAGTGAAGTAAGATTATTAAAAAAACAACTGAAATAGTGTTTAGTTCATAAAATAAAAATATACTCAGAGCTTATACAAAACTTGCTACTTGATTCACTTTCTTTCTCAATGGCTAAAATAATAAGTAACCCGTGAAATAATTCACTATTTTTATAACACTATTTCAATCATTATTTTACTGGAATATTATTTTCTGTTTATTTATTTGGTATGCTTCCACGAATTCTTAAAATTTTAAGATAGTTCGACAAAAACACCAAGTAAAAACATGATTGAACTTAAAAGGATTATAGATAAGTTTCACCATTCACTCACTTCACTATTCAAGGGCTCATATATATAGTTTATATGAAACCGATTTTAATGCAGAAGAACTCAGACACACTAATGCAAAAAAATAGCGCACCTGTTTAAATTTCACTCGTTCATTATCGCGATACACAACTAGAATAATAAGGATATTGGAATAGCCACTGTCAAATTATCTTCGATATTGAACTTTGATTTGAATGACTCTCTGAGTTAAAAATTATAGTTCAAACTATCTATGATATGAACTGAACAGTTTAGTTTATCTCTGATTTAGTTATTATTCGTTTTTTTATTGTGTTCCTCTTTCAAAGCTTTAAGCTGGCTGAATCATAAGCGAGAAAGTAATTACCTATACAGCATGCGAGAAAGCGATATAAAGCCTTAATCTTTCAAACTAATAAATTAGTTATAAAACTGAAAGCTCTCTTTGCTAGACAAAGCTTTGCACCTTAGACTGGCAATATTTTAATTTAAAAAATGTCAGAAATAAAAAAAGAAATGGCCGAGTTGGCTCGATGAAAAGGTACAAAGTTGTGTGCTTAGGTTTTCCATATTGTATTATTATTTTTGTTACATTTGACAATCAATTTCTGAGAAAGAATAATACTCGTGTAACTCAATCTACCTGCAGAATATTTTGTCACCTGTAACAAGGCCTTAAAATACATTCTATTTTTCTATACAAACTTTCAAGAAGCTTCAAAACAAAAACCTACATCAAAAAGTTATGACAACTTACTGGTGTACATCATCCTTTTCAAATTGACTACCAATCGTAAATCCCTGCTTATTTTCAAACAAAAAATTCAAAATAATATGGCTGTTCACAAGAAGGAAGTTAAATATAAATGACAATGTTTTTTTATGAAATACTATGAATTTATTTGAATCTTAGCGTGGCATAACTTTCATCATATTACAATCATTTTATTAACTATAACTGAAAGTGCTTGATTGAATTTCAAAAAAAATTTTGAATTTTAGACTTTTTCAAGATTTTGTCGTCAACTGTCTCAGTTTAAGTTTATTTGTGCACTTGAAATGCCTAAAGGTAGAGAAAGGCGAAATTCGGGTCGATAGTGATAAAATTCATGGAGAAGTACAACATTTAAATTCTGTACAATTAAAATTGACAGAATTGTTGTGATAAAATTTGCGCTTGTATGAGAAGTATTTTTAGACTTTTTTTTATTTTTTTATACAATCTAAAATCTAAACATATATTTCTAATTCTTAACCCATTGGTACCTATTATTATCTTAGAAGTGAAGTAACAATACATGATGAGGAAGCTACATATGAACAATAACATTATCAATTATGATTGAATAATTTGTTTTAATACAATAATAATTTTTCACTTGCTTAGAAGAGAAAGCTTACGATCATTAAACTGTGATAAGAAACATTACACAGAGCCTAATATTTTTTGCACAGCTTTATCCAGTTTTTGATAAAATTTTCCGAAAGAAAAACATGTGATGATTGGAATATATGAACCTCTATTCTATAAGAGTCTCTATTCATTACGTTTTACGGTACTTATTATCCAAAAAAAAAAACATGATTGATTTTAATTTTCGTCCAATAAAAGAGAATTTTTTAAGGTGTCAAAATATAAGGATACACAGGCATCGAACTTAAACACGTTTATTTCAATTTTGGCTAGTTATTTTGTTGGTTTGGGTTTGTCATTCGAGAGATTTATAGCCATTGTAAAACTTATATATAAAACCGAAACGGCGTTTGTATGCATGTATGTATGTAATTCCCTTTTGCATTGTTGTTGCAAGTTGCCATAAAAACGAATATGAAAGAAAATATGTTTGACATTTAGTCAAAATGTAATAAATTAGTCTTCTACCAATTTTTTCCCGGCTTTTATTCATATAATAATGTTTATTATTTACGTGAAGGTATTATTTGAAATTTCTTTGACAGAAAATTAGATTTTTTCCTTGAATTTGGACATTTTAATGGGCGAGAATGGGGCTGTCATCAAACTTTTAACTCTATTTTGGATGTTAGATTTTGTGATATAATTATGTCGAATAATATAACATAAAATAATTATTGGTCGCTTAGTCCGAGCGACGCCGGGTAGCAATACTCGTAATTATATATAAATAGTAATAAATACATTGGACACTTAGTAAAGTTGTGCTAATGTTCAATCCTTGTTTTTGTCTCTATTCACCCCGTTTTACCGGTATCTCTATTAATGGCGTATGATAAAATGACACACCTTTTTTCCTTAATTAACATTTTTAAATATAGATTTTCTACATTTATAATCGAAACAAAGACAATGTCTCCGAATATTCCGTAAAAGCGGCTTTTTATGCTCATCTCCATCTAAAGGTCACCCAGTCTCATTTGCATTTATGAATTATTCCTCAGTTATAAAAGTCTAAAGACCTCAAATCCTCTGTATTTATAATTCGTAATATTAAATCAAACAAGTAAATAACGAAACTCGTTTTTGCTACAAAACGACTGAAAAAGAGCCCTTACCATAGATGTAGAATTTCCCTCTCACTGTTATACTAATTTCTAATAAAATATTTATATTATTACTTCGTCCAACTTAATTTATTCCACGACTGCTTATTTTAAATCATTTAAAATAAAGTGCTAGTAAAAATGCCCTGTGGATTAAAAATAAAGCGGATTTTATGTAATCATATTTTTTCCGAATCTGTTCTGCGTGTTTTTTTTTCTGTGTTAACACAAAAGAAAAATGTCCAATTAGTATTTACCGACAGCTCCTTAAAGTTTTTAAGTGTTTACAAAACGAAAGTTACAATAAATTTATTATTGTAAAATAAATGTGACATTTGAAAGCAGTGCTGTCTGCTGTCACTTGGGAAAGTAAAAATAAAACAAGCAACTTTAGTAGGGATTTGTGGAATATTTTTCCATGTGAAGTATGATTTGATTTTTTTATTAAGAAAAATAGTACGACCAATATTATTTTCAAAAAGATTTCATTGTTTTCACTTCTTTAAACATCTTTTCTTTTTTATATACAAAACAAAATTCTACAATCTAAGCAGGTCTGCAAAAAAGATCATTTCTCGAGAATTTTTACTTACTTTAATTGCTATTTTTGTAAATATACCACTTATAACATGGCAATACTTTTTGGTTCCTTCTTCCAAGCCAGGTTTTTAATCATTAAGCTAATATCATAAAGAGAGGCATTTTTTTTTTCTAAATTTCACATTGCTTAAATGAAGACACATCAGGGAAAATAAAAATCGTTTTTATTGATGACAAATCCATTGCAATCCAGGATATTGGGATCAATTTTAGAATTGTATGTATTTGACACTCATCAGCAAATTATTAACCCTCATAATGAGCTCCATTTTTCGTCCTCTAAATTCATTTCAAAACAATATTATATATTCGATGATGTCATCAATGCATATCGCAAATAATTTATTTTCCACGAGCATTCAGTGTTCAAAAGATGACACCTAGTATACGTAATATTACGATTTTTTTTAATAACAAATCGTTTATGCTCGATAAATAAATCATGTTTTCTAATCCCAGGATTCATTAGGAATCAAAAATCCTCGGGATCCCGGAACCGAAAACTCGAGTTACACCTATAAATAGGCAAAATAGTAAAGTTTTATAAATGGCGAGGAGCTTTATCGATTCAGAGCTTTTCCAAACAAACATGTAGTGTTTACTGAATTCTAAATGCTTGTTTACATATAAACTTTCACACTGTAACAATAATAAACAAATGTACTGCCATGCTGTGCGCTTATGTTACTAAAGCTATTAAGGTTAAAAGTTTACATAAATAAATTACGCATCGAATGGTGCAAGGGTTGAAATTAACGAAACTTAATCTGTGTATCCAGTATAGCCATCACGGCTAGTTCTGCATGTAAAAAAAGATGGTTCATTCAATAGACATGGTCGGTAAACCCACGAAAGCATGCTTCGACCGTGATATATGCCCATCACTACGATTCCACTTAGGGGCATGAATTAATATTTGGCTCATATAACTTGGCATTAAACGCTCCGTGACTCGTGATAAACTGTTAGTTCTAGTGATCTTCTATATATGCTTAATAAAGCTAAACCGGCTTAGTATTAAATGTAGTCGTTGCTCCATATTGAGATAAAAGTATATAAATATAACTGATACACAATCGTGAACGTCGTTTACTCCGATTGCAATGCTCACGGGTTTGACTCCAAGTAATGACATGACAGTTTTTGGTCAGTTGAAAAGCTTTTTTATTTGAGAAGATATTGATACGACCCATGGATTAAACTAACTGATTTTCTCATAGACATGCTTACGTTTACTAGTTTGTATCTACGAAGAGAAATATGCATATTCATTTACTTCATCCGAGATATACCAGTCAAAAATAAGAATTCCTTTATTCTTGAGAATAATACATTGAATGTTCTTTGTATTTTTTGGGTTTCATGGAGATAAGTTGCTAGTTTTTCCATGTTGCAGATACAGCCTGCTAATAGGGATGCCACTGTGGAAAGCTTTAGTGATTTTAAACGGTTTCGTTTCGGATGCCGACATATTTTACTTGGACGTGAGTTAATTTTGTCAGGACTTACCCGTGAACTAATTTAACAATTTCCTATGTATTTCTTTCTTAGAATGTTTACACTCATTTGCAAAAGCGTTAAAACATATCTGAAAATCAACTCTAAAACGACACTATGTGCGGTCATGGCTTAAAAAAAACATAAAACGAAAAGTCTTCTCTTACACCCTTTGCTATGTATCATTTTTAACAAACCTATATATTTTTGAGGAAGAAATAGTCTGCAATATTTAAAAAAAATACTGAATTGCACACATAAATATGTTTGCAATAAATAAATTACGCATAGCGAGAATGATTAGCTGTCCACTAGACCTGCCTGAGTCCTCGTATTCTTTCAATCCCTACTCACTTAAAAAAAAATGTTGACCAACAAGCAGTTCTCGTAGAAAAATATACGCTGAGATAAACTCCATATGCTCCAAGTTGGGAGCGGAAAAAGTTAAAAAAGTATATTTTATATGTTACTTTAAACGTGTGACTGTGAAACGTGCAAATGAACATTTCAGACTGGCATTGACATTTCACAGCCCCTTTCATATATTGACAGCCCCATTCTCGCCCATTAAAATGTCCAAATTCAAGGAAAAAATCTAATTTGCTGTCAAAGAAATGTCAAATAATACCTTTACGTAAATAATAAACATTATTATTATAATAAAAGCCGGGAAAAGTGCAGTAGAAAACTAATTTATTACATTTTGACTAAATGTCTTCGCCGATAAAAATTCAAACATATTTTCTTTCATATTCGTTTTTATGGCAACTTAATGACCAACAATGCAAAAGGGAATTACAGGCCCACAGACATACATACGCCGTTTCGGTTTTATCTATAAGATTAATTATATAAATACATTTTATTTATTTATATATAATGCTTTATATATAAAAGTGTTCAAATCGTAAGCCAGAATAAAAACTAACTTGAAAAAAATATTACATTGTTGCATTTGCCTAATACTCTACTAACGTACGGGGCTTTGTTTCAGTTATCTTTATATTGTTTCAGATTATATGAATACTATCAATAATACATTTACCTAATCTTGCTTATATATTGATAAAATGTAGTGTGTGGAGCCAACAATAAGCCGGGCTTTGAAACCGTATCGATTATTATCAAGCCGGCACCAATTAATTGTAGTTTATATTAAAAAAACGATGCCGTAAAATTACACTCTGAATACTAAGTATATATTCTTTGTAGGTTATTTCAATTGAATTGTTCTTTTAATGAGATAAATCTAGGACCGTATTTTTTCTCTTTTCTGTTTATTTCAATGTCATTAATTGAAAGCACGTTTTTATCATTTTGTTTTCAAGTCGTTTTTTTTTATTTTTTGTGTTATATTATTTGAATATTTTTATGTGTCTCTTGAATTTAAATGTATAAATTAAAGTAACAGCGTTTATCGAAAGCTTTTTTTCAAAAATAAAACACAATTTTTAGTACCACATATATTTTGCTATAGATATGGACCAGTTTCGCGTATCGTCATTTTCAACTTATCATTATTGTAAAATAAAAATAATAACACATTTTTAGTACGTATTCCACATAACATTTATTGAATCAGGACCGGTTTCTTTGGTGGCTGATATTTATACAAACTGTTTCGTTGTATTTCTGTTGATAATGCTCGCCATGAGCGAACCCGGTCCTGATCAAATAAATTTTATACGGAATAAGTACCAAAAATCAGTTATTATTTTTATTATAATTCCATTCCACCAAGTATTGTCAGTGAACACCTTACAAGTTATCATTATTATATATTTAGTGCATACCCAACGAGAATTGACTCATCTTACCTTTACACTCCTCGATATGTATTTTTTTGCCTTCCAGCAACTCTTCAATAGATTTGAGAAATTGATTAATATCACAGGGTTTGCGTATAAATTGACATTGTTTAACTAAATACCGCATTATGCATGTAATAAACTTTAACTAATTCTCAAAAGTTTTTGAAATAAGGATAATTTAAAATTAATAAAAAATAATTTCCTTGTTTTACAATGTCAGGCAGGTGCTAAATTGGTTATCTCAAACATTTTTTACCTTGAAATGTTATACCGTACTGTTTCCAACAATGAACATAGCTGTAATTAAAAACGAATCAAATTCACAACTTCTCTTTTCAGTATGGGTTAGGTGAAATAAAATACCGGAGCTAGAAAAACAATAAAAAACAATAGGTTCTCTGTTTGATTTTTTCAATCAGCTAGGGAGGCTTGTGAGGGAGAATGAAAATATCACGGAAAGTCGAACCATTGAATTCTCATCAATCGGTTATGTTTGGATCTAGTGACTGATGCTTTTAATTGATGACGCAAAATGATTAAGATTAGAGAATTTAAAATTATTTGGCTTCGTCAACAGACCTTAAATCATTGGCTTGGATGGTTATCATTCCCGATTATAAAAACAGAACTAGGAGAGGGCAATATGTTAACTACCAATTCTAATTTACTTAAGTCTCAATACTCTCAATCTATTTTTAAAGGAAGGTTAACCCGGGAGGTATCCATGATGGACGATATACGCGATGCCGTTTTAAAGCGATTCTCTGAATAAAATATGTACTTTTTTTTTCATTTTAAAAGCTAGCAACGTCGTCTTTGCGTATGCTCCAACAATAAAAAACATCGATTATCGAATATATCGCTGAAATAAAGACATTTCCCTCTAGGCATAATCAGAGTTTCTGTATTTCATTACAATATTTCACATCCACGTTCGCTAGTTCGCGACGCGTAAGCATCACGCATGTCAGTTACTTGGTTTTTCATTATTGGTATTGAATTTTAATATGTAAAGGGGGAAAAATATTTTTGACAATGTAGGTATGATGTTGTGACAACTTTAAATTTTGCATAGATTTTCGCACATTTTCGCGAAAAGTATTTTGACCAACTCTGATTGATATCATTTATATGCCAGCATATTTTTACGAATGAATTTTATTTTTTAAAACTTTATATGAAATCTTGGGCTGTTGTTAGGTTAATGAACTGCCTCACAGCTGATTTCGCTAAAAGTCTTCAGTTGAGATGCTTTGATAAATTGATGAGTAAAATAGATACAAGGACTGTAATAATGTTCATTTATAGTCATCTTAAACATCTGAAAGACAAATTAATCAGTCGGGCATGCGTGTGTCTGGTCGAAAATTGTTCACCAGAAGCCATACGATGTACACTATTAAATGCGGAGCTTTTGTCTAGAACTGATTATTTCTAGCAATAAACTATTTCTGAATTCGACATTATACATACATATTTGTGTATTACAAATGCATTTTTTCATACATTTTGTATGCCACTGAATTAATTTTGAGTCTATGAAGTACTATTATAACAATATCCGTTCGCAGTGTGGAACACATGGAGTCTTTACGGAATTTATCTCGCGATGTTTTTTAACGAAAACCGTATGTTACTCAATTGTTCAACCTATCTTTTTTGTATTGATTGAGTAGGCATTTACTTGGTATACTCCATTACATCTTACCGTATCTTTTTTTTAACTGAGTTAGTTTGTAATGTGGTTGAGTGTCAACTTCGGTGGCTTAGGTCGTGGAGCTCACTGGTTTGAATACCAGTCACGGTGGCTTCATTTTTCAATCGAATTATTGATTTCCGTTCAGATACATGACTTTGTGTGTTGTCCTAAATTACGTTCCACATCCATATTATTCTACAAACGGGATGTAGCAAGGGCAATGATCTATACAATAGTAGTATACTTTCTTTTCGTACTCTCTTAAGACAAACTTTATTAATAGTCCATATTTTATACATTATGAGTATGGTTTTAAAAGAAAGTATATTAGGATATGGGCTATGGCAGAAATATTGCTGATTAGTTTATCGCTTACGTTAGTCCCCACTTTAACAATTGGGTTGGTGCGTGGTAGATTATTTTGGACGTCAGTAATTTATTTTTTCAAAAAAAAATCGATTGAAAGGTCATTCTATGAAATTGTCTGTACAAAACTATTCAAAACCGTAAGCGCCGCAGCCCGGCTCATGTCCAGAATTTTTGAATCTTCATATATTTTTGAAATGACGCAGACTTTCAATGAAATGTTTCAATAAATTGACTTTCATATTTACGAGAAATAAAAAGATCGTCATTTGACTGGAGGTTATTTTTTGACAAGCATAGAAGCACCATATTTTGTGATTATGAACATCTTTTTACACGCAAAATACGTTGTTACACAAAACTTCGCATATAATAGTCGATTCACTGAATCTCGACAAATACATTAAATTAAGATTTTAAGTTTACATTATTAAACGTAATTTTGCAACTGAAAAACTAGTAATTATACTTATTTTTGTAATATATTTCAGTGTTAAGAATACTGTTTTGTCGGGTGTAAATTGTAATGATTGAATTTCGTAAATACGTAACATTGTTTCATCAACCTAAATATTATTTTACTTTAAGTATATATAATGTACTCGTCATGTACATATGATATGACGTTCCATTCTTGTTGAGAGCGACCGTAAGAGAGAAACAATGTTCATCGCCTACTGCGTTTATCTGTTAAAAGATATCCAGAAAAAACATTCCATTACCTTTTTTATTGGCGTGGGCGTGAAAGAGCGCCATATATTTTTATCATTCTTCCAGGCCAATGGCGAAAGACAAGATAATCTTGAAATAATCAATAGTATTATAGATTAAACAAACTTTTGGATATTAATTCGATCATATTTGTACATACGTTATATACAATCACAAAACAGGTTGAATATAAATAATATTAAACGCATAGTTTAAAATTCCAAGAACACTGTAAACACAATTCTTAGGTAATAGGAAATGGACGCTTGTATCGAATGTTATTCTTTGCGAAAATCTATAATGATTTCAATCATGTGCGTTTTGACTCCTGTTCCTCACTTATAGGAAATTAATTGTTTTAGTTTTGATACACGACATAATTTTGAGCAGATTCGTTTCTATACAGGTTTTTCTATTGTAAAATAAAATGTGTATAATACCATACAAATCAGGAGGTAATTTTCAAAACTGGTAAATTCCAAAATAAAGTCGGTTTACGGACGATAGTTTAACGTGACAACGTCATAAGAAAACATTGATGAAATGATTGCATACTTTTATGAATAAAATGGAACCATTTTTATTGAATTATCATTATTTTGTATGGATACGAAGAAGGAGTGAAACGAAATCTACAATTTTTTATTGATATATTTTTTTCGCACTCATTAATTCAAGGATTAATTACCTTTATTGCCGCAATTGTTGTTGTAATATAAACAATGAAAACCACATTAACATTTCACTTCGCTTTATAAACAGTTGTAAACAGATCACGTGTAGGTACTGTAGGTGTATAAGTTGTGTGCTGCCGCTGTCTCTTTTCTACTCAGACGCATCGACCAATCGAGTGGAAGAGAGATAGATGCGGCACAATCCGAACGGTAGGCCGATCGTGCCTCTCTATCGCTTATCCGCGCTCTCGCTCGCACGCTTGCCTTCGGCGTAACGCGACAAACGGGACAATGAGTCATGTTTTTTCGTGCGTGCAGCGGGCGTTCATCGATTTATAAGACGTTGTCACGTCAATAATATTTTTTAACTGCCAATTTTAAATTAAACGTTTGAGACCTTTTTTATTCACGTGGAAAAGTTTTCATTTTTACACATTATCTGTAATTCTTTAATAAAAAACATTTCTTTTAAATATTGCTAGTAAACACAAACTTACGAGGAACAAGTTATGAAAATATCTCACTTTCTCAGCTTGTCAACTAATGGATTTGAAAAAAAATTGAAAACTGCCTCCTGACTTATGGGATATGAATCATGAATATTAATTTAGATGAAAGTGGTTGAATTTACAAAGTTAACTATGTTTTGCATGTTTATTTGTAGAAAACAATATCTTTTGTTTGTTTGGACAATGGTCGTGGTTTGCAACGTTGTTAAAGCTGCAGTTTCGTAGCTCGCGGAATCCCAGTAGGGACTGTTTATTAGATTGATTTTTTGAAAACAATTTATTTATTTCTGTTCGAAGGCGTGAATGTCTGCCATTTCTATAATTATTTTCCACAAAGGCGACCATTAAAACGAAACGCAATGAAAACCCTATCATTCGGTGATAGCTAGAGAAAAAGACTTCATCGTCAACACTCGAAAGCATAAAAACTCATCACAATAAGAACGAATGTTTCAAAGAAACACCAGATATATAAATATAGATATTTCTTGGGTAAATTTAATTAAATATTGCCAGTTATATTGATAATTGATCCGTATTATCACGTTTACATTCGAAAGAGAAGAACTCGGATTCACTAACGCAAAGAAAAGTCCGTAGTGACTCATGTTATCGCCAACTTAGAAACACTGCTCCATAGCTTTCATCGCGTACAGTGATCAAAAGCATATAGTTCAATGAGCGGTAAACAACCATTTTAAACCTATAATATATTATTTGAATATTCTATTAGACTTTCAGTGGATGATTAAAAATATCGTGTTTTACCATCAGATTTATAATGTTAATATTTTCCCTTAATTATTGTAGTTTGGAAGTGTAAATACGTTACATATTATAAATCCTATTATTAGCCCATTAAATTCTCGTCTAATGGTATGATGAAAACAGACTGCAATTATGAAAAGTCTTCAAGAGCTGTAAGTCTTTCAAAAACTAATTGATGCCTATAACAATAGTAATATTATAATCATTTACCAAAATATCGTGAAACTATAGTAAATTAAAATCCGTCAAGGTGCCTTTTCATATCGAGGCCGGTTTCGCTATTAAATCATCCTCAACTGCCAACTTGAAATAATTCAATCGAATAATTCGCACCAAGCGATGTGTAAACCTGACGCTTTGGTAGAAGCGCCCGACCGACGCGCCCTCTCTGTTAAATCGTTTATAATAATCAAATTTAAATGTCACAGTTTGGTTGCGTCACTTGTCACATTTTGTAAGACAGCGCGAAAGGCATGACTTGGTTATTAGTGTGATTTCAGGATCGAAAATGTTAGATCCTCAAAACAACAGCCTATTTTAATATTGATCGCATTGCTTTCGGACACCACCTTATATTTTTAAACGTCCACAGTCAAATTTAGCTTATATTGCAAAGATTAAAATTAAATGAATATAAATCTATTAACAATGAAGAATGACCATAATATGTTAGACCATAAAATGCACTAGATATGTAACCATACATTTAATTTTTAATAACAGTTACTGCAAAACAAAAATTGTCAAGTCAATAAAATAAAAAAAAACTATCCCGTAGCAAAGTATTTTTTCCAGGGTTATCTTAGATGCAGTTACACGAAACTTAGCTGATATACACTAGATGTGTTACAAAAAATGCTTTGAGATGGACTATCTATCAGAGCCTATCGCTACGGTTCGTCCTCACACAGGTTGGATAGATGACACTGACTTGATTGTAATCATACTTTACTTCACAGCTTTTGAAGAATTTTCTCGTTTATTTTGGAATCGCTATTACTCCAAATTACTCTTATTTTTATTAATCGATACTTTTAATGATGAACTACTAGCGTATAATTCATAACACTTGGTGGAAAAATTGCTATTTATTCAGTTTATTATAATCAGTTTAAAAATACCTTATTAATCAGTTTTTACCCTTTCCTGCACAATTGACAAAAACGGAGATAGAAAATTTACTTTTTAAGCCATCGATTTATATTTATTTTTTAAATCATCGATATAAAATTTTAATTCAAGTTAAAAGTTATAAAATAAACATTAAAAACATGTTTTTAAATCTATCTTCATCCAGATGTATTGTATTTATATTTTACTAACGCTCATTGTTGTATAGTGAAATTATTTAGATTTGTATACATATTGTTGTTATTTTACAATGATACCGCGAAATTGATGCCATAATGTTATAATACTAGATTTAAGTAAAGGTTAATCCCCGTGCTTGGTGAAAGGAACCACTAAAATTCACAGAAATCGTCAAAATATTTACAAGGATGAAAAGCTTTGTTTGAATATTTCGTGGCTTTCATTAAGTTATGCATAGACCAATGTTCGGTCAAGGAATAATCTAACAAGAATTTTATTTTGTAAATTATTTTATTACGTCGCTTGAGAATGAAACTTAAAACTGTTAAAAATATATGTCGCAAAATAATCAATGTGGCCTCCTGTGCCTCTCAATTAAATTTCATGCGGTCCGCAATGACAAATATCAATCACCTTTTTTCTTCAGATTTTTTTCTGACGACGGAAGAGCGATAAAAACAATACAATTTTTCAATTTGATATGCACTAAAAATATCGAAAATTCTTCAGATTTATCCACGTGGCCTTCAAACTATGTGAGAATTGATTATCTGGCCCTTATCCCAAAAAGGTTTGCATTGTGCAAAACTCTTCGCGCTGGGCAACTTGGTTTTAATGCCAGACTGCACTTTTAGGCACATCCTTTGAACTGCCCCTAAATGAATTCCAAACGAGCAAAACTGTTTGCTGTGGTCCGTTCTCCCACGGGCCCAATAGGCCACGTTGACTTAATTGCAACTAAGGCTAACTTCATTGCATTTGAAGAATTTTAAAATTTCTTCGGGTATCGTCATAATCTCGATTCAGTCAATAAACTCGTCTAACACGGCGGGCTCTCAGTATACGGAGTATACACAGGATACTTTGTATGATTTCAGTGGCTGAGCTAGTCACTCCAATTTATTTTATTTTATTTTCTATTTTCAAGCACACTAGTGCATAGTTCAAAATCAGTCCCGTGCAGATCTGATCGTGCCATGAATATGAGAGGTTAATTTTTTTTCTTTGTGGATATCATTAAGTATTTCGACTGAGGGTGGTTGATGGAATTTCAATATTAAATTTGAATTTTTTGAATTTTGTACTTTTCCATGAGTTTTGTCGCTAACGACCCCTTGCTGTCATTAAATATTAATTCACTTGTTATCGTTGTGAAAGGTGGCCATGAAACATTGGCTGCTTATACACAGCAGGTGGTGGTGGGAAACCCAAAAAACCAACTTGTTTATTTAAAAAAGAAAGTTTATCGTTAGCTGCAAATGCTGCCAATTTAAGAATTTCATCAATAATGAAGATAGGTCATTTGGTATTTGGAAAGCAAGAAATATATTGGAAAAAAGTTAGTAGAAAAGTTTTAAGATATACCCTTTAGTACTCGTAGATATTCAAAGTTTACTCAACGCTCTATTGTCTTTAACACTTATAGTAACTGAACTGAGTTCTTTTTAAAGATTATCTCAGCAGGCGTTGATTTCACTTTCAAGTTAAAGCTTACATTTCACCGGATAAGAAAAAAGTCTTTGATTATTTAAAAGCTCGTATAAACTCAAAAATGAAATGGAGCTTTTTTATACGAGGGATTTTCAATCGGATTTTTATATTTCTATTAATGCACTATCGTTAGATAATAAGTATTATCTGTGTAATAGAATTTGCTTGAAACTGTAACTAAATTATTTTTTACACTTTTTTTTATTGTTGTTTACAATAAAGTATGTATTATCTATTTACTAGTATTCGAACCCGGCTTCGCTCGGACCAGTTTGGGGTTATGTTCAGCTCGGCGCGTAAATTCAGACGGGCCAAGTTGAAACAACTTTTTCAAAATTCAAAAGTCTAGGTCAATTAAAATGAACATTTCAGACTGGCATTGACATTTCACAGCCCCTTTCATATATTGACAGCCCCATTCTCGCCCATTAAAATGTCCAAATTCAAGGAAAAAATCTAATTTGCTGTCAAAGAAATGTCAAACAATACCTTCACGTAAATAAAAACATTATTATATTAATAAAAGCCGGGAAAAGTTCAGTAGAAGACTAATTTATTACATTTTGACTAAATGTCTTCGCCGATAAAAAAATCAAACATATTTTCTTTCATATTCGTTTTTATGGCAACTTAATGACCAACAATGCAAAAGGGAATTACAGACCCACAGACATACATACGCCGTTTCGGTTTTATATATGTACTACTCGATACTCGAGTAATTGGAGTCTCTACACACACATTGATAACAAAACAAATTTACCGCCGAAACTTTCGCGAGCGAAATCAATTCGTTTGTTTGAACTTGCAACAACAGTGCAAAAGGAAATTACAGACATACATCCCCCGTTTCGGTTTTATATAAAAGATTTGATAGAACTTCGATAGATTTTACAGGATAAAATCATCGCCAAAGCATACAAACTACTTCAATTTATATATTTAACATATTAATATATTTTTACCATGTCTACTCCAACATATCGCAAAGTTTATCACTTAACATACGTTTTTTATTAAGAACTGCTTTTTACTAAGTTTCTCAACCTTTCTTTTTTTGAAAAGACTAAGAATTGAAAGAATACGAAGACTGGGACTAGACGAATGGTAAACTATTCGCTCTCGCTACGCGAGAGGGTAAGAAACGGTTATTTACAACGCAAACACCCATACTTTCGAACAGGATCGATAAATGAATGAAAACATCTGCTTTTACAGGGGCTCGAACCCGTGAAGCCGACGACGTTAACTACTGCACCACAAACCTTTCACGGTGGAACATAATACAACGGAAATACGATTGGGAGATTAATGTTGATAATCTTTATTCAGTGTTTAGAGTCATTGATCATGACACTCGATCGGCAGGAAGTTTTAGAGCGTTACCATTCGAATACGTAGATTTAATTTATGTTATATTCAATGTGCAATTTAAAGCTCTAGACACTTTTCTATTGTATCCAAATTTTAAGTGTTTCGTCAGTGAACTGTTTTAAAGTGAATTCGTGAGTTTAAAATTGGAAAACATTACAAGCGCCCTCTTTCGTTGAAAAATTACGTATGCAACTTTTAAAAAGCTGAATAATTATTTCCATTGTTGAATTGTAAATTCTTCGAGTTAAAAAACTATTTATGCATTGAAACAAAACAGTTTTTTGTCATGAGTTAAATCTTGCCCATTTTGCTGCCGTAATGAAATTGAAACCATTTATGGTATTGGGATCTTAAAAAACGTCACCTTTATCCATTGACTTTTCAATTGATGAATTAAATTGGTGTTTTTTATACATTTCTTTATTTCCTGTCAGATTCTAAAAAAGGGGAATTAATTGAAGAATGACTGTGGAAACTAGTTACTATCAAATTATATCCCTGGTTAAGTCCATGATGATATTACAGTGAAAAATCCAAATTTATAGCGATAGACTAAGGTCACTTCCACAGCTCGGTGCGAAGGTTTTTAGGATGGCATATTCCCTGCTCAACAATAAGCACCAGGGCTGTAGAGTCGGTTAAAAAAAGTTTAACGCCGACTCCAGCATTTACCAAAACCACGACTCCGATTCCGGCATTGACCAAAAAACAAGACTCCGACTAAAAAGTTGAATATTGTCACTTTATTTTTGCCTAATTTTCCTATTGATGTGTATTCAATTAAATATCAACCCTACCAATCATGCCAATAGTCAAATTTGACATAAATATTATATGCAAAAATAAAAAGTTCAAACTTTTCAAAATTTCCGACTCCGAGTACGACTCCGGCCAAATCGCCGCGACGACTCCGACTCCGGCCGAAAAGTCCCGACTCAACAGCCCTGGTTAACACAGTTGGCTGATATCTAGTAGACTGACGTCTAATCTATATTCAGTGTTATCATGGTTTCACTATAACTCTGTTTATAAAACAAGATATGGGCCGATTTTAAGATTATTCGGTTGGACATCTTTTATTGAAATGGTAAGTCTTGAATTTACGTCATGATTTACAATAATTGATATCACAACTTTTTCAAATACTTGATTTAAATCCTAAAACATAAAACGTACCAATTAGTAAAACAAAGCTTTGTTGTCAGTCATATTGTTAGTACCTGGTTCGGATATATATAAACGCATTAAACCAACACCTGATCAGATAGTAGTGTAAACTTTGAGTGAATAAATAAAAAATATACTAAGGTTCCTATAGTATCAATATAGACAAAGACAAGTCAAGGCATTTTATATTTAGACGTAGGCTATAAGCACAATAATGAGTGGTATATTGGTGCAAAATTTATCACTAGCAGAATTGGAATAGCAAAATACAAAACCAGTACGAATAAATGCTTGTATTATCAAACATATCATACGGAAGCAGCGTTCTATAAAACAAGAGTAAAAATGTTTTTTTTCATCGACGAAGAATGTTTATTTGTTTACATCACTTGAAAATTAAGTGGCTTTTTATTTAAAGTAAACCGCACTGAACTTTCATACAAATCGTAAATTATACCTTCGCGTATGTAAAACAAACTTCCAAGAAGAGGAATGTCAAAGGTTAAACCGATTACATAGAAAGCATTTGATGTTTAAATATCACTTAGAATTATTCACCCTCTTGTGGTGCAATGTTTATTATTATGAAACACTAGAAAAATATTAAGAAATGTTTTTAATTAGAAACGAAATTATTTTGGTACGATTTTCCAGATATAAATGAAAAAGTAAGGTATTCTTTAGTATTTTTGATAAATGAATTGAAAGGCGTTAATTGAGTTGAATTGTTGTTGTAATTAAGGACGGTTATATTTTGTAATAAAAATCGCTTAGAAATGTAATAAGGGTGGGTTTTTGGTCAAAATATTAAAGCGATTTTGACAGTTATAAGCGGGAGCTTCTTATTTAACTTTTTTATGGTGCCGATATTGGAAGATGCAGTAATATGTATTGTTAGAATCACAAAGTTTAAAGAAGGCTCCTTACACAAGTGGCGTGTTTTACTTAAGGGTAATTAAGGGTTAAAGCTATTTTCTTAACAGGAACTCAATAATATCAAATTGTTTAAAGAATTATGTCGTACCGAGATTCGTTCAATCTTTTTTAATGAAAGTATTATAAGTGTGTTTCTTATGTCATTGTAACATTAAAAAAAACCACAAACAACAAAATAAACGTGCAAAATATTAAAGTTGTATTATGTCATTATATGTAAAATTTATATTGACATTTAAGATATCTTGCTTTTTAATTTTCGTATATGCATGTATCTTATAATGTTTTACATTGCCATTTTTTCACTCTACTATAATGTAGTTCTTCCAAGTAAACTCCAATTCAATCAATTAATTAACATTAATTTTGGAGGTATCATTAAACCAAAACATATCGGCGAAGATCCTACTTCTGAATTTATTAAAGTGACGAAAGTTACATATTTATTACTGCTACTGATTGAGCTATGCGTTGAGTAGTATTAAATAGTATAAACTGGCCGCGATATATAATAATATTTATTGAAATATCAATGATTAACCGTATTACAATTCATAATTTACCAGTTGAAATAGTCAAAATATAATGATGGTTTATTTGATTTCACCCCAGTCCGTATTTTACTAAACAAACTGACCCACAGAGCTTTGAAACGAGCTTTCAAAATCACCGAAAGCTGTCCTTATATTGGCACTTTCTCTCTTCCGGCGGCGGACGTTGTGCCTAATACCTCTGAGTAAACTTTGTTGTTTGTCTAATGTAAAAACAACAAACAAAACACTTTGTTAATATGCCAATGGTCACTTATCTTTCTAAGCCGAATGAGCTATAAATCCTTGATTTGGTTAGTCAATTAGATTTGTAAAAATAGAATTGACGATTGAATTACGTTTGATCTTATTTTAAAATAGATGTTGAATCTTTTTTAGGTTTTTAAATACTATAAGATTATTGTTTATGTACAATTTTCACAACTCTTTTCTTAAAAACTGCACAAGGGTTTATATTAGATAAAATATACAACATTTATAAGAAATTTGAATCGTTTGAATTTTGTAGCTTTGCATTAATGACCTGGGTTTCGCTTTTAGGAATATTCAGACACTTCAAGTGCACGAGTGAAATTAACTGACGCTTAGTTTGAACCAAATTCAAAGATTCAAATTTTATGGTTAAATTCCATGAAGCACCTTAAGTTTAAGGTAAACAAATCCTTAAAACTATCTGATTCGCATTTCTTTTACAAATCCATTTGAATATAATTATTTATACAAGAAAAAACATAGATTAGATAGAAACTCCTTTCTTTCTTAAATAACTGGAATAGAAAATTTTGTAGGTATTTTTGTGTACTGTAGTTGTAACCATTTTTTTATACATGAAAACTTTACATAGTAAAATGAACTTATCAGTATTTTATGTAGGTCGATAACAGTAATAAATATTTAAGTATAGTCGTAACTTTAATAAATTCAGCAGTAAGAAATACTTACAACAATATATTTTGGTTTAACTATACTTTTAAAATGAGTGTTAAATAAGTATTGCTTTTCTTTTGTTGTTAGACAAGAGAGTAAGAAATGAATAGATATTCTGTATTTTGTGGTCGCACTACAGCAACTGTACTTTTTTAATGAATTTATATGTTATTTGATATATTTAGATTTATAGCGGTAGGCTTATTCCGTTGAATATAAATTCATTCATAGTATATTTCTCCTCATTGCTGTTTATTAAATCCCGACGTCCGTGCAATATAGAAATTTACATTGTCAGATATGACAGAGCATTGTCCTTATCTAATCAACGAGGTTCATACTTGTTTACCCCCGTCAAGGATATGACGTTAAGGAAAATTGATACACAAAACACCACGTTAATAAATACGTAAAAATTGCGTTCGATACCAAATTCTGAAACGTTCAAACTGAAATCCCAGTCGAGACTCTCTGATCGTAAGTTATTATTTGTCCATTTATTTTCGTCGAATTTTTGTGGGAAACAATGCGGGGAATTTTCATCACCTCTTCAATTATTTTCCCGTAGGTAAGTGATACCGCTCAAAAAACGAATTCTGTTAAAGATTTTTCGTCTTCTTTTATTTTTTATTTCAATGGTTTTTAGCAGTTAGGGAAGGGAAGTAAGTTCCTTAAATAAACAGAATCGATTGTAATTTAATATTATTTGAGCGAATATTTGAAGTTATTTGTTATTTTTGAAGTGATTTTGGTAGTTAATTGCTAAGCAATACGATACGTACATAATATATATTTAATAAACATAGGAATCATAAAGAGAAGTTTGATAATTAATTTAATGCGCTTTTTCTTTATGCACTTAGTTAAATATCGACTTTAAAATAATAACTCACGTGAACGGATACAAAAAAATGTAACTATTCAAAAAAAATTGTAATATTACAAGATCAAAGAAACTAATTTTATTGTAACTTATATAAGATTTTACACTATAAGCATAGTGTGTCAAGCCGTAATCATCCAGTTATTATTATAAGTGTAATACATTTACTAAATTAACGATATCTTTACAGAATGAAAATTTAATCATGGATTTATAAACAAAATAACCAAAACTAGCGTATAATAATACTCAATTCTGAATACCATTTTTTTATTGATTGAGTATGCATTCACTTGGTAGAACTCCATTATAATACGGTAACAAAAATAACAATGTATTTTAGTTCTACATAAATTATTGTATGTATTTGTTGATAGTTATTTCGGCTTACTTATTTATTTGTTGATAGCCGAAATAGCTATCAACAAATATATAAAATAATTTATGTAGAACTAAAATACATTATAATTTTTCTTACCGTACCATTTTTTTACATAGTTTTAATTCGTTACTTAAATACATTTGAATGAAATATATCCCTAAATTTGGAATATTTGTGGAGTCAAATTAATCTTAAATAATTAAAAATAATCAGTAAGTTTTTTCAAGAATAAAATTGAATGTATTTTTTAATACTTTTCCTAGATCGTGAACAATATAAAAAAAATAAGCTACTTACTAGCTATACTATATGTTTTAAAATAGTGGAATTTTACAAGTTGTAATTAATAAAAAAAAATTGATTCTCAAAAAATTGTGCGTATATATAAAAAAAATATATTTAAACAGCAATGTTCTCATCCACACCTTCCAAATTGTTGGTACAATTAAATGCTATTAAATATAAAAATGCACCATAAATGCATTAAGTGCAATGGCGAAAAACACAAAAATCAATTCGATAGTGAAAGCATAAAAATACTCACAGTCTGAAAATGAGCTCCAGTTGATATGTTGGATTGAAAATACAATATAATTTTTACCACTTAGTGTTTATTTCAGTATATTTTGATTTTTCAATGCTTCAAAACACTTACTTAATTAATAAATCGATAAGAGTTTAGGTGCACTAATTTTATAGACAAAAATAGAAAGATAAATTAATTTAATTTAATTAAGATATTTTCAAACCGTAAAAACAAGTTTGTAATACAATGTTGATAAAGAGTATTTTATTTACTTTGCAATTTGACAGATCTCGATATTAGATCCCTTTGCGGAAGTTTTCGCGCACGTCCGTCCGCAAAAGCAACTCGGTGCTGACTGACTGAAAGGTTCTACGTTACAAAGCAACAGGCGCCCCCTCGCTCCTCCCTCTCTACGCCCGGCCGTAGAGGGCTCTACGTGGGCGATGACGCTACGAACGCAGACTCTAAAAACCTGTTGATGCAAGGCGAGAGACATAACTATCACAGGCTACGCTTTGAATTTATGGCCCTTTTTAGGGGAATATACTTTGTAAATCAGCTATCGTAACTTAAATGCCAGAAGAGGTCAAGTTATACAAACTTAAATTAATACTATGTGTAGGAAGATCTTGTGATGAGAATAAATTAAAACATTTTCATTTAGAAGATGTATTCTTTGTTAAAAATAACTAACAAAAAAAAGGTTCTTCCATAAAAGTAATACTACTAATAATGAAAATTGTTAGCATACATACATATTGCCAGTAAATAAAAAATTAAATGCTTTGGTTTTTGCAAAATTAAAAAAAAGCCATTATTGTGATAGTTCAAATGTACATTTCAATTTATTCACTTTTTGGATACTGGTGTATTTAATATTGTTATTAAATAGCTTAATTATGGCAAAAATTATAAATCGTGTATTTTTCAATATGATTTAATGATCATGACGGATGTTATAGCTATGGTATTTTTAAGGTCTTTTAATTGGGACGCTGAATTTTTTTAAGGGTATAGCAGCCATCTTGGTAAAGTGACATTTGTCAAATTACCATGGAAGATTATAGCTTCAAGCAAGCAAAATTATCGGGTTTGAGGCGATTCTTATCCAAACGGATACACCAGCGCCAAACCCATCCGATAAATTTAATGTTTGGTGCGAATTTTGGTCTGACGGAATCATTGGTCCACACTTCTTCCAAAACTTAAACTGGCATAACCGTCAACGGCGAGATACATATCGGTGATCAAGTATCATAATATGGCCTAAACTGGATGATATGAACACCGATAGCATGTGATGTAACAGGACGGCGCTACGTGCCACACAGCACAGCCACAATGGACATTTTACACAAGCGAGCGTTATCATTGTAAGATCCTATAGAATAAGAATAAAAATCATAAAAAACATTCATAGGTATTTCGAAATTGGATATGTTTAAATTAAATCTACATTGAATCAATGTACACTATCGGTATATTAACCTTCGAAATACGGTACCAAAAAAATAAAGTGTGAACCGAAGTGGGGTCTAAAAATACCCTAGTGCTTTATCGGCATAGATTGCATTAAAAAATGTAATATTATGCTTTAAAATATCAGTATACATTGTTCTAAAAAAATGTATATAAAAATCTATAGTTTTCCCATAAATATTCATATTTTAATTCACGCATGAATGAGACAACCTGATCGCGCTCATGATCATAACAGACTGGCGTTATCAAAACTAAGAACTTGAGCGCTTATCACCAACTTTTAATGTAAAAAGCATCCATTTGATTTGAAACGCGACTATTGCGAGTCATTAAAAATCACATTTTTTTACTGCAAAAGGTATAAAAAAGCAATGATTTAAGAATACCAAATGTTTATACATTTTATCACCAATATTAAGATAGATATTAAAGATAAAGTGGCAGTTGTGGTAAACTGTTTTACCCACCGGGAAGGCAGGATGAGCCAAAACTGTAAAGTTTCAATTTGTTTTATCAATTCGCAAAAATCTAAGAAGACCTCTACGGACCTCTACGCATACGGACAAATATCTGCTACGCCTGGCCTAGATTATAAACGATTCTACGAATCTCTCCTCAGTGTATCGCACGGAGGGATCTATTGCAAATATTTACGCGACTGTTAACATGTAAAGGCCTCGTATGTTTGCCTAATCTTGTTGAAGGATGCGCCCCGCAAATAGGATTTTATTTACGGGCGTTTAGTAAATGCGGACCTGCGAAAAATAGAAGAAGAATTAATCAGAAATAAATAGTTAAATCAAAGGGCTTTCTAGCAAATTCAGCCTTTGTATTTCAACTGAAAGAAAAGCAATAAAAAGATTATTCTTTTATATAGGTACACCACCGTGATGTAAGTTCTGCGCTAAAAATAAAAATATTTTAATCATTTATATTCGATTTAAAAATTGTACGCTCATCGTGAGCATTCACAACTCATACATTCAAGGGTATTTCAATAGGGACGCTCAAAATATGTTACTTTGTCCTGCTGAGTAGATTATTCATTGTTTAGTGGCCAAATTTGAGTCAACCAGTTTGGTAAATAATCGGCCAACACCTACCTGTACGTCATCAAAATACAATATCTGGTGAAAACATTGCTGCTGTGTGTGAAAGTGTACAGGAAAACCCAAGGCAGCTTATTTCTCGACTTCAACTTGGCGAATTTTGAATCGGGCCTTATGTCTGCACCCGTATAAAATCCAACTAACCAAGGAACTTCAGGTAAACGACCGCAGACAACGCCTGATTGGGTTCTGGAGCAGTTGGAAGTTTACCCAAATTTGTCAAAAAAGTCAACTTTAGCGACATGGCCCATTTTATAATGAATGGATATTGGCAGACATTTGATGCTATATTCCATATTTAATGCCGTAAAATATACTTACAAATGAAATTAAAATTTAGTCGAAATCTCACAAACAACTTGTTTTATTTACATTTCAAAACTAAGCGTCCTTATAAAAAGACCCTTTACAAAACTATGCAAAAATAAATGTTGGTTACACTCTTGCTATGTTTTATATAAATAACTTTGTATTCATGTATATTCTTATCAGTCTGAAAAATTTGTGATGACCGAAACAAGCAACATTAATAAACTTATCTTTTAATAGGTAAAAAAATTGTTTAGTTATTTTTTAAATATTTGACCAACTTCAACATAGAAAAGAGAGACAAAATAAGCTTGAGGCTTTATTGTAGATCCCGTTCATTGAACTGACCTTAAATTAAAGTAGCCGAGTGGTCAATGTATGTATTTGGTTTTTGAGTTTATTTGGTTGTGGTGATCACGGGATCGCATCTTTCAATGAAAAGTTTCGTTTGTTTATTTTTCAATCGATTTATGGGTAATTTTAAAGGGCACGTTTGCCTGTCCTGCTTAAATTACGTGTCACCCATCCGGTTCTAAGGTCAGAGGGAAAGAGCGATGAACCAACTGATAATCTTTTATCATACCCATGTGTATACCGTCTCAAAAAAAAGAGATTGAGATTCAATGTAAATGACTATCCCAGTTATTTGTATCGTCGACATCAAGAGTGGATTAAGTGTTAAAGATGAGTAAATGTTAACGCACGTGAGAAATTTTAATAAGGAAGTATTTATCAGAGTATAATTTCAGAATAAATTTCTCGTGTCGTTCATATTAGACGCCAATTGTAAACGCTGTTGGGTTGACCAGAGTAAAATCTATAGCTGTGGATATATCCAGCAGTGAGCTTCGTGAATTATTTTTTAATGTATTATATATTACGGCTATATTATAATTTAATTTGATATTATGTACTTTCAAAATTAAAGTGAATGGCGGTATTAGAGTCAGCCGTAAAGAAATCTTCTGTCCATATATTTTTACAAAAATATGATATATTGAGGATTTCAACTGAAAGTGGGTGCTAGATGGAATTTTAAAATCAAATTTTAATCGTTTGAATGTTGTACTTTTTCATGTTTTTTTCGCTAACGACCCATGTTTTGCCTTTTCGATATCTTCAGATATTTCAAATACACAAGTTAACTTGAATTGATGCCAGTTCAAAACTTGAAAAGATGCCGTTATGTTACCATATGAGGTAATAGCCTTTTTTTAGCCGCGGAACGCATCTACCGCACAAACAAAGTGTTAGATGTAAAACCCCATTTAAAGTTTATCGCATTAATCGTCTTCCCACGTGATTCTTTCATTTTCTATAGTCCCGACCAAACGCCCATAAAGCAATGTAAAAAAATCCCGCATTGATCGTTCCCCGATTTATCCTCTAAATATTATGGTCCCGTCACAAATAATATCCCGATTAACCGTTTTTGTTGAATATTTCTTAGAAAGCACATTTGACCCCATCCAATCTAGGTTCGTAAAAAACACCACATTCATCGTTTCTCACATTTTGCTCCAGCATTGACCAAAAACACGACTCCGACTTAAAAAAGTTAAATATCTTTTCCTTATTTTACTTATTTATGTGTATTCAAAAAATATCAACCCTACCAAATCCGGCCAATAGCCTAATTTGACATATTATGTGCATAAAATAAAAAGTTCAAACTTTACAAAATTTACGACTCCGGCTAAAACGCCGCGACGATTCCGACTCCGACTCCACAGCCCTGGTTTTTATGTTTGGACATTATACATATAAATAATTCGTACTGTGCAAATTCTTAAGAATCAGAGTTTAATAATAAGTGTTGTTTGTAGATCCATTTATACACATTAATTAATTCGTGAACTTTCAATGATTGCGGCTTGGAAAATTTCGCAATTTATAAGGATTCGCAAAGCTTCGATTCTTAATTGTAATTTATCGTAATAGAAAATTATAATCTGATGCCGGGGGCAAAGCTGGCGTCACACGACGCGACAGATAATATTTTCAAAGCATTCAAAAGCAATTATTTTTTAAATTAAAAAGATTGCCAAATTAAATTCAAATTAAAAACATTATCAGCTAACGTAATTTTCGGAAGCAATAAAAATCGTTTTTTAAGCGCCTAAAGTTCTTCTACGTTAAGTGTTTTATATCTATTGATTGAGTAGTCATTTACTTGGTAGAACTCCATTATAATACGGTAAGAAAAATAACAATGTATTTTAATTCTAGAAAAACTATTTTATATATTTTTTGATAGCTATTCCGGCTTATATGTATATAAAATAATTTCTGTAGAATTAAAATACATTGTTATTTTTTTTACCGTGTTTTATATCTGTTTGCATTCCTTTCCCATCGCTGCTGACAGAAGGGTGCGATCGCTACAGTTGAAAAATTCAGCATACTTTTATTCCTCTTTACCTATGGAGGGTCATCGAGATGAATAGCTCTCGATCTATATCGATTCTCTGATGCTTTCTCGAAATAATTCTGCAGGCAAGAGATTGTTTGGTTACAGTGAAAGCCCACTACCTTATGAAACTTATCGATAAATACATCTTTATCGCAGTATTTACAACGATGAAATGTAAGTGTGGACTGAAGGTGTTTGGTGGAATTTAAATATCAAATTATAATGGGATCAATATTTTACTATTACAAGAGCTTTGTCAATAACAATTCTTGTTTCGCGTTTAAGCATCTTTATGCAATATCGTATCGTTATCAAAAAATATTTGTAGATGGATGTAGGCATCCAACATACGCAAATCAGTACAATATTTATAGTTCAAGATCAGTGGTCAGCCAGAGTTCATTCGTGCCCTTCAAATGCATGAAGATACCGAAAGGCTAAATCTGGATTGGTAGGAACATGGAAGAATACAAAATAAAACGATTAAAATTGTAATAAAAACATTTGCTTGTATAATATAATCATAATGATTGACCCTGTAAAAAAATTATGGTTTAAGATAAATATATTTATTTTATAAAAAAAGAAAACAGTTCCTCAAGCATATAAACAAAAAATTGCATCGTTTTCTACTTTAACATATTACATATTATTTGTTTCTTACTTTTACATGTTACATATTTTTAAATTATATCCTCTTTCAAGGTAAATCAAAATATTGGCTCTAAGTGGAACATGTGTATTTTTCAGATGGTATTTTTCACTCAATCTTTATTTTATCTTTTGATTGAGTTGGCATTTCCTTGGTAGAACTCCATTATAATACGGTGAGGAAAAAAACAATGTATCTTAATTCTACAGAAATTATTTTATTTATTTGTTGATAGCTATTTCGGCTTACGCCCTCGTCAGAACTAATAGTATTTATTCATTTATTTAGTCATTCAATCTTTATTTTATCTAGACAGTTAGGATAGAAGCAGCATTGTAACAATACTAAGCAAAATTTCTCGATACGTCATATTTTCAAGACTCATCATGAATGCTTTCTTCTGATTAAATTACGGAAAATTGTCATGTAGGTATGTAATCATTTTTTCCAATTAGATTTTTCACACCAATGAAGTGCTTAGCTCAAGCCTGTCTTTGTTATTGTACGAGCTTCGACCTTTTTCCACTGCCAGGAGATGGATTCCCGGAAATTTCTCGCTGAATAATAAATTGATGATGTTCATATTTCTCAGGATGTGACGCCAAGCTTTTACATCAAAGACGGCAAAGTTAATTTACTAACTTGAATACATTTGATAATAAACACGTGCAGTTTCCTGTAAAACTAGATACATTTTTACACCCGCTTATGAAGTTAATAAGTATGTGGTACAATGTATTCTGATTAAGATCAAAACCGGTTTCGCTCATCATCAGCACTGTCAACAAATCTGGAATGGGTAAAATATGAATATATGTTTTATTTTAATGATGCCATTCCACCAAAAAGTGGCATTTAAAACCTTAAATTGATTAATGAAGCTAATTTGTTTAAGATTACTGTCTTAATATGGATATAGTACCACATTTTCCCACTAAGAAGTTACAGCTAACACTTAAAAAGCATAACTAAAGAGTCACAAACGGACGGGTAAAAAAAATCGGACAATTTTTTTAACTGCAGTTTTAATCACTTTTATGGTGTTCACTGTCAATACTTGGTGGTATGGCATTATAATAAAAAAATATCACATATTTTAAGTACTTATTCCATATAAAATATATGAATGTATCAAGACCGGTTTCGCTCATGGCGAGCATTATCAACTGATAAGAAATACAACGAAACGCTGATATTTATACAAAAGTTAAGCAAGAATTACAAGGTATGGCAAGCAATTGGCATTACAACTAAGCAATTTAATTGAAGCAAAATATACTATAATTTAAATATTATTAAAATAAAATAAGTTTTTTTAATTCACTTACTACGCTTATAGGTCAAGAACTCATTTTTCATTTTTTAAAGGCAACTATTTACTTATCAATAAGATTCTCAATTATGACGTTAGCATTGGTTCTTATTATTTTCGTCTTATAATACGAATGATCAAATAAGAGTAGATTTTTATCATTTTACTGGGCACAGTGAGGTATAAAAATATTAATTACTTGTATTTGAGGGGTAAAATACCATCGGGAGTGAATTCATTAGCGGGGAGGCACCGATGTTAATTTTTTCGGAAAAGTTTAACAGCGGCTTTCTTTTAGTATTTATTTTCCTTTTGAAAGATTCGTCGTATTGATTCCTCAATTATCAAAAAGGAATCGAACACTTTACATAATTTAATTAAAACAAATTTAACAGTTAATTTGGTACCGGTAATTAATATACTCAATTAAGATTCGATAGCTGAGAAATAAAAATTGAACATCGGAAGGTTACAATCAAAGCTTTATTTTGTTTGTAGTGTGTCCACTTTGGATGGAAATACATTTTATTACTTCTATCGAGAGGCTGTATTTAAAATAATGAGGGTCGAAAATCATCAAGCGAATTTTATGATTTTTATTCAGCTTTTTATTTGATTTAAAAACTGGTACAAATTATTTCAATCAAATGATTTAATTTAAATTAAAAAAATCGATTGCTTGTATAGTATTCTTTTGAAAAAATTACTATTTACGCGGCTTCTATGAAACATTGAAAAGGTAACTATGTGGAACGCATCTACATATTTTCAAAATAAAAAGACGTAAATAAATAAATAAGCCATTTTTCTTTATGTACAATTGTATTAAATTGTCTCCGCATGTCACAGATACCACACACGGAACCGATATATAAGTATATATGTTGACACCGCCTTATATGGTAGGTCATCAGAACTCTCTCGAACGATCTATATTTCACCTCAGTCAATGAGTTTAAGTCGATATCAGGAAATAAATTCATTTTAAATAATACTCTATATTGAAATCTATAGCGATTCAATATATTCAAATTAGGGATTCAAATTTGTAAAAGAGACATTTATGTGGACGTCTCGCTCTAAATGTCTCTCTATCACGCCGTGAGTGCATGAATGCAAAGTTCGATAGGCCATAAATAATAGCTTATCTTGCGTGACGCTTAACGGTCGTTTTGCAACGGTTTGGCTACCTACAGGAACCTTTTTTTTTTTCATACGATCAGTGAGAGATTTAACAGCATTGAGAATGCACGCTCCTAATCCTCTCCCTACGAATTAAATTCGAGTCAAATTCCTGATATCTTCTTCGCTATCGTAATATTTGTGTTTTGTCTTGAATTTAAATTCAATGTACTAGTGTAATCAGTGACGGCTGGTGACGGGGTGTTGGGGGTGTGCAAAGGAAGATAAAACCATTTTTGCAAGAGTTCTTTCCTATTCATTGGATTTTAAAACACTTCTATAGCATGGACTTCCAATTCAGATGTTCGCAATACCAACTGTTTCTCTTCCGTAGTACGGAAAAATAGTTGAATCTTCCTTTTGCACCCCCCAGCACCCCGTCACCACCGTCACTGAGTGTAATATAACGTCTGTGTAAATTCTTAACGATTAAATAATGTGTGCTAATCACACCCACATAACGCTTTGAGATCGTGTTTTGTTTTAAAGAGTTCCATGTTTCTCCTACTCCGTTCACAAAATACCTCTTCCTGAGTGTCGGATAGGAGGCTCCTTCTCGATTTACGAGGGAGCCGAATCAAGGTAGTCTCAATGTTTATTGACTTTTATTTTGTTTTTTTTTTTTTTAAAAGAGCTGTTATACGATGAAAGAATAAGCTATTTGAAGAAGTATGAATAAAACGCTGCAAAGTGGCTAATTCGATTTTATATGCAAGACGTGACATAAAATATTTATATATTACATTCATGCATTTTTTTGGCTTTTAATCACTTTTAAGGTGTCACTTCTTGATTGAAAGACATTATTAAAATATATTGTTATGCATTCTGATTCAGACCAGGACCGGATTCGTTCATCGCGAGAATTGTGATCTGAAATCAACATCATCAGTTAAAGAAGCGAAGCCGGTTTTAATCTTTATCAGAATACACATGGAAATATGTAGTAATATAAAGGTAATTTGGTTTACTTATTTTCATATTTAAATTCGTTTAGAACCATGTCCGATTATAATGTTGAAGTCCTAATCGAAAAAAATAGTTATTTAAGAGAGCAGGTAGTAAGCCGTTTAATCAACTCATATTTTTGTGATATGTAAGGGTGAAAGGGAAAGGCCCATGCGCTTTCCTTCCAGCCCCTTTTTAGGATCCATGGTTTTGAACAAAAAATCATAAATCGATTGAAAAAAAAACGTTGTCGGTGCGTGGATTCAATTACACTTGTGAGCAACGCAATTGCATTTAAAGCCAAGAAACAAATGCGTTTACCACTTGACTACAGTGTTGGCATTAGACATTACAATATATATATATATAATTAGAATCACTACTCTTTGCTTAAAACTTTGGTTGGTAGCTAATGATAAGGGCACATTAATACCTTTTTCGTTTTCTCTTTACTTATATCATTTCGAATTGCCGTAAATGGATACATTAGTCCGTCTCACTCTCCGCAGGGTATAAGACGCCGTGACGTCATAACGCATTTAATTTCCCCCCTCCCTGACACCGAGATCCCTCACAAATACCATCGCAGGCATAATATGTTTACACACACACTTGAGACATCGTCGTAAAGCTAATTGAGTCGTTACGTCGACTGTCGACACCCGGGGCCCAGAACCGGCTTCCTAATTACCTATTAAATAGCGACGCTTCTCTAGGAAAATAATAATAAATTTTCAAAAAAAAAAACACAAATTATGTTCAATCCATTTGATTCGAATTTATTTATAAAACGGATTAATTTTGCGAAAAGGAATTATTCTATTATTTGAAATGTATCTCGGATTGAAATATGAATTATTTTTGACAAAAAAAAAGCACGAAAACGTTTGTATCATTATAATTAAAATAAAGTCGGTATTAAAAAAATATACGATGACGAAAATGTCGTGTTTGGAAGTAGACTTAGCCTTTATAAATTTAATCATGCCAGCTCACAAAGATTTGCATAACGTAGTAGAACATTTCAACATAGTTGTTTTTACGAAAATGACTTGTTATTTAACTACCGTGAAACGGGGTGAATAGAGACAAAAACAAGAATTGAACTTTACTGTAGTATCCAATGTATTTTTACAATGTACTATTTATATATAATTCTTTACAATGACTATAATACTATCTCTCTAATGACAAAACCAAACCAACTTAATGGCTATCCTAAATTAAAACAAACGAGCTTAAGTTCGATGCCTGTGCATCCGTAATTTTTGACTTCTTATAAACTTCTTTTTTACTGAACAAAAATTAAATTAAATCTTGTCTTTTTTAGTTAATAATTACCGTAAAACGGAGTGAATAGAGATTCATATAGAATAGAGGTTCATATATACCAATCATGAATGTGTAGTAGGACCATAGAAACAATTTTCAAGCCATTCATATTTTTAATATGCAGCTACGAAGATACATAGTCGTGAAGGGTAAAAAGTGTATCCATTCACCCCGTTGTACGGTACTTAATTTTTACTAGCTAGCTAATCAGTTTCATTACGTTCAGTTAACGGTCAAGAATATTATTTTTATTATCAAGGGTTCTCTTTAAATTATTGAAAAATATATATATAATGATGGTGTCAATTCGGGTATTTGAAACTGTGGACCTGTATTGAAGTAGGGTTACATCCGTAAACGTCAATCACTTGTCTACACTCTTCGAAAGCGAAAGTAAAGGAAAGCAGTTATTGGTTGTTTTGAACAGATGTGTACATTGTGCAATTGTCTTTTTACACATTGATTTATGTACATATTTGTCTTTTTGGTATTTTGATGTGCGTATTTGTCACTATTAACAACATAATATCTTCCTGTAGCCTTTTTACTATAGTAAAAGTTTAATCTATTTACATCCCAACTAGAGACTCCAATTCGAGTATCGAGTACTCGATACTCGAGTATACTCGTCCATTTTTCAAGTACTCGATACTCGAGTATTTTGAAAAATACTCGAGAAATACCAAATATTAACCTTTTTTTTAAATTCGTTTCATTATGTGAAACATAATTATAATATAAATAATTTGACAACTCAATTAGTGAAAGTTTCTGTGTTTTATGATTCCCTGGATTTTTATAATCAATATAAGGTAAGCTAATTGAAAACTAATTGATAAAAAAGTAATAACTATTGTACTACGTATATTTTATACATTACATATAAATTAGATACACAATTAAATTCATTGCTAACGATAAAACCAACGTCCTCTGCTACCGAGAGAGTTTTTTCAACTGCAGGAATAATTATAACTAAAATTCGAACAAATCTTAAATTTGAAACATTTAATTCTCTGATATTTTTAAAATATGTGTTACGTTAAGTGTTAAGTGCATTAAAATGAATTAAATTTATCAATGAAATTAAATAAGCTTATTTATTTATTTATCACCTATTTATTTAAAAAAAAATGTGAATTAATAGTATATATTTTGGTACATCTGAAACTACTCGAGTATACTCGAGTGCTCGAGTATTTTTACATTTTAATACTCGATACTCGAGTAGTTGAGATGACGAGTAATTGGAGTCCCTAATCCCAACTATAAAATAAACTTCCCGGTGACCCTTCATGGTGAGTACAACAATCCACTTTTCGACTTTTCGAGAAAAGCACGAAAAACATTTTGTTGATTTTTTGAGCTTTGTATATATTTTTCAGATTTAAAAACAGCCCATAAAAGACATTGCAACATCATTATGATTGACCAAACTCTTATACTTTTGTATCCAAAGTCGTGAACCGTTCTGATTTTGACACCGACCATCATTTTCATTTACGCTTATATACCACATGTATATGATTTTTATTGAATAATGTGACAGCATTAGTTCTGTTTCTAAAAATATAGGATAGTTCTACTTTTGATACTATACATCTCAATTGGACAAATAATACCTGGCGCCATCTATTTATAATCAAACAAATATATACATTTTACAATTAGCAATGTAAACACAGATGGCGTCACAGCTGAACGTTTTATTGTTTGAATGTTTGTTGTGGTATTTTGCGGGCAGGAATGTTCTATTTTCGTAACAATAATCGTACGTCAAAATAGATTTAATTGATACTAATTATTGTGGATTATTATTTTAATGGTGTAAAACACTTACTCACAAAACTCTCAAATGTATCAACAATATACAACAACATTAGCAAACAAATAATAATATTATAGTTAACAAACAAATATTGCTTTGTTTAATCGGAATAGTTTACCCAATTTTAAACGATATTCATTCTATATATCTGTTACAGTGAAACTGTATTCTCAGTGAAAATATATTCTTCTCCAAGCTGTCATTGATTAAATTTGACCGCCCTATCTTCAGCCCTATGTTTGTCTGTGTTTTTCTTTGGTTCTCTTTTTATGAAAGGGAGTACTTGCTGATTTTGTTTCATTGAAGCAAACCAAAATTTTAGGTCGGCAAATCATCGACTTGGGCCAATAATTTCAATAATCGTGACCTTTGAAATCATGTTGTCATACAAATCTATTACCTGATACATTTTCACTGAGAATACAGTTTCACTGTAACATATCGACTAATTGTTTTTCTAATTCTTATACTGGCTTCCCGGCAAAGGCTGCTTGTTACTTGGTTTCTAAACCTCTCTTTTTTTAACTTCTTCAGGACTAGTGTGTTACTTATCGCTCTTTCTGGGTCCTGTTTTTGGAACCAGCGTATGAAACGGAATTTTAGACATCGCAAGCATCTATCCTTACATTGGTTGAAACATCAATTAAAGAAACTGTCCATAGGCACTGGCATTTAGCCATTTGTTCTCCTTAAAATTTATTTTTTTTCCTTCCAAAAACTCCTTAATAAAGTTGAGAAATTGATTGATATCACAGGGTTTGCGTATTTATTAGCATGGTGCAAAATACCGACAAATGTACCACATTATGACTTGCTGCAAACTTTAACTATGGCACACAATCCAATAAACACGGTTTTAAAAATAAGGATAATTTTAAATTAATAAAAAATATTTTTTCAACCTAGTTGTACAATAAAGGATTTCCACTGAAGGTGCCGGGTCAGTTCAAGTACATCCGTGCACTTGAAATGCCTGAAGATGCCGAAAAGCGAAACCCGGGTCGTTAGCGACAAAACTCATGGAAAAGTACAAAATTCAAACAATTCAATGTTGTACAATGTCGAACAGGACTCAACATAGAAGTTACGGAGTTACCTTAACGCTAGACTCGACATTAGGGACTCCAATTACTCGACATCTCAACTACTCGAGTATCGAGTAATAAAATTTAAAAATAATCGAGTACTCGAGTATACTCGAGTAGTTTCAGATGTTCCAAAATATATTTTATTAATTCAATTTTGTGTATATAAATAGATGATAAATAAATATGCGTATATTATTTCAGTTACATATATTTCAGAAATAATAGGGAAACGTCTCAAATTTTCATTTAGTTCGAAGTCTGTTGCTGAGGACCTCGATTTAAAAGTTAACAATCAATTAAATTGTGCTATCTAGTTTTTCTGTCCACTATTTTAAACAAAATAAATCTTCATTTATAGACTACGAGTATTACTCGAGTATTTCTCAAATTACTCGAGTATCGAGTACTGAAAAAATGGACGAGTATACTGAATTGGAGTCTCTACTGGACATAGTGAAGAGTCAAATCGAGTGGTTTACGACGTCGACCACTCGACGATGGATCCGGTTAATTGAAATTATAATATTACCACATCACAACGATAACCAAGAAGCAATGAGCTGTTTATAAGGTGACTGTATATAATTGATGGCATGGAAAAATATTTGTTCAGTAGCTCGTAGCTGGCATAAAAGATTGAAGGCATAAAAGATCCACATAACCTTTTATTATAGACGATATAAAATTCAGATAAAATGTAATAATACGACATTTTGAGTGTATGTTTTTCCTCTAAGCTTAAATAACATGGATTCTTTATTAGTTGTTTTAATTTGTTTGCTCTTTTATCAGATATATTAATTTAGTTTTAAGTATTATTTTCAGCCATGTATATAGAATACTAAACATTATTTTTTAGCAGGGCTGTGGAGTCGGAGTCGTGGAGTCGGGGCTTTTTGGCCGGAGTCGGAGTCGGAGTCGTCGCGGCGATTTGGTCGGAGTCGTACTCGGAGTCGGAAATTTTGAAAAGTTTGAACTCTTTATTTTTGCATATATGTATGTAATATGTCAAATTTGGCTATTGGAAGGATTGCAAGGGTTGATATTTAATTGAAAACACATTAGGCAAAAAAAAGTGACGATATTAAACTTTTTTAGTCGGTGTCGTGTTTTTGGTCAATGTTGGAGTCGGAGTCGTGGTTTTGGTAAATGCTGGAGTCGGAGTCGAATTTTTTTTTCGCTCAAGGATTCGAAGCTGTAGGCAAACGAATACAACAAGCACCCAAGAAGGTGTCGTTGGGCTACAAGAGCAGCGTCTATTTTTAGAATTTTACTAAATTTTAATTTAATTTACTTCTGAAAGTCAATAAGTAAAAACATTTTTTGGTTTCTTGTACTAGACTGTAAACACCTGCTATTATTTTATTAAGAATGTTTCAGAAGCAATTACTTTGCAGGCTTATCCGAATCCAATTTTGTTATAAAAGCACTTTAGACGTTTTTTTTAATTCAACCACTGGCGGATCGGGTAGTATTTAAAAAAATACACCGTCAAAACATTTTTTTTAATTTTGTAAATTTTTCAAATTATTTTAGATGTACCATCATAACTTGACCGCCATTCAAATTCGGAACTAAAATTGTCCCCATATAGTAGATACATTTAAAAGCCTTCGAAGTTATATATTGTTTTAGTAAAAATATATTGTCATGAACATTTCTTTTCATTTATAGCTTGCATTTAAAAATATGTTAGTCAATAAACAAATTTGATTGAGTATTTACGCGATGGTGGCGTCCTCACAAGCGGTCAAGTTATAATACTACATCTATAGTAGGTATATTTTCAGATCGCTAGTATTTTTCCGGTCTGAATTTTAATACAGTTTCAGTCATAATTAGTCCGAATGTATATTGCAGGGCTGTGGAGTCAGTAAAAAAAAAGTTCGACTCCGACTCCAGCATTTACCATAGACACGACTCCGACTCCAACTAAAAAAGTTTTATATCGTCACGTTTGTTTGCCTTATATATGTGTATTCAATTAAATATCAACTCTACCAATCCGGCCAATAGCCAAATTTGACATATATGCAAAAATTAAAAGTTCAAACTATTCAAAATTTCCGACTCCAAGAACGACTCCGGCCAAATCGCCGCGACGTCTCCGACTCCGACTCCGGCCAAAAAGCCCCGACTCCACGTCTCCAACTCCGACTCCACAGCCCTGGCATATTGAATGGTCATAATGCATCGGTCAGAAATAGAAATGGTCATAATTTAAATGAAATTTGTCATATTTAATTTTTATTTGGTCAGACTCGTTTTGACACTGATTGAATTTTATTGTGAATAATTAACCTAAGACCATAAATTATTTATTCTGCCATCTAAATTCTGACCAATGAAATAAAAATTATGACCAAAATTGTATAAATTTCAAACCGGAAAAAACGAGCCTATGTTTAAATTGTTGTAGTTGTTATGAATTTGTATTCATTTTCTTGTCATAATTTTGAGGTAAAAAAATCAAAATGTAATTTTGGATAAATAATAGAAATAGACTTTAAATTTATCAAAATTAAGCTCATAGAACAAAAGCACAAAATTCAAACGATTCTAATTTAGTATGTAAGTGACAGTAATTTCCACCATATATACCTCAACTGTGAAATTTATAAGTAAGCTGTTTCCAATTATAAAAGCCACATTTCTCAATCTGCCTGCGAACGGTTTCGTAATTTCCGCCCTGCAAAATGCTGTATTGTTACAGACTGCGGAGTGTTCTAATATTTCATTCTGCGGAGCTAATTATATAGCTTAAAATGTGAATAATAATAACAACTAGGCATTTTCACTAGACTTTAAACGTTAATAATTAGCATTGAGTTCTAATAACAAATGAACATGTTTATAAAATTTGAATCGTTTGAATTTTTTACTTGTCATTTATTTATTTTTTATTTATTTAAGAAAAAGCAAATCATGGCATTACAGCTGACGCCAATGCGCCATGCATTTGACAAATACAAATACAGTAGAACCTCGATTATCCGGACTGATTGGGGATGAACGTCGTCCGGATAAGGACAAATCCGGATAATCGAAAAAATCATAATGGACAGGAAAAGACAAGTATATTCAGTATAAATCATTTTTATTTCTTTAGATTAATACAAAGCTTTAATAATAAATTATTATTTATTGAAAAAATCAATTATCGATTTCTGCTTAAAGCTATGTAGCTTTTCTTTTCGATACTGCCAAATCACGAATACTTTTAAGACACATATATTGTTGTCTTGAATAGCACTCTTCTTGACTCTCAAGCCACTAATAGCGACATCTAGTTTCTAGACACTGAAAAGACTAGACTCGGACTTTTCCAGTCAGCCCGAGCTTGCTTTGAAGGTGGGATCTCTTGTATTGAAAAATATTGCTTTGGATATTGATATTGGCTGTCCAGATGATCGTCTTTGTATAAACCACATAAAAATACACTCTTAAACTTCTTCATTTCGTGATGTTTTCATAACTTTACGCTCTGAGCTTCCATCTTCTGACATTAAGCAATTGGTAAACTTCAAGATTTGATCACTTTGTTCTTTTATATCCGAGATTGTGACGTTTTAAGCATCGATTATATCCAATTTGTCTTTTAATAAAACTACCATGGAAGTCCGTACATAGCTTAACAATCGACAACCTTTTTGACAGATTCATTTGAACAAAATAGCTGCTAAAACCTTAAAAAATTCGAGCGTCACTATTGAAAAACCCTAAAGAGGAGTTATTAATGAAATAGCTAATTGAAATAAGGTTTTTTCTTTTGTAATCTTTTGCTACTTGATCTGAAAATGCCTCGTTTTTACGATCGGACAAATAATAAAACATTTCAAGAGTTGATAATGCTCGCCATGAGTGAACAGGTTTCCTGATCCAATAAACTTGATGTGGAATAAGTACTAAAAATGTTTTATTATTTTATTATAATGCCATTCCACCAAGTATTGACTGTGGACACCTTAAAAGTGAAATATAAATGCCGCAGTAAACCTGTGAAACCAAATCCATCCATTTAATGAAAAATCAATTTGTTTGACAAATTATCATTTTGAGGGTCAGAACACATGAACATGTTTTACGAAATTTCATTTTGGATGAGTATCTTAAGCTTAACATGTATTTTTTATAAGATCGAATTGATACAACATTCGTCGTTATCTATTAAAAAAGGTTTTCGATTTAACATAGAAGATGAAATTTGACAACAGTACACGACCACTACACAATAATGCTGTCTTATCTTTTGATTATGAGAAGTTGATGGAGATTGAAAAACAATTATGTGTATATTGAAAAACACTTGTTTAGATTAATGCTATCGTAAATGTCTTAGACTGGCTTTTTCTTTAAGCGTCTAGTTAAAGTATTGTTTCAAACAGCCAATAAAAGCCTTCTTCTGGGATTCTAGAATGCCCAGTATGGTCATTCTCATAATAATAACAATATTAAAACATTTTTAGTACTTATTCCATATACAATTTATTGCACCAGTACCGGTTTCGCTCATGGCGAGTATTGTCAACTAATCTGTTGACAATGCTCACCATAATATTGGTATAATGGTGGTCATAATATTGATTTATCAATTGTTTGAAATAATTCCAATTAAGTAAGTATTTTTAAGGTGTTCACTGTCAACACATTTTTAGTACTTATTCCACGTAAAATTTATTGTATCTGGACCGTTTTCGCTCATGGCGAGCAGTATCAACACTTCTTTCCTTCAACGTTTTAATTATAGTCTCTTTTGTTTCTATTTTGCTTCAATTTATTTGCTTTGTTGTAATACCAATTGTTTGTCATACCTTGTAATTCTTGCTAAACTTTTATATACACTATTTCGTTGTATTTTTTATCGGTTGATAATGATCACCATGAGTGAAACTGGCTATAATCCAATAAATTGTATGTGGAATAAGTACTAGTGTTATTATTTTTATTATAATGCCATTCCACGAAGTATTGACAGTGAACACCTTAAAAGTGGTGTTAATTAAATACACAAAAAATATACAACATTAAGCTCAAAGCTTTTTTCAACTACTCATTTAATTTAACAGCTTGTTGAGCATTTGAACGATAACGCTATAAAGGTATATTTTATTTTATTCCTTCAGAGAAATCTTAATTATGCTGATAAAGGAGTCTAAAAATAAATTGTCATAAAAATGTTTCCAGGCGAACTTTGTTATTAAAATCTCTCTATTGAACGCTTTGTGATCACGCTAACGTAGGGTTGCCAGTTGACGTTGTAATCGAGATTTCTCGACAAATTGGGGCCAAATTCTCGTCTAGTCTCGTCTTAATTTTAGACAATATATTAATTTAATTAGTATATTTGATGTTTTATTTTTAATTCTTCAAAGGGGAGAATATTAACTTAATTTATTTATGACAAACATAAAGTGTTCTTCTATCTTATATATAAAACCGAAACGGCGTATGTTTGTATGTGGGTCTGTAATTCCCTTTTGCATTGTTGTAAATATGTTTGAATTTTTATCGGCGACGACATTTAGTCAAAATGTAATAAATTAGTCTTCTACCAACTTTTTCCCGGCTTTTATTATTAATAATAATGTTTATTATTTACGTGAACGTATTATTTGACATTTCTTTGACAGCAAATTAGATTTTTTCCTTGAATTTGGACATTTTTATGGGCGAGAATAGGGCTGTCATCAAATTAAATAAAGTTTGTGATTTTATTTTAACTCTATTTTGGATGTTAGATTTTGTGATATAATTATGTCGAATGATATATCATTAAATAATTATTGGTCGCTTAGTCCGAGCGACGCCGGGTAGCAATACTAGTTGTATATAAATAAATTAACATTGTTTTGATCAAGGCGGTGTGGAGTCGGAGTCGGAAATTTTAAATAGTTTTAACTTTTATTTATTCTATTGGTTAGATTGGTTGGTTGATTTTGAATTGAATATACATAATTAGGAGAGGTAGAAAAAAAAACAAGACGAAATTTCGAGTCGGAGAGTTTTAATGACTGTTTACAATAACTATTCATGAAAAACCAATAAGAGATTCTCTGGATAATGAGATATAAATATTCTCGAGAGGCTTAGAAACGATATAAGGCTGCCTAACTTGTTTATATTGCAATTTTTATCTTTACGACGTTTGTCTTTCAATTACAGACATATCATGATTAAAATATAAGCACAAAGAAATCGTTTTTTTTAGATGAAATTTCAATTTTAAAATTATTTCAGCAAACTCACTTTAAGGTTTAAAGTGTTAATTGTGAATTCTTTGCGAAAAGGCAGAATATTGTACGCTACCATTGTGTAGTACAAAGCCATCTAATATAGGTATCTTAACATGTTATTTTCGACGACAACTGCTTGTTGCTCAACATCGCATTAGTTCGATAAGAGAAGGAATTGAAATGATAAAGTGACGACAAGGGCTAGAGCAAGGGTGTCTTACTGTGGCCCGCGGAGCATATGCACACATTTTTTTCTTTTAGTGTATATAAAACCAATTTTATAAAAAAAATAATTTCTCAAAAATAAGCCTGTATCGTCAAACTATGACTAGGCGTGTCGACGACATTATAAACCATATTGAAGATAATTGGAGAAATCAAATATCCAAGTTCATATTTTATGCTCTAGCATTGGATGAAAGCACAGACCTACCAGATACCACCCAAGTGGCGATTTTTATCAGGGCTGTTGATGTTTATCTTAACAAAATAGAAGAATTAACGGCACTGTATCCACTTAAGGACACAACTTGTTCACGAGATTTGTTAGGAGCTGTTACATCGACATTGCATCACTTTTCGTTATAACTCAATGACCTATCCTTCTTAACAACACATGGTGCTCCGGCAATGGCTGAGAAACACGAATGTTTAGTGAAATTGATTAAAAACGAGGCCTGCAAAGTTGGTAATACTTCGATGCTAAATATTAATTGCATTTTTCATCCGGAGGATTATGTTCCAAGTCTCTTAAAATTGATCAGTCATAAAGGTGATCATCAAAACAGTGAATTTTATTAATTCGAAGGGGTTGAATTACCGTCAGTTCCAAGAGTTTCTCAAATCTTTGGATTGACAGTATAATGACGTTACATTTTATGCAGAAGTAAGATGGCCGACGCGTGCCAAAATGTTGAAAATAGTGTTTGATTTGAAGCATGAAATGCAATCATTCTTCGCAAGAAAATCGAGTAGTATCCCAGAATTTAAAGACAAAAGGTGGGTTAGCGACTTTGCATTTCTGGTCGATATAGTTAGCCACCTAAATGTTGTTAGTGCTCGTCTACAAGGCAAAGATCAACTAATCAGTTACACGTTTAATCTTATTTCTGCATTCCAAATGAAACTTGGGCTTTGGGAACAACAGTTATAGACAAAAATATTCACTCACTCTCCTACATCGTTATTGCAGCTAGATGTCACACAAATAGCGGCAAATAAATACGCTTCGATGTTTACGACTTAAACCTGGATTTTGAAACCGATTTCAAGATTTTAATCAACATCGTGTGCTTTTTGCTGCATTTGCAACGCCATTCTCCGTAGACGTGAATTTATAGCCAGGAATTTTACAAATGGAACATTGTGAAATGTGTTGTGATGCATAGTTAAAGGAGATATTCAATCCGGTTGGTTTGGAAGAGTTTTACAAAACATATTTGGACAAGGAGAAATATCCTGCATTTTAAAAACATGCTCTATCGATGATTTCGCTTTTTGGAAACACTTACACGTGTGGAAAGCTTTTTAGTCGAATGAAGCATATTAAATCTCAAAAGAGAACACGAATCACTGATGAGCATTTGGAAAACTGTTTGCGTGTAGCAACAACATCAATCGTTATTAACATTGATGTACTTTGTTCTGACAAACAAAATCAAACGACTTAGTACAATTTATTATATTTTGATAATGTTTTGTATTGCGTTAATCTAATCTAATAAACATGTTTGATTCTCATTTTTGTAATATCTTCTTAAAAAAACTATATATTTCCTGTTTGCTTTGAATAAAAAAAATATTTTGTTGTGTTGCCGGTAGGAAATCTCATTTCTAAAATTTGGCCCGGCTGCTGAAAAGGTTGGCCACCCATGGGCTAGAGGTTAGGTTAGGTTGCATGTACTACTTTCCGATTAATATTTCGTTAAGGTCATGGCCGGCTTTGCCCATCGAGAGCATTTTAACTGATTTACTTTTACCATCTTAATCAATAATTTGACTAACTATTTCTACTCGAAAATTTTCGACAGGTGAATATAATTTAATACAAAAGGGTTGTAGCAACCCTACGAAAATCTCACACCACTTTTCTACAGAGTAGATAGTCTTGTTTCATAGGAGATAAAGAATTTAAATCGAGCTAATTATTTGCTCCGGAAACATTTTTTATTATTTGCCATTGAATAAAATAACTCTAATTGAAATTAATTGTCGTTTGTTAATAACAGTAAACATTCATATTTGGTATAAATTTTTTCTAGTTGATATTACAGTAACAAGTATATCTTTAAGTCACGTTCACTCTCTCTTTTTATCTGTAGCGTATGAGCAGAAAGAGAGAGTGTGAATAGAATAGAGAGTAAGGAATGGTTGAATTATTAAAAATTATTCATTTTATGTAAATATTTAGAACCTACTATTTAATCTTTTTTACTAACAAAATAACAGTCCAGGAGCATTGGACAATACATATGTACCGGTCCGCAGATAAAAGATGTTTGAGGTGCACTGTTCTGATTAATATTAAATACAAATAAATAAAAATAGAACAACTTACGGTTCGAAAAATAACTATGTATTTTAGTTCTACATAAATTATTTTATATATTTGTTGATAGCTATTTCGGCTTACGCCTTCGTCAGAACTATGTTTTAAAGGTGTATTAGAGATAGCTTGCTATTACCTATGCTAGACAGGGTGCCCCGTACATCCTCTCTTTCTGTGGAAACCATACCAACGTCACAAACTATACAAAATAATTTATGTAGAACTAAAATACATTGTTATTTTTCTCACCGTATTATAATGGAGTTCTACCAAGTAAATGCCTACTCAATTAATCAATCGATCAACTTACGGTAAATTATGGATATATGGTCACGGGACAGAATTTTTGTAAAGAATTATAAAAAATAAGCACATTAAATGAAATGAATGTAAGGCTCACGTTTTTTTTTGATATGTTTCGTCTTTAATTTTTAAATTTATTATAATAGAAGATCCTAAAGAATACTTCGCAATAAGTATAAAATCGAGTTGTTTTAATTTACAGGAGCAAGAATGCAACCACAAACTACACAAATAATAATATTATACAGATAAAGACAGGTCACATAAGTTTATTATTTGTTTAAAATAAAAAGAATAATTTTATTATTGGCTAATATTAAAAAACAAATTCTTCTTTCAGAACTCATACAATAATCAGTAATATTCTTCAGATTTAATCATTTTGATTCCAAATTTTATAATAATCCGCAAGAACTCAAAGAGTAAAGTCAAAACATAAAATTATAAGCCAGTATGTATAAATTTTTTGAGCTTAGCCATAATTTACCCAACTTACATTAAAAGTATTTTTTGTAATACATGTATTTCAGGATCATATAGGAAGTTGAAAACGTAGCTAAAAATAACAACAAAATAAATCAATTAGTTAATAATGAAGAGGATCATTAATGTATATTTTGAAAATAACCACAGATTCACAAAATTGCGCTGCCGGATTGAGTTACGTTGACTGTATTATTTCGTTTCAGTCTGGTAATATTATTAATTTAGTGATTTCGGTAGAGCGCTTTTTCCAGCGAGCAATATGTGAGACCCGATTATGTTGTCCCGGGCTGCGGAACTAATACAGTAAAAACAATGTCCTCACAAGGAAACGACATTAATTTGGAAAACACTGTATTATCATCTCTCCCAAGAGAATGGTGAAAATCCTTACACAAATATTTGTATCGGAGATAAAACAAAAAAATATTGAACAGTCTTAGATCTACGAAGACTTTTTGTGACTGAATTTGTAACTTTTCTGAGAAATGAACTAGCATTATGAATCGGTTTGATTCTCAGTATGTCCTATTAGCGTAAGCATGTTTTTGAGTATATTATATGAGTAAGTAATATGTCCGGTCCGTGGCGTAGTGTCAACGTTGTTGGCTTGCGTGCCGGACCGCCCGGGTTCAATTCCCGGTACGAGAGGATTTTGTTCAGTCGATAAATCTGTTCTAATTGTGTTGTTGAAAATCCCTTCCCACATTTCCGTTCCCAGAGAGCGACGCATAGTGAAAGCCATTAGCTAATCACTATTCCTGTCCTAGTACTCGTATCCTTTCCATCACTACTCTCTCTGAAAGAGAGGTTGAGCAACTAAATATCAAACAGTTCTCGTAGAAAAACATATGTTGCCGTAAACTCCGTGAGGAGTCCATATGCTCCAAGTTGGGACATGATTAGAATATATATATATATCTATAAAAAAACAGGGTATCTGTATTCAATTATATATCAACAACCTATCCGACCAATAGCCAAATTTGACATATCATATGCAAAAATAAAAAGTTCAAAATTTTCAAAATTTCTGACTCCGAGTATGACTCCGGCCAAAAACCCTGCGACGACTCCAACTCCGGCCAAAAAACTCCGACTCAACAGCCCTGAAAAATAATCTTGCCCACTTTTCCGATCCTACAAGATTGGCATAGCGAGAGCTAACCGCTAGCCCTGTCCTAGCCTTATCTTTTCAATCCCAAATCCTCTAATCTTAATAACGAGAGGCTAAGCAACTGTGTAACAAGCAGTTCTAGTGGAAAAAATGGTCTGATATCTCCATAAGGAGCGGACATAGATTTAAAAAAAAATCATAGGATGATCCGTGAACTGGCTTCACCATGGACTACTCACCTCTACATATATTGCGAAGAATTGTGATGCCAACGCGGCCTAAGATTCAATGCTCCATAAAAATAGCACTTTATGTTTATTGTTTTACAAAGGTTTTAATATTGCGATAAGCTTGTTGTGTTTAATAATAAAAAAAGTACAATGCTTGTTGATGTGTTTGCTTTACAGATCCGTTAATAATATTTAAATATATATTTAAAAAAAAAAATATTGATTATTCCACATAAATTTTATTGGATCAGGACCGGTTTCGCTCATGGCGAGCATTGTCAACTGATAAGAAATACAACGAAACAGGTATATTTATACAAAAGTTAAGTAAGAATTACAAGGTATGAGAAACCACTTTTACAAACAACTCTTACTTAACTTGTGTATAAATATCGTTGTATTTCTTATAAGTTGACAATGCTCGCCATGAACGAAACCGGTCCCGATCCAACAAAATTTATGTGGAATAAGTACTAAAAATGTTTTATTTTAATATTATAATGCCATTCCAAGTATTGACAGTGAACACCTTAACAGTGATATATTTTTTTGGTTACAGAATATTCTACCGTAGCATTGAAATTGTTGTTTTTTTGTCCATTTTTATACGATTGTATTACTGGTGTATTGTTGTTTTGATTTGTGGTATTTAATACATAATTCTGTATTTACATTCAGCCAGTTTCACCGTTAGTTTACAAAGTGTCATCGGCATACCAGAAATAGACGACCCAATTAGTGTTCGGGGCAAGTCGATTCCAGTCATTTGGATTATTGTTGAACGGGAGTTATCACTTGGATTGACAGGCACTTGAAAGCTCTCTGGAAGCAATCTCTTCAATTGAAATGAAGCTTCCGATTTCAATAAAGATTAAACTAACTAAAATGTATATTTTGTCGCGTTAAACTCAATTTAAAGAATGTATTAATTTGGCGGTTTTAACAAAACGTTAATTCAAACTTTAACCATTTGAATTTTGTACTTTACCATGAGCTTTGTCACTAACGATCCGGGTTTCACCTTTCGGTATCATCAAGCATGAACGGATGTACTGCACTGACTCGAATCCCAGGTCGTTAGCGACAAAACTCATGGAATAGTACAAAATTCAAGCGATTGAAATTTTATATTGAAATTTCATCAAGCATCCTCAGTTGAAATTCTTGGTTAAAATGTTAATTGTTGACTCGTTCAAATATCCATTTATTTTCTAAGCAACATAGCTCATCGATAAATTTATCTGTTTCATTTAAAATTCTGTAGTTATTTTCAGGGGAGCCTGAATCATGCCTGTCTGTTCACCAACTTGATGGCTTCCGACGTCCTGGAAGTCCGTTGATGGCCATTCAAAGGATGTACTCAGCAGAGCTACGGGACGCCGGGATGACCTGAGGGAAAGCATGGAGGTTGGTGGGTGATAGAGAATCTTCGGGGCACCGTGTGGCGGTCATAAGCTTCGAATAAGAAGCGGATATGGGAAAAAGTATATAATTTACGGTGTATGTAATAAAAACATACTTAAGTAATTAATAATGATACCGACTGATATTGTAGGTCATCAGGACTCTCTCGAACGATCTTATTATCACCTCAATCAATGATAATAAGACCTAAACGATTAATATAACGCGAATAAATTCACTAAAATCTTGTAACTGACTTCTAGAAACGACGTCTCTCGTTCAGTTCAGGCGCGACCGCTTCGCGTCGATTGGTTAAACTCTTTTGCACACTAGAATCTTAGGGTATAAATATGCCTGTTTAAAGCCAATTTTTCTTTATAATCTACTACTAAATGTTGTATTAGTGTGGAAGAAGTACTAAAAATGTGTTATTATTTTAATTGTTATGTCATTCCAGCAAGTATTGACAGTGAGTACCTTAAACGTGATGTTACTATTAGTCATTTCACAAAATATGTAATAGGTGAAATCTGACAAAAGTGTGCAACTTTTCCGCATGGCATGGAAATCACTCGCACCGATGAATTCAATGAATTTTATGTATGTGACATTGAATATTATTAATTCAAATGCAACAGTATATCGAATATTTGAAAGTTTAAGCCCTGGTAAGCTCGAACGACAAAAGGTATTATTTTACAAAGTTCCCCTCATCGAAAGCTTTCATTGAGTATTACTTTCACCTACTCAACGTATTGGTTAAATGAATTTAGGGGTGCAGGCTCGTTAACACCACCCGCTGAAGTGTGAGGGTGGAAATATTCCGGGACTTTCCCGCGCAGGTGGTCCTATGTAACTACGTTAAGTAATACAGAAAAGGCTTTCATTACATACTCGTTTCGTCGGTGTATCTTGCAAAATAATAAAGGTTCAGTATTTGTAGGTTGTAGTGTAATACGTTAAATAATTTTAACGTTATTTCATTTACGATGTATTCGGCGAATACATACGACGAATTTATTATATAATCGAATTTACCACTTTGAATTTATTTGGACTTTTTGTACTGGTTAAAACTGTTAAAATCAGTGGTATTAAACATACCTTTTACATGTATTTGTTTGTTGAAAATTCAAGCCTTCACAGTCGGTGGTGAGCGATTGATTGCTAAAACAATCGTCGCGAATTTTGTACTATTTTTTTCAGTTGACACTACTCAAAATATTATATATTCGACAGTTTTATACACTATTTTTTAAATTAATATTTGGATATCTATCCGAATGATTTTGTATTCAATCCCTCCCACCCTTAAAAAATCTTAAAAATATTACGTTTTTAGTGGTATAAACTAACCATTCGTATTCTCTATGCCCTTTTCCTGTATCTCTATTATTTTTAAAAATAGTGAGGATAAGCGATTTAGCAAAAAGTAATTCTGAGACTAGTCAAATTCACTTTTAAGGTGTTCACTGTCAAAACATGGTGGAATAGAATTATAATAAAAATAATAACACATTTTTAGTACTTATTCCACATTAAATTTATTGAATCAGGACCGGTTTTGCTCATGGCGAGCAACTAGTTAAATTATTATTCATCACTTACACCGGTTCCATGACAAAACAGAACATTACTTCAGAATATGATAAAACAGAACAAGACTTTTCAGAACATGACATAAAACCTAAACTATTTTATCATATTCTAAAAATCATGTTCTGTTTTGTCCGGTATACTTACACCCGATATAGAAATACAAATTGTATCGTGAAGTTTTACGCAATAGAAAAAAAAACTAGAAACATATATTGATCTCATCCACCGCTAATGTACCATATATTTTCCATAATAAGAAAGCACTTTTTATATTTAAGTTTCATTGATATAAAAAAACTCAACAATAGCTGTCTAAAATGCAACGGTCGCGACAATGCCCGGACATAGAAAATGACAGGAACGATGTGAGATTCTCGGAATAAAATAATGGAAAAACCTTTTGTGAAACGCTGTCACTTACATCATTGATGTCACAAAGGATAATAGTTAATTCAATGACGCATACAACAACAGTTTGATACATTATGATAATCTTGTATAAGATCTCATGTAATTTAAGACTTCGACGGTGATAATGCAGAACTACGTGCGAAATTTATCTTTTTAACTACTTTTAGAGAAAATGGTATTTAATTGGTTCTTCAATGTGCTCATAGTGTAACGTGAAAACACTGATATTTAATTCGACCCCTCTGGGTAAAAGAAACGTATCTTGGTTTTTGACTACTTTAGGTAATGAGTGCCAAGTAGATAGTTCTAAACGTATTAAAATCACAAGCGTCACTAAGCTATAAATCAGTATTTTTGTATTGGACAAATATATCAGAAAGCCAAAGCATCGCCCTTAAAGATAATCAAAAAACAATTTATATCAAAATTTGTGTAAAAAAATAGGTAACATAGATTTACTGGTAAAACCTGATTTTTAGCTCTCCTGAGAAGTAAAGAAAAATGTGTTAGGTTTCTACGTTTCTAAGGAGCTGAATTCATTATAAAATTGTCGACATTGAGGAAATATTCAAAGTTTATTGGATCTCCAATTGCTGCTAATGAAAAGGTTATTTTGTCGATGCCAAAAAATAATGGTAAATGCATATTATATCTGATACCTAACCTATAACAGTAAATTTAAGTGATATAATGATTTTTTTCATTTATTTTTTCAATATAGTACCATGCAACCCTCCTGTCACCTTCCTTGCACACAAAGATTTTGTAAGTTGTGAACGCTAGAATAACATAATAATAAAATAATCATTGTTTAATAATTTAACTTTTCGACCAGCTACTTAGCCGTACTACATTAATTAAAATCTCTAACCCTCCTCAATCTCGAAAATGAAAATTATCGGTGAAGATTGAGAATAAATGTCGTTTTCAAAATACTTATTTATATAATACAAAGACACGCAAATACATACAAAAAAAAACTGGAATAATGGATCGTATTTACAGCAGTATTTTCTTAGAATTTGATAAATGAAATATAATCTCTAACTGAAAACAAAACAAAAGCACTCGTACACAGTAGCGCAATATAAAAAGCTTATTATTTTCAGACTATTGATTATCAATGAGAGCTTTTAATGGAGATTATATTGAAAAGCTTGTTCCAATTTGATTTTGAAGCTTTTAACGAAATGGGAAATTCTCGAAGCCTTTTCTAATGATTCTTTATCTTACGCCGAGATCTTTCAACGATGCTGTTCATGCTCTTCCCACTTATATCCGTTTCAATTATTTATCCACGCTTTCCTTTGGGGCTCTATTTACGTTTATTTTATTGCAATTCGTGATATTTTATTAGAAAGTGATTCCATCTGTGGGCGTTTTTAATAAGCAAATAATGAACGGTATAAAACCCGATAGATGTCAGCAGAAGCGTAAAAGTCGACTGTCAAAAACCTCTTCCGATAAAATAACATCAGATTTAATTATACACAAAAGATGGCAACATCGTGTATGCTGTTAAATTATTGTACTAAAAAATGTTGAATGGAAGGATTTGTTAATGAAATTAATAAATCTGAAAGCGTTTGAGTAGGGTTGAATGTGTTGTTTTATTCATCTACTCACCTATAATCTGAATCGGATGCTTTTAGTAAAATTGCTTTTCTGGAAATAGATTTACTGTGAAAACAAAATATTTATTTTAAGCGAGATGTTAAACATACGCGGAAAATTTCCATTTACATGGAAAGAAATATGCAATATAGCAAACAGAAAATTCTACAAGTCAATAGGTCTCACGCACAATTTAATAAATTTCTTTTTTAATATATGTACATTCTAAGTTATATTTAAGTACTTATAAATAATTTGTAAAAATAACGATCTTTTTAACAGTTTCAAAAAATAGTACGTGTTAAATAAAAATAACAAGTATTTCACAAAACGTTAAGTACTTTCATTTGATATACAAATTCTCTACTTATAAGATTTTTTGTAAATAGAAAACTGTTTCTTCAAGAAAGTAACAGTAAGTTCATTTTAATGCAAATCGTCAGATGTCACTACTTACGAAGAATTGAATATTTTTGAAAATTAGAGAGAGATTTGTCGATTTCTCTTGCACGATATTTATCCTAAGCTCTTGAATATTTTTTTAGGATTTTCATTGATCATAAAGATAATAATTTCAACCCACTAATAATACAATCACGTAATCGATAAATTTATTTTTAAATTTACTATTTACAGTGATCATTCAAAAAAAATGAAATATAGAAGTTTAAAAGAGTATAATAAAAAAAAGGTAGCAAAATAAATTCAACTTTTTTAATTTAAAACATAACATTTATAACATTATATACATAAAACATGATCGAAATTTACTAGAATAATGACATTACACATATGCGGAAACGTGACGTGTACCCGCAACTAGAATTGTATTGCAGATCATTAATTTGGTGACCATGAAATTTATTTAAACTTTCCAAATAACATCGCAAATACATTGTAAATTATTAATTTGTATTAAATACTTGATTTGGTAGGAAGTCATTAGCGTTCAGTATCTAAATAAAGTGAGTTTACAACTATTATTGATATTGAAGAAATTTTGTATGAGAATATTTAATAAAGTAAATTATCAATAAGTGTTATCCTAATGTATTAAAAATTGTGACCCTAGTTTAGGTTTTCAAGACGGCTTATATTAGTTTAATTTAAAAATTTAATAGATTCTATGAAAGATATTTATCAAATTATTTAAATTGTATTATGATTTCACTTCTGAGGATCAGTCTAAAATACACGCCATGAAAGAAACCGATCCTGATCTTAAAAAAATAGCTGTGAAATAAGAAAAAAAATGTGTTCTTATTTTTAGATATATGTATGTATTGCCTTTCCACAAAGTATTGAAAAAAAACATTTTAGATTTTTTAAAAATCCTAAAAAATGCAAGATTATTAGGTAGGTGTAGTTAATATTTTCAACGTCATTTAATGGCTGCGTTATATTAATGATGTATTTACGTAATTTGATAAAGAAAAAATATTTTACGAAGGTAAAACTTAATTACTATTTATAATAAATGACCTTGGCGAAGTTTTGTTTATAAAGTATGTGCACTGATAAGATAGCATATTTTATTAGAAGTATTTTATGTCGTTAATTTGATAATAATAATGGATGCAGAATATCTCCCGAGGGCGAACGACTTCAAATTACCCAAGAAGCTAATTTGCTATGAAAAATTCAATGGAAATTGTTTTTTTTACATATATATGTGATGAAGCTGCTTTTTAGGCCTGATGCGCGTTTACGTCAAAACCTTCATCTACGAGTGTATGTTTTTTTGATAATTGACATCCCTCTCCAATCTTTGTGACCGGAAGGGCGTGATTGCTGTAGCGGTGAGCACTCCATGGTGGAGCCAGTTCAAGAGGTCACAATATGCAATTAATATTACTTACACATAAATTTATATACATACCTACATACGTTTATGCATACTTATTAAATAATGTCTAAATTAAAAAAAAATCATATTATACCATACAGCATAATAAACAGCAAGCCGTCTAATCGTTGATTTTTTGATTTTTTGAATAATTTAATTATCCCATTCAGGGCTGTCGAGGAGAACTGCTATTGGCATAAAGAGATTCTTAGATGCTTTCTCGTCATAATTACGAAGGTAAGATATACATAGTTATCTTGGGTTAGAGAAAATTGATGCGTTGTTTATGAGTGGCTAAGACCCTCATATGTAGGTTGTTGTCAGTGATAAATATGATAAGAATATTGAAACACATTTTTAAATAATTATATTTTAATAATTTACAATTTTACACGTGTAATATATAAATAAATTTTATGAGAATACATTACAACATTTCCGATATGATGGTTATTTAGTTATGTATAGTAAATCTGTGTGACATGTAGATTTACTAAAATTGAATTAGAAAGATTTATCTAAATGAAAAATAAATAATGAGTGTTTACGAAATAAACAAGAACACATGATAAATTGATCAAAATATTATACAGGTATTCGACAAAAATATGTTATGCTTGATTTTACTTATTCCATTAAAAGGATTGCAGCGGGACTAGAACTAGTTTTACTAAGTTGCCTCGTTGAGAAAAATCAATCCTAGATTTATGGTACAGTTAAAAAAGTGTTAGACGATTTTCTAATATAAAATTGACAGATTTTAAGCAACCCATTTCTTGCCATAATTATGTAATGTAATTTATGTTAGAATGATCTTAAATGCCGAATTTACAAAGCTACCGTAAATCTTTATACTTCTATTTTTCATCAGCGAAATGGATTATCTACTCTTTTAATGTCTGGCCGAATTAACGTTATTACACACCCATTAAGCTTCAGCGTTTAGGATTCTGAAACCTTTTTCGTCAGCAACCCATTCCACGTGTATTGGAGTACCTTCGGGAGAGACGTAACTGTATGATCCTGTTTTAGCGATGACGTATTCCCAGCCGTTATCGGTAGAAATGAGCCTTCCCTGTTCTTGGACTTCGGTACCGTCCGGATTCTGGTAACCTACTGAATATTGATTTTTTCCGTCAGTAATGTGGACTTTAGTGTTTGGTGGAGCAATGATGTCACCTCCTCTGGTTAAGGACTCTGGCTGTGATTCTTTCGATGCATCATCAGGCACTCTTACACGCTTAGGTGATTTTGATCGCGAAAGTGCTTCGACTGGTGGAGGCAGCTCCAAATGTAATAATTCATCTCCGCGTTGAACAATTGGATACTCTTCTGGAACAACGATTTTAAATGGAGGAGGAAGTTCTATCGGTGCTAAATCTGACACGTATTCCACAGGTTGAATCGGTGCTTCTGATATGATTATTCTTTCAATCGGTGGAGGCAGTTCAAGGGGCCCCAGTTCGATTTCATCGAGCAATTGTTGCGGTGGGATTTCTTCCGATAAGAAAAAATTGTCAACTGGTGGAGGAAGTTCGATTGGAGGCAGATCAAGGGATCGGAGAAGCGGTGAGCGGACTTCATGGGCAGGCGGTGGTCCGTACGTATCGAAGGGGACTCCGTACTCGCTGTGGATGGGCCCAGCGGAACCGGATATCACAAATAATGCGACAATCGCAAAGGTCTGTGGGAAAGAAATAGAGTGATTATTTTGGAACTTCATATTTCAATTAAGGCAAAGTTAGTTATATTATGCAAAATTAACAATTTTTTACTGATAAAAAACTTTCGCAACGGGTAAATGTTTGATAGTAAAATCAATGAGTGCCTACTTAGTGCAGGGATGCCCAACTGAAATCACTTGATGGGGCAAATAAAATAATGCATGTCTCAAAAGCGCCTCAGTATATTATATTAATTATAAGCAAACCGCTGAAATTTTTTATACATTTTTATCGTCAGCCGGTAATTTTGACATTACAAGTCAAATTTTCATCAGTTAATCTGTAAGACATTTCGATTATAAGATTTTAAACTTTGAGAAAAATTAATCATAAAAATGTGGTACCAAATGCAAATTGATAACTGCCTTTATTTCGGAAATTCATTATGATAAGGATAAAATTCTTGTATGATATTATAATTCGTCACAACATAAGAAAATAGATTTGTATACAACCAAAATGCAAATGTAAGTTAAGTTGAAAACGTTGAAAGGACCACACGCGGCCCGCGGGCTAAGGTTTGAGAATGCCTGACTTAGTGAATGGATACAGTCAAAAATTTTAACACTTATTATTTGGGATGTTTTATAACGTTATAAGTTTGATTAACAATATTACAATATAAAGCATCTAAAAGCAAAACCACAATGTGTCAATTTTTAATACAAAAAAATTATTTAAATCTTAACATTACGTAAAAACCGGTAAATTCAATTCCGATATGTCAAAATTTATTTCACTTTTATTTTTGACAATTACCGGTTGAAAAAAAACACACTGTTCTTTATTTGAAATATAATACGATAGAATAATATGCTTTATCACTAAATTAAAGATGATATATGTTTTGCTTGACGCACTTTTAAAAATTTCACATTCACTATTGGATATAATTCACTTCGATAACTAATTGGTTGGTGTTTCGATTAATTGAGGAAATACTTACTGCTTTGAATCGGTCCATGATTGACTTGCTTTGTGAGCTGATGAACTAAGACAATATGTTGTTATTTGATTATTGGCATATTTATATGAAACTTATAGGATATTAAACAACATCATTAGTGAATTCGCGAAATTTATTTTTGATGTATTCATCGGCCTAATACGTACAATAGTAATTAAAATTGATTATGATGAATCAATTTAGTATGTTGATTGAGAATTTCTTACATGGAATGCAATGCGTATGTAGCATGTTGCTTGGAACAATGAGAGCACTACCAACAATCCAAGCCTGGAAAATATATCCCAATTTAACTCCCATGAAAAACTCTATATTTTTTTAACATGTCTGCTGCCAATTTGGAGCATATGGACTCCTCACTGAGTCTATCTCAATATATGTTATCTAGGAGAACTGCATGCTACTCAATTGCTCGGCCTCTCTTTTTTGAAGAGAGTAGAGATTGGAAGGATACGAGAACTAGGACAGGAAAGGTTAAGAGTACACATTTTATTATTTTTACTACACCTAAAAGTCACCTTTAACTGAGATACATTTATTTTACCATTAAAATAATCATGCTATGTATTGTTATGTAACATTATGTTATTTTTTTAAATTTCTTCTTTTTTACTTTACTTGCCCCCTATATGTAGCATATGGCCACCATTTAAAAAAAGAATGAAAGTAGCTTTAGTTTTATTTTGTAATACTAAAGAAATAAGTTGATTTGACCTGAGGATAATTTTAGCCGCATCGCATTAAACATAACTAAATTGCAGGAACTTAATACAAAATCATAATATTTATTTCCTCTCTCACAGTGACAACTATTATCTTATTAATATGGCGACCATATTCTGGTCGTATTGCCCGAAGCAAATACCAATTAATGTAACAGACGGAACTAAAATCGAATGACGATAGATATTTCCGATATGGAAATATCATGATACGTAATTAGTATGCAGAAAATCGAGTAGCACTTTTACCTAACTTATCTTTCCCAGTACGCACACCGCTTCCGCAAATTAATGCAAATCATAAACAGTTGTTAAGAAACATTCAGCTTACACGCAGCTTTCTTTGTCCGGGAGTGTTTCAGGAACAATCACATCAGGATGTTATATAAAGAGTCTAGCTTAAATTAATTTTCAACACTTTGCGGCCACTTGGATGTTTCAGGTTTTTTTTCTACCTTTACTTTCCCAATGTAACTAAGTATATGTATGTAGGGCAGTGGTTTTCATGTACTGCCACCAGAGGATTTTACTTCGTCCACCAACAGCTTCATATTTAATATTGATACTTAATAAAAATGTGTTTTTACAAGTTAAATTGTCAACAAAGACACTGAAAATTTAATATTTTGTTTGTATTGTATTGTACATCAAGAATTTTTAGTCGGAAAATAACTCAAGCACATACACGTTTAGGTGTTTTTTGGCAAAAACACTCAACACAAAAATTTGGTGCGGCCACCAGACATTTCGTAGGACCGCTTTTGTTCCTAATGCGGCCACAGCCAAATTTTACGTGAGAACCACTGATGTAGAGGCTCCAGATGTCCAGGCTGTATTTCTTGCGGAGGTAGATACAAACTAAGTCATTAGTTCCCTTTCGCGATTGTAAGCTATCTAAAAGATTCTGTCAGCTGAAGGCTTTTTGAGGGGAAAACACTTAAGAAAAACCCCTTAAGAGAATGATTGTCTTGAAATCATTAAAAATGTTCAATACTTACATTGCTTCTTATGTTGGCATTAATTTAAAGAGTTTAACTAATCTTATAAAAGACATGCCCAGTCTCTTACTGAATAGACGAGCCTGGCCGGTAATTTAAGATTAATCTCTTAATGCGTTTAACTCAGTGATGCACAACATTTTTGGGAGAAGGGATAGACAATCAATTCCCAGATCGTACAAAGGCCGCATGTTCTAAAGTGATAAAATTTTCGTTTTTTAGTTTCAGAAAATTTTAATTTTATTTCTTTATCTTGTTCTTCCATCGTCCATAAATGTTCTGATGCAAAAAAAGGTGATTGATATTTGTCATATTGGGCCAATGAAATTTCATTGCGGACCGCATGCGTCCGGCGGGTCTTAGGTTGTGCATCACTGGTTTAGATGGAAGCTGGAAAGGCTGGTAACCTCTTCCACATTTTCTTCCGCAGATATGTATAAGGTAAACTATGGAAAGGTTTATTGTTGATAAAGTTCAAACTATTTTGGAACCAAATAAGTTTTGAAAAAAGAACCCAATCAAAGTGGTATCTGCTAGGTCGAGTGTCAACTCGTCGGCCTCGGCTGTGGATGACACAGGTTCGAACTCCATTTCGGAAAGTTTAATTTTTCAATCAAATTATCAATTTCTGTTCGCAGACATAGACGTTTGGGTTGTCTAAAGTTCTCTCCGACACTCTTACGATATATCATATTTATAGCTGGCATACTAAATCTGAAATACAATTTCTTGGCGCCGTGTTATTGATATCATTGTTATGCCAGGTGTGTACCGTACCTCAATCACACATAATGTTATGTCAGCGTGTCTACTTCTAGCTTTATATATAAACCGCAGAAAAGTGGTGGAGATATTGAAAATCCTAGTAAAACGGCCTGAATAAATCACTAGTACAAATCGACCACTAAAGCGCTTTGAAAATGATTTGTATGATTATTTTGTTATTGTAACACACTGTTTATTAATTTATTATTTACCTTTGTACGTTTAATACGATCGTTAATATGATTTATTTCATGGTCAACTTTAATTATTTATACACTACGGTGCTTTTATTCCATCTGTTAAAGTTGCGCTTTGTGAACATAAGGATTGGAGGAAAGCTCTTATAACGTAAATATCTTTTGAATGGTATTGACTGTCAACGTTTGATAGAATGAAATTAAATTATAAAAAATAATGTTCTATTTATAATAGTTCGGATATTTTCCCGGGTTTTTTTGGGCATTTAATAACGTTTATTCTCCTCGACTTTAAGTAATCTTTTTTAGATTTTTTTTTAATTTTCCCATCCGAGCGGCCCTGATCTTAATAAATAAATTTGCCATGCTATTCGATAAAGTATAGTCAGTTACATAACACCGTAAAAGAGATATCAAAAGCAGCATGGTCCATTTGCCTTTTTTGATACAATAATGTTAATGACTTTATTTTAACATTTGTCAAAAGCGCGAAACAATCAACTTTAAGATCTAACGTTTAAGCAACAAGAAAAAAGAATTATTGTAGTTAGTACTAGATGAAATATTTGTCAAGAAAACTATAAAAAGACCTTTTTTATAACGATTTCATAATAGGTTTCCTGTGGTTTTTGCCAAAACAGAAACTTACATAATGAGTATCAATGGATTATCATTTTCAATTCAGCACGTGAACTTACGTGAATTGACGTGAACAAACGTAACACGTGATAGAAAAGTCGTCAACCTGTTGTCTGTTTTGCGTCACGCACGGATCGTTTTGCGAGTGTCTGATACGTGCTCCAAGGGGATATTCATCGATTTGTGCAACAGACTTGTCATTAAACTAGATAGTACGTCACGCATCGTAATATTTATTTTATGGATGTTCGTTTGTAGGTGTAAGCAGCGTCTTTGGGGTATAAATAGATGAGAGTGGTTGTTGTCTACGTAGGAATAAATACCAGTAAAACATTATGTATTTGTATTTCTGCAATGTGTGTGAAAACAACGTCAGGACAGATATTAAATAAACGGAATGATGTATTGTAAAAATAATACACCGTAAAACGGGGTGAATAGAAGCGCCACATAATTTAAATATGAATGGCTTGAAACGTGTTTCTATGGTACTACTACACATTCATGACAATATTTTTCACACACAGTCACATTAAATTGGGGTGAATAGAGACGAGAGAGGGTGAATAGAGACTTGGCAGGTGAATAGAGACAAAACAACAGATTGTAATGATTGAAATATTTGTACCTCTATTCTATATGAGTCTCAATTCACCCCGTTTTACGGTACTTATTAACTAAAGTAACATGCAATAAAAGAGAAGTTTTTCAGGGGTCAAAAAGTAAGGATGCAGAGGCATCGAACATAAACACGTTTGTTTCAATTTTCAGCCAATCATTTAGTTGGTTTGATTTTGTCATACGAGAGATAGTATTATAGGCATTGCAAATAATTATATATTTATACTAAAAAATACATTGGATACTTAGTAAAGTTGTGCTAAAGTTCAATCCTTGCTTTTGTCTCTATTTACCCCGCAGTCTCTATTCACCCCGTTTTACGGTACAATCTTTATTATTTACAAACATTCAATCTTTTAAGCTGTTCATGCGGGGACATGGGTCTATAAAAACAATGGCTTATTATATGAAAGGCACTTTTAATGTGATAACTTTCATACTTTCGATGAATTCAGCGGTAAATTTGTGGATGTTCATTTTGATATAAAATTTTAAATAACTTTGATTATGCCTCGTATTGTGTTACTAATTTTGACACGTGTTTCGCGTTTATCAGAGCCATCTTAGGGCTTACTATCGCAAATGTTGCCAAAGTTAGTAAGTGATAACTTTCATTTATTCTTGGGTGTAATGCCTTACATTTTAAAAGAAGAAAAACAGAACTGGTTTCGCTTATCTCTTGATGCTGGTACTAGTAAAAGCGGCATAAGCTACTCGGTTTTGAAGCTGGTGAATTATATTTTAACCTCTTTAAGCCCTTATTACAGTAAACATCATAAAAGGACATTACAAAAAAATACACTGATAAACTATTATTAGTTGAGATAAATAATAAAATAAAGACAACCGATTTGTAAACGAAAAAGCTTAATTAAAAATGTTTGTAAAAAATTATATTTTAGTTTGAAAGATTCAATTTATTATTAATAATCGATGTTTGGAAACCATTTTTAAAAACATTTAGAGAGATTGTTCGATCACCAATCAAGACACGATGCCTTTCTTAAACAATATTTTGTCATATGTGATTAGAATAACACAACATATTCAATAACAAAATTTAAAGAATTATGAATTTGGAATTTCTACTTCCAAATTCAAACAGTCATGAAAATGTGAAAAATTACTGCACTGTATTTCGTTTCATTCTTGTTACAAAAGAGTACTCGAAACGTACTATGCCATGTAACAAGTAAATCTTTTTAGTTGTATTAATAATTTCTCGCATAATGTATATATTAAGAAACGAAAAAGATTAGATCACACGCGACAACGGCCCTCACTAAAATAAGCGTAGGTTTTGGGGCATATGCAAGTGGTGTGCAGTGGGAAACTATGACGTCAATTGTGGTCCACATATGCCGGAGATCATCACACAGAAGTTAAAAGCGATCGTTGGCCCTTTAACGGCCGACAGACAGGCCCAGATAAAAATATATTCAATAGAATACACACAGCTAATGAGAAAACAACGTTTCGAATAATTGATCACCGGGCAGATGAAACTAGAGATTTCATTTTAACGTCACTAAACCAATATTGGTACTTTGTATCTTCATTTTTTAAACTTCGTCCACCTCGAATGTAGATCACAATGTCACTTTTTTCAAAGCAAATTAAACGTTCGATTTTCGTGTGTATTTTAAATAATACAAGTCACTACAATTCGAGTGACATAAATAATACTTTCATAATTGGTTATATATAATATTCAATATTGAAACATTTTCTCTTCTTTTTCAGAACCAAGTTAACCTAGCCATCCCGAACAGTATAGATTTTGTCCCAACAGCTGCTTTACCTTAAATATCTATCTTAATACTAGTGACACGATGACTATACTTTTGGTATTCTTAAATCATAGTTTTTTACACCTTATGCAGAAAAAAATATGATATTTATTGGCTAGTTGCGCCGTAATCGATTAAAAAAGATGAGAAGTCGGCATTTTGCAGTCTAATTGTCAATGTTAGGTGGGAAGCGCTAACATAAAATTTCACGCCCATAAGCGATAAGAGAACGTGACCATAGTGAGTCATAGATAACATGGACGGAGTGTTTTATATCTGGCAACAATAAAAGGCGATAAACGATAAGATAAGAGATAAGGTGACTTCGTGCATGGTTTTTGGCTTGTTAGTCCGCCATAGCCGTTGGATTGGAAACGTCGTCGTTTTCATGCGCGACTTAAATATAAATAATTATAGGAAAAATAGGGATTTTTATATGATTTTTGTTTTCAGAAAGATGTATAAATATACGTCAAAGCATAATCAATAATTTTTTTTTTGCAGTCTATGCCAATAAGGCCAAAACACTGGGGTCTTTGTTTATCCCCCTTCGGCCTGAGAGCCATTTTTCAAGGATAGTCCTACGAAGGTTTAACCCTGACATACTCCATGCTATAAACTTGCATGCTCTCAGTTTTTTACAGACGTGATCGTAGCCAAACCCACCTATGTACTTCATCTTTGAGTTTAGTTTTCATATTTAATTTTCATTCCGTTCCCATCTTTACCACTAGAGGGCGCGATTGCGTGTTGAGCAATCCATAGTGAAGTCAGTTCAAGAGGTCGGCGGTAAATCTCAAAAAAAAAAATTGAAAGAACTTTATAGTAATCGATCACATTTTTAATCGAAAATAGAGAAAATATAACAGCTTAGAATTTTGATAATTTAATAAAAGTATTTACAAAAATGAATCATTTTTAAATACGACAGGTTATCTAACACAGTTAAATTTGCTTCCTATGCATTACATCCTTGCAAATTATTGCAACTCATGATTAATTAATTATTTGTCATGTTAGTTTCATTGGTTGTATTATTGTTAGTTTCTAACCCTCCTCCAGGCGTCCTAGAAATCACAACGGCAATTTTGTAATCTATAGTGTAAGAATAATTGAGTATCAATCTTAACCTTATTATTACTTTAAGCCCTGCGATAGTAGGTCTGATGATGTTTCTTACAGAAGCTAAGCAAAGCGTTGCTATTTATAACACAATGCGTGGAAGAATAACAAAGTAGTTTTTAATTATATTTTACCATTCAGAAATTAACGTAATTTAGGATGGAAAACCCGGAAGACATCCGATTAAAAGCTTTGATGTACAGAATTTTCGCTGTGTCCAGCTTAAACCAGTTGTTTCCCACGCATTATCGACATGTATAATTCATAATTCAAGTATATTTTGTTGTCTATCAGCAATGTATTGCTTTGATTCCATTTATTTTTGACTAAGACCGAATCATCGACCGTTGAATGACGTCAATCGTGGCACTAAAACGTTATTGGATCATTAATCAGAGAGCCTCGTGCGCTTGATTTCCATCTGAATTGAAAAAACAAACATTTGTATATTTTTTAAATCGAATATTCATCCAGGTTTCTATCTTTTATTTTCATATATGTTCGACTACGAATGCCCAAGTAGAATCACTTGGTGGGCCAAATAAAATAATGCATGTCTCTGATGGACAACACATACATATTTTAGGCCTCGATAAAAATATGATATTTTTAACACACAGCTTACAATTAAAATAATTTCACATTTTTTTAATAATCCTTGTCGCATTAATAATGATTATATTATATTTTTAAATGTCAAGCGGTAATTTGAAAGTCGAGCATCGCAGTAGATTAGTTTAATTTTCATCAGTCAACCTGTCCCAACACTTGTTTTAACGATTAATTAACTTTGTCAGAAAAATGACTTGCAGCGATATGTGGTGCAAAATGAATATTTAATGCACAATGCTAAAATCCTTAATTTCGGAAATTTATATTGAAGGATATATTATTGATTAGTTCTTGCAGCGGAATGTGACACCCAATCAAAATTTCCAAAACGTCGACACAAATTTCGTAATTTAATAAAAATGTTTTTTATTTCATATTTTTTAAATTAATAATTTCAACGAAAGACGCTTGATGGAATTTAAATTAAAAATTTAAATCGTTTGAATTTTATATTTTCTAATGAGTTTTGGCGTTCCCAACCCGGGTTTCGTCTTTCGGCATCTTCGGACATTTCAAACACACGAATGTACTTGAACTGACGTGAAGTAAACAGTTTGTATCGTTTATATACAAAAATAAAAGTAGATCACTAAGTTTAATTGTTATAAACCTAATGTAAATTTAATTTAAATTAGTTGCAATGAATTATGTGGGTAAATTATAATTATCGCGTATTTTGAATGTAGTATCGCAAATACTAATTACCAGATCATTGAAATGACGACAAATAATTCGTGGGTTTTATCCGACCTATAATTATTGAATTGATTGATTTCAAGTGTTTCAGTTTATAATAAATGAAATTTGGCATACTGTTTGCGACCCGGTGGAAAGTCTCTGAGGCCCAGCACTGTGCCACGGACCACTGGTTGGTAAACACTGAGTTAGAATATCAAACGGTTTTGATTGAAGCGTAGAAAGTTGTTGTTGAAATATTTGGTCTTCATATAATTTTAACGATTAAGTTTCATATTTCCTCGCGTAATTAGCTGCTTTACGAAATTGTCTACGACTTCAGTATCGAGTTATTAAAACACAAAGGTACAAGAATAGAATTCCTAAAAACCATATGACTGGGAAAACTAAATTTAGATAACGCCTACATTTTCTTCGTATAATTACCTCCTGCAACTTTGTAGTATGAAAATTGGGCTTCAGTTTACCTGGCTATTTTAATTTATAGGTAACTAGCCTGTACCCGGAAAGCGTTGCAATGCCTCTCAAAGAAAGAAAGTGTTTGTGCTTTAATTGTGTATGTCTGTATTTAATCGCTGTACTGATTCAAAAACCTTCGAAGGTATCCACACAACAAATCATCAAAGTGTTATCGCAATCGGATGAACGTTATAGGATCAATCATTTTAACATATACATTGACACCGCCTTATGTGGTAGGTCATCAGAACTCTCTCGAACGATCCATTTTTCACCTCAGTCTACGAGTTTAAGTCGATATCAGGAAATAAATTCATTCTTATAATAATCTATATTGAAATCTATAGCGATTCAATATAGAGTTATTTCAATTTCTCTTATCTCTTGACGCCCGACAGTGCATTTGCTTCATAAAAAGTTCGTTAGGCGATAAATAATCCCTTATCGGCGGGCGCACGTGTTAACGATTTTTGAAACGGCCATTGTTTTTTCTTTCTAAAGTAACCGTTTGTTTTCATACAGCAGTGAGAGATTGGACTGCATTGAGAATGGACGCGCCTAATCCTCTCCCTAAGAAATAAATTCGAGTCAAATTCCTGATATCTTCTTCGCTATCGTAATATTTGTGTGTTGTATAACGTCTGTGTAAATCCTAAACAATTAAATAATGGATGCTAACCGCACCCACATAACGCTTTGAGATCGTTTTTTCTTTATAAGAGTACCATGTTTCTCCTACTCCGTCCCCAAAATCCCTCTACTTGAGTGTCGGATAGGAGGCTCCTTCTCGATTTACGAGGGAGCCGGAATTAAGGTAGTCTCAACATATACTTACATGGGTAATTAAAATGCTTTTGTGCGCGTCCATACAACAATTCACCAAAGCTTTATTGCAATTGGATGAACCGTATGGCATCGCATAGAGTATGAAAAAACAAACAAATATTGATTTATATAATTATATATAAGGAGATAACTTAATTTAAATATTTTTTTTCATATTCGCTCGGTTCTATGAATAAAACTTTTGAGCTATAATTAAGCATTTTTAGTATTTGTAACTTTAAATTAGAACCCCTTTCGAATACTGACTGGGTTTTCGATTTTTTTTTTACATTTTTGCTCTACTTACAGTTTTACAGCAAATAGGTTTCTTATTAAATTTATTCAAGCAGATGCTTTCAAAGAGAACTACTTGTAACACAAATATACCTTTTCCAAAACGAGTAGAGATATAAAGTAAATGACAATTGATTAACTGGTAGCTTCCGTTTTAAGGACTGACTGGATCTTGAAGGTCATTTTAGCCACTACATATATGCATGTACAGAAATACAGAAATTCAATAATTCGTATTAAAATTAAACTCCCGGACTGTGATGCGAGCCCGTGCGATCCGTAACAGAAGCAGACGACGTTGACATTCGACCGCAGACATGACGTGGAATTGGAACAGCAATACGATGGAAAATATTGACTTTAATAACATTAATTATTTAAGCGTGGTACATATGTATCAATTTTTGACTTTAGACGCCTCATATAATAGTTTAATGATATTTAGTCTCCGACCAAAACGTTGGAAGGTCGTTAATTACGCCCGTAAACAAAGTACAGATAACCTCTTCACCGCGGCTTAGAATATAGAGAACAACGTCTATACGCGGCATCTTTTTGGCGAATTTGTTAATACGATTTAAGACCATAAATATGGGTTGTAATATTTTTGTAGGTATCCAGATATGTTAATTTACATCTACAGTATTTTATTAAATCATGACTCACTGCAGGAACACTGCGCCAACACCTCGCTCAAAATAATATTTATCGAAACTACGCCGACTAGCGCCGCCATTTTGTTGACGTAATAGGTTATTTCGTAGGTGTTCACGGAAACAATATTTTAGCTGTTTTGTTTATTTTTCTTGTAAATCCAACAGATGTCATTGATAGTATACAATATTTAGTAGCATATTCAAGTGATTTGAGCTCTTAAACACTTATAATAGCTGAGATACAAGACTCACGGCTGCCATAGCAGCCGTCCGCGTACGAGCCATGACAGCTGGGGCTGCTATAGCAACCATCCGCGGTGAAGCGGTTAAACATTACAACGCACTAGCAAGTACCCGACATGCGTTGAAATTAATGAAAGAAAGTCTTTGTGTTTTAATTCTGTTTATTGAAGTGCTTTTGGACACGCAATATTTTTTTTGTTTCTGTCTGGTCCGTATACGAATAAATCATAAGGTTTACCGACACGTGAGCAGGCAACATACAGCTGTCCATGTGAGAAGCATGATTTTTCTAAATTTAGTCCACACATATGAAGCTATTATCCCTGTGCTTTATTGATGGTTATTGCAAATTCCAGTCTGACTGGAAACTGCAAACGTTTTAATTTAAATGGCATATCTGTCACAATCATTGGGATGCGTGGCAACAGTACATATTCTCCTTTAAATTTTTCAAAGATATCTTGAAAATCCTGTTACCGTTGCGTGGTCATGTGGACGTCCACACAACAACTCATCAAAGTTTATATTTGTCAAGAGAACGGTATAGGAGCGCATACGGGACAAATGAACCCACATTAATGTTGATAGTTATTTCAGCTTACGCCATCGTCAGAACTATGTTTTAACCCTGCATTTACTCATCCTTATATACAGTTGTAGACAGGGTACACAATACATCTTCTTTCTGTTCCACCATCCTAGTTTTTGACCGCATTATATATATTTATATTAAAATGTAGTTGTTATTTAATGAAATACATATTCAAGAATTTTCTCGCCTTAAGTCACTTTATCTTCATTTAATAATTCCTTCCGGCATAAATCGCATAAGTCAAGTAAAATACAATTTAGATTGAAAATCTAGATTAGCTCTAAGTGCTCGTAAACTGACAAAATATTAAAAACGTGTTTTGTATACTTAATGAAATGCTTATTGAATATCAATAGAGATGCTTCTCAGAATCACAGCTTTGCATAAATCGTAATTTGAAGTTTTCGAAGCGGTGAAGTAATAATTCTGAACACGTTTGTTCGTAACACAATAATTTGGAATGTTGTCTTATGGATTATTTTCAATTAAACCATTTTGCATTAAGGTTTATTATATTACAACAAAAGGTGAATAGAGAATGACATAGAAAATACTTTCCTGCCATAAGGAATAAATATATTTTAATTTAAATATAAGCCAATATTTTTTCATTTATATTTTCTTTAACGAATATAAAATTCTACAAAGCAAAATATTTCCTAAATGAAATGAACAACTAATGATTCGATAATCTGTTTTGTGAACAAATTATGACGTACATTTTTAACAGCTTATTTGGGGTTTTTATAACAACGCCTTTCTTAAGCTTCGTAGGTTAGTGGTATGCTTAACACATATTCGCTCTCAATGTTAAGCATAATAAGGACTTCAAAGAAAATCTTATAAATTTTATACGAAAACTGTGGGCTTCTTAGTAATTGAGACGACCAGGGTTTCTTCCTCAATCTAACAGCAACAGACAGCATCCTTCCAAGGCGTTCAATGACGGAACTTAGGGACAGGATGGGGAGAAAAGTATCTCTTGTAAAGATTTTAATCGGTATTCTCTTGGCCAAAACTCTATCCCAGAGTTGGCTAGTTTATTCTACACAAAATAAGATTACATTGTTTATAAAACACGGACACAATTGCAGTAAAAACTACATTTCAAAGCGTAAGAAGACCAAAACGATTATATTGCGACTTCCTACCGTCCGACAGCAGGACTGTCGGCTTGGGATGAACGATAACGACTGACTGCAAATGGCTTTAGAATAGGCATATTTATACCCTACGATTCTAGTGTGCAAAAGAGCTCAACCAATCGACGCAAAGCGGTCGCGAATGAACTGAACGAGAGACGTCGTTTCTAGAAGTCGGTTACAAGATTTTAGTACCTTACTTTTTTCAAGACTGTTTCTTTTTGTTTTCCTTTTGCTTTCCCGCCACCTTGAATTAAAAGTATATCTCGAATAATGTAATGTTAAAGTGATGGTTATTCTACGTATTGTATTAATTATTGTTCGCTTTTTTTCCGAGGCTTCTTCAAGGACAAGTTGCTCGCCACTGCTAAATTTATTTCCACTGGACTAAACCCTTCTCAATTGATTGCTTGTCATTAGTTAATAACTTTGTAATGCTAAAGTGATTAGAAGTATTATTATTTGTTTCATCAGCCGCTTATTGCTTCCCGTAAAAAGGAAAAATCTCAAACTCCATTTTATAATTTACTAGTATTCGAACCCGGCTTCGCTCGGACCAGTTTGGGGTTATGTTCACCTCGGCGCGTAAATTCAGACGGGCCAAGTTGAAACAACTGGCAACTTAATGACCAACAATGCAAAAGGGAATTACAGACCCACAGACATACATACGCCGTTTCGGTTTTATATATAAGATATTTTGGTTCATATGAAACTACTTGAGTATTTTGTAAAATTTACTACTCGATACTCGAGTAATTGGAGTCTCTACACACACATTGATAACGAAACAAATTTACCGTCGAAACTTTCGCGAGCGAAATCAATTCGTTTGTTTGAACTTGCAACAACAATGCAAAAGGGAATTACAGACCCACATACATACATACGCCGTTTCGGTTTTATATATAAGATTATTTTAAAACATCAGAATCAATCTTGCTTTATTACTTAAGCAAACTTTGCGTTGATAAGTTTGAAGATGCTTCTGAAAGAGGCGATACACTTTTCACAATTAGTAGCACAATACGTGGAATAATCAAAGTTATTTAAAAATGATCTCACAGCCATAATTCGCTTAACTTACGTTTATATCCGCCGAATCCATCGAATGTATTAAAAGTGATGGAAAGAAAAACATAACCCATTTTTTAAGATTATATTTATCGTGACTTATTACTAGGGACTCCAACTACTCGACATCTCAACTACTCGAGTATCAAGTAGTAATTTTTTTAAATACCCGAGTAGTCGAGTATACTCGAGTAGTTTAAGTTGTACCAAAATATATTTTATAAATTCAAATTTGTGTCTATAAATAGATGATACATAAATTAATAAGCTTATTTTATTCTATTATTACATTTATTTCAATTTATGAAGCATATATCGGTCCCTGTGGTCTAGTGGCAAGAGCTTTGTCCTAGCAATCGGGGGGCCCGGGTTCAATCCCCGGCAAGGTTAGATTTTTTCAATTGAAAAAAAAGATCTTGGGCTGGGTGTTATGTTATTTATCGTTGATTTTGTGCACAACTGATACATTATTTACCATCGAGTTAATCTCGTGTGACTTTCACAACTCAGAATATTTGGCGCATTGGCGCAAGCTGTAATGCCAAATATTTTTATTTAAAAAAAAAAAATATATAAAAATATAAATAAATAAATATGTATTTAAAAAAATAATAGAGAATTAAACGTCTCAAATTAAATTTGGTTAAAAGCTTTGTTTTTTTATTCCAGCAGTGGAAAAAACTCTATATGCTGTGGACATCGGCTTAAAAGTTAACAATAATTTAAATTGTGCTATCTAGTTTTTCTGTCCGCTGCTTAAAACAAAATAAAATTTGGAATTAAATCTTCATTTATATATTACGAGTATTACTCGAGTATTTATAAAATTACTCGAGTATCGAGTACTTGTAAAATAGACGAGTATACTCGAGTATCGAGTACTCGATACTCGAATTGGAGTCTCTACTTATTACTCGTTGTATTGATTAGATACAGTGAACGTAATATCGTATACGTAGCTCATGTACAAAGGACTAATTTACAAACGTTCTCTTTGAGATGGTTTGGCATCTGTATCAATTCGGAATACATATTTCTCAGTCCAACCTTCAAAATATAGTGTTAATGTCTGTTTTTCCTCATTTTACATTAAGTAAACCGCCAAAAAGATAAAAATTTGGATCAAGTGCAATACTCAAGGCTGACCGGCGAAGGTAAACTCTGTCAATATCATGGTTACGTTCCCTTAAATTCACGTTTTTTAAACGGAAGTTTGTCATTTGATTCTTTACGTTAGGTTTGCGTCGTGCTGATTAGCACGTATCGTAAAATGCCCATCTGTTTACTGTTTGACAAATCGTTTACGAAAAACACAAAATTATTCTTACTTCGTGTTTGTTTCGTCAGATTATTGAGAAATACTTATTCTTTGATCTAAGAGTCGAATTTAAATTGCCAAGTATTTAACTATAATACGGTAAGAAAAATAACAATGTATTTTAGTTCTACATAAATTTTATATATTTGTTGATAGCTATTTCGGCTTACACCTTCTTTCTTAGTTCTGGCGAAGGCGTAGGCCGAAATAGCTATCAACAAATATATAAAATTTATGTAGAACTAAAATACATTGTTATTTTTCTTACCGTATTATAATGGAGTTCTACAAAGTAAATGCCTACTCAATCAATATATTTAATTAAACATATGTCCAAAAATTTTCTTTGAATGAAATACCTTACTATATTATAAATATTCTTCAGAGATATTATTGATTACCAATTTAATCAATATGATTTATTTATTTATATATATATATATATATATATATATCCACATATATGTGTGTAAATTGCAAAAATCAATAATTATAAAGTGATAAAAGATAAAAACATTGGGGAAAAAAAATATAAGAATGAAAAAAAATACATTGGAAATATGCAAAGAAGTCAACTGAGTGAGTACCGACAAAATCAACTGTAATACATAAACAAATTGAACTTTTCTGAACTCACTCACGTACATGTGAATTATGTCGACATCCGAAGCAATTCTGCTAAAAATCACTAATGGTCTTCCCAGTGGCATGCCCAATGTTAGGCTGGTTCTACTCATTGAAAGAACAAACAACTCATGTTGACGATTCCTCAAAAAATTGTCAGGTAATTAACGTTGTCAAGAATGTTGGAATTCTCATTTTGGCCTCGGATAAGCCGAAAGACATATGATCCATGATATGAATGTACGGTATCACGTGTGAATAAAAGAAACTATTTTTTGTCCAACTTCCACCTATAATACAATGATCAGGACCGTTTTCGACCAGCCCGGCTCGATATACTACATATTGAGAGCGGACATGATTTCAAACAAATATCACGTTTGTATGCTGTCAGTAGGTAGTCGTGTATTTTTTTATTTTTCAGAATTCAATATCTTTTTCGTTTACTTTTTTGTTTCTGCTGAAGAAATTTACAAACTCACTTTATAAATTTCTTTACTTTAGTAAAAGTTTTCCCAATAAATCAAACGGTACCGTTTATCACTGTTGTCTGTCCCGTACATAAATGAAGCAACAGTGCGATTTGAAATTTACATTGTCAACACACCGAGGGAAAACGGCTCTTTCAATCTGTATTCTAGGGCTCCAGATTGTCTGGTTGACAAAATATTCGGGAGCTAAAAATAGCTCCGCAAGGTGGCGAGGCCGATTGATCTTCTTTTATACTAAGATTCGTCCATTACACCAATTTCTTCATATAGCTCGATACGTGGATAAAATCACATGATAATGGTGAGGAACTTGCATGTATATGCCAAACGGTGTGTCGACTCAAATATACATATATTATACAAACTTAAGCCGTCAGTTTTGTCAAATCGAGTGCCTTTACTTATTCTATTGTATGAATTATTCATTCTCCAATTTACTCTTATTTTAATAACAAATTCAAAAGTGACAGTTAAATATAGCCTTATTTAAAATAGTGTTTTATTTTAATAATTGATATTTGGACCGGTCCGTTTGCAGTGGTTAACGTCGTTGGCTACCGTGTCGGACCGCTCGGGTTCGATTCCCGGTAATTTTTGTTTGAATTTTTCAGTAGATAAACCGATTCTGCTCAGAAGCAATGGGTTTTGTGTTTTGTTAAATCCCTTCCCACCTTTCCGATCCCAAAGAGCGACGCATAGTGACAGCGATTAGCTAATCACTTCCTTTTAATCCTGTCCTAGTCCTAGTATCTTTTCCTTTCCTTACTTTCTTTGAAAAGAGAGTTTGAGCAACTGAGTAACAAGCAGTTCTCGTAGAAAAACATATGCTGAGATAAACTCCGTGAGGAGTCGATATACTCCATGTTGGGAGCGGACATGGTAAAAAAAATGATATATTTTTTAGTCTCACTCGAAACTCACTATCTTTAAAAAGGAACGGTTGAACACAGATACAGATAATAAAACAGTGTACAAAAATGTTTAATATAGTATATAACTATAATTTGGGATATGCTTATGAATTTACAATTGTCACTAACAACTGAATTGCGTAATAAGTACGACAAATTGTGATTTATTTTATTAAATGTTTTTATACTATAGTGGAGTTTCGTAAAGAATTAATAGGAAACATCTTTAAAATGGATAGTTATTCAATAATTAGTGAGTTTTTAATGTCAGGTACTTAAGCAGAGACGGTAATTTCAGCTTTTTATAAAGTGGGAAGGGGGCAAAAGCTGCTGGCATTTTTTATTAGTTTTATTTATTTTTATCATTAGAAGTATTAAAAAGTGTCAAAGGCCGGACTCTTTTCTTTGACTACACCTTAACTAAGATTCAATGGTGACTTACCAGACGTAGAATTCTATGTGAAATACATAAAATTATTAAGTCAATGAAACCGAATAAATACTCGTTCAATACCCGACCGGATTACCGGTTTTTGTTCCGGGAGCATTGCTTGAAATATATTCCGGTATATTTTATTTTGACCGATGCATCCATCAATCGGCGGTATGTTCTGAAAATAAACATTTCACAAATCCACACCGTATTATTGATAGGATGATTTGTATATTTAAGCAAATCTTAAATCATACACGTTTTGTAAATCGCGAATGCATTCACTGACAGTTCGAAGTTAAATAGATATAACTGACCTGTCTTATAATAATATATATATATAAATAATATCCAATAGAAGTACAATTGCATTTATTTTCTTTGTTATAAATGGCCAAAAATAGACTTCAAAGATTGAAAAGGATGGTAGCAGTTTTTAGGCGTAAAGAAGTTTCACAAAAGCAGGTTTACATTTCTATAAGCTTCGCCACTGATGTGTCCTCGATTTTACCGCAACTGTTCGGTAAACGCACTCCTATAGTTCCACTAGTTTGAATACTCGAAGAGAAACATGCGTGTTCATTTATTTTTTTGGCTTATACGAGACTAAAATGAGAATTCCACAATCCTTTGAGAATGTTAAAGTTAATTTACATGATTTATTTTTTCATGAATTGTTAACATAAATCGTTTGTTTTTTCAAGGTGTAGAACCAGCCTTCCAATGGGGATGCCACTGAAAGAGTTTTAGAGATATTGCTTCGAATGTTGACATATTTCACGTGGACGTGAGTGAGTTCAGTCGAGTACTATTTTTTTGTATTTAAGTACATTTTGTCAGAACACTCTCGGATTACTTTTTTGCTAATTTCCATACAAAAATATATATCAATACATAAATTACAAACCCGATATGGATACTTGTATATCTCTCTTATGATCCTGAAAACGGGGAGTAAAAACAATGAATTATTAGTGATAAGTCCGTTCTTAGTACAATCACTATATCCTTACAATTTTACAATATAATAATCAACCAAATTACATGTTGATCGTGAAAAAAAGCTGCTATTGAAAAACACCATTAAAATTCTATGATATGTACAATTTAAGCATATACGTGTTGAACAGAAAACTTTCAACATTTATGTTTGATATAATGAAAGAATTATATAAATGTTTACAAATATAATTTGGTCAATATGCTTTCTTGTATGTAAAACGAATAGAAAATTAAATCTTATATTTTGAACTTTCATTTTTTATTTTAAATAATAATTGTATTTATGTAAATATTATTTAAGAAACAAGTGATTTTGACCTCAATATATCATCGAAAAATATGCGTTATCACCTTTTACAATTCGTTGGGTTGTTGAACCCTTTGCGTTCATTTCTAAAAATATTTTGCATTCAGTATGAGTCTAGAATATATTTACGAGAAAAGAGATAACCAAAATGACAGTGAAACGATTTATTTATTCCCAAGAATATCTCGCTTACAAAATATAAACACAGCGAGAAAGATACTTTTTATTTCTAAACCAATGGAGGCATAAATAAAGTTACAAATTGGTCTACTTATAAACTGGCGAGCTTCTAAATTCAACTTGATAATAAAAACTGGCCATTATATCACAAATAGACGCGGTATGAACACATAGAAGCTCTAAATGCGAAAAGGGATTGTTAAAAATAAACAAACAAAGATATGCTGCACCTGTGGCTTCAAAAATAAATCGTTTTCTAATTTTAATATAGGGTCGCTATTTTAGAGTCCGCAAGAAAATCAAGCAGAAAGTTCCTCAATAATCCCGGAGTCGGCATCGGTTGGCAAATGTGATACTTACTGGCGTCGCGACGCTCCGTTTCTCGACGATAGTTATGCGATCTAGCTGTGGGGTAAACAACCTTTTAAATAGTTTTAATTTCTTTTAAGTTAGTTAAAATACTAAGCTAGTCTTTAATTAATTTTGATCATATTTTTCCCTTTTAATCGGATCTTATCATCCTATTCATTTCTAAACATAATATGCATTTTTTAATATTATAATTTAACCTCAATTATTTTAACATATCCCCGGTCCGGGGTGCAATGGTCAACGACGTTGGACTGCCCTGGTTCGATTACCGGTGCGGGCAGATTTTTCCGTCGATAAATCGATTCTGCTCAGAGGCAATGGGTGTCTGTGTTATTAAATCCCTTCCTACCTTTCTTATCCCAAAGAGCGACGCATAGTGACAGCGATTAGCTAATCACTAGTCCTCGTATCCTTTCCATCTCTACTCTCTTAAAAAAAGAGAGGTTGAGCAACTGAGTAGCAAGCAGTTCTCGTAGAAAAAAACATGTTGAGATAAACTCTGTGAGGAGTCCATATGCTCCAAGTTGGAAGCAGACATGTTTTTTTTTTACATAAAATTATGTCCAATTTTATATCGCTATATTTTGACGTGACAACTTCTTATAAATCGATGAACGCCCGCTGCACGCACGAAAAAACATGACTCATTGTCCCGTATGTCGCGTTTCGCCGAAGGCAAGCGTGCGAGCGAGAGCGCGGATAAGCGATAGAGAGGCACGATCGGCCTACCGTTCGGATTGTGCCGCATCTATCTCTCTTCCACTCGATTGGTCGATGCGTCTGAGTAGAAAAGAGACAGCGGCAGCACACAACTTATACACCTACAGTACCTACACGTGATCTGTTTACAACTGTTTATAAAGTGAAGTGAAATGTTAATGTGGTTTTCATTGTTTATATTACAACAACAATTGCGGCAATAAAGTTAATTAATTCTTGAATTAAAAAGTGCGAATAAAATATAACAAATATACAAAATATCGTATCCATACAAAATAATGATAATTCAATAAAAATGATTCCATTTTATTCATAAAAGTATGCAATCATTTCATCAATGTTTTCTTATGACGTTGTCACGTTAAACTATCGTCCGTAAACCGACTTTAACAGACAACCATTTTTTATAATTGGTTATTTTATATTGAGCTTATTTTCCCTTTAATATAAGATTTTTCTACTAGTATAGCCTAGTGTGCATATCGGTTTTTGCTTCTAAGGAGGCCGATATAATTCATTGAACAGTCGATGTGATTTGCCAAACCACCAGGTATTTCAACATTTGATGTTATCATTTAGATATCATAATTATTGATAGTTTCAAAAAATTCAATCTAGATTATACTACTGCGAATTTAATTGCTTGAACCAACATTTATAAGCACGATTGCTAATTAAATTAGATAGAATAATTAAGTAAATAAAATGAAAGATAAAAATCTGCGATCATTTTTGAATTAGTAATTATGATTTGTTAAGTTCAAATAGCAACTAAATTTAAGTATAAAGTTTTTTCATAATTATGTTTGATCCAATCTCAATGATAATTAATACATATAAATAATTATATAATAATTATTTTGGCTAATATTATAAATTTGCCATTGGCCTGAGGCCGGTTAGTATTTATTATTGATAGCTTTATTCACAAACACGTTTTGCAATTAAAGTTATTAGACCACGTCAGTGTTGATTATATACAAGTTTAACATTTGGCACTAGACCATTGTCCGTAGTGTGCTATGGAAAAGTTATTGTTGATATTTAAATCTTAATGTCATTAACCCTTTTGTCAACTGGCTGATTATAACTTTGTTTACCATTATATTACATTCATGATTGAAATCTTTCTTGACACGTATGTCGGAAGTTTTGTGATGATCATTCATTTTATCCGGTCCGTGCTACAGTGATCAACTTTGTTGGCTTCCGTGACGGATCACCCGGGTTCGAGTCCCGGTGCGAACAGACTCCCAGCTTGGAGCATATGGATGTTTTTTAATAATATAACTGCTTTTTACTCAGTTCTCAAACTCTTTTTTTACGAAGAAAGTAGGGATTGGATGAGAGTAGGGATGAGGACAAAACTAGTGATTAGCTAATCGCTCTCACTACGCGCCGCTTTTTGAGATCGGAAGGGTTAGGAAAGAATTCTTGAAAAAAACAAAAATCTAAGCCTAAGAACAGAATCGATTGACTGAAAAAACTACTGTTACTGGGAATCGAGCCCTGGCAGTCCATCACGCAAGCCAGTGACATCGACCACTGGACCACGGACCTAACTAGATTAATTGTACAATTTAACGAGCAATTATGCGCAAAATCAATTATAAATAAAAAAAATCAAAAACAATTGTTCACCTCTATTCGGTCAGTAAGAATGACTCGCAATGCATGTCTAAGTTAATGTTAAGAAACCCACCGCATATGAGAAAATTTTATTCTATTCATTTGTCAAAATCATTTCTCATTCGCTTTTTGGTAGCTTAACAATTTAAAAATATATAATTTATGAAAATCGGAATATCAATTATTAAATATTAAATATTAAAAAATGCCAATATTGCCTATCGCTGGCCGGCGTCTTCCGAAATTAGCACCGCGGGCGTACGATGGCGTCCGAAAATAGCGTCTGCAGGTATTTATTTGTATCACAGGGCTTGTGCAATGGCCTCCTAACGGAACATCACAACCAAGGCCCACCGCCATCTCCACTGACATATTATACAATCTTAACAAAACGGCTGGCATTAATGTCTGGATCTTATTTATTTATACACCCAGGGAAACGCTTAAGACGATATTTCCAAGTTCCTTCCGGTTTCTCGTAGAAGAAAAGTTTCGAATCTTTAATAATACACATCCAAATGAACGGTTCGTTTAGTTTTTAATTCTTCCGGAGAGCTATACTAAAAATATGCTGCTAATATATATTTTAGTAACTCGAAGACGATATTCATCTTACTCTGTTGAGCAATGGCCCAACTGCTTTCAATATGATAACAAACGCATCAAAATCAGACAGTGCTAGCCGCTTTAACTAATTCTGCAGTGATTTGATAAAAACTAACCATCTGTCATACGAAGCAACTAAAATAAAAAACAGATAAATCCATTTTTGTGATCACTCCTTAATACTTTGAACGTATATAGTCATTTTCCACAATATGTTTTAATAAATATCTTTCAAAACCCGAAAGAGTGAATATAAAAAACTCTTTGTGACATACAGAACTCGTTAAATTCAATAGTTACAAGCAAGTGTTGATAATTTCAATTTTATTGGCTTATCTACTTACTGGTATTTGTTAAAAGTACAATACGATAAACGGTGTAAACTACTTAATTAAAATAAAACACATTGACAGTACTTCTTCCACTATTATTGATACAACTGAAAATTTCCGTTGAAAAGCTTGCGATGATCAAAAACAATCCTGATCTTTATCGAAATATATGACGATGTAATACTATAAAATGTGTTTTATTCATTGAGAATAATGAATTTCTACCAACAAAACTAAAAAATCGCGAATCATAAAAATGTAAATTAACAGTAACATTACAATGTGGACATATCGGAGTGTGCTTTAAAGCGCCTATTAACCATTTCATTTACCGATTTTTTTTATCAAGCCATGTTTTAAAGCAGTTTATTATTTGGTATTACTATAATTGAACATAAAAATATGAATAACTATTTGGCAACTAATAAATATAACTATACTAATCAAATAACCATTTTTCACATTCCTCTTTTGTTTCAATAAAAACACTTAATACTACTCATAGTTGTCGCATAATAATGATGAAATTTTTATCATTAATTAAATCTGTGGACGTACAAATGTATACCAGAATTACCTGTCATAATTTAAGAATCCTTTAAATATATCAACATGTTTAGAACGTTTCATTTAACAATATTTGTAAGGTCAGTGACAGCTAATATTATCACTTTTGAATCATGAGATCATGAGAATTCTTAATGAGAAAAGTTCGTAAACATAATATATATACTCGTAGTATTTTTTACGCGTAAAGTGTTCCATTTGTCAGTCTGCGTGTGGCATGTATCACGTAGGACATAGCATAATATTTTTCGGTAAAAACGAACAAATATACTTGTTTTCAATTTTATTGGAATGGCAATTTGCAAATTTAATATAGCGCACATAAAATTTGGATAGCGGAGACGAGTGAGAAATATTCAATAAGACCACCTGGAACTGTAAATTTATGATGATGATCAAAATAATACATTATATATGTATTTTGGACGCATTCTATATTGCTATAAACTTTTCAAGATTGTAGGTGGCTTTGTTCAACTGGTAAACACTGAAGATGGATTTATATCGAGAAATCGATAGAGAAAGTATATGTGAATACGAAAAATCAATCGATACTGTTTAGTATTTTGACTGAAGTTGCTTGATAGAATTTCAATATCGAATTTGAATCAATTAAATTGTGTACTATTCTACAAGCTTTGTAGCTAATAGCCCGTGTTTCTTTTTTAAGCAGCTTCAGGCATTTCGAGTGCATCGTTGAACTTAGAATGACGCCTAGTAAATTGTAAGTATCGTCTTTATTATAAATAAGAACACAATTAATATACTAATTGAAGATTTCTACTGAAGGTGCTTGATAGAATTTCAATATAAATAATATTTGAATCGGCCACTGAAGAAACGGTGTTTCTCTTTCGGCATCTTCAAGCATTTCAAGTGCACGAATAAACTTGAATCGGAGATGAACCATTGTGCATATGCCGAAAGGCAAATCCCGGGTCGTTAGCGAGAACACTCATAGAAAAGTACACAATTCAAACGATTCAAATTTGAATAAATATTGATTTAGTGACGCATTTTATTCTTGCGCATAATAATTCTTTTAAAGTAGATGCCATCGTTAAACGATACAAATCATTGTATGTATGTAACTAGGCGTCAGTGCAAGTCCATACTTTAACTTGAAATGCCATATGATATCAAATTTAAGTTAATTTATTCTTTAATAAGTAAAAAAACGTTTTACTATTTTTTAATACGATGCCTTTCCACCAAGTATTGACAGTGAACACATTAAAAGTGAAGGGATGTGTTTATTTATTATTATTTATATGTATATACAATGAAAAAGTGTATAAAGTATTATAATGATCAAGTAAATTGTGGAATTTATTTTATTGTATCATATAATGTAATTTTCTCAAGGTTAATATTATATTTACAATCTCTTAACCTTCTGCATAAATTTGATGTACCGGCGTCCACAAAACCAAAACGGTACAAGATATAAACATTAGAGTTTACTGACACTTAAAATGCCATATGTTGTGAAAACATTGAACTTCTGTGAAAATTCAAATTGAGAATGATTGTTTTATTGCATGTAAATAAAACAATCATTTCACATAAATAATAAATACAACGCTTTGGTACCCTTGGTTATCGTACAAAATGTGTCCGAATTGTGTATACCGTAACTAATAATACTTTCATGTATTTTGTTTTGTTTATTAGGTTTGCGGCGGCCATTTGCGTTTGAAGAAAATTAAGAAAGAATTCATGTTCACAAATTGACTATACAACGTTGGATCCTGCCCACAGAAACTGAATGCCTTTTTCGTATATCAGGAGATAATAGTTTTCAAATTTGGTCAAATCCACTTGTTGACAAACTGCGAGAATGAGATATTTTATTCTTTTAATCCTCATAAGTTTGTGTTTACAATCAATATTATAAAATAGTATTTTATATTTAAAAATTTCAATTAATATCTAAAAAATATTTTTTTTTCATGTGAAGAAAAAAGCTCCCAAGGGCTTAAAGTTTCAAAATATTTCATTAATTGTTCAAGTTACTGCCTTCTTCGTTGGGACGGCAGTTTTGCAATCTTATGGGACTTTTTTCAAGTTTAATATCATTTAAATATTTCTTACCATTTCGAATCTTAGACATTGATGTAAGTGATATACAAAATCTTATAGTGTTTATTGTTTTTTGCCGCCACGGCTTTTATGTAAATATTTACCATATATGAATCAATGTATACATTTTTCTTTTCAGGTCTTCAAATCAGTAACCACACAGCGACCAAAGAACAAAAACCTATCAATGATAACCACATCTCTACATGGCTAACACTAAATGTAGGAAGCTTGTTGTTATTTTGTTCTATATTTGAATTTGAAAGTTCCACAATTTCAAATATTTTCTCGGCGCACACAATATTTCAGAATGAGAACTATTTTTGAATATGAAGTGAAAAGACCAGAGTAGCTATTGTATACAATGTATACATACTTGCATAAATATTGAAGTAAAAATGTGCCGAAAACATTATTATTATTCCGCGTAACATAAAAGTCGTTACATTTCTTTGCAGACAGGTTTTTGACATGTTGACACGTCTTAATAATGTGATACATAGGGTTTCCAATCCCACGCCAAAATTTTGATCCCGGGATTTCGGTATTGCAACAAGTTGAACGTGGGATCCTAGAACTGGCCCTGGAATTCGGGATACTTTCGAATGGTGAATACTTTTCATATTTATTCAATTTAATGCATCTTAATGTTTCAATAAAAATAGTTAAACGTAATAACTATTATATTCTTTTTGATGAATATTTTATTTTAGTTGTTAACCAATTATTGAAGGGTGAAAACATTTTATTGAAATATAAATGTGTCATTCGATTGCAATCTGATAACCAATTGAAATAAAAGTACACGATATATTACGATTTTTTAAATTATAACTAGTTCGTATTTTTCCTGAAATAAAATTCATTTCAATACAATATTTTTATTCGATGCTGTCATCATTGCATAACGCAGAACGTATTTTATTTTCCACGAGCATCCAGTGTTCCAAAGATATCACATGCAAGTGCACTTAATATTACGATTTTTTAATAATAATATTAATTATATAATTTATAGTTAATTTGATAAATAAATCAACATCCGGTCCGTGGCGCAGTGTAAACGTTGTTGGCTTGCGTGCTGAACCACCCGGGCTCGATTCCCGTTACAAACGGATTTTTTCAGTCGATAAATCTGTTTAAATGCATGTGTCATAGTCCTGTCCTAGTCCTCGTATCCTCTCCATCCCTACTCTCTTCGAAAAAGAGAGGTTGAGCAACTGAGTAACAAGCAGTTCTTGTTTCTAGAAAAACATATGTTGAGATAAACTCCGTGAGGAGTCCATATGCTCCAAGTTGGGATCGAACATGGTTAAAAAAATCAATGCCGAAAATTTCAGGATTGTGTTTTCTTATCCCGGGATTCATTAGGTATTGAAAATCTTAGGGATCCCGGGATTGGAAGCCCTAGTGATGCGTATTGAATGTTATTTTTATCACATTATTTTATCTTTTGAAACATGCGAAAAATATCCATTATGATATCATATGTTGGGGTATAAATATAAATGAATTCAAATAATAATATAGCTTTGAACAATGTATTGGTGTTATGAAATTTGTACTTCGGGTCCGTGGTCTAGTGTCAAAGTCGTTGACTTCGGTTTAGGAGCTCGTTGATATCATTTCGAAGACATTGATGTCTGCCCTGTCCTATTCATATCATTTATATTCGTAATCTCAGGACTGTGGACTCCTGAGTCCTGAGAGTCGTGAAAACTTTTAAAAGTTTCGACTTTTTATTTATGTGTTTTTATTTTTGGTTGAATTGATTGGTTGATTTTTAATTTAATACATATATACAGAGAAGGTAGGAAAGAAACCTAACAAGATTAAACATTTAGTCGGAGTTAGAGTCGTACGACTCTACAGCACTGGTAATAGAGCGCATATTCTCGATATTGGGAGCGAACATGGCTAAAAAGCCTTACTGACTATTAATTAAGGATTTCGACTGAGAAACGTTAGCGACAAGTACAAAGTTCAAACTATTCAAACTTACTACCTATTATACTTTCCAGTATCTTGGTAGATTGATTAACACTATTCAGGTGTTGTCCTATTTGGACACGGCGCCCGCAGGTTTGAATCCAAGCACGGACAATTTGGTTAAATTACATCATAGAATGTATACCTTGTATATCCTCTCATCCACTACTTATAACGGAGCGTACCGAGAGTGATTTGAAAACTGAAAATCTTTTTCAAACCTCATTTGTATATATTTACCCAATTTTTTCAAAATGTGGGTGTCTCTGTTCGCATACGGAAACAAGCTTTTTCTTCTAAACGACTGGCTTTTAGCTAACCGCTTTCTTTACGCAACGAATATAAGTTGCGTAAGTCCGGTCCGTGTCGCAGTGTCAACGTTGTTGGCTTGCGTGCCAGACCACCCGGGTACGATTCCCGGTACGAGAGGATTTTTTTAGTACATAAATCTGTTCATAGGCATGGGTGTTTGTGTTGTTGAAAAGCTCTTCCCACCTTTCCAATCCCAATGAGCGACGCATAGTGACAACGATTAGCTAATCACTAGTCGTTTTAAACATAAAAAAGTTCTGACAAGCAGTTTTCGTAGAAAAACATGTGTTGAGAGGAACTCAGGAGGAGTTCATATGCTAAGTTGGGAACAAAAACATCAAAACAATATTCGGAAAATAATTTATTGAAAAGATAAACGAATTAAAATACATTGCTATTTTTCTTTCCGTATTAATAGTCTTTATTTTGTTTTTCCCTTTTTAAAATGAATGACGGTCAAACATTTTTAAGCCAAATCCATTGACGTATTTTGTTTCCATAAGCAGTAAAAAATAATCATCACATTTGACGTCGTACTAACTTTGCTACAAAAGATGTGTAAATAATTTGGCCTTACACAAACCAAACGCCGAAAGGTAAATAAATAAGTAAGGCCTTTTCTATGAAAACGAGCGATAAACAAGCGTAATATACTAGATACTCGTAGTTTCTAGTATAACTGTTTCTTCGAACTGTCTTCATAAAACTATGACCTTTGATGTATCAAAACTATTTAAGAATTAAGGAAATAAAACTCTAATTGCAAACCTTGGTAATAGCATAAAATATGTTGACAAGAAAACTACTATCAAAATGCGAAAGCTTCTTGATAAGTTTCTGATAAATTCAGGTAAATAAATAATACAACCAGTCAACTTGAGCGAATATAGAATTTTAAATTACAAATCAAACATCTCAAAAAGATAACAGACATTTTTTTTTTCTTATTTTTCTACATGAAAAAAGTGTTTTCTAATCATTTCCATTCGCAATTCGCAATATGTAGCATGTGGATTTGTATGGGGCATAACAACAGAAGCTGATTTAGAGAGAACTCAACACAGTAAAGAAGATCGAGTTAGAAAAGAACAATAAATCACTCATAAGCCTTTTTTTATAATTCATTAAAAGGTGGATACTTTGGATATTAAATGAATAAAATTTTCCATTCTGGGACTGAATCCAGTGACCTGTGACTCCAATAAAGGAATGATGTTATCCCAACATTGATGATTCGGCTACAAGAATTTCATATATTAATATTTTTTTATGAGGAAAATGTATTGTACATGGCATTAAAACTGACGCCAATGCGCCATACATTTGGTTAATGTAATAAAGACGGTATATAACATAAAATAAAACACAACAATTATTCAACAGAGAATGATATAAAAGACACTATGTAGAAATTAAATGAAAAGAACAAGTTCAAGACTGAAAATTTCCATCTTACTAGGCAGTGCATTGATCAGCAAAACAGCCCTTGTAACCGGTGATGCAAATGACAAAAATTTACACAAATACATTCATAAATATTTCTGAATTATTTATTCTTTTTCAATGTTACTCTCTATAAAGACTTAAAAGTCAAAAACGTACACGCTTTTATTATACAAACACTGTACAACCGATGGATAGCTAGTGCACTGATTAAAATGAATACATGTTCATAAAATGACGAATAAATCAGATCGTGTACATAAAATATCCATAATTTTTTTAAATCCATAAATTCATTTTAACAGCATAATAAAATATATCGCGTTAGATCGTTATTTTAATGTTTATATTTAGCTTAAACCAGCGTGTGAAAGATGGGCAAAATCTCTACGTTCTAAAAAATTTATTTGCTGAATACAATAAATTGAGCCAATAAGTTGCCATAAAAAATGATTTACTTGATCCCTATTTTGAAAACGGTGTGAAAATACGCAAATATTCTAGAAGATTTAAGAAATTGTTTTTGAATATCGAATTGTGTATCAATCTATAATCACATTTATTCAAATGGTAATCATTTTCACCTCTACCCAGTTTTTTTTCAGGCGTAGAAAAACGGGTCACTTTATTTCTTATTAATTTCTGGTGCCGTCTAGATATTTTAAGGAATTTATTGTATGTTATCTTTGCAAACAGATGTCCCAGATCTTTTCAGATAAAGTTCAAATTTCATTTTTTCCTCCTTTTCCCATTGATAATCTATCGAGAGCTTTAATAATACCATAACAGTAACTCTTTTAACAGTTTTCAACTGTTGACTCTAAAATTTGTTTCCAAGCAGCTCGTTTCATACATAAATGGTTTGTGTTCTCAAGGTAGAATTATAACAAATACACCAGAACGTATAGCAACCAATTCGCAACGCTTGTAAAGATTCAGAGATATTAAAGTAGGATAAAAACACGTGACTTAATCGATCTAAATGAGTGTTTTTTACGCTCGCTTAGAAAGGCAGTAACAATCACTGGAATATCACCAGGAGTTATTAAGTTTAAATAATCTAAAATAGAGTATTTTCTTCTCACTCATCCGATCTTATAAGCGAAGCATATAGCGAAGACGCCCAGATAACCAATAGTCCTGTACTAGCCTTATAATTTCTATCCTTAATATCATCGAATTAAAAAGTGGTTGAACAACTGAGCACCAAGCAGTTTTCATAGAAATGAATATTAACATATCTTCATTAGAAGTCCGTTTACACTACATTAAGTGCGGGCGTGGATAAAAAATGACATATTGAATTTACTTTCCACTTTACATGCGAAGACAGTGACACGTGTTTTTCCTCAATCAGATGCATCATCAGACTATCATTTCTATCTTATCCATTATCATTTCTTTAACAATATAATCGTACAACACGTGGAATAAGATTATTTTAGATTTTTCTCCCACAAAATTACTGCAGAATCCATCGAAATTAAAAAATTATCGCTTAAACTTTGAGCGTTTCCAAAGGCTTTGACCCGGGTTTTGTCTGTAAGCATTTCAAGTGCAGGTATGAATTAACAAAACTTACGAAATACAAACGATTTAAATTTGGTATTGAAATTCCATCAAGCACCTTTTGTCGAAATCTTAAATTAGTTCAATGGTCAAGTTTCAATAGCTCAACTGTAAGTTAATCTTACCGTAGCGGAGTCGTACTGTATTTTTAAGGATAACTTTTATGTGTTGAACAAAAAATAAAGCACTGCAGAGTATTTCTACTTTACCTGCATCAACTTAAATGGATTGTGCAATATATATCGAAGCTTTGGAAACTTGGAAAATACACACATGACTCAAGTCGGCGAGCCTCCGCCTGCGCAGTTCTTCAGCCAAATAATAACACACAGTACGTGACTTTGCTACAGTCTTGCTAACAGTTCTCGTAATTTGTATGTCTAGGTCCCAATTCGATTTGACTTGCTAATACTTTAAAGTGTATACTACGAGTGGGAATAGCTTTTTGGAATTCCGCGATACTATTTTTGGATACTTTCGAATGCACGGCTTCGATGCAGATTTGGTAACTAACAAAATAAATAATGGATTGTTTATTTTGTCCCGAGCTTTGTGGCGTATTTTTTTATTTAAATATGAAACAATGAATACATTTGTATTAATATGAATTAAGCTTCAACATTCAATGATATTATATTATCCCAGCAAACTTGAAACTGTTGTTTGGGCATAAACTGATAACTGAAAAATATTGAATTTACAGAAGAAATATTCAAGCAAAAACGACCAAGTGATTATTATAATTGACTCCATTATAATACGGTGAAAAAAATAATAATGTATTCTAATTCTACAGATTTTTTTAAAAATATGCATTTTGATAGCTATTCCGGCTTAGGCCATCGTTAGTGCTCATCATCGTCATCGTCAATGGCGTAAGCCAAAATAGCTATCAACAAACATTTACAATAATTTCTGTAAAGTTTCAAAGTACCTACAATGTTATTTTTTTCACCGTATTAAATACAATTGGATTACCCCTTCCTAATTGATTGCATCTCATTAGTTAATATTTTGTAATGCTAACGTTATTAGTAGTATAATTATTTGGTTGCTTTGCTTTGATTCTAAAACCTTGCTTACCGTAAAAAGGATAAATCCCAAAATCTATTTTGTACTTTTATCATTTAAAATATTAGAACCAATCCTACTTTATGACTAGAGCAAGCTTTGCGATAGTAAATCCGAAGATGTATCTGAAAGAGGCGAAACACGTGTCACAATTAGTAACACAATCTTTGCAATAATGAAAGTTATTTTTTATTAAATACGATTGGATTTGCGATTTTAAAACAGAATTTGGATTATTCCACTACTCATCAAAATAATTTTCGGTTTTCAGATATTTAATCTCTTCGATGCCGTGGCCGTGCTTACACGCCAAACAATTCCGTGCTCGTAGGGCCGGCTATACAAAATGCGCGAGTTTACACGCAGTACTTGAGACGTGGCTTAAAAACCACAAGCAACGTTTATAACAATTTTAAAATATCGTGCATATAGTGACATCTCTTGAAATCGTGATGTCATACTTGAACTTTAAATATATTGTTTAGTAATCTATAATATATCGATTTTAAAACTGTTTCGTTGTGTTGAAATACGTCGCTAGCATGGTATTCGTAGAACCTTGTTTTGAGATATACCACTCAGTGGAAGAGTATTTATTTGCCTTTTAGAATTTTGAACGTATTTTTTATTCACATTTACTATGAATCAGTTCCAATTTAAAGTCACGTTCGCGTATTTTCTGTGTGCGTGTTGTGACTACCCTGAAATTTTGTGAAACGTTTGTTGTTTTGGTTTTTGAATAAATGATGGCGTAAATAACACATCGTGTACTTATATGGTAAGTGTTTGTGATGTACTAATAAAATATGTCCAAAAATTATATATTTATTAGGTTTTATTTTTTGAAAGAAAATCACGGCTTTCCATGCACGGCCATACTTATCCTAACTGGCACCTAACTGGTTAAATATAAATAGTACAACTTTATCTTCAAGTACCTACTTATGCACAATCACCAATCAGATTATGCCCAAACACCATCCATATTTTGTCCTCACTTTGATCTACAATAATTGGACGAAGAAGTTGTATTTTCTATCATTAAAACATCAAACGAAACCTTTCCTTGTTTCATCTCTCACCACAAAAATCTCGGAATTAAAATTCTCATTAAAACACAAAGGGTAAAAAATATCCAGGTTTTTAAAAATAAGACACTGCAAGTGAACCAAAGATTTGTTTTAAAATTTTAAAAAATACTTAAATATCTTAAAGCAACTTTCCAAAACTTCAATACTACTTTAAACATTTTCTTACTATTATCATCCCATACAATATTAAACGAAAGTTATTCATCTAGAAACATGAACCAATATAATATTTTGGAAAAATTTTCGAAATAGAAAAATATGCCAAATTTTAATCGCTTAAGCTGACAGTTTAAGTTCATTCGTACACTTGAAATGCCTGAAGACGCCGAAAGATGAAACCTTTGTCGAAATATCGGTCTCGTTCAAATGCGATCTGATTACTAATTAAAATAAAACATATGCACACAGCTTAAAGAGAACATTTTGTAAATTTCACATTGTTAAAATGAGGACGCATTAATGGAAATTTATGAAGTTTTAATTGATGACAAATCCATAACTATCTGGAATGCTGAAATTGATTTTTGAAATTATTTGGATTTAGCGTAAAATTACGATTTTTTATAGAAAAATCGTTTATGATTGATAAATAAATCAACACTGAAAATTTCGGAATCATGTTTTCTAATCCCAGGATTCATCAGGTAATGAAAATCCTCGGGATCGCGTGGTTGGAAACACAATTTAGATTACACAATATATTAGAATACACGAATTTTCTCATAGCAGGTTACACAATACTTTTTTAGATAAAAAGACGCAGGTGAAGAAAAATACTGTTACAAACTATTTTTGTAAAACATACATTTATTTTGAGCGCTGTTATATTTTTTCCGAAAATTACCACTTCTTGGATAATTATTTACACAATAATTTTCGCCTCTGTTTATATACAACTAAATCAGTTAATGCGTTTTACTATTTGAACTGACTTTAGCCATGGCCACAGCATTTTTAAGACACCGTATATTTACTACAATCGACCATATACGTGCGGTGTAATGCTGCTGAGACTTGGGGTACGTTTACCTTGACCGATTTTCAAAATCATAGATTGTTTACTAACAAGATTTTCATAAAAGCTTATTTTGTAGAATTATGACCCACTCACTTGTTATTTTAAGTTATTTTTATATATACCAGAGCTGCGGTGTCGGAGTCGTCGCGGCGTTTTAGGCCGAGTCGTACTCGGAGTCGGTAATTTTGAACTCTTTATTTTTGCGTATAATATGTCAAATTTGGCTATTGGCCGGATTGATAGGGTTGATATTTAATTGAATACACATTAATAGGAAAATTAGGAAAAAAAATGACGGTATTAAACTTTTTTAGTCGGAAACGGAGTCGCAGTCGTGTTTTTGGTCAATGTCAGAGTCAGAGTCCGACACGTGGTTTTGGTTAATGCTGGAGTCGGAGTCGAACTTTTTTTTCCGACTGCACAGCCCTGATTTTTACACTTCTCTTACTTTGAAATAATTCTGATTGATTAAAAATATTATTAGTAGTCACTTTAAAGGTGTTAACTGTCAGTTCTTGGTGTAGAGGCCTTGTATATAACCCTGACATTCTTAAGACCCATCTTTTGCTTACGCGGTCGTAACCGAAACCAAGCATCGGCGTCAGCTGTAACGGCACGTAAAATAGTTTCATTGACAATAAGCTACAATATGTATATAAGTATATGTCGGTGGTGTCCGGGCATAACCCGATAACTGATTTTCGAAATAAAGTGTAGTGGAGAGGTACTTTGAAATATAATTTTATTATAAACTCCTAAAAACCGTTACTATTTCGATGGTATGGGGAATAAATGAAATTGGGATGATAAGTTATTTGATCTCACTTATTTTTTTCATTGTTTTATGTGTTTGAATATTCCTTCCGTAGATGCAATATTTTGCAGTTTTCAGACTATGCTCAAACAACACCGGCATAATCTTTTGCGCTACTACCAAATCATTTACATTGTTTAATGATAAAGGCCGGTTTCGCTGATCACGAGCTATGGAACACAAACAAACAAATTAAAGCAAAAACAATTTAAAAGAAATAAATATAAAATTCAAAATAACTTTGATTATTCCACGTATTGTGTAACTAATTGTGAAACGTGTTTCGCTTCTTTCAGAGGCATCTTCAGACTTACTATCGCAAAGAGGCGAAACACGTGTCACAATTAGTTACACAATACGTGGAATAATCAAATTTATTTTGAATTTTATATTAAAATGAACTTCCACAAAGTTACCGCCGAATCCATCGAAAGTATTAAAAGTAATCAATTTAGACTTTATTTTATATACGTCAATCGAAAACAATTTTAAAATGATTACATCATGTCATCATGTCTTCAGTGATGCACAACCAGCGGCCCGTGGGATGCATGCTGTCCAATATGACATTTCATGCGGTCATAATATGACAGATATCAATCATCTTTTTTTCTTCAGAACTATTAATTCATACACACTAAAAATATCGAGACTATTTTCCATGCCGCCCTCGAACCATCTGAGAATTGATGATCTGGTCCTTTCCGAAAATGGTTGTGCGTTACTTATTTAAATAAATTAAATAGTACCACATAAAAATGATAGAAAATCGGCAAATTGTTGAAATATTTATAATCAATTTAAATTATTGCAATCTGGAATAAAAGGAAAACTAATACGGTCAAGCTTTTCCATTATGTGGCGAACCTTTTTTTCTATACGTTGGATAAATATTAAAGCGCGGAGGTGGATGAAATCTGATACTTTAAGAGTCCATATTAAAAAGAAGTAATGTATCCAATTTTTGTGACAAAAAGAAAAAAATATATTCTATTCCTATTCCATTCTTCAAAATGTTTACTGAAGCAGATAATAAATTCTGAAATTGGTGTAGAGATGTTTTCGTGAAAAAGATTTATTATTAAGAATCCCATTGCCTCATTGGCCATTTATCTCGGGACAAATTTGTTCTGTGATGTCTGCGTTAATATGTATAAGTCAAAATCTATTTTTGTGCACCTGAAAGTTCAAAAAGATACAATCATATCTATTCTGAGTATTTTGACCCTAGAATATTTTTAGCCGTTTTATTTGATATTGAAAAATTCGTGCATATACAATGGAAATGTTTTCTTAATTTATTTACCTGTGTTTTCATCATTTAAAATAAATAATAATCACAATTTAAATTATAGAATAACTTTGATTATTTATTGTTCAGTGGAACCCCGATCTTACGTTCTCGCAATATACGGTATCCCGCGTGGTGCGTTCATGTTTCTATAGTCCCGGCAATTAGTTACTTTCCCGCATTAATCGTTTGTTTTATACGGTCCCTTGAAAAACGTAGAATCGGGGTTTCACTGTATGTATTGTGTTACTAATTATTCGCGTGTTTTCCTCTTTCAGAGGGATATTCGGACTTCCGCAAAGTTTGCAAAAGTAATAAAGCAAGATTGAAGAAGTTTTTTTAAATAAATGGCTAGTATTAGTTTGACAGCTTGTGAAATTGATCACATATGGTCGTAAGAAGCAAATTGATGACCAAGTCTAAAGCTTGGGACTTTTTTTGAAATGTTTGATTACTACACAACTCAAACCTAACCTAACCTAACCTAACCATGTTGTCTTACCACTAATAATTACAGACCGTTTACAGATATTTCATATACTAACTAGGGCTTGCAATTTACCGTCAAATTCCAATAACCGGTAAATGGTAAATAGTTTCACCCATTACCGGTTATTTACCGGTAAATGAAACAAAATAGATAAAAATAAATAAAATAACTATACGTGGCTACTTTTACTTAAAACGGTATCCTAAAACGTAAAGAATTTAAAATACGTTTCATAAAAATAACAATGTCATGAAATGTACTTATATGTTTGTCCTTTTTGATTAACTGAGATATGGGAATGGGAGATCAGATAATCTTTTATTTGCCACATAAAGCTTGGTTTAGTTAAATTACGACTGTGTAATATTTGGTTTACCTGTCTGTGAGAAGTTTATAAGCATAACTATTAGTTTACCCATGAACTTATTCATGTATGTACATACGTAATTCATACATTAGATGTATGCATGCATACTTTGTATACAAACACCTACTAATATAAATTCTTAATTAAAATAAAATAATATAACATTTATTGGTTTAAAGAGTATATTAAAAAAATGATATTTTTTTTTTGGTATAATGATTTTTCAGAATTCAAATATGCTTTCATGAAACAAATCATATCAATACTTTCGTCTTTTAGACTTGACCTAAATTTTGCACATTTTTTCCCTGCAGATGAAAACGCTCGTTCTGATTCAATGGTAGTTGGTCGGCAAGTCATCAGATGTTCAAATGCAATGTTCGAAAAACAAAACTCCCGACTCCGCATGCATATCACAATGAATCTTCGTTATAATATGCCTGTATCTGTCCTTAATTCGTGATAAAATCATTTCCAGTAAAAACCAGTAAATTTTCCAATTTACCGGTAATTAACGATGGTGTATTTTACCGGTTAACCGGTAATGCAAGCCCTAATACTAACCCTTTTTCAAAAAAATGTCTGACCTTTTCTAATAATATACCAACCGAAATGAATTATTTACTGACCGTTATATGAATTTATTACCGACCACTTCTCTCACATTTGCTGACTTTTTATCGAATTAGATACTAACCAAATAATATGTTGCATTTTTTTAAATATAAGACTTCTTCTTCTCTAAATTAATTGACGTATAAATATAATTTTGTCATTTAACTAATAAATAGTTAAATACAAATAACATTATCAAATAGACTACGTAACAGTTTTTATTTTATAATTTGTAGCTTTCATAATACGTTCGCTCTAATAAAAAGTTTTAACAAAATAATATCTTAGTTTCGTTTTACAATGTTGAAAGCTTGCCAAATAGTGACCGTTGCCTCATTCAAGAAATATAGCTAATACATCAGTGCTTTTTCACATTCATTGTATTTCCCAGAAAATGACAAATAACGGCGCAGCGTCTGATAAGCGCCACGAATTGTCATCTAAATGATTTCGTAAAAGCTTTGTAGACAATTTTTTTTGGACGATGATTAAAAAATATGGCACAGGTTCATTTTCCTTGCTGTTGTTGTCTATTGAAAAACCGATGAGCTTTATACGAAAAACAGTGAGATGAACGCTGCTTTCATTATGTGCTATAATTATAAATGTGTTGTCACCAGAGATTCCAAAGTCGGATGAATATATCTGGATATTTATCGTTGATTTTTTGCACAACTGAATTATTAATTATCGAGTCTATCTCGTATGATTTAAAAAAAAATTAAAAACAAAAAAAAAAAAATCAACAATAATTAAATCTAAAATTTTAAGCAAATAAACTAGCAGACTCTGGGATAGAGTTTCGGCCAAGAGAATACCAATTGAAATCTTTACAAGAGATACCTTTCTTCCCATCCCTAAGATCGAGCGCTATGGAGGATGCTGTCTGTTGTTGTCAGATTGAAGAAGAAACTCTGGTCGTCTCAATATGGTCTCGTTAATTTATTTTCAGAATGCTCATGATCGTTGGCAGGAAGAGTATTTATTCCCTCACTTTGCGCCGGACACATCATTATGAATAAAAATTCCATTTACTAAATCTACTTACCTGTTGGATTTTACATTGTTTATTATTTTTATTATATGTTATACCATTCCACCTAGAATTGACAGTGAACACCTTAAAAGTGAAAAATGAAAACATTTCAAGAGGCAGATTGGAATCGCAACAATAGACGAATAAATCCATATTTATGTATTTAGTATTCAGAATATCTTACTCAAAATAAAGAAGGCTAATCTTAAAACACGACTTTATAAAAGTGTATGCTTTCTATGAAGTCGGTGGTGAATTTGTGAAAGTTTATTCTAGCATAACATTGATTCCTTTGCTTACTACACGTAAAGTGTAACAAATATGGACACGTGTTTCACCAGACTTAGTAAAGCAAGGAATATGGCACGTGTTACTGTTTGTTACACAATAATAAGCAACGTTATCAATGCCTGGTATCTGTTATAGAAAACGATTAAATCTATCCCTATATTAAAAACCATGTTAATCCGAATGTGAATTAATATGTTTTCGCGTTATACTCGTGCTCCTAGGAAAATTATAAGACGTCAAATGAGGACATAATTTTTTTTTTCTATATTTTGTGCTATATTTGTAAAAAAAACTTGTTTGTCGAGCTTGGGTAAAGTGACGGTCGACAGTTGTTGTCAGCATTTAAATTTGTAGTTTTTCAGCACTCACTGTTTCTGACGTATATATTGTTTCCTTTCGATCCTTGTCCAAGTACATATATAAGAATCGTTATATTCAAAACCGTACTATGTTTGGTAAACTGTAAATTTACTATTTCCGCTCCCAATGTGGAGCATATAGACTCCACACGTAGCTTACATTAGCATACGCTTTCTACGCGAACTGTTTGTCAATCAGTTGCTCAACCTCACTTTTTAGAAGAGAGTGGAAATTGAAAGAATATGAGGACTAAGTCAGGGCTCTTTTGCCAATTGCTACACGGCCCCGTTTAAAGGATCGGATGGGCGGGAAGCATTTTTAGACTACACAAACATTCGTGCCTTCGAACAAAATCGATAAAACTACTGAAAAAATGCTGCTCGTTCAGAGACTCGGGCCTGTGAAGTCCGTCACGGACCCATCTATTTAAGAAGAGTTCATTTTACCTGTCGACTGGTATCGTCTCATACGTTGAGACGCTTATTGCGGTGTGTTGCAAATTAAGTTAACTGTGGTAAATTCATCATGGACAAGACGTTTTCATTCAAATAGGGAAACCTTATTTAGTCTGATAATTTCCATGAGTGTTTTTGACACATACATACATACACTAATTAATCAATTTTTGGAAATTTACTGTTGGAATGGCTTAAAGTTTTATTATAGTTTGTGGTGGAACCATTACATTTAAATAATGGAATTAAAGAGTAATCAAATCGATCGGTAAAAATAGTGCAGTCCAGTGATTTAAGTGGTATGAGCTTGCGATCAGATGACAGCTTTTTAGTCTAGAGGAAAAGTTGCGACCGATTCATCTAGCACTCATCTCTTCTGGTCTCAGATTCGTGACATATTTTTTTCCTGCGTGATCTTTGTCACGCCTCGGCGACTATTTCTTGGCAAGAGAACACAGTGCAGTCAGTCACCCTTCACTTTTCCATATAATAGATGGGTGAATGTAATTTTCTTTGTATGGAACTCGTTACATAAATCATGCGACGTCACTTTGGTTGACTTATGATAGTGCATCATGGTGACTAGGGACTCCAATTACTTGACATCTCAACTACTCGAGTATCGAGTAGTAAAATTCTGATATACTCGAGTACTCGAGTATACTCAAGTAGTTTCAGATGCACAAAACTATATATTGTTTGTTCAAATTTGTGTCTATCAATAGATGATAAACAAATAAATAAGAATTAAATTAAATAGAGAATTAATATCAAATTTTAATTTGGTTCGAAGTTTTGTTTTTATATTCCAGCAGTAGATAAAACTCTCTCTGTTGCTGTGGACTTCGGCTTAAAACTTAACAATCAATTAAATTGTGCTATCTAGTTTTTCTGTCCGCGCTTAAAAAACAAAATAAAATTTGGAATTAAATCTTCAATTATAAATATAACGAGTATTACTCGAGTATTTTTCAAATTACTCGAGTATCGAGTACTTGAAAAATGGACGAATATACTCGAGTATCGAGTACTCGATACTCGAATTGGAGTCTCTAATGGTGACGTAGCAAAATATCGCATCAAAATAAAACAATTGTCTTGGTTGTATTACGAAGAGGCACGTTGCTTTTATTGATATCCAAGTAATCATATCAATCGCCATCAAATAAAAGTTTTTTAAAACAAAACCGATTAATCTACACTAAGCTATAAATCATTTCAAATAATATTTAAAGACCATGTAGCTAATTTTCCATGAGATTTGTCACTCACTTTTAAGGTGTTCACTGTCAAAAATTATGGAATGGCATTATAATAAAAATAATAAAACATGAGTACTTATTTCACATTATCAACTGAACAGTTGATAATGCTCGCTTTAATTGAGCAAAACCGGTCCTGATCTAATAAATTCAATGTGTAATACCTGAGTGCCAATTAAAAAGGATTATTTTTTTTAATAAGATTTGCTGTTGTTCAAAATGTGTCATCTTAAGGCATTTAAAGTGTACAGATGAACTTGAACTTACACGTAGTAAATAGTTTGTATCGTACAGAACAAAAGTAAGACACTTAGTCTAATTTTGAATACCCCAGAAACCTCTAAGCTTGGAGACATATTGGTTTTTGGTTCTTTACGCCTCAAATGATAAATTCAATCATGCTTGTTTACTGTTTGACACCTATTTTTGCTATGAAAGAAACGCAAAGTAAAAAGATGATTTGATTTAAGTTTTGCAGTTAGCACTAGATTTGAAGTGAGCATTAATTACAATTATTAATAGCTATATGTAGTTAGCGTTTTCATTGTAAAATGGTGATGATTTTTTGGCAAACCACATCAAAAATTGTGTCGAAAAGTTGGCAATATTATAAGAATCCTTGATTTAAAAAAATAGTCTAGATATTCTTTTTGACACGATTAGTATTTTCTTTGTAGAACTTTGTAGAATTAGGTAAAATGTGAGTTTTAAGTTCCACTTAGTAATGAGATTAAGATAATTCCGGATGGCCATAATCTAAGATGACATGAAGTCAAAATAACTATGTTATTCATAAGTGGAATTCAATCAATACTTTTTTTATATCTACCACAATATAATATTTTTTTATTTTCCCTGTTATAAAAACGGCCAAATAAAGCTGCTCACAACAGCAAATATGTATGCACCATATACGACCATCATAAAAATTCTCCACTTGAAGTATAATATTTGGCCGTAAATTTTCGTTGAATTTATACATTTTGCAGGGCTCATTATTTGATTCTCGGAAATTCTTTAAGCCATTCCAAGGTTTTGGCCCAAAACATAGACTTTGGTGGCAATTTATGTGTTCGTTGTTCGGGTAATTAGGGATGCCTTACTTTTGTCATTTATTTCATGGCAATAATTATTCCCGTAACACGATTCGATTCAAATAATGTTTTTAGACCTAAGCACGCCATTTAAAAAAATAGCTTTTCAAGCTGTGGAATAAATTTAGTATACGACTTAAAATTATCAGTATTTAAGCGAATTTTAAAAGCGTCAAAATAAACTTACAGTAATCATGGTCAGTGGCACATTATCCCCTTGAGGGGCCCCAGTCACAATATCATTTCGGAGGACCTCTTTTTTAATGATAAAAAAGCGTCGCATGATTTATCCAAGATTTATTATTAATCATGAGTGGTTTCTCCAAATTGTAATTTCCATTTTTATCTGTCACATGTGATAGAGAGTATGGCTTTAAAATGTACAGTTATCCCCGCAGTTCACTAGAAACAATTCAGGATGAGTAACTAGTACACTGTTCTTTACGATTTATCACCCATCGGTCATTACATATTACAACCAATAAAAATGCATTTTTCGATGAGACAGCATAAGTTATATTCTCAGCTAAATAATTATTCAATATTAGCTATTTTTGAGGCCCCCAAGATCCGGAGGCCCCAAAAGCGCTTATGGGGCAGTCCGCCACTGATCATGGTTTCATTTTTACTTTTATTTTATTAATTGCACTGACTCAACCACATATGGCTACAGCATGGTTAAACAAGTGTTAAAGAACTCATTTTAAATTGCTTAATCTTTCTTTTCAGCGGAGAAGGTAAGAAAATGTGGTTGGCAAATGACTCGTTGTCAATTGTCATTAGATGTTTTTCTGTTTTAAAGATTGTGTTAAGTGGACATGTTGGGATTCACATATCACATATCTTTGTAAATAAAAGATTATTCAGTTAACTTATTGAAAGTGATTCATACATTTAGTACTGGCATCGTAAATCAATGCTAACGAATTTATATTAAGATCTTTGAACCGGTAATAGTAACATGATACTGATACGAAAGTTTTAACTTTCAGGCATGTCGGTCAGTTATTTACGTTCACATAAACTAATTATAGATGTGTCTTTTTTCGCAGAGTAATAATCATTTCAGCTTTTGAGAACTTGGCGTTCGTACTCCTTAGTTGAGCAATTAAAATGGCTACAAAATTGAAACAGTTTACGATCAATAGTAACTGTCGAAGAAATCATATAACAAGAGTTAAGAATTAATTGTGCTCACAATATGCTAGCTTGGCATCCATACCTTCAAACTCGTTTCAAAATTCTTGATTCCATAAAGATTTCTGCTAAAGATCGATAAATTTTCTTAATTGTTTTCTCAATTTGATACATTCAGCAAATAGAATCTTCACTATCTTTATCAAACTCTGACGAAGTACTGCACGTATGTATTTACAACGGTAAAAAGATGTCTTTTTTAAGGTGTTCACTGTCAATGCTTGGTGGAATGGCATTATAAAAAAAAACTTTAAGTACTTATTCCACATAAAATTTATTTTACAATTTATACTTAAACTGTGTATAAATACCACTGTTTCGTTGTATTGCTTATCAGTTGACAATGCTCGCCATGAGCAAACCTGTACTGATCTAATAAATTTTATGTGGAATAAGTAGTAAACATGTTTTATTATTTTTATGATAAAGAGATGTAATGGCAAAGTCTGTACCGTACATATAAAATAATCAGGTAACTAAAATCACGCATCACAGGCTCCATGTACTAAATTCATCGGGAATATATAGATAGTGTGCGAAGTCATTATATTTTTAATACACTGCTTACTGGCTCTTGTAATGAGCAAACTATTTTGTATTTGATGGCCAAAACAAAAGAACAATCTTGTGAACACCGTAAGCATTGTGTAAATATAACTAAAGATACATTTTTTATAATCATATTAACGAAACGCTCGGCTGAAGTAAAGGTGTTTAGAAAGAAGCACACGTGCCACAGTGTTTTCCTTCTGTCTTTTTATACCGTGTGGTATTTTTGGATAATACTCCAAGCGCGCCCTGCATACACTTGACATTCAACTGTCAGGCTCGCCTGTCACCCTTGTGAATTACTACACACGACGCGGAATAACTAATTTGCATTGTTGGAAGAATAATAAACTCCAGAAGGAGGAAGCAGGCATGACAGTGTTTCGCATTAAAAGAGTCACGTGAAGTGATGTTTGAATTTCGAAAGACAATGTATCAGTATACATGAGCTTTATTCATTTATGTATTGTTTCATCTTGAATTTTTGAAATAAGAACATAATTTTAATGTTGTATCTCAAAAAGGATAAAAAAAAGAATTGGATTAATTAAATGATTGAATGTATTGCTTGCAACACCTTTTGAATTAAATTATATTAAATAAACCTGAAGACGATACGTTATAATAGCCACTGTCAACTGATTTTAAACTTTTTAAAATTGCTTTTTGCGGACTACGCAAAATTAAAGGAAGCACCGTGCGTTTGATTTACAATATGTCTTCGATTTACGACCTATACACGTTACTGAGCTTTTGGTTATAAATAGAATCGGTCGATAGTCGAAATTCATACTCGAAGCTCAGGTTTATAACATACTGAATTCAGACGATTTGCTGTTTCACACTTTTCTTCTGGCCATGTTTTAATTTTCGGTAACGATAATTTAAAAAGTTTAGATAATACGGTTGACATTAAAAGGTAACACATAAACAAAAAAAATCCTCCCTTTAATAGGAATAAAAGTTAGAGTAAGTATCAATTCAAAAAAGTTTTTATTTAAGAAATTATTTTGTTTAAACTTTTTTTAATTAGTCCCTAGACAATTCTGTGAATAATTTTAAAACCCTAAACGCCATAGTGTTTTTAGTATACCATGCTTAGTGTTATGAAGTGAGTGGATGCGGGTATAACTAATTTCTTAATCTATTTTTGGATCTATGATTAAAGTTTCTGTAATATCTTAAATTCCTTCCCACCCTTATTTAATAAAATGGTATATCGTGACCAATTCCCTTTAAGCTGAGAGTTAAACTGCACGAAAATTCAAAGACTGAGCAGGTCAATTCAACAAATGCGTGGCATATTTAAATCTTCGAACAACTTCTGTTGAAATGTTACATTGGGAGTGGAAATTGACTAAAAAAATCACGTATGAGATTGCGCGCCAGCCTGGAAAGAGTGCGCGGGGTTTTCAAATTGCTGCGCGGCCGCACGAGATTAGAGGAAACATTGACCGTGAGTGATAAGTACGTTAGTCTTAACCTAACCATATGTATGTATTATTCTTGACAGAGGATAGAAAGCAACTGAGTGACTAGTAGTGACCTTGTAAAACAACTACTGCAAAGATATGTACACTCCACAAATACTACATATGCTCCGCATTGGGAGTGAACATAGTTTAATAAATGGTATGGTTATAATAACAGTTTTTTATTTGTATTATCTTAGAGTTATATATATATCTTATGATTGAAATTCACTAGTAAATATAGTATACTGATTTCGACCTTCATTCGATGCTCCAACAGTGGCTAACGTTGATGATTGTGGCTTGTTGTTAAGTTTTTACGATGGTCCATTGGCTTACGTCCAATCGAGTTTATCGTAAGCGCACCTAAGTGATTCCCATGGTCGTTTACCTAGGTGATGTACGATTGGCATAAAGCTCAATTTATTTCTTAAATAACATATTAATTGGTTTACATGGGAACTTTTGGTAAAGTCCTTCGCACTCTAAGAATCTGAAGTCTTGTTGAAAGCTTATATATCAAAGTATGTCATAAACTGCTGAGGGATTTTTTTTGTAGCCAATTTTCGATTTAAAATTTTTAAAAAATCAACTGATATTTACGCAGAAGTATAAAATATGAGAGCATTTTACTATCTCAGCTGTTGTTTTTATTTTTGAGCATTTAATCTTTCCTTTACAGGTCCCAACAAATAGCATACGATCCGTTGATGTGAAGTCACTATGCTCCATGCAAAGTTGGTGTTTTTATGATGATTTTTTACATACATATGTACTGACTATACATCACCGCATCGGATGTTATTATTTGGGACCTCTGAGGAATGGTTAAGTGCATGATTATTACCGTACTGCTTTAGATCGGCCTTATAGCGTGTTGGGGGGAAAGGTAGTGTGTTTTCTTGATCATATTTACGTTATGTAAATCGATATATACATATACTAATTTAAATTATATGATTCGTTGACTCTGTTCGAAAGCACGAGCGTTTGTGTTGTCTGTATATTCCATCCCACCCATCCGATCCTATAAGCGGGGCGTAACGAGGGCGACAAGCAAACCACTAGTCCTGTCCCAGCGTTATCTCTTCTATCCCTAAAATATGTCTTGATACCTCCACTAAGAAACCGAAGCTCCATATTGGGATCGATTTTTATACAATAAAATGCAATAAGTGAATGGCTAATCAAAAATGAGTATATTGTTCTAAATTTGAAATATAATATCAACTTTGAAAATAAACATCATTTACTTTGCGTTTAAATATTTAAACATAAATTATTTTTAATTCGAGGCTTTATTTTTTTTACTATCCAGATAATTTATACTTGTCAATTTCAATCGCATGTATTTATATTACTTTTATTTAAAAAGCCGCCAATAGTGCTTCCATTAAATACCACACATATCAAAACCAGATTCCCTGAACGCATATAACGTATAATAGTGTTTATATTTTATTGTAATTTTGCGGCAACGTGACTGCCGGAATTGGGTCAAGAAAATTCGATTACCGAGGACGTGATAATCCGCACGGTTGAATTAAAAAACTATTAACAAAATACGTTTTGATAAAACCAATATTCTTTTTTTACGAAGTAGATTTGAACTTGCCCTTAATTAATTGACATATTTAAAAACTCGTTTTATAGCAAGGTTTTTAGTTGCGACATTTCAATCGGATCCGTGGTGCGGTGGCATATGAGAAATCCATAATCATATCCTAATTGTGAGCTTTTTTTATGAATTTTATTATGTTTGACAATTAGCGTTGCCTCCGCTGAAAGGAGTTTTCCCACATTACGACGCATGAAAACCTCCTTGTATTTTTTTATTATATGTTTGCATTGAAATAAAGGATCGATGATATTGGTCAGTCATCAATTAAATAACATGATTTTGTTCGTGGTCATCACTTTTTTAAACGCAGGTTGAGCATTTATTCTTTGAAAAAATTGCGTAAAAAAAGTACTGGTGCCGTCCAAAAAGATCGCGTAAAATCGTAATCGCGTAAAAAAAATTTCATTTATTTTTTAATGTATGATTTATGTATCATTTTTATTTTCAAATTGTATGGCCACCCTCTAGGTCAATTTTAGGATCCACCACTGCCTCACAGGTTCAAGCCCTAGTACGAACAGTATTTTTTCAGCGAATTCTGTTCGAAAGCTGGATGTCCTGATTAAAACCCTATCTGGTCATACAAAAGACACTTAGCGAGAGCGGGGGAGAGGACTAGCTTTTAACTACTAATCCTGTGCTAGCCTTATCATTTCTATCCTTACTCTCACCAAACTTAAATAGAGATTGAGTGACTGACTAACGAGGAGTTCTCTTAGAATAATACATGTTGAGAAACCCCCATAATGATGAAATATACTTGAAATTGGGTGTGGACCAGATAAAAAATAGTTGCCACATTTATTCAAATGAGAATAATTTTCTTAATATTAAAATTGGATAACGGTGAAAATTGGATATATTTTAATTCTATAATTGATTTTTCGCACTATAACTGCTTACGTGAACATAGACACTTCTTACACTAGTAAATATTAACTTCAGATCATCTGTGTGAACATAGACATTTTTTGGTGGAGCATTATTTTGACATACAAATTAGCTGTCCTTACATAAAATTTCATTCATTTTAAATCGAACGAAATAGGGATGACCAGCATAAAAAGAAAGGGTATTTGTAAGTATGTACATATATCCAAATGGCAAAAATCTGACATAAGCACTTTCAGCATTAAGGCCCAGAAATTATCCGTCGGTCTTGTAGCAGAATGGTCAACTACGTGCTGTTCTGTTGCTGCCTGTTGTAGTTGTTGTGATGTCTTAAATGTATTAAAAACGGAACATAGAGTGAGAGACTATATAACTACTTCCCCTGTTATATTTGCATCAATCAGAAATGATAAAGGAGATCGAATTTCAAAAAGTTATGGCAGAATAAAATTAGTTGAGATGCTTTCATAAAATTTTCGTACTCCTCATTGGTAGCTGACTCGGTCAATAAATAATAACTAATTGTTTTTTTTAAATACCTACCACTTATTTTCAATTCTGTTTAAACATCTCACTGCTCATAAAGATAATTTTAATTGTAGGATGTGAAATCTTAATGATGTACTTAAACATTTATCAAAGTCTGCCAAATAACGTAGCCATCCAAAAATAGCTCAAAGTTACGCAATATTTAAATATATTTATGGCAACACTTTCCCTTTTGAAAACGATAGAATTATTAGTTGGCACAACATTATTTTTAAATCATATTGCTTTTATAGGGTCTTTTTATAAGGACGCTTAGTTTTGAAATGTAAATAAAACAAGTTGTTTGTGAGATTTCGACTAAATTTTAATTTTATTTGTAAGTATATTTTACGGCATTAAATATGGAATATAGCATCAAATGTCTGCCAATATCCATTCATTATAAAATGGGCCATGTCGCTAAAGTTGACTTTTTTGACAAATTTGGGTAAACTTCCAACTGCTCCAGAACCCAATCAGGCGTTGTCTGTGGTCGTTTACCTGAAGTTCCTTGGTTAGTTGGATTTTATACGGGTGCAGAGATAAGGCCCGATTCAAAATTCGCCAAGTTGAAGTCGACAAATATGCTGCCTTGGGTTTTCCTGTACACTTTCACACACAGCAGCAATGTTTTCACCAGATATTGTATTTTGATGACGTACAGGTAGATGTTGGCCGATTATTTACCAAACTGGTTGACTCAAATTTGGCCACTAAACAATGAATAATCTACTCAGCAGGACACAGTAACATATCTTGAGCGTCCCTATTGAAATACCCTTTATAAGCGGAGGAAAGATGAAACTGAAAGAATATCGATTTCATGCCTTTCAGAAGAACTCAGTGAAGACGCGCAATTTTTTTACATTTTGCTCATAGCAATCAATTTCAATTTGCAGTTGACAGTTGTCCTAAAAATTGTGCTTTATCTTTGTTTAATTATTGTATTGTGATTTTATGTGTGATATATGATTTATGATATCGAAGAGAATAGGGATTGAAAGAATACGAGTACTAGAAAGGACTAGTGGTTACCTAATCGATCTCGCTACATGTCCCGCTTTTTTTCGGAATCTTAGGGATTGGAAAGGTGGGAAGGAATTCTTGACTACACAAACACTCATTGCCTTCTAACAGAATCTGCTCGTACCGGGAATCGAGCGCGAGCGGTTTGTCACGGAAGCAAACGACGGACTGGGCACGATATAGACACAGACAGCTATACTGCCGTTCCAAGCAAAGGGGAATCTGATCAACTTTGGAAGAAAAACAAAAATAATGTTTTAATTGAAGTTTTAGTATTCGGAATCTGCTCGTTCCGTGAATCAAACCCAGGTGGCTCGTCACGGGAGCCAACGACGTTGACCACGGCACCCAGGACCGGGGAAATGATTACCCAGTGAATGTTTAATCGGCAATTTTGCTTGTTTTAAAACTATCTTCATCCATAAATATTAATGTCATCAATATTTTAATCACACTGTATCTCAGATATTTTAATGCATCTTAAATAGTTTAGTTTGGAAAATTAAAATATTTCATACGACATTCTAAGTAAATCTTCTTTCAAGTGCCAGTGAAAGTTTCGAAATCGCTCGACTCTGCTTCCAGTCTCTTCGAAGCGGTCTATTTATTTGACAATCTATTTAAATATCAATACGAATGTTCAAAATGATATCAAACTATTAATAGATATTGGAATCTATTTAGAAATATACTAACGGAATCCCTATAACCTGGCGAGTGGCACGTAGTACAAGAAATTCCACTTAACTTCGATCGGAATTATTTCACCCGCTAATAAAATAAACTTTTGCCCACGTGAATCCCCGTTACTGTTTAGTTTAATAACTCTTCGCTACGTTTCTGACATCCGTAGTAAAATCATATACATAATACAACACGCTTTTTAGTCTCTATGGTAGTAAGATAGTATTAAAGATCTGTGGAAGTGAGTAATAACAACAAAACAACCGTCTCCTAAAGAACAAATTTAATCCGAGCTAATATTAAAGAATTTCATATTGTAAATAAGCAGTTAGTGGTTGCATCGACTGTCTCTTTGCTAATAAAACTAGATTTTCTGCTTTTTTTGTAAGAAGTTATTATACTTTTTGCAGATGTCCATTTTTTTACGAAGGATTTTTACCAGGGCTGTGGAGTCACTGGCCGACATTGACCAAAAACACGACTCCGACTAAAAAAATGTTAATATCGTCACTTTTTCCCCCTATTTTTCCTATTTATGTGTATTCAATTAAATATCAACCCTATTAAAACGGCCAAAAGCCAAATTTGACATATTAAATGCAAAAATAAAAAGTTCAAACTTTTAAAAATTCGGCTCCGATTCCACAGCCTTGTTTTTTACAGTATTTTAGCTATCATACTGCGATAACAGTGGGCATCAAATATAGTTTTCAAAACTGTTTATTAAATGGCATTTATAGCTAAATTTCATAAATTTTGCGAATTACCGTCTTCTTCTTTGGAAGAGCTGTATTGATGTAGCATCATTATTTGACGGTCGCCGAATTCAGAATTAAAACAATTTTAAAATTTCCCTCACAGAGTAAGTAGATATCTTCAAAAACTATTTTAGTTGTATTATTTTTAGTAAAAATATATACACACATACATACATACAGTTTTTTTTCATTTTACCTTGCATTTTAAAATGTGTAAGTAAATAAACAATTTCGTTAGAATAATGCATATGACTTACGTGATCGTCGCGTCCTTGCTAACGTTCAAGTTATAATGGTTAATCTATAGCTAACAAATACAAGAGCTTGTCGATTGACAAACAATTACAATTTTAGTAGCTCTAAGACTTGAAATAGTACCAAACCCAAGGAATATATTATATCGAGCCAAACACGTGTATTCGGGATATCACGTGTTTGTTCTCTTTCATCATATACCAATTAAAATTTACTACAACAGGTACTTCAGTCAAAATGCTGACAATTTGCAAGTTAGATATTTATCGATGGTTTTGGTAATTTATCAAAAACAAATATACGCTTTCGACGGATTCAGCGGTTACTTTGTTAAATTAAAAATAGCTTTGTCTATTCCACTCTGACCATTGAGTGAGTGACAAGTGTTTCGCCTTTTTAGTAAGCATTATCAGACCTACTATCGCAAGCTTTCTTTAATAATAAGATTGGTTCATAACCTAAAGTATTATTGTCTCTTTGTATATCAGTCCCGTGTAGATCTGCTCGGGCCATGAATGTGAGGGGTAGATACTTTTTCTAAGTCGATAGCGTTGTGAAAGGCGGCCACGAAACATTGGCTGCATATACACAACGGGTGGTCGTGGGAAAAACCAACTTGTCTCTTTGTATCCCCACCTTACGTCATGAAAAATGAAAGAAAATTCCAGTCTCTGATTTGTGATTTATAATATTGATATGCAGGAAATAATTTTAACTTTATTACTGAAGCAACTGTGTGATAATAGGTCTGATAACGCTTTTCAATGAGACGAAGCACGTGTCATTGTTTTTAGAACAAAAATATAATAAATATGTTATTTTTATGATAAACATGCAACTATTTTTTATTCCACGTATTCAATACGTGAAACAACACACATAGTTATCAAAATAAATTTCAAACTAAAAATAAATTTCTAAATTTCTATCTCTGATGCTTCACTATTTTTAGCACAGCACGTGCTTAAAACAAATATGTACTCTACAAAAAAATTATAAGGCTTAAAACTGCAACAAATGACAACGGCTCAAAACTGATTGTAAATCTAATATATAACAATCAATGTTTGTTCGTATTGTATGCGTTGCCGTACCATTAATCCGATTGCGATAAAACTTTGTCAACTTATTTTAATGCACCTGCGCGAAGGTTATAGGCATAGTACAATTTACTTTCAGTAGGTGGCGCGTGTGTAGTAAAATCAACTTACAGTAGTTTTAACAACCAATGTTTTTTCATATTTTATGCGCTACCATACCGCTCATTTTGACAACTTATTGTTGCACGTGCGCAAAGGGTATAGGCATAGCACAGTTAACTTTCAGTAGGTGGCGCGTACCATAGCCAATCGGCAAAAGACAAACATCAAAAGTCAAACGGCAAATTTCATCGATACCGATCAGTGAAATTCAATAGGAATTATTTATCTAAAATATTGTGCATCCGAAAGCACTTCAATACACACAATCACTTTCTTTCTTTGAGTGACATTGCAACGCTTGCCAGGCACCGGCAAGTCTGATATAAATTATTTGAATATGTTGGCTTGCGTGCTGGACCGCCCGGGATCGATTCCCGGTACGAGCGGATTTTTTCAGTCGATAAATTGGTTCAAAGGCATGGGTGTCTGTGTTGTTGAAAATCCTTTCCCACCTTTCCGATCCCAAAGAGCGACGCATAGTGACAACGATTAGCTAATCACTTTTCTTGTCCTAGTCCTCGTATCCTTTGCATCCCTACTCTCTTCGAAAAAGAGAGGTTGAGCAACTGAGTAGCAAGCATTTCTCGTAGAAAAACATATGTTGAGATAAACTCCGCGAGAACTCCATATGCTCCAAATTAGGAGCGGGCAAGGTTAAAAAATATATATTGTTATGAATTAAATAATATTTTGACTGCGCTGCCCAGCATTTAATATTCTATGTGATGAACCGCTACTGGACCGTTTCATCGAATTAATGCATGATCATATTAATCTTTAAGGAAATATTTCTTCTCCAAGCACACCAAGCGGCTCAGATAAAATGGACGGTTAATAATAAATCAGTGAAAAAAATCACATCTAACATCGTCTGTACGTGTGTTGTACAAATTTGAATCATTAATGTCGTGTTTAAAAGAAGCGCAAGTTTTATTCCTTACTGGCAACTGTATTTTTGAAATGAACTCAGTTTGCACTTAGGTACCGGGTGTGTCAGAAAAAAATTAGCCGGTTATCTTCAACCATCACATTTTTTAATATATAAGTATATTCAGAGTAGAGGTCTGCACGGGCTCGGACAAGCCCGCGGGACTGTGGGCCGGGTTACAAAAGTTTGGACTCGGGCCGGGGCCGGGTTCGGGACTGGGTAGACAAAAAATAAAACATAAATCCGAGTATTCCGGACTTATACGCCATTATTGTATATCTAAATTAGACACATTTTATAATGTGATGAGTTGATGTAAAATTATTTTAAATGTTGATAATTTTTTTTTTGAAATATTGAAAAAACTGTCGGGCTCGGGTCGGAGTTTTTTGGGCTCGAGCCGGGTAGAATATTTCAATTTCGGCCCGGGCAGACCTTTAATACAAAGCTACAATTTTGTATACAAAAATAAACAATTATTTTTAAATGCGTGATAACTTTTATATTTAGGTTATCAACAAATTAATATCAATGATTAATACATAAAAGTGTACTTTTCAAACATGTCATCTCATCGTTATCTTAAAATATGTTTATTTATTTAAGATAAAGCAAATCATGGCATTACAGCTGATGCCAATGCGCCATGTATTTGACAAATATAAATAAATGTATTTATATATATACATACATGTAAATACATAATATTAATCACTAATTAATTAAAAACAAGATGAAAACATTGTTGTCATAAAAACTGAGAGAAAAAAAATTATAAAATCATATTAGAAATTTTCAAAGATGTCGACCGAGTGAGTTCTGACAAAATCAACTTTTATTCATAAAATATAGTATTCGTCTGAACTCACTCACGTCAATATGAAATATGTCGACATCCGAAGCAATGCCGTTTAAAATTGTTAAAGCTCTTCCCAGAGGCATTCCCATTGGCAGACTGGTTCTACCCCTTGGAAGAACAAACAACTCATGCTCACGATTCCTCAAAAAATTATCAGGAACATTCAATTTAACATTTTCAATAATGGTGGAATTCTCATTTTGGCCTCGGATAAGCCGAAAGAAATATAATGCCAAGTACATTTCTCTTCGAGCATTCGAACTATTGAAAGTGAGCATCCCTAAGAGAATTTATCTATATTATAATCATTAAAACTTCTTCCCACCCATCTGATCCTATAAGAGAGGCGTAGAGAGAGTGACCAGCCAACTAATAGTCCTCTCCAAGCCTTATTCTTTATATGTTTGCTTTATTTATTTACAAAAACTAAGCAAGACAAATAAAGGAATGACAAACAATTGGTAACACACATATACAAATAATTCAAAGAAAATACAACAAAATAACCACAATTGATATACTATAATTAAAATGTTTAAGACCTCTTATAAATATAACCTCCTACATTTAACCAATTATTTAAGAATGGTCATTAACAATATAAAATCAAACAAAATATATAAGCTGCCAAAAGAGAAATTTTAGTAATAACTTCGATTCTCGGGCAAAGTCGGAAACAATACACAAATAAAAAATAACAATATTGATTTAAGCGACTCATTAAAGTGGTACATCACACCCCAGTTGTCCTGTAGCTTACTTACACAGGCGAGCTTTCTCGTGGTGTAGTTTGTGTTTTGTTCCGAGAATCGCGCCGTGTATTTTTATTGGTTCGCGATTCGTTTGTGTCTTTTTTTGTCTGCCTGAGACCTAGCACGACCGCTGCGCCTTTAGCTTTTAGCTTTCCGGATGAAAAAGCTGCGCTTTCAATCCATTTCACATCTCTCAGCGAAAGCTTTTAAACTGAGGCACTACATCAACGAGACGGTGATCAAATGGAGGTCTGATCATATCCAATGAAAGATATAGCAGTAATAAATTATAGGTTTAATAGTTCACGGTAAGTATAAAGTGGAGAACTTTCTAAACAAGTTTCATAGAATATCCTTGGTCTGTAACACCGCTGTTATTAATTTCTAAAATTCTAGGAAATGAAAGAATAATGGCAGTTAAGATTTCAACAAAATTCAACCGTTGAAAAATTGGATTATAAATAATTTATTCGTAATATTTTGTCAAAATATATTATGTTAATTATCAAGATTAATTTAAGGTTTTTTCAAAAAAACAACAAACGAAGCGAAGAGCTGCACAAGAAATGAACGGAGCAGCTCAAAGATATTAAATAAGGAAGGGATAAATAGGTTGACAGATTGAGAGATACATATTTTTTTAAATATTATAGTATTTGCAGAAGATTACTTGGCAGGTGTAACAATACTTCTAATCACTATTTGAACGTCATTCAAAAGTTTTCCGAATTAAAACACATGACATCTATCAGAAATACCAAGTATAATTATAGTATCGATAGCATTTTTTCTTAAGGAGAAAATACATTTATATACTAAAGTATCTTTTGTACTTATTCCACAATTAATTTATTTTTATTAGTAACGGCTTAAAACTGATATATTACTATTGCTGAATCTTTAATTGATATATTTACTATCTTTCGGCAAGAAAATAAATAATAGTCATTTGCACACTAATTTGAAAAGAACGCTCTTTCACTTTTTTATCACATTAAATGTGTTAACAGTCGATTCTTGGTGAAAAGACACGATAACATTATATTATATTTAAAAAAGCAAATTTTTATACTACTCTCTTGTATAGTTTATCAAGATCAGGACCGGTCTCTTAATCCTTTATTATAATAGATAAATTAGGGTATGATTTTTATCTATAACAGGTTAACTTCCGCAGGGTAAGAACAATCTAAAAATATATAAATACATATTTGAATTATTGATCCAATTCTAGAATTGAAATTCATTAAAAAATCAAAACTGCGGTAACTAACAGCAAATATGTGATGAATATGGCACAAATTTTGCAATATAAATAACTAAATAACCTTTAGGTGGAAAAATTTATGAAATTGTGCACAAACACATTTGACCTAGTAAAACTTTCATACGTCAGCGCTGATATCTTTAATTTGATTCGTTACGTTACTATTATTTTTTTGATTGAGTATCAAAAATACGAATAAATGAGTTCATTTGAAACCGTTTAAAAATAAATGAAATCGGCTACGGAAGATTTTCTCAGATCTTTGCTCGAGCGAAAAGTTGTAAAAAAGTAATCTGTGTGTCAAAGAAGAATGCTCCCACTCTTTTTTTTCTTCAGACGAAGTGTTTCCCAAAAGTCATGACTACCAACATCGAAAATCTTAACGACAACCTCACGGATAAGTTAACTTTATAAAAATAGATAGTATCTTCTTTTTGAGCGAATTACCGCCTTCTTCCTGGTAAGATTGGTGTACCATCATTATAATAAAAATAATAAAACATATTTAGTACTTTTTCCACATGAGATTTATTTCATCAGGACCGGTTTCGCTCATGGCGAGCATTATCAACTGATAAGGAATACAATAAAACAGTGGTCAATTTTCCTAGATAAAAATCTTTTTAATGTAACGTTTTACAATCCTTTCAATCTCAGAAATGTTTTAGTAAATTCTAAAGATAAAATCAATATTCTCAACCAAAGTGGGATCTACTTACTTGATTGCAAATTCTGTGGAGCCAGGTATATTGGTCAAACGGGAAGAACTTTTAATACCAGATTTAAAGAACATCTAGCTTGTTCACGTAAAGGGAATGAAGTATCTTCATTTGGAAACCATCTGTTCCTAAATAAGCATACTTTTGATATCACTAAAAACTTTAAAATCCTGCATGTTATTGGTAAACCTTTAAAACTAGATAAATTAGAAATCCTTGAAATAAACCGTTATAAATTTATTCAAAATTCTAACCTTTTAAATGATCAATTAGTCTTCGTTTCTTCGCCATTGCTATACCCAATTCATTAAACCTAAGCTTATTGCATTTCTTCCAACTTTTATCTCTGATAATTTTTATTTTCCTTTGTTTGATTTTAATTTGTAAGAATTGATATGGCTTTTATTCTGTTACAGGAACTGACTCATTTGAACTCATTACCGGGATTTCCATCTAATTATGTAGCTTTATTTATTTTTATTAAATGCATTTAATTTTGGGCTTTTACTTTTTTAATGTTAATTCATACTTAATTGATTTTTGATGTGTTAGTTTTGCATTGCTAAGAGGTCTTGAACATTTTATTTTTAGTCTATTTTTCTTGTAATTTGCTTTAATTTATTTGCTTAGTTGATTTACCAATTGTTTGTCATACCTTGTTTTCATACTTAACTTTTGCATAAATACCACTGTTTTATTGTATTCCTTATCAGTTGATAATGCTCGCCATGAGCGAAACCGGTCCTGATGAAATAAATCTCATGTGGAAAAAGTACTAAAAATGTTTTATTATTTTTATTATAATGCCTTTCCACCAAGTATTGACAGTGAACACCTTAAAAGGTACCATCATTACTTGACGGTCGCCGAATTCGGAACTAAAACAACTTTAAATTGTCCTCACAGAGTAAGTAAATATCGTCAAAAACCATTTTAGTGGTATTTTTTTTGTAAAAATATATAAACACCTACAGTTTATTTTTTCATGAATATCTTGCATTTATAAAAATGTGTAAGTAAATAAACAATTTCATTTGAATAATGCATATAACTAACGCGATGGTGGAAACCTTGCTAGCGTTCAAGTTATAATGGTAACATTTAACGTGTTCACTGTCAATACTTGGTGGAATGGCATTATAATAATCATGGCATTATAATAAAATGGCGACAAACCTCATGGAAAAGTACAAAATTCAAACGATTCAAGCCCAGGGCTGTGGAGTCGGATTCGCAGTCGTGGAGTCAGGGTTTTATGGGCGTAGTAGTACTCGGAGTCAACATTTTTGGAAAGTTTTATTTTTTGTATATAATATATCAAATTTGGTTATTGGTCGGATTGGATGGTTGATATATAATTGAAAAAAATAGGAAAAGTAGAAAAAAATCGTGACAAAATTAAAATTTTTTAGCCGGAGTCAGCCCTGTTATGTTAGCTTATGAATATATTTAAACGATTCAAGATTGAGTATTTTTATTGGTAGAACATTTTTTTGTGTAATACGGTATTGTAATTGCAATGTATTTTAAACCTTTTTAGCCGGAGTCAGCCCTGTTATGTTAGCTTATGAATATGAGCTTATATTTAATATTGATTGAGTAGGCATTTACTTGGTAGAACTCCATTATAATACGGTAAGAAAAATAGCAATGTATTTTAATTCTACATAAATTATTTTATATATTTGTTGATAGCTATTTCGGCTTACGCCCGTAGTTCTGACGAGGGCGTAAGCCGAAATAGCTATCAAAAAATATATAAAATGATTTATGTAGAATTAAAATATATTGTTATTTTTCAACCGTAATATATTTAATATACTTCAGCTTTTCTATTATTACATCAACAAAATACTTACACTGAATTTTTATTGAATACCATTCGTATGTACAACGCAATAAAGAAATCACCATTTGCTGTTACCGTCAATCGTTTTTGTATTACAGGCTTTGGCCACCGCACAAGAAGTGATAACAGACATTAAAACATATTTGCGTCCATTATTCCAGATAGTGCAAAATTTATGGCTGGGATTCGTTTGATCGTTGTAAAATTATGAAGCTCTCTCCATTGATTTATTAGTCTAGGTTGATAAAGTAGTAGACCACTTATGCTATAGTTCAATTGGTTCCAATACCAATAGTATTTCATATTTTCAGTAAATACAATATACACCTTAATAAGTCACGTGAAAATAAATTGAATTATAACATAGCCCGGTCCGTGGTGCAGTGGTGCAGTGGTCAACGTTGTAGGCTTCCGTGACGACTTCACGGGCTCGAGCTCCAGTGTGAGAAGAACTTTGTTAGTCGATTTATCGATAATATTCGAGAGCATGAGTGTTTCTGTTGTTGAAATTATTTTGGTAAATTATGGATATATGGTCACGGAATAGAATCCCAATCCTCTCGAGCTAAGCTCAAAAAATTTATACATACTGGCTAATAATTTTATGTTTTGACTTTACTCTTTGAGTATGTAGGATTGTGGATTATTATAAAATGTAGAGTCAAAATAAATCTGAAGAATATTACTGATTATTGTATGAGTTCTGAAAGAAGAATTTGTTTTTTAATATTAGCCAATAATAAAATTATTCTTTTTATTTTAAACAAATAATAAACTTATGTTACAATTGTTACTATCTCTATCTGTATAATAATATTATTTGTGGAGTTTTTGGTTGCATTTTTGCTCCAGTAAATTAAAACAACTCGATTTCATACTTATTGCGAAGTATTATTATTTAGGATCTTCTATTATAATAAATTTAAAAATTAAAGGCGAAACATTTCAATAAAAATCGTAAGCCTTACATTCATTTCATTTAATGTACTTATTTTTCATAAATCTTTACAAAAATTCTGTCCCGTGACCATATATCCATAATTTACCATTATTTTATATCTTTCAATCTACAACCAGCTTTGTTCTTCTATATTACATCGTTACGTGACGCTAGTATATGCCTAAATTGAAATTCTTGAAACCATCTGAACGTTTGATCTTTCAGAATGAACCGAAACATTTCGATACTTAATTAAACCGAAATGACTCAAGGTGTCTATGTACCGAGGAACAAAGCAATCAGTTTATTGTAGGACCAACAAGTCAGTATATTTACTTAGTATCGAGCATGGGTCAACCGCCACGCTTACTGGAATCAAAGAGGAAAATCTTCTCTTTGGAGCTTTCTGAGGAAGCCACGTGACTGTTCTACGAGGAAAACCGCCCGACTGCCTCATATACTTCTCATTAAGATGCCAGCTTTTGATTTACTGAAGGCGTCCTGTGGGGAAATTTCCTATCACTAGACTCAGTGACGTGACGTTATCGTGGACGTCATACTCGAGTAGTCTGTATAAGTTATACGAACAAATAAAATGTATATATTTTAATGATTATTTCCAAGTGATCACTTTTAAGTCACTAACTGTCAAAATGTGAAAATTGATATTACTTTTGAAGAAATATTTCGAAAAGCTGTTCTGGGAAAAGTCTTCAATCTCACTTACTTCATTGCTTTAAAGAATCATTTTGGTGCCCACTTACCATCAATTTTATTTTATTATAATTAGGATTTAGTGCCAGGAGGATATTTTATTTCCAATATAAACCTTTTGAATAGTTTTCCTTTCCATGAGTTTGAGGTGTCGCTTTCGGTATCATCAAGTATTTAAGATGCAAGAATGAACATGATTTGGCTCGTAATAAATAGTTTGTATCGTTTATTATCAAATAACTCTCGCATCCCGAAAATTTAATTCGATTTTATTTTTAAGTGTGCTATATAGACGCGTGCGTGTGTGTAAGTGTACTGCATATTTATATTTGTTCATGCAATATGGTATGTGAAAGTGAAATGCATAACATATATTGTACATATAGATGCACTAGCTAACTTCTTGAACTGGCTTCACCGCGGATTTCTCACTAATTTAGCAATCACGCCAGGAAACAATGGAAGAGGATGCAAATTAAATATGAAAACTTAATGCAGAAACGAAGGAGACGGGAAGCACTTTGATACTAACGCACCTCGGCTCCATAAAAAAGATATCCAAAGAAAGATTATTAATCAAAATATTTTTCATACAAGACCACTGGAATATCCTTAACTTTTAAGGTTAATGTTGGCAATTTGTATTGATTTACTAAAATTTTAATGGAATTCAATAAATAAATAATTTATTGCATAAAAAAATTACAATTACTGTTGGCGTTTTAAATGTAACATTGCATTATCTGATTATAAAGCTCAATGCATGGAAACGACTACAAATTTAAAATGGTAGGTATTATCCAATATCATGTTATTTTAATAATTGGATTATTTTTATTGCTTGAATTAATTGATGTTCTATGGTAATTATTGATGTTTACTATCGTGTAAATGATATTTTCAGATATAGAGCATATTTGGGATGAATATCATATTAAATTTATAAAGATGAAAATAACTTCTGCTGAAAATTTTGCATTTAATATCCATGTTGTCTCATGTCAAGGATTAAATTCACATTATACTGAGTACTCCACTGATGAAAAATGACAGAAGCAAAGTCCTTCTTCCATGAATTGAAATATAAATGATTTAGCCTGCACTCTAGATCGCTTTCCGCTTTGAAATTATTACTGTCCAACTAACTTTTTATTTAAAGTCCTTTTTTATCTCAGATGAAAAGCAGGGTATTATTTTTACCAAGAACACACCGTCTCTTTTAAGAAGATTGCATCTTAGAAGGATGCTGGTTTTCCATTGAAAAAATACACTAATTAAAAGCATAACTGAGTTTGTTGACAAATACTAAAACGCATTTAAAATGAAGTATAGCTTTTCTTGAAAAAATACGTTAGTAAAACATTTTCGTTTCGTTTTGAAGTGCAGACACTTTAATGCATATTGTGTTTAATTTAATCAGTCAAAAGATTTCACAGTAAAAAATAAAGCGATTAATTGTATCCAACAGTTGGTAAGATAATCAGTTGTCTTGATCTAAGCTTCTTGAAAACCTTGCTAGCTTATCTTCTTTACAATCTAATACAGCAAAAAGTGTGTTTTCTACGAATCGTCCAATGCTTAGTGGCTTTGTTTAAGGGAATATCTAAATTAGAAGGTGCATTAATTAATGCACCTAAAAATATAAATGCTTTTTTTACAGTTTATTTACTGCAATAATGTTCTGTGCTATTTTCTTTATGTATATGCTTTATTTTTACTGTTTCTTAATCAGTTTTATTCGGTTCATCTTTTTATAAATATATTTTAACGACCAAATTGTTGCCAATAAGTTATTCTACTGACTTGCAAAGAAAATAAATTAATTCCGTTATAAAATCATGTCATAAGCCTTATTCTTAAAAATAATTTTGAAACTCAATCTTACGATTTAAGACAAGGAAAAGAGGTGAACGAGAAAGATGCGTTTCCTTGTCTTTAAGAGTAGTGACCAGGGCTGTGTAGTCAGTAAAAAAAAGTTCGACTCCGACTCCAGCATTTACCAAAACTACGACTCGGCCTCCGACTCCAACATTGACCAAAAACACGACCCCGACTCCGACTAAAAAAGTTGAATATCGTCACTTTTTTTGCCAAATTTTCCTATTGATTTGTATTCAATTAAATATCAACCCTACCAATTCGGCCAATAAACAAATTTGACATATTATATGCAAAAATAAAATTTTCAAACTTTTCAAAATTTCCGACTCCAAGTACGACTCCAGCCAAATCGCCGGGATGACTCCGACTCTGGCCAAAAAGCCCAGACTCCACAACTCTTACTTCGACTCCACAGCCCTGGTATTGTCACTTAATGTAATATACACCACTTTGTAAATTTTAGCACATTATTTACGTGTCCGTTTGACTTCTTTGGTAACTAGCATATTATTTCGCATTTGACTACATAAGCATTGTGCTTAATTTCAGAGTGCTGCTCTAGAAAGGTATAGAAAAATATTTGGGAAATTTTCTGTGTTTACTTTTCGAAAAAAGAAAACATATTGCGAAGCGACTGGAAAATTTTCTGTGTTCATTTTTCCTTGATCGCAAAATCCGTTTTTAATTTATCATCACTCGAGTGTAAAAAAATATACTTGTTACATGCAATGTTTTCAAAATTTTTGTTGCTTCGAAAGTAAGTGATGATAACAATATCGTCAAAAATTTCACGCTCTGGCAGAGGGAACATCTCAAATGTATATCAAACGATTCATTATCCGTGCAATATCATTTATTATCGTTTTTATTGCGAGCGTACGTCAGATATCGCGTGGGCGCATAATGATGTATTGCCGAGCACTGGTACAAAGACGACGGCGTTTCCCAGAAGTGAGTTTTGATTTTTTCCCGCGTATGACACGCCTCGTCGAGGTGATAAAGTATGACAATATTAGTCGTGCCTATGTGATCGAGTGCCAAGACGTTGGCCGCCGTACTGCCAGACGACGCGGCGTCGAATCTTGATGATTATTTACGGAGGAATCGTCAACGGGATAACAGAGCTTTAAAGCTCTCCAATTGGCCCCTTCAGAATTCAAGAAACGTCGATTTTTACCGGATTTTGAATTTATTTTTTATTTTTTCCAAAAAATAAAAAATACATGGCGTTTATTGATTGAATTGAAATTAAATTGGTAGAACTCCATTATAATACGGTGAACAAAACAGCAATGTATTTTAATTCTACAATTTTTTTTATTATTTTATTAAATTCTACATCGATTTCTGTATTGTTACATTGTTATTTTTTTCACCGTATTACAATACATGATATTACAGCTGACGTCAATGCGCCATGCATTTGACAAGCTGAATAAAAATATATCATAAAATATTACACAAAATTAAAAAAAAAAAACATTTATGAAACAGAAACATATAAATTACATAAAAAAAATTAAAAAATGAATGTCACTAGATACAAAATTATATGTTACATTATTTGTATGTACGTAAGACGTACCAATAGTACGTAGTCAATACGAAGATATTTCAAATCAAATTAAAATCACTCCGCTAAGCCTTAAAAAACACAATATAATAAATTACTATGTCATATTTACCAAAGAAATTAGAAAGCCAAAACATTGTTTTCTGAGATAATTAAAAAAAAATCAACTTTAATAAAAATAGGTAAAATTACTGGTGCAACCTGTTATTTGGCTCTCCTGAAAAGTGGAAAAAATGTGTTTGGTTTCTCTGCTTCTAAATTGCCGAAATATTAATTTGTTTATAAAATTACAACGGTAATATTTAAATCAATTTTTTCGTTTGTTCGTTCAGTAGATGATATTTATTAGATCTCAGATTCTAAGAAACCTTCTTCTTTGTACCTTGGTAGAAAACAATAGAAATGAGTTTTTGCCGTCAGTCAATGTTTTTGTATCTCACTTTTAAGGTGTGACTGTGAATACTTGGTGGAATGGCATTTTAATAAAAATCATTATACATGATTAATACTTATTCGACATTAAGATTACGATAAGAAATACAACGAAACAGTGATAAAAATAATAATACATTTTTAGTAATTTTTCACATAAAATTTATTAGATCAGGACCGGTTTCGCTCATGGCGAGCATTTTCAACTGATAAGGAATACAGCTACTACAGATATTTATATAAAAGTTAAGTAAGAAATACAAGGTATGACAAACAATTGGTTTTACAACTAAGCAAATAAATTGAAGCAAATTACAAGAAAAATAGACTATAAATAAAACGTTGAAGACCTCCTAGCAATTCAAACTAATATATCAAAAATCAATTAAGTATGAATTACCATTATCAAAGTAAAGGCCCAAAAATGAGTGCATTTAATAAAATAAATAAATCTGCATGTCTGTCAACTATGATAAGATGTGGAAATCCCGGTAATGAGTTCAATTGAGCCAACGAAATTGTTCCCTGTGAAAAGAATAAAAGTGTACAAGAAATAAATACAATAAGCTTGAATTAGGCTAATGAAATGTTGAATTAGGCTAGTGAAAATGACAGTGATATTTTTACAAAAGTTATGCAAGAATTACAAGGTATGACAAGCAATTGGTATTACAAAACTAAGCAAATAAATTGCTGCAAAAAAGACTATAATTACAATGTTGAAGACCTCTTAGCAATAAATTTAGTATGAATGATACACAATTAGTGCATTTAATAAAAGATAATAAATCTTGTTTTTGAATGTAATATAAATTTTTTCATGTGTATAATATCGTATTAATAAAAATCTGTCATTACAGATAACAGAAAAAGTGAAAACTTTCGTGGTGTATTTCTTTTTCCACATATTATATCAACGCTTGATTAATGTAAGCATTTTCTGACCTCAGTTATATTATAATAAAAAATCATTTATATAAATTTTGAACTTAATTTGACAGTCAATGATAGATTTATAATACAGGAGGAAAAAAATATGTGTCACAAAATGTCGCATTAGACTATCAGGTGACGAGGTAATATTGCTTAGTATGAAAAATATTTTAATATAAACTTAGCCGTCATCATTCGGATAACTTCAGAGCGGCTTAAGCTAGGGAAGAAAACGAGAAACCAGAAAATCATCAAAAGTTTTAATAAGCTTTTATGAGGTTTTGGTGCCAATGTCAAATTTATTAAATGAAAGAACATTAATTATATTTTTATGTATTTTTAAGAACCGTAAAAATCATTTTTTGCTAAGAATATATAATCATAATTGCTTTTGATATACATCATAGAAGTTACATCAACATCATCTGTAGCCTTGCAGTAAATGATCCGTTTAGCGAGCACAGGTTTCCGGGAAATATAAATTTTATTTCATTTAAAATTTACCTATGAAAAGCTGCCTGGTTAAGCTTATAATTTAGGTAATATATAATTGGTCGTTATGAGAGTATTTTTTAATCCTTAAAGCTTTCTCTATTTTGACAAACGTGTATATTGATAACATATATACAATTATTAAATTAAAAAGAATACATATTTATATGAAAAAAAAATATTTTTTACATAGTACAATTTAAAAAAAAAATGCTTAGAAACGATACCAAAAAAGAGTGGTGTTGCATAGATATTAGTTAAAAAATATTCCAATGTAAGATAATTATTTTAAGTACAATACATGCAATAATAATTAAGGATTTCGACTGAGGGTGCTTGATGGAATTTTAATATCAAATTTGAATTTTGTACTTTTCCACGAGTCTTGTCGCTAACGACCCGGGTTTCGCCTTTCAGCATCTTCAGACATTTCAATGAGCTGATGAAATAAGCTGAAAATCTCGAAGCAAAAAAAACGGAAACTATACACATTGCTTCTCTAGGCAGGCCATTGATCAGCCGAACAGACCTTATAACTAGTAATTGACATCACTGACGCAAATTTTTAATAAGTGGTTTGAGTAACTGTCACGTAAATAAAAATTTGGAGCATATAATTTTTAAGTTTTGAGTATGTCAGGGTTATTAAGTCACCTCCCAAAAAGAAGATGAAACTGTTCCAATATTGGAAATAGTATTCACAAATCATTCCTAATATAAATTTGGTTGGAGAATACTCCTTGAAAATGTACAAGCAACACATGAAGTTTTTATTGGCAGGTGTTTAAACATGTTTTAAAACATTAGGAGCAAAGCTTTCAAAAAGTTTGTAGAATGTAGCTCAAATTGCAGATGTTTATAACAAAAATGCAGCCCACACCTTGCAGTTTGCTTACGTCAGACTTTAAAAATCCTCACTTTTTTCGCAATTAAATTCATTTCAAGATTTATTATTTGTGTATTCACTTTTCACCAGCTCGTGTATGCTATCGTAATTTCCGGTTATTTTTATTTTAAAGCAAAACACCGTGTACTCAGTTAACGCAAAATTATTGCGTTACCATAAAATGGCAAACGTTAAGAGTTACGATCAATCTGGTTGCGTTGAAGTACGTCCAAACATACCAGAATATTTAATATTTTTAACGTGTTGTATTTTTAAAATTCATTTAATTTTATCACTCAGAGAAGAACAAACTGTTCCTTTTTCCACACTCAGGGACAGATATTTTGTAAGAAACAATTGAGGCGTATTACATCGAAAACCATCCACACTTTGTCAATATCTATCAAAAAATGCGTACCTATGAGTGCTATATTACTTATAGGGATTAGAAAAAATGCAGCTGTTAAAAAAAAACAAATTGAACTAATGTGATGACGCTATTTTAGGAAAATTTCTTAATTTCCGGGGGAAAAAAGTGTCTTTATATCAGGGCTGTGGAGTCGGAATCGGAGTCGGAGCGTTTTGGCCGGAGTCGGAGTCGGCGCGGCGTTTTAGCCGGAGTCGTACTCGGAGTTGGAAATTTTGAAAAGTTAGAATTTTTTATTTTTGCATTTAATATGTCAAATTTGGCTTTTGGCCGCATTGATAGGGTTGATATTTAATTGAATACACATAAATAGGAAAATTAGGGGGAAAAAGTGACGATATTTACCTTTTTTTAGTCGGAGTTGGAGTCGTGGTTTTGGTAAATGCTGGAGTCGGAGTCGGACTTTTTTTCACCGACTCCACAGCCCTGGTTTATATTCATTGTGAATTGTTACTATCTCTGCGGGGAATAACCGCTAATTTTTCTAGCCGCACGTTCGATCACATACGAATACCAACAATGACACGCCCACACTCACATATGCACAGTTCTGCAACTCGCGGACCTCCGTTACTACTACATTTTTACTTCAACTTGCATTGACTAAAGCGATTCCTATGAATATTCTTGTTTTTCAGTTACTTATATGCTACTGAACACCATAAAATACACCATTTTTTCATGAAGTGTAGCGAATACACATCACCGGATCGATTTTTTTTAGCACCGTAAAACGGGGTGAATAGAGACACTTTTTATCCTTCACGCCTATGTATCATACCTGCGGGCCACATATTTCAAATATGATTAGTAGTGACCCGTGTTTTTAGCATCCATTTTTTTCAATTTTCGCATTTTGTAGCATTTATAATTCTAGATTTTCGGATTTTAGCATCTATTTAGCATCTATTTTAATAAAACACAAATATCAAATAATTATCAATTACAATTCATTTTAACAACTATACATAAAAGGATAAATTACATTGTTTGTTTATTCTATATTATAGAAAAAAATGATATACAATGTACGCTATTGAATCTTATCTTAATTATTTATTAAAATTAATCACTGAACATATTTCAACGGATGAATTTTTTAGATTAGTGCGACGATCAGTTACTATTAGATTGTATTTGCTAAAGAATCTTCCAACATCAAGACTATTTACTGGACACCAAATTGATTGGATGGCAGCACAACCAAATTCTTTATACTTTAATTTTGTGGCCATTAATAATTGTAAAATATCTGGTTTTAAATCATTTTTTATAATTTCCAAAAGTTGTTAGAAAAAATGTTGATATCCTTCAATACATTGGGATTCTGTCAATAAATTAAATATGGTATAAAAATATGAACATAACGATGCAAAGTATGTCCATATACGATATTTATGCAAAATCTATCATTTTATATTTAGGATAGTAAAATTTCTTTTAAAAAACAAGCAAAATTCGCAATTATTTGTGATTTTAGCATATATTTGCATATTTTATGAAATTCGCATTTATTAGCATCTATTCCGAATTTTAGCATCTATTTTGCATCTTTTGCAAAGTGCTAAAAACACGTGTCTCTAATGATTAGCTTGGAAAATGTTTCTATGGTTCTACTACACATTCATGGCAATACTTTTCAAATATTCACTATCGTGATTAAGATACAGACAATTTGGTTCGATGTCTCTATTCACATCGAATTGGAGTAAATAGAGACTAGGCAGATGAATAGAGACAAAACAACAGATTGTAATGATTTGAATATAGGAACATCTATTCATTCGGTTTTACGGAACTTATTAACCAAAAAAAACATGATTGATTTTAATTTTCGTCCAATAAAAGAGAAGTTTTTAAGGGGTCAAAAAGTAAGGATGCACAGGCATCGAACTTAAACACGTTTATTTCAATTTTGGCCAATCATTTAGTTTGGCTTAGGTTTGGTTTTGTCATTCGAGAGATAGTATTATAGTCATTGTGAAACAATTTACCCAACCATAATTATTGGGACTACATTGGATACTTAGTAAAGTTGTGTTAAAGTTCAATGCTTGTTGTTGTCTCCAGTCACCCCGCAGTCTCTATTCACCCCGTTTGACGGTACCGATAGGAGAAAGGTTAAGCAAGATAGATAAAAGGTATTCGTGTAAGTACGTAATATAGAAGAAAAATCATGAAAAACAACTTATTCGTCTGTTGTGCATTTCATCCGGCAGGATTGCAGGCACTTTTCTTAAATAATTAGCGATTACTATTCAACATAAAACTTTTCAAATATAATTCAAGAAAGCAAGTCGAGACATGCTAGGATTCTGGATTAGGGCCAATTTTAATGTACTCTCTTGCAAATGTCCGGAAGTGCGAGTGTAGATTTCGGTTTACATTAACATGGCGATAAACTTTGCTTAACTTGGAATAATAAATGACAATAAAAACACAGAAAGAAAGTTATTTATCTGATATATTTTTGATTCTTTAATAGCAGAGTAGTCTTCAACTATTAGAGGATTATATATGAACTGTGCCGTATGTCTCCCGTTGTAAGGAATAATACCCGGCTTTGATTTATGCGGTAGAAGTGTTAAACGAAAAATTGCGTACATATGAGGTATATATATATCAAATATCGCGTAAATAATATCATACTATAAATGTGGGTATACATACATACATTCCAACCGCTTTAAAAATCAATTGTTAAGATTTTTATTTGTATGCGTTTACATACATATTTGTGAAATAGCATTATAAAAAAAAATAAAAAACATTTTTAATACTTAATCCACATTAAATTTTATTTGGTTAGGACCGGTTTCGCTATCGAAGAGTTAAAAAAGCAAATTTTATTTTCGATCACTTTGATGAGTATGACCGTACATATAAGTATTTTGACACCTAGTATCTACTGCCATTTTCATATTTTTTATTGAAATGGCTTCATTTGCATACACGTAAACTAGACATATCAATCAGTTATTTTTGGTAGTCAAATTATGTAAATTTAGCTAAATGTTTTTTTATATGTTTTAAATCAAGAAAAGAATTTTGAAACAAATCTGTGACCATATATGAAGAACCATGAGCTGAAAACGGAGAACCATGACCGTGAGCTGAAAAAATCGTTTCGGTTCCTAATTGGAAACAAAGGCTTCTCGAGGAAGGAAATATCAATACCTAAAATAACATTCTTTCCAGATTAACGGATAAAAAAAAATATTTTGTTTGTCTGGCATTAATATATTTTTAAGCCTTTTGAAAAACTCAAAAATATTTCACCACTCAATAATAAATACATAAACAATTGCAAGAGACGTAAATATTTTTTTTACCCGACAAAATGCACGTAGAAAGTGTTGAGATGTGCAAGTCATCTCAGGTGCAAATTATTACCTATGTACGTCAGCGAATTATTTTGAAGATAGATTCGTGACAGGGACCCGAAACGGTCCGCTAACAATACGCGGAATCTCAAAAATAAACTTGTAGCCCGTAGTCGTCGCGTGGATAGTCTAGCAAGAAATTTAATTAAAACATTGTACTGTATAGTGATGAACTAAATACATACTGAGAAACTGACATAGATAAAATTCACTCTAAAAAAATATTGAAATAAACATTAAAAGCGAAAGTGCAGTGTCTGTGTATTATTTTGTGTGACTAGCACTTTGTCATAATATTCAGACAAAGTAAATCAGGGAGGACATCTTCATTAGTTGTTTAATTATTCGTGTTAAGCAAACAAGCTTTCAATTGTTTTTTTTTATATCAAACTAGTATTGCTACCCGGCTTCGCTCGGACTAAGCGACCAATAATTATTTAATGTCATATAATTCGACATAATTATATCACAAAATCTTACATTCAAAATAGAGTTAAAATAAAATTTATTTAATTTGATGACAGCCCCATTCTCCCCCATTAAAATGTCCAAATTCAAGGAAAAAATCTAATTTGCTGTCAAAGAAATGTCAAATAATACCTTCACGTAAATAATAAACATTATTATTAATAATAAAAGCCGGGAAAAGTTCAGTAGAAGACTAATTTAATACATTTTGACTAAATGTCTTCGCCGATAAAAATTCAAACATATTTTCTTTCATATTCGTTTTTATGGCAACTCAATGACCAACAATGCAAAAGGTAATTACAGACCCACAGACATACATACGCCGTTTTGGTTTTATATATAAGATTAATTCGTCAATTATCACGAAATCGTGAAAATCTCATTCGTTGTTGTGCTTGGGTACGGCTCGTATTCTACCGGTTTGAATTTGAATACAGTTTCGGTTATAGCTTTAATTACTTTGGTCATAATTTCAATTAAATTGGTCATATTTTATATTATTCAATCGGACTAGCTTTGAGACATGATCTAATTTTTTTTGGTAATGACCTAACATAACCTTCCTCGCCATCAATAATTTTATCCAGACCATCAATAATTTTATTCGTTACCATCAATAAATTTACCTACATTTATACCGTTACTAATTGTATCCGTTACTAAAATATTTTATTCTGTCAAAGAGTTAATCAAAATCCTGACCGAAATTTGATTTTAATTTGTTCCCTTTGGAAACTAATTAATTTATGAACCGATCGAAAAGTCAATACTGAAATCTTTATTCGTCAAATTAAACACTTATTAGGATTCCGGTATCTTTTTCTTGAATTCACAACTCCGCGTTTCTCTCGACGTCTGTTTAAATCGACCTTCAAGAAACACTTGGTTCACAAGCAATCAAAACTTTTATAATATGATTAATATCTTTGATAAATCTCTTTTTTATCTGTTACCAATTGACATCAGTGAAAAAATACTCTGGCTGTCGGAAAACATATGTCATGTAAAACGTTTGATAAACTATCATTTAGGCATAGAGCCAATGTAATGAGTTGTTTTTTATGCAAATTTTTATGAACGAACAGAAAGCTAATTTATCAGACGATTGTTATAAAAACCAGAAAATATTCATGACGGCCCGATAATTGGCAAATTTTCAAAAAACGTTTTCTCGTCTAGAAAGAATCGCCTTACTGATTGACATTCACCGTTTTGTTCGCTAAGTAAAATTATTTCCACGATCAAAGTTCGATTGGATTTTTTTACTCTAGCAAAAATGCACAACAACTAACAATGAAGTTTGTTTATAATTACAACGATGAAAGTGAGGTGTATTTATTTCGGCTCAAATGTGGGAAAAACAATAATATTTAGACAATAATTTTGAGTGCACGCGTTCGAGTAGAATAACTCAAGAAATAACAACGTAGAATCCGATTTTTCATGGACGAACTCCGTGGAAACTTCACGAAGAGCGTGAAAACCCTTACGGAAAACTCTATCTCTATCAACAGATTGCACGTCTCAAACAAACGACAATCATCACGATAGAACGAGCTTCATGTTAACCTTTTGGATAACTGGTTTTGTGATAACATGATATAACCATTAATTAAGTATTTCGACTGAGGGTGCTTGATGGAATTTCAATATCAAATTTGAATTTTGTACTTTTCCATGAGTTAGCGACAAAACTCATGGAAAAGTACAAAATTCAAACAATTCAAATATGACATAACTAACCACTTTAGTTTTTGATGGCAATAGAAAAATTCAGCGAGTATAACCGTATAAACACCTCGTTATTAATATAGCTTTGTTTTAAATATATAAAACACATTATATAGAACTACTTACACACAGTATACTGGGTTTTTTTTAATCTATTTGGTGGAGCTTTAAGTTAGTTTTCATATTCAAGTGGCATTCCTTTCCCACCGTTGCTGACAGAAGGGCGCGATCTGTTATGGTGGGCAATCCAAAGTGAAGCCAGTTCAAGAGTTCGGCTTACTTTTTCTTTTTAATTATGGAGGGACAACGAGAAGAACGGTTCTCGGTCCAAAGCGATTCGGCGGGTAAGAGATCATTGGGTGACAGTGATGGCCTACAACCTTGCAAAACATTTTAAAGGTTTCACGAACGAGCTCGTGAATTATGGGTATACATATCTGTGTAACAGCGAATTACGAATGTACCATGGAGCATCACATAATCATTTGCCGTAATGACTTATTTTGTAGTCTATAGAATTCAAATGTTTTTGGTGACCAAACACCCATTCTGTAGCGTACACCATAGTTGGACAAGTTATATATTCTTATAAAGATCGGGACCGCTTTCACTCACCGCAAGCACTATCTGCTGATGATGCTTTATTTATTTAAATAATGTCTTTCCAGCAATTATTGACAGCTAATATGTTTAAATTGATTAGATATATATATAGGTACAGTATCCTTTCGTTGGCCTAAACTCGCGTAGGTCATTGTAGTCACCAATCACAAGGGTTCGTCTAATCAATACAATGCCTATTGCGGTGGACATTTTCAGCAGTGTTTTTGCTCTTTTAATTTCTACATTGTGTCTTTTATGACAGTCTCTGTTAAAGGATTGATTTGTTGTAATGTGTTGTCTAATGCATGGCGCATTGGCGTCAGCTATATTGCCAATAAAAAAATAATTAGACACCATAAAATGTACATTCTTTTCGTCCGTTATTTATTAAAGTTAGTACGGAAGTAAATGTAAGAAAAATCATAGAACATATCCAATCTCTAAGTATACCCACATATTATATTAAGGCTTAAAGTGTAGTGACAAAATAAATAATACCTTTACTTCCTGTTTTATTAACAATAAAGCTAGGCTTTGTTTTTCTTTGAAAAGCTTCTCTCACAAACAATGTGAAACAAATGCTTACATACAACGTTATACAAAATAAATAAAAGTATGCTATAAATATTTTTTCATCTCCAAAGAATCACTACAGTAAATATATTTTTGAGTAAAATTCATTTATAACATCAACTGAAAGATTTACTCTATAAAAATATTCGTTTCTTTTAGGTTCAATAATAAATTTGGAATGTTCATTCAAGATATTTTTGGGTGCCTAGTGAATATTATATAACCAATTGTTTCAGTTGACCTTTTGGAAATGTTACACAAACAGAGGCTCCTTATTTTAAAGGTCATCCGAACTTTAAGAAAGAATTTTGAAAAGCTCTCTGACATTCTGAGCTTTATGTCATCAAGTCAATCGAGGAAGGAATGCATTCGAAAAATTTTATTAAAATTCCAAAAATTTTACTTTGAACAATTGTTCAAAGGTGACCTATGTATAATATGATACCCTATCTATTTATATGATAAGTTTAGTATGAAACACTTTTCTACTGTGATATTCATTACAATGTTATATTAAAAGTGGCAAGCTCCCACGTATATTATTCAATGAAGCATTACATATTTCAAATATTTATATTGATGTTTAAGAATACTTTCAACAATAATTGTATAAGGATCAGGACCGATTTTGGTCATGGCGAGCATAATGCTGGAAGTAGTGTCAAAAAACATGTTTTATTGATTTAAATTAATGCCTTTCCACCATGAAGTGAGCTGACCCAGAGTTTCATACAATATATAATGTAGACGAAGTACTAACAATTGTGTATTATTTAAAATTTTAAATAGTAGGTATGTCTCTCCAACAGGAATTTAAACCACTTGTAACTGCCAGTTAAAATATATTAAAAAAAAAAATTGAGAGTTGTTTTGTTTGATCCATGTCCGCTTCTAATGTGAAGCATATGACAATCTTATCTATAGATTATCTTCAATTTTGTTTCTACAATATTTTGCATGTTACACAGTTACTCAATTTCTCTTTATTTTGATGAGAGTAGGGCTAGAAAGAATAAAACTAGGCCAGGACGAATGTTTGGCTAGTCGCTCTCGCTATACCCAGCTTATAAGATCCGATGGGGCTTTTTTACCATTTCCGCTCCCAACTTGGAGTATATGAACTCGCATATTTTATCTCAACATGTTTTTTTAAAAACTGCATGATACTCAGTTGCTCAATCTCTCTTTTTCGAATAGAATAGGAACAGATAGGAAAGAGGGCTAATGGTTATCAAATCGCCCTCGCTACGTGCCGCTTTTTTGGGGATCGGAAGGGTGGGAAGTAATTTTTAGACAACATAAACACCCATGCCTTCAAACAGATTTGATAAATCAACTGTGAAAAAAAATGCTGCTCGTACAAGGACTTGAGCCCGTGAGGTCTGTCACGTAAGCCAACGACGTCGATTAATGCACCGTGGACCCGGCTGAAAGCTGACGTATTTAGACATCCTGATTAACGAATCAAAACCCTCATAGATTTTTGTATAAATACAGGAAAAAATAAATTAGAAAGACGATATAGAACAGCATTCAATATGTGTGCACAATTACGTGATAAAATAATTATTGGCTGTTATTGAAATACGTGGAGAACATTCTAGCAACTATGTGAAAAGAATGTAACAGTTTACGAAAATTGTACATCATTATGCATCACATTGGAAGCTGCTAGAGCGAATACCATATTTGTTATGTTGTAAAGACAAGAATCCGTTGTTTCGTCTGCTCAAACTTCTTTGAACCAAAGATACCTTCATATTTGTAAAGTATCAATGTGGATTCTTTCATAATAAACAAATATTTATAAATAGTAATTTATATGTATGAATGTTTGTTTGTTTGTCCAGTATGTGTTCCGATACCGTCCATCCGATTGCGATACACTTGTTGTGTGGACGCCCACGAAGGTTTTTCAATCATCTTTTAATATATATAAAATGAATGCGATAAATTTTAAATAAAAATATACATACATTCACCTAATCCTACATACACCTAAAACTAAATATCTAGGCTGTGGAGTTGGAGTCGGAGTCGGCGCGGCGATTTGGTCGGAGTCGAAGTAGGAAATTTTGAAAAGATTGAAATTTTTATTTTTACATTTAATATGTCAAATTTGGCTATTGGCAGGATTGGTTGGTTGATTTATAATTGAATACACATAAATATGATAGTTAGAAAAAAAAAGTGAATTAATTAATCGTTTTTTAGTCGGAGTCGTTTTTTGGTCAATGTTGGAGTCGGAGTCGGAGTCATGGTTTTGGTAAATGCTGGAGTCGAAGTCGAACAATTTTATACCGACAGCCCTGCTAAATATATAAATGAAATAAATTTTATCTTGAAAAAGTATTCAAAATGTTTTTTTTTTTATTATTATAATGCCATTCCACCAAGTATTGACAGTGAACCTTAAAAGTTAAATGAATATTTTTTTGCACTTTCACACTTTCTCTCTTTGATTGGCATTGCAACGCATGTCGGGTACTCAATTTTTTTTATAAAAATATGTGTATTATACACACTAATATGTGTATACATATGTATGTATTTTTTGTTCGTAGCCATAAACATCATATTATATTGTCTTACTCGTATGTTAGATCAATTTTATCTATGTACGCTTTAAATCGAGAATAATAACAATAACAAAACATTTCTTCAAATAAATGTGATATATTGTATTATATCTACAGAATTAAATACATCTTAAAACATTTAATATTATAAATAAAATATATATATAAATATATACCTATGTTTTGAATTTGAAGAGTCATATTTTATTTTTCCGATAAAGAAAGGAAACTGGTGGGGTCAGTACCTCCAACAAGGTTAAGAACCACTGTCCTAAACACTGCGACTATTCAGGCTAAATACACAAGAGTTTTAACCACTTAATTAAAAGCCTTGATTGTGTATGTTTTTTTTAATATAACGGAAGCAATTAAATTATATGAAAATCAAACAACTATTCAAAATACAAAATGCAACGAAACTATAAAGGTCTTCGGCCGGAAAGGAGTCGCCACAAAGGAAAATGATATTCCAGCATACTTCAGTGAAACTGATTGATCTTCCATACACCTTATTCTTGTTAAATTCCGCCACACTGATTATTCAAAGCGTTTTGAGACCGATATAACATGACTTAAAACAAACATGTAACATAATATTTTCAAGTTGAAAAAGCGGGTTGCCAATTTTCTTAGTTGCTTGCCAATAATTGTGTTATCGAACTGGTACAAGACGTTATGGAATCAGTTTATTGATTGAAATAACATTACGCCATATTAATTTATACCAATTTCTACTTGCTAATGTTACCATGCTACATGTCGTTCAATTTATACTTCTTAAAACGTTACTAAAAGGTGATTTTTTCATTACCGTAAAACGGGGTGAATAGAGACAAAGCAAGGTTTGAACTTTAGCACAACTATACTAAGTATCCAATGTATTTATATATGATTCTTTACAATGACTATAATACTATCTCTTGAATGACAAAACCAAACCTAAACCAAACTAAATGATTGGCCAAAATTGAAATATACGTGTTTAAGTTCGATGCCTGTGCATCCTTACTTTTTGACCCCTTATAAACTTTTCTTTTATTGGACGAAAATTAAATAAAATCATGTTTTTTTTGTTAATTAGTACCGTAAAACGGAATGAATAATGATTCATATATTCCAATCATTACAATCTGTTGTTTTGTCTCTATTCACCTGCCAAGTCTCTATTTACCCTCTCTCGTCTCTATTCATCCCGATTCAATGTGAATAGAGACATCGAACAAAGTTGACTGTATCTTAATAACTATAGTGAATATTTGAAAAATATTGTCATGAATGTGTAGTTGGACCAAAGAAACAAGTTTCAAGTCATATTTGAATTATGTGTCGCAGGTATGAAAGATACATAGTCGTGAAGGGTAAAAAGTGTTTGATATCGACGCGCTTGCTTTAGGTAATCCTACCTTGAAAAAGATTACCTCCTATGATTATCGTGGCCACTAAAAAATGTTGACATGCGGTGACACTTGAATTTAACATGTATAATATTAAGTGGACGTTTTGAATTTTTTTAAATTTGACCGGATTTTTTTTCGTTATATCTAAAGACAGTTAAATAGAGATTTGTTGTATCGAGGTTATACAGTACGGACAATTTAATTAATCCATTTTTCAATCGATTTACAGATTTCCGTGATGTCATAAATTCCATCCATTCTATAAATATAAGAATATGAAAGGATGCTGTTAAAAAAAATAGGGGATAATGAGATGCAAATTAAATATGAAAACTAAGCTCAGAGACGAAGGAAACGGGAAGAACTTTGACGCTAACACGACTTGGACCTTCATCAAATAGATATTTAAAAATGTATTACGAGCTTTTTTCAGTTAATCGGATTAGAGATAGGTGAGGCATATTTTTCTTTGGTCACATCAATCGATTGAACAATTTATTTATGAAAAGTTCCGTTCGAAGATTTGAACCCGTAATCACATATCTGAATTGAATGAATATTCAAATTCCTAGGACCGACCAATAATTTTAATGGATCCGTTGGTAGCTTCGTAAAAGTTCATTTTTAATATAAAATTAAAACTGATAGCTTCCTTATTCCACAAATTGTGTAACAAGTAGTGACATGTGCTTGGTATCTTTGAGGATGTCTTAAAATGCTTTGGGAGGCGAAAATCGTGTCATTACTTATTACAAAACACGTGGAATAAAAAAAAGAAGCAACTTTCTTTATTATATGATAATTCAAAGAAAATTCCAATTCATTCAAAAATAAAAATCCCGCTCCCAATGCAGAGCATATTGTCTACTAATTGCGTATTGTGTAATAAGTTTATGTCAACATAAGCTGTTCGATGAAAACCGCTTGTCACTAAGTTGCTTGACCTCTCTTTTTGGAAAGATTTGCTTATTTGTTTTTTTATTGTAAATAAAACTATACCACCTAATATGGTAGTAGACGCCAATGCAACTTGCATTTAACAGATACTACATTATGTACAATACGTGTAAAAAAACGTAATAACAGTTCAATAGTGACTTTCGTAAAGGAACAGACATAATTTACACTTAAACCTTTTTTTGTGCGATTTCAAAGTTATGTGGTTTTTTTATTGCAATTTTTTTAAATATATTTTTGGGACTATTTAAAGTACATTACATATAATAACGTAATAAATAACACTTTGTTCACATAATGGACGTGCAAAATCCAGTGTTTCACCTGTTAATTACAATGCGACCTTGACAAATGCGTCCTTGTACATGCTATCTTCCCATATTAAGTCATCGCTTTTTTTGTACGATTTTCTATCGAATGCACCTACCGCACAAAAATGTATGTTGAGATTATAAAAGAAAATTAACAATATTTTACTAATTTCATTGCTGAAAATATACACTTCCTTAAGGAGTGCATTGATCAATTGAACAGCCCTTGTGTGTTACTAGTGGTGAGTGTATCGTTAACGATACAGCGGGGTTTTAAGACCAAATGGTTGGGAGTAAATAAAAACACTACAAACTTCCATTTGAAATACAGATTTTTAAGTCGATTGAAAATAAATTTTATTATTTGAATTATCCTGAATAATACTTTTAACCCAAAGCGAAACGGTAAAAAAGTACCGAATTTCTTTCCGGTCGCTTCCTATACGCTATTTCCTGCGCCGCTTGTAAATCACATGTCTAATTTGAGACTTGTAAAAATATTAGAGAGTTATGGTTTCTTTTGAACTGACTGGAAAGCATCGTTACTAATTAATTTATAAATCTACGAGTGATAGAATATTCATCGTAGAGGTGATCAAATTAAACGTGAAAGAAGCAACTGATGAATAAATATTTTTTCATCACGTAAACACGTAATATCTGAAGGCAGTAAAGTAATCAATTTTTTACGTTACTGAGTCATATGTTTATAAATTGGTCCGTGAATTATATCATACTAAAGGTAAAGCGATACTAAAATCCTGACTGAATAAAACACAAACCGTTAATAATTTTGGTAAAATCTTATTATCATAAAATATTATGATCGCGTAGAATTGTAGCAGATAAGTATACATCGCCTTTCTTGTTGAGACTGCCAAGCTCATTATGTAGGGCAGACAGGTAGAATTAAAGAAAATTTAAGGTATCTTATAAGTAAAAACAAACAGATTTGGAAAATCATTTGATAGATAACGATAATAATTTTAATCAAATAAGTAATGTTAAAATATTCCATCGAGTAAATAAATAAGGTTTAAAAATGAACTGTTGAGATTTTTTAGAAATAAATAAATAATCAACAGGAAAGAAGTATTATTATTGAATAACATCCTAAATAGGAGAGGTTGTGCAAAAATTGATTTTATGCAATTAAAAATGATCCAAAATTTACCTATTTATGATTTTAAGCTAGGCAATTACTTTAACTACGAGTTCGTAAATCCGTAAAACGATAGAAAAATGGATCTGCAAAATGATACGTAACATGATTCAAGCCGGTGAACACGGAAATCCTATTTACCTCCGAGCTACATGATTTTCGTAGTTGTTAAGCAATTGCATAGAGTCCTTTTATTTCAATGCCAAGACAGAAACACAATCACTAAAACCACTCTTACTTTAAGCAATTTTGTACTTAAGGACTATTTCAATACGACTTTAATCCTGAGATTCCGTGCTTAGGTCCTGAGTATTTCGGGACGCGAAGATAAGCGGGTTGTCAGGATGTATATAAATAGACAGATCCCTAATCTATATTTACTTTGAAGACAGGCGATTTACGTTGGTTAACGAAGGCCTATTTTTGAACAGCATTATAATCAAATACTTACAAAGGTACAAAATAAACTAAGCTTGCTTAAACTTTTTGCCAAAATACAGTGCCGAAAAGTGGTATTTATGTTTGAACTTGAGCGACCTGTTCTACCTAAAAGCTCATGTTTACAGTCTGATACAAATGAGCTTTTTTATAAAAGCTGAATATAAATCTCTTACTGACTGTACCGAAGCTCGTGCTTTTGAACGTTTATGCTTGTTCACCAAAATATTTATATGAACGTCGGTCGTGCTGTTTTTGAAATCATTTGACAAGCGTTTGCTTGTTTTTGTAACTTTATTTCACCACACCTCTTTTCAAATTTCAATTCACAAATACACATACATAGTATAATTATGAATGTTAAATGCTTTAAAAGCAGTGATAAATTTATAAAAAGAAACCCCACTAGCTCAGATTTTTCAGATAATTTTTACTAAAACCTGATTTGAAAATCCAAAACACACGTATGTATCTGTAGAATGACAAATTACTTTGTAATTTATTTGTACAAAAGCATTTTTTTTTAAAGTTTAAAGTTCACAGAAAAATTACAAAAATTTGTGTTTCAAAAATTTATTTGAAGCTATTGGTATTCGCTTCCAATGTGATTGTTACTGTCAACATCCTCTTTTCAGATAGAATAATTTTAAGACACGGCGAATGATTCACTAATTTTACTAAGTTTACAGGATCGGATAGGTGACAGAGAATCAAGACATCACATAAATCTATGCCTTAGAATAATTGAGGATTTCGACTGAAAGTGCTCGAAGGAACATTCCATCGAACGAAAAATCGTTAATTGATTTAAAAACTAACATTGAAATTGTCCGTACTGGGATTCGAGTCCGTAGAAATCGCAGCTAAAACTACGTGAGCCACTCCACCAATATTATTAATAATATAATTTCATCACTAAGACTGAAAATATTTTCGATTTCACGTATGTAAATATTAATGCATATATTGTCAATAAAGTCTTCGGTAATAGCTCTTAAGATACTCCTGGCAACAATTTGAAGGCGCTACTTTTAAGCGTAGTACATTCATAATAAAATGCTGTTAATCCGCAGCAGATTATTTTAAAATCACTGGTTGTAAGTAAAGTTCTCGTTTTAGATACAATGACGATGAGTGTGTTATGATAGGAAAGGATGATTTATATCCTGTGTTCAGAAAATTTGGATTGAAAAAATGTATGGCATTTTTAACTCCAGGTTATTGAATGAAACTAACATCAACTATAAAATAATCTGATATATATTAAATCGATGTTTGTTTGTTTGTTCGTATTTATGCGTTGCCATACCGTTCATCCGATTGCAATAAAACTTTGTCAATTTATTGCTTGCACTTGCGCAAAGGTTATAGGCATAGTACAATTAACTTTCAGTAGGTGGCGCGTGTGTCGTACCAAAAAACAATAAGCAAAAGACAAACAGCAAACGTCAAACGGCAAATGTCATCGATACCGATCAATGTAAGTGAAATTAAATCGAAATTATTTATCGAACATATTGTGTATCCAAAAACACTTCAATAAACACAAACACTTTATTTCTTTGAGTGGCATCGCAACGCTTGCCGGGTACCAACTGGCAATTAAAATTTTATAAAAACTCATTTATTAAATAAGTTTACCAGAGGGGTGAATGGAAGTCTAGACCTTTATACGCAAAGTATTAGATAACCGTAACCAAAAATTGTAATATATTTTTTGTTCATTATATTCTAATGTATTTTAAGACAATTACTTTACAGTTACGACTGCTTTTGTTACGTCAGATAATTACGTCTAGAATATTACATAATTGACATTGACGTAATTTGGATTTGTTTCAGCAAAATTATGAAATATTTTCATCCAAGTTATTCTCGAAAGTACGCCCACGCTACGGGCCAAAAGTAGCCTAAAAATCCTGACGAACTAACATTCGCGTCAAAGTTATGACTTACACCCACTTGTTACATCCATAACTTGTTGAAACGAATAAATTATAAGGGTGAATAAACATCGCAATCTGTGGCGTAATGGGAAGCTATTACGTCGAAAAATCGGGTGAATATTTTTAAAAAAATATAATAATATTGGCTCATATGTATATGTTGGAAAAAAAATGTTTTATTGAGATTGAATTGAAGCACATACATATATTTTATATGAGTTTCTGACAAAGACTAAAAGTGTTGGAACTTTTTTATTGTACACACGTTTAAATTCAATCACGTTTGGTCAAATAAATTTTATGTGGAAAAAGTACTAAAAATGTGTTATTATTTTTATTATAATGCCTTTCCACCAAGTATTGACAGTGAACACCTTAAAAGTGATTCAATCACGTGTTTCGTAGAATTATCTTAACATTACATGAAAGCTTACCATATAAATTCATAAATGATCAATAAAAAAATTCACGGAAATAATGATTTAAATAATGTTATTAAAAAGTTGAGATTTTTCCTCTTCTAACATACCACACGAACCCTTGAGAATTGCAGTAAGCCAAGTAATAAAATATTGAATTAGTTTTACTATCTCGGAGCACTATTTTGGTGTATTTTTTTATAATCTCACTTCACTTGTATGATATTTTAAAACCTAAGGAATTTGATACTGTATCTAATTAATTTTTTCCTTATTTTCCATTTTCCTCAGTTCACTTCTCAGGGGCTCATATGTATAACGAATTGATCATATACGTCTCAGCTTTCACCATTAATAATACGGCCCACTACAATATCTTTGTTTCGTTATATAGGGTATTTCAATAGGGACGCTCAAAATATGTTACTTTGTCCTGCTGAGTAGATTATTCATTGTTTAGTGGCCAAATTTGAGTCAACCAGTTTGGTAAATAATCGGCCAACACCTACCTGTACGTCATCAAAATACAATATCTGGTGAAAACATTGCTGCTGTGTGTGAAAGTGTACAGGCAAACCCAAGGCAGCTTATTTCTCGTTGTTCACAAGAACTTGGCTTTTCTGCGACTTCAACTTGGCGAATTTTGAATCGGGCCTTATGTCTGCACCCGTATAAAATCCAACTAACCAAGGAACTTCAGGTAAACGACCACAGACAACGCCTGATTGGGTTCTGGAGCAGTTGGAAGTTTACCCAAATTTGTCAAAAAAGTCAACTTTAGCGACATGGCCCATTTTATAATGAATGGATATTGACAGACATTTGATTCTTTATTCCATATTTAATGCCGTAAATAATACTTACAAATGAAATTAAAATTTAGTCGAAATCTCACAAACAACTTGTTTTATTTACTTTTCAAAACTAAGCGTCCTTATAAAAAGACCCTTTATTATACAGATAAAAGAGAATATATTGATTGAGTAGGCATTTACTTGGTAGAACTCCATTATAATACGGTAAGAGAAATAACAATGGATTTTAATTCTACCGAAATTATTTTATATATTTTTTGATATCTATTTTGGCGTACGCCCTCGTCAGAACTATCTTTAAAACGTGCATTAGAACAAGCATATATACCTCGCATAGACAGGGTACACAATACATTCTCTGTTCCACCATCTTAATTTTATATGAAATTATCCATATTTTTGTAGAATTAAAATACACTGTTATTTTTCTTACCGTTATATAAAAGAAAGATTGTTCTCGCAACCTTTTAGGTTCGATACTCAGTTCAAAGGGATTGAGAAGTTGCAGCAATTATCTCTTCAAGTTAATAATCATCTACAGAGCATTTAAAAAAATGAACAATTTTATTTACTAAACAACCAACAAATTACATATCAATATCAAATCTAAAATTAATATTTGTCTATTTTCCTGTGTGCGGAAATTCCAGATATGAAATAAATTAAAAAATCAACAGTTTTCTGAAAATAACACAAGATGTTTTCCACAAATCGAATCATAATTGTTTAGTGTTAGCGACTGGTTATCGAAATTCTCTGGAATAATTAATCCAGTTTTCCAGATTTCGATTAATTAAAAAAAACAATTAAGCTGTCGATTTACGGCAATCGATATAAAATAATCATAGCATTACGATGCTCTTGTTTATTTATGCTAAGAAAAAGAATTCCGATGTTATATTTAGAACATTTACAGTAATTCAAAACGTATAGTCACGTGGATGTAGAATTTTGAACACGCAGAAAACATCTTGGTATTGCAATATTAATTGTAAGTCAACGAAAATTATATAATTTACATACTAAACTTAAAAATATATTCCGTTTTTCTGTAAAAGCGTCATACCTTTTATAGCATGCATTTTAATATATTGTATCTAAAAAACATAATGGTCAATTAATAAAGGGTCTTTTTATAAGGACGCTTAGTTTTGAAATGTAAATAAAACAAGTTGTTTGTGAGATTTCGACTAAATTTTAATTTCATTTGTAAGTATATTTTACGTCATTAAATATGGAATAAAGCATCAAATGTCTTATATCCATTCATTATAAAATCGACAGTTGATTGTTTCTTTTTTAATCAAATTTGGGTAAACTTCCAACTGTTCCAGAGCCCAATCCAGTCGTTGTAAACTTATGGTCGTTTTGTGGAAAACATCTTGGTTATTTTCAGAAAACTGTTGATTTTTTAAACTGGTTGACTCAAATTTAGCCATAACAATGAAAATAGGGACAATTATTAATTTGATTTTTGATATTGATATGTAATTTGTTGGTTGTTTAGTAAATAAAATTGTTCATTTTATAAATGTATAGATGATTTTTAACTTGAAGAGATAGTATGGCTTGCTCACCAACTCCAGCAACCACGCCCTTTCTCAAATGTGAATAAACAAAATCTTAACATGTATTTTATATTCGATCCAAACATTGATTGATAAATGAAATTATATATTTTGAATCGTTTGAATCCTGTATGTTTCCATCAGTTTGTTCTAATGCACGTTTTAAACATAGTTTTCACGAGGGCGAACTGACAAAATAACTATCAAAAAAAATATAAAATCAAGTTCATCCAAATTAAAAATCCATTGTTATTTCTCACCGTATTATAATGGAGTTCTACTTAGTAAATGCAATACTAATCAATATATTCTCTTTTATCTGTATAATTAAAGGGTCTTTTATAAGGACGCTTAGTTTTGAAATGTAAATAAAACAAGTTGTTTGTGAGATTTCGACTAAATTTTAATTTCATTTGTAAAACTGGTAAATTTTACGTCATTAAAATGGAATAAAGCATCAAATGTTTCCAATATCCATTCATTATAAAGCCATGTCGCTAAAGTTGACTTTTTGACAAATTTGGGTAAACCTTCAACTGTCCATGAACCCAATCAGGCGTTGTCTGTGGACATTTTCGAAACACTTGGACGTCGTGTGCCGATTATTTACCAAACTGGTTGACTCAAATTTGGCCACTAAACAATGAATAATCTACTCAGCAGGACAAAGTAACATATTTTGAGCGTCCCTATTGAAATACCCTTTAATACACATATTAATGTATAATAATTTTGAACTATTTTTAGTATGGATAGCTCACCACTCCAGCAACCACGCCCTTTCTCAAATTTGAATAAACAAAATCTTACTCATGCTTTTCGATATTCGATCCATACATTGATTGATAAATAAATGTATATGTTTTGAATCGTTTGAATCCTGTATGTTTCCATCAGTTTTGTCGCTAACGACACTGGTTTTTGCCTTTCGGCATTTTCAGGCATTTCAGTTGAACTGACATGATGAAAAGAAAGTCAGTTCAAGTTCATTCAAATTTGTTATTGAAATTTTATCAATCCACCTTTAGTCGAAATCCTAAATTATAATTACATATATTACATTTAATTTTCTTCAATTAAAAGTTAAATGTTAAAATTTTGGGATATCATATGGGTTGTTAATAACGCAGTTGTATTTTTATGGGAATAGGTGTGCAATAAAAATTCTTCAGTCATAAAATAGTTAAAACTGGTAAATTTTCTTGGAATAAAATATCCGAATAAATTAAATTTTTCAAATATTTTAGTTAGACTTCAAAAAGAAGCTTTAAAAAGTGCTCATAATTTTAACGAAAATATGCGAAACTATTTTCAATAAAATTTCTACAGTGCATGAAAAAATAAATCATTTCTCTGAATGACATTTTCTCCGAAACACTTAGACGTCGTGTGTGTTTATTTATTCAAAATAATCACTCCATTAATCAGATAAAAACAACATTTGAAATGTATATTAGCGCGGTAATACAAACTTTTTAAAACAACATATTCTTTAGAAAACGATTTTATCATCCAGTTATACGTGATCGATGCTTTTATTTCTGCACTGACAGGTTACTTAACTTTCTTGACGCAACATTTAAAGCAAATAAGTTCGAAGAATCGCATCACCAGATTAAAAAAAAATGTCACATTTCGTATAATTCAACACCAGGGCGGCGAGGCCAAGCCACTTCCAGTAAATTTGTCTGGCAAAGTTAAATATATCTTTGTGTTTCAGATCTACCTCTTACTAAGAAGGAAATTAAATTAGAAAAACGAATAGGTAGCCCTAGCTTTTATTATTATTCATACAATCAACTGTTGCTCTTCGTGGAAAATCAAGGGACGTACTAATTTCATTTAGAAACGTTATTAATCGAGTTATATAATTTAATTTAAGTTCTTAAAATTTTCTTAAGACACTGTTTAATGACTCAGTATTAAATTTAGAGCTTTTGAAAGGGTTTTAGGTGATATCAATTATTGTTCTATTTAGTGCGAAATGTGTTCTTATGGTGGAGAGGGTTCAGAAGAAATTTTTGAGAATTCTCTATTTGAGGACATATGGGTACTACCCATGGCTTTATCCAACAGACTTTCTCTTAGGGATGCTCACTTTCAATAGTTTGAATGCTCGAAGAGAAATGTACTTGGCATTATATTTCTTTCGGCTTATCCGAGGCCAAAATGAGAATTCCACCATTCTTGAAAATGTTAAATTGAATGTTCCTGATAATTTTTTGAGGAATCGTGAGCATGAGTTGTTTGTTCTTCCAAGGGGTAGAACCAGTCTGCCAATGGGAATGCCTCTGGGAAGAGCTTTAACAATTTTAAACGGCATTGCTTCGGATGTCGACATATTTCATATTGACGTGAGTGAGTTCAGGCGAATACTATATTTTATGAATAAAAGTTGATTTTGTCAGAACTCACTCGGTTGACATCTTTGAAAATTTCTAATATGATTTTATAAATTTTTTTCTCTCTGTTTTTATGACTACAATGTTTTCATCTTGTTTTTAATTAATTAATGATTAATATTATGTATTTACATGTATGTATATATATAAATACATACACGTATTTATATTTGTCAAATACATGGCGCATTGGCATCAGCTGTAATGCCATGATTTGCTTTTTCTTAAATAAATAAATCAACTGAGTGACTCACAACAAAAGTTTTTCTGCGAGACCTTTTTGTAAATTGCTCGATCTATCTTTTTGGAGATATAAAATTTACTTTTTGAAATGGTGTGATTAAAAATAAAAATAATTTTTAAGATTTAATGGGTGGGATAGAATTTACACCACTCGATAAATCAATTGAAAATTCATTGTATGAAAACGCCGGTAATAGGATTCTAGTTTGTGAGCTAAGCAACGGAAGCCAACGACGTTGAGACTCGACCACGGTCACATTTACATCTTATTTATAAAACCGAAACGGCGTATGTATGTATGTGTGTCTGTAATTCCCTTTTGCATTGTTGTTGCAAGTTCAAACAAACGAATTGATTTCGCTCGCGAAAGTTTCGACGGTAAATTTGTTTCGTTATCAATGTGTGTGTAGAGACTCCAATTACTCGAGTATCGAGTAGTACATTTTACAAAATACTCGAGTACTCGAGTAGTTTCATATGAACCAAAATATCTTATATATAAAACCGAAACGGCGTATGTATGTCTGTGGGTCTGTAATTCCCTTTTGCATTGTTGGTCATTTAGTTGCCAGTTGTTTCAACTTGGCCCGTCTGAATTTACGCGCCGAGGTGAACATAACCCCAAACTGGTCCGAGCGAAGCCGGGTTCGAATACTTGTATTATATATAACGGTTCGGTCATCTTAAATTTCATCTAAAATTTCATTCGGTCATCTAAAATTCAACGGTTCGGTCATCTAAAATCTTTTGAGCGTCCCTAGTGAAAAATCCTGTACGTAAACATTTATATGCATAATTTGTGTATATTTTTATAAATATACATATGTATGACGCCACGTTGAGTATATGAGGAAGATATATATACATATATAAGTGCATATGCTGACCCCGTGAACTAGCTTCACTATGGACGCCTTTTAATCTGCAACGGTGAGAGAAGAATATAAATTAACAATTTAAATCTGGAATAAAAGAGACGTGAAGTTTACGCACCTTATGACTAGAGAGTCCAATTACACGACATCCCAACTACTCGAGAATCGAGTATTAAAATTTTAGAATACTTGAGTAGTTTCAGATATACCAAAATACATATTATTAATTGAAATTTGTGTACATATAAAGATGATAAATAAATAAATAATCTTATTTAATTAAATTAATTATTGCATATATTTTAATTTACAAAAATAAATTTCAAAAAATAGAGAATAAAGCGACTCGAATTTTAGTAAGAGTTTAGTTCAGTTCAGTACGAGTATTACTCGAGTATTTTTCAAAATACTCGAATATCGAGTACTTGAAAAATGGAAGGGTATTCTCCGTATTGGAATTGGAGTTTCTATCTATGACTCAATACTCCATCAAATCGCTATCTGAATAAAAAATATAGCAATTTAGATGTAAATGCTATGAAATTTTAAATGTTTACCAACAATTTGGTGTGAAATCAAAGTTTTTACCGCATTTGGCATCATACGATCATGAATATAAAATTCGCTGGTACAGCTGAAGTTCAAAATCAATTATAAAGCTTTTAGCAGCTTTTGAGCTTTTTCGTGTCTCGTATCTGTACTTGCAAAGCCTCTCCCTACTTGCTGACTAAATTTTCCGTCTTATTTTGCCGACAAAAGAAAGCAATTTAAGTATTTTACATAAAAAATATTTGACGTTATCTAAGTTCATTGGCCCACTAGAGGTTAATGTTCTCATATATCGTTCATTATAACATCAGGCGATGATTAATAATTGAATAATAAGAAAACATATAATGTAATATATATATGTATGTATATAGAAAACATTCATGTCATCAGATGAACATGCTCTCGTCGAATGAAACTGGTCCTGATATATCTGGACGTATAAATTATTTTTTTTATTATTCCACGTTTTGAGTTAGTATTTGTCACAGGTGTTTTGCCTCTTTCAGAGGCATCTTCAGACTATTTTACTAGAGCTGCACAATAAGTTGAAGTGAACTTACATAAAGTTACCACCAAATTCATCGAAGTGTTTTATTTCTTTAAAAAAAAGAACATTATCAAATAATAATAATTATCGAGTTGTTTTTAAATTAAGTATTTATTTCAAACCATGAAGGAGTTTATTTTTTTCTCCGAGAACTGCTTGTTACTTAGAGAGACCACGAACCCGTGAAGTCCGTCACGGAAGCCAACGACATTGACAACGTATCAGTCTTATTAACATTACAAATTGAGATTTTTTTATGTTTTTAATATAATTAAAAACCTGGTAAAACTATTGATTGCTTAAATATCAAATCCTCTTTCAAGTTTATGTATAGCAAATATGATATTATTTTATAAATATTTAAATAAAATTAGTATTCTGATTGAACGCTTACGTTGGCTGTGCGAAAAACAGAATATTAACTGATAATAATTATGTTTATAAGAGTTACCAAACAGTATTCGTTGCAGATGAAGTTAAAAATAATATTAGCAAAATATCCTGTGCGGAATGGATTTTACTGACAGAAAAAAGCACTCGGCTTACATATCATGCTGTTAGCTTTAAGCACAGTAAAAATAAGAGACTGAATATTTCCCGTATTGCAAAAAAGCCCACGTCTAAACTTTGAGTGTTTTTTAAACACTTAGGATTTAATAAATGTTTATTTTTAGGTAACCTTATTAAATTTATTGTATAGTTCAATAAATTGTTGTGGTTGTAGCCGAGTGGTAAGCCTCGCTGACTTCAGTTGCAGTGTTCACATACTCGAGTCCTTTTGTGGGTTTTTTTTATTTGTGTTCAAATGCACGTATATTTGTATCATCTTAACACATTGGCTACGGGGAAATCAAACACACAGAGAAACGACGATATTCCACGTTCCTCGTAGCCAGTGTTAATTCTCTCCCACTTTTTGGATTTAAAAAAACGACACTTAGCGAGAAACTTCTAATCCTTATTATATTCGTATCTTTTTATTTTTATTCTCGCCAAAATAAACAGATTGACTAAGAATCAATTTATTGATTGTGTTGGCATTTACTTGGTAGAACTTCATTGTAATACGTTGAGAAAAATAACAATGTATTTTAATTCTACAGAAATTATTTTATATATTTGAAATACCTTTTAACAAATTATTTTTCTCTCCGTAATACTAACAATCAATTCTAAAAAAAAGCTTCAGTTATTATAAGCTCCATTAGGAGAATATATATTTATTTATTCAAGGCTGCAGCTCTGCAATTTCTTAAATTATTTTAAACAAAATACACTATTAAAGATGAAAATTTCGTAAAAAAACTATAAAAAAAAATATTTGATTAATAATTTAACTCAGTAAGCTGATGTTTGTTTTTATTACATAGTGATTATAATTTTAACAGTAAAAACAAAAATGCGTAAATAAACATCGTTAAAAATGATTGTATAATTCGAAATGGCAATCGTATTAAATCACATATTATCACTTGCGAAAAGAAGAAGCACCACAAGGCCGTCATTTAGTCGTAAATGTTACACGCGTTGACATGATATTACGTTAAAGTTTTGTAAAATGATTAATTGGCGACAAGAAAGAGTTACGCACGCCAATTCTTAGTTATTATACCTTCAATGCAAAATAATAAAAACAAAGATTATACACGAAATAAAACGACACGGATTCTGTTGAAACTGACCTGTGAGATGCCAAATATATTTGTGAGCAGTTAGCTCGAATACCAAGAAGTCGTTACTGGCGATATATGTTTTGATTTTCTCAGATTTTAGATACAGAACTTGTTAATATAAAAATGTAGATTGTATCATCCGAAGTGAGTATTTATGTTTACTACTGCTGACATAAGAGTAAATTCACTATCAAACCTGTAATCTACTATGTTTTATAAACAACGCATACTGACTTGGCTATTTTCAAGAGCAAATTTGTACTACATCTAATAGTATTTCACTGTAAATAAGATGTCAATCTTAATTGTAAGGCCATCAGATTTTTTTAAAACTACAAGTTCACAGAAAGTAAAGTCTTCATTTTGAAAGATTCCATGTATAATATTTTAGGCAACATCGTAAAAACTGAGAAATCACTTTGCACGATTTCAATAAGTTATACATATCTGCATTTAATTTATCGGTTTTTGTCTGTGATTCCACATCATGTTTCTTATTCTTTTGTAGGGTTCTGCAAGTCATTACAAATAATCACATGATTTATATTTACTTACTTGTTTTGTAAGAATATAACTAAATGTAAATTTATATATTTACTAAAAAAAAATGAAACATATTTTGTATTCATTCCACATTAGATTTATCAGGACCGGTTTCGCTCTTCGCGATCAACTGATGATCAGTATAATGCCATTCCAAGTATTGACAGTGAACACATTAATAGTTATATATATAAAACCGAAACGGCGTATGTATGTATGTGGATCTGTAATTCCCTTTTGCATTGTTGTTGCAAGTTGCCATAAAAACGAATATGAAAGAAAATATGTTTGAATTTTTATCGGCGAAGACATTTAGTCAAAATGTAATAAATTAGTCTTCTACAGAACTTTTCCCTTTATTATTATTAATAATAATGTTTATTATTTACGTGAAGGTATTATTTGACATTTCTTTGACAGTAAATTAGATTTTTTCCTTGAATTTGGACATTTTAATGGGCGAGAATGGGGCTGTCATCAAATTAAATAAAAGTTTGTGATTTTATTTTAAATCTATTTTGGATGTTAGATTTTGTGATATAATTATGTCGTATGATATAACATTAAATAATTATTAGTCGCTTAGTCCGAGCGACGCCGGGTAGCAATACTAGTAGTTATATATTTATTACAATCAGCGGTTGGCTGGTTACTAAAAATAAACAAATTGAAATTAAATACGATGAAAAAATAAGTAATGATAAAACTTATAATTATATTTTATGACACATAAATATCTTTTACATTTCAAAACAAAAAACTTTTAGCGATGTAAAAGTACACAAATTGTTTTTAAAACAATGTCATAAACATGCTTTAGTGCAAAAATAATCCGTTCATCATAAAATAAATAACTTTTTTATATTCATACCTTTTAGCTGATTTCACATGCATTGCCGCGCTGTTATTTTTTTCGCGATATTTTACCAAAAAATAAATAAATTATTGTATATTAAGCAAACAAATATTTATTTTTAACTTATGTACTTAAAACTAGAATTTATAATCCTTACATCCGATATGTAATGGGAAATATAAAATCGTAGAAGTAATTTAACTGAAAACTATTACATCATATGTCACAGTTTTATGCTTCGAGTATGCGTTCAAGATAAATAGACAGCGAGAAAGATACTTACATCTACGTAATTTTGTGAATTTCGAAGTTAATTTAAATATAAATAAGAAAGGTTACACGAGATTAACTCGATGATAAGTAATAAATCAGTTGTGCACAAAATCCGTTAAACTGTTCTAAAAGGTTTCGCATTATCAAATTAATTTATTAATTAATAATTTGTAATTTTACTATCATTAGTAGTATTATTTTTTGTATCTACCCCTCCCCTCCTCCCCCCCCATCCGTTCCGGCGACTTGTAAAAGGGAAAAATCCCTATCTCTATTTGATAATTTATAATGTTAGTATATTATAATCAATCCTTTACTAATTACTAAAAAGCCTTGCGATAGTAGGTCTGATGATGCTTCTTTAAGAGCTGAATCACGTGTCACTATTTGTGATACAATACGTGGATTTAACAAAGCTATTTTTTAAATTGTTTATTTAAAGGGTATTTCAATAGGGACGCTCAAAATATGTTACTTTGTCCTGCTGAGTAGATTATTCATTGTTTAGTGGCCAAATTTGAGTCAACCAGTTTGGTAAATAATCGGCCAACACCTACCTGTACGTCATCAAAATACAATATCTGGTGAAAACATTGCTGCTGTGTGTGAAAGTGTACAGGAAAACCCAAGGCAGCTTATTTCTCGTTGTTCACAAGAACTCGGCTTTTCTGCGACTTCAACTTGGCGAATTTTGAATCGGGCCTTATGTCTGCACCCGTATAAAATCCAACTAACCAAGGAACTTCAGGTAAACGACCACAGACAACGCCTGATTGGGTTCTGGAGCAGTTGGAAGTTTACCCAAATTTGTCAAAAAAGTCAACTTTAGCGACATGGCCCATTTTATAATGAATGGATATTGGCAGACATTTGATTCTTTATTCCATATTTAATGCCGTAAATAATACTTACAAATGAAATTAAAATTTAGTCGAAATCTCACAAACAACTTAGTTTTATTTACTTTTCAAAACTAAGCGTCCTAATAAAAAGACTCTATATATATATATATTATCAATAGTAAAATGTTCATTGAAATAGTACGTGTGAGTCAAAAAGATCACAAACATCGAGGATGAAAAAAATATATAAATAATTAAATATGTAAATACCATACAAATTTACCACATCGTGCGACATGCTTAGAAGTAATTAAGGATTTCGACTGAGGGTGCTTGATGGAATTTCAATATAAAATTTGAATTGCTTGAATTTTGTACTTTTCCATGAGTTTTGTCGCTAACGACCCGGATTTCGCCTTTCGGCGTCTTCAGGCATTTCAAGTTTAGGATGTACTTGAACTGACGCGTTGTAAACAATTTGTATCGTTTATATACAAAAATATAAGTAGATCACTAAGTTAAATGGCTATTAAAATGTAAATTAGCGAAAATTGAATGTATATTATCAGTTACTTCTGAAACACACATTTTGGCTTTGAAATCTATAAAAAGATCAGACCTCAACACTGCAACTTTCTTCAGGATCACAGATCACAAGACGACTGCCAACTCCATCGCCAGGATATGGATATAAAACAGAAAAAGACTTAATTTTGTATATTTATAGTTAGGTCTAAGTGTTGATTGAATCAAACGGTATGTTTATATAAAACAGTTTATTGAAGAAATCGTTTGCAGCAAATTTCTTAAAACTGTACTATTTATAACATATTAGTATAAATATTCAGTTGTTTTAATACTTTATATGAAATGGTGAGTATTTTATTATAATTTTGATGGACGTCAGTTTAATACAAAACGATGATTTAAGTTGTACACGGAAAATATTTATTTTAGAGAGTTGGGTTGTAAGAATTTTTTCAACGTCATAGTTACGGGAAGCTTTCATTGCATTCGGCCAAAAAATGTACTTTTTTCCCAGATGTCAGATAGTATTTAGGTTATGACGTAGATGGCGATGAGTAATGTGTTTCATAGACAAAAAAATATGCGTTCGAATTTTCAAATTTTCCTGTAGCATAATGCAGTCTCCTGTGACTTCAGACTCAAAAATCATCATACTGATTATAAAAAACGCCTCTTTACGTTTTCCGGATATAACGATGTCTTATGAATTGTTTTATTTTTTTAGCCATTTCCGATCCTAATGTGGAGCATACTCAATCAGAAGCTTTTCTACAAAAATTGCCATTTACTCAATTGTTTAATTAACCTCGCTTTTATATGTGGTAAAAAGCTAAGCAAGACCAACCAATCGCTACACTTCATTTGAGAATTGGTGACGTACATAAATCGATCAAAATTTTGTATAAAAACTGACCGTACTCGGACTCAAGCCTGAGAGGAACACATCCTAAGAAAACGACGTCGACTACTCGCCCAAGGACCCTGTCACTTTTCAAAAATTAAATTCCAAGAATGATTGTCTTTAAATATAGATCGTACTTCGTAAATATTATAGTCCACTTTGATTGATTTGTGTGTTATTTTAATACATACATGTATAAATAGAAGTGATATTAATAGATATAGGTTTACAATGGTGACGAAATTTACTCAGTTAACGAAAATGTTTCCGGTTTGGATCGATAGATGGCTGCAATTGTTTGAATAAAAATGTGAACTTAGTGTGGAAAAGCTATTCGTTTATTTATAGGAAATCCTGTATTGGTCCTGAGACAAAGGTTTTCTGTTCAAAGGCAAAGTTTACTATGTATTAAACTCCTTTCTATCCTTCTTAAACCTTAAAAATTGATAGGTTAGCTTACCACAAGTCGTGCCTACGCCTTATAGGGAAGTGTCGGCAAAAGTAACTTTCGTAGAAAAGGCTAGGATCAGATAAGTTTCAATAGAATACATACTCTTCACACTCTCAACAAAATACATTTTTAAGCTTAATTCAGAGAAACATTTAAAAAATCAAATGTGTAACGTTTCATCTAACATTAAGTGGTTAGTTCAGTATCAGAAAACCAAAGCTTTCAACGAATGTATTTAAAAAATGAGAACATTGATAATAGCCGATCGGCCACTTTCCTTTGATGTGGCGATATAAAAATAAAAATAAAGCAAATAACCCAACCTACAAAAGATAACCTAATAAAAGAACAGTTTTCGTGAAAATCTACAAATATCGATCGTAATGAAAATAGAACCCCATTCTACGGTTTTCAAAATACTTGGAAATAAATAGATATGGGGCTTATAAAAACAAAAGCCGATATGTCCACACTTATTCTTTTAGTCACTTAAAATAATTTATGATATATGTATACGTACGTATATTAAAACTCTTTTAAATTTGACGGAAATCACATATAGAAACCGATATTTTCAATTTTATTCCGCCTTTGGTTTATTGCAGTTAAGGGTAGACTGTTTATGAAAAAGGAACACACCACTTTTAATGGGAAATAGAATTCGATCGGGAAGATAAAACTAATTATTTAAGAGTAAAGCTATTACTAACATTGCAAAGTAAGCAAGCACATTGCCCGATTTTTCGAACAATTCCGATTAATGATATTTTTAAATTATTTTTTTACTACAATGATTGGACCATTTTGCGTATCTAACTTATTGTTTCTTTATATCAGCAATCAAATGAATAAAAAGTCAACCTAAATCGAAATGGAGCTGTTAGATATAGGATATATAGGATAAATTATCCATGGACTGCAACCGCACAGTGTATCTGAGTGAAATACTAGCCGAACTAACAAACATTACTCATTTAATGACAATAAAAAAGGCGATGACTCACATCAAGGGTTTTCAAGATTTTTGGATTTATTTGAGACCAGGCAACACTATAAAATGATCCTGACATTTTCATAATATTGGTTAGTATCGAATCTAAAATATTCTTTTTTTTTATATTATATTTTACGTTTTTGGTATAAATTAATCAAGTTAAAAAGCAAAGCGATAAACTAACACAACCCTGCACTGATACTGTTTGAAAAATAGCTAAATTATTTCAGGAAATAAATAAATTTTACAACGTAAACTATTGAATAGAATGTTAATTCAAAACAATAATGTTTTTGGAGAGTGATTTGAACAATGAATACAAAAAGGAATTCATGAAACACACATTAAGGTCAAACATTTATTTGTACGTATGTATACCATAATAATAACCAAATCAATTCGTATAGTACTAAATAATTGATCACTTCTTCACCATACAAAAAATAAACCAAGCTTTCAATTGATTTTTTTTAACATTCCGTAAAGTAATGAAACTTTCACAAACTTTTTTCGACACGCTCATCGGATGTAAACCTTTCTAAATTTAATTTGCTTTTTCTTTTAAGTAAGATTTCGTGGTTGAGTGTGAACGTCGTTGGCTTCTTTCATGGAGAGCACTGGTTTGAATCCTAAGCACGGAAGTTTCATTTGTCAATCAAATTATTGATTTATGTATGTTCAGAGACATGGGTGTCTATGTTGCTTAATATTTCCTCCGACACCCAACCGATCCTAAATATCTGGGCGTAACGATACCGAGTAGCTAACAACTAGTTCTATCCTATCTCTACTATCTTCGAAATAGTGAAATTGAGCTACTGAGTAACTGGCATTTCTCGTAGAAAACTTATCTTAAAATTAGCTACATGAGGAGTGCATATTATTCACACTAGTAGTGAACGTGGATGAAAAACAAAAAAATAGATCCACACTTTCTTTTAGAGAATAATATTTTACTAACCCATTGTTACTGCGTTAACTAACCGTCCACTAATAGTGGAAAGGTATTATATTTAAATTAATAAAGCAATTTTTTTAAATACTTCTTTATATACATATATTGTAAAAATAATAAAAAAAAAGATAATTTATTGTTATACATATATAAACGTCATAAAAAAGGTCTGATATTGATAAAATGCATTTTGATATTAAGCGTTGGGCATATTAATTAAAAGTTAAATTATCTATTGTAATTAATTGAAATTGTTCTCTTTTGTTTATTGATAATTATAACAATTAACAAACCATTGTTTGGTAACATTTTCTCCTCGTGACCTTTTTGATAAAACAATACGTCATTCATTTTGTCTTAACGCGAATTATTATCCGACAATTCAACGTAAAACATTAGATTTTACGTCACAGAATTGTGTATCTAACTGACAGAAACGTGATGCAAAAGTTGAAGTCAGGGAAAAGGGTGTTTTTGTGCATGTGTCACCGGCCCATGCTTCTCGGGACAGCAGGAGACTGGGGAAGGGAACGGGGAATACTAGACGCTGTGACGTCAAACGGAACTCATATAAAAGTGTAGAGGCGTCGCGACGGTAGTCAGTGAAAAGCCGACGCTCGCAGAGACCCAATGTATAAAACATATTGCCAAGGGACTGGCGCATGCTAAAGCTTAAAAAACAAAACGCATCAAATAAAAGCTCACTTCAAACAATCAGATAAAATTACTTATCCAGTCATTTATGATTATTGAAATCAGTGCTATTGAAAAAAACTATATTCGTGCTTGAATATTGAAGACAAACTTTGTTTATATATTATTGTGTATTGACTTTAATTTTCTGGAAGAGGGTTGCAGTGAATAATAGACTGAGAGATTTATCTTTTGTGGATCAGTGACCGATATCAATTGGGAAATGAACGCATGAGTGAAAATAAATCTTGGCAGACTTATTTTATTTGGTGATAGTGTCCTGGCGAATGCTGTGGACCTCAAGACCGGATTTTTTTCTTTGAAAACAACGTTCAATGTAAGTAAACAACACTTGATTTTACTGTATATTAACAAATACTCAAACTATCCATTTAAATTACGCTTAAACTTAATTTACTGTGAAAATTTAATTCAAACTTGGAACTTAAACTTAGAGATTAATTTGCATGAACAAAATCATAGTTATAATAATCTATCAATTAAATAAACTGAAGATCTATTTTATTCGCTATGACGATTGAATTGAAAACCAAGTAATACACAATATAGCAAATTAAATATTCAATTATTTAAAATGAATAGTTAAACACACGGGTACGAGTAAAATAAAAACCTTCAATTTGTAACACTCATATCAAACTTTCATTAGTGATTAGTATTTAACTTTATTAGCTATCGTTTATTAAAATAAAAATGCTGAAAGTATTTCTTTTCATTTGATTGATTTTGAATATTATTAGTATCATGATCTTAAAATGAGGTTTATCATTTGGGCATACGTATACTCAATAAATTAATATATAATTCTATGAACCGAATTTGAATAAAACATGTGGAATATAAATGAGGTATTTGATGAATATTCCTCTTCAAACAGTATTTTCCTATGGCCTTTATTAAGCCTTCGATGGAGGATAAGGTCAGGGGTCGGCTTTAATTTTATTCCAGTGCCGGCGCAGGCGTAGCTTTGCCCAGACGGCAACTTGCCTTTTCACATTTAAGCTTTTAGGCAATTTCGAGCCTGGTGATTTGAATCTTAAAAAGCTTTACTTGCTTAATTCGAAGCAATCTAACAAATGCCTCCAAGCATAGAATTTTAATTTAACATTATATTAAAGCCATACATAGCTTTATACATCTTTTTATGAAACAATAATTTGAAACATTTTATTTTATATACTTTTATAAAAAAAGATGAGTTTTAATGATTAAATTTTGATTATGACAACATTTCGATGATTTTTTTAGAAGCTGCAATTATTAGAGCTTACAGTAAAATAATTTTTCACCTTTTTTGCAATTAGCAATAAGACCACTTTTATTTTAAAATAAATATTTAATAATTTGAAAACCGTAATAATATAAATTAAAGCCAGTTAAAATTTGTAATACTTTTTATGTTAATTTAATAAATTATTACTACGAATTTATAAAAATGCATTGCAAATATATAGTACTATTTATGTGCTGTTGAATTGTATTATAGTGGATTGAGATAAAATCAACAAGAATTTATCTTTAATTTTCATAAATCTTCTTCTTTAACAAATTAAAATATGGTAGAGCTGTATTGTCTTTTATAAATGACAATGTTATCACTAGTTTATATCTTTAATACATTTTTTTTGAATTAATCAATAAAAAAAAATTGTATCTACCCAAGAAATAAATGATGACAAGAAAATATTCGCACATCTATCAAGTTGAAATATAAACAAGCCGATATGTTTAGGCCAAGTAAACTGTGACGTATGTAAAACAGTTTTCCATACAAGTCCATTCCGTGCATTGAAAATACCAAAATAGTTTCCATGCCAAACTAAGCGACCCCATTACGCAGGTAACAAATTTTCCAAAGCAAAGGAAATTAATCGGTTGTGAGGTTTGTTGGTTTTTACCCACCCTCGAGTGGAAAATTCCCTCTAGAGTGATTTGTGGCTAGCACCACCTACATTTCCCAAATGGGTCCGAATCGATACAAAGCCTCCGCTGTCAACTATGTTCTAAAAATAACATTCCGAATCAAAGTAGAAGACAGACGCTCGGTACTCGGGTAGGTGAGGAGGTTGCGCTGCGGGGGGCAGGGGATCGAAGGGAAAATACCGTCTAAAATGGAAGGCAAACATAAGGCTCTGCTGTATGAGAGTCGAACAATTCACCACTGTAACAGAACAAAGCTCCGTCCTATCGATTGAAAGATTTTTAAATTTGGAACGAATATCATTTTTGTTTTATTATTATATTCAAAAATCCTTCAAATTCATTGAGACACTTTTTAAATTTGGAACTTGAACGTATGTATTTATATTGTGTAATTTTAGCTTAAGCCACTTATTAATTTAGTGAGTATCTATATAAATCGTCCAAATGTGTGAAAAAATATTTTAAAATTTGTATCAAACCAATTCTTGTGCTATTTTTTCTGTACGCATTTAAAAAATTAAAAACGAAACAGTATCAAGAAAGATATTTGTTTTTGGAATAAACAAAATCAACGATGATTAAAAAAGTACCTCTCCAACTAATTCTATATTTTGAATTGAATTCTATTAATCTTGTATGAACTGTATATGATAAAAATAATACTTATTTCTAATGAGTGTTAAACGTAAACTTTATATTTTCATATCACAAAAGCGTTAGAAACTAAATCCTATGTAAACACAAAAAAATGAAAGTTATAAGTTGGAATTTACGTATACCGTGAATTCCAAACAATTTTTAAATATGCAACGAGCATTTGGCACGGGTTCCACAGTTAATTAGCAATAATTACTATTTCTCGTAAAATACCTTTATGGTAGGCGACGACTTGTCCGTGAGTAGCTTTACAAATACAGCGGCGGTGCGGGGCGAGGGGGGCTGCAAACATAAATAGAATAAACGAGAAGGCGGCACTGCCAAATTAGAAACAAAATCGATATAATACTCGAATAGCTGCCATAGAAAATTAATAATTATTGTTATTTTGCCCAAGGTAGCAGGATCAATAAACTTCTGAATTCAACATTAATTTTCTCGTATAATAATTTCAAACATAATTGTACAGTATTTGAAATTGAATATAACCCCAAGGACCACGAACGTGTATTTTAAAAGACGATACAAACATATGAGGCGTCTAAAAGCAAAAAATTGGGCAAATTGGTAATTAATTTGTCGCTTTCTCCGAGCCGATATCCATGGCAAGTATAGAAAATCAAATCAATGTGAAATGAATCGTTTGTGAAAGTATTTTTATCGATTTCGTAAAAATGTGATCTTTTGCTTTTAGACACCTCTAATGTAAAATAACTGCCATAAATGGTAATAACGCTATTTAAGTTGTGACAATTGAATTAGATTGATATTTACCATTCTTCGTTTACTGTAACAACTCCGCGTACCACCGATTGGCGACCTCTGCTCTAAGATCTAATAGTCTTAACGAATATAAACACTTTAAAGGTGTTCACTGTCAATACTCGGCGTAATGGCAGTATAATAAAAATAATAACACTTTTCAGTACTTATACCACACAGGAACGAAACCGGTTCTGATCTTAGTAAATCCGATGTGGAATATATACTAAAAGTATGTTATTATTTAGATAATATGACCACTCTTTATAGATGATATGCCGGGAGCCATTGCTTAAAAGCTGGTAACTTCATTTTTACATATGATTTCTTTTAATACTGCCTACTTACTATTCGGATAAAGATTTAAACTTAGATCAATCTTGAAGAATCGCTTTTTAATGTGTTCATTTAAAATTACACGTTTTTTTGCCTGAAGTTTTTTAAATTTTATTTTTAGTCTGTCTCGGTTGTAAAATAAAAAAAACACATAATTTCAATAAACTTTTTTTACTCCAGCTTGACTTATGAGCGAATGTTGAAAAATCTGAATAAAATAACATCGTGTAGGCAGTTGAATGTTGTAATCACAAAAATTTGCACCAAGTGGGCGTGCGCTTTGCTCAACAGAGGTCGGAACATTATTTACTCAGCAATAATACCGCTGGAGAAATAAATTTCACGTAAATAATGTCAGTACAATGTTAGTTTTCATTCAGTTTAATTGGTATTTAAAAAAATCTATCTTGGCTCAGCCTGTTACAGCTGAGAAACTTGTTTTTCTGGTAAATATCACCATTTGGCTTATAAAATAAATCTTAAAGTATTTTTTTTTCAAATTTTCCCAACATCGCTAACTAAATAAAAGCTTTATCGATCAACCTAACTTTCAAGTGAACTTTACAGTTAAATAATTTCAAACGATTGCCTTTTTAAACTAAGGCGTTGGCTAATATTTTATTTTAATGTAAACAAAAACATTTAATTCGATTAGTTATAAAACGGTTTACTTCGTAAAAAGATAAAACGAGAATTCATTACATTCGATGGATTCGGCTGTAACGTATGTAATATATCTTAGATTATTTCACGTATTGTGTTATTATTCGTGACGCGTGTTTCGCTTCTTTCAGAGATAAGAGGTTGCTTGTGTAATATAGTAAGAATGATTAAATATTCTTACATGATAAATTACAAAATGATTATGGGAATTAGATTAGAATCACTCTTGCTTTTTTACTTAAGCAACCTTTGCAATAGTCAGTCTGAAGATGCATTTGAAAGACGCAAAACAAGTACAATACGTGGCATTTTAAATTTTATGTTCCTCTAAGTATTCGTATGAATTCGGTAATAAATATAATTGTGATCTTTTCTTTGTTATGCCTGTCCACAAGATTTTGATCATTAAATAGTAATCAAAATTATATATACTTACTTAGATTTTGTTTAACATAACTTTGCGACTGTGTCGTCTCCATAAAATTAATTATATATTGATTGTCGGCATCGGTAATTTCTTGCTCTTGGCCTAATCGATGTTTGCAGTAGTTATTATTTATTGAAATGCATTACAATTTGAATGCAAAGCACATAATAGATACTATGTGTTTACTTGCTCTGGAAAAACATACCTGTTTGCCAGAGGAACATTTAACGATTTTACAAGCACCGCGTGTTATTTTTGGGATCACAGCTCATTTGAATGTATAAATAAAGACGAAAACGTATTTTATGTGTTATTGAGAATGAACAGAAATAAGCTGCACGGTTTCGCAACTACGTGTTTCAATAGTCACACCTCAGCTAGGATGTATTCTTATATGTTTGACAGTAGTTATATTTAAAATATTATTTAGGGTAATTAATCTTGAGACATTTTTTAAAGCGATCGTCGACGATTGTAGACCTCGAATCTATACAGCCAGCAATAGAAATTTTAAAATCAAGAATAAGAAATAAAAGAAACGGAAGAAATCTTAAAAAAAAAGTTTTCTTTTTTTGATATTGAATAAAATTGTAATGTTTCATATTCTTTTTTTGAAATACTTTTTCTATTTTGATCATTTAAACTTCCCACGATCTCAATTCGGATTCTTAAATTTATGACGTTATGGTTTGATGTCAAAAGTAATGGGTGAATTTTTAAACACTACATATTGTGGTGTACAAGTCGGTTGTCCCAAGAACTCCTGTTGTTTTTATATGCAGAGCTGTTGTTCACGGCTGCTTTCCATAACACTATGCGATCAAGAAAATAAACGAATTTACTCATCAATTACTTGGTCCGATACAGAGCTGCACGGTACTTTTGATAATGTGTTAACAAATTCTTTTTCATTGTTTACAGTTGGAGCCCCTTGCAGGCTCCTCGTTCCATGCGAACACTCCTGTTTACCGGCTACGTCTTCGGTGAAGGACAAAAGCCCACATACACCAAACTGAAGCAGCAGCACAGCATCGAAATGAAGCTCTCCGAAAAGAAAGAGCCCGAGCGGAAGGACAGCACCGGCTATCAACTATGCCACTCCATCTCCAGCGGTACTGTCAACAACATACACCGCGTCCAAGATGTCCAGCTCACCGACATCGAAATGGACGACGTCTACGACGTGCAGAAAGTGCTCGCCGAAGGGTGCTACGCCCGGATTCTTTTGGCCAATCATAAAAATACTGAGTCTACGGTCGTCTTGAAAGCGGTATACGCCGAATTATCTTCAGTCAAGGACTTCTACAGAGAGTTTCATTATTCGTACCACCTCAGCCCGCATCCAAATATAGTTGACAGTTACAACGTGTCTTTTAAGTGTGATAATTGCTTTGTGTTTGCTCAGGAATACACACCTTTCGGGGATTTAGCAGGCCACGTAAGAGTGGGTGGACTGTCCGAGGTCGCTTGCAAGCTTATCGGCAACCAATTATCAAGTGCGCTGGACTTTATGCATTCGAAAGAATTAGTGCACAGAGATCTGAAACTGGAGAATGTTCTAGTGTTCTCTTCGGACTATTCCAAAATCAAATTATGCGATTTTGGCGCGACAAGGAAGGAAGGCAGCATGGTTTCCAAGCTGAGATGCAACTGGTTACCGTTTTTACCGCCAGAAATCTACGAAACTATCAAAAATGAGAGATACATATGCAAGACTTCAAGCGACAGCTGGCAATTCGGTGTGATATTATTCGTCTGCCTGACAGGGTGCCCACCTTGGCAAATGGCTGACAGCATCCAAGATCCAAACTACGCATCGTTCTGCAGATACCAAAGAAGAAAAACCACCAAAATACCGACTCCGTTCAAGAAATTTTCTCCACGGCTTCTTCGGATGTTCAGAAGAATTTTCGAACACAAACCTGACAGCCGAGCTCCTGTTACTGAAGTCTTGAAATACATGAAAGATACTTGGATTGAATATAAAATACAAATGTCCAGCTCCTGTTCTCAGATTGTAAGCACAAGCACTCTTGTCCAGGAACGAAAGGATTCCCTTAAGTTATACCTCCGGAATCCTGACGGAAGCAAAAACTCTCAAGAAAATAACAAAAACAAACTAAACAAGCTGATGAACAACTATGGCCTAGAAACAACAATAGATCAGAAGGCTATCACACAAAGGGTTTGGGAGTGGGTCTTATCGTGTGATGTGAACGCAGAACATGTAGAAGGAATCTAAAAAGATCACTGAACAATTAAATACTCCAACTGTTTTTAAAAAGACTTTACAATAATATATAAGAAGGAATGTGTCAGATTCCACTACTAAATTTATCAATATCAAACAAAATAATAATTATTATAAAATAAGTAAGCGATAGATTTTGTATAGTAAAGGGGACCTGAGTGAGGAATGTTAAATTATTTTATACTTAATATATTGTCGATAATAAGATGGAGATATACTTATGTATACTGGACTGCTTTTTAATAATATTAATTTAATAAAAGAACCGGATACATGTACTAAAACACTATAATATCTTTTTATACTAACCACGACTCCATATTTATAATTTGGATTGTCAATACTGATATGAAAGAGCAGTCAACTTCAGGCTTATTATTACAGTCGCATTCATAAATATATACATGATGTTATATTCAATTTCACTTTTGAAATATTGTCAACACTTTTTTGATTTGTCAAAGTAAAGTGACATTTAAAATAAGCCTGCGGAATATGTAATCTAGAATCCACATAGCAGTAATAAATTAGTTTAGATAAATGTAAAATGGTTCACGAGTGAACACCAATATTTGTATGGCATTCAAAGATATCCTTTCCATTGATTGCTAGGTTAATATTTATTGTATTACTGCAGTGATTGTTTTAAATATCAACACACGTAAGATGTTCTCAATTTAAATGTCATATTAATAAAATATCATAATTGTCAATGATAGAAGTAAGTTTTTGTAGTTAGTTTTTAAGTTTATTTTTATTATATGATGTGATCTCTGTGAGATTTGGATCAGAATATGTACCTTATGATGTTTTTGTTATTTTATGAAATAGCATTGCAATACAAATCCATAGTTTAATTAATTAGCAATGTAGTTTTGGATTTTTTTATAAATGTTAACAGTATTTATTTATGTATAAGATGTTTTATACTCGTCTAGTAAAAGAAATATTTAATTAAATTTTGTTTTACTGAACATTTCCTCTGTCCTAATTATTTTGTTTTTTCAACGTATTGTGTTACAAATAGTGACATGTGTTACATCTCTTTCAGAAGCATTACTCAAGTAAAATTTGAATAACTTTTAAGGTGTTCACTGTCAATACTTGGTGGAGTGGCATTATAATAAAAATAATAAAATATTTTTGGTACTTTTTCCACATAAAATTTATTGGATCAGGACCGGTTTCGCTAAACTTTCGAGCGAAACCAGTCGTGAAACCTCAAAAGTAATCAATAATTACCAGGTGAATTTATGTATCATAATCAAACAAGTCACTAAAAAAATTACGTAAATATCAACCACAGAGACATCTATGGTTGATTAAAAAGATTTAGCCACTCTGTATAATAGCCATGTCGCCCTTGCGTCAGGTAGACGACTTTTGTGTATTGTTAATGTAAAGCTTTACAAAATATTTCTTTGTGTATTTTATCAAAGAGAGAAAATTATCATTTGGTACCAGGTACTAAAAGAAGTTTTAAAAATACCTTACAAGACAAAAGGTGTGTTGGGTCTAAAGTCTATAACGAAATGTGGGCAGGACTTCTTGTAAACAAACAATGGGTGTTGATAAAGATACTTTGTTCCAAGTTTAACATTCTAGAATTTTTATATTATAGCTATATAAAATATCAGTTGTTTACTTTCATTTATTTGTAAAAGTGGTAACAGATATTAGCCAAATTGCTGGTCCAATAAAATTCTTTCTCAAATGTTCTGCTTAGAATTTGTCAGTATAACCATTATAATCTTTTATCATTGGGATTTTTTTATAACAAACCTAAAATGGTTTGATATTTCGAATCGTTGAAATAATATTTATTACATTGTTTTGAAGAAACAAACTGCATTTCGTAAGTACCTTTGATGATTGACCGTCTCCGCCGATGAAATAGGAAAAATGCAGCAAACTCAATTTCAAAATTGATAAATACAATCTGTCATCATTTATGAAAGAGTTGGAAGTATTTTTTAATACATGGCCGAAATCTCTGTTTAATTTTAGTTCTCAAATATCATCGCATAATTTTGAGGGAAAACTTACATTCGATAATCTCATTAAGATACTTAAACATACCTGCATCTGTTGCAGTTAGAAATATCTGCCGTGCAAATTTTAGGGCTATTTTCTCCTAAGCCCCGGGCTCTTTTAAAAATTTTTTATATATTTACTTACAATGCTTTAGTTCAGCGATGCACAACCTGCGGCGTGCAATGACATTTCATGTGGCCCAATATGACAAATATCAATTGACCACCCATTTTTCTTCAGATTTTGTTTTGGACAATAGAAGAACAATATCAAATAATTCAATTTTTAATTTTATTTAAACTAAAAATATTGATGATTTGATCGCTTTTACTAATGTGGCCCTCAAACTATTACTGCTTTAAATCAAAGTAGACTTGATTAGGTTAGGTTGATTGTTTGGGCCCCAAGAAGTTTCAGATATGGTGTGAAAGTGATTTTGATTATGATGCAAATTCCGTTACAATTTGAAAGATATATAAAAAATATATTTAAAGCTGCAGTAAAATCATTTCCCTGACCGGTGAAAATTGATTTTTCAATACACAATGAGATTGTGCTCCATGACATGTGTTGACACTAGTTCCATCTGTGCCCACTTTAAAATAAGTTCAGATTAAAACTATAAGAGAATATTTTTTCTGTTGCAATTACTGCTCCATAGATGTCTCTAAATGTTGAAATAAAATTTACCATGGCAACACTTGGACATTAATATTTGTACATCAGTGTAGGTTTGGCAATGTAAGCTTACAGAAATGCTTGGAAGAGATACTATCTAACATTTGCACTTGCGTATTACTCAATTTAATGGAAGGAAGATTAAAACTCATCTTACAAGATTTGAACTTTATTTTCAAGGTATGTTTGTTTGATAAAAAAAATATGAGATTCAGAACAATAAGGTGAATCATTATAATTTTCAGTGCCAAGTGAGGCACTAGAATAATCAAAATGACTAAAGACACATTGTTATTCCAAAAATGTTTAGTTGTAGTGAACAAAGTAAAAGATATCCCTTCTATTAAAAAGAATTTCTTAATATAACAAGAAATCACAACATATATGTATTAAAAAATAAAACAAATGATCATTATTTATTTGAAATAGGAATGTTGAAAAACTGCTATGTTTATTATTACATGTATTTTTTTTTTGTCATCTATATAATCATTAAAAAAATGCACACACTTATTCAACGATTATTGATGTCCACTAAGATTACACAATGAGTTACATAGTATCACCAATCACGATTATTCAAGTATAAAAGGCTTTCGGTAAAAAAGATAATAAAATACACATCGACTTCTGTAAACAACAAAATGATTATTATAACCTCAAATCACAAAATATCAGTTTTGATTATAAGTATCACTGTCCAAAATACAAAGTTGATAAAAAAAACTGACTTAACTTTTATGGGAGATTACATTTTAATACTATACAAAATTGATGCACAGTAAATTTGTTACAATTATTAATTATTTAAGAATTGAAATGTCGATTATGTATCAATTTTAATTATTGTACATACTGGCTTTTTAAAATAAAATTACTGGAATGATGAATTTAAAAATGACCAGAATGCAAAGTTAGCTTTTGACAATTTTCATCCCAAGGAATGTCCAGTTAAAAACAATAAATAATAAATTTCTAAACAGTAAACAAACTATAATACAATGTCATGAATGGAAAATAAAATACAATCATTTAAATGTGATTAAAAAAAAGTTATAAGTAATAAAATATTCGTAACGTTCTTATTTCTTATCTTAAATGATAATACGGTAAGAAAGTTTTATTTTCTATTAAATTTAAGTTAAAGACTTACAAATACTGAATAATACGAGGCCGTAAGAACAAGACCTGTCAGTATTGTCAAACATTTTAATTGAAGCATTATTATCATTGTATAAAATATGGTGAAAAATCATCGGAAAAATGTTCAATTGGAAATTTTCAAATGTGAGAAAATTTCATTCTAAAACCGGACTAACGGACCTTAATATGTATACATTATAGTGATATTTTAAGATCTTATTAAGACAGAACTGAGAAAGAACAGAAAACTTTAGTTGATATAAATAAAATTGGTTAGAATACGAGTCCAACGATGGAACTATGAGTTGTATGAATTACGTTTGACGGGTTGCAGGCGACGGTTTTCCCACCAGCTCTCCAAGTCGAAAAGAGGAACCTGCTTCGAACTTTTGTAATAGATATCGATTCTTCCGCCGCTCTCCACTTCTCGGTTTATCTGTAAACAATATTTCACAATAAGTAACAGGTCATAAATTTCCATATGTGTAAGCAAAAGAGATTAACTTTCTGTTTTTAAAAAGTGTTTCTATTTAAAAATCACAGTTCAAAAAACTAAAGACATTTCTACTGAGGGGAATTAAGTCTCAAATTCAAAATTATTAGAAAAAACCACTACACTCTATTGTTATGATTTTTCATCAAAAACTCCTTTAATAATTAATTATCAAATCAGGAAAATAAAACAGTAATTCACTGGTGAGGTTTGGGTACATTCATTTTTTCAACATTAACTCAAAACCATTTTAAAAAAAACCTCTTTTATGCCTGCCTGCAGAAAATTTTCTTATGTGGGAGTTATTCCCTTTCGGGCTGTCATGAAGTGATTACTTAGTACATTTTAAGGCAACATTTAAAATAAATGTTCGTTACAATAGATTTTTTGACCCATGGTTATGAGAAAAGGTGAATGGTTCATACTATAGATTCAATAAAGGTTGAGTTTAGTTTGCGTAGAATCTTTCAATTCAAGATGAGATGAGACTGGGCTGCATGCAAATATTAGGTAGATTTACATGCATTAGAACTGCATGTTGAATACTTAATTATGTGAAATATTAAATATTGATTAGAGAAGAAATACTTCCAACATATATAATACTAGGTTTTGGTAAGCATAAAATCACTGGACATGAATTAGAAACCAATAAGTATTTATGAACAAACAAGATATCACTGACAATCACAAGCCTAATACCTATTTAACAACTTAATTGCTCGGGGGGAATAGTAAACAATTAAACTGTACTGATAAAGCAGTACAAGTATTACGGGGTCTATTTAAATACTATAGATTCTATGAGTCATGTTACAGAGACATAGAATGTTGCTAATTTTGAATTTTTCTAATTATTTCCGGATGCAGTGTATAAAATTTTGTATTATCAGAATACAACCAAAAAGCCCTGTCTTTGAATTTCATTGATATTCTGTATCACACTTCTTCTTCCAAAATGGTTGCGATTTTCCCAAAGAATAAAAGATGTTAATTGGATTCAAAATTATTATTATGAAATAGTAAGCAACATTTAAGATTCCATATGTTACTTGCAACATTGGTTTAGTTAAATTGTAAGGAAGGATTAATCATAATTAAAGCATCACCTTGTCCCACGATTCATATATATAATTGATTAAATCATTGTGTGGATTATTGTGATTGCTGGGAAGCTCGGCAGGTGGACTAAGTCTATTGAGCCCTCCACTCGGGCGACTTTTTCCATTCAAACTGTTCATATGATGACTCTGTCGAGATCCACCATTGCTCGAGTATGAATGCCTAAAATAAGAAGCAGAGTTGTTAAAAGCAGTTCTCAGCCACGATTAGGACATTAAAAATAGTTTATAGTTTAACTGTTAGTACAGAAGTAATAATTAATAAGCAGCGTTTAAATATTTACTAAGGAAGATATTTATAGCACAGTATCTCTAATTTTGCTGAAAATATGACCATCACATAGCTTGCTTTGGCACGGTTTTATTTATTTTGGTGCAGTTATTTAATATCAACGATTTGCAATGCTTTTAAAATAGCTGTGTTCTTTTTTGACGTTTCATACCAAATCAAAATGTCACCAAAATAGATAAAATTATATCAAAATTTATATGTGGTATTATCCATGAAATCCAATTCTCCTACAGCATAGAATTTTTAAAACAGATATATAAAGAGCATCTGTCCTATCAAGTCCTTTCCTAACATCGGCCATCTATCCTAAATTGTGTGCATTAAAAACCCTAATTTAATACAACGGAGTGGACAATATTGTGTGTTTGCTAACAGGCATCAAATACAAAATGACATGATAATTACTAAATTAATTAAAAGGCCCGAAAGATAATGTGTTTAGTAAAAAAAATCCCTAATTTTATTAATCTATACTCCAGTATGAAATGGAAAGGCCAGTTATTCTGTTGCATACTGAATGTACCCTAATCAACCAATCACGGAATACACTTGCAAGTTCTGGGTAAAGTTATAATGCTATGCTAGTAAATACAAAAACATATGGTGTAAAAATAATGGAGGCCCTTTCAGTCAACAAATTTATTTGTTTATTTAATGAGCAAGTATAAGTATTAATTTCTTTGCTGCATATAATCCACCTGTGTACACAACCATTTAAGAGAAAGAATTGGTTAGTATAAAGTAATATTAGAGGGTAAAGTTTAATACATAGCAAGTAAATTTTATCAAAGAACAAACATATACAAACATAATATATTAATGGGCCATAGATACGGCTATTTATTTTATATACCAAAGATAATTGATCATTTCGACAAAGAATTCAAAGATTTATAGGTTCAGGGTACAGACAAATTAAAGAAATCGAACATCCTACATTTTACTCATCTACTTTGATCATTTTGAAATCGACTGAATAGGCATTACACGTATTCAAATTTTGATAGAAAGATGATTTCAAGCCAATAAGCGCATCAAGGAGGGGGTACATTAACTGAGTAGGCAGACAATAAGGGGAGGACAAGGTCTGGCAACTGGACAAGACTGACTAGGGGACCAGATTCGGCAGAATAGCACCATTTGGAAGTTTACAATGGTATGGGCCAGGTTGGCAGAATACTTTTTAAAATTTAAATATTCCATATATTTATAAAGACACAAAAAGTTGAATAGAAAGTAAAATAAATGCCTTCAAGTAATTGTAATTAAAGTAACTAATTATTTATTCCGAGTTAGATGAGAAAATAAATTGATTCGATACCTGCTGTGACAATACATTCAAGTGCACTTGTTTAGAATTCAAACAAATTTACACATTTTTCAAGGATGCATCAAATTGTAACCGATTTTATTTTTTTCATTCATCACACTAAAGCTAAATTTATATTTTTTTACGACACGATTGAACAGACGGCAATGAATTAAATACAACAAATAGGGCAAATTTCAAGGGAAAAAAATAGTTTCTGTAGTCAGACAAACTACTCGAAATAAAATGCAGGTACCTAAAAATTCGCACATAAAAGCCAGTGAAGTCAATTGAAGTCAATTTTAAACCTGCATTAATGCCGTTATTCCAACACCAAATAAAATCTCCATCACAGTTTAGTAAATCATTGTAGAACAGAATGTAAACAGTGAACAGCGGAGAAATGTTAACTCACCTCATATTATTTCTATCCATTTCGTTACAAATAATTCCGTTTATTTGCTATTTTCAGTAAAATGTTTGGTATTTTAGCGATTAAATACTTTGTTAAACCTATCATTAACTGATAACATATAGGACGAGAATAATGTCAGTCAAATTATTTAATGAGCACTTGAAATCTCGTTTAGATATCCCTTTGTTATGGTATTATAGAGACGCCACACGACACTACTGTCACAGCTGTAATAATGAGGTGCAACATTGAACATACGTTGCTAATGAGAGAAAGCAAAATCGAGTTACTAATATTATTTTCAGAATTTAAAAATAAAAATTATCAATAATTTTGAAACAACAATAATTCATTTACATTGAATTTATTTTTGGTAGTAAAAAGATTATTTCGAAACAAATGAAGGGAAATCATTTGGCATATCATATAAAAACTTGGGGTTATACCTATAGCAGAAAAAACAAAAGACAAATAAATCACCTATTAATTATTTCTGATCAGATAAAGATTCAGGAAAAACACCGAATAATGAAATTTGATTTCAATTCGAGTACATATAAGTTGATATTAAAATTTTGATGAATATTTTTTTTGATATTCTCGCGCAGAGTTTTTGCAAAATGACATTTTGAAGAAAATATTTTTTTTTGTGAAAGTTTGCTTTTTTATTCAACTGACGAAATACAAAAAAAAACAATGTACCTACGTAAAAAAACATGTATTGCCAATAACTATGCTCAAATTATTATTGTGATGCACAGTACACCAATATTTTAATCAACATGATGAAAAGGGGCTCTTTGAAAAAAAAGGGCCGTGATTTTACACCTGCTTTGCATATTTATATGAAAAAGTGTTCCGCTAAGCTTGGACAAAAATACAAAAAAATATGGGCCGTTATTTCCAATGAAAAATGAACACATTCTAGGGAAAAAGGGTTGTGTACATGATGGCTTAAATTTGTGCTGGTTTATTCCGAACCAGTTATTGAATGCCCGTGCTCTAAATTGGCATGCCGTAGTTAAGAAGTTAATAAGTAGTTTATCTTTTTAATTTACTTACTTCATAAAGCACACTGTATAAATAATGGTGATAAATCAATCATGAAATGTACCATGAAATTTTCCAGTGATTTTTGAGAAATTGGCACTATCTGGGCTTTTATTGAATTTTTAAAATGTCTATGACACATACACTTTAATATTCTTACTAGGTCATAAAGCATCAAACTTCAAGTCTCTGATTCCATAAACTACGCTATCTATGCCTTAGACGATAGGTTATCTATGGCCTTAGACTAGTATGTGTTAGAAGTCAAAATACATGTTTGTCAATTTTGATAAATTTTATTGAGAATAAGGTTATCGCTAATATTTTTACAATGGCATCTGTGAAAAGAGCCGGATTTGAAGAATTGCGTTCCGAGTATAAGGTAAAAAGTGCACACTTCTGAACTAATCAATTTTTGTTATTCAATTGTCGAACAAATGATAAATATAACATTATTATTTTAGGTTATCCTGCACCGATCGTTTCTCGAAAGCGACAACAAGGAGCTAATGACAGTATTCTCTGAATCTCCTGGTTTCGATAATGACAAAAAAGCTTCAATGGATCAAGTATTTCGCGACACTCTTTTGGAATTGCTAAGCATGGAACAAGATGTCCTGGAAAAATACATATCATTCTGTATTGACTGCTGCCGGAATCAGATGGTTACTCCGACAATGCCAGTGGTCCTACTAGGAGACATATTTGACGCATTCACATTGGATAAATGCGAAAAGATGTTTGCGTATGTTGAGAAGGGTGTATCAACTTGGAAAGAAGAGCTATTCTTTATTGCTTGTAAAAATAATCTGTTGAGGATGTGTAACGATTTGTTACGCAGGTTATCACGTTCGCAAAATACGATCTTTTGTGGTAGAATTCTTTTGTTTCTCGCAAAGTTTTTTCCGTTTTCTGAGCGGTCTGGCTTGAACATTGTTTCCGAGTTTAATCTCGATAATATCACCGAGCTTGGTGGAGATAATACAGTAAATTTGAAAGAATCTCTAGCCGAAGAGGAATACACCAATGATACTAACAAAAATAAGCTTTTGATTGATTATAATCTCTACTGTAAGTTTTGGGCGCTGCAGGAGTTTTTCAGGAATCCAAACCTGTGCTATGACAAAATTCAATGGAAAACATTTGCCTCGGTAAGTATTATTATAGATACCAAAAAATAAAGTAAAATCTATTAGATATTTTATAATTCCTTGCAAACCTTCCTTTTGGATTCGATAACGGTTAGTTTATAAAAGTCTTTATTGTATCGTTTTAGAAATTTTAGTATGATTTATCAATTTTGAGTATAGGTGAAATGATTGTAATACTGTCAGAAATACCAAATAGTAACATCTGTTTATAAAATGTGACACTGAAGTTAGTTTTTTTATTCATGAATGATAAATATCTGAACAGAATAACTTGTAAATAATCTCTTAAATGGATTATATAGCTTGAATTTTTAAATATTTTTAGCATTCTACAAGCGTTCTTTCGGCTTTTGCCTCATATAAATTGGAAGCTATGCAAGTAAAAGATAGCAAAGCGGTCAAAAGGTCTGCGCAAGCTATGGAAGAAGACAGCCACGAAGAAACAGAGTCTCATTACTTTGCAAAGTTTTTGACCAATCAGAAGCTCTTGGAGTTGCAATTGTCAGACTCAAACTTCCGCCGGTGCGTTCTCGTGCAATTCCTGATATTGTTCCAATATCTCAACTCTTCAGTCAAGTTCAGAATGTATGTATTCATCCTCATTTGTTTAAATATATATTTTTTTTTAAATTTCGTTTCAATTTTATTTGTTCCATATTTGGATGAAACCTTTTTACCAAAAAGTTAAATAGAACTAGAATCTATTTTACTCAATGACACATTACTGTATTTTTTTTATTAATACATTTTCATGTATGGTAATGAACACAAAAACGAATTTATTGTTCACAGGGAAACATATGAATTGAAAACAGATCAATCTGATTATGTTAAGGAAACAACTGACCGTGTTTATAAATTGCTATCTGAAACACCACCTGATGGAAAAAATTTTGCCAATTGTGTTATCCACATCCTGAAGCGAGAGGAGCATTGGAATAATTGGAAAAATGAAGGATGTCCAGGTAGATATTTATGATATGAGGTTTCTGGTTTATTCAATTTTTTCCTACCAATTTAGTAATTTCTTTAGTAACCTATTCTAATATATAATGCACCCTTTTTTCTGCTATGTTGTCTCTGAATTCAGAATGCGTTTATTTATTGATTGTATCTCGCAATTGCTGTCAAAATACAGAATCTTTGATGATCTCCAGAAGAAGCAAATGGCTGATAGAGATGCAAGAGAGAAATATACAGACAATGGCGCGATATATGATAGTCGGATTCTGAATATTATGGAGAAAACTCCCATGGTGAAACTACAGAAGAAATAACATATTATAGCTTATCTATCTCCTGTGAAGTCTTTTCGCTGTCATGTTGTTCATAGTTGATACTTAAACAAAAGGTTGCATCTTATAATGGATGAAATACTGCAATTGGTATCTGTTGGGGAATCAAAACTATTAGTATTTTTTGAAGTTGAACCTTTTCCATTTCTGCTTTAGAATTCCAAAAACTGAAAACTACTGCACCAGTAGATTTAAGCAGCAATGATGATTCAAAGAAAATGCTTAAACCGCGGAGGAAAAAACTTTTGGGAGATATTGTCAAAGATTATGAATCACAGGGAAAATTCTACCTTGGCAAGTATGTGCATCAAGTCATTTCATCTCCTCTCCACTGTGTTATTTGTTTATATTTATGTTAGCTTGAATTCAAACCTTTGCAGTAATTGGAGTGTTCTAAATTATACAAACCCGACAATTATTTAGGATAATGAACACTTCTAATTTAAAAAACTGATGCATTGGATGTTCTATTTTTGAATGCATGACAGGGGATAGAGTATCTTATTAGTGCATTGCTATGATTAATAAATGACAAAATTATTTCTTTCAGCAATGAATTGACTAAACTTTGGAATCTTTGCCCAAATAACTTGGAAGTCTGCAAAGGAAAAGATAGAGATTTTTTGCCATCCCTAGGTAAATATTCCTTGATAAATTTGAAATTTTTGCATGGCTTGAAGATTTTTGTTTCATGTATATTCTTTAATTCTTGTTTCTGTGTCTGTCTGTCTTGTTTTACCTAAATAATAAAAAATCAACTATGAATTGAAAATGAATATGGACATGAAGATAATTTGGCCGATATTTATAGTTTTTGTTTAAATTTTTAGCTCATCTCGGTTGTTGATCTTTTAAAATATATCCAATAATTATAATTGATTATTTGTTTTAGAATCATACTTATCTGAGGCAATCGATCAAGCCGAACACGGTGTTAAGGGTGATGGGAGAGTTGTGGCGGATGGCAGCTTCGGATGGAGAGCTCTTCGCTTGCTGGCCAGACGAAGTCCACATTTTTTCACTCACAGCAATAATCCTATCAATAGGCTCCCTGACTACCTGGACATCATGATAAGGAAAATAGCCAAAGACCTACCATCTTCAGATGCAAAACGTATCAAACAGGTAAGAGATTTTTTTAAACTGTGTGTTTGGACAAATTTGGCAAAAAACCTGCAGTCCTGGAATAAAGTTCATTAGAAAATTTTGGTTGATTATCTTTGCTTGAATTTACAGGAATTGGAAGAAGAAGTTTCCGAGGAACAGATGGAAGCTGATTTGATGAAGGGTGGTGATCCCAACGATGTTGAACAGGTTGGTCTCAAAATGCTTTATTAAATTATATAATCACCACTTGATTATACGTCTGTTACATGAAGACTTGCAAAAAAGGAATATGTACATAATCTACAAATCAAACACCGTATTAAAATGGTTACTTTTGTAAACTGTGCTACCAAAGCAGTCATAGAAAAAAGCGTTGGTAATTAGAAGTAGTTACTCTTAAATTTATTGGTGTCTACGTCTTTTGTGTATTTCCCCTTTTCAAAACCTTTATTTATCAAACATTATCCAGTATAAGTATAAACACAAATTGTTAGCTAAATCACCAGGGAACAACATTATTTCTTTCTGATATCAACTAAGTGTCTTTATCATCTGTTCTGGCTGAAAAGCTTCATTAATTTCATTTGAATTTATCACCACTCAAAATACTAGATACTTAGATGAAACGTGTTGAATACCATCATAATTACGTTGAGATCATTGGTATGCAACCGATTTGCTAAATCAAGGAAAATCTAGGGAAAAATTTTGATGTATTATGAGATAGAAAATGTCCTAATAAAAAGCAGTATTATTTCATGTATAAATATTAAATATCATCTTCCTCTTAGGTTCAAGATCCAGTGTTAAGAACCGGAAACGAAACTGACTTTGAAAGTGACACAAAAGTTTCAGCAGCGCCAACGAAAAACCTCACCGATCAGCAAATGGAACAATTAGGTGAAAAACTTGGCAGCGACTGGAAAAAACTGGCATTGAAACTAGGTTTTCAGTACGATGACGTTTTGTACATGCAGACATACAAGGATTCGGATCCTGTTAGATCTCGGTACATGTTGCAAATTTGGTTTGATACCGATGAAGATGCCTCCGTTGAAAACTTGGCGTACATCATGGAAGGTCTGGACCTCCTGGAAGCCTGTGCTGTTTTGAAAGACTCTGAGAGTTGATCGGAGATGTTTTTAATTTAATCATTGTGCTTCTCGTTTTTGACGGACTGCAGTAATGAGATAGATGGGTTCCGGCTGAAAGGCTGTTAAATACCCATTGGCGGGGAATGAAAATCACCAATATAATCAAAAGCTACAAAATAAAGTACAAATAAATATCTAAACTTTTCTCAAACACGAGATGAACTGAGATGGTTTCATAATTAACGATTTTTATCATTTCCTTTATTGCAGTATGAATTTTTAACATTAACTTTTTGACAGAAATCATAGAAAGTTAAAAATAAATAAACCATTTGCAGTTATCACAAATTTAAACCACATTAAAATCATCATGGTAATATTTTTTTTTCTAAATATTCATACAAAAAATTTGAAATGGATAATTATTACACCAATTTAGAACCAATCAAATAAAATTTAATGTTACAACTGTGATTCTTAACAGCACTGAGTTAAATGGTAAGTCGTAACACCCAACAAATGTCTGAAATGCTTATACAAGATCAATATCATTGTTAACACACATAAAGTGGTATAAATCTTTGCATAATATATAATGAAAATGCTTGGTATCAGTTTGATATGTTACTTATTTGATACAGTAAGCCTCAACAGAGTAATAAGTATTGTCAAAAATATATAATATTGCAACAAACATTTTTCACTTGTCACTTTTAAGGTGTTCACTGTCAATACTTGGTGGAAAGGCATTATAATAAAAATAATAATATATTTTTAGTATTTTTCCACATAAAATTTATTTGATCAGGACCGGTTTCGCTCATGGCGAGCATTGTCAACTGATCAGTTGACAATGCGGAAAAAGTACTAAAAATGTATTATTATTTTTCACTAGTGTCTATGTGAAATGTCTGAGAGCTCCTTCCTCTGCTATGACATTTGAATACACCAAATTAAGTCCTCATCAAAATTATTTTCATAGATATTTCATTTATGTATCAAGTCGTGGAAATTCTTTTAAACTTTTGTAACAATGTATGTAATTTATTGCACTTGATGATTATGTAGCAGAAAATTAATTTGTATTTTTCCAGCTAATGTCAGTTGAATTACGATTTTTATGTTTTAAATAAATGTCCTTAAATGACTACAATTTTGTGCTTATTTCAACAATTTAATATAATATTTAGAAACATATTATTTATATATGAAATGGAATCTGAATAAGGAGCTGGAAGGATTCCACTTAAGGTGACTGAAATATCAACATACAATAACCGTTTCTGATCAACAAATGAGAGAAAAAAGGTCAGGTCCACAATAGAGTACAGTAGCAGTAGCCAAAACAAGACTAACCTATATTTTTTTTCAATACATTTTGATTTATGATAAAAATCAATGATGGGTTAGTAGCTGTCGTAAACGTGTAAATGTTGGCTTATAACAGTGTCATGAATGTTTCTTCATTAGTACTTAATGGTGTGCACTTTAAAGATCACTCACATGTATCTATCTCTGTATCGGACCAAGTGAATGAGGAGTAAGCTTGTTTCTCTTCTTGATTGTATAGCGTTATGGAAGGCGGCTGTGAAACAGTGGTTGCATACACATAACGGGAGGTAGTGGGACAGCCAACTTGTACACCCAAATATACATAAGTACTCAAGTGAAAATAAATATAAATATTATTCCAACCAATGAGCTCGTGGACCGGGTCAATTTAATTCGTTTGACAATATACCTCAAGGGACACTAGCGCCCTCGTATAAAGGCCAACTTATAATGTTAGACCATTTTAGAACAGAGAAACATTCACAGAAAAAAATTGACAATGAAGAAGAAGGTAATGATAATCTTTAAAAAATAAAACTTTCTTTAATAATTTGTAATGATCAAAAAAATGTGTTCTAAATATGATGCCTTTAGTCTAAGAATTGACAGTTATAACCTTAAAAATGTGCAATGATAATAAATGGATAATGACTAGGCTAATTTATATATTATCAGAAAAGATCAAACAACTGAATATTTGCGAGGCCCATGGAAGCTCTCGCTTCTGCCCTCCCCATCTGTATAAGTTATAATTATGTATCTACACACATAATATAAAAGTCTAATCATCTCTATTACTGATTTCCGAGATTACTGAGATTAAGCATATTTCATAGAGAAGGGGTCATAATAATATATTAGATGAAATCCAAGTGTAGTGTATTAAGAGAAGTTATTAAATGAGAGATAGTTGAGTACTAAGCATAAATAACATGGAAAAAATATGTTAACATAGTTTGACTATCACTTTTTTCGGGCCCCTATTCTCCTTTCGGGAATTTAGAATTACCTATATTAGAGTGAAAAAAGCTCCACTGCATTAACTCTTTCGCGGCAATAACGGCAAAAAAAGATTTATCAGAATTCGAGTTTACCGAAAAAAAAGAAAAATTACAATCATTTATTTTGGGAAACGATCCAAATTTAAAATACATAAATCATAACACCGTCAAATACTGCCAGTCAAAATTTCATGACAGCTTCTAGAATAGAGGCTCGTAAGCATGTGCGCGTGAGCGGAAAGAACCAAAATTTTAACATATTTTTTTTATCTGAATTGTATTTTTTGATGTTATTTTTTAATTCAGTGTCATACATATTTGAAGCTATACAGGAAACAATGAAAAAATAGCTAAATATAAACGACGAAACTCAGGCTTTGTTTTTTTAAAAGTCACTTTTCTCCCATATTTTGAATGCACCCGAAGTCGCAATAAGGTTAATAACCCCTGATCTAGAAAAACCTTGACCTAATAAATAATAAATTTAAAGTGTACACGCTGTAGAAAAAAACTACTTCATAAGATAACGTAAATTTTTCCAGGGTTTTTTCATTTTAAAATATAGCTTTTACAATATATGGTGGAACATTTCCTTTGAGACAAAGTAGGCGCCCAATAAATTGATGAAACTTGATGTTTCGCCTTTGGGACACGTTCACAGAATAAAACAAAATGAGATTTGGTGCTTCCAACAGAGGCGCTGCGCTGCTATCATCATTTTTATATGTAAAGTTAGTAGGTACTAAAAAATACAACGGATTTTTCTTTTTCATCTCCCTGCTTTTTACAATATATTGAGACTAAATAAATCAAACTAAATTCAATGGTAAACATTGTTTTCATTCCGTTTCACGTATTCTTAACCCAATTCGCTTGCTTCGTAAATAATGTTGCTGACGATAAAATTCACTTATTATAGTATTATTTGAATTTAAAAAATGGCCAACATAATATTGACAGCAAAAAACAAGTGAACTGTGTTTCAATGACAGCAAATATATTATGCAATTAATATATTCGATGTATGTCAGTGGTTCCGAAAGGTGTAGGAGCAAGAACATAAAGTCATACGAAGATATTATTTGCGTATCGGATAATAATAATTTAAGAATTATTATTATATAAATACCAGGGCTGTGGAGTCGTTAAAAAAATTGTGACTCTGACTCCAGCATTTACCAAAAACACGATTCAGACTCCAACATTGACCAAAAACACGACTCAGACTCCAACTAAACAAAGTTTAATTTAATATAAAATTTAAAATAACAAAAACTACGATTCAGCTTACTTAAGCAAACTTTGCGATAGCCAAACACGTGTCACAATTAGTTACTAACATGTGGAATAATCAAAGTTATTTTAAATTTTATATTAAAATGAACTTCCACAAAGTTACCGCCGAAACCATCGAAAATATTAAAAGTTTAATTTAGTCACGTTTTTTCCATACCTTTTCTATTTATGTGTATTCAAGTATATACTAACCAACTTATCGGGCCAATAGCCAAATTTGACATATTATTTAAGCAAAAATAAAAAGTTCAAACTTTTCAAAATTTCCGACTCCGGCCAAAGCGCCGCGACGACTCCGACTCCGGCCAAAAACCCCGACTCCACGACTCTGAATCCAACTCCACAGCCCTGATTAATACCATTTCACTAACCTTTTACTGGTGGCGCTGATGGTATACTTTAAAAGCAATATATTAAATATTATTTATTCAATTCCAAATTTAAATATAACTTGTTCATCTGAACAAAAATAACGTCATTTATATATAAAATTTATCAATAGTAAAAATACATAGCTGAAAGTTCTAATTTTTTTAAAAATAGAAACATTTGACAGCTTCAAGGCAAGGGAAATGTAAAATAAAAGCAAAAGAAATTTTAGAGAAGAGGGGATCTTTTTTTTAAAAAGGATTATAGAATTAACTATTCTAACAATGTTGCACTCACTCGAAATTTAAATAAATGAGCCGTAAGTAAGCAGGGATGGATTAAGGTAGAATAAACTATATCGAATCATGGGCTGGCCAAACTTGGCACAAGTAAGTAATAAAAAACTTTATTGCTCGTGGATGCCGCCGGTAAGGGTTGTGTTGATAAATGCGTCTCGTACGTTAGGAAGAGTATCAATGATCAGTGGCAAAACTAGATGGCGTACGTGACTAATATTACATACGTGGATGATATTTTTGTTATTATTTTACATATACGCTTGAGGTGTTTTTCTTACTCAGTGTCTTATTTTTTTATAAGTGTGCTTCAAGTCTGTTGGTATTAAAAAAGCCATATAAAATATTGAAAAAGTAAAACAGTCAGGCTTACAACGAGTCCTCGTTTAAAAAAAAACTCGATTTTTTCATAAAAGACGTACACTCACTTAAATTAGTATTATTTTGAACGAGCGAAATTATTAGTCCTAACATTTCATACAATTTATTGTCGAATTGGTCTATTTGTTTAAAATTTATAATGTCTTCAGTAAAAGACTTGACAGTCCAAAGGCCTCATAAAGGTGAACTATGGGGGAAGAAGTTAAATTAATATTAGATTACATTGTCATAACGACAGTTTTGATATCGCATAGCCAGCCCATGAAGCTAAACAATAAAACCTTACATTAGCTCATGGGTGGCCAACCTTTTCAGCAGCCGGGCCAAATTCTGGAAATGAGATTTCCTGCCGGGCCGCACAACATTTTTTTTTATTATTCAAAGCAAACAAGACGCATATTGTTTTTTTTAAGAAGATATAACAAAAATGAGAATCAAACATATTTATTAGATTTGGGTTACGCAATACAAAAAATAATACATTTTAGTGAGTCGTCTGATTTTTTTTGTCAGAACTAACTGGATCAATGTTCATAACGATTGATGTTGTTGCTACACGCAAACAGTTCTCCAAATGCTCATCAGTGATTCGTGTTCTCATTTGAGATTTAATATGTTTCATTCGACTAAAAAGCTGTCCACACGTGTAAGTGTTTCCAAAAAGCGAAATCATCGATTGAGCATGTTTGTAAAATGCAGGATATTTCTCCTTGTCCAAATATGTTTTGTAAAACTCTCCTAAACCAACCTGATTGATTTTTTCCTTTAACTTTGCAGCACAACGCATTTCACAATGTTCCATTTGTAAAATTATTGGCTATAAACTCACGTCTACGGAGAATGGAAAATTAAAATCTTGAAATCGGTTTTCAAATTCCGGGCTTAAGTCGGATATCAACGAAGCGTATTTATCTGCCACCATTTGTGTGACGTCTGGCTGCAGATAACAATGTAGGAAAGTGAGTGAAGATTTTTGTCTTTAACTGTTGTTCCCAAAGCCCAAGTTTCATTTGGAATGCGGAAATAAGATTATACATGTAATTAATTAGTTGATCTTTCCCTTGTAGACGATTATTAACAACATTTAAGTGGCTAACTATATCGACCAGAAATGCAAAGTCGCTAACCTACCCCTTGTTTTCAAATTCTGGGATACTACCCGACTTGCTTGCGAAGGATGATTGTATTTCTTGCTTCAAATCAAACACTTCAAATCAAACATCTTGACACGCGTTGGCCATCTTACTTCTGCATAAAATGTAACATCATTATACTGTGAATCCAAAGACTTGAGAAACTCTTGGAACTGTCGGTGATTCAACCCCTTCGATTTAATGTAGTTCACTGTTTTGATGACCACCATGATCAATTTTAAGGGACTTGGAACATAAATTCTCCTGATGAAAAATGCAATGAAAATTTAGCATCGAAGTATTACCAACTTTGCAGGCCTCATTTTCAATCAATTTTACTAAACATTCGTGTTTCCCAACCATTGCTGGAGCACCATCTGTTGTTAAAACGGATAGTTTATTGAGTTATAACGAAAAGCGATTCAATGTCGATGTAACAGCTCCTAACCAATCTCGTGACAAGTTGTGTTCTTAAGTGGATACAGTGCCGCTAATTCTTCTATTTTGTTAAGGTATACATCAACACCCTTGATAAAAATCGCCACTTGGGTGGTATCTGGTAGGTTTGTGCTTTCATCCAATGCTAGAACATAAAATATGAACTTGGATATTCGATTTCTCCAATTATCTTCAATATAGTTTCCAATTTCGTCGACATGCCTAGTAATAGTTAAGACGAAACATGGTTATTTTTGAGAAATTTCCTTTTTTAGAAAATTGGTTTTACACCAAAAGAAAAAAATGTGTGCAAATGCTCCGCGGGCCACAAGTTGACACCCAATGGGCCACACGTGGCCTGCGGGCCCCGCGTTGGCCAACCTTGCATTAGCTTATTCGAAGGGTGCTACGTATATCCACTTAACTCACATAATAAAATTCAATTTAATCCCAGTTTATACCGCGAAACTTCTCCCCAATAATTTCTGTATTCTATTCTCTTTTGTTTTCCTGTTTTAACGTTTGGTAAATTTCTTTTATCTGTTTCAAAAAAGGAACACTTTTTTATTGTTTGAATATTTTGCAGAGTTTTGTTTCATTCGAGCAGAATCTTTGAATAAATGGCGTCGAAAATGATGTTATCAACAATTATTATGATCGTTAATACTCCCGCAGAACGTGTTATATATTTTTATTACCAGCTCATTAAATTTATTTCGGGTGCATATACATGGGTTTTATTACAGGATGTTAAAGCAAGAACAAAGGAAAAGTAGATAATATCTGTGGCGTCTAAAAGCAAACATCGATATGTCCACTTTGCAATGCTTGTGGCACATATTTGACGTTTTTGTGTTTCCCTCTAAAATTATGAGTTATAAAGATATGCTACTGTTTTCCATTGAATTGTTATAATTAAAGTGTATGAATAAATCTATTTTTAATATGCGTAAAATTTTCTTTTGTTTATTTAAAGCAAGGATGTTCAACTGAAATCACTCTGTGGGCCACACATAAATTTTTAAAATCTGAATATTTTTTAATCAAAGATGTTTCCTCACAATTGAAATAATTTTACTAGTTTTAAAAACTCTTTATGTTTCTGACATTTTTTAATGCCAGTCGGTAATTTTGACGTCGCGCATCGCAGTAGATTAGTTGAATCTTCATCAGTCAATCTGTTTGACCACTTCGATTATACGGGTTTTTAACTTTGAGAAAAATTACTCGCAGTGATATGTGGTGCGAAATGCACATCTCTTCTCTGCTTCTAATGTATGGTCCGAATTAAAAATGCAAAATTTAAACAAAATTGAAAACCCTGAAAGGGCCTCACAAAACAAAATGACAAAATGTGTGATTGTTTTTAAACGCCTCAATTCTCTCTTCCATAAACCTATCTTATCGATAGATTTCGAATACGGATAAAGAGTTTAACTAAAATTCCTTCAGGGAAAATTTGTACTTTTACTATGAAGCTATTAATTCTTCATTTTCGATTAACACTACTATCCCGTTGAGTGCTAGTTTCTTATACTCCTGACTACAGTGTGGTGAATTGAAAAATAAATAGAGTTCACAATAAAGTTATAAAACTATCAACGTAATTTTTTCCTTTATTTTAATAGGTATGAATTATTTGCTCTGATAAACCTACATACATGAGTGTATTAACACAAAAAATGATGAACTGAGGTGTCCCTAGAAAGTCAAAATATGTCAATTTAATATCATAAGTCAGACAAGCATACAATAAATTATGTGATAATAAGTTGAATTTCTTTAATAATTGTGCAATAAAATAACACTGTTGGCTTTATTAATCAAAGACCCAGATTGCTATGCAAAAATAGCCTTCCGAGTACCACCCTCTTTAAAACAAGTGATGAAAGGAAACAGAGGGTTGAATTACAAAGCAGGGGATGGTAGTGCTTATATTTAGATAAATCACGTCGCTTTGTTTATCAAAATATTTATGTACATATGTGTAAACACTATAGGTTTTAATAAATTTTCATAAACAATAAATATTACACTTAATATTCTATTAAATAGCATTTGCGATACTACATTGAAAAAACCTGATAATTATAATCAAACCCACTTAATTCATTGAAATTCGTTTACATAACATTTTCGCTAATTCATATTTTAATAGCAATTTAACTTAGTGATCTACTTTTATTTCTGTATATAAACGATACAAACTGCTTTAAACGCGTCAGTTCAAGTACATCCGTGCACTTGAAATGGATGAAAATGCCGAAAGGCGAAACCCGATCGTTAGTGACAAAACTCATGGAAAAAGTACTAAATTCAAACGAATCAAATTTGGTAATCAGGAATGTTCTAAAACAGAGATGAAGTGAAGTGATTGCATTATTAATAGTCCAGCCCTATCCCGAAAAAATAAAGCTTAACAAGCTGAGCAACAAGTAGTTCTCTTTAAAAAGATTCTGTAAAAGTATGCTCCCAATAGTGGAGTGGGCATGGTTTTAAAAAAATTGGCATCGAACCTTTGTTAGAATTAACTCAATCAAAACAGAATTTAGTTCTTTCAAGAAACAATTAAATCTTTAATAATTGTTTTAACTTTTCCTCTCCGGCGGGTGAGACAATCGACCACCACTGCGTATTATTGATAAAATATGTAAACTTTTGGTATTCTTAAATCATTATTTTTTACACCCTTTGCAGAAAAAAGCTATGATTTTTATCAACTACTTTTGTCGCAATTACATATAAAAACAAATCGGATTATTATTGGCCAAAAACCATTTATATCGTCGCTACAAATTACCAGGATTCAAACTTTACTGCCCATGCGCGATGAGATAACGTTATCTAATCTCAAGCGTGCATCGTTCAAACCTACGTTTCAAATCAAATGGATGCTTTAAACATTAAAAGGCGTAGATAAGCGTTCGCGTTCATAGTTTTGATTACGCCAGTTTGTAATGAACATCAACTTTAACAGGTTGTTTCTTTCATGCACAACTTAAAATAATATATATATTTTTTAGAACGATGTATAAAGATATGTTAAAGTATAATATAATATTTTTTTATGCAATCTATGCCAATAAAGCCATACCACTAGGGTATTTTTAGGCCCCCCTTATTTTTAAAGGACCGTCTTTCGAAGTTGAATGGTTTTATGAAAATAAATATAAGTTTTTGCAGCAAATAGTTTAGCCTGCGTCATAAATATCACGATGTTATGTACAGAAGATATGTTATTTGAAATATTCGTCGCTTTGCATTGTACGACAAAGCAAGCATTTCTGCGCCAGGCAGCTGGGAGAGGCAAAGCCAACATCACGTTCTCAAGTGACCTCGATGTAAAATCGACGCAAATCTCTCGGACGTTCACTTAAGCACTCGCTTTTCCAAGTGACCGAGCTGCCATCTTTGCCAACACACACAATAAACACTTTCATTCATTTTTACGATTCAATATTTTGGCGACAATTTTTTGTACCGTCTCGCTGGAATTTATCAACAACATTACTTTTGAATTTCAATCAGTGCTAACCTTTATAACGGAATACTTTTTAAACGTGCCGACCCCAAATGGGCCTTGGCTGACTGGAATAACAACTCTCTTGATATACGTCCAGGGCTAAGAAGACGTTAAAAAAACACGGCTACGGTTCCAACATTGACCAAAAACACGACTCCGACTAAACAACTTATAAATTTGTCACATTTTTCCCTACCTTTCCTAATTATGTGTATTAAATTTGTTATCAACCAACCAATCCTGCTAATAGTCAAATTATACATGTTATATACATAAATGAAAACTTTTCAAAAGTTTTCACGACTCCGACCCCGGCCAAAACACACGACGACTCCGGCTAAAAAACTGCGACTCCACAGCCCTGCATAAATCCATTCAAACTTAACCAAAAAAATCGTATGTTATTTATCGTTGATTTTGTGCACAACTGATTCATTATTTATCATCGAGTTAATCTCGTATGACTTTCACTATTAAGAAGTACGCGTTACATACCTTTTAAATAAAGGGAGTAAATGGATAAGAACCTGAACTCGCTTCTCTTAAATGCAACATTTATTTTTTCAATTCAAATACTAGCAATGCTATCATCAAACAAGCTTCACTTTGCTAAAATACACCGGGAACCAAACATATTACTGTAATAAAAGAATTTCCAGTATTTCATTAATCTCGTATGAATTTAACAATTACGAATATTTGGCGCATTGGCGTAAGCTGTAATTCCAAATATTTTTTATCTTTATAAAAAAAAAATTATCATCTTGTCAGCGAATATTTCAACTCTTAGTTTACTGATTTTCCGCAATTTGCAAGTTGAGTTTAACAGTAGATGGATTCGGCAGTAGCTTTGTGCTAATTCATTTTCACATTAAAGCTTGTTTATTTAACTGTTAAGAGAAAATTATCTGAGAATGTTAAAAAGCATTATATGAAAACAAAAACAAAAACTAGAGTAGATGAAAAATATTTCTTGGAGCTTTAAAAAAAGAAAATGGTTTACCTTGATTATTTTCCTTGCCTGTTTATGATCAATCATAAGCAATTTTATTCGAACTACGAAAGCGTTCGAGGATTTAAAGAAATTCATGTATGTATTGAAAAGGAACATTTTGTTTCCAATAAAACCGTTTTTGATTTGTACCCTTTCTCTGAATAAGGTGTCGCAAAAAAAATCTAGGTGATTTTCTTCTTTGAAAACTTTCTTTTAATAAATTATTACATTCAGAGCAGGAAATTACTTTATGAAAATAGAAAAATGAGGCTTCCGTTATTCGTGTCTTGTGTAGTTGAAATTATCAAAGCGGATATTATTTCAGGATTTATTCAAGTTTATTTTTCATGTAGATATTTATTCTTATAAGATTTTCTTGCGAGCCACTGTGACCTAGTTTCGGACGAGTAATGCTTTCATTCTTTGGTTCGAATGCTAAAATTCAAATAAATACACGTCTTGGGAAATGCTTTGAAACTTTTTTTTATCCCACTGTCGAAATTAAATCAAACTTTAAAAAAATTCATTCGTCTATAGAAATTACAGTAGAACTTTTTCGTGGACCATATGGCCTCATAATGTATTTAAACATATTTATTTATATTATATCTGCTTGTAGATAAGTCGTTTGATCTCTTTTTAGTTAGATACGAGTAGGGATGGAAAAGATAAGGCTAAAACAGGACTAGTGTTTAGCTACTTGCTCTCGCTACGTCCCGCTTATAGGATAGGATAGGTGGGAAGGCATTTTTAGACAACACAAGTGATATGTTGTTATAAAAATGTCGGTAAATAATGTTTTGATTTATTGAAGACACATTTTCTACAACCCCCTTTTCCATAGCTATTCTCTTTGGGCGTGACGTTATAAAATGATAGCTCATATATATATTGTAAAACAAGTCCTGTCCTAGTCCTCGTTTCATTTCAAACCCTACTCTCTTAAAAAACGAAAGACTGAACAAGCAGCTCGCGAAGAAAAAAAATTATTGAAATAAACTTCACGAGGAGTCCATATGCTCAACGCTGGGAGCGGAAATATTCAAAAAATATATTAAGTGGCTGGAATTTTCACACATGACACTTCTATCACTTTGGAATCAATAAATCAAATTTATAAAACGGCCCGTTCTGGGATTTGAGCCCGTGAGCTCTACAACCGAAGCCAAAGACGTTGACATACGACCATTTTCCCGGCATGAATTTTGTATTATAATATATAAATATTGATGTATAATGGTGTATTTCATTTGAAATAGTTTTGTGATACATAATCATAAAACACTCATTTACAAGTAATCTTTATTTAAAAAGTGTATATTTTTCAGTGAATTCACATCCAATTAGACTGTCTTGCATCTATCGGCTAAAAGCAGAATAAGACGAATACAAAAATTAAGTGATCAACGATTATATTGAATTTTCACATTTTAAGCTTCTTTTCTTTGAGACAATTTTCACATGAACTGATTTCAAATAGAAAATACTCCGCTGTAATGAATTATAAAGAAAAGTCCTTTATTTTAATTCCGCTAAAATAAAATATAAAAAATGAAAGAAAAAACCTTCAAGAGTAAATTTTGCAAGCGCATAAATCAAATAATTCTGCAAATGTTCACTCACTGAAATCAGAAAGAAAAAAAAAGAACTTATTCAACATATAACTCACTTAATTTAACACAACTTTTCTTAACATATTCTCTTCCCATTTGCAACATATTATAGACAACTAATATAGCGTATTTTTGATTAAGCTTGAAGGCCTTCGGGGAATTAGCGTCAAATTTCTTCACGTATACTTTAAGTGGTCACCTTGAATGCGCGGACGCTGGAGTAAGTAATCCATGGTAAATCCAATTGAAGAGCCTGGCTAATGAATCTTTATGTACAGTATATATTATGCTTATGTACAGTTTATATTATACATATTGGCTTTTGCCAACTCTTAAAATTAGACATATCCGCTTGTTTATCAAACTGTGTGTGACAATTAAGGTAAAGTTGACATATCGGCTTGTTCTAACACTGGAAAATCTGACATATCAGCTTGTGCCATTACTTAAAAGTTTTTTTATGCGTTTTTAATAATGTTGAAAAGTACTATATTTTAGCTACTCGAGTTTCGAGTACTTGGAAAATGGACGATTATCGAGAATTCGATACTCGAATTGGAGTCACCAAGTATAACCAAAGCCAACGAAAATGAGCCTGGAACTGTAATGTCGAGAAGCAATTGTTTTGGCACATATGTAAACTCAATATAATATTGAATAATTTTATAGTATTCATTCTTTTCATTCTATTTCTCGTATTCATTCTATTTCTCTGAACCCAAACAATAACTTTTCATATTTTAACGCTTTCGATAAAGCTGTTATAAATGTATTTCACCATTCAATATATTATACTCAACCACTCGATATTATTGACAGCTTTACTACAATATTATTATGGGAAACACTTCACACCACGAATTGAGTTTTTACGACTACCTACTTCCTGTATTATAATACCACTCTGATGGTTTTCGTAGTATAATTTTTTATAAGCCTAACAGCAAGGCATCAAACCCCGTGCATGCTGTAAAAAGCCGTAAAGTGTTTATATTCAATTTGAACGTGTTCTGAAATTCACGAGTGTATGTTTTTAGATCCCACTTCGTAAAAAATATCGCTTTTGGCACGTCATTATAAAGGATAAATGATGTTTTGATTCGGTGAATTTTCATACTAAAGTACAAAGAGACGTGTTTCTCAAAGTTTTACTGCATTAATAAAATACGTTTTTATGTGTGCATTTATTGTGCAGTATCGGATACAGTGGTCAACATCGTTGGCTACCGTGTCGGACCGCCCGGGTTTGATTCCGGTACGAGCAGATAAATCGATTCTGCTCAGAGGTAATGGGTGTTTGTGCTGTTAAAAATCCCTTACCACCTTTCCGATCCTAAAAAGCGACGCATAGTGACAGTGATTAGCTAACCACTAGTCCTGTCCTAGTCCTAGTATCCTTTCCATTCCTACTCTATTCGAAAAAGAGAGATTGAGCAACTGAGTAACAAGCAGTTCTCGTAGAAATACATATGTTGAGATAAGCTCCGTGAGGAGTCGATGTGCTCCAAGTTGCGAGCGGATATATTTACAAAAAAAAATAATGGTAGTTAAAACATTGCTCCTATATTTACACCAATATATCATGTGAAATTTACATGTATTTATTTATACCGAACTGCGAATCAGAAAAAGTTTAAATAGAAACAATGAAAAACGATTTTCCTCTATTTAAAACGTTGGGCTTAAAATTTTGAATTTAAGATTTTCTTTAGTAAAAATATCAACATTTCAATAGTAAATAGTACAAACGAGACTTTGTTCTTTCAACAAAACAAAGTGACAAAGTCTGCTAGAAAGAGTGTTAGCAGTGCTTTTATTATATCCAATTTGTCCGTACACTAGTCTTAGGTGAAACTTTAAATAAACCTAAAGAGAGAACTAGGGCCCGCCACATATTATTGCGCGACTATGAACTTTAACTTTGTATTAAGTATTCAACTTCTCTTGAATTAAATAAAATGTCCACATTCTTTGAATTCACAGCATTGCACATGTTGTCATATTCATGACTTCAAAGTCATCGTCGTTAAAACCAACAATACTTGTAATTATAAATTTTAATTATTCGTAGAAAACAATTTTCGAATATCGAATATTTAAATCGCATACAAGTTTTCGATAGGTACGCTTAAAATTTGTTAGGTTATAGCAGCCATTTTATTAAAGTGAAATCTGTCAAATATGTTTTTAACTGTTTGGTAGTGTACGGCAAATCACCATGACCAACGTGTGCAAATTATCAAATTTTATTATCAAAGTCACTGTTCAGTTTTGGATATTTGCACAAGCAAAATTGACAGATTTGGGGCGAATCCAATCTGTACAAGATAAATTCGCTCTATTTGTGCACTTCCTGAAGATGCCAAAAGGCGAAAAAAACAAAATTCAAACGACAAAAATTTAATATTGAAATTATATCAAGTACCTTCAGTCGAAAATCTAGTATAAACCTATTATAAACACTAACGATTTGTAAGCACGTTTCTTGAAGAGAATTATGGTATTGTGAACGATGATGAATATCCAAAATACATATGTAGATCATATTAACTAAGATTTTTTTATTTTTTGTACTTCTTCCACATAATATACAAGTGCTAAATTTTATAAATTATGTTTATGGAAATATATTGTTTGAAATAGCAACATTATTTTTTCAAACAATTATAAAAAGCCTTCACCCTAATCTTCTCGACACGTTCCTTAAAAAAAAACAAGACTGCAATTTTACGAAAGGGTACTTTTAATTTAAAAACATAAATTCTAATTGGTCTTAATGATATTTACTTATATACTTTGCCATGCCGTCTACGTGTTTAGCGGTAAAAAATGTTAACTGGCCTAATAAAACACAACGAGGGCCACTTAAGTGCGTATTATGAGCCAAACACCCTCGATGTGAAGGGTGCTAGAAATGTAAATTTCTTAAAAAAAAATACCGTTTTCATTTAAAAATGGAAAAATTTTAGTCATGAAAATTACCGACGCAAAATACAAAACTGTCATCATCGTATGACAAGAATGATAATGTTTGGGCAACTTTGCAATGTCTTTAACACTTCCTTCCCGTTGGGTGAAACAGACGATCCGTACTGCCACTTTATCTTAAATATATATCTTAATGTGAAGATATAATGTGTAAACTTTTGGTATTCTTAAATCATTGTTTTTTAAACTTTTTGCAGAAAAAATATATAAAACTACTATCTAATTATTGACAAGTTTCGTCAGAATTAAATGAAAAGAAAATAAGTTGGATTATTATTGGCCGAAAAACCTTTATAACGTCGCTACAAATTTCCAGTATTCAAACTTCACTGCCCAACACGGTAAAATAACATTAACTCTTTCAAACGTATATCTCAAATCAAATGGATGCTTTTTACATTAAGGCGTAGATAAGCGCTCGCGCTCATAGTTTTGATTACGCCAGTCTGTCATGAATATCGAAGCGAACACGTCGTCTCTTTCATGCGCTACTTAAAGTATGAATAATAATGGGAAAACTATTGGTTTTTTTTAGAAATATGTATGGTGCTAAAGCATAAAATATTTTTTTTATGCCATCTATGCCAATAGAGCCAAGCCACTGGGGCATTTTATATACCCCCTTCGGCAGACGCATTCTTTTTTGGGACCGTCTTTTGAAGGTTAAACCGTTACGTGACATTCCAAAAATAGCGTGTTATACTTTGGAGTAACCATAATAGACCGATTTGAATTTTAGTTTTTTAGTGATATTTTAGAAGCGGAAAAATATCAAATACTACTATTTACATGGTATTCTCGTTACTTTTGATTGCAGTGAATCAACTACCAATGGCTAATGCACGGCTAAGCAATTAGTTCTAAAGCTAAAATTATTTATGATCTTAAATGTGAAAAAATATCGACCAATAAAAGTTTTCAAATTGTATACAATGTCACAAAACGATCACATAGAGTCATAGACAACGAGTCGTCTCAACTGTTGAAGAAATAAAAAAGACTCTTTGAGATAGATGTCCGTAAAAAATACTAGACAAGGCTGGGGACGTCTTCACTCAATTTTATCTCTCGATTGGAACATTTTGATGCAGTTATGTAATTACTTTTGGATATTTCCTTACTAAAGTAATCTCAAATTTATTTTAATTAAAAATATTGTTCAGATTTTAATCAAAACCAAAATATTAATCTCAGCAGGATGTTGTTAGTTTGAATAAAATTTGACGACCCTTTGTAGTAATATACAATTTGAAAAACATTAATTATGAAAATGCCGGATTGGAAAGATATTGTTCGCGCAATTTCATTAAATAAATTTAATTTGCAGATTTACATAGATATCTACAACAAATTCAAACTTTTAACTAATTACTTTTACGAAATATTATGTATTTTATTCAAGTTTATTTAAAAACGTCTCAGAGAGCTTGTGCACTTTTTTTTAACCATGTCCGCTCCTAACTTGAAGAATATGGACTCCTCACGGAGTTTATCTCAACATTTTCTGCAAGAACTGTTTGTTACTCAGTTGCTTAACCTCCCTTTTTCATTTTCGAAGATAGTAGGGATGGAAAGGATACGAGGACTAGTACAGGACTAGTGGTTAGCTAATCGCTGTCACTGGATTTTTAACAACATAAACACGCATTGCCTTTGAACAGAATCGATTAATCGACTGAAAAAAATGTTCGTAGCGGGAATCGAGCCCGGGTGGTCCGACATGGTAGCCAACGACGTCAGCCACTGCACCACAGACTGGACATAAGCTTAAGCACTTAAATATGTTTAACCTAAGGTCTTAAGAACTATATTTGGCCCTTTACACTCCTGAATATTTTATTTTTTTCGTTCCAGAAACTCCTCAATAGATTTAAGAAACTGATTGATATCACAGGTTTTGCGTATTTGTTAAGATGGCAAAACGCAATACCGAAAAATACCATATGCTGCACGCTGTGAGCGGACATGGTTAAAAAATATATATACTCATATATATATATATGGTTGTTTAATTCAATGCATAACATTTAAACTTAAAATAAATATAGCACACTTATGTGGAATTAGCACAAAAATTACCTACAGTCACCTAAAGTTTGTTGTCCTCCGCTTTTCCCATTATGTCTAGTGTTTGAAAAAAATATTGAATTGAAATCATTCAATTACGAAATTTAATCTAAAAAGTTTGGTTGTTAACTATTATTGACATTGTAAAATGTAATATTATTAACGTAAAACTAGTTAATTTAATTGAAAGCAATTAGCAAATGAATTCCACTGCTGAGCTTCATGTAGAAAACATGAAGCCATTTCTAATGTAATTTGAAGGAAATTAAAATAGTTTGGACACATTTTGAGGCGACAAAGTGCAAAAGACTTTTTCGTAGTTGTGTCACAGTGAAATGCAAAAAATAGCGAAGGGAATATTTTTTTTATTCAAAACCTAATGCTTAAAACGTAAAATATACATATTTTTTTTTTGAATTGTTTAAATTTTGTATTTTTCCATGAGTTTTGTCGCTAACGACCCGGGCTTCGCCTTTGTGAAAAATTTCTATGAAAATATTAAAAAACTATTCCTTTTTCAAAATACAACCTTTTAACCATGAATCAAGATGTAAAACATACATTAAAAAATCCTATGTGTTACAATTTTTTTAAGCGGTTTGAGCTTTTGATGAGTCATGTCAAAAACACGCATAGAACTTACCATGTAACTGAATGAAACATTTTCCCCTTTTATGTTGTATTATGTGTATGAGTGTAGATTCATTTAAATTTTATCTATTATTTGAAAAGTACATTATTTAAAAAAAATTCTGGTTTTTAAGTTTTCCTCAACTTGCGCGATTTTTCGACTTAAACAAATATCACTTTTAAGGCGTTCACTGTCAATACTTGGTGGAAAGGCATTAAAATAAAAATAATAATACATTTTTAGTACTTTTTCCAAATAAAATTTATTTGATCAGGACCGGTTTCGCTCATGGCGATCAGTTGACAATGCTCGCCATGAGCGAAACCGGTCCTGATCAAATAAATGTTATGTGGAATAAGTACTAAAATGTATCAAACAAATATCTTTGGAACCAATTAATCACGCAAGTCGAGGACTTAACATACATATAACTAAAGAGCACATAAATAATACTATTCAGCTTTTAGCCTTTACTGCAATCACTTTTGATGCAAGTAATAAAACATTTTTTTTGTACTTATTCCACATGTAATTGATTGGATCAGGACCGATTTCGCTAATGGCGAGCATTAACAGCTGTTAAGAAATAAAACGAAACAGTGATATTTATACAAAAGCTAAGCAAAAAATATAAGGTTTGACAAACAATTGGTATAACAACTAAGCAAATAAGTTGATGCAAAATATACTTTAATTAAAATGTTCCTAACAAAACAAGCTATAACATAGAAAATCAAGTATGGATGATCATTGACAATGTAAAAACCACAATAAGTGAATTTTTTAAATAAATAGATAGTTAATCTTAATTTCCGTAATCCGTAATGAGTGATGGGAAGTCCGGGAAGAATACTCCAGTAAAACGAAAAATAATATGTGCTGCCATATTTACACGAATTAATATTGGTACATTAATTTCTATTATGTACGAAAGCCCTACTTGTAAACCGGTTCAAATTATTCCAAAGTCTAATCATAAGATTAATAGCAATATGAAATTAAGTAAGAAACCAATTGTGTTATTTAATTATCTCCGAAGTGCTGTATAAATTGTACGTGGACAAAAAAATTCATTTACTTACAAGTTCCTTATATGAACCAACACTCAAATGAGTGTCAAAACCGCAGGACTTGTGAATCATCTCCATACACACTTATTCATAATTCTCTTCGCAATTTCAGAACAGAGTCCTCCGGGACTCGCAAGAGAATCTCATTCCTTGTTTAATTTTATTATACACCCTAGATAAGTACATTTATAGAACTTTAGCAACTCTGGTAATACTTACGAGCTGGGTCATATTTTGACTGCTAGCGAAGACTATAATTGCATTGCGAATGCTACTGGTATAAGTTATGATAAACGTTTTTAGCAAATTTTTAATAACGATTAGCAGACATGATGCATATAACAAAATACTTTTTGTCCACATTCTGCTCAAATCTAAAATACATAAATGAATTAAATCTTTACTCGTGATATATATTGTGGTACGTAACTTTTAAGCACGATAAAAGCATGCGAAAAAATAATTTAAACTTTTCGGAAATCGCACGCGAAAAACGATAAACTTAATGCTGATTTTTATGTCCAATATTTTCGATAGAAACGGCGGTAACTTTGCTGAAGTTTATCTTAGCTTAAAATAACATTTATTTTATTCATGTCCAATATTATTTAATTTTTTGTAATTTTAAAATTTTTTTTATATTAAAAAAAAATAATATTTGGCATTACAGCTTACGCCAATGCGCCAAATATTCTTAATTGTGAAAGTCATACGAGATTAACTCGATGATAAATAATAAATCAGTTGTGCACAAAATCAACGATAAATAACATACACGCAGCCCAAGATTTCTTTTTTCAATTGAAAAAAATCCAACCTTGCCGAGAATTGAACTCCGGGTCCCCAGATCGCTAGGACAAAGCTCTTGCCACTAGACCACAGGGACCGACGGGGACGGATTTATATCATAGGTTCCCAAACTTTTCGGATGTCGACCCCTTTTTATGAAAGCAATTTGACCTGCGACCCCAAGGACTAATTGAAAAATGTAGTTAAAAAATCACCGAAACTGCATTAAGGTGGATATTTTTTGGTAAGTTGGTGACCCCTGAGAAAACCTGTCGCATCCTGAAAAACTGGGTTCAATTACACGAATATCAGACGAAGGGTATTATTTATAATTGTTATGAACAGGAATACCGTAAGTGTAAATATAGTACTTTTTTCATTTTTCATTTCACGCCTCACATGGATTTGGAACCTATTACAAACATGAGAAAATACTAATTTAAAAATTGCATATTTAATTACTCACCGTTTGATGGATTCACAAGCACTGTTAACACCACTGTTACATTAAACCATAAAATACAAGATAGAGTTAATAGGGCTTTTTTTTGAAGAAATATGGTGCCGGAACTCACTTCATGTCAAGCTTTTTACGAAATAAAATTGTAGTCAAATATCTTTCAAGTAAAATTTCGTCTAATTGATTTTGACATTTTGAAAAAAAATAAAAAAATTTGTGAAAAAAGCCCTGGTTAATACTTATATAAATATGTCGTTACAAGGCGTTTAACATTTACAAATGCTCTCTTTTATGAAATAATGACGCTACAAAAATTTCATTTCTCCCGGACACAATCTCTCACTTTCTATGACGCCATTTGCTTTCCGATGTGCTTCCTGAAATCGTTCTTCCGTCTCCTAAGCGGATGTCCTGGCTTCTGATATTAGTAACATCAAATATCAGTAAAGTGTTTTTCATCTATCTGGAGTGACACGTGTTTTCATTTTAATGCTGGCTTCATTTCCGGTGATCAAGGGTTCAAATGCGAATGCAGACTTATGTAGATACAAAAGCGAAAAAAGCATTTGCTCACAAAAAGCACCTGAAGACTCTCCAAATTGCTTAGAATAAGTCGTTGAGGCAAGTAAATGCGATGCTACATGGTTCGTGCGTGGATCGCTGTAACACAGAGATTTAAGTGTACCCACTATTCGCGAGTTCGTTCGTGAGACCTCTAAAAAGTTTCATGAGGCTGTGGGCCTTCACTGTAATCCAACAATCTCTTGCCTGCAGAATTATTTCGAGAAGGCATCAGAGAATCAATATAGACTGAGAACTATTCTTCTCGATGACCCTCCTACTTGAGTTGAGACGAAATAGTAAGCTGACGCCTTCAACTGTAGCGATTGCGCCCTCCTGTCAGTAACGATAGGAAGGGAATGGAAACAATTAAAATTAATAAACACTAAGAGACAAAGAAGACTGGAAGACCTTTGACGCTAACGCGCCTTAGAACTTGATGTTCCATCAAATAGATATCCAACAACACACGATGTAAACACATGATTTTTTTGTGATGTCTGGATCCACTTGCACACATTGGATTCTCGATTAGCTGACCACTAGTCCAGTCCAAGGGGAATCTTTCTATTATTTCATACCCCGAAAATTGAGGTTGATCAACTCAGTTACAAGCAGTTCTACAAACCAAGACCAACATCTGTTGAGATAAGCTCATTAGGATTACATATACTCCGGGAGAAAAAGTGGTTGCAGAAAAAAATGAAAATACCAAAACAAATGATTGCACAATTCTTAAAATTTAGACATTTAAGTCTGACACGACAAAATTACATATAATGAATGACTCATTGTGAATATTTGAGAATTTGGATTTAGTGTTTGCAATGTGTTTTCTCCCCAAGTTGACTTCGTGTATTTAAAAAACTATCTGGAGCCTTGAATATTCTTTGCCTCTGTTAAAAAGTAGTATGACATTTTTCTACTTATTCCATAATCAATTTATTGGGAGGGCCAGTTTCGTTTATCGTGAGCATTTTAAACTTCAGTTGCCGGTTCGGATACATTTTTTTTTAATATAATGCCATTCCACCAAGTATTGACAGTGACCACCATAACAGTAATAGTGATCTATGTCACCAAAAATTATTTGTAATATCTATTTTAAGATAATGTTTTTATTTAATGTTAAAATAAATGCAGTAAAACCCAGCTTTAGCAGACTTGTTACCTTTGGTTACATATTATTTATTGGTAGCTGGTTTAAGTGTAGTGATAAACGAGTCAGAAAGTACACCAAAACAATTCAATTTTTGTTTCGATTTCAAGTAAGCATTTTTTGCGCTGTGCATTGAAAAGACCAGTGAAAAAGCTAAGCGAAAAACTGGCAAAAACAAAAAATGTGTGAAAAACCAAATACATTTCGCATCGCTTAACATGCAAGCCTCGGGGTGAATTGTAATCAGAAAAGAAGATAAAATATTGTTTCATAGTACGGTACGTTCAATAATAAATGACATATTACATATTCTAAAATGTAAGCCAAGTTTTATTTAAAATATTGAAAACATGAAATGTGGCATATTTTTGCGGCCTAATGGCACAAGCTGATATTTCCAGTTTTTACCATATTTGGTACTGTCCCACGACTTATATAATGTGTAACGCAAAATATATAATGTGTAACAAACCTGATATGTCAATTTATTTTAAAAAATATGAGACGCCAAGACAGTGGTTTTGAATGTCGTTATTCAGCATAACACAAGTAGATATCACTGTTGAACTGAAATAAATTTGACACATCAGCTTTTGCCTACTCAGGTAAATCGAACATATTAGCGTGTACAGCACACTGATTGAGATAGCCAATGTCATGTTGACGTATCAGCTTCTGTCTGAAAATCTGACATATCTGCTTGTGCCAATACGTCAAAGTTTTTTTTATGATTTTGGTAAATTATGGATATATGGTCACGGGACAGAATTGTTGTAAAGATTTATGAAAAATAAGCACATTCAATGAAATGAATGTAAGGCTTACAATTTTTTTTGAAATTATTCGTCTTTAATTTTTAAATTTATTATAATAGAAGATCCTAAAGAATACTTCGTAATAAGTATGAAATCGAGTTGTTTTAATTTACAGGAGCAAAAATGCAACCAAAAACTACACAAATAATAATATTATACAGATAGAGACAGTCACATATGTTTATTATTTGTTTGAAATAAAAAGAATAATTTTATTATAGGCTAATATTAAAAAACAAATTCTTCTTTCAGAACTCATACAATAATCACGAAAATTCTTCAGATTTCATCATTTTGATTCCACATTTTATAATAATCCACAGGACTCAAGTCAAAGTCAAAACATAAAATTATAAGCCAGTATGTATAAATTTTGATTGGGACTCTGTCCCGTGACCATATATCTATAATTTACCATGATTTTTTTATTAATGTTGAAAAGTACTATATTTTACAATCAATATTTATTTATTTTTTCCTCACCTAATGGCAAGATTATACAAAAATACTTTCGTGTAAATATTGCGATAACAGCTATGAACAGAGCAAATAAAAATTCAGATATGCCTGAGAGTATTGTGCTTAAATATTGTTTTTCTGATTTTTATTGTTTTATTATTACGATACAAATATTTTCCTGGCGCTTTTATTTTTGTTTATTTGTTTGGTTGGTAGCATTGCTCTTAAAAACATATTTTGCAACACGATGTTTTTCCCACATTTTTTTCCTTCTTTTATCTTTTATTTCATTTTATCCACACGTGTTGCAGCAGTAGACGAAAAACATGGACGCACAATAATATCATATTGCATCCATATAAAAGCAAAAAACGATATGTACACACTTTGTCAAAATCTATCAAATAATACGTAGGTACATATACTATAATGATATGTATATATGAAGCTCGGAAAATCCAACAAAACCAAAATTATTAAACTTTTCTGCCATTCAAAAGTTGATAAATTTAATCCCGATTTGAAGAATATTCTTCCAATAATATTTATTAAAAAATAATAAGATTTTTTTGTACTTATCCCACATTTGATTTATTATAGTCTATTATTTGTAATTGATAATGCTTATTTTGTTTTAATTTTCATTGACATATTTGTATTAACATACAAATTTTAAACGGCATTGCTTTGGATGTCGACATATTTCATATTGACGTGAGTGAGTTCAGACGAATACTATATTTTATGAATAAAAGTTGATTTTGTCAGAACTCACTCGGTTGACATCTTTGAAAATTTCTAATATGATTTTATAAATTTTTTTCTCTCAGTTTCTATGACTACAATGTTTTCATCTTGTTTTTAACTAATTAGTGATTAATGTTATGTATTTACATGTATGTATATATATAAATACACGTATTTATATTTGTCAAATACATGGCGCATTGGCATCAGCTGTAATGCCATGATTTACTTTTTATTAAATAAATAAATAAATAATTAGTCATATCGATTGAATTGGTATTTACTTGGCAGAACTCCAATATAATACGGTGAGCAAAAATAACATTAGTTTTTTAATTCTACAGAAATTATTTTATAATTAGAAACTATTTCATTTTACGTCATCGTCAGAACTATGTACTATCTATATATATACCGTTGTAGACACGGTACACAATATGTAATAATAAGTTATTAAATGAGACACATTGATAAGTGGCAAAATGGCTAGCATCTTTTCTTTCTTTATTGGAAATTCAATAACGATAGTAACCTTTTTAAAAAAATATTGAATAAATTGTTTTATTTAAAAAAAAATGTAGTTAAAAATAATGATTGCAGTGATTAAGTAATAAGTATTCATGAACAAAAAAACAACACATTAATGTCAATAAGAATGAGTAAACATATTTAATCTGGTAATTGTTGAACTTTTTTGGTATGAAGCGAAAATTTGTTGAAACCACCATAAAATGTATAGGTCGATTTGATAAATGCTTCAAACAGACATTGGCGTGATAGGCGGTGTTCTGAAAATTTTCCTGACCATCACAGAACGTTTTTTTTCCCACTATTTGGGCAGTCGCTAACGGCTGAAAAGACGACCAACGCGATAGTAATATTATTTTCACTGAGCGAACTCATTTTTCTGTTTTTTCAGGTAGCTATATTATGACTGTGTTCATTACAAAAAAAAAATGATATTTCTTTTCAGAGCACTATTCTGTTTTGCTTTTACATAAAATAATTTTAAGTAAAAATCCGTGGTCGAGTGATAAACGTTGTAAGCTTCAGTTCGGAGCTCTTGGGAAATCTTTAGAATCCCATTGTTAACAGATACATACATTGATTCGTGTTCGAATGTATGCGTGTGTGTGATGTCTCAAAATTATTCCCTATTACCTTTGAAATTGAGTGTATTGAGAGGGATTGGCTAACCACTTTTCCAGTCCTTGTCCCCACCCTTATATGGTCAGTAAATTTTATAAATGGTCAGTTAATATTATAAACGGTCAGTATTCACTGAATCAGTATGAATGTGGTCAGTTATTTATTGATAAGGTTAGTAATTTATGATATTTTTTTGAAACCTTTGATTAATAACTCACCTAAAACTAACCAAACCTCACCAAATCTTTCTTCCAAGATGAATTTCAGACCGTTTAAAGAATCAACTTTTTTTTTACAAAAAAAAATAATTTTCAAATAATATACTGACCAAAATTAATTATTTACTGACCATTTTATATATTTACTAATGACAATTTCTTTCATATTTACTGACGAATGACATTTATTGAATTAGATACTGACCAAATAGTTAGTTCTCTTATAGCCCAGATGTACCAAAATATATTTTTTAATTCGAATTTGTATTTATTTCAATTTATAGCACATATATTTCAACAAGTTTTGATATCGTACGTGATGAGTATCGAATGGTGGACAAAGATATCTTCTGACGAAATTACAAGATGCCGAAAAAGATCAAACCCGTGTCTGTAGCGACAAAATTAGCAAAATTCAAACGATTTTAATTTGATATCGAAATTCCACCATACACCTTCATTCGAAATTCTGAATTAGATAATTGATAATCAACTATGAAATTTTTTACGCTGGATATTCCCCAAAGCAAACAATTTATACAACGCTTTTTATTTGCTGTAAAGCGATGTTTTTACGTGACGATATGATTATAACTTTGGATAAAACGAAAATTCAGAGAAATTTACATGTAAAGGAATGTTTATTTTACGGTTTTTTTTTGAACAAAAAATCGCGCGATAATCTCGGTCAGCTTTTTACAAATCTCGCGGTCCGCTGGCGGTACGCAATAATTTCCATCATTAATATTGGTATAGCATAATTCGCATAGTACTAAAAACACGATATGAATGTTTAAAATTCTTATAATTAACATCAACGTGTTTTTGTGATATATTATAAAAAAAAAAAATATAATAGTGTCAAATATTTTTTTTAATTGCTTTCGTTTGACCATTATAACTGTCGGTATTTATTTTGCCAAATCGTATAAGAAAAAAAAAGTTTTTTTTATCTACGTTACTTGAAACTGAATTATACACAATGTTTCACAAGAATTTAGTATTTGAAAACGATAGTAAATAGTTTGGTATCTATGCATAAATTTCATTGTTGGGCATTTAGTTATTTTAAGAGAAATTTTGGAAAGTGATTTTAACAAAGTGTAACCTGTATCTATCGATGGAATATTTTTTCAAATATCTGTAATCTGTAATTTCTGAAAATGAATATTGTAAATCAATTACTATGTTAAGACTCATTATATCATTGGGACCTTTGATAAAATAAAACTTTTAATAATGGTATTCCTGCTTCATCACATGTCACTGGCATTTGTAGGTTAAGTGGTTCTCATGTGGGTCCACCAGAGGATTTGGCTGCGGCCACGAATAACTTCATGGTAAATATTGTTAGTTAAAAAAAAATATGGTTTTACAACTTAATTTGTGAACAAATACTATGTAAATGAAATTCAAAACAAAAATTTGGTGCGGCCGCCAGACATTTCCGTAGGACTACTTATGTGTACGATGCGTGCACAGGACAATTTTACCTGAGAACCACTAGTCTAGTGGCAAAAGCTTTATACTAACAGTCATGTAGGTTAAGATTAAGTCTAGGCAAATTTTATCAAATCGATTTTTTTTTATAATATTATGTGAGATCGCGCACTGTGATTTTAACTTCTCTAGTATCAAATTTTTTGATTTTTCAATAATACAGATATCTCAAACAAGTGATTTTTTTAAAATATAATAGAAAAAAGTCCGCAAATGAAAAAGCTCTTGAAAAGCTCTGTAGTATGTACTTAAAGTGATTTCACGAACCGTTTGTAGTAATCTTCACAAACATAATTCAAAGACATCGTATTAAACGATGTAAATGGCAGAATTAAAGCATCAAAATGTAATAAACGCAAATTCTAACATACCACGCTTTGCCAAGCTAACGACACTTGTATAGTATTATATTAATACATTTTTTACATTGAAATGAATAATCGGGTTTTTTAATAATCCGAAAAGCCTGTACGTTCTTTTTTAATCTGTTAAACAGCTGTTTGAAATTAAGGTATTAAAGTCTTTATACTTTTCGTCTTATCAAAGAAGATTTTTATTTCGTATTCAATCAAATAAAAAGGTCTTATTAGTCAGTCAGTAACTAATTCGAGTTTTCGTTAGTAAATTCAATAAATGGTTAGTAAATATTAAAAACGGTCAGTATCTACTGTATCAGCATGAACGGGGTCAGTTATTTAATGAAACGGTCAGTAATTCATGTAAAACGTTAAGTATATGAATTAATTTGTCAGTCATTTTAAATAAATTGCTAGTTTTATTTTGACAGCTCTTAAAATTGATCAAATATGGCTGTAAGAAGAAAATTTATATTAATACCTAACCCAAGCCTTACCTTACCTTTCCAAATCATCCTCCCACTACCGTTTAAAGACATATATACTAACCCTTTTATAAAAAAATGACTGTCCATTTCCAATATTATACTGACCAAAATTAATTATTTACTGACCGTATTTAATATTTTTTACTTACCCTTTATTTCATATTTGATGACTTTTTACAGAATTAAATACTGATCAAATAATTAGTGGCCCAAAAAAAACGATACTTACGGGTATTAAAGAATTCATAAAAATCTCTGACTAAGAATATTCCCTTCTTTATTCGAAAATTCACTTTTATTACATTTATCATACCAAGCAATGAAAAAAAATGCTTTTCATATTTTTCGATATTTTTTACTCATCATAAGCATGTCTGCATTTTTATAAATCCAAATTAGCTATCTCAACCGCAGACAATAATTTTCTTGTGCAATAATAAAGACTTTTTACAAATACCATAAATCAACGCGAATTCATTAATTCTTCTACCTTTCAAAACAGATCCTTGGAAAAAGTTTTCGGAATAAAAACAACAAAAATCTCATTATATTACGATACAACGATAAAAGTTTTCTGCAGAATATATTATTTACCGTTACTTACCCTCTACACAGATTCCTTAACTTTCGTACAACATGATATAATAAAAATATAGTATCAATAATTAGTAAGAGTCTCGAATTTCTTTATGATATTTATTTGAAGGTTATCTTTATATTTCAATAGTATATTAACAAAAAGATATTATTGTTGTTGGTTGTTTTTCAGGATATCATTTTCACTATGGAAAATTTTTTTCATTAATTAATTAGTTGTTTATTTTTATAAATGCGTTGTTATTGGAGGTAGCCAGTTTCATAAAAAAAAATAACCCTGCTTAGATCTTTTGCCAGTCGATAAAAAAAGAAGAATTATTTTATTATTATTATCACTTTTTAGGTGTTTACTGTCACTTCTTGGCAGAAAGGCATTATCTTATATACAAAACCGAAACGGCGTATGTATGTATGTGGGTCTGTAATTCCCTTTTGCATTGTTGTTGCAAGTTCAAATAAACGAATTGATTTCGCTCGCGAAAGTTTCGACGGTAAATTTGTTTCGTTATCAATGTGTGTGTAGAGACTCCAATTACTCGAGTATCGAGTAGTACATTTTACAAAATACTCGAGTACTCGAGTAGTTTCATATGAACCAAAATATCTTATATATACAACCGAAACGGCGTATGTATGTATGTGGGTCTGTAATTCCCTTTTGCATTGTTGGTCATTAAGTTGCCAGTTGTTTCAACTTGGCCCGTCTGAATTTACGCGCCGAGGTGAACATAACCCCAAACTGGTCCGAGCGAAGCCGGGTAAGAATACTAGTCTTATATATAAAACCGAAACGGCGTATGTATGTATGTATGTCTGTAATTCCCTTTTGCATTGTTGTTGCAAGTTGCCATAAAAACGAATATGAAAGAAAATATGTTTGAATTTTTATCGGCGAAGACATTAAGTCAAAATGTAATAAATTAGTCTTCTACTGAAATTTTCCCGGCTTTTATTAATATAATAATGTTTATTATTTACGTGAAGGTATTATTATTATTTGACATTTCTTTGACAGCAAATTAAATTTTTTCCTTGAATATGGACATTTTAATGGGCGAGAATGGGGGCTGTCATCAAATTAAATAAAGTTTGTGATTTTATTTTAACTCTATTTTGGATAATAAAAATAATAACACATTTTTATTACTTTTTCCACATAAGATTTATTTCATCAGGACCGGTCTCGCTCATTTCATACTTAACTTTTGCATAAATACCACTGTTTTATTGTATTCCTTATCAGTTGATAATGCTCGCCATGAGCGAAACCGGTCTTGATGAAATAAATCTCATGTGGAAAAAGTACTAAAAATGTGTTATTATTTTTATTATAATGCCTTTCCACCAAGTATTGACAGTGAACACCTTAAAAGTCATCTATTTTGGATGTTTGATTTTGTTATATAATTATGTCGAATGATTTATTTATTTATTTAAGAAAAAGCAAATCATGGCATTACAGCTGATGCCAATGCGCCATGTATTTGACAAATATAAATACGTGTATGTATTTATATATATACATACATGTAAATACATAATATTAATCATTAATTAATCAAAAACAAGATGAAAACATTGTAGTCATAAAAACAGAGAGAAAAAAATTTATAAAATCACATTAGAAATTTTTAAAGATGTCAACCGAGTGAGTTTTGACAAAATCAACTTTTATTCATAAAATATAGTATTCGCCTGAACTCACTCACGTCAATATGAAATATGTCGACATCCGAAGCAATGCCGCTTAAAATTGTTAAAGCTCTTCCCAGAGGCATTCCCATTGGCAGACTGGTTCTACCCCTTGGAAGAACAAACAACTCATGCTCACGATTCCTCAAAAAATTATCAGGAACATTCAATTTAACATTTTCAAGAATGGTGGAATTCTCATAAATTTAATTTAAATAATTATTGGTCGCTTAGTCCGAGCGACGCCGGGTAGTAATACTAGTTTAATATAAATGATATAGTACTGTTTTTACATGTACTCTGATAAAGATAGGATTGAATTATTATTTTAAAATGATTTTTTTAAGAAAAAATAACACATTTTTTGTACTCATTCCACATTAAATATATTATGATCAGGACCGGTTCTGATCATGGCAAGCATTATCAACTGATTATTATTCTTGGGATGTGCGAATCCAGTCCTTATACGAATAAATCTAATGTGGAATAAGTACAAAATGTTTATTACTATTTTTAAATATAATGCCATTCCACGAAACATTGACAGTGACAGAGCAAACGCTATAAGGCTCACTCTAATAACTATTATTACTAACAATATTGTTACTTAGGCGGACTTTGCAATAATATTAACAATGTTATTATTAAACTTTTCGATAGTAAGTCCGAAGATGCCTCTGAAAGGGGTGAAACACGTGTCATAATGAGTAGCACAATACGTGGAATAATCAAAGTTATTTAAAATTTTACATTAACAATATTGTTACTTAAAAAACAGTGTTTTAATGTAAACTTTTCAAATTGTTTTATATCAACGTTTGGAAACATAAGTTTGTTATTTTGAGTGTAAGTTCCCCCTAGTTTATGAAACCATGGTACGTCTTATATCTTTCTGATGCCGAGCTTAGGGAACATTGTACGAATAATTAATTTTGTTTTCATTTGTATTCAGAATGCAAAATATTTGAGCCGTGTCAAAAACTTTTGTGCGATAATAATTCTTTTCTATTTTTGTGTATAACAGCTAAATCTTTCTTTTTCTTCTAAACAACATTTTTCGTTTCATTTGTTTTTATTATTCGATTCACACAATTAGACATGCAGACAGATCAAATTTATTTTTTTGGCTTATTCAGCAACCTCTCGCTTTTGAATCTAAGCACAAAACAAATTGACACATAACTTTATTTTGGTGCAGCGAAATAACCGCGCCGACGTTTGCGCGCAATACTTTTAAACAGTTAAAAAATTAGGTAAATTATGGATATATGGTCACGGGACAGAATTTTCGTAAAGATTTATGAAAAATAAGCACATTAAATGAAATGAATGTAAGGTTTAAGACTTTTTTTGAAATGTTTTTTCTTTAATTTTTAAATATATTAAAATAGAAAATCATATAGAATACTTACCTATAAGTATGAAATCGAGTTGTTTTAATTTACAGGAGCAAAAATGCAACCACAAACTACACGAATAATAATATTATACAGATAGAAACAGTCACATAAGTGTATTATTTGGTTAAAATAAAAAGAATAATTTTATTATACAATAATCAGTAATATTCTTCAGATTTAATCATTTTGATTCCACATTTTATAATAATCCACAAGAACTCAAAGTGTCAAGTCAAAACATAAAATTATTAGCTAGTATGTATAAATTGAGCTTAGCTCGAGAAGATTGGGATTCTGTCCCGTGGCCATATATCCATAATTTACCAAAAATTACACTAAAAAACAAACGTGAAAGAACTTTAAAACAATATCTTTAAATAATAAGTTTGGTTAGGTTAGGTTATAGTTTATACTTTTAGTTTTGGGTTAGATTCATTTTTTTTCATGTGTTTATTTTTCATAGACCTGGTCATAAATTAAAGCCTATTACTGCACTCCAGATGTAAGATATATGAAATATTTAAAATATTCTATGCCAAATATAACAAAATTATTCAAAATATTAAGTAATTTGAAATAGCATACAGTTTTAGTTGAAAAGTTATTTTAGGGAAGTAAATTTCTTTAAATGAGTATTCAACAATACAAAACAATCTTATATTGCACGCAAGTGTCGGCGCGGTAACGTCCAGCGCGCCAATGTCGGCGCGGTTGTGCCGGGGTGCCTTTAAGCATTCCACCGTCCATTCCTAAAATTAATCGACTTAAAAAAAATTATAATTTTTATAAATCAAAATATTGCAATCTTCATTGTTTCACTAAGATTTTTTTTCATACATTATCAAAGAATGAATTTTGGATTATTACTAAAGTAATTGAGGCGTATGAAGGCAAAATCTGATATGTCGACATTGCAATGCCAGTAGTTGTTGTGTTTCATGCTTAACTTGTTAGCTTGCCAATGGTGCCAATGAATTATTTTTCTGTATTTCTAATTAATAACAATTTGTCTGATTTTACTAGACGATCAGCCACTAATTGCAATACATGTAAGTGAAATAAAATTAGATACGTAAACATTCATCGACTTTTGCGTGTGATTTCCATGATATGCAAAAAGTTTGAAAATTACTTTTCATATCGATGGCTTAAAGAGAAAATTTGCTACAACCGTTTTTGTCTATTGTGCAGGAGAGGGTAAAAACTGATTATTTTGAGAATGTTAAATTGTGTGTTATAAACAAAAAAAAACCCATTCAAACTATTTTGTTGTAAAACCGCTGAAAAACAACAAATGAATGACAGGTGAGTTGGATAATTAGCAGAGTAGGCTTAAGAACGACAGTGGAGTTTCCTAAAACAAAATCAAATTTTCCTAAAACGTTTTTACGATCCACTCAAATAAGTTTTGGTTATAAAAAAAATACGGGACATGCACATTGCACAGTGCAACAGTTATTTTCAGCCAAAAGTGAAGTTAACAAAAGTACTCTTTAAGCCATCGATATGTTTTTATTGGAATCTATACGTAAGTATTTTTAGTTTGATTTTGACAAAATGTGATCGAATCAGCTATGAATTTAGACGCTTCAATTTAACCATTGATGTAATTTTTAATTTTGACTTTTGAAGGTGCTTCATGGAATTTCAATATAAAATTTAAGACGTTTTAATTTTTTACTTTTCCATGTCAGTTCAATTCACTTGAAATGCCGAAAAGTGAAATCCTTTGACGCTTATTCATCGATTCAGCATGATGCGATAAACTATAAGACTTTAATGTTGAATTTTGAGGGTATATAACAATTAATATGCGAAAAAATATATATGAGTAGTGTCTGACGATAGATTAAAACCTATGAGAGAAGCTTTTAAAAATGCATTGCTATATTTTGAAACAATGTACCCATAGAATTTATAGATTTTCTGGGCACTAATATTAAAAATGTTTACGAAGAGCTTGGAAAGTGTTTTCTTATCGAGAAATATTTGCAGAAAAAACAACAAAAACGGCCAAGAAAAGAAAACTTCTTTGCTCGTAAAAGCGATTCACCCTGAAAAAATGTGGCCATTTTCTTAAAAGCTTAAAATATGTTAACAGACAATATTTATAGTATCGGAAATATGTACTTAGTCTTTCATTTTGCTTCACCAATGTCTTCTAATGGAAGCAATCTACAAAAGTACAATACGTTAATAATATCTTAGATCTAATAGCATTACTTATTTAACCTTTAAACGCACGAGCATTTTTTTGCAAAATATTCGCGCGATCCGTAGCTTTTATAAAAATAATTATATCTCTAAAACAATTCAGCCTATGTGTCTAAGATAAAAAGAATAAGCAAAATAAAAAATTGCTTAGAGGGCAGCACCGCAACTTGTACGCTTTCTAATTCTCTAGGTAAACAAATAAGCGAATCCATTTTAGCTGCAGCTATCTTGAATAAATTTCTAGGTATGGAAAAAAATGTGTATCTGCATTGAAATATATTGTATGGCTGTAATAAAGCTGATTTATTACGGTCCATCAGATATAACACAACGTATATCCCAACAGTCAACCTTGTAACGCAAATGTTTATATTCCTCATTTTGACAAAAAAAAATTAAGAAAACCGAAAATAAAATTATGGATCGGTATCTCTAAGACATTATTTATGAAACCTCATATTTATATTTTTGTTGAAAACTTTTATCATAAATCAGTGTAATCCGATAGCGAAGTGCACTATAATCACTGGTCCCATACGGGACCGAAGGACTTCACAAGGTTAATAAGAAAAATAAAATGTTCACATTTGAATCAATCTAATTTGGTACTTGTTGGCACGCAAACAGCTTAGAGCGCCAATAAAATAGCTAAATAATTGAATTTAGCAACGTTAATCTCTTAAATTAATTATAATACAAGTATAAAGTTAAATATTCTTCGAATAAGAAAGGCGAAACCCGGATCGTTCGTGACAAACTCACGGAGAAGAATAATATTCAAACGATTAAAGATTTATACATTATATTTATATGCAATCGATCTATGGATTGGGTAAAGAAAAGCATGTATACTCTAAGCACTACTAGCCCGGTCCGTGGTGCAGTGGTCAATGCTGTTGGCTTCCGTGACGGACCACCCGGGCCCGAGTCCCAGTTCGAGAAGTTTTTTTCAGTCGATTCTGTTCGATGGCAATGGGTGTTGTTAAAAATCTCTTGCCACCTTTCCGATCGGTCCTAGTCTCGGTATTCTTTTAATCTCTACTCTCTTCGAAAAAAGAGGGGTTGAGCAAAACTGGTTTACAAAGCAATCTCGTAGAGATAAAATCCGTACACATGCTTCCAAGCTAGGAGCGGACATGGAAAAAAATATCAAAGCACAACTAAATATCTGATACAGGTAATTCATGTCTCCTTGGTGTTCAAGTTTATTTTAAGTGTTAATTTATATTATCCTCAGAAAAATAAGTAATTGCAATCAAACTTTTACAGACTTTGAAATTATTTTTTTAAACATTGCAGAGCGAGCTTTGGTTTAGATCATAGGTTCCGAAACTTATTTGACCCATGGCCCCCCTTTCAGACACAAAATTACACACGGCTCCCGTGGAAATCTCCTTCATGGCCCCATTTTTGCTTACCAGGGCTCCCCTACTCCCCCTGGCCCCTCCAGGATCACTTATTAATTAAGAAGCCTGTGGTTTAAAACGGTCACCAAACTACGACCCGTCAAAGATATTTATCTGGTCCTCAAGTAATTACATTTGTTTACTTTATATTATATAACACGATTTTTTTTTCTCATCCGGCCCGCGAATATTTTTTTAAAATTTCAATCCAGCCCGTTTCTCAATAATTCTGGTGACCCCTGGCTTATTTTGTGATATTCGTCCACTCACTGCTTTGAAAGGCACTTATAAACATAGATGAAGACGTGTAAAGAAGCCGTGGTGTAGAAGAAGTTTTATGAAAAGAGTTGATGTTTCATTAGTGGATCGCCTGCAGACTTAAAAAGAACAATGGAACACAGAAACTTTGCGATTGTTTCGTTTGCTCAAAAAGGTTGTGAAGGTTTTCATTTAAAAATAAAGCGCTTCACAAAACAGTGTTAGGGGTACGTACATTTTTGAAGCTTTTGTTATAGTGACATCGATTTATGAGAAAAGTCAGTCAGCTATTTTTTTTTCGAACATTTGCGTGACTTTTGTAAGCATGCTAGCTGATTGAGTTTTACTTACTTGATAACATTTGTCAAAAAAATGCAAAAAGACATACTTATTACAAGGAATGAATTTACTTAGGAAAGTGTTGATTGAACTGTCGCTGACAAAATTGTTTAATTATTTGCATATTTGTTTTACCAATTGTTTGTAAAACCTTGATTAGTCTTGCTAAAAATTTGTATAAATAAAGCTGTATTTTTGTATAAGTCCTTATTCCAATAAATCCAATGTCAAAATTGTCCATAAGTTCTCAAAATATGTTATTATTGTTTTTTTGAATTTGAGTCGTTTAAATCAGTTTTGGCAATCAAATGCGAGATAGCATGTTAATTTCCAAAATAATTAAAAGGGTCCGTAAACAAAGTGTTCAGATGAATAAGAAAAAAAAGATAAAAAAAACCAATCCCCATGGTCTCAAATAATATTATTAAGAAAATATCTAAACGTCTTGGCTAGGACTTTTTACAATATTTATAAAGAACTATTGAGTAAACACAAACAATTTCAAAATTCATACCATCGATGTCGATATTTATAAATTAATCAAATTTCCAGTATCCGTTCTAAAAGTTTCACTTTGCGCGAAGAAAAGAAAATCTTTTGAAAGTCATATTACAGAAGGTATTTTCGTAACATTTTTCCAGCATTCAAAATGGCAACGTTTTTGTTCAATGTGTGCTCACAATTCATGGGCGTGAGGAAATTTATGTGCATTGGTTAGCGTGCGCGCCGGCGTGCTTTATTTGTATGGATGCTGACACTCTATTCATTGGATTGATAAAAAAAATTCATTCACGAACAAAAAAGGAATACATTAACATTGCGAACGGGAATAGCGACGAGCATGTCAAATAGTTAATTGGTATTGAGCAATTTTTCAGTAAATTGTACATTTAGCAATATATCACAATGAAGAATATTTGCATTATATGTAAAGTGAAAAATGTACAACGTACAAAAGTGGCAGGATATCATATTAACCTTCAAAAGACTGTCCTTGAAAAATAACTCGGAGGCCGAAAGGGGCCTAAAAAAGACCCAAGTGGTATGGCCTTATTGGCATAGACTGTAATAAAAAAATGATTGATTATGCTTTGACGTATCTTTATACATTGTTTTATAAAAAAAAATATGGAAATCGATAAATTTCGTATAATTATTCATATTTTAAGTCGCGCATGAATGAGATAACCTGATCGTGTTCTTGTTTATTCTAGACTGGCGATATCAAAACTGTGGATGCGAATTATTATCTACCTACACGTTTTAATGTAAAAAATATCCATTTGATTTGGAATGTTCGTTGTAAGAGGCGCGTTTGAGATAAGGCAACGTTATCTTATTGCATATGCGCAGTGAAGGTTTAATCCTGGCAATCGTTTGCGACAATATAAATGGTTTTCGGCCAATAATAATCCAACTTATTTTCTTTTTTATTAAATTGCAACGAAACTAGTTGATTAAAATCCTATTTTCTACTGCAAAAGATGTGAAAAACAATGATTTTAGAATACCAAAAGTTTACACATTGTATCACTAATATTAAGATAGATATTTAAGATAAAGTAGCAGTGGTGGTCGACTGTTTCACCCTCAGCCTGGAAAAGTTAATAAATATACTCAATCAAATCCGATATTTATGTATGGAATATTATGTATAATATTTATAATAGATCATAGTTAGAAAGTTGTTAACAGTCCCTTAAATAAATAACTCACAGCTTCTGTAAATGTATAAGGAAGGAATACCTAACTTCTAAGTCCTAAATTTCTTATTTTTATAGATAGGCTTACTATACGTTCCGGTTTGACTGGGATTGTCCCAGTTTTAGATTTTGGTCCCGACCGGTTGTTGTTTCGCGTGTCGATGAGACGCGTTTCAAAACTCATGACTGTACTACTAAATTGATCTCAAAATTCTTTGAACCAGAATTTGGTGTCGCGACGAGTTTCCGAGAAATTCTACCAAATTGAGTGCTTTGACAAATGGATTCAATTATTTGGAATAGAAACATATGTAATGTATGTAATGTCTGCCAGGAACGTCCGCACCTTAGTAGCTCGTTTTCTCGATAATACAACAAATTTGGTCTGATGACCGAAGCGCATGCTGGAGTCTAACGTACGAGCGTTTCTGTACAGTAAATTAAGCTTTTGCGTACCATGCGGCAACTTCGATGGAAAATGGTAAATTTTTGAAAAAAGTTCACTCCATCGTGAACATTGAATGACTGGTAAAATGAATAAAATAATTGAAGCATTTCTTCGCATATGTAAAGATAAATTTAATAAATAATTTTTGGTGGTATTTGTTTCATTCACCGTAACAACCCATCCCACCCCGCTGCTATTGTTCCGGCAGAGCATAGAGTACGAACAAACAAACAAATATTGGTTCTTCTTTATAAGATGAGTATTAACTACACATCTCAGTAAAGCAACTGTTAAAATCGATTCTCATTGTTGTTAGAACGATTTTCTGATTTCCCGAACAAACTATTATTCATTGAGCGGCAGCAATCTTTTGATTCGATCCTCGCGCGCAGATGTACATATAAAATGAGGCAAAGGAACAAATATTGGCGTCTGAAATGAGTTTCTCGAAAAAGTTTGCACAGCGCGTAATGCAAACGATCGATCTCGAAATTAAATTTACATATTTACATTCCACTCGATTGCAGGATTAGCGGCTACGCTTTCGACCGGGTGCCAAAAACTACACTATACAAGGTGTGTCATCGCTGTCGTTTAGTGGCGCTACAAACAAACGAGCATTTAATTTTAATTGTTTGAAATTTGTACTTTCTACATGAGTAATGTCGCTTACAACTAGAAACTCCAATTACACGACATCTCAACTACTCGAGTATCAAGTAGCAAAATTTTTAAATACTCGGGTACTCGAGTAAGCTCGAGTAGTTTCAGATGTACCAAAATATCTATTATTATTTAGAATTTGTGTAGATATGTAAATATGATGATAAATAAAGAAAATTATTTAATTTCATTAATATAATTTTTTCAATTTATGTAACATATTTTTCAACAATAATAGAGAATAAGCCGTCTTAAATTATAAATTGGCTCGAAGCTTTGTTTTTTATTCCCTCGGTAGAAAAGACTCCCTGTTTCTGTGGACGTCAACTTAAAAGTTAACAATAAATTTAATAGTGGTATCAAGTTTTCTGTCCGCTGTATAAAAAAATAAATCTTCATTTAAAAATAACGAGTATTACTCGAGTATTTTTCAAATTACTCGAGTATCGAGTACTTAAAAAATTGACTAGTATAGACGAGTATCGAGTATTCAATACACGAATTAGAGTCTCTACTTGAAACTCGGGTTTCGCTTTTCGGCATCTTCAGGCATTTCAAGTGCACGGATGTACTTGAACTCACGCGTAGTAAAAATATTGTTTATATACAAAAATAAAAGTAGATCACTAAGTTTAATTGTTATTAACGTAATCTGTTGGCGAAAATTTGATATAATTGAGTTTCAATGAATCACATTCTTTTGTTTATAATTATCGGGAATTTTAAATGTAGTATCGCAAATACTGATTACTAGATAATAGCATAGAAATGTTGATAAATAGATCGATGGCTTTATTCGACCTATTATTGTTGAATTGATTGATTTCAAGTGTTAGAGTTTATAATTAATGATATTTTTTTTAAAGAGGTTTAACAATCGACAGTTTGGAAGGTGAAATAGTTCGTTTATTTATTTCTATTATTTCTTGATAAAATAATTTATGTTCGCCTGTGTTTTTATGTAACAATTCAACTCCTTTATCTGCGTTGAATGCGTGATTCTCGAATAATAAATGACTAACAACGGTTGTAGTATCATTGTTTAATTTTAAGGTGTCTAAATTTTCAGGAAGAACTCACGGAACAGTACAAAATTCTTATTGTTTCCGTTTATTGAATTAAATATTTCAATCTATTTCATGAAAACAATACGGTGATTTTTAAAATTTGATAGTTAAATATTCAATTAATAACTGATATACATATCGTTAAGGTCTTGGTAGAATGTGTCAATGAATTTGACGAAGCAGTTATAACGCAAAGACGTAGCATAAGAAATCGGAAATTTTGCTGATTGCATGAGGTGGCTCAAGACTTAAAAGGGCTGGAGACGAGCGATTGGCATAAAAACTGAATGACCGAGTAAAGTGGAAGAGACTGGCTTAGACGGACAAAGTTTTTTCAATATTTTAGCGCTAGAAAAGAAGATTTTTTTTTAAATTCTTCTACATTATTGTATGGGATGTATTTAATGGGTCAGTAACTTATTCAAGTTTCGGTCAGTTAAATAAATAAATGGTCAGTTAAAAATCAAAACGGTCAGTTAATATTATAAATGGTCAGTTGTCATTGTATCAGTGTGAATGTGGTCAGTTATTAAATAAAACAGTCATTAATATATTTCAATGGTTAGTTATTTATTAAAAACGGTTAGTATTTAATTTAAATGGTCAGCTATTTTTACAAAATGATTGAAGTTTTAGTTTGACAGCTTGTGAATTTTATCAATATGAGTCAAATTTATGACATGTTATATGAAAAGTTAGCGCATGAAATGACATTTACTATTTTTTAACTGATCATTTATTATTTTAACTAACCATTCAATATTTTTAACTGACCATTTTAAGTATTTATTACTGACCGTTTTAAGTATTTTTAACTGACCATTTATCGAATTAGAAACTGACCAAATAATTAGTAGTCTTATTGTATTGCAATTTAGACACATTTAAACAATATAAAATAAAATTTTTTAGTAACGACATTCAACAATCAGTTAAAAATTTTCTTTGTAACTTGAAAATGTTTGCTGGAAAATGACCGCATTTGATACGCTACTGAATGCTTCCGGTCTAACACACATTGCCCGCAGTTTTCGAATGCCATTTACTCCGCGGCCATTGGAATTTACATAATGTTATTATCGCGCGAAATGATTTGGTGCGATTAACTTGGGTTTGAATTAGCACGTATCTATTATCATTGTGCAAACGTGTATGATTAACAATGACATCATCGGCAACAAATCAGAAAATGAACGAATAAATTGTTGTTTGTCCAGATATTGTAATTAGATTTTCCTATAGCATCAAATAATTTGAATTATAGCAATAGATGGATATCTCAATAGCCATTTATTTGAGTGGTAATACAGTTTTCAAGTCTGTTAACTTCATAAATCATATGAAGACCTTATAGTTTAGTAGCCAATGGATCTGAGCTTTCTTCGTTATCCGGTTGCGTAGAAACGGTATTAATTCCCGTAATAGAAACTTCCAATTCATCGATATTTCAATTGGTGCTTTGTTTCTTCTTCCTAAAAACCCTCAACCCGTCCTTGTGAACACTTAAGTGTAATTAGACCCATGATAACTTTTCCTATATTGATTTATCTTATAACTATTTTAAAGTTTTTTTTTCAATTGTAAGCGACGTTGACAAAAAACGAAATATACACATAATAATATATCAAATAAAGCACAACAATATTGTTGATTGAGTTGGCATTTACTTGGTAGAACTCCATTATAATACGGTGAGAAAAATAACAATTTATTTTAATTCTACAGAAATTATTTTATATATTTATTGATAGCTATTTCGGCTTACGCCTTGTCAGAACTTTGTCGTAAACGTGCATTAGATTTAAGTTTTATTTGTTTAAAAAGAATTGCCTGAGTAGCCATATCGGCTACTTTCAATTTATCGATTGAGTTAGCATTTACTTTCTAGAAATCTATTATAATACGGTGAGAAAAATAGCAATGTATTATAATTCTACAGAAACTATGTACTGCATGTAAAATAATCAATTGAAATTTATTTACGCTTTATTTATCTTGATTGGATTTTGTCACTTTATAAGTTTTTAATGTGTTTTTCGAAACATAAATTCAGCTTTAACACAGATAGTTAATTTTCCAGTGTATTGGTTAATCGTCGATTGATGATTTTTTAACTACAATTTATGTAAAGCTTGCTGGAATTATTTATTCATACAACACGGCTATCACTTGACACAAATACATTCACTTGTTATCGGAGTGTAACGAAAATCAATTAATTTCGTTATAACTGAATAAGTTCTATTATCTTATATATAAAACCGAAACGGCGTATGTATGTATTTGGGTCTGTAATTCCGTTTTGCATTGTTGGTCATTAAGTTGCCATAAAAACGAATATGAAAGAAAATATGTTTGAATTTTTATCGGCGAATACATTTAGTCAAAATATAATAAATTAGTCTTCTACAGAACTTTTCCCGGCTTTTATTATTAATAATAATGTTTATTATTTACGTGAATTTATTATTTGACATTTTTTTGACAGCAAATTAGATTTTTTCATTGAATTTGGACATTTTAATGGGCGAGAATGGGGCTGTTATCAAATTAAATAAAGTTTGTGATTTTATTTTAACTCTATTTTGGATGTTAGATTTTGTGATATAATTATGTCGAATGATATAACATTGAATAATTATTGGTCGCTTAGTCCGAGCGACGCCGGGTAGCAATACTAGTAAAAGATAAATTGGCCTATCTATACTGTTGAGTTTTTGTCGAATCTATCATTGGGAATCACGATTTCAATCTGGAAAGGTTTTTTTTTTGGTGTTGGTAAAACCGGATTTTTCTTTTAACATTTAAAAACCTAAAAATGAGTGTAGAGTAGGGACTCCAATTACTCGACATCTCAACTACTCGAGAATCGAGTAGTACAATTTTAAAATACTCGAGTAGTTTCAGATGTACCAAAATATATTTTATTAATTCAAATTTGTGTCTATATGATACATAAATTAATAAGATTATTTTATTCTATTATTATACTTATTTCAATTTATGAAACATATATTTCAATAATAATAGAGACTTAAACGTCTCAAATTTTAATTTGGTTCGAAGTTTTGTTTTTTATTCCAGCAGTGGAAAAAACTCTCTCCTTTGCTGTGGACCTCGGCTTAAAAGTTAACAATAAATTAAATAGTGCTATCTAGTTTTTCTATACGCTGCTTAAAACAAAATAAAATTTGGAAATAAACCTTCATTTATAAATTACGTGTATTACTCGAGTATTTTTCAAATTACTCGAGTATCGAGTAATTGAAAAATGGACTAGTATACTCGAGTATCGAGTACTCGATACTCGAATTGGAGTCTCTTGTATAGAGCAAAGTTAGCCGGATATAACTGTTCGCCTTTTTTTTACTGTCAATGGAGAAAGAGGATTAACAATTGAATTACAACCTGTCTTCATACGTCTAACTTGTGACAAGCTTCATTTAAAATTCTTAAGTTAAACTGCTCGTACTGCTTACGCTTTTAATATTCAACAACTATACTCAATTTAAATAAACAAAACTAATTATATAGTGGTCCTGACTTTTTAGAGTTTATGTGTAAATAGTACTTTTCTTATACTGTTGGGGCTATAAACTTGCATACTCCTAGTATTTGCCAACGTAGTCTTAACCAATTTGTTTGTCGCGTAGATCATTCGAGTCATCAGTCACAAGGGCTGCCTCGCTAACCAAGTGTACTTGGTGCTTTGTTTTTAACTCCTGTGATTTCTATAAAAAATAAATATTGTGTCTTTTATGCCATTCTCTGTTAAATATTTATTATATTTTATTCAATGTCTTGTACTAAATTTGTCAAATGCATGGTGAATTGCCATGTAGTTTCAATTGCAATAAACAATAATGTGTGTTTTATTTATTAAAATAATACCTATCCACAAAGCAGTAACGTTATCAACTTAAAAGTGAAATATCTTATCTAAGTAAGTAATTGTATTTTCTTTATTTAGCAGCTGAGAAAAAGTTAAAAGCTATCAGGTTTGTTCATTGTAGATATGAATGTTTTCATATTAAGTAGATATTTAAATAAATGTGTATGATTTTGCGTTATCCAGTTAAACCTATTACCAAAAGCTTACTCACTTAGCATAAACACGAAAACTTTTTTTGTTCGTGTCATTTTTCCTGTTATTTTCAGTGAAAATATTAAAATGAAATGCTTTCTTTAATTAAATCACAGAAGTCTGTTAAAAGTTTAGTCCGAGCAACTTGTTTTTTTGGAAAGGTATTTGAAAAGGTAGGTTTTAAATGATTTATTCTCTCTGCCAAGCTTAATCCTAAGGTTCATTCAATTCAAGTAAATGAACACTTTTAATGCAACACAAATTTTCGGATTTAAGCGTTGAATTTTTCTAATCAATCTACCGAGTTCTAACTTAAATTAAAAAAAACAAGATGTAAATATCATAAAAAAACAGCGATCTTTAACAGTTATGATTTAATAGAGCAAGTATATGCTTTCGACCTACGTGAAGAATACGGTTTCGGTCATTAAATAAAATAACTTATATAAATTTTACTTATTTAAATCTGGTTTACTATATAATGACATCATTCATTGAAAAAAAAACCTTTACTGTAGTGAGACTGCTATATTGAGTTGGACGGCTATACATATTAAGCACTTCAACCTTTAACTTTTAGAACTCCTACATATGTCGAGCTTAACTCAAGTCCTGCTCAACATTGTAAAATTATTTTTAATGAATTTAAAATTATCCTTATTTCGAAAACCGTATTAATTGGATTGTGTGCCTTGGTTAATGTATGTAGCATGTCATATATAATCAAATCAAAGTAAACAAATAGTTATACTACTAATGACGTTAGCATTTAAATAATGAGATGCACTCAATTGGGAAGGGTTAATCTCATCATTGGAATTATTCTGGACGTTTCAAGTTGAAGTGTCCAATAACTATTGCCGTCCAACTGACTATAGCACCATATATTATAAGTTAGCTTAGCTTATTAATTTTGGAACACAAATGAAGCAAAAGCGATTTGCTGACGCTATAATTGTGCTTGACTTTCGATACATACATGAAAACTTTCGCTATGAGACAAAGCCTTGACGGGAAAAAGCTTCATTTATCACTGACCTTTGTTATCGCTAGCTTCTTTTGTGAGCCTTTGAGGATTCATAATTAAAAAAATAATGATACATAAGAACTTATTTGAAACTTTGTCACATATAATGCGCGTCGTAAAAAAAGGTCCGCCCACAGAATTGTAATGAAGCTTATTTCCACAAAAAGTTTTCTACAATGTAGGCTTGTCACTCAAAATATTACGGGTAAAATAGAGCATGTGCCCATTGCTGTTAGAAGATAAATTAGGCATCACAAACATCCATTTTTTTAATACCACGTCTGCTTCAAACTTGAAGCATACGGACTCCTTGCGGAGTTTATCTCATCATATTTTTTTTCTACGATTGCTTGTTACTCAGTTGCTCAACCTTGAATTGAAAGGATACGAGGACTAGGAAACGACAAGTGGTTAGCTAATCGCTATCGCTACGTGCCTCGCTTTTTTGAGATTGGAAAGGTGGGAAAGAATTTTTAACAACACAAACACCCATTGCTGTCGAACAGAATCGATTTATCCACTAATTCTGCTCGTACTGGGAATCGAACCCAGGTGGTCCTACACGGTAGCTATCTACGTTGACCACTGCACCGCTGAGCGGGAGATATGCATCCATGGTTTCGAATACAAATCACGTTTAAAAAAATAATTTATGAAACTTTAAGGAACTGAAATTTAAGCTCTTCAACTCTACAGACTAAGCCAACGGCATTAACCACTCGGCTACAGGCATGGCTGACTTTGACAATGAAAGTAAAGTCCCTTTTTTTAAAAAAATAATTATGATATATATCTAAAAAATTTCGCATACCCTTTGCAACAGTAAAATTTAATATTTGAAATTGTCAACAAACAATCAACAACAAAAAAACATGTTAATAAAATGTTCTAATACAAAAGTTAACTTCCATACAACGCGTATAAAATGTTAACTATTCAGTAAACAAATTCATTTTCTGCATAATTTTAGCTTTGTTTACAACTCCATCAAGTATGATATTTATTTTCCAGTTGACATATTTTAGAGAGAATTTCCACAACTCAAAGCGATAAAATGAATTCAAATATATTTTCCGCTTTATTGAACGGAAACGGAAGCATTCAATTGTTTTGACTTCTGCGAAACATTTTTTGACTCTTAGAAGTGACGGCCCTGAAGTGTTTTGATTATTTTAGACGCCTGAACAAACGAAAGTAGCAAGGTAATGATACAATAAATTATTGAAGAAGAACATCGTACAAAAATAACCTATTAATAATTTCAATATTCAATAGGAAAAGTTTAAAGAATGACGATCAATACAGCTTGGAAATAGCTTTTCCGACAGTGACAACAGATGTTAATGAGAAAATTTATTATTTTTAACACTTTATTTACAGACCCTTTTAATTGCATTGTTAATTAGAATGCTTTATCAATTTTGGTGGTCAATTAACAAACACTCAAATTTGTGCACTTCGTTAGCATTGAGATAAAATTAACTAATCAATTAATTTTTTGAATCTGAAACTTTTCACTACACTTTCAGAATACTCAAACAAAAGCAGTAATTGTTTGATTGTATTTTATTTACATATAAATAATATAGTGGTCTTAAAAAATGGCGGAAAAAGCTATAAAGAAAAGGAATGGGAAATCATGCAAAAATATATAATGTATTAAACTAGGTTCCCAATATTCTGCGATTTTGAAATCAAATGAGTGGGCGAAATAAAAACATCAAGGGAAACCCATGACTTCAGATCTATTTATATATGTTAATTGATTGCAAAATTACTGTATAAAAATGCGCGTTACGCGGATAGAACCAGTGAATGCCCCAACCATGTGGAAAAAAACGCCTTAGAGCGTTGACCACTTGGCGTCAGGACCGGCATTCAAGTGAAATTTCTAACTATTTCCACATTCGTTAGCAACAGCTTATATTTAACGTCTTTTTCCTTCATAATTATGACAAGAAGCAGCAGAGAATTGTTATAGACCGAGGGCCATTCTTCTCGATGACCTTTCATAAGTAGAAACGAAAAAGTAAGCTGACTTCTTGAACTGTAGCAATCGCGCCTTCCTGACAGCAATGAAAGGAAGGGAATGCGACTTGAAAGAAAACACTAAACTTAGAGACGAAGGAGACTGGAAAAACTTTGACGCTTGCGTTCCTTAGAATGTAAAGCTCCATCAAATATATATATGTAAAAACAAATTTGGCCAGTCAAATCGATATTAAAAAAACTCATAGTTACAATATCTGAAGAGAATATTTCGTAATTATCTATATATATAAAAATGAATGTTTGTCTGTCTGTATTTCCGCTATGGACTACTAAGCCGCTCGACCGATCGATGTGAAACTTTACAAATTTATTGAGTACACTCCCGTAATGGTTTTTGGCCTATCATCCCTTCCCCCCAACCACCCCTCACTACCACCTACCAATTTTTTTTTTTAAACGTTACGAATTTTTCGAGTTCACTCCTTCGAAGGTTTCTGGCATACCCCCCCCATACGCCCCCCAAACCCCACTCCGCCAAACAACCACCCTCCCCCCAAAAATTGATATCGATTTTTTACAAATTTCTCGAGTACACTTCCGCGAAACTTTCTGGCGTACACTCAAATTGACTCAAATTGAATTGAATATTTGTGTAATGTCTTTCTTTCAAATTTATTTTAGTTGCTGGCGAAGCAACGCGCGCGGGGTACAGCTAGTTATAAATGTTTTATTTGGTCAGCAAAACAATATTCAATGTTGATTCAATCAAAACTGGCATTTCTAGGAAAAAGACGAAGATTTATACTTGTATCGTACTTTATCTCACAGAAACTTTATACGTTTACAACACGTCGTTACCTTACTTTGAGAAGGTTATAATTGAAATTTTTGCATAAAATTACCTTTTGGTCGGAAAAGCTTGTATTTACCGCATTCTATCATACATATTTATGGATTTCAAAATTATCTATGGTTGAACAACGAAGTTCCAGAGATGCACTGCATCTGTAAACTTTTTTACTTAATTTATTTGAAAAAGTTCTAAGCTTGTCATGATTATTTCCATCATTAGATCTTTAAGATCATTATTTCCAAGGAAAGAGTTGTCAAAAAATATGCTTAAATAAGTAATTTAAAACATTGTTACTTGCTCATTGTTACAAGTGAATTTTAATCAATCGAAACTTCAAACGCTCATATCTCAAAATAATATCAAGAGAGATTAGAACCTTTTCTAAGTAAGGTGTCGACGTATCGATGTTCTATATGGTATTCTCGTCACAACTTGATACGTTATAATAATATCCGTGTAAATAAAATAAATGCCAGTTCTGGAATTCTCGGGACTTCTATAGGGCGGGGCAAACTAAGACATTTAGGATGGGACATTAACACCCTTTATTGATCGATTTTATTGCTGTCATCAACTATCTTGGATACTTAACAAAGTTATCTTCAAAAGTTTATCTGGCGAAGTCTTTATATATATGATTACTTACTGCCTTTGAACTACTTTATATTTGAATCAGATAAAGAGCTTTTGTGTAAGTTTGCAAGTTGATAAGAAATAATCTTTGTTTTATATTATTCTCGCTCGAATATTGCGTGTGTTTTTTTAAATAGATTACGCGATAACTTATAAATATTTTATGAATTTCAATAGTTTAACTTTTATAAATTTAATAAAATTTGATACCGCCTGATATTGTAGGTCATCAGGACTCTCTCGAACCATCTTATTATCACCTCAATCAATGATAATAGGACCTAAACGATTAATATAACGCGAATAAATTCAGTAAAATGTTATAAAATCATATAACCGACTTCTAGAAACGACGTCTCTCGTCCAAGTCATCCGCGACCACTTTGCGTCGATTGGTCGAATTCAGTTTAGGCCCGAACGCTTTGCGTCGATTGGTCAAGCGCTTTTTCACACTAAAATCATAGGGCATAAATATGCGTGTCTTAAGCCATTTTTGCCCAGTCGTTATCCTTCTTTCAAACTCTACGGTCGTCTCCACTCCTGCCTCGGCAGGCAGGAGGCTAATTTATTCGTTTAGGCCTGTTGGTCCTTTTTAATTGTAATTGTACTTGCAATTGTATATCTGTGTTTTTTTGTAACCGACAATCAATATTGTGAAAATAAACTCGCCAACTCTGGGATAGAGTTTGGCCAAGAGAAACCGATTGAAATCTTTGCGAGAGACACCTTTCTCCCCATCCTATCCCTAAGTTCCGTCGACGAACGCCTTAGAATGACGCTGTCTGACGCAGTCAGATTGGGAAGAAACCCTGGTCGTCTCAAATTTAATAAAGATTATCTTATAGGAATTGGAATGGTATAAAATGGCTTTGAACACTAGAGTATTAACCATTTCTTCTAAAGTAAATTATGTATGTTGACACCGCCTTATGTGGTAGGTCATCAGAACTCTCTCGAACGATCTATTGTTCACCTCAGTCGATGAGTCAGTCGATATCAGGAAATAAATTCATTCTTATAATAATCTATATTGCAATCTATAGCGGTGCAATGTAGAGTTATTTCAATTTCTCTTATCTCTTGACGCCCGACAATGCATGTGCTTCATAAAAAGTTCATAAGGCGATAAATCATCCCTTATCAGCGGGCGCATGTGTTAACGATTTTTGAAACGGCCATTGTTTTTTCTTTCTAAAGTAACCGTTTGTTTTCATACAGCAGTGAGAGATTGGACTGCATTGAGAATGCACGCGTCTAATCCTCTCCCTCAGAATTAAATTCGCGTCAAATTCCTGATATCTTCTTCGCTATCGTAATATTTGTGTGTTGTATAACGTCTGTGTAAATCCTTAACGATTAAATAATACATAACGCTTTGAGATCGTCTTTTCTTTATAAGAGTGCCATGTTTCTCCTACTCCGTCCCCAAAATCCCTCTTTCTGAGTGTCGGATAGGAGGCTCCTTCTCGATTTACGAGGGAGCCGGAATAAAGGTCTTCTCAATGTTTATAATAAAATAATAAGGCATTGTTTGTGCATATTCCACATGAAATTTATTGGGATCAGCACCGGTTTCGCTTATTGCGAGCATTTTAAATTGATGTTCAGAGTTATTAATACAAACACTTAGCCTTGCTAAACAACAAAGTGTTGCTGTATTGCTGTATTTATTATCAGTGGAAAATGCTGGCGATGAGCGAAACCGGTACTGATCCAAATAAATTTAATGTCGAATAAGTAAAAACAATTTGTGCTTTTATTTGTATTAATATAATGCAATTTCGCCATATTGGAATTGAACCTTTGTTTTAAATTTGCAACGATAGATAACTAAAATACTTTAATTATAAGCTTTATTGGTAGTTTATTTTTTACACTGCATTTTATTCTAACAAATACCCACATGCCAGTTTTATACGTCAGTCGTCCGCTCATTGCAATAAATGTAGGGCGAAATTTAATTGAACATGCATCCATTGAATTTATTCATTGAAAAAAATATTTGAGTACAAAATGTTCAATTACTCATGTGGCTGACACACATTTACTTTTAATTATGATTTTTGTGAAGTGAAAAAGTTCATCATTTATATCTATTATTACACAAGTTATTGTATTGTTTATGTGAGATTAACTTTTTCAATGTATTTTTCTTTGTCACGTTGTCAAGTAATCTTTTAATCTTACATCTCTTGGCGTAACTTGTGAAGCAAAAGATAATGCGCTAGATAAGCAAAAGCTTAAAGTAAGATTTTAGCTCGTCAATAATGCTTACTTGGATAAGAAAATTTTCTTTTTCACTACAAAATGAAAGCAGTGTTTGTAAAAAGTAATAGATATAATAATACATTCTTAGAACTTATTTCACATGAAATTCATTGATGGGCTTTGCACACCGCTAGCACGATCAACTGATAATAAATAAAAAATGCATCGTAATTTAAGCAAAGGTTAAGAAAGTCTCACAGATGTATGACAAACAATTCCAAGCAAAATAAAACAAAAGAAACTACATAAAAAAACCGATTGGGTAAAAATGATCATGAACAATATAAAGTCTAACAGGTATGTGCATTTATCAAATGGAGAATTTTTCATTATGATGAGTCAGATGCAAATTGGGAAAAAATACTCTTCCAGTCCAACGGTTATGAGGATTGGATTGTGATTAGTAATACGTGTTATATTCAAATTGACAAATTCTTAAGTACATATGTATATCTAATTAGCGGTTGCAATTTGGTAACATTTTGTGATAAAGGAAATATGATAAAAAGCTTCAAATGATTTATATTATAAATGATACGCTTTATTGTTTCTATAAACCAGGGGTTCTTAACCCCGTGCCCGTGGGCACAATTAGGGCGGAGCCTTTATCGTGCGCCCTCTACAAGGTTTCAAATAACGAAAAAACCAAATTTTGTCAGAATTGTATCTTATTTATTGAAATTATTTTTAGTTTCAGTAACTGTATGGTTTTTAATTTTTTTTATAGGTAAATTAAAACATAGAACATGAATGTAACACATATGTCAAGCTTCCCAGGAAACAATGACAACAATTAATGAATATGTACTAGGTACATAAGACTTGTTTACTAAAAAAATTGTCCTGCGCCCGTCATTATTCTCCACAATTTCAAATGCACTCGGAGTCGCAATAAGGTTAAGAACACCTGCTATAAACTAATAAATATCTCTAAAAAAATAAAGAATCCCAAGCAGAGCAATTTCTTATGGCAAATACTTCATGTAACTTTGGAACAAGCTACGATAAAAGCTCTCAGCAAGGAAAGTTGAATCTACCTAAATGGATCCCACGACGTCTGTATTATGCAGATCGTCTAGTGATCGACTAGTTGGAAACAGCAGCAGCAGTAATATTAAATTTCATACTTTTATACTGACAATTATTTTGCAATCTTCATCATTCCTTGCCAAAGAATTCTATACCATTATTTTGAATTACATATATGTATGTGATATTTGTTCGAAATATTTTTTTATAACGTACAAATAGTACATAATTTCAGTTTAAATTTTTTCGAGCTGTTGGATCCTTAGTTATGCGGTTAATATCGTTGTTACATTAACGGTTTTTACGAATTCGAATCTCGTTAAATTACGGACTGTATCATAATTTGGTTTTTAAATCGATATCTGTTTAACATTGTTGTTTAGTCTCGTCCGTGGCGCAGTGGCAACGTGCGTGCCGGACCGCCCGGTACGAGCGGAATTTTCAGTCGATAAATCTGTTCAAAGGCATGGGTGTTTGTGTTGCTGAAAATCCCTTCCCACCTTTCTGATTCCAAAGAGCGACGAATGGTGATAGCGATTAGTTAGTCATTAGTCCTCTCCTAGTCCTCGTATTCTTTTCATCTCTACTCTCTTCGAAAGAGAGAGGTTGAGCAACTGAGTAACAAGCAGTTCTTCAAGGAGTTCATATGCTCCTATAAGTTGGAAGCGGACATGGTTAAATAAAATTCACAACAAAACAATTGCCATTGTACTACACATACAACTTTAGAGAGACTTTATAATTCTTTCTGTCAATATTGTAACTATAAACTTTAGATTTTTATTGAGAACAAGAACAATATTATGATACCGTTCGCTCTTTATTATTTTATGCTCCGCAAGGGCACTTCAGAGACAAGTGTTTGAGAGTCAGAATATACTGCTGGATTGGCCATTAATTACGAGCCCTGCTCTTCGTATATCTACAATTCTAGATAGGTTTATTATCAAAATAATTTCTACGAAAAGCTAGCGACATTTTGGCAATTCATAACCGACATTTCTGTTTGCGACACAATTCAGAAGGGAATAACATCTTCACTGAAGAAAATAACATCGTTGTTTTTAGTTGAATTGAAGTGAGTTCCATAATTGAGAGTTATTTTTGTTTTGATTAGATTTATGCTCGTTGAATTATAAGTAAAGAAGCGTTTTTCATTTGAAATATCATCATCATTACACTTTGTGGCCAGTTGCTTTGAGCGGAGCTTGTATTAATAGATTAATACAATATGTTTGTAATAAACGTCATGCAAAAAAGGTATAAACGATTACAATTTACAATATATAAAAAAAAACAGTTGGTAATGGTCGTGGTGAGCGAAACCGGTCCTGATCTGAATAAATGTAATCAGGAAGAAGTAAACGAAATGTGTTATTATTTTTTCATTTACTACCATTCCATCAAGAATTGACAATGAACATATTAAAAGTGATATTACAATAAATATATTTTTACAGACAGTCCAAAAACACAGTGCATAATACAGCACAAAGATACTCTCTTTTTGTGTCTGCACATCGTGTGTACAGTGCTTTGAGAGAATTTTTATAATGTTCGTTATTGGACGTATTCTTACAAAAAAGAACCCACAAAAATACTAAAGTTGGCTTACCTATACCAAACCGAAGACAAAATTGACCCATTAAAAAAAATATTCAAGATGTAATTTCTATCAAAAGTATGTATACCTCAGTAATGTATTAATAACGCTGTATTGTTCGTATTTTATCAGTTGATAATGTTCGTGATGAGCGAAACCGGTCATCATCACAATAAATTCAATGTGAAATAAGTACTAAAATATGATTTTATTTTTTAATATGATGCCAATTCATCATGTATCAGTGAACACATTAAAAGTTGCCACGTTTGAAAAAAAAAACCGGATATCTCATTGACGTAAACTTTATGATAAAAAACTTGTTTTTTCAGAACCGATAGTTTATCAAAGTATGCTTTTTCTATTCTTAATTTAAAAAATAGTAAAACTTTTATGTAGATATCAAAACATTTTTTTAATAATTAATTGACACGCGCAACATATTTAAAGATCTAAATTATTCTGGATCACGATTTTTTCCTTCGTTTATTTCTGCACGTGTAATTTTTTTGTTCTGATTTCGTGATCCCGATAATTATAACAAACCACTTAATTCATTGAATCTCGCTTACATAAAATCTTTGCTAATTTACATTTTAATAGCAATTTAACTTAGTGATCTACTTGTATTTTTGTATATAAACGATAAAAACTGTTTACTGCGCTTCAGTTCAAGTGCATCCGTGCACTTGAAATGCCCTGAAGATGCCGAAAAGCGAAACCCGGGTCGTTAGCAACAAAACTCATGGAAACGTACAAAATTCAAACTATTCAATTTTTATCAAAGTATGCCTTTTCCATCCTAAATTCATACACTTTTAAGGTGTTCACTGTCAATACTGGTGGAAGGGCATTATAACAAAAAAAACATTTTTAGTACTTGTTCCACAAAGAATATTTTTTGGATCCGGACCGGTTTCACTCATGGCGAGCATTGTCATCAGTTGAAATGCCAGTTCGCCATGAGCGAAACCGGTCCTGATCAAAAAAAAACTTGTGGAAAAAGTACTAAAAATGTTTTATTATTTTTATTACTAAATTAATACGGTAGTATAACCTTTATTTAGATATCGTATCACAACAAGTAAGTTCCCTGCAATAAAGTTGAATGTTGTGCCCACGCACTGCCCGAAGCACTTCAGCAGGAATCTGTGCTGTGGGAATTGAACTCACCGGTGGATCATTATAGGTCAGAACTATTGAAAAGGGTTAAGGGGATCAAATAACTTCAATTCGGTAAAGTTTACAATGAAACATAATGCGTTGGTTTAATATATTGAGAATTTATTCGACAAAGAGAAAGGGGCATTTAATTGAAATACAATGCTGATGTTTTACAAGTGAGAGATTTAGAAGCAAATATATCTATCTACCACAGAAGTAGTTATGAGAAAAATTTTAAAAACTGATAACTTAACCTCACAGCAGGATTTCGTAATTTAAAGCTGACTTAAATTTCAAAAAGCTGCATTCGCTAAAGTAAGTGCAGTGTTTATTCTCAAATAATTTTTCAACCGTGAATTTCTATTAATTTATAACGAACCTCTGAAAGACGGTCCTTGAAAAATAACTTCTTTGCCGAAGAGGGGTCTAAAAAAGACCCAAGTGGTGGCCTTAATGGCATAGACTGCAATAAAAAAATGATTTATTATGCTTTGACGTATCTTTATGCATCGTTATATAAAAAACAATATATGAAAATCGATAATGTTCCTATAATCTTATATATAAAACCGAAACGGCGTATGTATGTCCGTGGGTCTGTAATTCCCTTTTGCATTGTTGGTCATTAAGTTGCCATAAAAACGAATATGAAAGAAAATATGTTTGAATTTTTATCGGCGAAGACATTTAGTCAAAATGTAATAAATTAGTCTTCTACTGAACTTTTCCCGGCTTTTATTATTAATAATAATGTTTATTATTTACGTGAAGGTATTATTTGACATTTCTTTGACAGCAAATTAGATTTTTTCCTTGAATTTGGACATTTTAATGGGCGATAATGGGGCTGTCAATATATGAAAGGGGCTGTGAAATGTCAATGCCAGTCTGAAATGTTCATTTTAATTCCATTTTAATTGACCTAGACTTTTGAATTTAAAAAAAAGTTGTTTCAACTTGGCCCGTCTGAATTTTCGCGCCGAGGTGAACAACCCCAAACTGGTCCGAGCGAAGCCGGGTAGCAATACTAGTTATTCATATTTTAAGTCACGCATGAATGAGACAACTCGATCGTGTTCTTGTTTATTCCAGATTGGCAATGCGAACTGTGAATGCAATTTGTTATCTATACCTTTTAAAGTAAAAAGCATCCATTTGATTTGGAATATTCGTTTGAAAGAAGTGCGTTTGAGATGAGATAACTTTTCCTTATCGGCAGTGACGTTTAAATCCTGGCAATTGGTAGCGACAATATAAATGGTTTTCGGTCAATGGTAATCCAAATTATTTTCTTTTTATTTAATTGCGACGAAGCTAGTCACTAAAAATCGTATTTTTTACTGCAAAAGGTGTAAAAAACAATGATTTAAGAATAAAAAAAGTTTACTCATTGTGGCAGTGGTGGTAAACTGTCTTACCCACCGGGATGGAAATATTTAATAGTCAAAAAATATTTGAGAAAAATATTTAATGTTTTTCATAAAAATTGACACAGTTGTTAATTTCTGACCATTTATTTGAAATCACTTCACAATAAACCTTCCAGTGAAACTTTGTAAATATATTATGTATTAACTCTTGTGTATATTATAAACAGACATTCTACATAATTTATGCTTTTGACTATATGTACATATAATTTACACAACCTTTAGTAAATTTCTAACCATTGTTAATATTAAATTTGGTTTCTTCAGAATATTTGAATTACAAATTTGTCATTAAATATAAGCGTGGTATTAAAATATTTCCTTTGCACGATTCTTAAGTAAAATCTCTTGGAAGGTGACATCTACATACCCACACCTTACTTTTAAAAGGTCCTAACTGCTCTTGACACTGTTTTGAGATATGAGCGTTTGAAGTTTCGATTGATTAAAATTCGCTTGTAACAATGAGCAAGTAAAAATGTTTCAAATTACTTATTTCAAGCATTATATTTCACAAATCTTGCTGAGAAATAATGATGTTAAAGATCTTATGATGGAAATAATGATTACAACGTTAGAACTTTGTTAAATAAATTTAGTAGAAAAAGTGTACAGATGCAGTGAAACTACGGAATTCTGCTAAGTCTGTCATTCATTCGGTCATTCTGTCGGTCCCTGTGGTCTAGTGGCAAGAGCTTTGTCCTAGCGATCGGGGGGCCCGGGCTCAATCCCCGGCAAGGTCAGATTTTTTCAATTGAAAAAAAAGAGATCTTGGGCTTGGGTGTATGTTATTTATCGTTGACTTTGTGCACAACTGATACATTATTTACCATCGAGTTAATCTCGTATGACTTTCACAACTCTTTCGCCAATTTTTTTTTTAAAAATATTTGGCAAAAAAAAATTCAACCATAGATAATTATATTCATATATGATTTGTTGAAAAACTGAGAAAGTGAGATATTTTCATTACTTTTTCCTCATGAGTTTGTGTTTACAAGCAGTATTTTTTTAAATATGTTTTAAATTAAAAAATTACAGATAATATGTTAAAATGCAAACTTTTCCATGTGAATAAAAAAGGTCTCAAAAGTTTAATCTAAAGTTGGCAATTAAGAAAAATAATTTTGGAATTGACCACTTTTGAAATTTACAAGCTTTTTCCGACCAAAAGGTCATTTTTGGCAAAAATGTCAATTGAACCTTTTCAAAGTAAGGTAACGATACACTTAAAGGGCTCATCAAATATTCTGCAAAGGAAATCTAGGGCTTACGTTCCTGCATTCATGAAAATATTTTGAATAACAAAGCCGGAATAAAACTATGATAGGGAGAAGTGTGCTTTATTTTAAATATTTAGAAAGAGAAACAGTGCTGTTTGCATTATATTAAATGTTCCGGATCAAAATACGGTCGACAAACAAAAGCGTTAGTGTAAGCAAAACAGAGATAACTTTATAAAATGTACCATAAAAAAACGATTTCTTACCAAACAATGTTGTTTATTTTATTCCACTTTTAAATACAAAGCTTAAATTGGTTTGTGTGTTGTGAAACCTTGATATAGTTGACTAGTGCAATCACATGTAAAAATATAAAAATATTAGTATTTTGCTACCCGGCGTCGCTTGGACTAAGCGACCAATAGTTATTTAATGTTATATCATTCGACATAATTATATCACAAAATCTAACATCCAAAATAGAGTTAAAATAAAATCACAAACTTTATTTAATTTGATGACAGCCCCATTCTCGCGCATTAAAATGTCCAAATTCAAGGAAAAAATCTAATTTGCTGTAAATTTGTTTGCACGTAAATAATAAACATTATTATATTAATACAAGCCGGGAAAAAGTTGGTAGAAGACTAATTTATTACATTTTGACTAAATGTCTTCGCCGATAAAAATTCAAACATATTTTCTTTCATATTCGTTTTTATGGCAACTTGCAACAACAATGCAAAAGGGAATTACAGACCCACATACATACATACGCCGTTTCGGTTTTATATATAAGATTTGGCATTACATATTTAGATGGCAATGCGCCAAATAATTTTAATTGAGAAAGTCATACTAGATTAACTCGATGATAAATAGTGAATCAGTCTTAAACAACTCAATGATAAATTAATTAAATACACCCAGCCCAAGATCTCTTTTTCAATTAAAAAAGCTTTTGCAACTAGACCACAGAGACCGACATTTAATTTGTGACTGACAATTGTTATTGGAAATGCATATGGACTTCTCTCGGAGTTTATCTGAAAATGTTTTTTTCAACAAGAATTGCTTGTTACTCAGTTGCTAAAACTCTCTTTTTTGACAAGAGAAGGGATTGAAAAGATACGAGGACTAGGAAAGAACTAGTGACTATCTAATTGCTCTCGCTATGTGCCACGCTTTTTTGGGATCGGACAGGTGGGAAAATATTTTTAACAACACAAAAACCCATTGCGTTTGAACAGAATCGATTTATCGACTGGAAAAATATACTCATACCGGGAGTACCAGGCAGCTCTTCACGGTAGCTAACGACGTTTAAAACTTCACCACGGACTGGACTACTTATTAAGCGTTAATATACTTTTTTTTATGACTCTGACTTCCCTTGAGTTTGTTATGCTTCTTGATTTTTGGTGTGCGGCACTTTTGAAAGACTCAAGATTGAAACACGATGTTTTATTTGATAAATCAATTCTGGAATAAATATATATTTCGGTATTGCAACCCCTAGTCTGTAAGAATAATAACATGCAGAATCGACAATAACTTGAATATTCATACAGCTTTGTGTTTATGTAATAATTTCTGGCTTCGCTTAATTATTTTCGAAAATGGCTGACCTACGCATGACGCCTTTTCAAAATATGTCTGGCAGCTGTTAAGTAAAGTAAACGTTCCTTTTGTTACAGGTCTTAAGTACAAGAAAGGGCTTTAGTTTATAATGGCAGCCCATTTCCGGTTCGACGGCGCGGCTTTATAAGCCGACAGGTGACAACTTTGCTTCATTACAAAGAGCTTTTCCGAACACACGAACATACTTATTGCCATCATACATTTCATTCTTCATATTTGGCATTTCAAGCAATTCTTATTCATTGCCTATATTCCATTTATATTCAAATTTTGAGCGAATGGCAAGCTTACAAATGTTTTTCAGCTGTCACTATTTTTTATTTTTAAGCCATTTCAGCTCTAGATACGAATCAAGTGGAAAACAAATACATTTTCGAAAGGAGCTATTTGATGAGAAAAAGCGTTTAGTCATGTTATTTTTCCCTCTTAATTTTTGAAATAGATGACGTTTAGTTCAGTAAAATACTTCCAATAAATACCAATTGATTTTTGAAGTTTTATTAAAGTTCATTCAGTCAACAAAGACAAAGTTATCAAATAAATTTAATTCTTTATTGTATTTGTCTAGAATTAAGATTACAATTGTAAATTTCTTACCTAGCTCTCGATAAAAAAGAAGTAGAAAACTAAACAAAGAAAAATAATTTTAAAATTATTATAAATTTTAAGGTTTAAGCCAGTGGTCTCCAAACTCAATAAAGATGTGAACAATTTTCATAAATTGAAATTGTCTGATGAGCTACATTTATCTATTTACTTTACAGCTTATGCTAATGCGCTAAGTATTTTTTAATCATACGAATTAAACTTGATGAGAAATTTTATGAATTAGTCGAGAACAACTCTACGAAAAATAACATACATTCATATCCAAGATCTCCTTTTCAATTGAAAAAATTGCCCTTGCCGGGGCTTGAACTGATCCCACGGGAGCAACTTAAAATGTCACCGCGAGCTACCGGTATCTCTAGCGACCATTTGACGATTACTGGTTTAAGCTGTTAAGTACTCGTGAAAAAGTTTTATTTATTTTTTATTAAAATAATGCGTAAATTATTTACACAGAAGCTAAGATGTAAAACATCATTTATAAACCATTGAATTAGTAAAATAAAATGTGCTATATTTTTATAAGCATATGTACATACAAAGCATTTGGCTTTACACCGGCCACCGGAATTCATAGCCGTAGTAAATTGAATATGAAATAATAGTCAAAAATCTATCGTCGCTGTTACACAGAGATTTAAGTGTGCCCACTATTCGCGAATTCGTTCGTGAGACCTCTAAAAAGTTTCATAAGGCTGTGGGCCTTCACGATAACCCAACAATCCCTTGCTTGCAGAATTATGACGAGAAGACATCAGAGAATCGATATAGACCCAGAGCTATTCTCGCTTCTCGATGACCCTCCCTAGGTAGAGACGCAATAGTAAACTGACTTTTCAACTGTAGCGATCGCGCCCTCCTGTCGGCTGCGATGGGAAGGGAATGTCATCAAATAAAATTCAAGAGTTTAAAACAGTTAGAGACGAAGGATACTGGAAGAACTTTGGCGCTAACACGCCTAAGAACTTGATGCTCCATCAAATTGATGTACAAAAAAAAAAATAAAATGGATATCTTATTTCAACATTATCAGTAAAACAAATCTCAAAAGGTTTACTTTCCATGAAATGGGATCCAACATCCATTAGCATATGACTTCGGGACTAATAATTCTAAGATGCGTTGATTCCAGTAAGCACGCAAGGAGAAAGCAAAGACCTAAAAGCCACACACACCTCAGCAGGAAAACTAATTGTCCGTATATGATGCCAGGCTAAAGAGGCTCGTCAATCTAATAGTGAATGTCACTAAATAGCTCCATTGATGCCTCCAAACCATAAATTATACTATACCTGTTAAGGGTTGCCACAATCTTTTATTACGGTATTATAGCTATACGTACTAATTTCCGGGATTTTTAATATTTAATTGGTTAATTTGAACATTATTTTTTCCTTTAAATTGCATACGAGTAATGCTACCATATACACAATAATTTAATAAAGATAATCCTGTATTTGCTTCCAATTTTTAAGATTGTAGTTTTTACTTAAAAAAAATTGAAGATTTACCGTGTTTGCTCCCAGGCTATTTAGGATGACGAAACTTCTTAATAAATAATCTATTCATGTATTTAAACACTTAACTACAGAATTTAAACACTTAACCCTAGATTTCAAACAGGAGCGAAAATAGCTCAGTGAATAGAGTCCATTTTGTCATGTGATTTTTTTGTATGGGAAAAATATTTCAAATATATACCTTGGTTTCTAATGTGAATTTTAAAAGTTATTTTTGCGCCCTGAATAATTGTTTTTCCTCGTGCCCAATGAGCTTATCCACATTTATGCATTTATCAGTTATTTTGCCAATTTTTCCAAGATTTATACCCTTATTTCTCAAAAACTCATTTATAATTTTAAATATCTGAAAAAGTGTTGAAAAATGAAAGGGTTTTTATTAAACCGATTTTGTTTTGGACCCTATAACAGTTTGTGTTGATCTTGACTTCATTAAATATATTTATTGGCCTTTTCTCCAAAATGCCCTTTTGGCAGAAAGCTACCATTGCTCCAAAGTCTTCAATTCTAAATGAAATGAATGATATTAAGTTAAGATTGATTTTTTACAAGTCTTTTAATTATCCGTTCTATCACTTGCGATTATAATATAAAGTTTTTGTTACATATAATCTAATATATACAAATTAGATTTTTTTGAATTTTGTACTTTTCCATGAGTTTTGTCGCTAACGACCCGGGTTTCGCCTTTCGGCATCTTCAGGCATTCCAAGTGCACGGATGTACTTGAACTGAAGATGCCGAAAGGCGAAACCCGGGTCGTTAGCGACAAACTCATGGGAAAGTACAAAATTCAAAAATTTCTAATTTGATATTGAAATTCCATCAAGCACCCTCAGTCGAAATACTTAATTAATATATACAAATCAATGTTTGTGTGTTTGTTCGTATTTTATGCGTTGCTATTCCGTTCATCCGATTACGATAAAACTTTGTCAACTTATTGTTGCACTTGTGCAAAGGTTATAGGCATAGTACAATTAACTCTTAGTATATAGCGCGTGTGTTGACCCATAGACAATCGGCAAAAGACAAACAGCAAACGTCAAACGGCAAATGTTAGTCAAAATTAGTGAAATTAAAACGAAATTATTTGTCTAAAATGTTGTGCATCCAAAAGCACTTAAACACAAACACTTGTATTATTTGAGTGCTATTGCACCGCTTGTACTGGCTAGTAAAACAAAAAAAAGTGCAACTATCAATTCAGTTGACGTTTTAATTGAAATATACGCCATTAAAGAAGCCGGTATTATGCAATAATTTTGAAATCTTCGTCACCACCTCAACTGAATTGGTTGATTAATTTGCATTATATTCCAATAAGTCAAAAGGACTATTGATACTATTTCGAAGTAAATTCGAGCCAAAGTTTTGATGTATTAAAATAATACGGAGGTTCAATGATCTATTGTCGGCATAATTTAAACTTTGTCAGAATACACAAAGCCAAAACAAAATTGAAACTTGCCTTTAAACAAAGGAAATACGGTTCGGTTGGTTTTGATTCACAGAGGTGTTGGGTGAAATTTTATTTCTTTTTGTTATATAATACCAAAGTCAAAACTTGTTCGCCTGTCCCGGTGTTACCGGAATTCCGGGATTTATCAACCTGTAAAATGTAAAGTAAATCTACCTATCTGCTACTAATTTTGTAGGGTAAGATTGGGTTGCCTTCAGTAAGAGAGTCGTGAGTTTCCCGCTCCAACTAATTATGGAATAAACTTAATCATCAGAACCTTTCAGACACTTTTGTCGTGGCGCTATTGGGAAAGTGCTCGCTTCCCGAGTCTATTGGAAATTCAATTGGAAAATAAGAACGCCTGTGAGACGTGAAAAAGTTTTTCCGGAGTCACGCTTTAAAGCAACTTTTCAGTTTACTTTTCGCCAGCAATATAATCGCCTGAATATGTCAAGAATTTTAAAGAATTTTTTAAACGTGACCTAGATTTGAGAGTTTTGCCGACGTTTAAAAGAAAATCTTTTTACAACAACTTAAATTTTGTTAAACAAAAATGCATTCATCAGTTTTTTGCAGAATGTTAAATAAAAATAAATTCAGACCAAGATTGCTTGAATAAGTATTTTCTTGGCTGATTCCATTAGTTAGTTTTGACCAAGGCACGAAACTGTAAAAACTATCAATAACTAATATAATTCTTGGCAACTGATTTTTTTTGATATTTTGATTTCATTTTAACGGAGTATATTGGGAGCGTGGTGCAGTAGTTAACGTCGTTGGTTTCCGTGACGGACCTTACCGGTTCAAGCCCCGGTAGGAGTAGCATTTTTTCAATCGATTCTGTTCAAAGGCATGGGTGTTTGTGTTGTCTGAATATTCTTTCCCACCCATCCAATCCTATAAGCGACTAGCTAGACCAGTTCTTGTAGAAAAAAAAATGCTCCACATTGGTTGCAGAAATGGATTTAAAAAAATATATAAAGCTAAAGAAAATAATGAGAGAAAGAATAATAGATGGTGAATACAAATATAAAAACAGGCACGAAATATATTTTTTAAAACTTTATCCGCTCCCAATGTGACGCATATGGACTTCTAATGAAGCTCATCTCAACAGATGTTTAAAAAATTTAAAAACGACACAGAAATTTGTGCCTTCGAACGGAACTCAATAATTCGATTGAAAAATGTAGCTGCCATGACTGGGATTTGAGCCCGTGTGCTCCGCAACAGAAACCAACCACCGACACTCGACAATCTCGACCACAGACCCGTGATACATTTATACGTGAATGGTTATAAGGTTATTTTACTAATTGTAAGTTTTTTTATTGTACCACGTAGCACAATACGTGGAATAATCAAGGTTATTTTTGATTTGATATAATAATAAATATCCACAAAGCTACCGCCGAATACATCGAAGGTGATTTAATCTATAAGATACTTTCCAATATGTTGTGGTAAATTGCAAGTTTTTTTTGAATTCTTAAATACCTACCTCTATTGGATTATTTATAATTCGTTGAAAAATTGGTCACTGAATAAAGTTGTTTTCAGTATAATCGCCACCGGCAATTCCAGTGAATATTTTACCCTGTATTGATTGTTTTTCATGAATTGAAAAATGGTTTCCCTGCGAAACTTATCGAATTAATTGTAATATATTCAGTGAACCTTCCACCTCATCCATTGTAAACATCCATTTACGATGAATAATCTTTTAAGCACCATCCATCAATGTCGCCAAGATTATAATTGGAACCGGTTTCTTGCACATGCGGCAGAGTATGCTTAAAGCCTACGTCCCCAAAGGTAAACCGCACGGTACTCGAGCGGCTTAAATTTTAATCTTATCGAAGACAATTTTATACATTCTTACATAACAGGAGTATTAGCAAAGTGGAGTGATAAAAAATTCAGTAGCTTAATGGTTTTTCTTTTGACACAATTAGGCCCCTTTGAAACAGAGAAACGTAATGCATTTTTTTTCTATTTTTCAGAAGAGCAAAATAAGGTTTCACCATTAATCCCCTTATCAAATAAAAACAATAAAACACATCGCAACTGCATCTCTTCGATCTCCAGCCGTGAGATTTTTTTTATGGGTGTAACTAAAAATAGCAGGACAAAACGAGCTTCAAAATAATACCAATTTTGACTTACTTACTCGACGGGAGCCAAGCCCAAACTGGTTTCAAGGCGCGCACTAAAATCACGGCGATTACTTTTCGCTTTACTTAATATAATAGTTATTTATCCTAATGTGTTGTCCTAGCTTAGTGAAGCTTTTATAAAGAAAATGATTTTCATACGCATTGAACTATCTTCGTATCCACTTCTTCATTTTTAACTGTGTTATTTATAAGGAAAGTCTTTTGATGTTAGTTGAATCGGAAAAAAACTCACAATCATTATTCTGAAAGGGTTTATAATAAAAGTCTTTCATTTTTTTCCTGGAAAATATAATTTTTATGTGAAAATTTTCCTCTAATTTTTTCAGGACTTAATTAAATTGAAGAGTGAGATCGATAGAAAGCTCATAATCTTTTTCCGAATCTGTGTCTTGTACAGATACTCTAAGTGTTTTTTTAATAAGAATAATTTTCATCAAAAACTTATTACCGTGACCATTGAAAATATATTTCTATGAAATATCAAATATTTTTACTATTTATAATGAAATACAGTAGAGAAAATGTCTTCAGATAAAAGGAATTTACCTTTAAAGGAGTGAGTAAATCTCTACTGAATGTAATTCAACATTATCTTGCTAAATAAATGTCACACAATACCAATACTTAAGCCAACACGTGGAATAATCAAAATTATTTTTAATTTTATATTCAACCAAAATTGTGTCCATACTGGAGACTCTCAACTACTCAAGTATCAAGTGGTCAAATTCTGAAATAGTCGAGTAGTTTCAGATGTACCAAAATATATATTATTAATTCAAATTTGTGTATATAAATAAATAAGCCCATTTTATTGCATTAATTTATGAAACAAAAATTGTACAAAATTAAACGTTTCAAGGTTTTTTTTTAATTTCCGGAGTAAAAAAAGCTCTCTTGCTGCAGACGTTGGCTTAAAAGTTGATAATGCATTCAATGGTGCTATCTAGTTTTCTCTCAGCTGTTTTAAAAATATAAAATTTGGAAATAAATCTTCATTTATTAATTACGAGTACTATTTGAGTATTTTTCAAAACACTCGGGTAATGAGTACTTGAAAAATGAACGAATTTACTCGAGTATCGAGTATTAGATACTCGAATTGGAGTCTTTAGTCCATATTCCTTTACAGGTTAAGGATTTATGGCAATTTGATCATACAAATGGCAGAGTCAGTTTAGTTTGCTTTAAATGTTTCGCATCAATGCATGACGTGCGATTTTGATAAACGACTTAAAAGCCACTTTAATTCTCTTTGTTGTAAATCACCAATGTCAAAACAGTTTATTCATTGTAACCTTAGCAGAAGGCAAGTCAACGCAGAGAATCGTTTTACAGTCTACACTAAGGTCAGGCTTGTAGTAATTAGTTGGCGACTCAATTAAGTTAAATTAGATATGTAAATGTCAAGAGATCTTTGAATATTTTGTCTCTGGATTCAACTTGAGGTTTATTTCAAATTTGTTTTGCCTAGCGAAAAATCGAGCACTTTACGCCCTTTGACAAACCTACTTATGTAACTGTTGATACAAGTCCAAATTAATATTCATTATTTAAAATGTTATATAATTTCTTTGCCCGACTTATAGTCTGGTGTTAAATGCTGGAAAGCTTTTTCTTCTTAAATACTTTCGATGGGTTTGGCAGCTTCTTTTTGAAAGTTAATTTTAATATAAAATTAAATTAATAGCTTTGTAAAATTAATAACGTTTTGTGTAACAAGTAGTGACAGACTGAAGACGATTTTAAGCGAGGCATACCTAACGTGAATATTTATTTTTCTCACAAGCCTGGACACATAAAAAATTAGGTACATATCTGTTTTAGGCATCTTACACTTTCATACAATCTAATCGACAGTAAAGTAATGTTTTTTTCATGTCTATTTCCATTTTTTTTGTATATTTCAAAATTAAGTTTTCAGTATATTGTAACATTTATCTATGCTTAGGAAGTAATTTTTCAAGGTTCAATTGCAGGAATCAGAAGCCAGTTTGTTTAACTGTAATCTAGTAATTTGATATTCGATATTGACACTATCACACAAATTTTACCGACTCTCACACGAATCTCAAAAAAGAATCTGAAGAAAAATGTTCGATGCTGAGTTTCAATAAGTTTAAAATTGATATTGTATTGATTGACTCCGGCCAAAACATCGCGACGACTCTGGCTCCAGCCAAAAAACCACAGTAAATTATGGCAATATGGTCACGGGGCAGAATCCCAACCCTCTCGAGCTAAGATCAAAATATTTATACATACTAGCTTATAATTTTATGTTTTGACTTTACTCTTTGAATTCTTGTGGATTATTATAAAATGTGGAATCAAAATGATTAAATCTGAAGAATATTACTGATTATTGTATGTGTTCTGAAAGAAAAATATAAGCCTATTATAAAATTATTCTTTTTATTTTAGACAAATAATAAACTTATGTGACTGACTCTATCTGTATAATATTATTATTTATGTAGTTTGTGGTTGCATTTTTACTCCTGTAAATTAAAACAACTCGATTTCATACTTATTGCGAAGTATTCTTGAGGATCTTCTGTAATAATAAATTTAAAAATTAAAGACGAAACATTTCAAAAAAATCGTAAGCCTTACATTCATTTTATGTAATGTGCTTATTTTTCATAAATCTTTACAAAAATTCTGTCCCGTGACCATATATCAATAATTTACCAAACCCACTACTCCACAGCCTTGGTCTAAACTCTTTTAAAAAATTATACGCTAAATTAACGCTAAAATTAAAAAAATATTATGTCCATAAACGCTATAACGAAAATGCTTAAATTGAATAAAATATATGCATAAAATATTTGCTTATACTGATTTATATGATACAGAATTATTAATTACACAGAATAGAAATAACAATTAAAAAATGACGTGATATCAACAAAGAGATCTTAATACAGCGACTGTGGGTATATTATCCGTTCGCCACTCAACGCAACAATTTACGAGTCCCATTGCGATTGTGGACGAAGAATACACATTAATAAATTACTGTTCCCCCCTTGTACGCTTTTAACAAGAAGGATTACTTCGCGATATCTTACGGTTGCTGGTGCATTACCGGGTGGTAGACGAGATAGGCAACTTTGGATGAAGGCCAAATGAATAATGTATTTTTTCCACAGATATCAATTTAAAAACATTACTGGCATTCATTGTTGATACGCATGTGGAAGTAGCAAGATTATAAAAATAACAAGCTACCCGCACATTAAATAAAAATGTCGTTTTACGTTTTTAAATTTTTGAGACAAATGTCTAATGTCACAGACATTTGTTTTATCCATTTCCACTATCAACATGGAGAATATAGGAATACTCACAGAGAATGTTTCAACAACTGTTGTTTCTATTACAGCTGCTTTTTACTCTGTTGCTCAATTTCTATTTTTCAAAAAGAGAAGGTATTGAAAAGATACAAAGACTAGGGCAGGCTAATCGCTTTCGCTAGGCACCGCTTTTTGAGATCGTAAGTGTGGAAAGAGATTTTTAACAACACAAACACCTTTTGCCATTGAAAACTGTCTGTTCGTACAGGGACTCGAACCCGGGTTGTCCCTCAAGGAAGCCAATGACTTTGATCACTGCACCATGGACCGAGGAACGAAAATCTAATTAAAAAAAATATATTTAATATTCAAATTGAGGGTGTCAACTAGAACTTTTTGGTGGAAAGACGTTATTTTTAATAAATGGAACGCATCTTTTAAGTAATTCTTCCACATGTAATTTTATGAAGAACAAAACCGGTTTTGCTTATCTTAAGCATTATCAAATCAAAAATTTGAGATATTTTATCTTTATATACATAATTCATTTCCACAGAGAGTTAAAAGCTCTTTACACCTGACATTTTATATGTTCTAGTATGCTAAAATTATTATTTGTTATAGAAAAAAAAAATGAAGACACAAGTATGTCAATCGTCTTGCTGTCTCATCCACCTTTTAATTGCAACCTTATTTTATGAATTGAAATGTCATTTGTATTGTAAAACACCATTAAAATATTTATTTAGTACAAAAATCCAGAAATTATACTAAATCCTAAATGTTTGATAGATTCGATGGAATCTTTATCAATATCCTGTTTTGACTTCATTTTTTTTTGCCTTAGCTGTGCTGCAATACGCTGCATGTCTGCATGAGTTTTTGATTCGAGTATTGAAAATTTTACTTATTTGTCCGACATAAAAAGCTTGACAGTTTCCACATGAGATGAGATTTTTAGTCTCTCAATTATTTAATAAAATCTTCCGATAGAGTTTGTACTGAGTATGCTCATAGTGACACTACATTTAAATAGTCGCTGTGTACCATTTTTAAAGCAATTAAATCTATTGTTATGAGTTTACTAAGTTATTACGTTTTTTGATCAAAAGGCTTAAGATAAATACGCATCATAAAGCAAGTTCAAAAGGCTTGAACTTTGTAAATTTTGAGTTAAAGGTAATGATTGCTGATTACTTTTGGCGATTCTGTGCTTCAAATTTCCCTAGGCTATGTATATATTTTTCAATTAACTCAGCAAATATTTAAATTAACCACAAATCATAAATTCTGGCTTTAATAAATTACTTTGTTGCTTCCTTGTTGGTGAAATAAAATAAGTTTATTCGAAGCTGTCCAATATTGAATGTTCGCGAAAACTGATTAAAGCGGAAATGTCAGGGAAATCTTATTGAGCAAAAAACTTTTTCTTTTATATAATACTAGTATTGCTAGCCGGCGTTACTCGGACTAAGCGACCAATAATTATTTAATGTTATTTTATTCGACATAATTATATCACAAAATCTAACTTCCAAAATAGAGTTAAAATAAAATGACAAATTTTATTTAATTTGATGACAGGCCCCATTCTCGCCCATTAAAATGTCCAAATTCAAAGAAAAAATCTAATTTGCTGTCAAATAAATTTCAAATAATACATTCACGTAAATAATAAACATTATTATATTGCAACTTGCAACAACAATGCAAAAGCAAATTACAGACCCACATACATACATACGCCGTTTCGGTTTTATATATAAGATAAACTCTTATACAGTCAATACAATTTTGCCCGTGAGTTTGTTCTTTTTCGTTACAGGGTCGTTAAAATGCGATGAAGTGACAGTGATTGGCTAATTTATCGTCCTTTTTTAACCCTTTTATTCTTTACGTACCCTTATTTAAAAAAAAGGTAAAGTGACCAAATAGCAACCAGTTTTTGTAAAAATCAACTAACCAACAATTGCCAAATACTTTATTAAATATTTCAGCATTATATCATCATTAATGAGATTTCGATTTTTAAATTTCCACCAGTTTTAATGAGATTCCATGAGTTTTTCAGTTCAAGTTCATTTGTGCTCTTGAAATACATGAAGATTTCGAAATGTGAAACTCTGGTCTTTAGCAACAAAACATGGACAAGTCTACGTTTAAAACTAGATTTATATTCGTTTTTATAATACTCACATAAAAAAGCAAATATTTCAGATCCAGAACATGATTTAGTGTTTGATAATTTTTTTTTAAAATTCGACAAAAAGATTTTTAAGTCACACTGATTTTCTTTAAAAAAAAATCGCGCAACATATGGTTTATCGCCATTTCGATAAAAATATTTCATTTGATTTATTATTTGGAGTTATTTCAAATAGGAATGAGAAGCCTCATTTAATTCTATTCCCGTGCTCAATAATTTCATTTAAAATATATATTAATGTTGAAGGGGATAATACTAACCAGAATTATTATTTTTTTGTTCGTTCATTGAAGTATATTAATACTTTTATCAGGGCCGTCATCAATAAAAAAATTTCTCTACGACTTCTCTATCTTTAGATATCTTCAGCTTAGACTTCTCTAGGCGAAACACGTGTCACAATTTATAACACTATCAAAGTTAATACGGTAAGAAAAATAACAATGTATTTTAGTTCTACATAAATTATTTTATATATTTGTTGATAGCTATTTCGGCTTACGCCTTCGTCAGAACTATGTTTTAAACGTGTATTAGAGATAGCTTATATACCTTATTATTATTTAAATTCTTTAACAAATTATTTAAATTCTTCCATGGTTGGTATGGTTTGAAAAGAAAGAGAGGATGTACGGGGCACCCTGTCTAGCATATGTATATAAGCTATCTCTAATACACGTTTAAAACATAGTTCTGACGAAGGCGTAAGCGGAAATAGCTATCAAAAATATATAAAATAATTTATGTAGAACTAAAATACATTGTTATTTTTTTTTACCGCATTATAATCGAGTTCTACCAAGTAAATGCCTACTCATCAATAAATATATACTATCAAAGTTATTTTATATTATAATTTTTGTATTCAAAGCGGCTTTATATAAAATTGAAACAATATAAAAACATGTATAACACCCAATCCCTTTTTAAAGCGAAACATTCGTTCCAGAAAGTGGAATGTATAAAAACAAAGTTGCTTTGATATAATTTGATAAACTGGTTCTAAATATCGAAATATCGCGTAAAAAGGTAACAAAAATATATTACAAAAGTGTTGTTTTATATAAAATTTAATTACTCTATTTATTATAAAAATACAATTAGAAGCAGGTACATATCTCATATGTATAATACTAGCTATTCGCTGCTGTCACTGTCGGTTTGTGTCTGTTATAATCGTTAGCCAAAAAATTTGCGTTAAATCGAATAAATTGCGTAAAAAAAAAGAAACGGTGCCGTCAAAAAAATCGCGTATAAAGAGCACTGGAGGACATCTTCTCAATTTTGCCAAGCAATCAAATCTTCCTTTTAAGTTTTAATGTCTATAATTAAATCTAGTGTCAATAAAACGCACGTTTTACGCTAATTTAGAACATCGAGCGACCGACATACTACAGCATGTCTGCCATCATGTCTACATAGCTAAAGTTATAAAATTATCCATGGGCAATGTAACTTAGTTAACTGGTCTAACAGCAGTATCCTTAAGCTCTTCAAATTAATTAAATTTAACTTTTGCATAATTACCCACACACGCTCGAATTGAAAGTACACGGTAGTTTATTATCATTTAATATTCCGACAGTATATAGTATAAATATACTCGTAAAACAAAATTGTCGGATCACATGCGTTGCTAGGTACTCATAGGGTGCGTATAATAATTTGCATCTTTTTATGTAAGGCAGTGTTTTCCATCGCTAGAACTGTAATCGAATGATCAACGATTTTATAGATTGATTGAATTTGAATTTACTTGGTAGAACTCCATTGTAATACGGCGAAAAAAATAACAACGTATTTTAATTCTACAGAAATTATTTTATATACATATTTGTAATAAGGGCCCTCAGCTAAGTTCATTGGAACAATTAGAGATTGATAAGTATAATCAATTCAATGACATTCTTAACGAACAGACCAAAATTAATGCATCACCATTTCTTAAGCCGTTAATAAGCGTTAATGCAATTTTAAATAAACCAACTTGATACAATACCAATTTACTGATTTTATGATTGAGTAGGCATTTACTTGGTAGAACTCCATTATAATGCGGAAAGAAAAATAACAATGTATTTTAGTTCTACTTAAATTATTTTATATGTTTGTTGATAGCTATTTCGGCTTACGCCTTTGTCTAGTTCTGACGACGTTTTTCTTTCCGTATATTAATTTACGTTTATCCCCACTTAGTAAAAATACAGATTAGCTTTCACTTAAAAAAATACATCTAATCAATGTGTCACATTTAAAAACTTATTATTACCATACAGAAGATGTATTGTGTACCCTGTCTACAACGGTATGTATGTATAGAAAAAGTAAATGCAGGGTTAAACATCGTTTTGATGATGGCGTAAGCCGAAAAAGCTATCAAAAATATACAAAAGAATTTCTGTAGAATTAAAATACATTGTTATTTTTTTTACCGTATTATAACAATTTTATCGTTCGTCTCATTCAGTCAATGTGGTGATCATGGGTTTGATGTTTCATGCAGTGAATATTTAAAACTCCAATTGATTTATGGTTCCCTTAAAGAGACAGACTATAATTAAAATGTTGAAGACCCTTAGCAATGCAAGCTATTGAACATTCTTCCCTGGACTTTCCACGGCTCATTACGGATTACAGGCATTAAGTTTTATTTATTCAATGCACTTATTTTGGTTTAAACTTTGTTAACGATCATTCATACTATTTGATTATTTTAATTGGTTATGTGCATAGATTTATTTCGCAAAAATATTTTTCATGACATTTTTTTACGTCTTATATACAAATAATGGTGTTATCAATAGCTTTGTAAGGCCTGCTTGAAGATATATCCATAGTCCCTTTACTTGAACTTTCACGAAGAGGTTGCTCTTGGTATTCGGACCCCTCTGTGTTTTCTTGAAGTGAAAAGTTATGAGTAAAATATTCGACCTAAATCCCTTCTACGAGGCCTGATAAACTGGCTAAACTGTGTCATAAACACTCGCCCGTCTTGTATCTTAATTCATATCACGTTTATAAATAATCTCCTTCGCAATGAAAACAAGAAACAAAAAGTTTAGTTGAATTATCATTGCCCACTGGAGCAATAATAATTTGTTTTATAAGGATTATTATTTGTCTTTGATATTTGAGATCGTTAGGAGAGCCCAGGTGTCCAATTTTAGATGAAACGTGCCATTTCATTTCTATTTGACATGATTCAACGAATTTTATAAGATACTTGCTGATACCCGGCAAGCGTTAATATTTTTAACCATTTTCGCTCCCACATTTTTTCAATGTTTATTTTTTTTATAAAAAACCCATTATCCGCCACTCAAAGAATGAAAGTTTTTATTTTGAAAATATGTGGATGCGCTCCACAAAGTAACCTTTGCAAAGTTTCATACAGTAGTAAATTACAAACAATCATTGATTTTTATATATTAGATTGTGATTGAATCAATCTTAGTTTTAGTACACTTAAATTAATCAATAAACCAAAGCACAACTATAATTAATATATAATTTCGGGCCAACTTAAACTCCTGAAAATGTACATAAATTGTATACACACGTGTATATTATAGAAATAACTTTTATGGTAAATTTACCCTACTAATATAAAATATTTATAAAAATATGTTTGTCATCGCCCAACGGCTGCCTTTTAGTAAAAAAACTAGTAAAAAGAGCATAATTATAGCACATAATTTTATACATAAAAAAGTTATATATGTTATGAAAAAAACTTTTAAAACAAATTTAAATTTCCTAACGTGATTCGTCTGTATTTGTTTGCTCTGTAAACTTTTTGAAAAATAATAACATAATTATATATTTGTGTGTCTGTAACAAAGTCAATTATAGATGTTAAACATTTTCAATGAACCGTATGAAAGCCTCAATAATCTCCACTCAATGATTTGTACTAAAGATGATACTAAAAAAGAATTTCAACTATTGGCTGTGATTTAAATGGAACTACCATCAATAAACTTCACTGCAAGCTTTAAAAAAGCTCTGATCGAAAGCTATTCGTGGAAGATCGTTCTTTAGATAAATAATGACATAAACAGTAATAATGAGACAAGTTTTTATCACTCGAAGTTTGTAGATAAAATAAACTATTCTAACTTTAAAGCTCGAGAACTGACTCAAGGTTAAATATTTAATAAAGCTTTTGATAGCACGTACGTTTTTATTAACACGTAAACACGTAAACTGTCAGTTGTGATTGGTCAAAATTCAAAAGGCATTATTTTAAATTCTATTATTCTATTTCTAGTCAGACAAAAAAACAAAATCATGAAATCTCAAAATACGGGCAAAATACGTAATGCATTAATGTTTGACATCTTTCATGTAATAATTGATGGAATAAGTGTAAGTGGTAGAACATAGTTCTTGCAAAAAATAAACAATACAAGTGAAAACAAAAGCTATGTAAAAGATAAAAAAAACTGTAAATAAACCATTTGATAAAAATGATTGTTGGAAAAAGATTTATCTTTTATTTAACTGTTGCAAAAAGAATTCGACAGGGGTGAGTTCTTTTCACATAGTGGGAAGGTAGGTCTGCGTCGTAGAAGCAATTTTCTTTTCGTATTACATTTTCTTGAACGGTCATTATAACGTGGACTGAAAAATTGTTCACCCATTATCAAACACAGAAACCTCTTTTTGTGACAGAAAATGATTTATTAATAGTGAATGACCACTTACGTAGCGAGCAATTCTGTTGATATTTTATTCATATCGTTTCAAGACGGCTTAATCTGTATTTATATCAGCGAAAAATAATGTGGAATCACTTTACGAACAAAGACTTGAGATAATGAAAAATAAAAACAATATGAAACATTTGTAAATAAATGAAATGCATAATAACACATGTATGTATTATTCCACGTTAAATTAATAAGAGACTGGGCCGGTTTCACTCATAGTGAGCATTTTCAACGATCGTAATAAATTTAACGCGGAATAAGAAAAAAAACGGTTTTTTTTAAATATAATGCCATTGTCAGTATAAATGTGATAATTGGAAAGCATATAAAAACATATGTTAAAGAAATTTATTGTTCACTTGAGCCAGTGAATCCTTGAGCTCGCAGTCGAAGCCAACGGCACTGATCACTCAACCACGATCTCGACAGTTTTGTCGCTTACCACTTTGATTTCGCTTATCAGCATCTTCAGACATTTAAAGTGATCGCATGAACTTGAATTGACTCATGGAAAAGGACAGAATTTAAACGATTCAAAAAAAGATAATAAGAGTTTGAAAAAGGGAGTGACATTAAAACAATATCGAATGAGCTTAAAATCAAATATGGCTTTCAAAAATTTGGAATAATCTAAATATCCAAAATACTATGTGGCATATTTTTGTTACGATAGTATGTTTTATCTGTTCTGTATTAACTCATCTGTCACTGTCAATTATATACATAGGTAATTGACACGTGTGATCATTACGTCAATCTAGCTTAGGTGCTCATGCTGAGTATCTGATGTAATATACTCCACATGGGTCATCGTTTTATTATTTGTCAAGTTTCAAGATCATCATCATCATTCTTAGTTTTTTTTAATAAATTGCAGAGAGTGAACAAAACAGCTCATCATAACGTTCAAAATAAAAAGGTGAAGATAGACATGGATTAAGCATGAGAGCCTGAACCATGTCTGTCTCTTCTATCAGCCTGATGGATCTAGTAGCCCCGAAAAACCGCACATGCCTATCAATAGAATGTAGCTCAGAGCTACAGGACGCCAAACTGGTATGAGAAGAAGCAAGGAAATTGGTGGATGATAGAAAATCTTGGAAGAACCGTGTGGCGGACATATACTCCGAATAGGAAGCTGATATGGAAAAATATTTTTTTAATACTTATTATACAATAAATATCTGAATCAGTTTTGATAATCGCAAGAACTGTCCACTGATTTATTACAAATAAAATCAGGGTTTGTTATAAAAGTTATATGAAACAATTGATCCAGTAGTTATGATAAGAATTTATAGATAGTAAAAAAATACACATATGTAAGTGAAATGAAATTCTCTCAAATCAAAATGTTTGGCATATATCACAAATAAAAAAAACAATGATCCTTCTAATAAAGACTTGGTTAAGCTGGTTGAGAAGGAATGCAAACACCTATGATTCAATCACTTTACATCACAAACGAGTAGAACATAGTCTCCCAAGCCGGGGGCGAATTTCAAATTTACAGATAGTGAATTGATGATTCTTATTTTCTTTAATGGGCATTTAAGCATATTTTTCGATTGCACGTTTTGAGCTTAACAATCTTGGGAATAAGCGGAATTTATTCTAATCAAAGGGAAAAGGAGAGAACAAAGCAAAAACGGCTGGAAACTTCTGGAGTAGGATATTGTTCACTTGGATACAGATCCAACAAATTACAATATATCCCACAGAGGGATTCAAGCCCGCGGACGATGAAATATAAAAGAACGCCTTAAACTAAAGGGTTCTTCGCTTAGTTTTGAAATGTAAATAAAACAAGTTGTTTGTGAGATTTCGACTAAATTTTAATTTCATTTGTAAGTATATTTTACGGCATTAAATATGGAATATAGCATCAAATGTCTGCCAATATCCATTCATTATAAAATGGGCCATGTCGCTAAAGTTGACTTTTTTGACAAATTTGGGTAAACTTCCAACTGCTCCAGAACCCAATCAGGCGTTGTCTGTAGTCGTTTACCTAAAGTTCCTTGGTTAGTTGGATTTTATACGGGTGCAGACATAAGGCCCGATTCGAAATTCGCCAAGTTGAAGTCGCAGAAAAGCCAAGTTCTTGTGAACAACGAGAAATAAGCTGCCTTGGGTTTTCCTGTACACTTTCACACACAGCAGCAATGTTTTCACCAGATATTGTATTTTGATGACGTACAGGTAGGTAGGTGTTGGCCGATTATTTACCAAACTGGTTGACTCAAATTTGGCCACTAAACAATGAATAATCTACTCAGCAGGACAAAGTAACATATTTTGAGCGTCCCTATTGAAATACCCTTTATATACTACTCTGCTTTACGATCAGTTTTATAATGAGAAGTAATGAATTGAAATATCAGCAAATTTTCCTTCTCACGTCGCTACCTTACGTTGAAAAGGTTCTAACTGAAATTTTGGCAAAAATTACCTTTTAATCGCTTTTTTTGTATTTACCGTATTATGGCATATATGATATCTTCACAATCATATTTTATTGAATAACGGAGTTAGCAGAATTCTGGAGTTCATCTGCACACTTTTTTAACTAAATTTATTTGATTCAGAAAGTAGATTGTCATCATTTGATCATTAAGATCATTATTTCTAAGTAGAATGGTTCAAGTTGTGAAAAAATATGCTTAAAATAAGTAATTTGAAACATATTCATAACATTCTTCGGACTTACTCAAAAATGTAAACTTTGCGATAGTAAGTCCGAAGATTTTTAATTTTTTTAAAATATTTGGCATTACACCTTGCGCCAATGCGCCAAATATTCTGAGTTGTGAAAGTCACACGAGATTAACTCGATGGTAAATAATGTATCAGTTGTGCACAAAATCAACGATAAATAACATAACACCCAGCCCAAGATCTTTTTTTTCAATTGAAAAAATCTGACCTTGCCGGGGATTGAACCCAGGCCCCCCGATTGCTAGGACAAAGCTCTTGCCACTAGACCACAGGGACCAGAGGCGAAACACGTGTCACAATTAGTAACACAATACGTAGAATGATCATAGATATTTTAAATTTTATATTAAAATGAACTTTCACAAAGTTACCGCTGAATCCATCGAAAGTATTATTTGAAACAGTTTTAATTGCTAATTGTTAAAAATGAAGTTTACCTTTAGAATTAAATATGATCAATACTAATTTCAAATGTTTATATTTCATAACATGGTCATGAGCAGTTAGAACTTTTTCAAAGTGAGACGTCGATGTGTTGAGAATTACGTACCGACTTTTATGGTTTCCATTTCAACGGGAAACGCGTCTTATATATTTTTTTATAAATATACGGCAATTTATATAAACATCAATAAAATATGACCAAGTCTATTCATATTTTATGACGACACTAAAAAAATGCTGTTAATAATATGCCTGCGTCAAATGCTTGAACTATTTTCTACTACGGGTTTTTGATGTGTTTCCATCAAAATATTTTTCCAATATGCCTAGACGGCCTTTATTCTTTACGATAAGATATTTTTGACGCTTATTTGAATGACGAGCCATAACAAAAGGTTAAATTTTTCAAAGAATAACTAATAAGTTAGTTTGCAGGCTTATAAAGTTTGACATTGTCATCGTTAATTCACGATACAGTGAAACCCCGATCTAGCGTTCTCGCATTAGCCGTTTTCCTGCGTGGATCGTTAATTTTCTATAGTCCCGGCCCAACACCCATAAGGACAATGTTAAAAAATCCCGCATTAATCGTTCCCCAATTTATCGTAAAAATATTATGGTCCCGTCACAAATTGTTTTTGTTGAATATTTGTCGTAAGCACATTCGACCCAATCCAATTGGCTCTTACAAAAAAACCGAATTGCAACTTATAACAGCAGTGAAGAAGAAGATGTCGAAAAACGAAATAACGAATCTGTTATGACATTAAAAGAAACGTTATTGGCCTTCAAAAAATTTAAATGTTTTCTCTTTCAAGGAGAAAGATGAATCTGTTGTCTTTGTTAAAATTAAAGTGCCAAACTGCAAAAAAGCAACATTTTACTCGGGTTTTTTTTAAATGAATGTTTTGGGTTTGTT